>CM057452.1:1550986666-1552400000 GCA_016271365.2 Neoceratodus forsteri | reverse complement strand
ACTTTCAGCTCCCACCACCCACCCTCTCCCAAGAAACATAATAGTGACACTGGGGGGTGTCTAATCCCACAGTGCAAGAATCCTCATTTTTTTTATTTTGGTACCTGTAAAAAGAAAACTGTTCATCGATGTCTTTTGCAGCCATTAGACTCCCCCCACCTGACCCTTCCACTCAGCACCCACCACCCCCAAGCCCTTACTTTCTGATGGGGGGTTCAATGCCATAATCCTCTCTGGACTTCAGACACATCTTCTCTCTTCAAAGCTGGACTGAGAACCAAGGAAATAGGTATACAGTTCCGTGTATTTCAATGAAGTTTTTAACTTAATGCCATAGCTTGGCCATTTTTGCATGTTTATGCCCCAAGTTTTCAACATGCATTCATTGGGATGCCCTCCTCATGAACAATGCCACTGTCATTAGGCAGATCTGTCCCAAAAGGTGAATTTGCAGTCCCTGCACAAAATCACCTTTCAGGCAGGAGTTAACATTTTCTTTGCCCTTGTTTATGAGGTGGGGCCATAAGAAGGCTATGTTGAAAATTTGGTGTACAAATCATAAAAAAACCCAAAAAGGTTATGTGCCTATGTTAAATTTTGCAAACACGGGTTTGTAAGTTTCATAATTTTTATTATTTTCCCCTAGATTTACAACATAGCCATCTCTTTACAGCACCTCATGAGTGTGACAGTTGTCATTTTTCAAATCCTGGCCAAAATGTTTTTTTTTACATCCCAAAAGGTGATTTTGCGGTGTCTACATGAAATTGCTTGTCAGGCAGGAGTTTAAAATTTTCTCTGCCCTTTTTTAACGAGGTGTGGCCTTAAGTAGGCTATGTTGAAAAACTAGTGTAAAAATATTAAAAACTACCAAGTTATTAACCTGTGTTGACTTTTGTGAATGCAGGCTCATAACTTTGGTAAGTTTCAATATTTTTAACCCATATTAACAACACAGCTATATCTACACATCACCTCATAAATGAGACAGCTGTTGTTTATCAAATCCTGGCCAAAATGTTGCTGTTTTTTTTTACATCCAGAAAAGTGATTTCCTGGTCACTGCATGAAATCACCTGTCAGACAGGAGCTGAATATTTTCTCTGTCCTTGTTCATGAGGTGGGGTCATAAGAAGGCAATGTTCTAAATTTGGTGCAAAAATATTTAAAAAAAAGTTAGGATGCTATGTTGAAATTTGAAAATATGGGTTCGTATACTTGGTAATATTCAATATTTTTACCCCAAATTTTCAACATAGCCATTTCTTTACAGTACCTCATGAATGTGGCAGCTTCCATTTTTCAACTCCTGTCCAAAATGTGTTTTTGTATCCCCAAAGTTAATTTTGCAGTCCCTGTGTGAAATCACCATTAGGCCAGGAGTTAAACATTATTTATTGATTGATTGATTGATTTATTCATTTATTAAACTCTAGGATTACAATTACTTTTGAGCTGGGAGCTGTTTTACAAAGGTTCAACAGCAGAGATAAAATAAAATGCAAACATTGGCAAACAAGAACAAACAGATAAAATGCAGTATAACAGGCAATAGATCATTTAAGCAGGTGTACAAACATCAAGAAATGCACTTAACAATTGGCCAAAACACAGTAGGACAGGACTATCAAGAACATAATCAATAATAAGAATCAGCCAAGGTTTTGTCGAGAGGTACGTAGGGCGGAAGGAGGGATGGGGAAAGGAGGGTGAGGGGACAGGTGGGGTGGGGCGATAGAGAAGGTAAGATATGGTGAGATGGGGGATGCGAGGTAGAGTTAGGGGTGGGGGGATAGAGGAGATAAGGTATGGGGAGGTAGGGGGATGCGAGGTAGGTGTTGTGGGGGAAGGGTGGCCAAAGGCACTTCTTCATGAGACAGGGTCATAAAAAGGCTATGTTGAAAATCTGATGTAAAAATATTACAAAACAACAAATTTATGACCCTTTATAAAATGGCAAGAAAAAATCTAGAAATCTCATTGGCCAAGAGACATCAGCTGACCGTACATTAAGTCTCTATATACACACAGTCATCCTGGTCCTAAACCACATCACACAATGAGCAAATCAGTCCTCCTACAACCAGAACTACCTTCCATCAAGCTCCCTAAAACCAGAACTGATCTTCCACCACAAACATGGCTACTACATTTACACCATGGAAACCTTCAACTGTGCCCTAAAAATAAAACTACCTTAAATATAATATAAAACAAAGTCATTAAATGTTGTTTACCAGATCATCACACGCTCCTTACACTCATAAACAAATTATAAACATTAAGCATTGTTTACAGTTTTCATTACAACTGTTTCTTTGCCAACAGTGAAAAATCCCCCTTCTATCTTTTTTTTTTTGCAAGTAATTTTATTTTATTAAGAAAATGAGACAGAGTATATGCACACACCAGGAATGAAGTACAGGTAGGCTCCAACCATTATACATCTTAAGTGCCTTAATACACAAATATATGAGGTAGTTTTTACAATTCACAAACAAAAGAGAGACAAACAAAATGGAAAAGAAAAGGGAAACATCCCCCCTCGCACCCCCCTTTAGCCCCACCGGCAGCTATCCTAAAACTGATTACATCAAACCTAGCTGCTAGGCTAATAAACACTAAGTTACTACATATATTAATCGCCCAACGAACGGGGAGAGACTTACCAAATTGACAATAAGGTAGGGGCCTAGTAAGGTAGTTATTAAAAGAAAGGATCCATAATAACGGTAGGGCATCCATCTTTAGCAGTTATATCTGTCTATAAGGCTTTGAGAGAACCCACCCCAATATCTTTGGAACCTGGCAAATGCGTTAGCAAATGAATAAGCTAGTCTTTCTGCATACAAGGCGTTTAGGAACTCCTCCCACCACTCTTTAAAGGAGGGGGTCCAAGTCTCCTGCCAATGGCGCAGGATAATTAATTTAGTAACCAATGTCACCAATGCCATTTGGCACCTTTGAGTAACAGAGGAATATAATCATACCTTCCTAAGATACAGACCTCTAAACTAAAAATGGTGTTAGATTACAGTATAGCCTTATTTTGTGCTTAACTAGGTCCCAGAACCCCGATATTTTGGGACAGGTCCAAAACTTGTGAAGGGTAGTTGCCATGGGGTCATTACAGTCCTTACAAACTGGTGAATATCGGTTGTTTAACCGATAAAGCTTTGCCGGGGACAGATAAATATTATATAACAACTTGAATTGAACATCTCTTAATCTGTCTTGCTTGACACACGAATAAGTATCAACCCAGATTTTCTCCCATACTGCATCCGGCCAATCCAAAGACATGTTGATTTTCCAATACAGAGGAGCTGGCGATTGGTTAGAGTCTGATCTCTCTAGAATGTATTTATAAGTTTTTGAGACAGCCCCACTGGACAAACTGATTGCACCCAGCTCATCACATATCAGCCCTGCCTGGTCAGAACAGGTTCCTTTACCCACAAAGGACCTAATGCTACACCAGATTTGTGCCAGCCTGTACAGGGACTGGGGTTTAATCCCAAATTTTGTAGATAGGATAGATAGTGGGAGTATGGAGCCTTCCGAATAGAAGTCCTTAATACGAATCTTGAAGGAAGGGGTTGGGTAAAATCTGGTAATAAGTTGGTTGCCCACCAGGAAGTTAGGGTTTCTTAATAAAGGTTGAGATAGATCATAAAACTGCCTAACCTTTAGTCTTGAAAATAATTGGTTCATGGCCTTTATATCCCAACCTAAGGGAGTAGTTCTGGCTTTCTTAGGGACCGTAGCCCACGAGACATACAAGAGAGACTCTAGATCTAATTTAAGTTCCTTGGCAAAGGCCAGGTCCAACATAAGACCAAGGTGGAGGACTTCGGCCTCACCCGCCCATAGTGCTGCTCTGGAAGCGTGAATCGCTAGATAATAAGTGAAAAAATCGGGTAATTGGAGACCCCCTAGTTTACGTTGCCGACATAGTTTGAGGTAAGCCCTACGTGGAGGTTTATCTCTCCAAACAAAATCTGAGCAATATTTATAGAGGGGATTAAAGTAAGATTTGGGGAGATATACGTTGAGATTCTAAAGAGGGTAAAAATTTTTTGGCAAAATCACCATTTTAATCGTGTTAACCCTACCTGAAAAGGTCAATGGGAGTTTCGACCATCTTTCTAGATCCTCTTTAATAGACTTGAACAAAGGTCTAATATTTAAATTAGATAGCTCCTCCAGATTTTTGGAAATTTGAATACCCAGATATAATATAGACTTTGTTTGCCAATACATACCTAGAGAAGAGCACCAACTCTTATGCAAATGAGGGGAGAGGGGATAAACTGTAGATTTAGTCAGGTTTAGTTTATAACCAGAAAGTTGACTAAAAATAGTGATCAAACTTAGTACTCGAGGGAGTGACGATGTTGTACTACGGATGTGTAGTAATAAATCGTCTGCAAATGCAGAGAGTTTGTGTTCTACCTCACCCAAATAAATCCCATGAACTAGTGGATCACCCTTAATTAACCGTATTAAAGGTTCTATATATAGGTTAAACAAATAAGGTGACAAAGGGCATCCCTGCCTAGTTCCCCTCAACAAAGGAAAGGCAGACGAAATTATGTTATTACACTGGATTCTAGCAGTGGGACACGCATACAAAACCCTTACCAGCTGCAAAAATTCTTCGGGAAAGCCGAATTCCACCAAGGTCGCGAACATGAAGGACCATTCAACTCTGTCGAACGCCTTTTCTGCGTCCAATGAAACCAGAGATGCTTCCATATCTGGATCCACCGACGCAGAAATCAGGTAAAACAATTTCCTAAAATGGTCGGCCCGACGAGCGGCCCATCACAAAACCGGCCTGCTCTGGGCTAACCAGGTCTAACCATACTTGTTTTAGCCTATAGGCCAGAATTTTAGCAAAGATTTTAACGTCAAGATTCAATAAAGAGATTGGTCTAAAATTACCTACTAATTCTGGAGATTTCCCAGGTTTAGGTAATAGAATTATTCTGGCTTCAAAAAGAGTTTTATCTGAGATACCAAACTTAAGCCAATACACAAAAAGTTGTTTCAATAACGGAATAAAATTTTGCTTGAAAAGTTTGTAAAAGTAAGGTGTGAATCCATCCGGGCCAGGAGCTTTGTCAGTTTTAAGAGAGTCAATAGCTTCCCCTATCTCCTCATCAGAGATAGGTACTATTAACTTCTGCCTAGAACCTTCTGACAAACAAGGAAGGGAAACGTTAGCCAAAAACTCACCCAGTTTAGTCATATCTAGCGAGGGTGAAAGCTGGCTTGAGTACAGATCCCTATAGTAATCAACAAAAATACTCAAAATGCCCTCAGGGTCTGTAATCAACTGGTTAGATACAGGATGCCTTAAAGCCGTCACCCACTTAGCTTCTGATTTTTGTTTTAGTTGCCAGGCCAATAATCTCCCAGCTTTACTACCATAGCCTAAATACATAGCTTTAATCTTGTTAGATGAGTTTACTGTTCTCTCTCAAGGTATTGGCGCATTTCGCTCTCAATGCTACCAAGTCTTGCTCCTGAACGCCTGATCTTAAACTTTCCAGAATAGATTCCAGCTCCCTAATTGCTTTCAAAGAATTAGTTAGTCTATGCAAATCTTAACCTTAGAACAGTTGCTATCCGGATTAGCTCCCTCTCCATACTGCCTTTAGAGTTGCCCAGCCTTGATCCACCGCCTTAATAGAACCCCTAGTTAAATTCATTGATCTGATCAGAAAGTCACGAAACCGGTTAGAACCTGGGCATCCTTTAGAATATTGTTATTCAATGACCAAGAGTAAGACCTTGAAGGAACTGATGATAATGTCCAACAAATTTTGATAGGGAATGGTCAGAGATCACCCTTGGTAAGAGTACTGCCTCTGTCACTCCAGTTAACACTGTTGGTTCACTAAAAATAATCAATCCTTGAAAGTGTTTTGTGAACGGGAGAGTAAAAGTGTACTCATGAATAGCAGGGTTAAATAACCTCCAAGGGTCTACTAACCCTAAGAAGGCTGCCAGCTCTTCCAGAGCCCGTTGGGAAGGCGAGGACCGTGTACCTCTCCAGCAGGAGCGATCCAGCCTGTTAGACTGGACTATGTTCCAATCTCCCCCCAAAATAGTTGGGATCTCTTTAAAGGGTGATAAAACCGTTGCGAGCTGGGTGAAAAAGGATGGTGACTCCAGGTTAGGGCCATTTACTGATCCAAGTACAATTGCTGCCCTCGAGTCTTCCCAAAACTAGAATGTATCTGCCATTAGGGTCAGAAATTATTTCCAATGAATAAATGCGCACCTCGGCTATCAAAATAGCCACACCCCGACTGCTTGAAGAAAACCTGGCCCCGAAGACCTGACCTACCCATTTCTTTTTTAGGTGAGATAAACGATCCGGAAGGGTATGGGTTTCCTACAAGAATACTATTGCCGGGTTGTAATGGGCCAAATGATTTAATATTACAAATTTCTTACAATTGTCTCTACTCCCTTTGATATTCCAAGAAAGAAAGTTTAATTTGGTAGCCGTATTAAGCACTTTCCCATACAGAGAAGATTAGGATAGCTGCCCCCCCGACCCACATCCTGACCAGACCAACCCACAATCCTAAAATTAAACCCCCCACCAAGTATCCCAAAATCCCCTCCAAAAATAACCTTAAACTGACCTCTGGCCTGAAGCCTTACTTCCTCTGGTTCATGTAGTCATAGAGGTGGGGGCCACCCACTCCTTACATAGTACATAGCAAAGACAAACTTGAACGTTAATAACCTGATGTATAAGCCCCTAGAATACACTGCCTATAGGGCTATACCGTAGTAGAAACTAACATAGCTGTCCAACTTTAAAGACAACCAGTTGAGAGAAAAACGAAATAAAAAGTGAGCTCTGGGATGCCAGTTGACCATAACCCATCTGACCAGCTTAAACCTCTAGCATGGTCATTTATAGGGCAGGATATAAAAGTAAAACGAGGGAACCCAAAATACCTAAGACGCCTAGGAGACTGCCCATATGCTCCCCCCTTAATGCTGTATATATAAAAAAAAAATAACACAGCCCAGATAGGAAACTCCCTAACGTGTAATAATACACATCCTGCTGCTAAAGGGAATGAAGGGGAGAGAGCCTCAGGGCAGCCGGATGCCCCATCCTCATAACGCTGCTGAGCTATGGCCAAAATACCACCTAAGCCAAACAGGCAACGTAAAACTTTATAGCTTGAGGGCCTTAAACCCCTCCCCACAAAGACCCATTTTCGATTCTGCCATGCCGCAACTGAATATGAGAGGAGCTCACATTACTGTAATGTAACCATTTCAAGGGAGAAAGCAAAATGGTGGATCAATAGCTCCCTCTAGTGAGCTACTTAAATAAAATATTCCCTCCCTATCTCACTGAATAGTAGCAATTAAGTGAGAAAGCATACAGTAAAAAAAACAAATTATTGTCTATAGGCAGTCCCAGCAGTTTTTCAGTGGCTTAGCAGACTGCTAATATTCACATAAAGGTCCAGAGAAGACGCATGCAAGCAACAACATGAATGCTGTAGCATAACTTCCAACTATTGATATCCACTGCGATACTGATCTTCCCTTCAACTTTTGGGGAACAGTTCAGGTAGTGAAGCCCTTAGGAATGTTAACGCTTCTTCGGCAGATTCAAATCGTCTGACTCCTTCCTTAAGTGTGATCTCAAGTTTCGCCGGTAGAGCATTCGGTGGCGAATCCCAGCCTCCCAAAGCTTATATGTAACGGGCCTGAAACTCGCCCTTGCCTGCCTCATCTTCCAAGTTAGATCGGGGACCAGTCACAATCTCTTTCCTTCCCAGTGAAAAGTAGATAGTTTCCGGATTTCTCTCAGTAAATGCTCTCGATCAAGGTAATTTAATAATTTAAAATTATTGGTCTTGGTGGATCGGGGGTTTAGCTCTGAGGCACGGTGCCCTCTCGATAACATACTCCAGCCCATTTGGAGAGGGCCCAGATTTCTTCAATAATTTCTGCAAAAAGTGCACCGTGTTCGATCCCTCTTCTCCTTCAGTGAGACCCAGAAGGACTAAATTATTTCGCCTGCTTCTCCCCTCCAGATCGTCGAGACGATCTTCTAGCTTTGCCACCAGCTTCTTACACTCCAAGATTGTAGGCCCCGACTTCTCCATCGAACGCTCGATAGATGAGATTCGAGCTTCAGTGTCTGTCACCCGACGGGCTAATTGGGTTAGCGCTGGCTTGAATTCCGCCACCTCGTCGACCAGCTTAAATAAAGCCTCCTTGATCGTGGCTAAATCGCTGTATATTTTTGCAGGAGTAATTTCCTCTGGTGGAGTTGAAGGTGATGAACTGTGACGCGGCCTTTTCGCCTTCAATTCTAGGTCGGGAGCTTGCATTTTGCGTTGCGGTCACTTTTACTTCTGCACCAACACTTGCTTTAGCCCTTAAACTTCCTGATAAAAGCACTTTAGGACAGCAATGCCCTTTAAAACGATAGCTACGGGAGTTAGGAGTGGGAGCCCCAAAAAGCTGCTGCTACTCCTCCATGAGCGTCACGTGACCCCCCCCATCCCCCTTCTATCTTTATCTGCTCATCAGGGAAATCTCTTATGCTTTCCCTGACAGTGAGATAATTGAGTCTCTACCTATAAAACAGGCCTTTGTTGTCTGTTTGTACAGTATGTTAGTAGAGAAACATTCTGCTAGTAGAACTGAGCAGAATGTTGAATCCCTGTATTCCATGGTAAACATTCCGTGATAAACATTCCATTTATTGTATGTGGGGAAACACAGAGAAAAAAATGAAGAAAGTAAGCAATAATACTATATAAACAAAGAGAAAAGGTGGTAAATTACTCACCCTGCTGCTTATCTTTTAGGACAGAGTGAGCAGTTCATGAAGCTGTCAGTGAGTGTGGCAGTTTTGAACCACGCTCATGCTTGCAGCACCAGGGAACTGAGAAGCCTCTGTTATGGCTTCATTTTAATTTTGTCAACAGAGTGGGAAGAAAAAAATAAAGTAAGGTGGCTATGTGTCATACTTAGAATAAGGAAAACAGCATGTGTGAATTGACATGGCTGGTAGGGGAATATGAAGCTTAAGTGGGCAGGGAGGTACACACTGTATAACACTACTTTAATCTAGTACCACTAGGTGGAAGTACTATTTTACATTAAAAGCACAGATTGACTTACATTTTTTACTTATTTAAAAATGTGTTTCAAAATAAAAAAAACTGCTTCTAAAAATAAAGGGCCATTATATAAGTGCAATAAGATACTCCAGGATTGTGCATTACTGTGTGATAACCGCACTCCTAGGGACAACCGGCACTTGGCCTTTGGCCTCGTGCCCAACTATGTCCCAGGAGTGCGGTTATCACACCGTAATGCACACCCCGTCATGTCTTATTGCTTACATGTTACATTTTGTGAATTCAGGCTCATAACATTGGTAATTTTTAATAATGTTGCCCCATATTCCTCACCTGCAGCTCTAGCGGCTCTTGCCAGGCCTTGCTACTAGTTGTCATGGAACAGGGTGCAATCTCCTAAAGAGTATGGAGGTGCTGGGTCTGGTGCAAAAAGGTCACCACGGTGTCCCACTTGTGCAGCCACAAAGTAAATCTGATGTTTTCTTTGGGCCTTGAGGTCACGGACCTCAGCATAGATCCCGTAGTTTGGTCGGATCAAAGCACCGTGGGGTTCAGGTTTAGAGACCCTCCTGAAGGTCCATCCTCTGTGCAGATGGTCTGGTACTGCCATTTATGGGGATTGTCCCCAACTGGACAACAGGTGATACTGGCCCTATCAAGTGTGGAGGCTGTGGAGTGTGATTGGAATGGAGGAGGCAGTGGCTGCCTATAATCAGGCCATCGCTGCCATCTTTGATTCAATTGCACCCATTCCTGTCTGACCATTATCTACTCACTGGAGACCTCCCTGGTTTGACTCAGAACTTAGGAAGTTAAAGACTAAGTGTTGTAGGTTAGAGAGATGTTGGAGAAGATCTGGCCTGATGGAGGACAAATTGGCCCTGAGGTCTTATTATAATGACTATCAGGGGGCAATCTCCTGAAAGAAGGCAGATTTTTTGTCCCGTGAGATTGCTGTGGCAAGAAACAGACCAGCTCAGCTCTTCTGCAAGGTGAATGGGCTATTACATCCTGCCTGTCTACTTGTGGGAAAAGCAGGTTTGAGCACAAGGTGCAAAAAGTTTGCGCTGTTCTTTGCTGACAAAGTGTCCTCTATCAGAGCAGAAGTCTCCTCCAGCTTTACTCATAGGGATTGCAGGGCTCATCCTGAGGCTTGTCAGAGCACTCCTCTTGTATGGGCTGAGTTGGATCCAGTTGGAGTGAAGGAGGCGGTGAAGACTGCTCGAGGCTGCAGCCAACACAGTGTGATCTGGACCCAGGTCTAACCCAACTTTTGGTTGGATGTTTGGACCTGACTGGATCTGTGGTGGCTGAGATCATCTGGAGTTCCTTGAGGAGTGGGTTATTCCCATCAGCTTTAAAAGAGGCCCTGGTTAAACCCCTATTGAAGAAACCCTCATTGGACCTGGATTGTCTCAGCATCTACAGATCAGTCTCTAACTTCCCATTTTAAGGGAAGGTTATAGAAAAAGTGGTGGCCAACCAGCTCAAGGAGTGTCTTACCTCCTCCTCTGCTTGTGAGCCTTTTCAGTCAAGGTCTAAAACTGGGCACAGTACAAAGACCACCTTAGTGAAGGTGTTTAATGATCTCCTGATGGTGAGAGACAGGATAGAGTGTACCATCTTGGTCCTCCTGGATCTCTTAGCAGCGTTTGATACCATGGACCATGAGGTGCTGCTGGGCCTACTGCAGTACTGGTGTGACCTGTCCGGTAATATCATCAACTGGTTCAGGTCATACTTGACAGGCAGAGTACAGAGGGTTACAGTGGGGTTAGCCTCATCTAACATGAAGCCTCTGCTTTGTGGAGTTCCACAGGGATCGGTCTTGTCACCCTTGTTTCTCATGGTGTATAAGCTGCCATTGGGAGACATTATCAGGTAGTATGTGCTGGGTTTTAATTGCTATGCCAATGACACCCAGCTATACTTGTCCTGTGCAACAGGTAACCAGATGGCAGCTTCTGTATTTAACAACTGCCTGGAGGAGATCCAGACTTGGATGACTCACAACCGGCTATGACTCAACTCCGACAAGACTGAGGTACTGGTGTTGGATCCAGGTCATCATGTTGGGGAGGGGAAGTTAGGAGATCCCTCAGCTTAGTACTGGGGGGTGCCACTAACACCCTCCACACATGTGAAGGATCTGGGCATGATCCTCAATGATGGCTTGTCATTGGATGCGCAGGTGTCGGTCATTGTTAAAAGCAGATTTATCATCTGAGGCATATCGCCCGGATCCAGAACCTTACACCATCTGAGGACCTGACCATACTGGTACTAGGGATCTGAGAACCTCAGAAGGTTCTCAGGTTCTAAAAGGTTCTGATAAGCAAAAAATAGTTTGGATCCCTATCTGAACCGTATCTGAACCTTTTATGACCTTTATTGTTTTATGGTAACTGTATGTTAAAAAATAATTTTAAACTGCTTTTAATCAATATATCTGTAGAAAAAAAAATTAAATCATGTTTAGTAGTGGAGAATGCTCTCTAATCACTCTTCTGTTTCTGACATTTAAAAAACTTATACTAATACTGTGTATAAGTTATATTATTAATAGTAGTGATTTCTATTTCTCAACAGGTACATGCAGGCACCAGATGCATTTTAGACAGTTACGTGATGAAGAAGAAGCCAGGAACATGAAAATAACACCAGGCTAGTGCAGAGGGCAGCCAGTCAGACAGAGACAGTCAGTCAGCTACCACTTCAAGACTGCAGTCTACTACTACCCCCACATACTATGATCAGGGGAAAACCAGTAGCAGTCTACCAGCACTGAAATCAATATGGTTAAGTCACATTTATCAAAAATGACTGCTTAGGAAAGAATGAGAAAGTGACTGTGATGACTAGAAAGTCCCAGACCACATCTCTAGTTTGTAAATGAATTGTCTCCTCCTGAGTCTGATTTTATAGAAGGGGATAATAGTGTGTTTAAATAATTGTACTTTGCAGTAGTACTACCACTACTACCAAGGGGGAAAAAAGAGCTAGTAACATTTATCAATGTAGTTGTTTAAGTGTTTGTATTTAGGCAAATGATCTCCTTAGAATGACAAAGTGATGGTGTGTGTGAGAACAGGGACTTGTCTGCCACAGTTGCTACCAGTACATGATGACATGAATGTGATGTACTGTCTGCACCTCCCACCCACTCCCAGGATGACAATGATGCAGGTGAAAGGCAGGCAAGTCCCAGATCTCTATTTTTGTAAACCAATCTCTTGAATCTGACTTTTTGTAGAAGGGGTCAGTGTGTTTTTGTATGTCACCAATTATTTTAGAATAGCAATGGGTCTTGGTGTGGAACACAACACAAAGCAAATTGAAAGAACAAGACCACCAGTCTGTCCAAAGTAACCATTTCACCACTGCTAGTACTATCACTATATCAGGTGAAAAATAGAGCTATGGTTATATAAGAAATAATTATTCTTAGGTGCATTACATAATAAAATAAATGATCTTGTCAGAATGAGAAAGCAACTGTGTGTGTGACCAGGGACTTGTCTGCCATAGTTGCTACCAGTATGTGATGACATGAACGTGATGTACTGGCTGCAACTCCCACCTACCCTCAGGATGACAATGATGCGGTCAAAAGGCAGGCAAGTCCAAGATCTCTTATTTTTTTTAAACCAGTCTTCTGAGTATGACTTTTAGTAGATGGTGTCAGTGTGTTTTTTGTATGTCACCCACAACTCAAAGCAATGTGAAAGAACAACAGCACCAGGCAGTCCAAAGTGACCACTTCACCACTGCTACTACTACCACTACTAAAAACAAAGAGCTATGGTTTAAAAGAAATAATTATTCATAGGTGCTTTAAGTAATAAAATAAATTATATTATCCAAATTGGAAAGCAACTGTATGTGAGATCAGGGATTTGTCTGCCACAGTTGCTACCAGTACATAATGACGTGAACATGATATACTTGCTGCACCTACTACCTACCCCCAGGATGATGATGGTGATGCAGTCAAAAGGCAGGCAAGTCCCAGATCTCTATTTTTAAACTAACCAATGAGTCTCAAAATTGAAAGCTGATGTGTCACTTCACATCTATAGGGCAGGCACTGCTGTTAGTGTCATCTTCTTCAAGATCAGCATCACATACTGTATGTAGCCAAAGTTTGGCAAGTTAACCTTTAAGAATGTTAGCTTCTCCACATTGTCTGTTGTTAATCTTGTTCATTTGTCAGTCACAACATCACCAGCAGAGCTAAATAAATGCCGGGAACAGACACTGGAGGGTGGACATCCAATATACTTACAAGCCAGGCAGCCAGCTTTGGCCAGCATGTTTTTTTTCTCTTGTCAGTGCACTAAAGGGTCATCCTTAATACTAATGTTGGGCTCAGACGGATATGCATATACCATGCTTACTAATGAGAATGCATTTTCTCCTTGTGGAATTTCAATGTCCTGCAGCTTGCCCCAAATGTCATCCTCCTAATTGTCTGCTTCTGTACTGGTTTTTGGAGCAGTCTTTTGAATTTGAGGTGGTGTCATTGTAGTACTGCTTGCCAATCCTCCTAATGAAATGTCATCTACTGCATCAATCAAAAGTTGCCTATAGTTCAACTCTTTCATATTGTCTGAAATCACATCAGGAAGGTGTCTGTTCCAGAAATGTGGATCTAACAATGTTGCTAAAAGATACTCCTTGCTCCATGTTGTGGCTGACAATTTCTCATCATGGCTCAGTCTGGTAAGCATGTTATTGACTAGAGATTGGTTCATATCTAAGTTGCTCCTCATTTTCTCCAACCTTTTTTTAAGCAGAATGAGTGGAATAACTTGGTTAAGGGATGCCCTTTCTGCACTGACCTCTTTTTTAGCATTCATGAATGGTTTCAGAATGTGACACAACTGTTCCAGTAGAGATCATTGAGTAGAATGGAGTACAATGCCCTACCAGATATCATTGTACATGATATACAGTACTCAATGATAGCTACCTTTTGTTCAAGGATGCAATCAATCATAAAGTAAGTTGAATTCCACCTTGTTGCTACATCCTGAACAAGTTTGAGATGAGGAAGATCTCTGTCTTTCTAGATATCAGCAAGGATGTCATGGGATTTTACTAAATGGTTGAAGTGGTTACACACTTTCTGCACTGTACACGCAGTGGTCATACTTGCCGGTCATTATCCAGGAAGATTTGAATGATTAGGTTAAGACAATGGGCAAAACAGCAAATATGTATGTAGCTGCCATTGTGAAGTGCTTTTTTAATATTTGAACCATTGTCTGCAACAAAAAAAACCTTTAAAAACCTGTGAAGTGACCCAGGCAGTAAGTAGTCTTTCCAGTTCTTGCTGAATGTGCTGTGCTGTGCTGTGTGTGCATGTGTCTTGAACGTGACATACATGGAGAACTGCCATTTTCCGAAATGTGATGGGTTTTTCTGAGCTCTGAGATATAGTAGTTGCTGTAGTAGTACTTGTTGAAGTGGTAGCAGACAGACTAGTAGCACATGAGGATGATGATGAGTTGACCGTAAAACTGACCCAGTGTGCAGTAAGAGAAATATAAGCAATAGTTTGGCTGCTGGTCCATATATCAGTAGTGAAATGAACTACCTTATCCACAACCTGTCGGAGAGCATGCCTTACTTGTACTACTAAGCTGTCATATATCCTGGGCACAGAGGTTACTGAGAACTATTTTCCACTTGGCATAAAATATCATGGCTCTAAGTATTCCATAAACCTTCTGAAACCCACATCTTCTACAATAGAGTACGGCTGTAAATCGAGTACAAAAATTTCTGCTATTTTATGCTTTATTCCCAGTGATATGGGATGGCTTCATGAATATTTAGACTTTCTTTCAAAAATTTATTTTAACTTCAACTGCCTCTTATTGGGGGATAAAGTCACATTTGGCTGGGGATGTTGCATGACTACATGCTGTGCCTGGTAAAACAGAGAACCTTACAGAATTATCATGATCATGACCATGATCATGAGGCAAAAGTGGACTTTGGAATCTTTCCTGCTGCTTGTCTCCCACTGTTTCAGTGGAATGTTCCTGTTCACCGAGAGCCCTGCTAGATTTCCAGCCACCAATGTTAGACTGTTTTTTTAACTATATGCTCAACAATGAAAGGGTGAATTCATGAAAGATGTCAGAGCATTGTTGTGGTTTCAAGATGCCCTTTATTTTTCCCCCTACTAACACATCTGTTGCAGTGCACACATATAGCTTGGCAAGCATCCTTGAGGTTTACGTAAAAATGATTCCAAATAATGGAGATGAACTTTCTATTTCTAGTAACGACCTCAGTAGGACTAGGAGTCAAGTGGCTGGGTTTAAGTGGGGAAGACATTTCAGTGGAAGATTCAGGTTTATCAGGTGGGACAATCATAGATTCCTCGGCAGCACCATTATCACCATCATCATCACTACAGTCAGGCTTTGTTTCACTTTGTGTGGCTTGATCCTTTAACTTTTTCTTTTTCCCTTTTTACACTCTACTACTGTCATTAGTTTTATCCACATTGTCACTGTCAGAACCAGAATGAGACAGAGCTAAAGGTAAAGTCACTAGCCCATCATCATCAGGCTCACCATGACCATGGTCATCACCATCATCATCATCAGATTCAGTAAAGCTAATATTTGCAGTCACAGATTGAGTTCAGTGTGCTGATGCAACTTCATAGGATGCATGCTTGTGTGACTTAGATACATTGTGGCTGTTTACATCTCTATCCATGGGATATACCACCCTGGAGGGGCACTACGATGAGGAACCCTAGAGGAGGGTTCCACCCCTATAGGTGTCACAGGAATGATTTCCTTGGCTAAAGGTGGCTTAGGAAGAAGCCCAAAATGAATACCCAAAAGGGTGTCGAGCATCAAAGAGGCGAGAAATCAGAATATATTGAGACTGGAAGTTAAGGTGATAGACAGAGATGGGAAGGACAGGAGAAGAATAAGAAATGATGAGGATGATGAACAAAAGAAAATCTGACAAGATGCAGAAAGGCAGAATTCCTAAGGAGAGAGAGGGAACAGCTGGGGCCACTGTCTGACTCTATCCAACAGCGGAACCTACCTACAGAACCTATGAAAGCACTAATCCTATCTAATATTATGAACATAAGCATGGAGGGGAGGAAAAATCCCTTTGAGGAGAAAACCTCTGGGGTTCCAAGGCCTAGGTCACCTTCTTCTAGGCAGAAGGATGGTTTGGTTAGTGATGGCTCAGCTACTGCAAGTAAGAGTTGATACTGCAAGAAGAGGAATAGATTCCAATTTATATGAAGCTCAGCCTCTGGCCTTCTAAAAGAAATGCTGTTGAGGGTTGTGAGTGATGTCTAGCTATGAATTCAAAGTGGACGAGCAGAGGATCAAGATGAATATATGAAATTCACTGATAGAAGGAAGCTTAGAAGGTCGGCATGGACCACCAAACGGGAACAAAGGACACAAAAGGGAGAGACAAGGATGGCCAGATGAAGCCCGCAGCTTACAGTGAGAGAAGAAGTCAATGCTGGAGCACAGAATGGTCAAGAATGAATGGACAATAAATGATGGTGGATTGATAGCTTGAAGGCCTGAATGGGGGAAGATGAGGAATGAAATGGGCAATGTACAAATATGAAATGAAGCCTAGAAGGCCAGTACGGTGAAGGTAAGATATGAAATGGGCAATGCATGGTAATGAAGTGAGGTCTTGAAGGTCAGTACGGGTAAGGTGAGGTATGAAACGGATGATGTATGATGATGGAGTGAAAGACTTGAAGGCCGGCATGGTTAGGTATAGGTAAGATGGCAACCAGGGCATAGGAAGTATGAGGTTCAATAACAATGGAGGTGTGACATGAAGTGAAAGCTAAATGAGTTGAGTGGACCAGGACATAGGACTAGGGAAAGAGAAGTATACAAATAATGAAGGTGATGGCAGGATAGGGAAGCACCCCCAAAAAGAAAGCATGGGATGAGGAAGGAGAAGAGGCAAAGGGCATGAGTCAGAGAGAAGAATGGGAAAGCGAAGCCCATAGCCAATGGATGGAGTACAAAGAACAGGAGAAGAATGAGAGGGCCAACATATGGAAAGATAGATGGGTGAACCATGGAGAAAATGATGGGCAGGGGGCAGAGGGATGAGGCATAGTTAGGGTCGATGGTGCAAAACAGTAAGGGGACAATGGGCAGCACACAGCTGGCCACTAGCCAGCAGCAGAAACAAGGGACACACCAAAGGAATGGGGGTTATGCAAACAAATGGAGGGTAACACGGAGTAGAGGGAGATATGAGTCAATGGTCCAAAATGCAGGACTAGGATAAGAGAAGGAGATGAATAGTTATGTCGATGGTATGAATGAGAAAACAGAGGGTAGGGCAGGACCCCCCCCAATAAAACAGCACACAACAAAGGAGCAGAAGGGGAAGCAACAGTGAGAAGAAACTAGGGCAGCCAAAGCTGTACTGACAAAGCCAGGTGGGGACTGAAGACTGGACAGTCCAACCGCACAGCAGAATTGAATTGGCAGTCCCCACAGGTGATGTAACAGGGAAGGAGGAGCATAAAATTGTCAAAGCCTAGTATAGGCAATGGCAGGGAAAGAAAAGTAAGACAGGTTGGGCACAACGCAGAAGCCAACACACACAAAATGCATAAGGACAAGGTACAGTAGAGTATATGAGCAGAGACGGGAAGACATGAAAGAGCTTACAGCAAAAGATTAACTACGATATCATCAGGTACAGATGATACACAGTATCATGAGCGATGTGCAATTCTGGGTGGAGCGGAAACACAGTGAAAAGATAAACTCACCCACTACGAGGGAGAAGTGCTCTGAGCCAGAGGGAACAAAATGCTGAAATGTTGGCGTTGGTTCAATGAGTAGGTGGGAAAATAGAGTAGACAGGGAACCTATACGGACCTCCATGGGGAAGGACAGAGAGGTCTCCAGGATGAGTTAACTATCGAAAAGGTGGAAACATGGAGAGAGAGCCAGAGGGGGTCCACAGGAGCAGCCACAGGCAAGGAGCACAGCCAAGGTCAGAGGAGCGGTCTGGAACAGGCAGCCAAGGAGGTGCAGTGGGATGATGCCACACACAAATGACAGCAGTGGCAGCTCCAAACAGAAGGAGTGGCACGGGAGGTATGGGAAAGGAGGAGGGGAAGAACAGAGTAAATGGAAGGGAGCTGATACCAGATGGGAGGAGGGAGGGACAAGAGACTAGCGCTGAGCTACCTGCACTGCATGGTACTGAAGCCCAGACAGCACCACAGAGTAGAGAGAGAAAAATGAGGTCAATGTAGCAAGGTGCAGCAGACAGCTAAGGGATGACAGTGGAAGGTGGGGAGGAGCAGATAACAGAACAGGGAGAGGAGCAAGGGAGATGCGGCGTCTCTGGCAGCAGTGAAGAAATGAATCCTGGAACAGACCAGAAGGAGTGGCCTTTTAAGGCCTTATGGGGGAGTGATGTTGCTCCACCCACTGACCCACAGGCATAGCCTTTACAATTATTCGATATGTACTGTATGTGTTGAAAATCAAGCAACTCCACTGCAAGTTATACCTGTCAGTGGTTTAACTTTATGTACAATTGGAATTGGAATACTCTTTGTTTTTGCAGTTTTTTTTATCAGATGACTTGCTATTGCCACTGTCTTTCAACACTTTGTTGGCTGTACAGTACTGCTGAGTCCTTCTGACATAGACATGTCCACCAATCCTTGCTGGGTTTTTAGTATTTTGAGAGTTAGCCTTCACATGGATAGTAGTAGCATTTAGTTCAGCCCCTTCAACAGACTGTGGTGCTTGTTGTTGTTGTTGTAGTACTTTACTTTTAGGGACACTTCTTTCTGGGCTCTTAAATAAACTTTTTCTTTTTATGTGTATTACTTCCTTTGCTGCCGGCTTTTGCTTTACTGTTTTCTGGAGTACTCATAATGCCAGTCTGTCACTTGTTCAGGGTCAAAAAGTGGCTATTATTTTTTTTCTATATTCCATGTGATGTAACAGAATGTCCTGTCCACTGAGCCAAATCTTATACCCCACTAAGAGAGCACAGGGAGGAAGATGACAGATGACTGACTTCTTGGAGGGGTGACACACAGACGGTATGCAAGAAGTGGCACTGGAGCACTGATGACTTACTCGCAGATTTTATTTCACACACAAAATTTATTTCACACACCACCTATGCTAAGGGTGATGCTTCAGGCACTACTGCTAGTATACCCACAGAGATTCTGGGGGACTGTGCCTGACCTAACCCTCTCTGACACAGTACTTTTCCCAATCAAGGATTTTCCAATTTTTTTTCTTTATCCCACATAATGTGATGGAATGCCCTGCCCACTGAGCCAAAGCTTATACCTCACTGAGTAAACACAGGAAGGAAAATGACAGATGACTCATTTCTTGAGGGGGTCACACAGACAGTAACAAGAAGTGGCACTGGTGCACTGACGACTGGCTGGCAGATTTTATTTCACACACAGAATTTTTTTGCACACACCTCCTATGCAAAGGGTGGTGCTGCAGGCACTGATGCTAGTATACGCACTGAGATTCTGGGGGACCCTGCCTGGCTTAACTCTTTCTAACACAGTACTTTTCCCCTTCAAGGATTTTTTTACATTTTTTTTCTTTACTCCACATGATGTGATGGAATGCCCTGTCCACTGAGCCAAAGCTTATACCCCACTGAGTGAGCACAGTGAGGAAGATGACAGATGTCTTATAACAAGGATACCAGGACATCTCTACTAATCATAGGTGACTCTATAATTCACGGGGTAGAGTCTCACCTTCAAAAAAACAAAAAATCTAGAGTGACTGTCTGATGCCTACCGGAAGCATCATACTGGAGGGACAATGAACACATAAAAAAAAAATCACTTGCAGTAACTCTAATAACATGCATGTCCTAATCCACCTGGGAATGAATGACCTCACCAGCTGCTCGGTGGAGGAAACCAAGGAAAACCTCTCCACACTAGGAGACAAGTTAGCTTCTCTTACATCCAGAGTATCCTTCTCTAAGATTCTGCTTGTAATAAAATGGGGGAGCAGCAGACAGAAAATCAGAGATAAGGAAATCTCAGAACTTAACTCATGGCTCAAGGACTGGTGCAGTAAAAATGGACATCAATTCATAGGGGATTTGAAGGACTTCTAGGAATGGGGGTTCTTCAAATACGATGGCCTACACCTCACAAAGGAGTGATTCCATGTACTAGGTCAAAGGTTTGATGTCTTTCGGGGTCATTTAAACTAGCAGATGGGGAGAGGGCAGTAGCATCCTACACAATGCTCAGGACAGCTAACACTCATTCCCCATCACCAAACAGCATATCTTCCTTTTGTCCAGCAAGAGAAAAAACTGGAACAACAATCTGTAATGCAAGTTGCATTACAAAAACTAAAAAACTAAAAACACAAACTAAACAGGATGGGGCAAGAAGCAAGGCATGGAAAGCAATGTGCATCAATGCTTGCAGCTGAACAAACAAGATCCCTGACCTCATCGCCATGATAACAGGAGCTAAATTAGACTGGGCAGTGATAACAGAGACATGGTTCACTGAGAACCACACCTGGGATGTCGCAATCCCAGGCCACACTCTAAAGGGAGGTGGCAGCGATGTATGTCAAAGAAGAAATCAAAACCTCAGAGATGTGCAGGACTCACACCACTGAGACTCTTTGGGTCACCCTCAATGCTGGGAAAAAGAACCCAGTATTGGTGGAAGTGGTCTACAGGCCCCCATTGCAAGATGTGGAAAAAGACAAAGAACTCCTTGAATTTATTCTTACAATGGTAGACAAAGGCGAGCTCTTGCTGTTAGGAGATTTCAACTTGCCAGATGTGAACTGGGTCTCCTACACAGCCTCATCAGAAAAAAGTAAAGAATTCCTCATAGTTCTTTAGAAGGGGGGGTCTCACAGAACTAGCTGACTCACTAAAAAGGGGGGATACAGTCCTTGACCTTGTTCTTACAAATAGCACAAGGATATTGGTCGTTACCATGGGAATTAACCTAGGGTCCAGTGACCATAGGTCAGTTTAGCTTACAGTCAACAGACATGAGAATGCCACACACACTAAGCTAAAAATCCTCAGATTCAGGAAAGCAAACTTTAGTGAAATGAAATCCTCCTTTAAAAGTATGTATAGTTACAAAGCAGACAGAAATGGGGAGACAAGCTGGAAAGCACTAAAGAATACATTAATCCACATAACACAAAAATACTCAAAGGTGATCAGTAAATCTAGATGAGGAAAAAAAAAACACTTTGGTTCACAAAGGAAGTGGCATTGATAATAATGTCAAAGAAGAAAGCTGTCAGAAAGTATAAGGAAACAAAAATGGCTACAGACAGAGAAGAATACAGGGCCAAGCTAAAGGAGGCTGGACGACAGTTAGAGCTGCAAAGGCACAAACTGAGAAGAAAACTGCTGAGGACATAAAAAAAGGCAACAAAACTTTCTTCAGGTACTTCCGAGAGAAAAGAAAGATCAGCGGAGGGGGGGCATTGTCAGACTAAAAACCAATGAGGGTCGGCATGTGGAAGTGGACACCGAAAAAGCAGAAGTTTTGAACACATTCTTAAGCTTTGTGTTTACACATGAAGATAGTGAAAACAGTCCAGCACTTGGTGCAGATGAACACTGCACCCTGAAGGCAGACAACAGCCTCATTATAAAAGACAGAGTCCTGCAGGAACTAAACAAATTAAAGATGGACAAAACCAAGTTTCCAGAAGGAATTCATCCATGAGTCTTAAAATGGCTCAGTGAAGAACTTGCAGCTCCACTGGCTACACTCTTCAACAAATCACAGGAGAGTTGACATGTACCAGAGACTGGAAAAAGGCCACTGCAGTGCCCCTAACAAGAGTGGCAGCAAGGAGGAAGCAGGGGACTACCTACTTGTCAGCCTCACCTCCATTGTGGGGAAGATCATGGAATCTGTACTAAAGGAAAGGATAGTGGCATACCTGGTAGCCAGCGGGATACTTGACCCTAAACAGCATGGCTTCTCATCTGGAAGATCTTGCCAAACAAACATGGTGGGATTCTTTGATTGAGTAACTAAAGTAGTAGACCAGGGAGGGGTTGTGTATATTAGTAGAAGTAGTAGTAGTAAATCATGCTTTATTCACAAGAATAGTGGAATACATTCAATTTAGCAAAATTCAATTTCAATGAAGTTCCAGGCCAAGTAAAGTGCACAAGTTGCACATACACACATATCAACAATGTATTATAAACACATATCAGCAATATGTCATAAACAAATAACAGTCACATTAAATACAATAGATAGTAACAACAATATTTAAGATCTCACAGCAATCTTTAAGGTACATTTCAATGACTACAAGTAGCAATTTTATTGGACCAAGTCTTACACTAGTTGTTAAATTCCGATATATTGATTCTGATCCCAGGACATCTTAAATACAAAGAGGAATGATTGTATAGGGAGGCTCCCCTAAAAGGGATAGATGATCTCCCAATACTCAAGTTATAGTTATAAACAGCAAATTGAACTGCCTGTGAAGACCTCAGGGTCTTTCTAGGCTCCCTAAATTCAAATAAACCAGCAATGTAGTCTGGAACCTTATGGCTCCAGTCCTTAAGCATAAAATTAAGTAAATATAAATTTCTTCTCACAGATGGTTTAACACATTTTAGCTCATTAAATAGAATGTACCGATGAGTTCTATAAGGTGCATCCAAAATAAAGCGGGCCAATCTGTGAAAAACAACAATTCACCTTAATTAAGAGTGTTCCAGTGGCCCCTTCATAAAGCATATCACTGTAATCAAGGACTGGCAATAACAGAGAATTGACAACATTCTGATGAAACTCTTGAGACATATACCTTTTGTATCAATAAAGGGCACCCAACTTTTTATTCAGACCTCCAATAAGAAAATCAAAATGAATATAATGATATTGTATATCTAGACTTCAGTAAGGCCTTTGACTCTGTCTCACACAGAAGCCTCATCAACAGACTGGAGAACACAGGTATAGGAAGTAAGATTGTAAATTGGGTGAGAAACTGGATACAGGGGAGGACCCAAAATGTTCTAGTAAATGGTGGTCTATCATGGGAAGATAAAGTAACCAGTGGGGTCCTGCAGGGGTCGGTGCTGGGACCAATGCTTTTCAACATATTCATCAGCGACATTGCAGATGAGTTGGAGGGAAAGATAAGCCTGTTTGCAGATGACACTAAACTCTGTAACAGGGTGGACATGCAGGAAGGGGACCAAAAGGGTAGAGTCATACCTAAAGAAGCTAGAAGAATGGTCCAAGACTTGGCAATTGAAGTTCAGTGCCAAAAAATGCAAAGTCACGCACCTGGGAAAAAGAAACCCAGGTACAAATTACTCATCGGGAGGTGAAGCATTAGCCATCACTGACCTTGAACAAGACCTTGGAATCATTATATCAGGTGACCCGAAGGTAGGAAGGCAATGTAAAAAAGCATCACAAAAAGTCAGCAGCATCCTAGGATGCATTGGCAGGGGTATTACAAGCAGAAATTGAGAGAGGTGATGATCCTATTGTACAGGTCCTTGGTGAGGCCTCACCTGGAGTACTGTGTCCAGTTCTGGAGACCTCACCTTAAAAAGATCATAAACCGACTAGAGTTGGTGCAAAGAAGAGATACAAAGATGGTCCAAGATCTCCACCATGAACCCTACAAGACTAGACTTAAGCAACTAAATCTGTACTCTTTGGAACAGAGAAGAGACAAGGGAGACATGATGCAGACTTTAAAATACCACAAAGGAATCAACTCAGCACAGGAGCAGAGCCTCTTTAGTGAGAATAAAGAGGCACATACCAGGGGGCACAACAGATGTTTGGTGGGGAGTAAATTCTGGAGTGATGTCATAAAGTTCATCATAGAAATGGTTGTGGAGCCTTGGAACAGATTGCCTCAGGAGGTGGAGGAAGCAAAGACATTTGGGGAATTCAAGCTATCTTGGAACAGGCATTGTGGGATACTGAAACAAAGAAGTATATCCTGGAGGGGTAGTTAAAGAAACACACAGGCAGACTAGATGGATCAAGTGATCTGCATCTGCTGTCACAGTCTTAAATTCTTATGTTCTTATGTTCTGGGGGGGTCACACAGACAGTATACAAGAAGTGGCACTGGTGCACTGACGACTGGCTGGCAGATTTTATTTTACACACACAATTTATTTCACACACCCCCTATGCTAAGGTGATGCTTCAGGCACTGCTGCTAGTATACCCACTGAGATTCTAGGGGACCTTGCCTGGCCTAACACTCTCTGACACAGTACTTTTCCCCTTAAAGGATTTTTTTTATTTTTTTTTTACTTTATTCCATGTGATGTAATGGAATGCCCTGCCTACTGAGCCAAAGCTTATACTCTGATGAGCAAGCACAGGGAGGAAGATGACAGATGACTGACTTCTTGGGGGGGGGGTCACAGAGACACTACGCAAGAACTGGCACTGGTGCACTGATGACTGGCTGGCAGTCTTGGCAGATTTTATTTCACACACCACCTACGCTGAGGATGATGTTTCAGGCACTGCTGCTAGTATACCCACAGAGATTCTGGGGGACCCTGCCTGGCCTAACCCTCTCTAACACGGGGGGGGGTCACACAGACAGTATGCAAGAAGTTGCACTACTGCACTGATGACTGGCTGACAGATTTGATTCACACAACTCTCTAGTTCTCACAAGGTGCCCTCAGTCTCTCTCTCTCTCTATGTTCCATCCTGGCTCATCATTCAATGTTCATGTTCATGAAGATCCCCTGTCCGTCTCCTCTCCTATACATTGTACTCCCCAGTCCAGTCCCCAACCCAATCCCCAACTCCCTCCAGAGCCCCGCACCCAGTACTTTCTGGCAATCCTCTCCCAAGTCCCTGACTCCGAGTCCCCAACTCCCGACCCTGAACTTCCCCAAGTACCCAATCCCTTCCTCCTTTAAATTCTTCATTTAGTTTAAAAAATGCAGCTTATTTTTTGGGGTGGAGTGGCAGACTGGCAGTGGACTTCTTCACTTGCCTGAGAGGTAAAAAAAATGCAAGGAGCACAAGCACAGAAGAAAACAATTGATTCGGCAATCCACAATGCAAGGAGCAGCCAAGAGAAGCTGATGCTCCTTCTCTGTTCTCTTAATTCCTCTGCGTAGTGTTTGGAAGAAATTTGTTTCCTAACACTTCACCATGTTCAGGTCGGTTCATATTTTCAAAGAAGCAGTTTTCCCATCCCTAACTGGTACATGCTTTCATCACATCCAGGCTGGATTACTGCAATGCTCTATACCTAGGGCTATCTGAAGGCAATCTTCCCCGGCAGCAGCTGGTGCAAAATGTGGAGGCGAGGTTATTGATGGGCATGCAAAGGTGTGTGCATATCATGTCTGATCTCTGTGAACTGCTTTGGCTGCCAGTTAGGTGGAGGATTGTCTTCTGGGTAGGATTACTGACCTATAAGGCCTGACATGAAACGGGACCAGCCTACTTGCAAAATCATCTTGTGCCTCATAGCCCATCCAGGGCTCTCCGTTCCACTGAGGGTTGCCTCCTAAAGGTTCCCAGGGTTAGGCTGCATCATTCGGGTGATCATGCATTTTCTGTTGCCACACCTACCCAGTGGAACTTACTGCCTAACCATCTTCAGGAGTCACCCATGGTGGAAACCTTTAAAAAGGGTTTAGTGACATTTTTATTTAACCAGGCTTTTAATTTATAAATATATTATAGTGATTCATTTTACAGTATAATGATAGATAGATTTTAAGTTCATTACTGCTAGCTACACTTGAATTTGATTGTGGTTTTGATTATCATAGTGTGTGTTTTATACTGTGTTTTTCAATTGTTATTGTGAAGCGCTCCAAGTCCCCAGAATGGGGCACTAGAAAAATAAAGCATGTAGCTATCTATCTATCTGATCAGCAGCTTACATCTTAGAGGCATCCCCTTCAGTTTAGTTTCACACCTTCTCCCTCCCATCTCACAATCTCTATGTCAATGTATCTCCCCCACTGTATCACTGTGTAGGATTTTGTTCAGTTTTAAACTGAGTTATGTGAACTGCTGGCTTCTAGTTGTGGCAGCTTTGCACAAGTGAGTGAACTCCTGGTTTTCTGTTTCAGTAGCTTTGTCTAAATGAGTTTAAGTTTTGTTGGTAGCGAGCTCTGTCAATGCCTGATGGAGCATAATGGTAAATATTTAATAAAATGTTGGAACAGGCATTAAAGCTGAGAGTTGTGGTCAAGTTTCAGAGATGAGAAAGGTGGCAAGTGGACAGCAGCAGAGTGAGACATTTTTGTGAGTGTTAACAATGGCAGCCTGTAGAGCATGAGATGAGCATTAAATCTGCTCGTAGGTCTCATTGATAAATATAGGAGAATAAAAGGTATTTGAGAAGTGTAAAATGTTTAAATTTGGGGGTGTTGATCGACCATTGGAAGTTTATTTAAGACCCTGCACCATCTTAGTTGCCCTCCTCTGAACACCCTCCACTCAGTTTATGTCTTCTGGAGATGTAGGACTCCATTCCCAAAACTCCAGTTTTGATGCAAAGTGCCTGTGTCAAACAGAATTGATGCAAGGGGCACCTTGCATCAAAACTTGAGGAGTTTCCAATTATTGAAGACTGGCTGTGGCAAACCGGGGACCCACTGTGCCAGACCCACCATGCACCAGGAATGCACCAAGGTCGTGTATGCACCAGGGTGCTAGGGTGCTTGTGGCACATACTGGCCACCTTATTCCCTTAAATGATGTTCTGATAGCCAGCAGGGCCTTTCAGGACTTAAACCACACAACAGGTGGTCTAACAGCCATTGTGCTACCACCATAGACAGTGCAGGGCAGGAACAGGGGCTGGCCTGCTGCCTGAAGAAGTGGGAAGCTGAGTGATCAGCACTGTGAAGGACCACAGCTGTGCAACTGGGTGCACACCACACCAGGAATGGTGCCACCGACACCCCTGATATGTGCCAGTCTGCCTACTGGACCTGCAGGAGGCATGTCTGTTTGTAGCACCATGCAGGTCCTGGGCACATCTCCCCCCCCCACACTGCCTGTTCCTTCTCCAGTACTGTGGTCATAGTTGGGTCCCTCTCTCAGACATTTGCATTCTCCTGTGCTGTGTGGCACAGTTGGTGATCCATGCCACCCTGCTGCACTCACCACGAAACTTCTCCCATGCACCAAATGTGCAGCACATGGGAGTGGCTGCCACAACCAGCAGGTGTCTGGTGCCAGCACCCCTCCCACATGTGTATTAGGCACAGGGTCCCAGACGCAGTCAGTATCAGTGTAAGCTGCTGTTGGCACAGCTTGCACTGATCTTTGAAGATTGATCCCATGGTCTCCTGAATTGGGCACAGTACTCTAGGAGTGGTCTTATCAGTGATCTATACACCACCTCCCTCTTTCTGATGGTGATAACCCCACATTCCATTCCAGCATCTCACTAGCTCTGACAGCTGCTTGTCATACTGGGGAAGATGTTATTCAAGACTATCCCTCCTAACCAAGACAACATTGCACAAGCGCCAATACCACAAAGAACAAACAAACCCGGATGGTGGAAGGTAGTCACAAAACGCAAAGGACCCAAAGGAGCCACACCTAAACCTGACAGTATTCCTATTCAAACATCAAACAAATTCACTGCACTAGCATCAGCATCATTAAGTGTAACCAATAACAATTGCAAGATGTAAGACCCCCCCCCACAGAAACCACAAAGGGGAAAAAATCCAAACTTGTGCTAGGTGACTCAATGATACAGGGAGTAGAGTCACACATTCAGCAGCAGGATTGAGCTGCAGTTACAGCCAGGTGTCTCCCCGGGACATTGGCATGAAGGAACACAAACCATATGGAAAAGCTTGTACGCATGGCATTACAGAATACATGTTCTCATCTATGTGGGAACAAATGACCTGGCCAGCTGAACTCTAGAACAGACAAAGATAAACCTGTCCAAGCCAGGCGATAAACAATTTTCCATTTCATCCAGCATCTCTTTCTCAGAGATCCTGCCTGTGTAGGAAAAGGGGGTAGCAGGCAGAGGATCAGGGAAAGAGATATAATCAGACTGAACAGCTGGCTAAAACAGTGGTGCCAAGATAAAGGACACCATTACATTGGCAAATGGCAGAACTTCTGAAACAGGGAGTTCTTCACATTTGATGGGCAACACCTTACAAAACAAGGCACATCTCGGTCAGTTAAACAAGATGGTAGTAAGGAGGCACAGGCACCCATCACAACACACAGGTCACCATCTGCACCTCCCCCATCAATTCCTTACAACAATCCATCAGTAAAGCAATATAAACATGACATCAAGAGCAACAATCATCATATTTCTGCCCAGCAGGTACCTACACCAACACCAGTCCCTGTCAACCAATCTGGTGCAGGAACAGGTCAGCGTTCCAACAGAAACACCAGGGATAATATTTCTGTCTGGAGCATCTCAGCTCACAAAGCTGCACAAAATCTACAAAAAACAAAGACCCCTGTGGCCTCCCCAGCATAGGCAAAATAACCACCCTGGTGGTCCAATAGTTCAGGAGTGGAAGGCAATGTGTACCAATGCATACAGCCTTTCAAACAAAATCCCTGAAATTTCCACCTTTATACCTGTAGCAGAGGAACAACTGGATTGGGTAGCAATAACTGAAGCATTGTTCTTTGATAACCACACATGGGATATTGGCATACCCGGCTATGCACTTTTCAGCAAGGACTGGAAAAATAAGAGAAGGGGGGTTGAGGTATATGTCAAGGAAGGAATAAAGGCAACAGAGATTCAGCAGGAACACAGCAATGCAGAAACCCTATGGGTCACTCTAGGAGCTGTGGGTAAGTCTCCTATCCACCTAGGTGTCATGTATAGGCTTTCAGCCCAGGACTCAGAAGTTGATAAGGAGCTCCTTGAGATCATTCACTCAATGGCTGGCAAAGGGGAGCTGCTTCTGGTTGGGGACTTTAATCTACCAGACATAGACTGGTCCATGTGCACAGTTTCCACACAAAAAAGCAGAGAATATCTCATCACTCTTAAGGAAGCTAGGTTGAACCAACTAGTGGACTCACCCACCAGGGATAGAGCAATCCTTCTCATTAATAGCCACAGAATATCCAACGCCCATGCTGGCATCAATCTAGGACTCAGTGATCATAAGTCTGTCTCTCTACAAATCAATAATATGGTGGTTCGAGGACACACCAGACTAAATGTTTTCAACTTCAAAAAAGCAGACTTCCAGAAAATGAGATCCAACATTAAAGCATTGCTGAGAGACACATCAGCAGGGGATGTAGAAGCTTACTAGAAAAACTTAAAAGACTCACTGAACTTGGTAACAGTAGACTGCACAAAGTTAGTAACCAAATCTAAAAGGAAGAGAAACCCACTCATGGTTTACTAGAAAGGTAGCATGAAGGAATAAAGAAAAGAAACAAGCTTTTAGGCAGTTAAAGGAGTCACAGAGGGAAGGGGATGGGAGCTCTACAAGAAGAAGCTCAAGCAGGTTGGAAAGGCTATCAGGGTAGCAAAATCCCAAACAGAGGAAAAATAGCACTGTGAAACAAGAAGGGGGATAAAACTTTTTTTAGATACATCAGCAAAAAAAAAGAAGAACAAAGGGGGGGGATAGCCAGAATGTCAACAAGCAACGGTCAAATAGTGGAAAAAGATGAAGACAAAGCTGAAGTGTTCAATGCATTCTTTTGCTCAGTTTTTACAAATGAGCAGAATGGTAGCAGTCCGGCACTAAACAGAACAGAGCACCCTGCACAGGAGGCAGACACAAGCCCCTTCACAAGGGAAAGGGTGTTGAAAGAACTAGAAAAACTGAGGACAGACAAAGCCATGGGACTGGATGGTATTCACCCAAGAATACTGAGAGATCTTAGAGAAGAAATACAGTAGCTGCACTATTAGTTGAACTATACAATGAACCTCTGGAAAGTGGCAAGATGCCACTTGACCGGGAAAAGGCTACCGTGGCACCCTTGCATAAAAGTGGCAGCAAGGAGGAGGCAAAAAAAATATCCGCCTGGTCAGCTTGACCTCTGTGGTGGGTAAAATTATGTAGACACTACTTAGAGTAAAGAAAGGACAGTAGACTTCCTAAAATAGGCAGAAAACTCAACCCCAAACAACACGGATTTACCACAGGTAGATCATGTCAGACTAACATGATCAAATTCTTCAACTGTGTGACCCAAGCAGTGGACCGGGGGGGGCAGTGGATGTGGACTTCAGCAAGGCCTTTGACACCATCCCACATAGGAGGCTGATAAACAAAACTTGAACACACAGGTGTCAGTCGTAAGATAGTAAGCTGAGTAGCACACTGGCTGCAGGATAGAACTCAGTAAGTCACAATAAATGATGCCATGTCCAAAGAGGGTTTTGTGACCAGCAGAGTCCCTCAGGGATCAGTGCTGGGTCCAGTCCTCTTCAACATATTCATATCAGCAACACTGCTAATGGTCTTGAGAGTAAAGTCTGCCTATTCACAGATGACAAAAAAACTATGTAATAGGGTGGACAATCAGGAGGGAGCCTCCAGTATGAAGGAGGATCTCAAGAAACTTTAACAGTGGTCCAATGACTGGCAACTTAGATTTAATGCTAAAAATGCTAAGTGATGCACCTGGTAAAACAGAACCCAAGAACTCAATACTTTCTAGATGGGCATTGACTTGAAGAGACCAAGACTGAATGGGACTTAGGTGTAATCATATCAGATAACCTTAAAGTAGGGAATCAATGCAAAAAAGCAGCACACAAAGCAAGCAGTATCCTTGGATGCATAAGCAGGGGAATAACTAGCAGGAAACAAGAAGTTATCATTCCACTTTATAGATCCCTGGTGAGGCCACACCTGGAGTACTGCATCCAGTTCAGGAGGCCCCACCTTAAGAAGGACATAGAGCTATCGGAATTAATTCAGAGAAGAGCCACAAAGATGGTGTAGGGCCTCCATCACAAGCCACACAGTATAAGTCTAGACTCCAAGACCTAAACTTGTACTCCCTGGAAAAGAAAAGGGACAGAGGAGATATGATAGAAACATTCAGATTCATCAAGGGTTTAAACACTGTTCAGGCTCTTTCATGCAAATGGAGAGGTGTGTACAAGAGGGCATAACCTATGCCTGAAAGTAGGAGGGTCAGAGGCAATATCAGGAAGTATTTTTTTACAGAGAGGGTACGAGACATATGGGTCAGCCTGCGTCCAGAGGTGGATGAAGCAAAGATGGTGATTGCATTTAAACATGCATGGGACTGGCACTGCACATCAAATTCTTATGTTCTTATGTACTGCCTGGCCAACTTTATGTCATCTGATATGATTTCCCCGAGGTCTCTTTCCTAATTGGTAGTAGTCAATTGCACTGCACCCATTTTGTACCCCACTCTGGGTTTCCATGCCCTAAGTGCATTATTTTGCACTTTTTCACACTGAAACCCAGCTGCCATACCCTTGACCACTCCTCTTATTATGAAAGCAAAAAGCCTGATTACCAACAAAATCAGGGACTATTCCATGCATATTGTTTGTTAATTAAAAACATTTCAACACATAATGTATTCAAAAAAATCATATTAAGAATGTTTCAGTTTACATGTGATATAAAAGAGCAGTGAGCCATTTTATCGGCACAATAAGCCACTCCAGGATGTGCAGTTATGGATTTTAATGTACTTCCCATGGATGTAAGGACACTCAGACTTTGGGTTCACTCCCCATGGGAGTGCATTGAAGTCCTTTAAAGCACACCCTGTTGTAGTTTATTGCTTACATAAGTAATACATTTTACTACTTTATTGTAAAAAAGATGTTGTACTTATCAAGACTTCATATTCCATGACAACTCTAGTACATCAGGATGTTACAAGCATGGAAAAAAAATGCATGTCAAGATAATGTACTGCAAATAGTAATATGGTAATTGATAAGAAAAAACTGTATTCTCTGATCAGTCAGCTAGGACCTTCGTTAGTGATGTCATCCCAATACTGTATCACAAATGAAGCCCCACCACACATGCCCACATAACTAAAGAATTTCATGATATCACTCCTGAATGGATGTCCCCACCATAAACACATGCCAGTTCAAGGTCCCAGTCTGAAACACTATTCCCTCCCTCCCACTGTGGAAACATGAGTTCAACACTACTAAAAAACTTTTACTTTCACTAATAAATGATACTGTATGCATTTCATCAGTCTAAGCAAGCATTTCTATTCCACTAATAGTTTTATTTAAAAAATGCCACTCCACATAGATTTAGTTTTCTATCCTGACTCTAGCAGTACTCTCAGAAATGAATGCACAGTACTTCAAGCAAGTGCATGCATCTTTGTCATATACCTGTTCTGCTCCCAGTTACCAGTACTGCAGTCCATGTCCACATAATGTAAATCAATGTTTATATTGTATGATGTCCCAATGATGCTAATGCACAGCTTGCTGTAGAGAGCTGGACAGGGTGTTACTCAAGACTGGAAGTGGAGGGAAAGAGAGATTGAAAACAATATTAGCTCCAACAGCACTTATTTAAAAAAAAAATAAACACATTTGTTCCTTGTGTCCTGTTGAGAAGCTTCCTGTGGAGTGGTTGGTAGATATTTTCTGAGAAGGATGGGGTGGACTAGCAACAAAGCAGCAGAGCAGTTTTCAGCAGCAGTACTGACTGGTCAAAACAGAAAATAAATGCATTGTTTTCTCTACATAGACCTATACATTCAAAAAGCAATTAAAAATCTCATTTAAAGATATGCAATTTTATATGTTTTTTTGTTGTTGTTTTGAATGAGCCATTTTAAAATCCCAATAATGCAGTCTAGGGTGTGTGTCAAACTGGGATAATGTCACTTCTAGGGTGTTGAGTGTACTGAGCTTGTGAACTCAGGCACAACCACCTGTGGTGTGAAGTTATCCCAGCATGACACACACCTTGTCATGCAATACTGCTTAAAGTAGCACTACAAGGAAATTGGACAAAAAATCGACTGTATAACATTTCACATTAAAATATTCCAGGAATCTTTCAATTTTATTTGACAGCTTAATTTTCTAGTTACACCAACATCTGAATATATTATAAATGTTTTAACTTATTTTTCATCTCAAGAAAAAATATGGCTGCCAGATGTGGCTTACAAATACCATTGTGAACCTGGTAAGGGTTAGGATAGAGACAAAAAAACATGGCACACAGCATAGCAGCTACCTAAAATTAGATTTGACAGGTATGATAATATTTTTACTTGTTTTAGCTGGTAGTAGATTATTGGTAAAAAAAATATTCATTGCATTGCTGTTTTAAGTCACTCATTGTTGGCCTGAGTAGCCAACTCTTGTTTTTAGATAACGACAATCCTTTATAGTCCTAGCAATGTAGCTGATGCCATTGAGATCTGGGTTCATAAATGGACTTGGACTTCCTCTACAGGCTAACTACATGATGAAGTGATGCACATAATCTCTGGGGTGGATAACTGTCTCTAGAAGAGGAAGGGGATGTGAAGAGCTAGTATCAGCTAAAAGTAATTAAACAAGCATTTGTCAATTCCGAACGTTCGCTGTTGGTATTGCTGTTGTACATGCCTCCCATATTTTTCTGTGTATATTCCTCTGCCTTGAATTTTAAGGCATCACTCTCAACACAAATTACTTATGTTCTTCAAGCACTGGTTCACTTTATTAGAAAAACAAGCATTTGTCAATGCTGAATGTTTGCTTGCTGGTATTGGCATTGGTAGTGCAGGAGTTAGAGAGATGCATAATAGGAATGGCAGTGAAGTACTGAAGTAATGCCAACCCTCACACCCACTCTGCAGAGACTGACAGGTGGTGCAGGTGTACCTTTAGGTTATCAGCCATAAAACTCATGCCATTCCACCTCATCCCACCCTGCAGACACCGACAGGTGTTATAGTGTGCCTTGATGTCTTCAGCCCTTACACTCACCCTATTCCATAATGAAATAAGCTGAGATGAGTGCAGTATAGGAGAACAGGATGAACGTTAGAGCTGCAGACCCCAAGGCACACCTCGATGCCTATCAGTGACTGCTGGGGGGGGGTGGGGTGGAATGGGATGAGCATTATGGCTGACAACCCCAAGTCACACCCCTGATGCCAGTCAGTCTCTACAGGGTGGGTGTTATGGTTGGAAACCCTAACACCCCAGGTGTTTGTTGGTATTTTTGCTCCAAATTTTCAACATGGGCTTTTTGGAACCCCACCTCATGAACAGTGGCAGTATCATTTCATTACTCAATCCCAAAAGGTGATTTTGCACAGCAAGTGTGCCATTCGGTGCCACAGGTGCGAAAACATATTTTGGGCAGGATGTTAAAAAATAACAGCTCTACTGTTTATGAGGAGGTATGAAGAAATGTCAGTGTTGAAAATCTTGAGTGAAAATATGAAAAAGTGGTGAAGTTACGAGTGTGAGTTGAAACTGTGCAATGCATGCTCATAACACAATCATTTTTGGAATGTTTTCACCAACTTTTCAACGTGGCCGTTTTGTGACCCTACCTCATGAACAGTGGCATTATCATTTTGTTACTCATCTCAAAGGTGATTTCGCATAAGTAGTAAAAAGCATTCGGTGCCACAGGTGCGAAACACATTTTGGGCAGGATGAAAATGACAGCTGCAGTGTTCATGAGAAGGTGTGAAGAAATGTCAGTATTGAAAATCTGGAGTGAAAATGTGAAAAAGTGGTGAAGTTACAAGTGTGCATAGAAACTGTGCAATGTGTGCTCGCAACACAGTCATTTTTTGGAATGTTTTCACCAAATTTTCAAAATGGCCTTTTTGGTACCTCACCTCATGAACAGTGACACTGGGATTTTGTTAAGATGTCCCAAAACTTGATTTCACACAGCAACTATGCCATTCTGTGCCACAGGTGCAAAAATACATTTTGAGAAGAATGCAAAAAATGACAGCTGTACTGTTCACAAGGGGGTGTGAAAAAATGGCAATGTTGGAAATTTGGAGTGAAAATATTAAAAATTGATGAAGTTACGAGTGTGCATCGAAAGTGCACAATGGACACTCATAACACAGTCATTTTTGTGTTTTATTCACCAAATTTGTAACAATCACTTTTTGGGACCCCACCTCATGAACAGTGGCACTGTTGTTTCATTAAATGGTCCCAAAAGGTGATTCCGCGCAATGACCGAAAAATCATCTTTCAGAACTGAGAAATGAAATGACAGTGACAGTGTTCATGAGGTGGGGTCCCAAGAACCCCTTGTTGAAAATGTGTGACCAAAACTCCAAATATTGGCTGAGATATCAACCTAAGTTGAGCCCCTTCCCCAACTGACTGCCATAATAGGGCTTACTGTCATTTCTTCAGTTACCGGTTGGTCTTTGAAGAGTGCAGACTTGTTCCTGGTCTACAGAAGATCACTGCTCCTGACCACTGGAGGTAAGTATGGGTGAGGGGGAGGCAGGGAGGTGGGGTGCACAGAGTGAGGGTGTGGTTGGGAGGAGGGGGTGGCGGGAATGACGAGGGAACGTTTTCTTTTTTTTTTTAGGTTTAAAAAAAAAGACCTTATGGGACTGCTTTCTTTTTTACTGGTGAAATATTAATAAATTGGATTTCAGCACACTCGGGTGGGCTTCCAGTGTACCAGAGTACTGGGGTGGTCAATACCAACCTGGAGAATGGGCACTCCGAGATCAGTTGAGAACATAGGGGCACGGGGGGGCAGTGCATCCGACACCAGAACTGGGCATCTTAGTGTTGGAAACATCAAAGAGGTAGTTTTTTGGCACACTGGGGTGGGCTCCCAGTGTGCCACATCAATGGAGGAGGGGGGTTACATGCTGACATTGGGACTGAGCACTCCGATGTTGGCTTAGGGAGGATCCGCTAGCATGATCACGCTTAAGTGAAAGTGCCTTTGGGCACTGTAAACTCCTAGCCCATATGAAGCTTAAGCTGTGGCCTAATCCACACAGGTGCAAGAAGAGGAGCAAAAAGAGTCATCGGGAAGTGGAGGAGGCAGGGGAGGAAAGTGCCTCCTCCTACCTTCCAAATTGCTGCTCTGGCGGCACTATTGTAAATTTATTTATGCCCTACAGGGCTTAAGGTGTCAGCCAAGGGTGCAAGGGGCTGGAGAGGGAAGGAACCGGTGGGTTGGTAATGGGGAGGAGACATCAGTCAGGCTGATCAGGACACAAACAGCTGTTTGCTGGGTGCTGACCTGAAGATGAAAGTAAAAAGCCACCACATGATTGGTGCAGCTTTTTCTTTTCAAGTGCAGACCACTTCAGGAAAAACAATGCTACGATCAGCCTGGTTGATGATTGGTGTGATACTGTTGAGCCCCTTGCAGAGCACTGTGCATTGGACAGACAGTGTCACACCCCTCAAAAGTCACTCATCACAAGAAGTTCAATGCGCGTGCACAAACTTAAAAAGGGTATCAAACTGGTAAGGGAAAAGAAGCAAAGGGTTGTGGTAAACAGTAGTAAATAGTAGTCACTCAGACAGGAGAGTTACTAGTGGGTTGTCACGGGGTTTGGTGCTGGGACTGGTCTTCTTCAATGTTTTCATAAGCAACATGTCACATGTCTTCATACATAACATATTACATGTCACATGTCCTGGGTCACACCTGTAAATGAGCCCAGGCTCAGTGTGCCTTTCCCGGTTACCAAAGTTTTAAATAAGTAAACATTGTGCAGGAGGCTGAGGGTAAGGTGTGTCTATTTGCAGATGATACAACAATCTGCAGCAGGGTTGATTCTCAGGAAGGGGTGTAGGGAATGTAAAGGGATATGAGGAAACCAGAGGAATAGTCTTGGGGTGGCTACTGGGTTTCAATGCCAAAAAGTGCAGAGTAATGCACTTAGGACTGGGGAACTCAGGGGCTGCGTATAAGATGGGGGAGTGGAGCTTAAAGTCACCAAGTAAGAAAGAGACCTAGGGTTTTTATCATATCTGATGATCTCAGTGTAACTGGGCAGTGTGATAAAGCAGTGTGAAAGGCTAGCAGGATGCTGGGGTGCATTGGGAGATGGATTTCTGGGAGAAGGAGGGAAGTGGTGCTACCATTTAACACTCACCGGTGGTGCCCCACCTGAAGAACTGTGCCCAGTTCTGGAGGCCTTAGCTCTGCAAGGACATTGAAAGAGTGGAGGCTGCACAGAGGAGGCTACCCAACATGGTGAGGGGGTTTCACAAGAAGTCATACGCAGAAAGATGCAGGAACTTAACAAGCACTCCCTGGAAGAGAGGAGAGCACAAGGGGACATGATTGAAACCGACAAGTACCTCACAGGAGTGAATGAGGTGCAAGTGTAGGGTCTTTTTCAGAGCAAGAAAGGCACTAGAACAAGGAGGTATGCAGCAAAGTTGATGGAGAACATATAAGAGAGATGTGCAGAAAAACTTCTTCATGGAAAGCGTGGTGCATGACTGGAACAGCCTGCCAGAGGAAGTAGTGGGGGCAAAGGCTGTGGGGATCTTCAAGTATGAGTGGATAGGCACAGGGGCATATTAGGTATAGGAAAGTGTGGAGGATGTGACACCGATGCCTGACTAGGATCAATGGTGATGGAATAGACAGGTACCAGTGGCAGACAAGATTGGGCTAAAGGTCCTTTTCTGCCACAAAAATCTATGTTTCTCTGTTTCTAAACAGGGACCAGTGGAGATAAAATAAAGGGCACCTTCTCTTTTGTATTGATCTATCTGCTGCATACATCCTTTGTTTTTCTCAAAAGTCATTTTATAGGGACAGAACTGACTAATCTTAATTATTCAGAATCTCATGATTGGAAGGCCACTGTTCACTCTACCATAACATTTGATTAGAACATATTGCCAGTTTATGGTCCCTGGATAGAAAGGTAAGTTGATGTGAGCTAGCTGTCACATTCTTTTACTGTTCAAAACATGGCCTTTCACATCTATTATTTTCATTCTGAATAGAGTTAGCTGCTTGCACTTCAGGTCAATAACCCTTATTCCCCTGAGCATGGTAAGCTGGACCTGCTTTTGTCACGCAAGTATTGCATGCAGTTAGCGGTCAGTCTTCCATTCAATAGGGAGGTTGCACTCTTAAATTATAATGTAATTGCATCTATATTGGTAGACAGAAATCATTTGGAATGCTTAAAATGGTCAGAAACATCAGGACCTTTTACTGTTCCTGTAATGTTCCAAATATTTTGTTAAAAATATACTGACTACACTCAAAATGTATTTAATTCACTTTTAAGTTTTTCAAATAACTTTGACTGTGGTGCTTAAACATGGGACACACATCATATGATCTTTTCCTGTTAGGCAAGGGGCATCAAGAGCAGTCTACAATCCAGAGGGAAGTGTAGTGTACACTACAATCTAAAGTCCCATTTCAGTGTTAACACAGTGTAAACTGAGATACCACTGCTTTTATTAACCGCACTATAAATACACTGCATTTACTTTCTGTTACACCCCTTTACCACTGCATTGCCTTTGTTATTTTTAGATGCACACTGTAGAAGCACTACAAACACTTCCCATTTTTTCTTGTATACTTCTTTACCACTGCATTATCTTTATTACTTTTAGATGCACACTGTAGTAGTACACACATAATGTTTTCTTGTTCACTTCTTTACCCCTGCACTGATGACTCTGATATATTAGAGATAAATATGATAAACTACAATAGCACTTAAAACACTTAGAGCAAATTTTTAGAAAATTCTCACATATGAATTATACTCCTGTATCATAGTTAATATTTGTTATCACAAACATGATGGAAACTCCTTGTAAATGTTCAAATTGCTTTTGCTAATCTGGTTTCACTAACAGAGCTTTACAGTTAATTCCCCTCATTCACATTTCTTTTCATTATTTCAATTTAGATTTTTGTTCATTTTTATCCTTTTACCATCTCACAGTTAATGTTACTGTCATTATAGCTTCATACAAATAGCTTGGTTATGGTAAACCTACTACAGGTAAGCACTGCCACCATGTCCACAGCAGATTGGTCTAACCTCAAGGTTATGCTGACTCATTAATGTCAATGCATTCCAGATTTCATGTCATTACAGTGGTCCTTCAAACCCTGTGTGTTTTTTGTTATACCAACCGTTCCTGTGATTTCAAGTGTTGTTCCCTTCCCTATCACATGCCCATTAGCAGTTGTTGAAATTGGCACCTGCTGACTGTCCAAAGTCTGATAAATTCTACATCAGGCTAGTGAAATGTTCCTTTAACTAGCTGTGCTAGCTTGTACTGCCAAATCCAACTTTTCAATAATAGTAGCTGAACCTGTGTAAAGGTTTGAGTTAATCCTGTCAGTGAAGTCCATGCATATGTGAAGTCTGGCAAATTACAATTATTGTAGAGCACATTTCATGATTCAGATAGTGGTTTGTGGGGGATATGCACAGTAGTTAAGTACTATTTTGCATATCAGGGCCAGTGAGGGTGGGGGTAGTGAAATTGAGTAAATGGCACCATAAGGATGTGTGCCATTTTATTACCAGAGAATTTTTAAACCAAACATGAGGTGGGGTAAGTGTTGTAGGTTTTGTTAGTACAATACTATGGTACTATCAGACAATTGATTTTATGGAGGAAAAGGAACTGTTTTAAGCTTTGTCACTGGACTACCAGAAAACTTCAGCTTATTAAATCCATCATGTCCAAGAATTACAAAATAGTATGAAAATGAAGAAATAACCAGAATAAACTCCCATCATGTGCATTCATGTTCTATTATTCCCTTTTACGGCTGCATGGGCAGAGCCTGCAGCTGTTTTGTGGTAGCTCAGAAAAATGAGCTATGAGATCAAGCCCTGGAACACTTCAGTTTTGGAGTTTTGGAATGATCCTTCCAAAACTGCAAAACAGTCAGTACCAGTCTGCCATGGCCGCATTATTTCACAGCTAGTCTGCCACTTCCATATTTCAGTAAAGTACTGCAGGTACTACGCATGCACACGTGTTGCACATGTGCAGTTCTGTCGGCAACATCATCTTGGGAATGGCATATTATGCTATTCAAAAGAACTATGCATGCACAATTATGGCGCATGCATAGTTCTGTCAGTGCTGTCATCTTGCTTGTGGCATTCAAATGCATTCAGCAGCACTTGTTCACTGGTGGTGACACTCGTACAAGCTCAACGCAACCATATCAGCTCTGGTTAGAGTTTGTTATTAATCTGTATTACCCCTTGCCATTGTATTGAATTTGTTATAGTAAGCTCCCTTTTTTCAGCTGAGCCTTGTATACAACTATATAAACAAGTATAGTGTAATTTTAAAGTGTAATTTAAGGTTTCATTTAAACTTATTTTCTGCTGTATGCCCACACAGAAATTCTCTGGCTATTACATCCATGTTTATATAGGTACATTTTAAAAAGGAGCAGCCCTTTACCATTTCCTAGTCAGTAAAGAAAGTACTTGGATTTACAAATTGGACAACATGATATCCGTTTGTCTAAATGAGCTGTGTGATTTAAAACAATGTTTACAGTCACATACTGTTTTTTTTAAATGTTATTGCTTTAAGACATAGGTAGTTTCTTTCTCTAATGTCACTCCAGCTACAGTATGTACTGCATTTATGTAAGTGATTCCTCTTCTTAGCTATTCTCCCTGAAGAAGACAATATCTGAGTGGCAGCACCGTGGCTTACAGCGACAGGCATGGTTTGTTATCATTAATTCATACTCTGCAAGATACTTGTATTGCATTTGTTGTGAGTCAGAGTATCTTTGAGTTGCAAGCACATGTAGTGCTATCAGTTTGTTAATAAAATAACACAAAACAGCATTTGACCTTAAACTGCTTATTATCTTTGCTTATTTGAATGCTCAGTATCCTTTGATTGATTTGCAAGTATCAGTGTCTGGATGCCCTTTAACTGAGAACAGACCCTGCGCCAGTATTATTGCCCCCCTCCCCAGCATGAAGGCTTTATCATTTTGCTCCTGGAACTGAATCAGAGTTAGAATTTCACTTCTGGAGTTGATCCCCCCATTTCCACCACAAGATATTAAGAGTTTATTCCTCTCTACAAAATTGTTAAAGTGTGCCACATAACTTGTGTCATCCCCAAAGCCTTTCATGAAAATGCACTGCTTCTCAATCATTTGTACTTGTACTACAGCTTGTCTGCCCTGTTTTTTCTGTGTGCCTTTATAAGGTTTGTTGTTGCACAAAAACTGTCACATCATTTCAGTTCATTGATGGTGGTAAGACACATTATTTGCGTGTTCTGAAATTTAAGAAGATACACAACTTGGCTCCATTTTGTGACACTGTTTTCTTTGTAGGTAACTGCTATGTAACTGTTTCATTAAAATTCTTTATCCTATGCCATACTGTTAATTATCTGATTGTGCATCATAATTCGGTAGAAAATATATGTTTTCTCAAATGTACCATACGTTGCATAAATCTGTTATGCCACACTACCTTGTAAGTCACACAGTGAAGCATTTCCAATGGCAACAATGCCTGGTGAAATACATTTGCTCATAGTATGCATCTTGGTGAGTTGTTAAATGCTCATGAAAACTAGATACACATTGTGGGCATCATTTGTTGTATGTACAGCATTTAGAATTTGATTTTGTGGATTCTGAGTGCCATGAAAAAGGGCACTGAGATCTCTGTTGAGATTTTCATAAAAGAAACATGAATGTGCCCATGATGGGCCAAGATCCTCAACCTTTTGAGACAAATGTAGTAGGCCATGTATACTGATGGTCTGAAAAGAATCAAAGAAACATAGAAGATGACAGCAGAAGGGGGACCTGTGGTCCACAGAGTCTGCCCAAGTGAGGTATCCAGGGACCTACTGTGCACCAGTGTTCTGTCCTCCTAGACACCCAGCCTAGCCCTTTGCCAGTGCCATATGTTTGTTCCCAATACTTGTCCCATTCATGCTTAAAGCTTGATACTGACTTTGTAGCCACCACCTCAGGAGGTAATCTATTCCAAGGTTCCACCACCTGAGAAGTAATACTTTCTGATGTCCCTCTTGAACACTCCACCCTTCAATTTCCACTCTTGCCCTCTTGTAGTAGAATTGATGTTCCTGGTAAAAAGTTGCACTTCTGGCATCTTGTTGATGCCATTAAGGAACCTGAAGGTCTCAATCATACCCCCCCCCCAGTCTCTAGCGGGTACAATATTAGATCCCCAAGCCTCTCTTCATAGGTGATGTGCTGAAGGCCATGTATCATTATTGTTGTCCTTCTCTTGACCACTTCCAATCTATCAATGTCCATTCATAGGTGAGGCCTCCAGAATTGTTTACAGTACTCCTGATGTGGCCTCACTAATGACCGGTAAAGTAGTAGTATCACCTCCCTGTCCCTGCTGTCTATCCCCCTGCCAATGCATTCTAACACCTGACTAGCCCTGCTGTAAGCCTTATTGCACTGATTTTGCATTTGAGGTTGTCCCTGATGATGACTCCCAGATCATGTTCCTCAGCAGATTAGCTAAGCTGGACTATTTTTAGCTCATACTCTTCCTTGGGTTTGGACCTACCCAGCTGCATCACTATACACTTCTTAGCATTGAAGTTTAATTGCCATTTTTGTGACCACCTTTTAAACTTCTTAAGGTCCTCTTGCAGTTGTCTGACTCCCTCTGTACTATCCACTCTTCCACTGAGTTTCATTTCATCCGCAAATGGTGATGTTGCCATTTATACCCTCACTGATGTCACTAATGAATACATTGAAGAGGACTGGCCCCAGGACCAACCCCTGAGGCACCCCAGTAGTGACCTGCCGCTCTTTAGATTTCACCCCATTTACTACCAGCCCTTCAAAAATGCCACAGAAATGCTTAAAACATTGATAAGCACTGCTAATTTCTGATGCCAAAATTGAAGATTTCAACAATTTATGCACTCCTTGAATGAATGTCATGAAGTGGTTAAAATATGTATCTGGTAATAGTCCCTGCAAACATGGAACCACATGAAACAGGAGGAACGATCATAGTTCTGCTGCTTTCCACTGACCCTGATCAGCTAGTGGCCATAGTTGAATTGAATACTAAATTTAGTATTAAAGCAGTCATTAATTTGTCTTCAAATAATAATAAATTCTAAGAAACATTCTATGAACTATTTGTTTAAGAGTGAATTATTACTAAATTAAGATTAGAAATAGATCTGCAGTGCTCTTCAAAGTACATTTTTTTGAAAACTCACTGAATCATACAGTAACTGAAGACTACAGTCTACTGTCTCTCCTAGTTTTCCCATGAGAAACTGAAACAAACTTGCAACCCAATTGTGTAGAAGTTTTGTTGTTATTACTGTTTCAGTGTGCAGTACAGTATTCCCGTTGTTTTCTAGCAGAAAATTTACTTATAGAAAATTCAAATAGGATTTTATCCCTTCTTATGTTTCTTTCTGCTATATATAACTGAAACATGGACAATTTTTTTGAGTACCATCCAAACACTACTGCACACAAGGGCCTGGATATTCAAAAGGGTTGTGCCATGCGCAACAGGGTTGCGCATGCGCAAGTCCAAAATGCGCCATTCTGCGATATTCAGCAGGAGGCAGTTACGCCACTGGCACCAGGTTGCGCAAGAGAGCAATGCAAATGAATGCATGCTCAACAGGAGGGGGAGGATCCATGCATAACCTGCGCAACCCGATATTCAGTCGGGTTGTGCAGAGTTGTGCATGCGCAACTCCCAACCTGCGCCTGCACAACCTTGAGCCCAAAAAGCTTAGTTGAGGGCCACCCACAGGTGAGCTGCTGCATTGCAGGCGCAACACAGCAGCTGCCACCCCTGGCTGGCCCCCCAACTCGGTCCCTGTGCCCCCACCAGCCCGATCGCTGGGCATAGTGTAACACGACCCCCCCGCCACACATCTCCATAGCCCGATCGCGGGCAGTACAGTACATGTAACCCCCCATATCGAAGCCCGATCGCGGAGCGGTACAGGTACGAAACACCCCACACACACCGCGCACACGTGCCAGAAACGCGATCGCGGGCATAGCGTATGAACCCCCCAGTGCCCGATCGCGGGCAGAATGTAACCTCCCCAACCCGAATATCTCCCTGGTGGTCCAGTGGACCGTAAAGCTCGATCAGCGGGCAGAATGTCCATCACAAACCCCCAAACATCTCCCTGGTGTCTAGTGTCCCCCCACCCAGAAGCCCCTCACCGCTCCCCGCGCGGCCAGGCAGCAACATCCACCCGCCTGCCGCCCGCGCCCGCCGACTGACTGTCTGGCGGGCTGCACGCCCATTGGTGCAGAGCTACAGTTAATGGCTGTAGCTCATAAGTCATGACATGACAAAGTCCAGATCTGTGAATGAACATCATTCACAAATCTGACTGGTCATGTACGGTATGGGCTGCACGCCATTGGCTGTAGCTCTGCACCAATGGGCGCAGCCCACCGACAGTCAGTCGGGCGGCGGTGGTGGTGGCAGGCGGTGGATGCTGTCGTCACCGCCGCCGGGGAGCAGGTGGAGGGTTCAGGCGTACTGCCCGAATCGGCTGCATTAGGCGTCGGTCCCGACGGCTGCCGCCTGGCAGGGTGGCCAGGCGCAAGTCCTCGGGATCGGTGCACCTACATGCAAATGGCATGCAAATGGGGCTACAAATAGATGCAAATAGCCCCCTGCGCCTTGCATAAATTATGGCCCCATTTGCATGCCACCTTTGAATATCGAAATTTGGCGCATGGCGCAGCGGTACTTCGCGCCAATCGCAAGTTTAATGCTCATCTCTGGCAACTTGCGGTGGCGCGTTCCATCGCGCTTACGCGCAGTGTTGTGGCTGGGGAGTGATATTCAAAGGAGTTGTGCAATAGCGCAACTCCTTTGAATATCACCCCGGCCACACCCCTGCGCAACTATTTTGAGCAGCGCAAGGGCTTGCGCCTCAGAATGGCGCAGTTTGAATATCCAGGCCTAGATATATAAAATACCATACATTTCCATTAAAGTTAGGCAAACCTATTAGTTCTCACCACTGTAACTTGTCATAACGTCTTTAATGGCTTTTTTTTGTCTTATACAAAAAAGGTTTACATTTAGAAATGAAATAATTCCTTCACTAGCCACAACTAGGGGAAGTGGTGATTTTGTGGCTTGCTGTCACACATGCTGGCTGCCTGCTCTGAGGGCTGGGAGGGACTGACAGACGATTGGCCTGATGTTCAATGGTTAGCACATGTGTTAGCATGGTTAGCATGTCTGAGGACCGGGAGGGACTGGCAGACTATGGGCCTAATGTTCAATGGTTACTGCATGTGTTAAAGGGCAAGTCCCCTCAGCCTATTTTCTATATACTGTACCTGTGTAGTTTGTAGACATGAACAATGATTCCCCTTCTTGCATCCCCCTAATGTCATGCTAATTTCAATATACATGAGGTTGCTTTACTCTGTTTTGCCATGGCATGAAAATCTGTTTGTCTCCACTCCAAAGGTCATGATCCCACTTATGCAAGGCATCATGGAAGTTGATGATGCATATATGCACAAGCCAGCAGAAGTTATACTCACATTCAGTTCTGTTACATGTCTTGTGAAGTCCCTGTATTCTCTACAAGCATTTTTTCCAATTCACATACACTTTAATCGACAGAAAACAGCAGGGCACTTACTATGCCTTGAAATGTTTCATGGCATGCATAACACAAGAACATAGGGATTGCAGAGGACAGCATCAGCACTGACTAATACAGTGTAACTACTGCAGGTTTTAGCACCAAAACATCATAAAATTCCTGGATGTCTTACATGAGTCAGGTCTGGACCTTTGCAATGGAGTCAAGTATCTTTTCACACCAGACTTAAGTACCTTCATTTACATGTAAATCATGATTAAATTAGAAAGGTGCAATAGAGGCAACCATTGTACATGCCCACAAACTACAAAGGGAAACAGAATAAAAGGCCGAGAAGTCTTTCCCTGTAACATGGTTAGCATGTCTGAGGACTGGGAGGGATTGACAGACTATGGGCCTGATATTCAATGGTTAATGTATGCATCAACATGGTTAGCATGTCTGAGGACTGGGAGGGATTGATAGACTATGGGCCTGATGTTCAGTGGTTAGTACATGTTTTAACATGGTTAGCATGTGTGCTAACCTGGATGAGCATGAGTGCTCCCAGCCAGCCCCTAGCCAGAAGCCCAAGCACTCACCCTTAAGGTTACCCCTGACCCAGCCAGGTGCCCTCTTTTTCTCACAGTCTCTTACATACCCCCGAGGGACCAAGGACCAGCTGTTCACTCCCTCATTGATTACCTTACCACACTCCCACACAAGGTGGAGCAGCTCATCCTAGGTGACCTTAATATCAATTGGCTGAGTACCACTGCCCCCCATATCAGGGACTCCTTCGCTGCCCTAGATATGACCCAGCTAGTTACCCCACCCACTAGATTTAACCAGTCAGGTGGCTCCAGCACCCTCCTAGATGTGATTCTGTCAAATTACCCCCATAAAATCAGGGCTATTAATGTATTACCAGATTCTCTTAGTGACCACTCTCCTGTCCTCTGTCACTGGTCATCTCCCACACCAAAACCAGTGTTCCAGGTCACCTCACACTGGCGCTTTCACCCCAGGGGTCTCAGAAAGCTAAAAATGCATCTAGCCCAGCTTGACTGGTCCCTAATCCTACTCGCAATGGATATTGACTCTGCCCTAGCCTATTTCTCAAGTGCCTTCAGCAAGGCTTGCAATCTTTTTGCCCCCATGACCAGAATCCGTACCAAGAAACACAACACCCCATGGATCTCCCCATCCCTCATCCAAACACTGAAACAAAGAGATAATCTCTGGCATATTGCTGTCGAGACAGGCAAACTGGCTGACAGACAAGCCTACAATGCAGCACATAACAAGTGCACCTGGGCTATAAGGCAGGCTAAGGCCGAATATTACCAAGCCACCCTTGAATCCACTTGGGGCTCATCCCGTGCCTTTTGGGACAATATAAATGAGCTCAATGGAAAGACCCACTCCCTCCCCCCACCATCACTACTCTCCACAGACAGTACCATCACTACTGATCCTCCCCGCATAGCTGAGTGCCTCAATATGGCTTTCTCAGATCTAAGCTCTGGCCTCCCCAACTACTTTTTTGACCCTATCTCTGCCTCCACCCCCCACCTCGGATTGCCCCCCTTTCTACCTGCATGCCATATCATCCCTTGAAGCCAGACCTCATCTGCGAAAAGCCTTAGCTAGCAACAACCCCAGCTGTGATCTCCTGGACTCCAGGATTCTCCGATTAGTCCTAGATACTGTACTAGCCCCTCTCACCAACCTTTTAAACCAGTCACTATGTCTTTGTCAATTTCCTAGTGCCTGGAAAATTGCAGAAATCACCTCTATCCATAAGAGAGGAGATAGAACCTCCCCTAACAATTTCAGAGCCATCTCCTTTCTTCCCCCCCAAAGCATTAGAAAAAATAGTAGCCATTTAGCTCTCTGAGTATCTGGCCAACTATGACCTGCTGTGTCCGGAACAACATGTCTGCCCTGGACACAGCACCACTGCAGCCCTCCTGGAGTTCTCCCAGCACCTCCACTCTGCTCTCGACTCTGGTCATGTTGCTGGTGCAGTGTTTGTTGACCTCTCCATGGCCTTTGACACTGTCTGTCACCCCTTCCTACTTGACTCCCTCCACCAACCTGGCTTCTTCCCTGGCCCACTTTCTTGATTCACCAGTTACCTCTCTACCAGATCACAGTGCATGAAGCTAAACAGCACCCTGCCCAATACCCTGGTCATTTGATCGGGAGTCCCCCAGGGTTCCATCCTGGGCCCTGTCCTGTTCAGCCTATCTCTCAACACCCTCCCCAGCTCCTGCTCGGGCAATATGCTACTCTATGCTGATGATGCAGTTCTCCTTGCCTCCCACCCTGACCCTGCATCTCTACAGGAATCCCTGTAGCACACATTCAACCAAGCCGAAAAGTGGTTCCTTGACCACCGGCTGGTCATTAACCTCAAAAAAAACAAATCTATCCTTTTCTTGCATCACCAGAATAAGGCCACAACTGCCCCCCTCTGCATTCTCCCCAGTAATGCTCACCCTCTTGAGCAGGTGTCATCCTACAAGTACCTGGGCATCACCTTCAACTCGGCTCTTACATTCCACACCCACATCAATACCCTGTCCTCAGCCATAAACTCTTGGATTGGCCTTCTCTATCACCACAGAGATTGCCTCCCCCAAACTGCCCTCTGACTGGCCATCAACTCCTCTGTCCTGTCCCTAGTGGACTATGGCCTACCTATCTATGCTGTGGCCGCCAATACCGCCCTCACCAGAATCCAGACCTTGAAAAACAAGGCCTGCAGGCTCCTGACTGGCACATCCCTCTGCACCCATACTTACCTGCTCTATTCTACTGCCAACCTGCTTACCTTGGAGGAGCACCTGCGCTACCAAGTCTGCTTACTTGCCAAAAAATCCTGCTAGGACTCTTCCCCCACAGGGGTCACTGCATCCCTGCAGCTTGCATCCCCTTCAGTTGCCACCCATAGCTCAGTTAAGGCCACCTTTCTGGTGCCCCAGACCAAGACCTCTCTAGTCCAAAGGTCCTTCCACTACCACACCCCCACATGGTTCAACTCCCTCCCGCCCTCTGCCACTAAGTCTACCAAAATTTGTCCCTTTAAAGTTGCTTTCCGTAACCACCTCTTTGGCAGCCGAAGCTGTAGTTTCCCTTAATAAACTTAATGTTGGGGTTCCTCCCTGCTCCTGGCCATAGCCTTGACAATTCCCCCTCCCTTTTTTTTTCCTTTTCCTCACCTCTGTTCCCCCCCCACCCTTCTACATAGGTATTTCCTCAGTATGACCAGAGTTGTGACTTCTACTATTGTTATACTTTATAAGATTGCTATTTACTGCATGTAACTTTATTCCGTAAACCACTGTTGTATTGTGTTCTTTTGTTATCTGTATTGCACCTGTAGGTTACCACTGTTGTGTCTCACACTGTAACCATGTCTACCCTCCCTGCGATGAGGTGCCTTTGTAAATGAGTCCCTGACTCAAAGGTTGTAAATCCGACTTTCCAAAATAAATAAATAAATAAATGAGCTGTCAGTGAGCACTCGTACAGCAGAAACAGCTTTGTGCTGTACAGATGCTCACTGACAGCTCATACAGCAGCTGGCCATGGAGATGAGAGGAGGCTGCTGTGCCAATTGCTGTATAGTGCTAAGAGAAGTGCTGGCTACTGGAGTGAGGGGTGTATGAGGAGGTGGAATGTCAGTCAGTAGATCGGGTAGGGGGCTGTTAATGGGTCTCTGGATTAGTGGTGGGCAAAGTGGTCAAAATTCGCTCCACTAAGTGATTCACGGAGTAATGTGAAATCTGTGAAGTAATCCATAATGCGAAGCAGAGTACTTTACATCATTATGAGGAATGCGAAGTCCATTGAAACCAATGACTTTGCGTTACTTTGCATAACTCCGCCTTCCCCAAACCACTTCTCCACCAATTTTAAAGCGAAGTACATTCAAAATCAATGTACGTCGCATCACTTCACCTTGTAATTGAGCTCCAAGGTGAATTCTGCAATGATTCATGGGATTGCAGGTCACATGGGCTATAGATTATTCTGCACAGCCTCTGTTCTGGGTAATGTGTGTGTAGTGGTAGCTGGAGACAGTTTGTTTTCAGAGCTCTGTGATTCAAAACCTCTAAAGCTGTTAAAAATGCCCTTTTTAGTAGTTTGTTTTTTTTTTTTGCTCAAAATTTAGTACATCGATTGTAGCAAACCCTTCTGTGCTCATATCATCAAGTGTGTATTGTTTGTGTGTGGATTTTGAATGTTAATTTATAACAGTCAGTCTGTGTACTGTCAAGTGTGCTTTGGGGGAGTGGCGTATCTGTGGTGTAGGTGAATTAACTGGGAGAAAAAGGCAGTCTTTCTGTTTTGGTTATATTTTTCTTGTATAACTGTGTTAATGTACACACAGTAATATTTTCAATAATTCTTGACATTTTTTGTCTGATTGTTGTGGTGCAGCAGTGTATAAATTCAGTTTGTTTCAAACATTTGGTTATATTACTAAAGATTTTCAATTTGCTACGCATTACTTGTAGTATATATGTGCGATGCACACCATTAAATCCGACACCTTTTTTTGTGCCACAGAGTAATTGCAGCAGTGTGAACCTGCTATCCGCTGCACCTGCATGAATTTTTTGTACTGTACTGGTAGTGGACTGTTACTGTCATACATTACCCCAACCCCCCCAGCCAGCAAAAGGTATTCTTTTCTTCTTTTCCAGATTTGGATTTGTGACTTGTGAGCACTGCTTAGGTGTTGTGCCTTTGCGTCTGCATCTCTTGAGTGCGAGGCACAATCTTTATTTGTTAGTGCGTTTGCAGTGCACCATTAATTCTGGGATACTTTGCATTTCTTGTTAAGCTCTCATTTCACTTCATCAGCACTTGGGAATTTTCTGGACACAAGACAGTAGCATTTTGGGCGTGCACATTAATTCTGATGACTATGTGTGACCACTGCATGCATGACTGAGTGTGCCATGATTCTGGGAGACTTTGCAGTTCTTGTAACATAGAAAAAAAGAATTTGACGGCAGATAAGGACCGCTTGGCCCACCTAGTCTGGCCATTTCCCTACCTAATGGATAAACTGTAGATCCTAGTTAACCAACAGCCTACTTCTTCCTACCCTCCACTAGAATTGCCTTATGTCTGTCCCATGCATTCTTGAATTCCCCCACAGTTTTTGACTCCACTACCTCCTCAGGAAGGCTGTTCCATGTATCCACAACCCTCTCCGCTCTCATTTCACTTCGTCAGCAGTGAGGAATTTTCCTGGACACAAGACAGTAGCATTTTGGGGATGCATATTAATTCTGCAGACTGTGTGTGATCACTGCGCGCATGACTGAGTGCACAATTAATTCTGGGAGGAGACTGCTAATCACAAGGGGAGAGCAAGAGAGAAAAACCCTGTGATTTGCAGCTGAAGGCACCCATCTGTCAGGGTAAGCCAACCTGTGTAGCTGAACTTAAGTGCAGATACTTGGAGACATTTATTTGATCAAACTGAAGAGGTCTGTTACTGTGCAGAGGTAGAATTTAGAATGGCCTGAAAGTCACCACTTTAGCCACCACAGCTAGGTGACTTGATAAAAAAAGAATCACGTCCAATCAGGGGTGTTGGCAGGCATACACACTGTTCTCAGCAGAGTACAGTAAAAAAATTAGGCAGGGGCAACAAAAAGAGAAAAGCAAGGATATTGTGACTCACATGGTGTCTGTGTCATGCTGAGTCCTTTTGCCTTTGTTGTTCGCTATGGGGCACCGAAGTGACCAGCCAAATACACAAACAAGAAAAACTTATCTGGCAGGCAGAAAAATAAAGGAAGGAGGATTATAGGAAGAAACTGATTACTTAAACTCAGAAATGCAAATGGGTGGAGGGGCATATTGTTGGTGTGGCATGGCAGCACATATTTTGGTTTATGTTTACATAATGGGGGGGGCAACAGAGCATCAATTTTGAGTACAAGTTTACATTTTCTGGCTACACCCCTGTGTCCAATTCTGAACTTTGAACCACTGGGCCCATTTCCAAAGAAACCAGAAGATTCCAAAGTGAAGCATGGTTGGTGATGTCTGAGGCCTTGGAGAGATCAACAAAGATGGCATCTGCAAGCTTCCATTGGTGGGAGGTAAAGCTGATATCATCCAACACCCTTGAGAGGGCTATTTTAGTGCTACACCAAGAGGGGACTGCTGGAACTGATCAAGCGTTGGCCAGCTTCCTGATATATAACCAGCTGCTTGAAAACCAGGTACTCAGGACTTGAGAGGATTAAGGTTATCTGCAACAGAGTCTGCAGATTTGTCCAGGGAGTTTAACCACAGCTGTGATTGTTTTTCATTAAGTAGCTGACTATCTCTAGATAGCAAAATGCAGCTTCAAGACTGAATTCTAGACAAAAACACCCTACTGATATCCCCCTTCCCCAATATTACCATTTGCCTAAGCTTCATTGACAATCAATATCATGCCAGCAGTAAGGCTTAATAAGTTAATGCAATCCTTTTGCTTCCATGTGATAACAGTGAAGGATAATGTGCAACGATAATAACATTGAAGGGAAAACAGTGTGGCCAAATAGGGTGAGTGGCAAAAACAGTGATCACCAAAATGGCAACAAAGAGGAATGGGGGATAGGGACAGGGTTCGCTAGTATCACTACTGCTAGACCACCAGGGAAAAACAAAAATATTTTACTTTTATGGGGGATAGGTATGGCAGCAGCAGGGTTGGGGGAATAGGGGGCTAACTGACTGATTATTACTATGGGGAAATGGGTGGATAGTGGAGTGGGGGGAGGGAATGCTGACCACTGGGTTTGTTTTTTAAAATACATGTCCAGTGGATGGGTGATTGGGTTTGGGGAAGGACCACTAGCCATGGAGGGGGTGTATTTAACATGGTTGCCACAGGTTGGGAGAGGTGGAACAAGGTACAATTTTGCCACAATCTTTCAGAAGTTTTCAGCTCTGCCACTGACAGAAGATCGGAAACTTCAGCGAAAGTTGACACATTTCCACGAAAAGTTCACTACGGCAGAAATGGCAACTTTCGCTCATTTTATTTTTTTATTTTATTGAGACATTCAGAAGACCTTTGAGTCAGAGACTCATTTACAAAGGTTCCATGTCGTACATAGAACAGAGACAGGGACACTATTTTTACAGGGTACTGTACATAACATTAAATTACAGTTTGCTAACATGGTTTACTCATCATGCCTAGTGATCACTGTTTTTAGCCACTTGCCATATGTGGCTATGCTATGTTCCATCACCATTTTTGTCCTCACCCTTTTTGTGACTGCCATCTTCTTGGGATACTTTTCTGGGTTAGGGCCTCCAAATGGTTGAATGATCTGCCTGCTTTGCTTTATAACATGTCTAGCTTGGGTCAGTTCAGAAAAGCTTTACACACTACTTCTAAATCAATCTCCTTGTAACTGTGTGTTATATTTAAATTAGGGCACTGTAACAAAAGGCATCAGAAGAGGTGCCCCTGTATGAGGAGAATTCAAATCCCAAGAAGTAGGGACTGAAAAACTGGAAAATCAAAAAGAGTACTAGATAAAATAAAACAAGAAATAAAAGTATCAGCAAACAGTCATGTACAGCAAAAGTTGCAGGTGGCAAAAAAATACACAAAGGCTTGTGAGGCTGCCCACTTATAGTTTTCATATGAGACAAAAAATGTATTTGGATTTTTCATAGACTCCAAAGTAGTGTTGCTCAGATAGTATCCTCTCAGGTTGCATACCATAAGATACCATCATTTTGATAGGATATCGGATAGACTCAGATGGCACAGACATCCAACCAAGGATCCGACCTCCTAGGATCCACTGTAAGTATCCAAGGTATCTGTGGATCTGATCACCAGATCCAACTATCTAAGGCTGGATCTGATTGATCTGACATTGGATCCATTGGCTAGATCCTAGGTTGGATACCAGCACTATCTGACAGAGGATAGTTGGATCCACAAAAGCACTATCCGAGCAACGCTAATCCAAAGTAGCAACCACATAATCCTTTTTCACTTCTTGAACTGTGGAAACATCTTTATTTCAAGCTGCTCTGTGCAAATGCCAGTCAGAGGATGAATCAGTATGATGGGCAGTTTGCCAAGCCTTCTTTTTAAAGGGGCACAGTCATTCTTTTTGCATAATATTTTCTGTTGAATACCCACATTTCATGATTGCAACTTTTCCAAAAATTCATTGATGTTGCTAGTTGTTTAATCTGTTTCCTTTCTTAGTAGAACTGAAATGCATGGTAATGGTGTAATTATACCCAACCTTGTTTTGTTCTGAATCCTTAACCTACTCTTATTGCATACTTCCTTAACATTAAGAGCACCTCCAAACTGTGCAGTCGCTCATGACACAATAAGCTCCTCTCCTCCCACTGTGCCATGAGTGGCTAGACTGTGTTGGGTATGTTCCCATGTCCAGGTAAGTGTTCTAATATACAGCCCCTTGTCTCTTCTTGCCTACTAATCACCTCTGCACTATCCCTGCCAAACCTCTGCACAGAAAATACATACAAGCAAATGTTTGGCATTGACAAATGTTTGTTATGTTTTGTCGTTTAATTCTGAAGCAAGATAGATATCTGGGACATTAACAAAAGCTCCAACTTCATTGTCAGATCTATCATCACAGATTAAGTAGATTGGAGTGGTGTTGTGTTATTAGTCATTAGAAATATGCTATCAACACTGTCACTGTCTATATCCACATTATGAATACAGCATGTATAGGCACATCCAGTGAGTGATCAAACAGAAGGTGCATTTTAACAACTGCAAGGAGCTGCCAAATTTAGTGCACATACACACACTGATTATTAAACATAATAAAAATGTTAAAAAAATAAAAACACCCCAGTTGTGAATTGAGGAGTGTCAGTAATGCACTATTGCTTTTTACAGCTGCATGGGCGGAGCCCTGCAGACGTTTTGCATGTAGAAAAGGGCTGACGTCATGTTTTTTGTCCGTGGAACTGTTTTTCCTCCACCTGACCCTCTCCCAAGCAGCAATCCGCCCATGTTGTCCCTATGGACTGTAGCACTACACTATATCACAGTGGGCATTTTTTTTTGTACAGTTCTGCAACCCTGCCATTTCTGTCCCCTTCCCTTAACAGCAAGGGCATAGCTACTGATACGTCTGTCATGCCATGAAAGGCAACGGTGGGAGTGTGTGTGTGTTGCACTCTTGCAAATGCCAATTAACTGTTTTGTGTGTTTCCTTATAATATTTTAATTTGACCAGGAAAGGCAGGCTGCTGTGCGAACAGTTCATTTCAGAGCATGTACTCCTACCGTTCCCTTTAAAATCAGTGAAGGCTTGGTAGTTTAAACCATGTAAACTGCATTTTCTTCCAGTTTGGCAATAGTTTATATAAAACGGATCCATTTCAGCAGGCTAGGTAATTGCATGATCTTAAAAAAAAAAAGAAAAATCTTGTTGGATTTTTTTAAGTGACAAAGATTTACATTTATTGCTTGAAAAGAACCCCACCCTTCTCCCCAGTTCCCCGTAAAGCTTATATATGTGATGCTGTGCAGGCTTCCAGTGGTGCTTGCATTGGCATTTGGCTGGAACTGCTGGTGCCTCTCCGGTCGAATCACACATTCCACTGGCCCCAACGTGCTGAGAGTTGCACAGTGGTGTGATTCAGGGCTTGTGGCAGCAACACAGTCTGAGGAATGGATCCCCACCCCCAACCCCCCTGGGAGGGAAGGAGTCATGCACTTTTCATTTTGTACCTGATGGCAATGATGTGGCACTCGCAGGGTTAAACTCACTCCTTGCCTGGCTGTCTGGCTTTGCTCCAGCTGCACACTCATGGCTGCTGGGAACAGACAAAACAGCAGTATAATAATATATACATCCAGCTGATAAAAGCGAGGAGGGCGCAGGCTGCTCTGCGAACAGTTAGTTTCAGAGCACGTACTCCTACCATTCCCTTTAAAATCAGTGAAGGCTTTGTAGTTTAAACCCCGTACACTGCATTTTCCTCCATTTTGGCAACAGTTTATATAAAACGGATCCATTTCAGCAGGCTAGGTAATAGTGTGATCTTAAAAAAAAAAAAAAAATTCCTTTTGGATTTTTTTAAGTGACAAAGATTTACATTTATTGCTTGAAAAGAACCCCCTTCTCCCTAGTCCCCCGTAAAGCTTATCTATGTGATGCTGTGCAGGCTTCCAGTGGTGCTCGTGTTGGCATTTGGCTGGAACTGCTGGTGACTCTCCTGCTGAATCACACGTTCTGCTGGTCCCAACGTGCTGAGAGTTGCACAGCGGTGTGATTCAGGGCATGTGGCAGCAGCAAAGTCTGAGGAACGGATCCCCACCCCCAAACCCCCTGGGAAGGAAGGAGTCATGCACTTTTCATTTTGTACCTGGCGCAATGATGTGGCACTCGCAGGATTAAACTCGCTCCTTGCCTGGCTGTCTGGCTTTGCTCCAGCTGCACATGCATGGCTGCTGGGTATAGACAAAACATCAGTATAATAATATATGCATCCAACTGATAAAAGCGAGGAGGGCGCAACGAGTGAGGGATGCACGTCCTTGGGGGATTGCATCATCATGACCACCACCATCCCAGCATGTTATCTACATGGGAACTGACCAGCCGAGCAAGCAGCGGTGGGAGGGAAACCTTCACTGGGGTTCAGTGGTACTCCTCCCCCCCAAGAGTGGACAGACAAACAAAAATAACCCACAGCTCGCAACTATGGGCAACCGTTCACTCCCTTGTGAGAGGATATCAAATCTCCAAAAGGAACACAGGACTTGAACATAGTTTGAGCTAAGGAAGAGCGCAATGTAATAAAAAAGGGTAGCTAAAGACAATTATAATACAATGCCAAAAGATTTATTAAAATGCTGTATTAAAAAAAAAAAAAGACAGCAGGAACAGTCCAGAGTTTGATACTATGTAATTTCAGAAAGATGCAACTGATTACTGTCCTATCTGAACTGTAACGTGAACTCTTATTACCAGATTACGCACTACAGTCAAGTTGTCTTTTTTTATTCATTTAACTATTCTCTTCTACACACGAGTTAACTTATAAACTGAGGCCATGCACCAGGCCACACAACAAAATTAGATGGATTAGTACAACTGTCTGGTATTTCTTTTGCAAAGTAATTAATGTTAAAAAGACGAGTCCTATGTAATTTGATTGTGTGATTGTAGAGGTGTTTTCCACTTGTGGAAAATGTTTCTCAACACAAAAACTGGAGAGATAGGCATGAAATTAATGTTTGGAGGATTAAAGAGGTGGAGATTCGGAACAAAAAATTGGCCAACAGGAAAGTTGGTGGATATGTCATTTAGGAGCCAGAAGTGACAATGGGCTGAACGACAGTACTGATCTTGCAGCGTTTCTTACAAAACTGATGAGATAACATTTTCTCAAGATGTGCTTAAAGTAGCTTTTCTTGAATAAGTAGATATTGTAGCACAGTACTCGATATAGTATGCTTCATGTTTAAAGTACTGCGAAGTTGAACTATGCACATGGATAATGATGAAAACGCGTTGCATAAATACTTGAACCACCTATTTTAGTCATCTCTATAAAATGGGCGAGGTCAAATTTAATAATGACACAATGTGTAATCAGCAGCAAAATCAAAAACGAAGTTGGGAAGCAGTATATATTGTTTTAGGTTAGAAATAAAGCAAAGTTGGGGTATATATACACAAGAAACAATGTTTATATTGGCATGATCTGCATGAATTATACTTAAATATGCATATTGGTGTTTTAATTGGTCACTGCTAGATGGGTTTACCTTTCCATAGCAAGTGTAATTATATAAATGTGTAATTAAGTGTGTGCCTGACAGCTTAGTGAGGTAAATCGGGCAAACATCGAAGACCTGTCACATAGCTATTCATGTTATTGATTTTTAAGTAACACATACAGGTGTTTATGATTAAGAAATTGGGTATTTAAGGGCACTAGGTATTGCCACTGATTGAATCTGATGATACCAGGGTCCCCCTGGCAGAACGTCTTTCACTAGCGCCGGTATGCCGTAATGGCCTTCTGCTGCTCAGAAGCTTGTACATGCAGTTTTTTCTAATGTAATAACAGTTTTCTAATGTCACTAGCTGTGTGTTATCCTTGGTGGGCGCCTTGCCCTTTTTTATGGCTGCATGGCATGTAGAAAAGGGCTGACGTCATGTTTCCTGTCCGTGGAACTGTTTTTCCTCCGCCTGACCCTCCCCCAAGAAGCAATCCACCCATGTTGTCCCTATGGACTGCAGCACTGCTCTATATCACAGTGGGTGTTTTTTTTTATGGGCGTTTATTTTTTGTACATTTCTGCATCCCTGCCATTTCTGTCCCTTCCCCTTAACAGCAAGGGCATAGCTACCGATACATCTGGCATGCCATGGTGTGCAGCACACCAGCGCATGGGGGGTAGCAGCCCATAGCTCAACCCAGTTTAAAATTTAACAAAATCAGTCTGCCCATTTTCTTCACAAACTTCATTATGCAGCCATGATGGATCTGACAAGAATTTGTTTTATTTTCTGGCTTTAAAATCTTCAGTTTTCAACATGCAATAGTTACTCAAACTAAGGTATATTAATCAGACATCTTTTGAAATGGTATCTTAAATTTTTATTACTTTGTTGGACATAGAGGACCGCATATTTAAAAGTGTCAGGCTGCATCGCATAAGTGACTGTGCCGCGCAACTGAGATGTGTGGCACAAAATAATGGCATATTGAGAATATGTGCCATAAGATGTGATCAATCATGTCTGGATGAATATCTCAAACATGAGCAATAGCACAGTGGGAGATGCGTTGTGCAGCAGGTGCCCTGAGGCCTGTGCAGGTCTTATGGAAATGTTCGATAGGTGGCCACATGCGCAGTTCGCAAAATTGCAATATTCAGCCAGGATATGCAAATGATCTCATTGCACATTCCGAGCCCATTTCCCAAGGCATGCACAGTTCCAGCTTTGCAGGGCGGCCCCACCACTCCGCAAAGGTGAACAGGAGGTACTGCAGCCTAGCAAGCAGGTGTGATGGAATGTTTGTGTGGGGGTGGGTGGGCTGCATTGGTACAGTGCAATTAATTACTCATGGCCATATACAGGGTTGGACAGGGGTACATGGGACCCACCTGGTCAAGCAACAGGGGAGGGCACAGGGTGACACACTCTGATCGGTATGCCACAAGAATGTGATACACTAGCTTCATTTGCAGCCTACAGTCACTTGCAGTGCCCCACATATCACTACATGATAGGAACATAGTGATACACGTAGGGAATGTTAGTGTTCAGAAGGTGACCAGGGAACCCAGTGGGCCAGTCTGACACTGGCCATGTAAGTGCCCATGGTGACCACACACCCAATAATGGATGTGTCAGATATCTGAGAAGCATGCCCATGTCACCCCTAGGCCACAGGTTGTGCCACCCCAGTCCAGCACTGCCCACTGTTGTGCCATGTCCACCTCAGGAACACCACACAGACCCACCACAGTGCCCTTGTGGTGGTGTCACACTGCATGGCAGGCATCAGTGACATGTCTGTGGCTCCCTGCTGTGTGGGCCTGGCATGGGCACACTGTGTGCACCTATGGTGTACCACTGCAGGTTCAGTGCTGATGTTTCCAACATAAACACGTCTTCATCAGAGCTTACTTACCTTAATTACAGTGGAACTATTTATATTAACTTGGTCTCCATGGTTACCATCATCAACAGTGCCTGTAGTTGCTTATTCAAGCTCCTCAAAAGTGTGCTCCATTGTAAAACATTACATGTTTTTTTACACCAGTGCAAAACTGAGTTTAAAAATCTTTACAATGAGATCTATGGATAAAATAGTACTTTCTTATGGTCCATCATTTCCACTTATATTATTTCATGTTAGCCCCTAATCACATAGTGAGTGGACTGCTCATTTTTTGTAGTGTGCTTTTAAATATGGAGTCCAATTAGCTCGTATGAAATGTTTTTTCCATTTAATTCTCCAATTTCTACATGGGCATTCCACATTAATTTTGTCTATCAGCTAATTCCATATTTTTCTCTAATCTGATCACTTTTTGTGCTGCTTGCACACATGTGCAAGAAACACATTGCTTCAGTGGGGCCAGTTAATGAGATGCCTTTATGCTCAAAGAAACTCATGTCACAATCAGCTGTGTTCTGTAAACACATTAGTCTGCAGCTGTTATCTCCCACTGCCTCCCCCACATTCTCTCTCTCTCTCTCACACACACACACACACACACACACAGGCATGCATATAGGGGACAGCTGCATTCTTTACCAGAGGTAAAGCAGATCCCAAATTTCTACAACACTTAAAGTAAGAATGGACACTGCACCAACAGCATCTGACTATGTAACAGGCAGACCCAGATTTTTTTGCCAAAGTAGATTGCCCTTTTTAACCCCTCCTCACCAGAATTATTTAGAAGTAATTTGAAAAAGAGCCATGTATGTGTCTTTCAGGGTGAAAGAATTCAGGTGTGAAGGGGTTAATTGTCCCATGCTGATTCAAAGAGAAGCAGGGCAGATGAGATGTATACCAGCTGTATGTTGTAAAGATAGCAGTGGGTCAGGACTGTGACAGTGGGGATCAGTTCTGAACTGACAGAGCCAGAGATTTGCAATTCTCATTTAATTACTAAGTGGTCCAGCACTCCACTTACATGTTTCTCACGTGCAGGAAGTATGGACAGTTGATCAGCTGGACCAATCAGTACAGACCATTATGGCTTCAGGAATGTTTTTTTAATTCCCATCCAGTGACTTGACAGAGAAGTTATACTCAAAAGATAACTCTTTATGCAGTCAACTGGTGGAAAAGTTAACAGAAGTCTGGATTTCTTTTACTGTTATCTCCGCAGTGGGAAACTGAAAATGATCCTCTACAAACTGGGAAAAGTCCTGTGAGGCATTGATCAGTACAGGTACTGCCCTACTGGAATTGTCAAAAATGTTAATTTATTGTAGTATTCAATGCTTTTAAGTAATTGTTTCTTAGAAACATAGACAGAAGAGTTAACCCCTGGTAATACTCCATCTGACACAATCACATATTGGCTACATCTTGAGATTTCATATGTCAAAATAAATCACATAAGGGTTTATATCACCTTATTATTATTATTATATTAGGAGGGAGTTCCTTGTAAATGAGTGTGTTCAATGGTGTTTTCCTGCAAATAAACTGGAAACTTGAACATGGAACTTATATTAAGAGTACACAGTGATCTGTATATGTAGTAACTTGACTTCCCTACCTTACAGTATTGATGCTGTATGAGGCAGTCATCAAAATATTTTAATAAAATCATTTAACAATAAAATTATTTAACAATCCTCGTTTTATGGCCCTCAGCGCCAGACAGGGTTTTTTCAACTTTGGTGCATATCTCAGGTATTTTTGGGAATTTTGCAACCAAATTTTCAACATGAGGTTATTGGGATCCCCTCCTCATGATTTCAGCCACTGTCATGGTGTTATTCAGTCCTGAAAGGTGATTTCGAGGTCACGGCGTGGAATCACTTTTTGGGCCTGATTAACAAAATGACAGTGCCACTGTTGCTGAGGTGCTCTCTCAAAAAGCCTTTGTTGCAAAGGTGGTGAAAAAATTCCAAAAAATAACTGTTTTATGGGCATGTGTTGCAGTTTCCATGCACACTCTTAACTTTGCGAATCTGTAATATTTTCACTCAAGATTTTCAACATTGGCATTTTTCCACACTTCCTTATGAACAGTACAGCTGTCATTTTTCATGCCCTGGCCAAAATGTGTTTCCGCACTTCAGCATAGAATAGCATGGTCGCTGTGGGAAATCAGTATTTGGGACAGATTAAGAAAATCACAGTGACACTGTTCATGAGCAGAGGTCCTAAAATGCCTATGTTGAAAATTTGGTGACAAAAGTCCATTAAATGACTGTGCTATGAGCGTGTGTTGCGCAATTTCCATACACCCTCATAACTTCACAAATTTGTAATATTTTCAGCCCAGATTTTCAACATTGCCATTTTGCCACATCTCTTTATGAACAGTACAGCTGTCATTTTTCACATCTTACTCGAAATGTGTTTTCGCACATGTAGTGTATAATGGCACTGTCGGTGTACGAAATCCATTTTCAGGACTGATTAAGAAAATCACAGTGATACTGTTCATGAGCAGATGTCTTAAACTGGCTGTCTTGAAAATTTGGTGACAAAGGCCCATAAAATGACTGTGTTACAAACATGCATTGCACAATTTCCACTCACCCTTGTAAGTTCACAAATTCATAATATTTTCAGCCCAGATTTTCAATATAGGCATTTTCCACACCTCCTTATGAACAGTACAGCTGTCATTTTTTCACACCCCGGCCAAAATGTGTTTTCACACTTCTGGTGCAGAATAGCATGGTCAGTGTGAGAAATCAGTGTTTGGGACAGATTAAGAAAATCACAGTGACACTGTTCATGAGCGGAGGTTCCAAAATGCCTATGTGGAAAATCTGCAGTAAAAAATCCCTAAACTCATTACATTACAGGTGTGTGTTGTGCAGTTTCTACACACGCTCATGACTTCACCAGTTTTTTTTTTTATTTTCACTCCAGATTTTCAACATTGCCATTTTTACACCAACTCATGAACAATACAGCTGTCATTTTTCACATCCTGTTCAAAATGTGTTTTCGCACTTGTGGTGCCAAATGGTGCAGCCACTGTGCAAAATCACCTTTTGGCTAATGAATTGATAGTGTCACTGTTCATGCTGTGAAGTCACAAAAAGCCAATGTTGAAAACTTGGAGTGAAAATACAAATAAACACCCAGGGCGTTAGGTTTTCTAACCATAATGCCCTACCCGGTAGGGACTGACGGGCATCAGGGGTGTGACTTGTGATTGTCAACAGTAATGCTCATGCCATTCCACCCCTACCCCCATCCTGCAGACAGGCACTGAGGTGCGCCTTGGACCGTTTGACCCCAGAATTCACCCCATTCTCCTATACTGCACCTATTTCAACATATTTCCTTATGAAATGAGGTGAGTGTAAAGCCCAAACACCCCAAAGCACACCTCAACACTTGCAAGTGTCTGCGGGGTAGGGTGACATGAAATGTCATGACTGTTATGGGCGATGACCCAAAGGCACACTCCAATGCCTGTCCATCTCTGTAGGGTGGTGGTGGAGTTGACGTCAGTTCAATACTTCACTGTCATTCCTATACTGCTACTGTCTAACTTCTGCACTTCTACTGCTAATGCCAGCAAGCAGCATTTGGTATTGACAAATGCTTGTCTTATTATCAGATTGTCACCCTTTTGTATTTTGGAGGTCCAACATACTTAATTCATTAGTAGTCCCAGTCCACTATATCTCCTTCCTTGCAATTCTGAGGTGGTGTACTCAAGCCATTCATTTTGAAATGCTGATGGCTCCTGTTCCACTCTACCTAGATCTGCCTTTAGTGTACTCAAGCACTTTTATTTTATGTGGGACAGCATATGGATTTTATCTTTTATGCGTAGCACATTCTTAAACTCATGTTCCAGTTGCCCTTTTTTGACCTAGAGCCATTAGCATTTCAAGCACCTCAGGATTGCATGGAAGGAGATACAGTGCAATGGGAGTACTTATGAGTTCAGTATGCTGGATATCCAAAACACAAAAGGGTGACAATTTGATAATAAGAAAGTGTACACTTGATATGCCGGGATTTGTTATTGCAGTTATATTGTTTTTACATTTTCCCCTGTTTTTCTCTGATATGAAAAGTGTAATACTATTTATAATTAGGATTTTTAATTTATTGTACATAAGGGTATTCTCATGCTATTTATAGCTACGTAGAGGTTCTATAAAGACTATTGCAATATTATTTATTGCTTATAAATATTTATTCAGATATCTAGTCTCAGCCAGAATCTAATTTATGTTCAGTGATATAATTGGTGAGCAAATTTCATGCAAATAAACTGCACATTTGTCGATTTATTAAGTTATTATTCGGTATAAGACTGATATAGCTCTGATGATAATTTTTTTAATTAGATTCTTGATAAATCCTAAGACATTCTGAAAGGGTTTCAGTAAATATTTTTTTAGTCCTTTCGTGATTTAAACAAATTTATTAATTAATGTATTACAAATTTTTCAAGGTGGTAAACATGTTTGTATTAAAATGATATTAGAATAAATAGTCCTTGATTAAGGAATAAACAAGAAACTAATACAAATCTAATTAGCATAAATAAAACAACTGGCAAAATTGTATTCATTTATTTAAGTTATTTATTGAAATGTTTTACCAGGAAGGACACACTGAACAATAAGTTGCATGTCTCATGGTGCATCCTGAGGGGGATGGGTCAAAGGGATAACAACATAACATAAAATACATACATCTAGCAGCATTAAACAGAATAGTACAATACAGTAGTGCAGTGTCAACTGAGTAAAACAGTGAAAAACATGCAATTACAATATGACATTCTGGTCCAGATATTCAAAGCTCAGCACTGGACGCAAAGCCGTTGTGCAGGGCTAGCACTGACTTTGTGCCCGACTGCAATATTGAAAAGTACAGTTAGTGCCGGCATTAGGTGTTAGCACCGACGCTAACCATAATGCATGCAGGGGAGGGACAGAGGGAAGGGGGCCCTGAATGCCGGCATATCGGCATATTCAAGAGCAATGTGCCATGCTACAGGCATTATTGTGACCTGTGGCATGGTGCTAGTTACTGCTGGGAAAAAGCTGCTTTTAATGCAACGCTAATAGCGGTGGAGCCCCAAACCCCCATCATGAAACCCAACCTCTGTGTCCAGTAATAGCACACCTAATCCCTGGTGTAGTAGTGGCCCCCCCACCCTCAGCACAATCCCTGATACTCGTTCCCCATAGAATAACATCTCCCTGGTAGTCTAGTGGTTCCCCACACTCCCCCAGCATGTATCCTGACCCTGTTCCCTGTAGACAATCCTCATTTCCCCGGTAGTCTAGTGGTTCCCCCCACCCCCAGCACATATCCTGACCCCCGTTCCCCATAGAATATAGTCTGCCTGGTAGTCTAGTGTCCCCCATCATGATCCCTGACCCCCATTTCAAATAGAATAGAAACATCTTCCTGATGGTCTAGTGCCCCCAAGCACGTATCCTGACCCCGTTCCCCATAGAATGCAACCATTTCCCTGATGGTCTAGTGTTCCCCCACCTGTCAGTGACAGCCCCTGCTCCTGCCAACAACCACCCATGAACGGAGTCGGCAACCAGCTCAGCCCTCCTCTCACCACCATGGCCGGCCGCCGACTGAGGAATGAATGCACTGTACTGTAATGAATGCAGTATAGCTCATTCATCCCTCAGTCAGCGGCCAGCCATGGTGGTGAAAGGAGGGCTGAGCCAGTCGCCGGCTCCATTCATGGGTGGTGTTGGGAGGAGTGGGGGCCGTCACTGCTGGAAGGGGGGACACTTGACTACCATGGAATGGCAGTCTGTTTAAGTGACCTGTGTCGGAATTCATGCAGGGGGGGTGGGGAGACCACTATACTACCAGAGAATACATGCATTAAAGTGGCTACAGGGTCAGGAATTGTGATGATGGGGTTGGGGGGCACTAGACTACCAGGGATACTATTAATGCAGGGCTGCTATGGGGGTCGGGTATCATGATGGGGGGCATGTATAGGTGCAGAGCCATGATGGCACAGATGGACTGCTGAACACACTCAGCCTTCCCAGTCCCCTACAGTAAAGTGCTGTTGTGGAGCCTAGTGTGCCTACAGCCTACATCCCCCTTTGCCACATGCCTGTTCCATGCAGTCGTGACTCACTCCACTGTTATGGCACTCACCACTGCTGTGGGGTTCCACTGTTGTCGTGGGGGGTGCTGTCATCCAGTGCACATTTGGACTCAGGCAGTATATATATATATATATATATATATATATACACACACACACACATATGTATATACATAGATATAGATATATATCTGTATAAAATTCTATATATATGTATATATATATATATATATATATATATATATACACACACACACACACACATGGATACATATCTATATTTATATGTTGCAGGGTATGTCTCTATATACTGTTCTGGACTGCTTGTAGTGCTGCAGGGGTCAGATGTATGCACTGCTTGTGCCTTTCAGCACCCAGATCCTGCAGCATCCAGCCTGTACTTCCATGCTGACCAACAGGGGATGCTGTGGGCATGCCTTGACCTGCTGCATCCAGCCTGTACTTCCATTATGACCAAAAGGAGGAGCTCTCTGCTCCATGCAGTAGCACCGGGCAAAACTGCATGCTAATGTATGCTAAGCAGCAGTTAATGAGATGCATATGTACCTGTTTGCCCACAGATTATCTAAGTAGGCTAATTTGCATGGGAGCTTTGAATATGGCTTCCGTTTGCCCCGGGGCTAACCAGTTTGCCCCGGGCTAATGTGTTAACGCTCTGCAATCAGGTTAGCCCAGGCAAACTACATGTCATCATAGCACAGTTCTGCAGTGTGTGGCTTGCATTGTTGTTTGCAGGTGTTGTGGGTCTGCTCTGTGCAATCACACACGATGTTCTCCACCTGCAATACTGGCTTGCTCCAGGGTGTACTGGGCTGCAGTTGCAGTGTGCACTTCCCTGTTGCTATATTCAGTACTGTCTTATTCCTGGGCTGTGTTTGCCCTGCACTATCAGACCAGTTTTCCCAGCTTCTTTCACATACTATATTCAGCAGGGTTAGCACCGGGCTATTTCTTTTGAATATGGTGGGTGATTTGGGCTGGGCAATGTTTGCACGCTGGTCAGTGCTACATGAGGCTTGGGGCAAAGTTTTGAATATCTGGGTCTGAGTATCTGTTCAGACCTTAGGTTCATATACATTGACATACATAGAAGAAGCAGTCTAATCTAACATAAACAAGACTGTATAAGAAGTGCAGCCAATAGATGGACAGTAAGTTGAACAGGAGACAGAATGCAGTGTGCCAGCTGTCACAGGAGGGAGGAGTGACTAGTTGCATGTTCAGTTTACCACAAGAAAGTTTTGTAGGGTCAGTGAAATAGAATGGGGGGAGAAGGAGTGGCAAATCTGAGGAGGGAGTGCATTCCATAACTTAGGGAAGCAATGCGAGGAGGCCATCTGGCTAACCGTAGTAAACCAATGAGGAACTAATAGTAGCTGTGAGTCATAGGACCTAATGGAATGGTCCAGTGGGGAGAGCATAGATAGGGAGGTGGACAGGTAAGGGAAAAGTGAGCCAAACCAAAATTTTGAAGTGAATTTAGCAAAATGGAGATGGCAGTGATTTTCTAAGGAGGGGAAGGCCAGGGAGTGGTAGAGAGCACAGCTGTGTGTGAGAGGAGGGCATCTAGAGTGAAATGACAGAAAGATTTAAAAAGTGAATCCAATCTGGTTAGGGAGGACTTGGGAGTGGCACTGTAAATTATATCACAGTAGTCAAAGAGAGGAAGTATCATCTTCTGGACTAGTTCTCGCCTGGCTGGTAGCATGAGGCAGTTGCAGTTCCTGTATAAAGCACCAAGTTTGGGGTGCAGCTTCTTCAGGATGGTATCAACATGTCCAGAGAAGTAGAGGTGTTGGTCAAGCCAAACCCCCAAGCACCCAAAGAAGGAGGTTAAATCAAGGACTGTCCCATCTATGGTGTGGAAGGAGGGCAGGAAGGGGAGCTGAGAGAGAGAGTCTCTGCCTAGTCCCAAAGGTCATTAAGACTGTCTTCTTGGCACTGAGTGAGAGTTGGTGGGAGCTGAACCAGAGGTGAACTTGATTGAAGTCATGCTGAAGTCTGGTTTCAACATCCACTGGGGATTGGCCTGAGGTGAAGAGATCCATATCATCAGTGTACATGTGGATAGAGGAGGATGAACAGACTGAGGAAATGTCATTTAAGAAAATGAAGAAAAGGATAGGCCCAGCAAGGAACCCTGTGGTACGCCAGTACTGATAGGGAATGGAGGCAATATGGATTCCGCTATTCTAACTGACTGGGTCCTACCTATTAGATAGTCTTTGAACCAACTAGTGGCAGAGTCAGTGAGGCTGGCTGAGGGGTGGATGTGTAAAGGAAGGGTCTGTGAGACAGTGTCTAAAACCTTAGCTAGGTTGACCAAAATGGCAGAGGTGATTTGAACACTGTCCATCCCAGTGAGGATGAACTCAGTGAACCTAATCAGGGAGGTGGCTATGGAGTGGTTCTTCCAAAAAACAGACTGGAATGGGGTGAAGAAGTTAGACTCAGAGAGACGAAGTAAGTTGAGAGAGAACTAGATGCTTCTGGAGTTTAGCAAGGATAGAAAGGAGAGAGATGGGGTGATAATTGGCAGTAGCAGAGGGGTCATGACCTTTGGGAAAGAGAAGGACACTGGCATGCTTCCAGACAGAAGGGATAGAAGCTGTGGTGAAAGAACATTTAAGTAGGCCAGATAGCAGAGTGGAGATAGCAGGTGCCGATAGGTACAGCAGTTTGGAGTCCAAGCCATTAGGTGAGCTGTGTTTGGTGGGGTTGAGAGCATAAAGTGCCTCCATGGTGGCAGCAGAAGAGATGTTAGAGAAGGAGAAAGGGGGATAAAGAGGGTGGAGAGGAGCAGGTGAGGAGGGGGAGAGAAAAGGGAGTGAATTAACTTCCAGAATTTGGATGGATTATTTATGTTGGACTGGAAGGTCGAACAGAAGTAATCTGATTTGGTTAGGTGAGTGGCTTTCTTACATTTATTGTGCAGCAACTAGTAGATGTTGTAGGAGTAGGGAGCATGGTAGATTTATACATTTTCCAGGCTTGATCCCTGGCCCTTTGACATGCCATAAGTTCAGGGGTGATTCAAGGGAGGTAGTTTTCCTTTCACTCTAGCCCACCTTAAGAGGGCATGGTTGTTCCAGACCTCAAGAAATTTACTTTGAAAGTAATTATATGCAGTGTCTATCAAGTTAGATGTAGCTATCTGATCCCAGTTGGAGTTGGCCAGATCCTGAAGGAGGGACTTGAGGTTCAATGACTTATACGAGCAGAATAGTAGTATTTTTGGGGGAGTTAGCTCTATGTAGTTTACATACCATAAAGAACATATGGTGATCACTAATGGCATCTGGTAGCCCAGCCCGGTGGCTCTGAGGGTTGAGGCACTGGATGCCACACCTCGCACCATGCCAGTGACCCGGGTTCAGGAACGGACTCGGACCACAGTGGGCTGGCAGTGGAGAGGTTGGATTGAGTGTCCCAGGACAGCTCTCCTTCCTCTGGGGTGGGCTTGTGGGGTTGCGTCATGCTTGGGTGGCCCCAGGTTAAGACCAAGGGAAGCACAAGGCACGGCACCAGCATGGGGAAGGAGTTCAGCAAGACGCTTGCATAAGCGAAGTGTGTTGTTGCACTCCCGGCTCTGGGGGACAAAACCAAGGTGGAAAAATGGCTGGGCATGACAGAGCAGCTTAATGGCTGCACACCCACCGACCTGGAGGCCTGTCGTGGAATCGCATCGGTGGTCCTGTGATGGCCATGCTTGGACCCTTGTGTATCGAGTGAGCCTGCTGTCCTCCGAGTCGATGGGGACTGGCAGCTGGATGCCCCCACTGGAACGCTACAGAGGTGCAAAAAATTAAAGTACAACAAAAAAAAAACTAATGGCATCTGGTAGAATGCCAGATTTGATGATCCTGTGGGGGATGTGAGGGCCCAGTCAATAAGGGAATGGTTGCCAGACTTATGACTCATGTGGATTGGTTCTGAAATGTGCTGTGATAAATTAAAGGCAGCGATACCATCATGTGTTTTTGCAAGGGAGATGGTTAGCCAATTATGGTTGAAGTCTCCCATTATGTAAGTTTCACCTGATGGATTGAGTGAGGTTATGGTTTTGATGAGTTCTGTGATGGAAGCAGAGGGGAGACCAGGGTGACAGTATGCACCCACAACATAGACAGGTACTGAGAAGGGAAGGGAGAGTTTAAGAATTAGAAGCTCATATGCTTTAGGGACTGAGGAGGCAAGAATGCATGAGAATTTAATGGATGAAGAAACATAGATTATTACCCCACCATCCCTGGTGGGACAATCCCGATGTGAGATAGTGTATCCAGGAATTAAGATGACAGGGTCACCTATTTTTTGACTTAACCACATTTGAAAAAGGATGAGAATTTCAGGAGTAAGTGAGGCATCTAGCGGTTGAAGAAAATCAATTTTGGGGAGCAGGCCGTGTATGTTTAAATGTAGGATTTTTAAGCCTTGGGGCAGGGCAAGTGGGTAGTTTGTGGTTGGGGCAGCAGATGTAGAGACTGTTGAGGGGGTAGCTGTGGGGCAAGGCCCAGGATTGGGGTTTATGTCACCTGAGGATTGGAGTAGCAGCAAAATGACCAAGAGGTGGAGTTTTACACTCCTGTACCAGGGTAGGGTCCTAATTAGGGAACGGGTGGGTAATGGGAGTTGGGATGGAGGAGGTGGAAATTCTAACATGTGTAGCTGGGTGAAGTAGGTTGGTATAGGTAGAAGAGTTGCACTAGGTTGAAAAGGGTAGTGCGTCCATCTAATGGGGACTGGTGAGGGGGTATTTGCAGTGTTGTAGAGGGGTGGGGGAGCAAGGGGGCAAAATGGGGTCAGTCAGTATAGGTGAGGGAGCAGGGGTAATGGTGAGGAGTTGAAGGTAGAGTACAAGGAGGGTTGTGAAAAGTGCTCTATAGGGGCCAGGTCAAATGAGAGACTGGGCAGCTTATGTGGCTACTACCAAGGGGAGAGGGGTAGGCATATAGAGTGGAGTACAGAGCCATGGCTAGAGAAAGGCTGCTGTAGGTACTTCATAGTGTACAGTTTAGCAGTGATAACACCCTGGGAGGGAAGAATATAGCTAGCACAGTTGCAGATTATTGAATAAGGATCTACCAGTGAACAGTGACAGACAGCAGTAGTAGAGGGGGATACTGCACTAGAGAGGTCCATAGTGGTTCTAGCTAGAGCTTCTTAGAGTGAGCATGAGATAAAAGTCAGTTAAATGGAGGGCAGCATTGAATGGTATGGACTAGCTGAGTGACAATAGGAGGAACAGGGGGCTGCAGGTCAGGGTTTGTGGACAAGCAAGTGGATTTAAAGAGTGCCAGGGGTGTGGGCAGACGGGGCAACATTTTGAGAAGATTGAAAGATGCAGCCAAGAAGTTGCAGAGATAGCAGAGTCAGAAGGCTTGCTGCAGTCAGTTGCAGGAGCTATTTGGAGCTCACTTGCAGAAGAGTGGCCAATCAGACTGCTGTCGGGAGAAGGCGCCAATAGTTGAAACTCTGGCTCACAGAGGGACTGTACTGGGAGAAGCTTCCTGGGTTGGTGAAAATGCAGGAGTGGGTGGTGGCAGTGGAATCAGCTAAACTGCTATGGGGTAGAGCACCCAGTCAGGGAGCTCAAAAGATCTGCAGAGGACAAAACAGAAGAACAGGGATTAGTGGAGCAAAGGAGGTAGGGGGTGGGTAGCAGGCATGGCTAGGGACAAAGAAGAAGAGAAGTTTATGAATAGGGGTTAGGGCATGCAGCAGACAGCAGAGCAGTGGGGGGGTCAGGGCCAGAAGATATTAAGCTAAATGGGGTCTGAAACAAGCAATTAGGAGGGATAAAGGAGACAGGGAGCAGGGCAGGTCAGTGCCAAGCAACAAATGGGTGGCTCTGGGGGGGTAGAGGAAGACAGAAGACCAAGGAAAGGAAAAAAGTTAGTACAGATCAGGGACAAAAAAATTATAGCATCACAGTAGTAAATACATGAATCAATGACAGCCCAGTGGTGCTGAGGGTGGAGGCACTGGATGCCACACCTTGCGCTATGCCGGTGATCCAGGTTTGGGAGCGAGCTCAGGTGCTGGGGGTCAGTGGGGGAGGGAGAGGATTGAGTGCCCTTATGCTGCTCTCCTCCCAGGTAGGGAGGGGTGGGATGTCTCACCATGCCAGTGACCCCAGCTGGAGACCAGGTGGCACTGCAGCAAGCCGGGCAGCACGTGATTAGCATGGCCAATGCAGGCAGGGTTGCCATGCACCAGTGCATTGGGGCATGCACCATGCATGGGGGAAGCTCAAGATCTAGAAAAAAAACACTGGCTGGATAGGTGACAGCTCCACAAAGCCTGTCTGCCACACATCCGTAACTGGACCTCAGCATCTGCCCCTTGAACTCCTGATGGACCTAGGAGCTGGGGATCCTGCAGGGAGAACTAACACCTTTGAGGAGGTTGGGGGTCTCAGTGGGCAGTAGAGTGGCAGGTGAGCTGGTAGCCTGAGATAGTTCCAGTCCAGTGCACCATAAAGAGATTCAAAAAAATATACAGGAATCAAAACTCCTTAGTAAAAATACAGGAATCAAATTAACATTCAGCTGAGCAAACAGGTAGCAGGCAAATGCAATTTGATAATAGACTAGTGCTGGTTACAGTGAATCAAGTAATTCCATGTAAGCCCTGAGTACTAGCTTGGAATCAATTAACTAATTAGCTGTGCAATCATGCAGCAGACAAATACAAAACGATGGTGAACTAGCCCTGGAACAGTGAAATGGATAATTTCCTGATATGCCATAGGTACTGGCCCTGGTAAAATCCTAGAAAAACAGATAGCGAATAACTTGTTTTCAGATACAAAGAACCTTAGTGCGTAACCACTAAGACAAGTTACCCCAAAGGGCATTGGCCGGGAAGCCAAGTTTTAAAGAAATACAAAATCACACATACCCCCATAATGCAAAGCATATTGGACTGTATATGCTGATCACCACAAAATATTATACTGGTTCAACTTTAAGCAGAAATACACTGAGTGGAGAAACAGGCAAAAAAAAAAAACAAAGAGAAAAGCATTTGAGAAGATTGAAAGAAGCAGCTGAGAAGTGACAGAGATAGCAGAGACAGAATGCCTGCCACAGTCAGTTGGAGGAGCCAATTGGAGCACCCATGCAGGAGAGTGGCCAATCAGACTGCTGTTGGAAGAAGGCACCAGTAGTTGAAACTATGGCTCATGGAGGGACTGTACCTGGAGAATCTTTCTGAGTTGGTGAAAATGCAGGAGCAGGAAATGGCAGAGGAATCTGGTGCACTGCTAAGGGATAGAGCACCCGGTCAGGGAGCTCAAAAGATCTGGAGAAGCTTCCTGGGTTGGTGAAAATGCAGGAGTGGGTGGAGGCAATGGAATCAGCCACAACACTAAGGGGTAGAGCACCCATTCAGGGTACTCAAAAGATCTGATGAACCTTCCGGGGTCAGCAAAAATGCAGGAGCAGGCAGTGGCAGTGGCAGTGGAATCAGCCACCCCACTAAGGGGTAGATCACCCAGTCAGGCAGCTCAAAAATTCTGGAGAAGTTTTCTGGATTGATGAAAATGCAGGAGCGGGTGGCAGAAGTGGAATCAGTGACACCACTAAGGGGCAGAGCACCTGGTCAAAATGAAAACAAGAAGTTCAAAAAAGAATGGAAGTATAAATTCTATAAAATATGAAACTAGCCTAAAAATAAGGAAGAAGAGGAGACTCAACAGGGACAGAATATGATAAAGATTAAAATGAAGAAGGATTATAAATAGAAAACATGGAGATAATACAATTACAAATAATTTTATTAATAACACTTCAACATCTGTAATCAATAAATCAGGTATAGATTTATTAAATAGAAATGTATTCAATATTGCAGGAAACATGGACCAAACAAAGGAAACAACATCAAATAAAATATTAACAAAACATCACTGGTTTTTGATAAAAATACCACACAAATTAAAGATAATTTATCATTAACAAAACACAAACTGGTGGAATCCCAGTTTACACAGGTCATCAATGATTTAGGTACAACAATTGATGGTTTAAAATCATTATTAAGACATAGTGATGAGAACTTATCACAAACAGCACTAGTACCTTCCAAAACTCCCAATATCCATAGAGAGGGGAGTGATTTATCACTATCTTTATCTAATGAGAGAGAAATGTTTTCACCAGAATATTCACCAGAATATATCTGGTAACCATTCTCTTAAAATGTTATCTCACAAATTCAAGAAAATGGTAATCCAAAACAGAATTTAGAGGAAATTACTCCATTCTTTAAAGATTAAATAGAGCATATGAAGGATCCGTGTACTGCTAATATCACAATTTTACAAACAATTTGGACTCTTAAGGAAGAAATAATGGAAATGAGGACAGATATAATGAAAAATCAATTAATGCTAGAAAGATTGGTGGAAGACAGTAACAAATTATATCATGTAGAAGACTTGAATGGCTTGGTTATTTTTAACAAAATTAAGCATCTAAGAGAAATAGCTAAATCAAATCAAATAATACATGTAAACCATCCACCACCTTTAAAAAAAAAAAGGAGATTGCTGACTTAACTAATTTACAGCAAATCACACTCCAAAAAACAAACAAACAAACAACAGGTGATAATGCTGTTTTAAAATAATAAAAAAAAACAACAGTTACACTAAATAAGATCAGACAAAAGGAAAAGGGATCTAAAGAGCTAATACAGAATCAAAATAAAAGAAAAAAACAAGAATCAGCAAGACTTCAAGCAAAAGAAAAAACTTTAAACCTAAATAGACAAATCAGTGTTGAATAAGAACTCTCAATTATTATTAAACAAACAAGCTAGTTATAATCAAGTTGGAAGAATATATCAAAACTTCCAAAAAATAAAGTAAGGTATTAGAGGAATGTCGACAAACCAAACTAACTCACTGGGGGAACTATCTCCAGGGCAAATAACATTGATTTAAATAAAAGTCCTCCCTACAATACCAACTGTAACAACATAACTGCTAAAGAGCAGGGTAATGTCTTTATTTCACTTAGAAGAACAAGGAAATGCGATATTCAGAATAACAAAGAAAAAAATAATTTATAAGTGTGAGAAGTTATTGATGATTATCAAACCCTTAAAGACTGCAGTAGCCATGGGGGGAACAATGGGAACAAAGGAAACTTGTAAATGAAATGGGCATCACACTTGAATATCCAGAATTGGCATCAAATATTTGCTCTGCAGTAACAGGGGATGATTTAACATTGACAAGTAAATGTATAGCTTTAATAAACAACATTTCTTGGTCTAAATATGAGACAGAAGATAATCTGAAAAAGAAAACCAAGTGTTTTTTAAAGCTACAGTACAATGTGCTGATTCAAATTTTGAAGTTAAAAGAGTAGCAAATTTCATAAACAACTGTACCTTAGAAATGTTATTAAATTTTTCACTACAATGAGATGCAAAGGCATTCTATGATATGAAACCACAACTAATCAGAAATGGATACAAGACTGATGCCTTCATATGGCACCATGAATGTACAATTTTGATCAGGATGTGTCAAATCAACAATCCCAGTTATTAAAAAAGAAATATATAGTGATTAGTACATAATTTACATAACAAACCTTTAACTGAACTTCCTCATAAATATAAGGATAAACATTTTTATCTTTGCGGATGGCATGTACCAAACAATGAACTATAAGGAAAATTTAAAAAAGCCATAGCTGGTATTTGGAAAGGGCTCTAAACTTAAAGCCAGGCAGTAATGTGATCATGAAAATCAACAGTGGACAAGAGTATAACAGTTCTCAAACAGACATTTACTTAAGGGCCCTTGATCTTATGATCAAGGTTCTTCAGAAAACTGATTTATTTGATGGATTAAGATTCAATTTCATAGATTTGGATGAAATCTTTACAGAATCTAGTTTTCTTAGAGAAAAAACTAACAGAAGAAGTATCACTAGCTCAATTGATAGAAGACATGTTTACACAATTCCAACTTATAATAGATTTTGACTTTTTAATGAGTGTACAAATAACTTGACAAAGAACTCAGATAAAGGAAATTGATCCTAATACTTCATAGAAAATGTTGTCCTGGAATACTGAAGGAATACAAACAGACTTCCTGATTCACAATGTTTACAATTTTTATGTGAACTTGATATTATGTTGCAGAGAAACATGGTGAATATGTGAGCCCTTAAAATTAAAAGGATATGATATACCTATATTAATAAAGCAAGGAAAAATGTAAAGAATGTGAGACCACAGGTAGGACTCCTAACATCCATAAAAGGTGGACATGTCAGTAGGTTGGAATCTACTTCAGAATACGTTTTACCAATTAAGATAGAAAAAGATGGTAGTAACTCAGTGATCATTAATATATATGTTCCACCAAAAAAAACTCTAAAAAGGAAACTGCTATAATGTGGTAACAGTTTATAGTAAGTCTATAAAGTATATTGGAAAATAATATAGAGTCTTACATAATTATAGAAGGGGACTTTAATGCAAGACTCCAGCTTATACGGGTCAAGAACTAACAATTTGTATAAGTAAGTACAGAACATTTCAATTCACAGTATCTAATATTAAGAAAACATAAGACAACAAACAAAGGTATGATGGAATTTTATTACAAGCATACCTAGAAGAGAAAAAATTATATTGATTTTATTGGAACAAATGGAAGAACAAAGAGTTATCCAGAAGGGCAGTATACATTGTTTTCATCCAACTGAACCTCGTAAATCTCTTCCTACGTAATCATAAGATCCAAACAAACAGCTGACTGGATACCTTTTATTGCACCAACAGAGTTGTTACAAAAGAAAACAGGCATGTTTAGCTTTTGGGTTATACAGAAATCCTTCATCAGAAATCAATGGCAGTTGGTTTGGAAAAACATACTTTCTCAAAACTCAGATCATCTACCAAACAAAAAAAACTGATGGAAAGTTGTTAAGGATCCCTTTGGCTAAAATTTCTTTCAAAAAACAACATAAACCATATCAAGATGACAAAGTTCCATCAAAAGAAAGGTATTTCAAGGTCAAATGTCACAGTATCGAAAGCTCGCTCCCAGAGAAAAGTCATAAAGCAACTAAAGCTTCATTTTAGAATCCTGTCTGTGTGTGTCTGTGCTTGCATTAGTAAATGACTATGATTAAAAACCACAAGAAAATATAAGTTTAAACAATACATAGTATATAAGGTTAACAGTCTTCTAAATATGAAAATATCTTTGTGTTCAGTAAAAAATGGGTTAGACGACAACCTGTCCTAGTTTAAATTAAACATTCACCAGCTGTTTCACGCATTTATACAATGTAAGGCAAGGCAAGGCAAATTCTGGGCTGGATTCAGAGAGCTCCGCCGCAAGCTGTGGCAATGGCAGCCAGGCAAAAGGCAACCACAGTATGCCATCTCTCTGTGGAACCATAGTGACACTGTGGCAGAAAAATGCTCAAAGACTAATAACGCTGTAGAAACTTTCCATAGAGGGATGCAGTCGATTCTGTGTATGACTCATCCCTCAATATGGAAATTCATTGATGGACTAAAGGGCATTCAAAGAAAGAGGGAAGCCGAAATAGAGCAGCTGATTGCTGGCAATTCAAGAAATGCACCAAAAAGACAGTACAAGGACAGTGCTGTCAGATTGGAAAAGGTCCTTGAGAAATTTGAAGAGCGCTCTATACAGGAGTTCCTCAGAGGCGTAGCACACTGCTTCCAATATTAAAACTTAAATAATTAATTTTAAACTTCTTCAGATTAAAGATTTTATTTTTTAACTTATAAACTGCTGGATATACTGGACAGCTATCACTATCCCTAAGAACAACAAATGATCTACTGCAGCGGTGAGACACAGGTAGGAAGCTACTCATTTTATCATTCTTTATCACTGCTGGTGCTGCAAATGCTTCCTCTGTCCTGTCTGACATGACCAAGAGTAATTTCTTGACTGCTTAATCAGTTTTATAATGTTGTTACAGCTTTTAAATCACTCTGCTAATGCTAGCTACAGAAACTCACATCAGTACTGCGTAGTATAGTTATTCATGCAAAGAACTGGGGGGTCAGTGCTGGTGTTTTGCAATTGCAAATGGTTACTCTGTCATTTATCATAATCAAACGCTGGGGCGCTTGAGGAAGCGATGATTGACATTGGGAGTGAGTTGACAGGAGGCGTATTGTTGGGAGCGAGTTGTCTCAGCGCATATTGTAGAGAGTGAATTGACACATTCCCCATGTACCACAATAATATGTCCTTGTGTTGTCCCTGAAGTAGGTGAAAAAGCAATAGCTCTTTAAGCAGTGTGATGTAATATAAAACCCAAATCTATATTCATCCCATCACCTACCATGTTCAAAAGTAAAATGAGTCTGACCTCAAAAGTCTGCCTTTGTAGTGTATTTTTGAACTGTCCTTTGAAAACCAGTACCAACATATCTGAGATGGAGTGATCAACCTGAGAGAAGTGTTGCCCTTCTGGTTTATCAGTCATCTTCATTTTAATGGTATGTCTGTGTGATGAGTTGTCTGTGGTTTTGCAGTGGTGATCTTAAACTGTGAGGATTATCTTAATGAAGCTGACAGACAACTAACAGATTGCACCTACTGCCAGGAACTGAGTAGTGATCCCACTTCTCATTACCACAAGAAAACTATGGGACTTAATCGGATCTTTTCCTAAGCATGTCCAGGACAGAATAACTGACCTCATCCTGATGAACCTAAGCCAGGGACATTCTACATACTACCTAAAATTTATAAATCTGGGAATCCGGGGAGACCCATAGTATCTGGCAATGGTACCCTGACAGAGGGGTAAGTCCAAAAGGGGAAGGGGGGGGAAGGGAAGTAAAAGGGAGTAAAATAGAAAATTAAAAATTGGAATAAAACAGGGAGGTGGAGGGAGGGAGGGAGGAAGGGGAAAGAAAAAATACTTTTGTGGATTAAGCATCATAAACTGATATGCATCAGAGTATATAAGATATATGCTGCCTAGTATAACTAAATGTTGAATATGCAGATATGTCAGATATAAATAGACTCCTCTGGATAAGTATTTAATACACATATCTGTAAATTACTATATATAAGGAGAAAACTGAAAAAATTCATTTAGACCCAGAGGGATATGCAATTTCAATTTATAATGCCACAGAGTCTCCCTCCTACATAGCTGTTTATATAAACTGCCACCTCTCACATGTTCATAAACTTTTTCTATTCCTTGAAACCCAAAGGAATGTTCTTTCCCTCTAGCTTTACATAGAAACATAGAACTTGTCAGCAGATAAGACCGCTAGGCCCATCTAGTCTGCCCATAAATTGCTACGATAGGCCACTATCAGTATCATGACAGACGACGACAGTCGGGTTTCTGACACCCAAAATGCTGACACCACAAGCCGACACTCAAAATCCCGACAGTGAGATGTTTGCCTCCCCCCGAATTTGTAATAAGAAATAAGGGGGTGAGAGGGGGTGCAGGGGGCAAAGCCCCAAAAAACATGAAAAACAATGAAAATCCCACTGTTGGGATTTTCAGTATCAGGCTTGTGGTGTTGGCGTTTTGTGTGTTGGTAACCCGACTTTCAGTCATTCCTAATATATCCACACTAACACCATCCAACTTAATAATACTATATAAATGTTGACCTATCCTTTCTTTATGTTTTTGTGTAGTTTTCCCCACATAGAAAGAGTTATATTTTATGCAAGATGCAAGGTACACAACATTATTAGTGCTGCATGTGCAATGGTCTTTAATATCAAAAGTCCCTGTAGCTGGATTTTTAAAGGACTTGACTACAGTAATATGTTTATAGAAGTAACTATTTCTGCACTTAAAAGTTCCAGCTGAAGCAACAGGGCACATTTTTCTGATATTAGGAAAACCCCAGTATAAGCTTTGCAGAAGGTTATCTTTTAAATTGGTGCCATGACTGTACACAATCTTGGGGGGATTTTTGACCACTTGGAGTTTTCTTTCTGTTTCCAAAATGTGCCAATGTTTCAAAATAGTGTCCTTAATGAGACGTGACTGAGGGCTGAAAGTTGTAATAAACAATGGGGCCTGGTTACCAAAATGAATGTCATTCATTGACCTTTCACTAAATATTAACAAGTCATTTCTGTTTGTACTGTCAGCTTTGTACTTTGCATTCTCTACCACACTTTTGGTGCCCTATCACAGCATGTACAAGCTACATTTTTGGTGCCCTATCACATCATGTGCAAGCTACATTTTTGGTGCCCTATCACAGCATATACAAGCTACATTTTTGGTGCCCTATCACAGCATGTACAAGCTACAGGGAAAGAACATTCCTTTGGGTTCCAAGCAGTAGAAAAAAATATGAACATGTGAGAGGTGGCAATGTAGATAAACAGCTACGTAGGAGAGATACTGTGGCAATATAAATTGAAATGTATCCAGGTCTAAATGATTTTTTTTCAGTTGTCTCCATATTTATAGTAATTTACAGATGTGTGTATTAATACCTATTCAGAGGAGTCTATTTATAGCTTACATGTCTGCAAATTCAATGTTATATTTATAATAGATAACATATATATCTTAGAAATACAAAGTCACACATGCCCCCATAATGCAAAGCATCATAGGCTGCATATGCATATCACCACAGAATATTATGCTGGTTCAACTTTTATCAGAAATGCATGGTGCTAAAAGGCCTCTCACACAGTTTGCAAAGGGTGCCAACAGAAGACACAGACACGTGTTTCATCCTACCAGACTCATCAGTGTGCCTCGTCTGTTTGACGCCTCAGTGGAATGAACCAGCTACCCTAAGATGGTCTATCTGGGTTATGCTGTGGTGAGCCCAATTAAAACAAAAACAGGTTAAAAGGCAAAGAACTTCAGTGTGCAAGCACTGAGGCAATGGTTACCCCAAAAGGCATTGGCCTGGAAGCCAAGTTTCAAAGAAATACAAAATCACACATGCCCCCATAATGCAAAGCATCATAGGCTGCATATGCAAATCACCACAGAATAGTACGCTGGTTCAACTTTAAGCAGAAATATATATTCTGATACACATCTATTTATGATGCATATTACTTAAAAAATATGTTTTCTTTCCCCTTCCTCTCTCCCTCCACCCCCCTCCCATTTCATTCCCATTTTGCATTTTCTATTTTCATGCCTTTTACTCTCCCTCACTTCCCATTTTGGACTTTCGCTTGCTTTATATTTCCATTTTCTTATCTTTTTTCTCCTCCCTCTTCTTGTCCTGCTGTTTCTCTTTCTTTTGGATATATCTGTATGGATGTGATAAATTCATGATTTTACCTGTGTGTTTCCATTGTTTGTAATAGTGTCTATGTGTATATGCAAACTATTTTGAGAATGGGTGCACTGTGTCTTAAATTAGGAACTTTAAGTACACTTGATCACTATTAGCCTATCAGCCTTGAGAAAGCACGGTGTGTAAGTGCAAACATGTTTGACATTTGCTTGTGAGGGGTGCTTCATGTTACTCTGCTGGATTTTAACATTTACAGAGAAACATAGAAACATAGAAGTTGATGGCAGATAAGGACTGCAAGGCCTATCCAGTCTGCCCATTTTTTCTACCTTATGAACGTGCCATAGGCCTGTACTCTGTCAATGGCCTATCTATTCATACTCATCTGTATTGCTTCCTTATGCCTATCCCATGCCTGTCTGAAGCTCTGCACTGTATTCATATCCACAACTTCCTGAGGTAGGCCATTCCATACATCCACCATCCTTTCTGTGAAAAAGAATTTCCTTACATTACCCTTTAATCAGCCTCCCTCTAATCTCATGCTGTGTCCTCTTGTCCTGCTATTTTTCTTTTATTGAAACATGTTAGACTCTTTCACCTTGTTAATGCCCTTAAGATGATTGAATGTTTTGATCATATCTCCTCTCTCCCTCCTTTGCTCTAGGGTATACATATTAAACTCTGTTAATCTGTTCTCATATGTTCTCTGATGCAGTCCCTGCACCATTTTGGTTGCCCTTCTCTTGACTGCCTCCATTTTGTTAATGTCCTTGTGCAGGTGCTGCCTCCAGTACTGCACGCAGTACTCCAGATGGGGTCTAACTAGTGTCTTGTAAAGAGGGATTATTACCTCCCTCTTACAACTTGCAGCACTCCTACTAACACACCCCAACGTCCCTCTAGCCTTACCTACTGCTTTAGTGGTCTGCTTGGATGATTTCAGGTCATCTTTGATGATGATGGCCAAGTCTCTTTCTTCCCTTGTGATTGCCAGCAACTCCCCTCCCAACGTATAGGTGGCTTCAGGGTTTCTCTTCCCTATGTGAATGATCTTGTACTTCTTTGCATTAAACCCCATTTGCCACTCTTCTGACCATTTTGCCAGTTTATCTAGAACTCTTCTCATTCTGCCCACCCCATCTGGATCATCTACTCTGTTGCAGATCTTGGTGTCATCTGCAAACAGACAAACCTTACCCTCCAGTCCATCTGCAATGTCACTGATGAAGATATTGAAGGGTACTGGCCCCAGGACTGATCCCTGAGGTACCCCACTTGTGACTTGCATCTCTTCTGACTGTATACCATTTACCAGCACTCTCTGTTTTCTGCCTGCCAACCAGTTTGCCACCCAGTTAACCAACTTATGACCCACCCTGAGCCTACCCAGCTTATTAATCAATATTCTATGTGGAACAGTATCGAAAGCTTTGCTGAAGTCAAGGTAGGCGACATCAACTGCTCCCCCTCACTCTGGTTACCCAGTCAAAGAAATCTATGAGATTAGTTTGAAAGAACCTTCCTGTTATAAACCCATGCTGTCTTGGATCCTGTGTTCCTATGGATTCAAGGTATTGCACTATCCTTTCCTTAAGGAGTGCCTCCATAATCCTGTCCACTACTGAGGTTAAGGCTGACTGTTCTGTAGTTCCCTGCCTCCTTCCTGCTACCACTCTTGTGGAGAGAGATCACTTGCATCCTTCCTCAGTCTTCTGGGACCTCTCCTGTGCTCAGAGACTCACTGAACAGTTCTGATAATTGCTCTGCTAGTTCCACCCTTAGCTCTTTTAGTACCCTGGGATTTATACCATCAGGTCCCATTGTCTTGTCCACCTTGAGCTTAGTGAACTCTTGTAGGACCCTTTCTTTTGTGAAGGAACTTGTGCACACCTCTCTTCCCCCTGTGTCCATGGTGCTGAGCAGTGGGCCCTACCCCACCTTTTCCTTAGTAAATATTGAGCAGAAATATCTACTTAGGATAGACACTTTTCCTTGGTCCTCCTCCACACATTCCTCCTTATCCCCTTTGATCTTAGCAATACCCCCTCTGGACTTTCTCCTTTCACTAATGTATCTATAGAAAGTCTTGTCCCCTTCTTTTACTGTTCATGCTAGTGTTTCCTTGGTTTGGGCCTTTGTCTGCCTTACTGCCTGCCCTGCTTCCCTTAGGAAAGTTTGGTATGCCTCCCTATCTTCATCCTGCTGCGATCCCTTATATTTCCTGATGGCCAGCGTTTTGGCTCTGACCTTTTCTGCTACTGTTTTTGAGAACCAAACTGGTTTCCTCTTTCTTTTTGCTCTTGCTTTTCTCTCTAATACAATGGGATGTTGCTTCAAGTATTGCATCCTTAATGCTTACCCACTTCGCCTGTACCCCCTCACCTGTGTTTCTTCTTGCCAGGGCTAGCTTAACTCTGTTGGCCATCTTATCAAAGTCAGCTCCTCTGAAGTCTCATATTTTTGCCTTGAAATGGGATAATTTAGTACTAGTGGCCAAACTGAACCATACCAAGTGAAGGTCAATGGCCCCCAGGTGACCTTCTACTTGGAGATCTGTGATCCTTTCCCCATTAGTCAGTACTAGATCTAGGATAGCCCTGTCTCTTGTGGGTTGTTCTACCAGTTGTTTGAGTCCCTCCCCCTGCAGGGAATCCACTATGTGTCTGGTTCTGGCAGATGTTCCTGCTGGTACTGACCAATCTGCATCTGGCATATTGAAGTCTCCCATTATCAGAACTGCCTGTTTAGCTGTCATGTTTTGTATATCTTCTAACAGTAATGTGTCTATGTCCTCCCCCTGGTCTGGAGGCCTGTAGACAACCCCAGTTTGTATGGTTGTCCCATTTCCTGTTTCCAGGGTGACCCACAGTTCTTCTGGCTCCTCATGTGTATTCTGAATTTCTGTAGCTTTGATATTTTCATTGACATAAAGGGCCACTTCCCCCCCTTTTTGCACCTTGGTCTCTTCTGAACAGTATATAGCCAGGTACCGAAGTCTCCCAAATGTGGTTACTGAGTGAACCATGTCTCACTAATGGCTACCATGTCCAGTTTAGCCTCTGCCTTTGTTGCCTACAGGTGTGGGATCTTGTTTCCCAGACTGTGGGCATTTGTGTACATGATTTTCCATTAGGCAGATTTTGGTGTGTTAGTTGTTGGGCACGGTCCAGCATTTCCACTGCATGTCATATGGGGAGCTGGACCTTTTTCCTTACCTGGTGATGCAAATGAACTACAAACATGCTGAACTCCTGTGTGATCACTAGCTGATGGGGAAGGGGTGTTCTTCCCATTTGGTATATTGGGTACTGCACCCTTCTCCCCATTTGCTAGTTTAAATATTCTGCAAAGACGTCAAACTTCTGCCCCAATGCACTGACTCCCTCCTTAATCAGATGTAGTCCATCGAAGCCAAAGAATTTAAAGTATTCTTAACCAGACTACAGTGTACGTCTAATTGATGGTGTTGATTGAGATGCCAAAACCTTCTGCTGCACTGTATGTATTTTAGAGATGTGTGAAAGTATGAAATTTCATTATGCAAAATATGTCACAAAATTCACATTTTGCACATGGAATGCAAAATTTCGCCCATGAAATGTGAAATTGCATACATGGAATGGCAAAATTCAGGTGAAATGTTGTTGTTTCAGGTGAAATTGTGCATTTCATGGTGAAATTCCTGCTTTCCTTGGCTGAAATTTCGAGTCTTTGCAACATGTTTCACACAACAAAATTGCTGATTTTACGGCAATTTCACCAGTGAAATTTAATTTCTCAACATCTCTAATGTATTTACAGGAAACCGACAGACAGACAAAGATACTTGCATAGGAACAGTAATCACCCAAGGCACACTAAAATTTTAGTAATGTACAGTCAAGAGCTCCATTACCACCGTATCTGTTCAAATGAGGAGGACAAAGATAAACACTTGGCCACATTGAAAAAGACATTTATTGAGCGGGGCATTCCTCCAGAGAATTTGACAGAGTGGTAGAACGTGCAATGCAGATACCAAGGTCACAACTATGACAGTATAAGGAAAAGACTACCTTAGAACATATACCCTTAGTTGTCACTTATCATCCCAATCTGGAGCATCCCTGAAAAATTATTCAGGACCTTCAACCAGTATTCAGTGACAATGACACCCTGAAGTGTATTTTTCAGGAACTACCACTACTGTATTTTAAGCAACCATTTAATTTCACCAACTTGATTGTTAGGAGCCAGCTTGTGTCTGAACAAAATAACAGAACACTAAATGGCACAAGACCCTGCAGTTATGCTAGATGTAACACTTGTGAGCATATTTCTACTTCCAGTTGTATCAATAACCCACAAAACAAACAATTCAAGATACATGGGAATTATACTTGTGCATGTTGAAATTTTGTTTATTTTATTCAATGCAAGAGATGTCCACAAACAGGTTATGTTGGAGAGAATGGACAACCTCTTCACACCTGAATGACATCACACAGACATACTATTAAAATAAAGATGATTGATAAACCAATGGGGCAACATTTCTCTCAGTCTGATCAATCCATCTCTGATATGTCTGTACTGATTTTGAAAGGGTATTTAAAAACTACACAACAAAGGCCGGCTTTTGAGGTCAGACTCATTTTACTTTGAATATGGTAGGTGATAGCTGCATTACTGAGCAGACTCAATAGACCAAAAGGCCTTTTTCTGCTGGCAAATTTTGTATGTTCATATGATAGGATAAATATAGATTTGGGTTTTATGTCACATTGCACTGCTTAAACGACTCCTGTTTTTTCACCCGCTTCAGGGACAACACATGGCCATATTATTGTAGTACATGGTGGTATTTCATTATGTTTAGATACAAAATGGTTTTATGGATTCCTTTTTACTGGTTACCTATAAATTGATTTCACCTGGGGGGCATGATGGCGGGGTGTTGTTTCCCTCAGTTTTGGATTTAGATTTATAGAACTGTTATTTAACATTGCAGAAGATTAAGTATATATTGACACATGTTAATACATGGACACATTAGGATAACAGTATCTCAATTACAAGGGGTTCTGTGTTAGGTTTGGGTTTTTAATGTAGACATACAGGGTGGGATATTCAGACTGCGTCAGGCTGTGGCACAAACCCGGGTGCAGTGCAACTTGGATGTGCAGGGGCATGGACAGGGTGATATTCAACGGAGCTGTGCCATGGCACAGCATCATTGAATATCACACCTTGGCCACCCACAGTGTGCATGGTGCAGTGGCACTGCACCAGTGCAAGTGGCCAGAGTGGAGCAGGGGGATGTGCTAGCGCAAGTGCCATTGCAATAGGTGCAACTACTGCGATATTCAAAAGTGCACATGTAAATGGGGCCATAATGTATGCAGGGTGCAATCGGGCCATTTGCATGTCATTATGGCCCCATTTGCATGCAGGTGCTCCACTCCCCAGTGACTTGAGCCTGGCAACCTGCAATGCTGCAGCCATCGGGAACCGACGCCCCTGCACAAGTGGCAAAGTGCCCCACTGCCCGATTTTGGGCATAGGGAATGTAAATGATCATCCCATATCCCTGGTGGTCCAGTGGACCACTTGCAGCCCAATCGCAGGCAGAAGTACAGTACAGTTAACCCTCCCATATCCCTGGTTGTCCAGTGGACCGCTCACAGCCTGATCGCAGGCATTTGTGATAAATAACAGTCCTATATCCCTGGTGGTCCAGTGGACCACTCACAGCCCAATCGTGGGCATTTGTGATAAATAACAGTCCTATATCCCTGGTGGTCCAGTGGACTGCTCACAGACCGATCTCAGGCATTTGTGATAAATAACAGTCCTATATCCCTGGTGGTCCAGTGGACTGCTCATAGCCCGATCGTGGGCATTTGTGATAAATGACAGTCCTATATCCCTGGTGGTCCAGTGGACCACTCGCAGCCATATCACAGGCATCAGTAATGAATAATGACACTGCATTTAACCTGGTGGTCCAGCAGTACCCCCCCCACCTTCCCACTGGGGCCCCGCCTCGCTCCCCTAGTCAGCGGTGGGCAGCAGCTTCCCACCACACTTGCTGCCCTGCACGCCCCACCGACTGACTCCATGGTAGGGCTGTACACCCATTGGTCCACAGTGTGAGCCACTGGGCAGCACGCGCCATACTGCCACAGTCCAGATGTGTGACATATCTGGACTGTGTAGTACGTTACGGGCTGCACACCCATTGGCTCATGCTGTGGACCAATGGGCATACAGCCCTACCATATGGAGTCAGTCAGCAGGTGGCAGGGCGGCAAATGCGTGGGGAGCTGCCACTTGCCACTGACCGGGGGGAGCGGGGTGGTGGGGCTTAGTGATCGGGTGGGGAGGAGGGTACCACTGGACCACCAGGGTTGGATTGGAGTGTCATTATTTATTACTGACACCCGCAATTGGGCTGTGAGTGATCCACTGGACCACCAGGGATATAGGACTGTTATTTATAACAAATGCCCACGATCGGGCTGCAAGCAGTCCACTGGACCATCAGGGATATAGGACTATTATCTTTCTACATATGCCCATGATCAGGCCTGGGGGGTGCCACCACGAAGGTGCCACTGGAGCTCAGGTGGCCAATTATGTAGTGGCAGCTGCCTGTTGCGCCTGCAACACGGCAGCTCACCTGGGGGTGGCCAGCTGTTGCTCCTTTATTTTTGGCTCATCTGTGTGCAGCGCAAGTAGGGGTTGCACATGCATGGGCTCAGCACATCCTGGGCTGAATATCGGGATGTGCGGAGTATGCATTGGCACGCCCCCACCTGCACTGCATACATTACTGATGTGCTCTGGCGCATCAGGATTTGTGCCAGGCTCAATCCCCTTGAATATCGCACCGGGAAGCATCAGTGGGTTGCTCATGGTGCAACTGTGTTGCGCCATGCGCAACCCTTCTGAATATCCCGTCCACAGTAGTTACTTGTTACAGAATTGCAGATATATCATGTTTAAACAGTATAAGTTTGAATATTCATGAGTAATACTCACTAATTGTACTCAGAGTTTAAGACAAATGCATCTGAACAGTAATTACACTGTATAAATGTGTGAAACAGCTGGTAAATGCTTAATTTACACTAGGGCAGGTTGCCTTCTAACTCATTTTTTACTTAGCACAGATATTTTCATATTTAGAAGACTTTCAACATTATTTACTATGTACTGTTTAAGTTTATTTATTTTTTCTTGTGGATTTTAATCGTAGTCATTTACTAATGCAAGCACAGGTACACACAGACAAGGTTTTTAAATAAAGCTTTAGTTGTTTTATGACTTTTGTCAGGGAGTGAGCTTTCAATTCTGTGACATTTAGAAATATAGAAACATACTGTAGAAAAGTAAGAGCATAAGGAGACATTTTGATCTATCTAGTCTGCCCTTTTTAGAGTAACTACCCCCACCCCAAGTACTGCTGAATGCTATGATGCCTTTGTATTTATCCCAAGCATGTTTGAAACTTCAAACTGTCCTAACCACCCCCCCCACCTCCTGGGGAAGACTGTTCTATGGGTCTACCACTCTCTCTATGAAGAAGAGCTTCCTCGCATTACCCTATATCTTCCCTCCCTCAATCTTCATATCATGCCCTCTGATTTTTGTGTAACTTCTACCCAGAAACAGGTCTTGTATTTGAGTTTTGTTGATATCTTTTAGGTATTTGAAAGTCTCTATCATGTGCCCCCATTCCTCCTCTGTTTTAGAGAATACATGTTGAGTTCCCTCAATCTATCTTCATATGGCGTCTCGTGCAGCCCTTGTATGATTTTAGTTGCCCTGCGCTGAACCTTTTCAAATCTATCTGTCTTTTTTGAGGTGCAGTTGCCAGAACTATACACAGTACTCCAGGTGTGGCCTCACCAGAGATCTGTAGAGAGGGAGCACCACCTCACTTTTCCTGCTGGAGATTCCCCTACTTATGCAACCCAGCATCCTATTTGCCCTAAGTGCTGGCTTTTCATCCTTTGACCTTGTGATACCTTTCTTTTGTTGAAACGTTGCTGTCTTTATATGATTATGTTGTTTTTTGAATGTAGTTTTAGCCAATGGGGATCCTTAACAATTTTTCATCTTTTTTATTTTGTGTATGATCTGAGTTTTGAGAAAGTATGTTCTTCCAAATCAACTGCCATTGATTTCTGATGAAGGATTCTGTGTAATCCGAAAGCTAAAAGCACCTGTATTCTTTTGTAACAACTCTGTTGGTCTAATAAAAGGTATCAAATCATCTGTTTGTGATGATCTTATGTTACAGGGATCAATACAGTAACAAGATTTTCTATAACTAATTGTAAGGTATGTCACAGAATTTTAAGATTTACAAGTAACTGCCAAGAGTAGAATCGTCTCACTCACCATTACAATTACTTTGAAAAAGACATTTGTAAGTTGAAAAATTACTTGGACCTACTCCTGTTATAATCTCCTCCAAAAGGATTAAGTGGAACTCAAATTGTATAGGCTGTATAGCCCAAATAATAAATTCACATGATTTGAATAGATTTAAACAAGAAATGCTTGAATCTTGTAGTGTGAAAAACTTTCAATCAAACTGGAATGGTTTGTTTAAGTATGTAGTGCCATTTCTTGTTGAAAACACTATATATCAAAAAAAGGAACATGAATGGTATAACTGTACATGTAGAAAAGAGAAACAGGGCTGGATATTCAAACTGCGCCATTCAAAAGCGCAAGCCCTAGCGCTGCGCAAAATAGTTGCGCAGGGGTGTGGCCCAGGTGATATTCAAAGGAGCTGCGCTATTGAGCAACTCCTTTGAATATCGCTCCCCAGCCACAGCCACTGTGCATGGTGCAGTGGAACTTGTGCAAGCGCAAGTTGACAGAGTGGAGCAGTCAACCTGCGGTGGCACAAGTACCAGTGCGCCATGCGCAAATCCACGATATTCAAAAGGTGACATGCAAATTGGGCTATAATACATGCAAGGTGCAGGGGGGGCCATTTGCATGTCATTATAGCCTCATTTGCATGCCATTAGCATGTAGGTGCGCCGATCCCCAAGGACTTGCGCCTGGCGCCCTGCCAGGCAGCAGCCGTCGGGGACCGACGCAACCTGCAGCCCTATCGCGGGCATCAATGTGGCTCCCCCCCCTCCGGTTCACATCCCTGGTGGTCCAGTGGACCGTAATGCCTGATCGCGGGCAGAATGTAATAAAATCCCCCAATGCCTGATCACGGGCAGAATGTAATAAAAATCCCCAGTACCCGAACATGGGCAGTAAGTAAAGTACCCCCTCCCCAGCGAATATCTCCCTGGTGGTCCATTGGACGGTATTGCCCGATCTTGGGCAGAATGTATATTGACACCCCACCCAAATATCTCCCTGGTGTCTAGTGTCCCCACCCACCCACCCATGAGCCCCACCACCCGCTCCCCGGCGCCGGCGGGCAGCATCTCAACCGCCTGCCACACCGCCTGCCGACTGAATGGCCAGTAGGGCTGCATGCCCATTGGTGCAGAGCTAGAGCCAATGGGCGTGCAGCCTTACTATACATGACCAGTCAGATTTGTGAATGAATGTCATTCACCGTCTGGACTATCATGTACAGTAGGCTGCATGCCAGTGGCTCCCCTGGCTCACCAATGAAGCATGCAACTTACCGATCGATCGGTGGGCGGCGAAGCGTGGCTGAAGCGAGGTGGGATGCTGCCATCCACTCCGGCTGCGGCAAATGATGGTGAAATGAAAGCCTGGGCGCAAAGAATGTTGGTTGAGAGGGCGTCAATGTACATTCTGCCAGCGATGAGCATTACAATCACTGGACCGCAAAAGACTCAACCAAAGGTGAAAGAGAAACACTTACTACTGCCCGCAATCGGCGAAACGCGAAGATATTACATTCTGCCCGTGTCGGCGCATTGAGATGCCTTGTACATTCTGCCGCGTCGAGCGTGAGATTCTTACATTCTGCCAGCGATGCGGGCATTACGGTCCACTGGACCCCAGGGATGTGAATGGGAGGGCCACATTGATGCCCGTGATTGGGCTGGTGGGGGCACAGGGACTGAGTTGGGGGCCAGCCATGGGTGGCAGCTGCTGTGTTGTGCCCTGCAATACAACAGCTCACCTGTGGGTGGCCCTCAACCAAGCCTTTTTTTGGCTCAAAGTTGTGCAGGCGCGGGTTGAGGATTCGCCTGCACAACTCACCCAGCCCGACTGAATATCGGGCTGTGCAGTTTATGCATGGTTCTTCCCCCTCCTGTTGAGCATGCATTCATTTGCATTGCGCTGTTGCTCAGCCTGTTTTCAGTTGCACAACTGCCTCCTGCTGAATATCGCAGAATGGCGCAATGTAGGACTTGAGCATGCGCAACCCTGTTGCGCATGGCGCAACCCTTTTGAATATCTGGCCCACAGAATTTATATAGGTTTATTAGAAAAGTAAAAAGAATAAAACAAATGAGAATCTCAAATATTTAAACCATAAAAGGAGAGAGTATAATAATATACTTGATCAACAAAGACATAAGTATCAAACCAAACTTTTGACTCAATGCTATTATACAGTAATTACAAAAAATACTAAGGATTTCTAGTTAATGGTGGCAAAATGAACAAATTCATATACAGATAAAACAGTTTCATACATACTGTATATCCGGAAATATGGGAAGAACATTTTATTAAGGTTTATTACAGTAATATTGAGAATGATTTATCAAAATTATGGTTACCTATGACAAACTACCAAAACCAGAATATCCCATACCTTTTTATATTAATATGGAACAGATAGAAATAGCCATCAATATATCAAAGTTTAATAATGGCCTGGGTCTAAGCAAAATACCCAGTGATATTTTCAAATATTACAATCAATGGTGGATTCCATTGTTACAATATTACACACTTCTGATTGTATTTGGATACCAGAAGGGGCACCTTGTAACTGTTTGGTGGTGCTCCCTTTGTGCCCCAAGTGCTCCTGAGCTGAATTAAGTGACTTGGTCACCATAGTGTCAAATAATTGAAACTGGAATTGTGGATCTTCTAGTTCACAGTGAGCCCTGGGAATTATTGAGTCTGCATTCAGATACACCTCATCTTCATTTATTTGGATTTTTATACATTGGGTATAATACCCACATTTTAAAGAGGTGTACTTAGTATCTGCACAGCCTTTTTAGTACTTGTTTTACCATTTGGTCTTCGTTGAAACTCTTAAGGGTGGTCACATGATGAGAAGAGACTTCTGGGTCCCGTTCCATAAATGTTGCCCCTGTTGTGAGTGTGGCAAGTACAAGTGGGTGAGCATGCAGAAACATGCCTGGATACATTCTCAGAGATGAACATGTCTGTGTGTGTCTGCTGTGTCCACCAGGACAGACAGGACTAAGGGGCAGACTACTTATGAAACAAGGTCAGTGATATTTACTGACTATAAGTGGTTAAGAAACCACAGAAAATGTAGTTCCAGCTCAGTTTAGACACTACCATTTATTAAACTCTAGGTTTAAACTGGTACAAGCAGAGGATGGATCTGAATGTAATAATGTTTATCACAGGGGAACTGGGGAAAAAATGCTCCATATGTAACATGTTTAGCACAAAGCCAGATTCCCTGCTCAAGGTCTACACCTGTAAAAACTGTACAGAACTAAAAGAGTTAAATAAGTTATGTGCCAAAGAGGAGGAAATCAAGGAAATTAGGAGACAGGTAGACACATTCAAAATAAACAATATTAACAAGGCTCTCAACAATGATGGGGTGTGTGCAAAAAAGCAGAGTGTACATGAGAAAGAGGAGGGTATGGATGAATGGAGCATTGTGGGTAAAAAGAAAAAATCAATAAAGGCAGGAGGGCTATGGGTATGAATACTGAGGCAGAAAACCATTACACCCCCAATAAACATACTAGATAAGATAGAAACACAGACCCAGGAACTTCTAGATTTAGCTAGCACAAATATAATGGATGATACATATCAGAGCACAACTATGATTCTTGAAGAAGAATCCAAGCCCAAACTGAAGTACAATGCATGTCCAAAACAACTGAAAATGGAACATTGTTAGAACAAATCTACATCTTATTGGATTTGATCATGAAATATACAAATAGATACTGCACTCGAGAAAATAAAGAAAACATAACTAATTGTAGCTACAGTGGTGTAGAGCTGAATGATATAGCAGGAATGATACCCAACATTTTGAATACTGTAAACAATCCAAAATCAGTGCTACTGCACGAAGGCACCAATAATCTAGAGAGGCATACTGTCGAGGAGACATAGAAGAAACAGAGGTTATATACAATATTTTAAAACAGGAAAATGCTAAAATAATCTTTTCAGAAGTATTACCTGTGCCAAGAGTGGGTTGTGAAAGAACAAAAAGAACCAATTTTTACAGCAACTGGTTAAGAGGATGGTGCTTGGGTAAGGGCATCACATATATAAAAACATTGGAGTTCTTTGAGGGACTAAATGAATTATATTGTAATGACTGATTACAGTTAAGCCAAAAGGGTATTAGACTGCTGGGAAATATGTTCTATAATGCAATTAATAATACAACACATACTCCAAAAAACTGACAAAAATGGGATATTGGGAGGAAACCACAGCAATAAAAACAAATAAACCTAAGGATACCAGAAATAATGGAAAACAAGCATGGTATATCGGTATTACTGACAAATGCAGGAGTCTAAACATGTTCAAAAGAGCAGAGCTACAGTTGAGCTGGAGTAGCAGTATACCTGGATATAAAGTGTTCCATAAGGACAGAGTAGAAAGGGGGGAGTTGTGTTATATGTGAAAGAGAACATACTATGTAGAAAGGTGCATACTAACTTTACAACAGTGACAACTACTGAGCTGATCTAGATTGAAATAACAAGGGCAAACAATAAGAAACTTACAGTAGGGTTATGCTACAGACCACCTGACATAGAAATGAGTGTCCATGTTATCCTACTCAGTAGCATTAGTGACATGATTCAAAACAAAGAGGTATTAATCCTGGGCAACTTCAATGCACCAGGAATAGACTGGAACATTGGTTGTGTATCAAGCAAACAAGAACAACTTTTGATGGATGTCTGTATTGAAAATGGATTATTCAAAATGGTAGATCAACCAACTAGGGACAAAAATATCATAGATCTGGTATTTACAGACAGAATAATGGATTTAAGGACTTAACAATCCACTAACAACTTATAAATAGCGAGCACAAGATTGTGTTGTTCGATATTGATGTAAAACCTAAAACGATTTCAGGTACACCAGTAATAAAGAACTACAATATTTGACTACTGTGACATAGTCTATGCTGCTGCCAAATCTTCCCTGACCAACTTGGACACTCTCTTCAACTCCTTCTGTCGCTTAGCTATCGACTTCCCTTCTAGCTCCCACCACTGTGAACTCTATCACTCTCTAACCTTCCTTCCACTGTCTCACAGGTGCATCACTCACTATGCCAAATTAACCTCCAAATTCTGGTTTGGGGGGGCTCCCATCCTATCTTTCACCCTCTCTGTCCACTCCACCTCCCCCCACCCACTCTCTCAGATCAAATGACGTCCGCACCTTGACGGTCCCTCACCGCTCCACCCTCATCGGTCAGACTGGTTTCGTCCATCATTTCTCTAAAATCTGGAATTCCTTCCCCCCTGAAATATGACACTCCTCCTCCAACTACTACCTTACCTCTGCCCTACACAATTACCTTTCCCTCAGCTGTTTCTGCTTCAACCCACCTTAATACCTGCCTCCAGTTTCTGCCTTCTTACCATGAACCCTTCTGGCAGGGTTCTCAACATCCTGAAGGGGGAAATCAGGAAATGGCTACCCATTCTCCTCATATTCAGTTCTTGGCCCCCCTTCTCCACCTGCCCTTCTGGGTCACCAGTGTGCACAACCTAACCCCATCCTTGTTACTCCAACAACACTTGTGTACTACCTCGAGCCTGCTCCTGGTACACTCATGCACTATAAATGGTTCTATGGCATTATTACAGTCTTGTACATTCATATGTCCTTTTGTATGATTTTGGACATGTATAAGGTACATTTATAAGGTAGAAAAAGAAATGGGCAGACTGGATGGGCCTTGCGGTCCTTATCTGCCGTCAACTTCTATGTTTCTAAGTTTCTATGTTTCTATGTAATTTACCCAATGTTCCACTACTGTTTATTGTACAATACCTTGTGTTCCAACTATTGCACAATCTTACAATGTTGTATTCTTTGTACTAACCACAAACTATTGTAACTGATCATCCTTCACAACCCTATGTAACCCTTCCCCCCAGCTCGCACTGTGAAACGAGCAACTTCTTGTTCAGTGTGCCCTCCTGGTGAAACATTTCAATAAGTAAATAAATAAATAAACCACAGAGAACATTCACACAAATCAGACAGGAATTAAATGAGTCTGACTAGGAAGCTGGAATTCAGAGTACCAAACAACTATGGTTAAGGATAAAATAAGGTTATTGGATTTAGAAGACAGGTATGTACAAAATAGGACTTTGTGTAATAAAATGGGGAAAGGTACTCATATGGTTTACCCACAAAGTCAAATGACAGCTCAACAAAAAAAGACAGGCATACAGGGCAATGAAGAGGGATCATAGCCAATATAACATCAATAGGTACAAACAGCATTTGAAGAAAGGTAAACAGATTATAAGAATTGAAAAAAAGTAAAATAGAAATCAGGTTGGCACATTTAAAAGGTAATTGCAAGTCTTTCTTTGCATACAGCAACAAAGCAGTGGGCAGGACAGTGGGGCCTATAGGTTTAGGGGGAACAGAGAGTAGAGAGTCAGCCAGTCAGGTCAACATATTCAATGAATATTTCTGTTTGGTATATGAGAAGGAACAGCAGAAGGTGTATGACCGAGAGCATAGCAACAGCAACCCACCAAAAAATAATAAAGCAATATTTAAAAAGATCATTAAATCATAATTAATTGACAAGTTTAATGGTATTGATCTATTGAAGTCTGCTGGACCAGATAAATGATATCCCAGACTATTAAAAGAAATAGGTTCCTGGTTTGTTGACCTGCATCTAAAGCTTTACAGCATGTCCATAGAGACAGAGGAGGTTCATGCAGATTGGAAGACTGTCATGGTGGTCCCTATATTTAAGAAAGGAGATAGAGGTGAGGTAGGAAATTATAGACCCATAAGCTTAACATTAATATTGGGTAAAATATTGAAATCTCTTATTAAGGATAGGCTAGAAGATAAAATTAACAGCAAAAGATTGTCCAGTGAAACACAAAAAGGGTTTAGGAAACACAGATCATGTTAAAAAATACCCTGGTATTTTATGAAAAAATTAGTGAAGCATTGGACAGCAATCATTCCGTTGAAGTGGTGTATTTAGATTTTAAAAAGGCCTTTGACAAAGTCCCACACTCAACACTGGTACACAAACTGTCACATCTTGGTATTAATATCTTACTGCAGAGATGGATCAAGACATGGCTAGCAGGAAGGACACAAGGGGTTCATATTAGAGGTCATATGTCAGATACTGGGCCAGTGACCAGTGGAGTCCTGCAGGGTTCGGTGCTTGGGCCAGTATTGTTTTCACTATTTATCACAAACATGAACTCAAGAATCAATAACTGGTTCACAAAATTTGCCGATGATTCAAAACTAGGAGCAGTGATGGGAAATGAAAAGCAGGTTGACACTGAAGGGCAAGCTTTAAAGTTATTAGAAAATTGAGCATCCAGCAATGGCATGGTTTTCAACACAGATAAATGTGTAGTAATGAACCTTGGAGCCAGCAATAAACAAAATACTTACACACTGAATGGAGCACAATTAAGAGAAGTAGAGAATGAAAGTGACTTGGGAATCTTGGTTAGCAATGATCTTAGTTTTAGTCTTCACTGTAATGAGATAATCAAGAAATCTAATAAGATCAGTGGGTATATATGGAAGGCATTCATAACAAGAAACAGATCATGCATGGTCCTACTTTATAGAGCCTTCATGAGACCACGCCTGGATTATTGCAGTCCACTGAGGAGCTCATACTTGAGAAGGGAACGGGATGAAAACAATGTGGGCAACAACATTGCTGTAAAAACTATTACAGGCAAAGAATCACCACCAGCAATATCAGCAACCAAAAGCATCACAGGAAACAAAAGCACAGGCAGCCCATCGGGACAGTTCATGCTGCAAGGCAGGAATAGAGCACAGGATAATGGATCTGCTAATACAACACCATTTATTGCCAGGCCAGGGAAACACAGTGCACCAGTTGCAGTCAGACCTACCTACACACCACCACCCACAACAATACAGCAAACAGCAACATATAGCTGGTGAGGAAAACATGTAGACAGCAGCTAAGGGGTAATCACAGCTGTAGTTGGAAATTATAGGCAATAACCCTTAGGTAATCATATGTGCTCCTACCACCATAGTCCAGTACAATAGTGTGTATGTGCTTGGAGATGTTCTTATACTTCTTCTTGCCAGAAAGAACATACTGAGCGGAGACACATTGGTCAGTCTTGATAGCATTCAACTGCTGTCCCACCTTCTGCACATCAATGAAGTGCCACAGACTTGGGTGACAGGCACTTATAAGAGTGCTGGAGCCCCATAGGCATCCCTCCACCATTTCATGGTCTGTGATTGGCCCAACTTTCGGAACTCATAGCAGTTCCATAATTCCACTGGGTAGAGTGGACAGTGTCGTACACCACCATGGATGGGCCAGCCAACCCAAGTGTCCTTGAAATAGTCCATTACGGGGACAAGCAGCTTGTCATGGTGGACAAAGAAATCCCAGGAGCACAATTCATGGAACACCACCGACACATCACCAGGGAGCACAAATGCCTTGGCAGTCAATAACTGAAAATGAAGGGTGAAGTCCTCATCTGAAATATACAGCTGCAGCACTTCAGGTACCCCCTGAACCTTCCTCTAGACTGCCTGGCACATATGAAAGATGCAGCTACTGTATGCAGGCAGGCTTCTGGAAACAGCCCCAATTGCCTTGACAGCAGCCTGCTCAGAGTTCAGTTCTATAAATGGTCAGAGATCCTGATGCAGCCCCCTCAGCTCAGTGAATGCATGGGTGTAAGCATCACTTGACTTGCCAGTAACCAGGATGTACACAGTGGGACTAATGGCACTATACTGGACATCATGTATGGTATACAGCTGCAGGAACAGAGGGGGTGCTGTCTTGAAGGTGCCATAGGCAAACCATGTTGCACACTGTGACATGTACTGCAGGTTCCACTCCATGGTAAAGATAAGGCACCTGTCAGCCCTGCCACTGTCATACATAAGAAATGTTTCACTGGAGAGGGTCCATCTGTACTCCTCAGGGATTGTCAGGCCACGCAATAATGTGGGCGGGGGGGGATGGCAGGCAGCTTTCAGCACATGTTGTACTTTCCCCTTGAGCAGTTCCACACTCGACAGCTTCCCACCCATGGAAGGTATAACCTTACTTCACTATGCCATGACAACCTGGTGTGGGGTCTCACTGGACTGGGATGCCCTGACCTTCATTTCTGCAACACCGTCCATGATGCCAGCATTGCCCTGAACAGGGACATGGTTGTGGGAGTTGACCACCTTTATAACAGCCTCTCCAGTAGTGTGCACTTGTGCCACACATTTTCCCCATAATACTCTACACACTTCCATTACAGTTGGTCTCCTGCAGCACACTCTTTGTAATACAGATAGCCCTCATATTGTAGGAGGGTCCTCCCCTTCTGGCTCTTCACATACTGCAGTGACATCCCCAACACAGACTGTCCAACCAGAGTCCACGGAATGATTGCTATTCCTGTGCAAGCTCCTTGGCTCCACCATGACCACCTGTATTGATGAGTACCACCGTTTTGACAGCCCACCAGTAATTGCGATATGCCACACACCTGCACTAGGTGGACCTTGCATTCGCGCTGCATTATCACCATGGCTACCTGACTGCTCATACCTGTCACACCACCACACTAACACCCATCTCACTTTAGCAGCTTGTGGACAGTGCAGCACACCACAAGCACTATGCATGATGATATTCCACCACAATGTTTTTTTCTACTGCATCCTTGTTGCACACAATGTTTTGCCAATGGTGTTGTTCCCACAATTTTGTTGCAGTGTTGCTTTCACACAGTTCCCTTGAGAAGGGACATTGACAACTTGGAGAGGGTACAGAGGAGAATGATGAAGATTATCAAAGGCCTGGAAGATGAGCCCTTTGGTTCTAGAATGTTCCAGCTGGGATTGTACCTGCTGGAATTAATGTGTATTAGAGGGGACTTACTGGAACTATATAAAATGATTAGAGACAACCAGTTCACGGACAGCTTGGTATTGAGATTCAGTAAAAGAAACGTTAATCTAAGAAGTCATAAATACCAATTAAAACTAACTTTCCCTATGAAGAATACTAAGAAGTGTTTTTTTTTACATAACTATCAATGAGGAATGCACGAAGTATGTCATTTGTGAGCCGGAGCAGGGCAGTGGAGGTGCTATGCCCTTTATGGAAACCATGCTGATATGGTGAGAGCAAGTTGTAGTTGGAGAGGAATTCAGTGATTTGGGTGGCTACAATCTTTTCAAGGATCTTGCTCAGTACCAATAGAATGGCAATGGGATGGTAGTTGGAGAGGTCCTTTTTATCCCCTTGCTTGTAAATTGGGGTGACTCTGGTGATTTTCCAGATGCTTGGGACATGTCCTTGGCAAAGAGACAGGATGAAAATTCTGGCTAATGGTGCTGCAATGAAGGGGGCTGCCAGTTTGAGCAGTTTTGGCTCAAAACCATCAGAACTGACTCCTGTGCAGCCTGAGATGGTGCCTAAATGCTTGATGACATCAAGTCTGGAGATAGCTTTAATGTGGAAAGGGGGATGTTTGAGCGAGTGGTTCTCAGTTTCATGGCTGTTTATGGGTGGTGATGATGGGAAAACTGCAGTGTATTTGGAAAGGGCAGAGATATGAAAGTTAAAAGCATTAGCAATAGTAGACGGGTTGTTACAGTGGGTACTGTTCAGGATCTTGTTTTTATCTGAGTGATGTTGTTTAGAGCCCAGAAATGTTTTGATGTGAGCCCAGAACTTTCTTGAGTCTCCAGATGCATCCAATAGGAATCCTTTACAATAGGAGCATTTGGCTAGCCTAATTTGCTTTTTGCAGGTGTTTCATAGGGCTCTGTAGTTATTAAAGTTAGACATGAGGCCTAATTTTTTAAAGCTTCTCAGCTTTTGTCCCTGGTCCAAAGGGAGACCAGAAGATCTTTGTGAAGCCATCTGGTTTGTTTTGCTTGGACACACCGTGAGGTGAGAGGAAGGTGTTTATCTTTTAGAGTCATAAATTTTTCAACAAAGAAGTCAAGGGCTGCTTGAGTATCGAGGGTTTAATATAAGTAGGTCCAATCAATAAAGGAGATCTCATTAAGGAAGATAGTGTGGTTTAGTTTTGCATAGTCACGGAAGGCAATTACCCATGGTGGAGGGGTGGGAGTCGCAGAGGGACTTCAAATGCACAGGATCGGAGCATGGTCAGAGATAGCATCAGGCAGAGTCCTGCAGCTGAGATCCTGTCAATGTGATTAGATAGTATCCAGTCAATAAGTGTACTAGACGCAGAGGTGGATGTCACTCTAGTTGGATCAGAGATGATTTGGTGAAGATTAAAATCTTGGACCAGGGACAGAAAGGTGTTATGTGTGAGCCCCATCCAGTTCAGGTTCATATCCCCAAGAATGAGCAGTTCATTGCAGCCAGATGTGTAGACAGAGAGCTCAAGTAGCTCAGTGAGACCTGAGGTGCCACTACAGGGTAGGTTGTAGGCACATACTATGTGCAGCTTTTTGCGCCAAGTAGGAGGACAGTGTGGAGAGATTCACATGAACGTTCTGAGGGGATTGGGGCTAGGGAAAGATTAAGATGGTTCCTAAAATAGATTGCCACCCCCCCACCCCATTTACAGGATGCTCTGTAAACTTCCCAATGAGGTTGTAGTTGTTTAGTGTGCACATAGCATCAGTGATGGAGGACTTGAGCCAGGTCTCAGATAGACAGAGGATGTCAAGATGATATAGAGCCACGAAAGCCTCTAGTTCAGAAAGATTTTTTATGAGGCTTCTGATATTAAAGTGTATGATTCATAGCCCTTTTTGATTGGACAAATTCCCTGTTTCCCATCCAGGTGGTGACAGAGGGCCTGGATTTGTTTCTGTGTCTCCCAATAGTAATAGGGCAAGGAGCAGTAGGTACCAGAGCTTGCGGTGTATAAGCGAATGGGTGAGGAGAGATTTGATTCTTATTTGTCTGGCTGTAAATAACAAGGCATGGTACAGCGGGGACCTTGGGAGGATCATGGGATAAGATCAGCATGGTTGTTAGAGGCAGTAATCATGTTGGAGAAAGTCAAATCATTTAAATTCAAAGCTAATTTTGATATGGTTATGGGGCAAAAACCAACAGAGAGCTGTTGTAGGATGAGCACTGTTAGCCCAGTGATCAACAGGGATCTCATCAGTTTGGTCATGCTATTAAAAAGGTAGGTAGGGATACACAGGAAAAGGAGAATTGCCATCATCTGTAACAGCAGGGAAAGAAGGGTTAAAGAAGGGTGTAGCTTGAATCAGGGCCAGATTAATGCAATCTGGGGCCCTAGGACCAGGAGAAATCTGAGGCCCCCCTCATCGCACCAGTGCCCTTTCACTGTAACCACACTCTTTGGTCATTGCATATCAGTTACTAAAAGTTTTAAAATATATTTTTTACTGCCCATAAAAAGTGACATAATAACTAAAATGCTTAACAATGTATTGAGCTAATAATATCAGTATATATATAAAAAAAAGTGGTCCTAATGTTGATTATTTAGAGAAAATAATTTTCTAATTTGCCTGGTACAAATATTGTTTCAGGTATGAAATGTCTCGATTTGCAGTTCTGACCCTTCCCCCAACAAATGCATGTGCACTTGCAGTGTGGGAGTTAACACTCGCCTCTGAGGCTGGGAGAGCAGAAGGCTGTGGGTTCTATCCCCACACCAGGCACTTGGGTTCATACCTCTCTAGTGTACTGGATTTTGTGTGATGTTCCGAATTCAGAGCCCATCAGTCCACCTGTACCGCCGCCCCGCATTTGGCACCTTTGTTCCACATGAACGCTAAAACCACGTGGCCGCACCGTGCTCAGCACTGTTCCCTGGTTCCTTTGTTTGCCAGTGTTCCTTTTTTTTTTTAATTCTCCTGGGCTGGCTCTTCACCTCTAATTAAATCTTCCAGCACTAGCATTTCTGTAATGATGTCGGGAGGTGTGGGGGGGGGGCTTGAGGAAGTGTCATCAGCCACTGAACCAACGAGAAGAGAGTGAAGAGCACAGCCCGACCCACCCCACAAACTGATTAGTGCTGCTGTGCTGATTGTCAGGTCCCCCCTCAGGTCTGGTACCAGGCTATTAAAGCAGCCTGCTGCCCAAAGGGGGAGCCACAGCATCGGGATTGTTTTGAGCCTAGGACCACTACAGTGAATGACCAGCAAGTCCCAATTGCTGCGCTGCACTACCCGGAAGGAAGCCCACCAGAGGAACAAGGCACTGAAGCATCATCCCCCAGAGAGTGAGCCACAGCAGAAGAACACTGCCAGCCAGCCAGCATCTGAGTCCCGGAGGAGAGGTCTGACCAACCAACCACCACCTCACCAGACTGACTGAAGGGTTAGTATTCCGCACTGCAAAAAAATCCTTTCTGAAAATATGTGCTTTGTAGGGGAACGGAGTGGGCGGGGGTTCTCTTACACAGTGACAGAAGTCACAGACTCACTCTGCAGTGCATCACTCAGGGTCAAGAGAGGGCTCGACTCTTGGAGGTTGATCATGGGGACGGGGTGAACTGACCTGTCTGAGCTGTGCTGGACAGTGCCTGGGCCCTGTAATCAAAAAGATGCCTGCCAGTCACCAGAGCGGAGGGTGAGCTGGAGGAGTAATAAAGGGAGATGGGGTGGGGAACTGAAGAACGAACAGTTCCTCCTCGGAGAAGTCAGGAGCAGCAGCGCTCACAGTACTCTGCTGCCAAGTTCCTTCCACTTCCTTCTAACAGACTAGTGCTATAATAATGGAAGTTGGCTTGGCTGCAGTGCTACTGCTGTGATTGGTCTGACAAATCTATGTTGGCTGGTGGTCACTTGTGCTGTCCCCTCTGCTCTGTCTGGGGGTCTAATGATCAGACCAGCCAGGAGAAAAACCACCACCAGCATTAATTGTTCAGCACTCAGCCAGCCTGCCAACTTCATTTCTACAATTTAAATTCATTTGGAAGTCGACTATTTGCTTAGCTGTGCAAACACTGCACCATCAAAACCAACTCTAGGGTACGTCAAAAAAATACAAATTTAGTATAAAGCATAGCATCCCCCTTGTAGTACGTTTCACATCACAGATGCTTTATCAAGGTTTTGATTTTTTTTAACGTACCCTAGAGTTGGGTTTTGATGATGGAGATTGCAGCTGAAAGTGTCTGTGTGCCTGGTTTCCCTTTAGTGTGTTTTCGGCTCCTCCTTTAGCTATATTTTTGATTCTGTAGTGCTGGATAGTGTGTGTGTGTGTGTGTGTGTGTGTGTGTGTGTGTGTGTGTGTGTGTGTGTGTGTTATATGGTGCAGAGCAGACTGGGTGGGTCCTCCTATGTGGTTTTAGGTTCAGTCCCTCCCTGGTGGGCCAACAGACATGCCACAGCTGGTAGAGTAGTAGAAGAGCAGCAGCAGCAGCATCTCCACCACCACTGGAAAAAGCTGCAACACATTGGTATAATAAGTTTTTATTACAAAAACACACAACACCATACATGGTTAAAATAACTTTATTGGTGCACCATAAGATGGCTACGCTACTCGCGAGCTACAAAAAATAGGGTGCTCCACATTTGGGTCATTTGTCACACATTGCTATGGTCTCTGTTCCACATTAGCAGGTTTATAGGTTGAGAGGTATGCTTGGGTTAAATCCCAATACTGACACTGTAGTGCAACATAAGAGGGGTGCTGCACTCCTTAGGTGCCATCTTTCAGATGAGTCAATAAACCAAGGTACCATCTGTCTGCTCTGGTGGCAGTTCCGGTAGATGTTATAGATCCAACGGCATTTCTCAAAAGGAGTCAGGGAATTTCCCCACTGACCTGGCCAAATTTCCCCTCATTAGCTGAAAGTACCACCTACAGCTTCATCTGGTTCAAGGACAGCTGGCATTCATCCATATCCCCCTCCCTCGGGCAGTGCCTAAAAATAGGCAGAATTTGTCTAGTGCACTTACCTGGTCAAAAAAAACTAAATAAAATTAAAAACAAATCAACTGTTTTGTCCTGTCAGGTAGTATGAACCAGGATTTAGGAGTTTTATCGGGTAGGGCCCATCACTGAAAAAGCATAGGTCCTAGGTGGCATAGGAGTTAAACTGGTGGTTTACTAAATGAGTCATGATGAATGACAGAGATTATGTTGTGAAGTGAGTGAGTTGGAAGAAATAATTTCAGGGATCATACATTTATGTTATTGATAATAAGCCAGGAACAAATAATGGCAAGATTTATTGATGGGACTCTGGAACGATACTCAGTAGTTCACCCTGAAAACAGAACTACATCAGCACCAGAACTTCAAAATGAGTGGGATGAGGGAACCAAAAAAAAGGAGTACAATTCTTAACATTATAATTAAAATGCATTGTAGATTTCATGATTTTAGGAGTGAGATTAAAGAGTTCCTGACACAGTTGAGACAACTTTGAAAAAATGTAACATTCAGGCACAGATGTAGCTTATATTTTGTATTTTATTACTAAGGGTATTTGTAAGAATACAGCATCTCTGCCCTTTTTAGCTGTGGCTGCCTGTCTACACCTGACATCATAACTGTCACACTAAAATATGTTACTGTGAAGATAGTTGTGTCATCATAAACAGGGGATTGTGATGCAATATGTAGAGAAGCAGTCAGAGTAAATACTGTATAATTCCCTAGTCTGACAATTTCTATATTCTGTAACATATTCTCAAAGTTTTGCTCTGTAAATATTTTATTCATCATGTATTAATTTACATTATTTACCCCATTTTATTTATGTGCTTGAACTGCATGTGTTTTACCTGCATTTTATTTGTATATGTTCCTGGTATATGTCCTCAGGACCTCTTTGTGGCTGAGCCTGCTCAATGGAGTTATTCCTGCAATAAACCTGAAACATGAACTAGTCTACTACACAGGGATCTTGTTTTCATGCAACTGTTTTCAGTCATAAAGAAAACCGAGAATTAAGTACTTAAATATATATGAAGAAACAAAGAAAATTGGATGGAGCTGAATATAAATCTTACTTTTTTTAAAGTTTTCCTAATGCTCTCAGGGGCTCTTTAAATATAAAGCATACATATTGAATTGCACTGTTAATCTTTTATATTTAAGAGTAAAATCTGATAAGTGGAGTTTCTAAGTGGGAGGAAGAGACAAAGCAAAGGAAATGGGCATGTTCACACCTTACATGTCAGCCTGACCATGGGCTCCTGAAGCAATCAGCTACACTTAACACCTAATCATTTAGGTGAGAATCATATCACAGTTCAGTCTCTGCTTTGCTCAGGTTACCTAGCAGTTGAGTCATTTACAAACAATGCATCTCAGGTAGAAGAAAATTATATATATATATATATATATATATATATATATATATATATATATATATATATATATATATATAAACATAGAAACATAGACTTTGACAGCAGATAAGAACCGCTTGGCCCATCTAGTCTGCCCATTTCTCTACCTACAGGACAGGCTGCAGATCCTAGTTAACCAACAGCCTATTTCTTCCTACCCCCACAAGCACTGCCTTATGTCTGTCCCATGCATTCTTGAATTCTCCCACAGTTTTAGACCCCACAACCTCCTCAGGAAGGCTGTTCCAGGCATCCACTACCCTCTCTGTGAAATAATACTTCCTCACATTGCCCCTGAACTGCCCCTCTCTATCTTTAAATTGTGTCCCCTTGTTCTTGCACGTCTCTTTTTCTGAAAGATGCTACCCTCTTGGACTTTGTTGATTCCACTGAGGTACTTAAAAGTTTCTATCATGCCCCCCCTCTCCTTCTTTCCTCAAGGGTATACATATTAAGCTCCTTTAGTCTCTCCTCATATGGCTTCTCTTGCAGACCCTGCACCATTTTAGTTGCCCTCCTCTGGACTGCCTCTATCCTGTCTATGTCCTTGCGGAGATGGGGTCTCCAGAACTGGACACAGTACTCCAGATGGGGTCTCACCAACTGTCTGTACAGAGGGATAACAACTTCCTGTTTTCTGTTGCTGATGCCTCTCCCTCTACATCCCAGTATACCGCTAGACCTCCCTACTGCCTTCTCACCTTGCTTGCTAACCTTAAGGTCATCTGATATGATTACCCCCAGGTCCCTTTCCTTTTTTGTTGTTGTTACTACCTCCCCCCATTGGGTATTCTTCCCCTGGGTTATTGTTTCCCAGGTGCATTATTTTGCACTTCTTTGCATTGAATCCTAGCTGCCATACTTCTGACAATTCCTCCAACCTTGCCAAGCCCCTTCTTATCCTTTCCACGCCTCCTTGTGTATCAACCCTGTTGCAGATCTTTGTGTCATCTGCAAAGAGGCATACTTTTCTTCCAGTCCTCTGCAATGTCACTCATGAAGACATTAAAAGGACTGGACCCAATACTGAACCCTGCGGTACCCCACTAGTAACCCCTCTTTCTTCAGAGTGGACTCCATTTACAATTACCTTCTGCGTCCTGTTGTCCAGCCAATGTTTTACCCAGGCTACCACCCTGGGACCCACTCCCAGGCTGGTTAATTTGACTATTAATCTTTTGTGTGGGACCTTGTCAAATGCCTTGCTAAAGTCTAGGTAGGCCATGTCCACAGCCCCTCCCTGGTCTACTACTTTTGTCACCCAGTCAAAGAAATCTATTAGATTCATCTGACATGACCTTCCCGCTGTGAACCCATACTGCCTTGGGTCCTTTGCCCCACTGGTCTCTAGGTACTCAACTGTTCTTTCCTTCAGAAGTGACTCCATCACTTTCCCTACCACAGAGGTCAGACTGACAGGTCTGTAGTTTCCTGCCTTTGTCTTGGTCCCAATTTTGTGAAGGGGAATCACATCCACCTTCCTCCAGTCCTCGGGTACCACACCATCCTCCCATGATTTATTAACAAGAGTAGCCAGTGGTTTCACTAGTTCCCCCTTAATTCATTTAGAATTCTGGGGTGAATTCCATCAGGCCCCATTGCTTTGTCCACCTTCAGTTTTAGAAGTTCTTGCAGAACCCTTTCTTCTGTGAAAGGACTGGAATCGACCCCTCTAGCAAGAGTGCTTCTGTTAATTGGATTAGGCATTTCCCCCTCCTGTTTTGTGAATACTGAGCAGAAATATTCGTTCAGTATCCCTGCTTTTTCACTGTCCCCCTCTGCCCACTCACCGTTCATTCTATTCAGCCTCACTATCCCTCCCTTTGTCTTTCTACACTCGCTGATGTACCAATAAAAGGTTTTATCCCCCTTCTTAGCCGAGTTGGCTATCTTTTCCTCAGTTTGGGCCTTTGCTATTCTGACTTCCTTCCCTGCTTCCTTCTGCCTTAACTGGTACAGCTCTCTGTTCTGCTCTTTCTGTGTTTCCTTATACTTCTGGAATGCTGTCTTTTTCATCCTGACTTTCACAGCCACCTCTTTTGAGAACCATAGTGGCTTTTTCTTTTGTTTTGATTTGTTTATTTACTTCACACAAAGGCTTGTTGCCTCTGTGATGGCAGTTTTGATGATTCCTCATTGTTGCTCCACACCTCCTTCTAGCCTGTTTGCTAGTGCTTTTCTGAGGCACTCTCCCATCTTGCCAAAGTCAGCCCTCATAAAGTCCAGTACCCTCACTTTTGTATGGCTTGACTCTGTAGCTGAGTTTAACGTGAACCACACTGTTTGATGGTCACTTGTTCCCAGATGGCAACCCACTTCTATATTTGAGATCCTCTCACTGCCCCCGTTTGAGAGTATGAGGTCTAAGATTGCTCCCTCACGAGTGGGTTCTGAAACTAACTGTCTGAGGCCTGCCACCTGTAGAACATCAAGAATGGCCCTGCTCTTGGATGTGGCTGCAGCAAATGTGCTCCAGTTAACATCTGGCATATTCAGGTCTCCCATCAACAGTATCTCCCCTTTCTCTGCCATTCTAAGAATGCCTTCTATCATATCCTTGTCCATTCCCTCCCCCAACATGGGGGCCTGTACACAACCCCTGTGCAGATTGTGGTGCCCTTTCCAGTCTCCAAGGTGACCCACAGTGCCTCCTCTCCTCCCTGTTTACTCTTTTGTTCAGTTGCTTTTATCCCTTCCTTTACATAGAGAGCTAGTCCTCCCCCTCTTCTCCTCTGCCTGTTTCTCCTGTAGGTTATGTACCCTGGTATGTTAACATCCCATTCATGGTTCTCTGTGTACCATGTTTCTGTGACTGCTATGATATCCAGGCATCCCTCTTCCATCAAGGACACCAGCTCAGGACACTTGTTGCCCAGACTATGGGCATTGGTACTCATTACCCTCCATTTCCTGATGGCCTTACTCCTTTTTGCCCCATCCCTGTCCTTCTTGCCTTTGTCATTTTCTCCATTTACCCCAGCCCTTCTCCTTATCAACACCTCTATGTTGGTGTTTACCACACTTACTACCGTGATTTTTTGCGGGGGACTAGGATTTCCCTGCTTCTTTCCAGTGCTCCCCCTTGGCTAGTTTAAATGATTGCCAGTGAAGCATTTAAACCTATCACCTAGGATCCTGGTTCCCCTTCTGGACTGATGCAGCCCATCATGCCAGTATAGGCTTGCATCACTCCAGGTGGACCCCCAGTCCCCAATGAAGCCAAATCCCTGAGCTCCACACCAGTTTTTCAACCACTGATTAAATCCCATGGTGCAGAACACTCTAGCCTCTCCTATGCCATAGATGGGCAGCACCTCCTAGAAGGTTACCGTGCATGCTACTTGTCTAAGGCCCTTCCCAATTCCACAAACTCTTCCTGCACTTCTCTAATCCCTTTCTTACTTAGCCAGGTCATTTCTCCCTAGGTGGACAATGACATCCAGCTCCCTCCCCTGTGCAGCTGCTCCGGCAATCCTGAGGATTCGCTCCCTGTCCCTTCAAGCCATGGCGCCGTGCAGGCACCTTACCTCCTTCTCCCCTTCCTCCCCCAGTTCTACCTCCCTAACAATGGAGTCTCCCACCAGGGAGACTCCATTCCCCTGCAGGGTCCCGTGCCACCCTCCTGTGGGTCTCCTTTGTTGAGGTTCCCAACATCCGCCTTGGTCTCCACTGCGGGTGCCTCCTTAGAGGAACCACACTTTGCCAGAATGGCATAGGAATTGTGCAGAGGTACAACTGGAGGGATATGCCTCTGTTCCACCACTCTCACCCTCCCTGAGCCCACTGTTGTCCAACCACTCCTCTTTCTTGGCAACCTCTGAGGCAATGGCAGTGGCACTGGTGGTCCCTGGATGGAAAAGGAGGTCCCACAAATCATGGCCAACTCAGCCTGGAGATGAGCAACCTCCTCCCTCAGCCCAGAGAGGTGCCTGCAGATGGGACAACACCACATCCTCCAGAACATCTACCGGAAGACTGCTGTTCCACAGCCACTACACTGCACCACTCCCACCATGTCTTATTCCTGGCCTCTTAACTGTTTGCAATCCTTACTCTTTCCTCTATTTTTTTCTCTCTCTCCTTACTTTCTGCCTGTGTCCTTTAAGCTCCTGATTGTCCTGTCCTGTTCTGAGACAAGAATATCCTATATTTCTCTGTAGACCCCTTATCTGCTCAGAGGCAGACCTCCAGCAGCTAGAGGGGGCAGGAGAACTACTCTTTCCCTTCTAGGATGGTGGGTCTTTGGTGGCTGTATGATCATTCACTTCCTGCTCTCAAACAGGAAGTTCCTGTTGTCAGTCAAATCCTGTGCCTATAAAAGTAGAACTAGCTTTGGGTGGGAGGGTAGAGGGGAGGGAAGGAGGGCAATATAGTCCCAGCAGAGAAGTCCAGTCACACAGCAGTCCTTTCTCCAGGTGTCTTCTGCCAAGCTACTAAAAGAATCTTTCTAAGGCAGTCTTTAAATGTAGCTTCCTTCTAGCTAAGCCACTCCCCCTACTTACTAGATCTTTATACAAGTAATATAAACCTCACAGCTATCATGTCCTTTCAATCACCTGAGATTTACACCTAGATAACTGTTCAGATAATCATTCAGTTCAGTTAACTAAGACAAACACACACTTTTTTTTTGTTTTGTTTGTTAGGTTGTTTTTTTTTTTTACCCTAAATTAAAGGTCCAAGTACAAGAGTTCTGCTCCTTCAGTCCCAGCAGAGAAGTTGAGTCACACAACAGTCCTTTCTCCTGGTGTCTTCTGCCAAGCTACTAACAGAATCTTTCTAAGGCAGTCTTTAAATGTAGCTTTCTTCTAGCTAAGCCACTTCCCCTACTTACTAGATCTTTCTACAAGTAATTTAAACCTCACAGCTATCAAGTCATTTCAATCACCAGAGATTTACACCTGGATAACTGTTCAAATAACCATTCAGTTCAGTTAACTCAGACAAACACACACTTTTTTTGTTTTGTTTGCTAGTTTTTTACCCTAATTTAAAGGTCCAAGTACAAGAGTTCTACTTCTTTCGTCCCAGCAGAGAAGTCCAGTCACACAGAAGTCCTTTCTCCTGGTGTCTTCTGCCAAGCTACTAACAGAATCCTTCTAAGGCAGTGTTTAAATGTAGCTTCCTTCTAGCTTAGCCACTCCCCCTACTTAATAGATCTTTCTACAAGTAATTTAAATCTCACAGCTATCAAGTCCTTTTGGTCACCTGAGATTTGCACCTAGATAACTGTTCAGATAACCATTCAGTTCAGTTAACTCAGACAAACACACACTTTTTTTGTTTTGTTTGTTAGTTTTTTTTACCCTAAATTAAAGGTCCAAGTACAAGAGTTCTACTTCTTTAGTCCCAGCAGAGAAGTCCAGTCACACAGCAGTCCTTTCTCCTGGTGTCTTCTGCCAAGCTACTAACAGAATCTTTCTAAGGCAGTCTTTAAATGTAGCTTCCTTCTAGCTAAGCCACTCCCCCTACTTACTAGATCTTTCTACAAGCAATTTAAACCTCAGAGCTATCAAGTCCTTTCAATCACCTGAGATTTATACCTAGATAACTGTTCAGATAACCATTCAGTTCAGTTAACTCAAACACACACTTTTTTTTTGTTTTGTTTGTTAGGTTGTTTTTTTTACCCTAAATTAAAGGTTCAAGTACAAGAGTTCTACTTCTTTAGTCCCAGCAGAGAAGTCCAGTCACACAGCAGTCCTATCTCCCGGTGTCTTCTGCCAAGCTAGTAACCGAATATTTCTAAGGCAGTCTTTAAATGTAGCTTCCTTCTAGATAAGCCACTCCCCCTACTCACTAGATCTTTCCACAAGCAATTTAAACCTCACAGCTATCAAGTCCTGTCATTCACCTGAGATTTACACCTATATAACTGTTCAGATAACCATTCAGTTCAGTTAACTCAGACAAACACACACTTTTTTTTTGTTTTGTTTGTTAATTTTTTTTTACCCTAAATTAAAGGTCCAAGTACAAGAGTTCTACTTCTTTAGTCCCAGCAGAGAAGTCCAGTCACACAGCAGTCCTTTCTCCAGGTGTCTTCTGCCAAGCTACTAACAGAATCTTTCTAAGGCAGTCTTTAAATGTAGCTTCCTTCTAGCTAAGCCACTCCCCTACTTACTAGATCTTTCTACGAGTAATTTAAACCTCAGAGCTATCAAGTCCTTTCAATCACCTGAGATTTACACCTAGATAACTGTTCAGATAACCATTCAGTTCAGTTAACTCAGACAAACACACACTTTTTTTGTTTTGTTTGTTAGTTTTTTTTTACCCTAAATTAAAGGTCCAAGTACAAGAGTTCTACTTCTTTAGTCCCAGCAGAGAAGTCCAGTCACACAGCAGTCCTTTCTCTAGGTGTCTTCTGCTAAGTTACCGATAGATATATCATATATATATATATATATATGATATATATATATATATATATATATATATATGTTGAAGATTGCTGTAGGCCCTCTGGCACGCAGGGCCCCAAGGCTCATGCCTATGTTGCCTATGCCTTAATCTGGCCCTGGCTTGGATAGAGGAGGTGGGGTTTGTATGCAGGAAGAGTATTTAATAAGGAGCTGAGGTGGGTGTGTGTGTGTGTGAAAAACCTGCATACATGTTTTTCGCAGAAAGTGCCAGCAGGGAGAGTGCCAAAAGTGGCAAGGTACAGTAGTTTAAAACAAGATAGCTGTAGCCAATGGCAGGCTGGCGTCGATAACAGAAAGCCAATGGAAACTCCAGGTTACAAACCGGGAGAGCCCAGTCAGTTAAGTACCTTGCGTTTTGGTTGGGGAGTGTGGCCATCACTGCTGCTGGCTGGAGGTGTTCCATGGGGGTGTTTGGCTTTGCTCCAGGTGGAGAACAGCTGCTGGAGCCATAGCTGGCAGGAGCCCTGGGTGGACTGTTTAGGCTCCTACAACACAGGGGAGACAACAGAAAGAGGGGATTAAAACAGATCTGAGACAAAGGAATGCCTAAATGGTGGGATGGGCACAGTTTAAAATAATTGCAGGAAGGTAAGAAGGTGAGAATCGGGGGCCAGAAGGGTCCAAGGAGTGGATGTCTACACTATGGCCCCACAAAGAAATAATAGATACAGTGGCACAAAAGAAGGCAGGTCGGGGAATAAAAAAAAAATGTTAATTGGAGGCACAGAGCAAGTGAAACAGGTAGCTTGTGCAGTCGAGTTAGGTAGGTGAGGAAGAGCAGGTTTCAGCTGAAAGGGACCAGATAAGCAGCAGGCACACATAAATTAGTTAGACAGGAACAATGTCAACTGCCTATTATGCCTATAATTATATAATATAGCATGAAATAATTCCTGATTCATGAAAAGGTAACATAATATAACCAATACACAAAAAAGTACAATAAATGAATCCTTACATGTATCAACCTATTAGTTTAATAGATTCCTCACAGAAAATATTTACCAGAATACTACTGACTAGGCTAGAAGAATGAATAGAAAAGCAAAACAAACTAGATGAAACACAAAGTAAGCAATAAGACAGAATGAGGTGTGCATTGAACAGATATTACTGCACACCCAGGGGTGTAGTGAAGTACAAGGCCACAGGCTGAGTGTCTTCAGCCCCTGGAAGTGCGGTAATATCTGTTCAGTGCACACTCCGTAGAGTCTTATTTCACTTATAAATGGGCATTTGTAAGTTACATGCGTGTAAAAAAATAAATCTGTAGGTTTAAATGGAAAAACAGTCACATATTCAATGCAGTTTTATGTAAAATAGTTCTTCCACCTACATTGGCTTGTTGAGGTTTTTTTTTTGTCTGCTCTTAGATGTTTTGTCCTGCTGTGGACATTGTACTTGTTTTTTTTTCATAGTGCCAAACTGGGGCCCTCTCACTATGGTAGCTCTATTTTTTTTATGGTTACATAGTTTATAATTATTCTCCTTTGACAAACTGTATTCACACTTAAAACTGGTTGCCATGACTCCTCTGACCCCCCCCCCAACATTTACATGCACATCAAATGTCACTGTCCTTGATCACAACTGGGAGCATAGTGGTTGGTCGCCCACCTACTCACTCATTGGAACAGGAATTTGGAATGCAAGGAAAAATGGGGGGGGGGAAACAGTATTGATGTTTTTATTTTGGGGGGACAAACTGAAACGCAGAATGTCATCTGGAGAGTACAGGGATGGGTGAATCAGCACTGGGAGTGGGAATACTCAGATCAGCTTGACAAGTAAGGAAGTGAGCGCTCAGCGGGGGAAGATTAAAATGAAGATTTAAATAAAGCAAATTTTCGATAACTGCTTTTTTGTGGGGGAGCATATTTCATAAAAGAAACATATATGAGGAAATAAGCTGTAGGCAGAAGCCAATCTTTCAAATGTTGTTTCCCAGATCCAACTGTACTGAGAACTGCGGGGATAGGGAGCTAGGAATGCCAAGCAATAACTTAACTTTCTAAGTGAGCGATTGACAGCTCCTGCCATTTGTCTTGTTTGTTCATGTATTTACTGTACAAAACAAATTCTGACAGACACCTAGGGAATGCAAGCTCAAAGGAAAGCAAGCAGGTTGGTTGACAAGACAGAAATCACTCACCATTTGCACTGAACAGCTGAGAGTGGGCAGGGATGGGGAGAAACAGCAGCTCAATATAACCAGAAACATTGTATTTTGTAGATGTGAAATTTAAGTAAATAATTTATTTGTGGGACTTTCATTCAATTTTATGTCTGGTGAGGGGTTTTTATGCTGCTACATTTTCCCTCGCTAAGGTAGAAAAAAATGGTGGAGATTTAAAACAAATGTTCTAACAGCACACTGATTTACTTTTTTGCACTGCAGTCCTGATTTCGAGGACTTGTTACTACCTTTGCATCAAACAGATTTGATGTACAGGTAATAACCAATCAAAACAGAGGATTCTCTCTGCCCATTTTATAAATGTATTTAGAAGATCAAGTTCCACAGTTCAGCACTGTAATGTACTACAGCATTTAATTTACAAATATGTAAAAATCAAGAAGTCTAAGTTGTTTTGTTGTTTTATAGATCTAAAAATGGCTTTTGATACCATCAGTAGGAAGATCCTATATTTAATATTAAAAAACTATGGAACTGATACCTCCTTATTAGATATTATTGTAAGATTGCATGAAGATACCTGGGGTCAGATACTCAGAGCATTGCACCGGGTGCAAAACATCTGCACCTTGTTTGAGCCAACTTTGCACCAGACTGCTATTTTCAAAAGTGGAAATAGTGCTGGTGCAAGGCAATAGCACCAGTGCAAAAAGATAATGTATGCAATGGGCAAACTGAGGGGCGGGGACATGCATACTGGCACTAAGCCATATTCAAAGGATTAGCACTGCACAAGGCCACGTAGTGCAACCCATAGCAAGGCACAATTTAACGCCTATAAAAAGCATGTCTAAAGTCAGGGCAAACCACTGAGGGGGCGTGGACACACCAAGAAGCAAGATGGCAGTCACAAACAATGCTCTACTGGTGCTGCTCATGGCAGAAGTTCTGGATAAGGAAGAGAAGGAACTGGCCCACCCTGGCCCCCACTGCAGGCCAAGGAGGAGATATGCTGCACACAGGATGTACCGGCCCAGTATGTCATTTGAGACTTCCCAGATGAACACCTTGTGGGCTGGTACAGGATGAACTGGGCCATGTTGAGGCAACTGTGTGAGCTCCTTCATGAGCAGCTGTAGTCCAACACCAAATGCAGCCATGCCATGAGTGTGGAGGAAATGGTGATGGCTGCGATTTGATTTCTCTCCGCTGAGTCCTTCCAGACACTGTTGGGAGATACAATTGATGTGTCACAGTCAGCCACCTCATGCTTCCTGACCCAGTTCCTGGATGCATTCCTGCTACATGCTGGAAAATTCATCATATTCCCCTGCACAGCAGGGAAGCACAGAGAAACCATGCAGCAATTATATCGAGTTGCGAATCTACCAGCTGTACTAGATGCCATTGACTGCACCCACATTGCCATACATGCACCACCTAGTGATGGTAGTGATGTGTTCATCAACAGGAAGGGCTACCACTCCATCAATTGCCCGATGGTGTGTGATGCAATGGGGTGAATCATCAATGTCTTTGCACAATACCCCGGCAGTGCCCATGATGCCTTTCTCTGGCACCAGTCTCAGCAGTGCCAGGCATTCGAGGATGGCCGCATACCCAGTGAGCATCTTGTCAATGAGTAATACCAGCAGGCATGACACAACCGACCACAATGGTGGGACAGTGCCAGGGTGATGCCTACATGGGTGGTAGGAAGGGGGGCGAGAGGGGAGAAGGTCAGCCAGAACAGTAGACACAGCAGACAGGCAGGGTGGGTGTAAAATAAGAGATGTGCTAACATAATGTAATATGTTCACAGGGGACAGTGCCTATTCTCTGAGACCCTGGCTCCTTACTCCTGTCCTCCAGCCAGCAACAGTGGCCCAGGAGCATTACAATGAGTCACATGCCACCACCAAGAATGTGATTGAGAGGGTCTTCAGCATGCTTAAATGTAATTCCTCTGCCTGGGCCGGTCTGGCGGTGCCCTACAATATAAGGTATGTTGCATATTCCTAGCCTGCTGCATGTTGCACAACATGGTGCTGAACCATGGAATGCACATGCCTGAACTCGAGGAACAGCCTGAAAGTGACACAGAGCCAGAGGTTCAGGGGATAATAAGCAACTTGAGAGGTGAGACCTTCAAATGGCCCAGAGGTCCCAAGAGCACCAGGTGAGTTTTCCAACTATACTGACAACAAACATGTGAGTTAAGTTGTTTAATGTATATGTTTCAACAAGTGCAACACACAGGAATGTGGTATGGGTGCAGACTAGTGAAGACACAAGCAAACACAAGTGAAATGGTGATGTGGTGGAATGTGCACAGTGTGGTAGCAGTGAATGTGGGTGGTGTGTGGCTGTGAAGTGTGAGTGCAGGTGTGGGAGGGATATGCCATCATTGCTCTCTCCCACCACGGACCCTGACAGAATCCCCATGGTGAACCCTAGAAGGGATGTACTGTGGGTCGAGGTGGCAGCAGGTGAACATAGTGGGGTTAATGTGGTCCTAGTATGACTGCGAGCATGGTGAGTGCTTACTGATGCCTTTGATCTATGCCACGCAGGCTGCCATGCTGTGGTCACAGTGGATGGTGTTTCAGCAGTGCTGGATGACCCTGACCTACCACCCCGTGTCATGGAGGCACACTGGAGAACACCACTGGTCCAGCGCTGGCATGCATCACCTGTGTGCTGCTCCCAGAAATCACCACTTCCCTTACAGTGGCTGTGAGCTCCCGCATAGCCCCAGTGAGGTCACTGAAACCCTGGTGAAGGGCATTGAGGTGCTGAACCTCACGCTCCTCCACCTGCTGCTCAGCCTACAGGAGACCAGTGGACACGGCCTCCCTAAGGAGGGACAGTTCCTGCTACATCTTCCTCCAGAAGGTGTGGAGCTCCTGATGGGTGACTGTCTGTGAGTCAACAGCACTGCGGAGGAGCACTCAGGAACCAGTGGGATCCTGCCTCTCGGGTGGCTGCACACCCTGGACAGGTGGTGAGAGAGGCTGGGGTATGTCTCTGGGCTGAGTTTGACAGGCACCCGGGTCAGCCGCCTGCTGACCCACAGCACCCTTCTGTCTGCCATGCAACCCCTGTGGAGGCAAGGGCATGGCAACTGGGCAACACACAGGCTGCTGCTGTGTCAGGGGGCCTGTGCAGTCTCTGGCAACCTGCAGACCTTCTGCGGTGGTAGTGGCAGAGGTGGTAGTGGTGGTGGTGGTGGTGGTGGTGGTGCAAGCAGGGATTGCTGCAGAGGTACGATCCCCATATAGCACGAGTGACCATGGCTGGACCAAGGGCACTGCCTGCCTAGCAGGTGAGGCCAGTGTGGCAGCACCCTGGCCAGTGCTGGCAGACATGGAAAGGTGCTTGGGGGCAATGGAAAACCCCGATGGTGAGCCCCCCTACCCCAATGTCCTTGTCCACAAGGAAATCCAATCCGGGTACAAATGTGACATCATCATCATCAACTTCATCATCTTCACCATACGCAGTGGCTGAAGCTCACCCCCGGAGGTGTGCCTTGTCACTGATGTGTCCTGGGAACCATGTCCCTGCAGGCCAGATGTCAATGGTGTGGTCTGGCTGCCATCATCACCCTCTGCCACTTGTGACACCGCTGCATGTCTGATGACCTGAGCTGTGGAGCAAGAGGAACAGTGTGAGTGGCCTGTACATGACACAGTGCACCCACACCATTGCCTCTGCATGCGCACCACAAGAGTTCCGTCAATGCCACCCAGTGCATGCCACAGCCAAGTGTGCAATGCATGCACACAACCACAGGCAAGGTTCACACATGCCCCCACCCTGACCATGCAACCCATGATGCAGCTGCTCACATGTACCCATGGTGTGGTACACACAACCACACCACATGGTTTTCACCATTGTAAGGCTGAGGGACATGAACTGCACACAGTGACACTTGTGGCGTACCATGCCATGGCATGGTGAATAGCAACACATACCTGTGGCCAGCGTGACATATGTCGTGCCACAGGCTGGGTGTCGGTACACCATGGCCTGCAACAATGAGCACATGCAGCATGTATGCCCACACTTTGTGCAGATGGGCCTCGAGTCAACACCCATACCAAAACAGGGACAGCCACATGCTCAAAGAGGTGCATGGGTCATGCCTATCATGTGCCACCACACATGCAGTTCCAACCTACACCCAGTTGGCACCATGAGATTCCCTAGTTGCCTGGTCAGTGACTCACATGCTCAGTGCAGATCCAATGGGATCTCACCCCCCAACACCCACCAGGGCCACTAGCATGAGTGTGGAAGCAACAATGTCCATAATGGGTCCACCCTCCTCATGTCAACCGGCATGGGACCACCACCTGTCCCATCAGTGCCCTCAGCCACCGTGCCTATTCCTCCTTGTCCCACCTTTGCATGTCATGCCACCTCTTCTGGCATGCCTCCACACTCCTTCCTCAGCAACCCACAGCATTGACCGCTGCGACGATCTCCACCCACATTTGGCAGAAGGTAAGATCTATCTTCTTGTACCTCCACATTAGTGCCTTACTGGCCTTGTATGCCATGACCAGGGCCCTGAGTTCCTCATCCGAGAACTTGTATGCCCGGAGATGTGCCTGTCCATCAATGGTACCTGTGTGGGACAGAGGATGACAGTGACGAGTACATGGTGGAAACACAGGATGTGTGTGTGTGTGTGTGTGTGTGTGTGTGTGTCTCAGCATGTGTGCCCCACAGTGTATGTGTCACTGAGTGTGTGTGACCGCCAGACACTGCCCTTCACAGTCATTACAGTGACTGGCATTCTCTGCATTTCCCTGCAAGAGGTAAGTCAGAGGCCCACCAGTACACGGTTCCCCAGGCCTGGAGATGGCCCCACCTTGACATACTGTACAACAGGGCAATGGGACCATGTATTGTGCAGTACAGTGGCACACACATGTCTGCACACAGCATCAGTGAAGTCCCTGTTTTGGCTGTGGACCACTGGGACTGTAGTGTAGCCGTGCTGCTCAGTCCAGTCCCGCCATCATACTGCACATTTTACCCTAGCTGGTGGTGTGCATCGCATGGTGCAGACACACAGATGCTGGGGGATGGAACATGCATGTGGTGCTGTGTGCCACCCCCCCATCCCCACCCTTACCACCTGTGTCTTGCACATTCATACTGCAGCCCCTCTGCAGTGGACAGTCCCTGTGCCTCCACCTAAGAGACTGCCACAAGACACAGTACAGGGCATGGCAACACAGGGCATATGTCACATACACACAGGCCACATGCAATGCTGCCAGTACACAGTGCATTGGAACGTCTGTGCAGTGGTCCATGTGCTGAGCATGTCCTGCCATGTGTGTTGACACAGATACCCATATGGCGTAGCCCTGATCCACAACAACAATGTACAGTGCTCTGTAGCAGGCAGTGATGTGTGCATGTGCTGCAGGTCCCCTCAACATTCCTATCATGCTATGCTACTGCTGCTCTTGTGCATCCATTACTGTGCCACTGAGTGCGATTGTGTCCACACACAGACAGGGTACTTGGCATGGAGTGTAGTTTCCCTGAATCGCTGTGGCTGTGCGTGCCTGTGTGCAGGCTCAGCAGCACTTTGGCCTGCAGTGTACCAGGACAAGGCCATCATACATATCACAACATGTCCCCACAGCAGTTTCCCATTACACTGCAAGGCGTAGCTGTGCACACTGTGTTACCACACAGGACAGGAATGTGCTCATATTGGGCTACATACCTGCATCAGCCAGTTGAACCTGCTGTGACATCCTTGGGCCTTTACTGCTTCAGATCGTCTTCCACCTCACTTCTGCTACAGTATACCAAACAGATAAGCAGGTGAGCTTCAGGAAGGCCTTAAATAGTCTGGCAGGGCAATCCACATGGTAATGCATGCAGATTGGGCTGTAATGGGATGCTAATTTGGTGGTTTGCCCCATGTATGCCTAATTAGGTTCATTTTATACTGGCTTTGAATATTGCTAATTTTACCCCAAGGCTAACGTGTTAGTGCCGGGCAATCTGTAGTGCCACACTACAGGTATAGCACTGTGCAACCGCAGTTTGAACTGGTATGTACTGAGCCTGTGTGATGACATCATGCCATGCAGGGGCATACAGGGGTCATGCATGCTCAGTGGTGCACAGTGGGTCTAGCCTGGTGCTAGTCTGATTTAGCATCACTCACATGTATATAGCATGGTGCTAAGGCATGCGAGTGCCAGTTCCTGTTTCCCAGAGTGTGTGCTAGCAAGGGTGTAAGGGTGGTGGCATGTCCAGATATTTGATTAAAATGCCAGAGGGAAGGAGACAGAGGGCAGTGGTGCAGAGAGATCACAAGTGGGGGGAGGCTGAACTGGCCAGTCTTGTACAGCCGGTGCTGCAGAGGGAATGCCAACTGATTGGGGAGGAAGCACCAAGAATTCCCGTCAGTGAAAATGCTGACCACCCCCACAGCGACGGCACAATACCAACACAGGTATTGTGCCGCCTCTGACTGGTGTTTTCTGTGGGGGCTGTGCCCCACACTACACATGTAGGGCTCTGCCCACCCCCAGACTCTAGGATTCTAACTCCAAGTTGGAGTTGATCCAGGGAGGGGGCAGATCACTAGGGGAAGGCGAAACATGGAAAAAGGACCATTACCGTGAATGTCGCCGTAATGGTCTTTTTCCGTGTTTTGCCGTCGGGGTAGGGGGTGATACAGTTTGGGGAGGTCAGAAAGGGTGACAGGCCCAGATGACAGGACTGGGTGTCAATTGCCCAACACCTGTCCCAAAGGACTGATATACCATGGAATTAGGAGCAATGCAGGCATGGATACATTGACTTGCAGTGCAGGGAAAGGCAGCACCTCAATCGTTTCTGCCGGATAGTTCAGGAGGGGAATGTGCCTGCACCAGGTAAGTGTCCACAACTGTCATGGCACACCAGTTCTCATATGTGTGTGTGTGTGTGTGTGTGTGTGTGTGTGCGTGCATGCACCTCTGTGCACCCAGCACATGTGTATGCATCCTTTGTTTGCATCCGCACAATCACATGGTGTGTGATGTCAGACAGGCACGGCTGTGTGTGCTTTACGGTGTGTCTGGAGCAGTGCCACCCTAGTCACATGGTATCCATGTGTGCAGGGGTGCTTGTCTTGTGCTGTGCTGTCCGCACATGCCACACTGCTGGAACTGCTATTGATGCATGTGTCGCACATGCACACAGCGCATTCAGGTGTCCCGTGGTCCATGCTCCGGGAGACAACAGTGTGGCGTTTGCTGCCACACATGCCATGGTGTTTTAGGTGTTATGGTGCTGTCCATGCTGTCATGTCTACATTGTTCTCCCGTCACTCTGCAGACTGCATAGACAGGAGTAGCCAGCCCACCAGGAAGGGCCAGAACACCGCCTGTTGAGGATTCTGATACCAGCAAGGGGCGCGGATACCACACGTGAGTATGCCTACATACTGTTTACATGCATTGCTGCTTTGGGGGGTGGGCCATGGGTTCTTTTGTGGGTGGACGACTTCTGGGCTGTCACTTGCCAGGCTGTCACATGGGCATGGTGCAACAGTGCTGACTCGGTCATGCCATTGGGTGGGGTGCAATATTTCAGCTGCATGACCAGTGGGTGACACTGAGGCATGAATCCATTGGCTTGTTCCTGGCCTGTGTGCCATGTGCTTGTATTGTTGTATAGCCGACTGTCTGTGCCTACTGTTTGTATGGGTAGCATGTCCCAACCGTTGTTATGTGTTGCTGTACTGTTGGTGCTGTGGGCAAGTGTGCAGGGGGAGGCATTGTTCTGTGATCTGGTAGCCACTGCATTGCTTAGCCATGGTGCATTGTCCCAGACATGTGCGTGTCAGCAGAGTCCTTCTGGGCCTTCCTGTGTGTTTGGTGTGGCCATGTGGCCATGTTGCTTTGTGCTGTAGCTTACAGGCACAGTGATGGTGGCACATGCAGTGTTTTACCTTAGGACACATGGCCATGCTTGTTGGGACATGCTGTCCTCATCCAGGGCATTATACTGGGGGATGGCATTGCTCTACGTTGTCAGTACGCCATCCTTACATGACTGTCTTTCCATCCATAGGGCCATGGAAGAGCTCACTGTGGGCCACCGGTGAAGAAGACGGTGAGGGGAGGAATGACCTGCTCCAACAAATTGTGTGGCAGCAGAGTTCTCTGATAGAGCAACAGATGGTGCTAATTGCAGAGACAAGTCAGGTGCACAACTGCTAGATGAACACCTCCCTGCACAACCAAAACCACCACCTGCAATTCCCCAGCTATCAGCCCTTTAGTGCTCCAGTCCAGAAGTGGCAGTGCCATAGGATGTGGTACAGATTCCCTGTCTGGGACTGACATCTCCAGCAAAGAATTGTTATCCAATGACTTAAGCTTATACAAAATGTCAGGCATTCTGTACCAATGGTGTAGAATTTTATTTTGCATCAGTTTGCTCTGCATGTCCAGATAATTGACATGCAGCAGTTTCCAACAGGCATGCCATTGGGCGTCAGTGATTGTGGCATTCAAAGCTTTCTCCCATTTAAGTTTGGACTTATTAGACTGTGAAGGAATGCTGTCCCTTATGGCGGCATACACTTTACTGGCTTGGCCCTTAGGGAGTGAAAAGCCACCCTGTAAGCTTCTGAGGCCCAGTAACAGTGGAAGAATAAAGCTTTAGAAATTTGGTTAAAAAGCTGTGATGCTGTAGATACCGCCAGAAGTCTGATTTCCCCAGACCTTTGCCTAGACTTAAATCTTGAAATGATTGGATGCCCTGGCCTGTTTAATCCAGTATGTCAGAGAGTACAAAAATGTCCTTTTGTTCCCATTGATGCCATAACAGCGGCTTATTGTCCACCTGAATGTGTCTGTTCTGGAATACTGGTGTTTGTGAAAGTGGTCTAGGATTGGCTTTTATCTTAGCATGGACCTTGGTCCAGATTTTGACTGCCGGGGCAATGGTGGGATGTGCAACAAGGTTTTTGGGCAGGGGGTTATAGATCCGTAAAGGGAGGCTATGCACCTGAGTTGTTGTTTTTTCCATATGCAGCCATTGTGGTGAGTCAAAGGACATTCTGGTAAACTATTTCAGCATTTGAACAATAGAATATGCTCATTTATACCCTTTCTGCCATGGTAGGCCCCATTCCCCTTCTTTCCAGTGGGACCGTACCTTGTTCCTGCTATAGCAAGGTTTTTTTTGTTCCCAGAGAAAGTTACCTACGGCAGCATCCATGGTCTTGAGCCATTTAACAGGAACTTCCAGGGATATGTGCGAAACAGGATATAAAATCTTGGGGGTGGTAATCATTTTTAAGGATGATGTTTTACCGGTGAAGGTGAGATTAAAGGCCATCCATATATACAGTTCAGTTTGAGGTTCGTCATTCAGTAGTTTTAAGTTAAGATCCCACATTTGAGATATCTCGGGAGAAATATGCACTCCAAGGTAGACCAGAGACTCTGATGCCCATTTCAGCCCAAACGGGGCTATCAGGTCTTGAGTGCATCTTGTAGTGAGGGGGAGCACTTCTGTCTTGGTTTTATTTATCCTAAGGCCCAAAAAACCTGCAAAGTCCGATAGTAGTGAAAGGAGGGGTGGGAGCGAAGAGTGTACATCTTCCATTAGGACCAAGAAATCATCCACATACATAAAAGTAGCATAAGACTGGTCCCCTACTGGGATACCATGAATGTACTGTAGGGATGTTGCCTTATTGTGGTGGTCAAAGGCTCTGCTGCAAGTACATAGAGTAAGGGGGACAGGGGACATCCTTGCCCAGTACCCCTTCCTAGCTGAAAGGGGGGAGATAGGACAGTACTGGTCAAGATTCTAGCCAAGGGTTGCTGATAAAGTGCTTTGACCCAGGCCCAGGTGCAGTAGAACCATCATTAAGTAATCCCACCTCAGTGAGTCAAAGTTTCTTCGAAGTCTATTGCAGCAGCTGCCGCTGGAATGGGAAGAGACCAAGCTTGGTGCATTATGTTAAGTATAAACCTGATGTGATCTCTGCTGAGCCGTCCAAGGACAAAGCCCTTGTGAGGGGTGGATGAGAAAAGGGAGCAGTGGCTTTAACTGAGAGGCTAACATTTTAGCGAAGATTTTACTATCAATGATAATAAGGGAGATTGGCCGATAACTTGCAGGGAGTTTGGATCTTTCCCTTTCTTAGGGAATACAGTGATAACCACTTCATGGAGGGTGGGGGAAAGATACCTTTATTAAGTGCCTCATTATCCATGGAGCAAAGAAGGGGAGAGATTTGAGAGGAGAGTAGCTGCCAAAGTTCAGCAGGAAAGCCATTTCCCACAGGGGCTTTACCAGAGTTCAGGGCAACCAGTGCGTCAGCCACTTTAGCTGCTGTAATGGGCAGGTCCAGCTCTGTGGCCTGTGAGGGGGAGAGCTTAGAGAGCTGTAAGGAGGAAAGAAACATCTTGACTTTAGCCTCCTCCACTTCACTAGAAGAATTATAAAGAAATGTGCCATAATAGAGTTAATTTGCATTGGGTCTTTATGTGTTTTGCCCATCTGGTCCCTTAGGCCCGAGATATATCTTCCAGCCTGTTGCTTCCGCAGTGCATAGGCTAACATCTTTCCTCCTATACCCCCCCAATATTTGTGCATCAGCTGTAGAATGGCTACTTCTGCTTTGCGAGCCAGCAAGTCATTTATCTCCATTCTAATTCTGAGCATTTCTTTGCCCAGTGGGGAGTTAGTACAGAAGTTTGAGATTTGTTTGATTTGGGATTCTAATGTTTTCAATTTGGGCTCTAAGAAGTTCAGAAGGTGTTCCCTATGCTTCTGCCATTTGGCTGCATATCTAATTATTGCTCCTCAAAGGGTGGCTTTCAGGGCCTCCCAGGTGGTCCCAGATGAAGTGACCGAGGGAGGATTTTCCAGTAAAAAATTAACACTCTCTTTGGTCACCCATTGAGCAAACTCTGTCTCTCTCAAGAGGAGGGGATCAATTTATTTATTTGTTTGTTTGTTTGTTTTTTATCTAAGAAAGTACCTGTGAGTCAAAGGCTCTTTTACAAAGGTTCTACACCATAGCAGTCACATATGTGCAAATTCAAAATACAGAGGTTACATATACATAATCATCAAATGTTCAGTTTACAATAGGGTAATGTTACAGCCAGTAAAAGTATCAAATGAGAAGTACAAAATATGGAGTAGAAAATGCTAGAACAGGTTCAGTTGGTAAAGTTATGTACTTCTGCAGATATAGACAGTTGCTTTGGGGTGAGGGGTATCTCATAGTAGTATAACCGGGACAAGGTCACTTGGTCCAGTTAAGAAAATAAGGCAGTTAGCAATATAGGATGTTTCAGGAAACATGATGTGCATCAGAACTAAAATTAGGTTCGCCGGCCTGCCGGTGCAGCGGTAGGGCTACCGCTTGCGGTGCCAGCGACCCGGGTTTGGAAACGGACTCGGGCAGCTGGAGGGTCGGCTGGGGGAGGAGGATTGAATGCCCAGGGGCTGCTCTCCTCCTCCACTGGGTGGGGTGGGATGCGGGTCCCGCTGTGATACCGCCACCTGGGTGACCATGGGTGGAGGTGCAGTGAGACAGCATATAAGGGAGAGAGGACGTCTACTGGGAGCGAAGCATTAGCACGTTGCGACGTGCGTCACTCCATGGCCCCCCTTGCGTGCAGACGTCCTGTGGGTTGGGACCAGGAAAAGTGGAAAAAACCTGTGTTGGGCGCTCCTGTAGACGGGACACGGCTGTCCCAAGATAACCCTTAACCAGGATCCATAGATGGGGCTGGTGATGCCTTCTAACGCATACTTAAGGTGTGAGAGGGGGACTAAAGGAGGGGTCCCTTTCCTCCCAACCCGGGGGGGGGTAAACCGAGGCAGGATGGGGAAAGGCTAACCAGTACTCGGATGGAGGCACCTGGGGTGGGACTACGAGAATACACAGCCTAGGGATCCCCGAAGAAAGGAATCTAGTACAGTGAGAAGGGGGCATAAAGAGAAAGTATATAAAAAAAAAAAAGGAACTAAAATTAGGTAAGCTACAAAAAACGATTATCTAGGTTGCCAGAACATGTTAAAGCATCAGTTCTATTGTCTGAAGTGCTAATAAGACTAGACAGCAGGGAGGCCCATATTACCAGGATGAGAAGTGACAAGGCAGAGACCTTGAAGCCTATGGGGGGAGTGATTTACCAGGGTGAGAGGGGAAGGTGAACAAAAGTAAAATGAGGGAGATGGTGAACAAAAGAAAAAAGAGGGAGCTGGGTCAGGGTCGAGGAAATGAGAAATTGGGGGAAAGGCAGAGAGGGTGGAGGAAGGGGGCAAATAGATGACCATGGGCAGAGAGGGGAGGGGATTGCACGATGGGAGAGCATGGGGAAAGCCAGGGGCAGAGAGGGGTGGAGGTGGGAGGAAGAGAGGAAACAAATGGAAGGAAACAGGGAGGAGATACAGAGGGGAGGGAGAGTAGAGGGGAAAGAGTGTAGTCAGGCATACTCACTGTACACATTTGTGTACAGTTTTTTTGAGTATCTGTCCCAAACCATATGCCTTTTTTACCATTATCATTTTACTCTAGAGTATTTGAGTTAATGCAGGCCACTTTGTGTCTGTATTGGTTTATACTTCTATTGTTTAGTACATATATAGGTGTACAGCCTGTTTAGAAATCCAGCTTCCAGGAGGAGAATTTGGGAGTATTGGAGCCCCAAAGGAGATGCAGATGGACAGGGGAGTGATCAGATAAAACCATGGACATGATGACCAAGTCGACCGCGCACTGGGTAATCTCCGCAGAGACCAGCCAGTAGTCCAGTCAACTATACCAGCCATGTACAGGGGAGAGAAAAGAATAATCTCTTTCCCTAAGGTGAAATATTCTTCAGATGTCTGTTAGCAACAGATCTGCAATCATCTGCTGTAAGGCTATGCATGCTTTAGCGTGGCCTGCAGAAGACGAGGAGCTGCGGTCCATCTGAGGAACCAGAGAGAGATTAAAATGTCCACCAGTGTTGGATAGGGACAAAGGTAGATAACTCATGTGCAATTTCATGAAATAAGCAGGTGCATCCTCATTTGGGCCATACATATTGCCCCAAATAGTAGGGTGCTCAGGTGTGCTCATTACAGCCAGGACCCATCTACCTTGTGAGTCTGATTTAGCTTGGGTAACGGACCATGCAAGGGATTTATGGAGGAGTATAGCCACCCCTCTTTTCTTTGAGGGGGCTGAGGAGGAAATCACTTGTCCCACCCAGTCCCTAACCAGTTGGTCATGGTCCTGCTTCATCAGTTTCATCCCCTGCAGGAAAGCCAGTGTGGCTGTTAGCCTCTTAAGGTATGATAACACCTATTTAAGTTTTACTGGGGTGTTTAAGCCCCATACATTCCAGGTGAATGCATGAAGGTCACCCATGATCTAAAGGGGAAATTTGTATTATCAGGAAAGAGATGACAAAGAGAACTGAAGCCAAGGGACACACCACTTCCCTTCGCAGGAGATAGGTATTCACTTGCAACCCTGCACAAATGTACCAACCATAAAGCTGTAGCATGCAAATCAAGTACGTTGCCTGGTCCATAAAGCTTAATCCTAAAAAATATGGGCAAATGACCCAAACATAACTCCAACTATATACATCTACTAGTGTAGCAAAAGACACCACTAAATTGAAAGATACAGTACAGCTGTCAGGCTAGCTTCCAGGCCATCTGTATCCTTCTTGCTGGGGGGGGGAGTGAGCTCCCCAATTTTATCAACTATCAGCTGAAGTAGAAGCAGTCGTTGAACTTGCATCCGCCTGTGGGAGAGTCCAGTGGGGAAAGAGATAGGATAGTAGTGGCTGAAATCAAGACTGCTGGGTTGTGAAGATTCTGTCAAGCACCAGGAGAGGGTAAACATAGGGATTACCTGCTTAAGTGCAGTTGAGTGAGCATGCAGTCATTCCACTGGTGAGAGCAAATCAGCAAAAGGGAGACATGTGCCTAGCAAGGGTGTTGATCCTAAGTCCCTCATCCCATAATGGCTACAGGCATCCAAAGGTTGAGAGATAGAAGGGGGAGCATAGCATAAGCTAACCCATGGGAGAAGCATCCTAAAGAAGCCAAGATCTAATGATGGTCACCCAATGAAAAGTGGGGGGCAGGCCAAAACTGTTATCTACCCCATAATATCTGTACTAAGTAGCGCCATTAGTCTGCAGGAGCTTATAGGCTGGCTTCAGTATAATTCACAGTTGCCCATATCAACTAAATACAGTTGCTGAATTAGTAAGTGCCATTTTCATAACATCCTATGCATATATAACCTTCTGCATTAATCTTATGCAATAAGCTTGCCCATTGCCCCATTAGGAAGGCATAGACATATGTCTGTGTCCATAGCCCCAGTGTAAATAGAGATAGGTAGCCTTTCACTAGTTGGCCCCATCTGAAAAGCCCTACCTTTGTGTGGGGAAAGATGGGAGCACAAGAAGGGGAGCCATGAGACTCCAGAGTGGCCATTGGCCACATGTGCCCACTACCCTATCTGCCCAAAGTGAAAATTATAGCAGCCACTTATCTGTGGGATTCAGGTTGGCAAGTTTGTTTTCTCTGTGGTGGTTGAAACATCCTGACAAGATGCACTGTCTCAATTATGGGAGGTGCCTACAGGAGCAGCTGGCATTCTTGAGCTTGGTGTTTTATGTAGCAGTTCCATTGCAGCCACTGTGGCCCAGGACTTCTGAGTTGGAGAGCTTGTGCAGCTAGGTTTTGGTTGCAGAGCCTCCAAATCCTCCTGGTATGGGGAGGTGTCCATCTGGTCTTGCAGTGGGGCAAAGTGGTTCAGAGAGTAGAACTGTTGGAGGTCTGTGGAATCATGCTCCAGGAGGTCTTCTTCCTGCTGTCAATCTGTCGGGTGCTGGCGCCACTCATGATGGTAGGATATATGGTACTTTTTAATTCTAGGAGGGAAGGAGGCCTCAACGACTTGGACTACAGGCCTAGTTGCTTGCTGTGAGGAGTAGGGAGAGCCTTTGATGTCATTTAAGTGTGCAGAAACATCAGAACCAGTACCAGAAGGGCTTCCTGAGCCACAAAAATCCTCTGGATGGGTTTTACACAGAAAGTCCATCAGGTTCTCCGGGGTAGCAAACATAAGATGACTACCACTGAAGATCACTCACACTGTGGCTAGATACCACAAAAAGAAGGTGAGATTATGATCATGCATGATTCCGTGGCAGTCAGTATAAGCTTTGCATCTTTCTGAGTGCTCCTGGGAATAAGCCTGAAAAATCTGTATTTCCTTGCCATTCCATGTAAGGGGCCCCTTGTCCCTGGCTGTGGCAGTAATGAGCTGCTTCTGCCTGAAATCAAGAAAGTGATCCAGGACAGGGTGCGGGTGATCTCCAGTCTTTGGTGGGGGAGCAAGAGAGCAATGAGCCTGTTCAATGTGTAGTTTAGTGTTGGGCAGGAGGTCAAGGAGCTGACTTCATTGTTTAGTAAACCAACAGATAGAAACACGTTGTTACACTATAAAAGTTTTCAAGAATTAAAATTAAAGATTAGTATACCCTATGCACAACTAACAAGGGTCAAATGAAATTGTAGTCAGGTTAACAATACAGCAAAAGAAACAAAACAAATGCTACACAAATTTAAAGCACGAGGTTATAAAGAACATATATTATAACAAGCAGAAACAAGAATAATTCAAAAAAACAGAAATGAACTACTACAACCTAAAATACCACAGGGTGACATTCAAAAGGTGTTTTTTTTTTTCATGAAATTTAAGCATAAAATGGCCGATATTAGAAAAATTATAAATAAATATTGGTACTTAGTTCAGATGGACAATGAACAAATTGAGACATTGCAAAACAGATCCATAGTAGCAGCAAAAAAAGTAAAAAACATACAGGACACTTTGGTCCATTCACAATTTAAAACACAGGAAATGGCAGGGAGCCAGCTTTTACTGGGCCCATTAATGCCAGGAATGGTCCCCTGTGGTAGATGTAGTGTATGTAATCATACAATTAAGAAACATATTTATATACACCCACATACACAGGAAAGGTTTTTTAATTAAACAACACATTACTTGTACTACAGAAGCTGTAGTATATCTGATACAATGCCCTTGTGATCTATTTTATATAGGACAAACAAGTAGAGAATTACGCAAAAGAATACAAGAGCATAAAGGAGATATAAGAAATCACAATGAAAATTCTCCAGTGGCAAGACATTTTAATGAGGCGTCCCATTCTGGAGCCTCACTTAGATTTTGGGGTTTAGAAAAAATATTCATCCCACCTAGAGGAGGTAACCTAAGAGAGTTCCTATTAAGGGCGGAAATGAGATGGATTTTCCATATGCATACATTGGATAAAAATATCGGGATGAATATTGAAACTAACTGGCAAGCCTGTACTTAAATGGTAAAAGACATGAAATACTGTCATGTATAAAACAGGAACCATTGTGTACAGATGGCTTTCTATGGTAATGTCTTTAAAAAAATGTTGGCATTTACTAAGTATATACAAATAGTAATATATTAAAATGTTATGAAAGCTTAACAAGTATATACAGGAGATTCTTAGATTGATTGCTTTAAGATTATGGATAGAAATGTTAAAATTTAGAAAAAGATGGTAACAAAGGGTCAACTATTAATAATTTAGATTTTTATTATTTGTATTTCTGCAATGGACAGGTTGTTACCATAAAGCTTTATCCATAATGGATCTAATTTATATATTGTTTAACAAAAATTAAACACTTTTCATTAATTGACCGTTTGACCTTTTGCACTTATAAAAATAATACCTCAAGAGTATTTAAAATCTTCATAAAATAATTAAATATATTTAAGATTTACATAAATTATGGTAAAAGATATGGTAAAAAGTAATATAAAGTAGTGTAAGCAACATTTTGAAGCAAGTTGACCTTTTGACCGCCCATCATGAAAAATTTAATATCTTGCATAGTATCCATTGTTATTAGTCCCTTGAGCCATAACATAGAAGGGCATGCAGTAAATATGAAACACTTATTAAAGTAATCATAGGAGGGATCATTCAATTGATCTTTATCAAATCATAATTTTATTTAAGTATTTATTTTTTCAGAAGGCTTGTAAACTTTAAATAACATTATTTATAAATCATATAGCATTTCCAATAATGTTCTTGCACTATGTAACTCTATGTGTTCCCATGGAATTGATGGCTTAAGGTGTCAGAGTTGTTTTTTTCATGTAACCCCAGGTTCATTTCATGTATGCATACCTGTTTGGAAATAGACTATCTAACTAGTTTAAATGAAATTGTCAAAGTAGCTGTACTATTCACAAACACATAACAACTGGAAGGCAACACATTAAAAACAACTAAGTTACTGTGGCAGTCTTTGAGTGCTCGTTTTGCTGTATATCCATGGCTCTATTTACAGAGCCAGCTATTTGACTGCAAAAGCAGTCTGTTCGCGCATGCGCGGTAGCGTGATCGTGACATCATCACATTTTGATGTCCTATCGTGGGATTTCAGCAAAATGGGCACAAGAGGAATACAAGAGTGCTTGAGCAGTAACAAACCACAGCAGCCATCTTTTAGTTGCAGAGGTGTTGAAACAAGGGAGAGAATCTTTTCTAAAAGCAATTGAGTAAGTTACTAAAACTTATTACTTTAACTAAAACTGCACTTAGCATGATATATTTTTAAAGGAAGTTAAAAATATTTTACTATTATGGCTTTCTTACAGAAAAGAATTCAGTGCTTAAAAGCACATTTGCCCCTGCACCAAATAGAGCACACACATGAAGGTAGGAATAATGTTTTTAGTTATAAAGGAGCACGCGTTATTAAGAACTGTGTATAATCAGACTGTCAATGTGACTGCTTTATACATTTTTGTTATATATGTTTTGCAGAGTATTGAATACCATTCATGGTTTATAAAAAGTTTTACTACTACAGTAATAGTCTGCAAATTTTGTAAGGTATGAGAAATTGCTAATATTTTGAAGTTACCTAAATAAGCATATTATAAAACAATAAGAGTATAAAGTGAATAACAGTATGTTTTAATAAATTTACAGAAAGACAGAGAATACAGTTCCTACAAGTTTATATCCCCATGAACAAGCCCATTCTGTGGGTGAAATAGAGGGGACTTTACACAATAAAACAGAAATTATTCTACAGAGAACTTGTTTTGTGGATTTGTCAAGGGCCCCCCTCCTCATTTTGCACAGCCCTTTCCTTACCTTCCATCCTTATCTCATGGTATTCTTGCCATCTCTTCACCCCCTACTGTATCAGTACTACATGTCTGCCTTCACATTTCACTGTTTCTGGTCATCCTGAAACTAACTTGCAATACGAAATTACCAAAATGTACATATCTATTATGTTAGCTGTTATATTCAGTTTTCACTGCTCGTGTTCATTCTGAAACTGACCTGCAATATGTTATTACCAAAATATACATATCTATTTTGTTAGCTGTTATAAACTGTTACTTTTATATTTCTGTATGTTTTATGATTCTTTACCCTCTACCTGCTGTATGTTAATTTTGTTATTACTGTAACAGAACTCCCTTGTTGTTTTTACACTGTACTGTATTGTTTGCTGCTGCACTTCTGGGTCGACCTTGAAAAAGGGACTGTAATTGTCTCAATGGACTTACCCAGTATCCAAAACTCAATAAGTAAATAAATAAAATATAACCTCTTTCCATGTGACGATGACACTAAAATAAAAAAGTGGTTACCTTTTTAAAAATAATAAATTACGAAACACGATGAGGCCCATAATTAAATTTCAAAATTGAAACCCCTACTAAAAGGTTATAAGAAGATTTCATATTAAGTAGTTAACATGATTTTGCACAAATTGGAGCATGAATATTTACTTAGCAATTATATTTTAAGTACTTTATATTGAAACATGTTATAAGTTCACTCCACCATTGTAATGGGTACAGGAACATTTTCCTTTAATTGTTAGCATAACATCATATTCTAAGTCAATTTGTAGGGGAGGTATACCTGTAAATGGCTATATATCCAAAAAAAAATGACTAGATATCTGTGTTAGAAATGTTTTTAAACTTTGTATAATTGTATATGTATTTTGGTATAACATGTTTTAATAAGCTGTAAAGACTTTGTGCTGAACTACAAATAAACAAAATAAATGAAAACTATTTAGGAGATAGTGGAAAAGTACATCCAAGATTCCTTTGGTATAAAAGAGTATGACGAAACTGGAGATTATAGTTTTCTAAATTTACTTTCTAATCAGAAACCTACACAATTTGAAGTTAAAAAGTTGCTGGAAGTTACAGTATAGACAAGATAGGGTAAAATCAGCTGTCTCTGGCCGGTCAAATAACATTATCCCGGGCCCTCTAGTTCTCTTTGCAATAATATGAAACAAGATCTATTTTTTCTTCTTTTTAAAAAGGGCGACAAAACTAATTATAAGAATTGAAGATCTTTGATTATTTTAAATTCTGACTTTAAGATTTTCAAAAAAATCATATTCAATAAACTTGCTAATGTGGCAAACCATCTGATATCCCATATGCAGGCCTGCTCTATTTAGGGGCAGCTCTATACAGAGTAACCTATTTTACATATGAGAAGTAGTAGAAAAGAGTACAAGGGGAACCTGAATGGCTATCTTATAATGTTAGACCAAGAGAAAGCCTTCAATTCCATCACATGTAAATATTTATGGGCTGTTTTATAGGCTTTCAGAATACCTGAAGGCCCTATTAGAATCATCCAGCTGTTATATTGTACTGCAGAAATATTACCATTGGTTCACAAGAGATAGGCAAGCTTTGTCAGCTGAAGAAAGAGGTGCATTAAAGTTGCCCCCTCAGCCCATTGATTTATGCTTTTAGCATGCACCCTATTTTGTTAGATAGAAATTAATCTGAATTTACAGACAATTCAGCTCAAAGATGGTAGTTTGGTAACTAAAATGATATCTTACAGGATTCATAGGAAGTTTCAAATCTTGTAGTATGAGTCATAATGACTTGTATACCAATTACACTTGTTTCAGTCTCCCCCAGTTTTCCATAATGTATTTTAGTTCCTTCTTAAATTGATTCATGTTTGTACTATGGACTACTTTACTCGCCAATTTTATTCCATTCAGCTGCTACTCTCTGGCTGAACCACTGACCCCTTAAATTCTTCTTATAGTTTTCCCCTTTCAATTTCAAATCATGCCCCCTTGTGTCCTTACCCTTATCCTTTACCACCAGTCCCATGCACTTTGTCATATCCAAATTATTCAGAGCCCTATAAACAAGGCAGATATCTCCTCTCATTCACTTGTATTGAAGTGAATATATTTTCAGCTGCCATAATCTTTCATCATAGGACAAGTTCCTAACTTCAAATACAGATTTAGTCTCTCTTGTCTGCACACCCTCCAATCTCTTTATGCCCCCCCCCACCATACGGTGCCAACAACTGGGCACAGTATTCCATGTGGGGTCTCATCAGATCTGTGTACAGGGCATCAGAACCTCCAGCTCCCTACTTTTTATATTCATATGAATGCATCCCATGATTTTATTCCCTTTTTCCCACAATTTCTTTACAGTGGACATTAAATGTTAGTTTGTTATTTACGACTATTCCTGGATCTTTTTCTTCTTCTGTGGTTTATAATTCACTACCATTTAGGAAGTACTTTGCCTTAATATTTATTTGGCCAAAATGCATGACTTTGCATTTTTCAACACTGAAACTCAGTTTTGTAGCTGCTGCCCAACTGGGTATTCTGTTACTTTCTGTCTGGAATATTCATACTTCCTCTGTGTTATTTACAATTGCATCCATTTTGACATCATCAGCAAATTTACTTATCCAAGCATTTTTCATATAAGTCATGGAAGATACAAACATATTAAAGAATACAGGCCACAGGACTGATCCATGTGATACCCACTAGTCACTGCAGCCCAATTTGATAGATCCCCTCTTAAACATTCCTGCTGTTTCTTATTTTCCAAGCATGATCCTATCCAACTTCATATACAAGTATTGATTCCAAAATTGTATAAGGTACTTAATAATCCAGGGTGGGAGACTAAATCAAAAGCTTTTTGTGAAATCCAGTTAAACAACATCAACGGATACATTCTGATCCAACGCTAAACTAATTGGCTTGAAAAAAATGATTGAATTAGTCAAACAGGACCTGGCTTTCTTAAATCAATGCTGCTCAGGTTCCACCTGTCCCATTTCCTCTATATGTTGTTTAATGCTTTCTTTAGTTATTGCTTCCAAAAGCTTCCCCCCAGTACAGAAGAGATACTAACCCTTTTTATACATTGGTATCACATGTGCCATCCTCCAGTCCTCAACCACTATTCCCTCATCCAAGGAATGTTGGAAGATCTTTGCTACAGGTTCTGCATTTGACTCATCTGTTTCCTTTAATAGTCTAGGGTGTATCCCATATGGACCTTGCGACTTTGTGGGGTCCGATTTCCTTAGACATACTATTATATCTGAGGAGTCTACTTTGATTTTATTTTTATTTTTATCTGTACATCCTCCCTTTCAGGTTGAAATTTCTTCTTTTTTATGATGGACACTTGTAACGAAATTATTGAATGCCTCAGCCATCTCTCTACCATCTGTTATAGTTTCGTCCTTATCAAAAAATGGGCCTACTTGTACCTTGGTTTTCCTAAGGCTACCTATGTAGCAGTAAAAAGATTTCCTGTTAGCCTTGTTTTTTATAGTTAGCTATTTCTTGTAATCCCTTTTAGCTTTTTAATTTGGTTTTTACATTCCTGTAACTTAGTTTTATAATTATTCCACCCATTCTGGAAATCTCTAGTTTTAGCCATGTAGTATGCTTTTTTTTTTCTTCATGGCCTTTTTAATTCCTTTGGTTAACCATACAGTGATCCTACCACTCTTGCTATATTTCTTCTTTAGCTGGAAGAAGTGATCTGCACAAGTACTCAGTTTCCCATTTAGTAGATTTAACTTTTTCTCCAATGGTTGCCCCAAAATATCTTCTCTCCAGTCCCAATTACATAAGTACTGAATAATATCTTTATAATTAAAACTGTTGTAATTTTTAATTAACGCGATCCACCCTTGTTTGTGTCTTTCCATGCTATGGTCATTTCTAGGTAGTGGTGTCCTATACTTGAATATGTTATCCTCACTCGCCTGGTGGTACTGAGGATTGAGGCGCTGGATGCCACAGCTCATGCCATGTTGGTGGCCTGAGTTCAGGAGCAAGCTTGGACTGCCAGTGGTTGGCAGGGGAGGGAAGGGACTGAGCATCCAGAGGACTGCAGTCCCTTCCCAGGGAGGGATCCAGGGGTATGCACTGCTCCTGGGTGGCCCCTGACAGTGGTCAGGAGCAGTGCAAGGAACTTACAATGCTAGCAGATGTGCGGGTGGAGCTGCGGCAGATGTCAGCACACAAGTGCCGCTGATGTCATTGCACTTCTGAGCTCTGGGGACAACCAGCAATAGAAAAACCCCCATGGTCTAGGGAGGTGATATGGGATCCAGTGGACTGTGCCCACATCCCCAGTGCCCAGCCACCTTCCCGATGGCTGGCTGAGCCCCTCAGTGGACGAGCCCTCTAATCTCAAGAAGGCTGCCAGGTAGAAGAGGTGGGGCCTTCCCCTAGGGGGTGATCCGGGGGGGCAGGAATGTTTGCTTGAGAGGTGCTGGAGGGGAGGAGGCTTTAGGCAGGGGAGTAGATGTGTCAGGCTGAGAGATCACCTCTGAGAGATGCCCTGACCATGGGGAGCATAAAGAGAATCTACAAAAAAAAAAGAATACATCATCCTTCATGTTACTTAAAACCAGATCAAGTACATGTTCCCCCCTAGCTGTATTAGTATTGTAATTCTCCAAGCATAGGGATCAAGGATATCTAGGAACTTCAGCCCACATTTTTAAAAGAGATGGGTGGTGCATCTCTGGAGTAAATGGAGATGAGCCATCCATCTCAAAAGATGCTCCAAACTCCCATATTCAAAGGAGGGAGATGAGCTGCCCAAATTGAGATGGGCTTCAGCTCAAAGTTAGTGCATGCAGCCCAAGTTGAGGGGGGCGTGCCTATGAATATCCTGCACATTGGGATATTCAGTAGAGATGGACTGCCCAAGTGCAGGAGGTGAGTGGCACAAAGTTAAGCATGGAAAGCATGCCTAACTTCTGGCCACCCACTAGCAGGCTGTGGTACTGCACATGAGCACAACAGCCTGCCAGCCCACCCAGCTCAGTGGCACCCCACCCCACCCAGCCCAGTATACCCCTGAACTGTCCCTGATTGTCAGGGATGTCCGTGATTTTGCATCAAACAGTTCCTCTGTCCATCATAAAATGTTGTTTTTCCTGACAGAAAAGTGGGGACTGTTAGCACAAAAGTATCTCAAACAGTAAATTCACAGGCTTGTTCTTCATTGGAAAATGCATTTACAGTAATCCCCATAGTCTGTCAGCTGTCAGAATGAATAGTACCAATTCATAGGATGTGCCCCTGCTTCTGTGTCTTTTTACCCGATGTCTTTAAGCTTTGTCCCTGTCACATGTGGAAAGAGGTTGAGTGGTATGCAGCCCAGTTCTCTGATGCCTAGTTGCCCTGCTAAAACACAATACCCCCATTCCATAGTGTAGGGACCCCCACCCCAGACTCATACCAGGATCCTCATTTGAATACAAATCCCCTGCCACATACATTCTCCAGTATGATTAATAAACATATGCCACATAATGTAGCAGCCCCCAACCCCCCGATGTCATGTAGTGCCATACCCCTTCTCACCATATTGCCATAGATCTCCCACCCTGTCACCGATCCCCAAACCCCAATCACTACAAAAAAGGTCTGCCTCATGTGGAATCCCCCTTCAATGCATAATCCCATGGCACATAACTTTCCATAGTGCAGTGATCCCCACCCCAGTAGGAAGACCCCCCTCCCCACACCTGCATCACAACCCGACCCATGCAGGCAACTGGCACAGCCCTCCTCACCCTGCCATGGCCAGTCACTGACTGACTGGGTCACAAGCACCTACTGTACATATTACGAGCTCATTGAATAACCAATGAGCTCATAATAGGTACAGTAGGTGCTTGTGACCTGATCAGTTGGCGGCTGACCATGGCAGGGTGAGGAGGAATTTGCCAGTTTCCTGCATGGATCTGGTTGTGGGGGGCAGGAAGGGGGTCCATCTACCAGAGTGTGAGGTCGCTGTACTATGGAAAGTTAAGCGGTTGGGGGTTTCTTTCTGGACGGTGGTCCTGGATCGCGTATGGGGGGGGGGCTCTATAGATTGTTGAGCATATGCGGTGGGATTGTTCTGTGACTGGGGATCAGGGTATGGGCAGGGGACACAACACTACAGAGGGTGTTTTGAGGTGCTGATGCTGAGTGGTCGGGGATTGGGCACAGTGGAGGGGTTTACTACCCTATGGAACATTGGGGCATGGCTTACAGTGTGTGTTGAGGGGATCGGATGGGGGTGTCGGATGGGCCTGGCCTGGCACATCCTGCTGGGCACAGGCATGCTAACTGTATGCAAATACAGCCATAATGGGCATTCAAATGGCTCATTTGTGCATTGCATGCCTGATGGCTGCATTTGCATATTCAAGTTGAATATCAGAAATCTAGGACCAGTGCAAATGGGGATGCGCCACGCATCCCCATTCCCGGTATTCAGACCATCCCCTGGGATGTACTGGCACATTGTTGGCTGATCCCATTTGTCCTGGCTGCACAGGTTGCTACATTTGAACAGGATGCGTGATCCAGTGGGATCACGCATCCTGTTTGAATATTGCATTTTTTTACACCAGCCCATTTCTTAGGGTTGCTTAGCTAGATGTGCAGCATATCCCCCTCCCTCTGAATATCCGGGGCTCTGTTTCTATTGTAGATTAAGGCATTTTACTCTACCAATTTATTCCAGGGAAATTAAAATCTCTGAATATTATCATTTTTTTGCTAGGATCCTGATTTTTAATTATATTTAGAAATTGTAGCATGTTTTCAAATGTTTGGGAAGGAGGCATGTGACAAACTCCTAATATTATTTTTTCATTTGTTTCTGATGTCAGATTAATCCAAAGTTGTTCCTCGTCCTTTATGTTATTGTTGCTAATTAATCTAGCATTCATACCATCCCTGATTTAAGTGGCAATGCCACCGTCCTTTTTGTTTTTTACACTTTTGTAGAACAGCTGATAACCCTCCAAATGAATCCCCCATGTTTCTATGCACCACTGTGTTTCTGTGCCAGCGACAGTGCAATGCTTTCAGTACTTAGTATATATTCTAATTCTTGCATTTTACTCCTTACACTCTATGCATTAACCAATGATGCCCTCCAGTTCCATTATTCCCTTACCATTGTCTTTACTTAAAGTAGTGTGTTTTAGTAATTTGTTTCCTCCCTTAGCTCTCCAGGTAATTAGTTTAAACAATTTTGAATTACTTTGTTAATTTTCTGTGCCTAAACTAGAGTTCCAATTTTAGGTGTAGTCCATCATCCGTGTATAAACTGAACTTGATTCAAATGGCTTCCAATTATCCAAAAAGTAGAGACCTTCCCTATTGCACCACCTCTTGAGCGATCCTTTTAATCTAATTATTCCAGTGTTTTCACTCTGCTGGCTAATAGGACTGGTAAGATCCCTGATACTATAACTTTGTGGTTACTGTCCTTCAACTCTCTTCCTACCTGTTCAAAATTTCTTTGTATATCTATCGTTATCTTTCTTCTTACTGTATGTTATTTGTTCTTGTATGTAACAAAAATATTGGTCGCATAGTATTTCCATTATAATCATGTAGGCCTTCTAATACATCTTTAATTGCTCAACGTTTGAACACTGATTTCCAAGCTATGGATATCTGGCTGAAATCTAATCATTTGTTATTAAATACCAAAAAAAAACAAAAAGCATGCTCTTGGGGTCCAGACAAAGATTAGCTAAAAGTGTGTCCTTGGTAATACAGGACTCCAATGGTGTTAGACTGGAATAGGTCTACCAGTTTAAATATCTGGGGATCTTGCTAGATCCCACTTTGTCATACTCACTGCATATAAAATCAGTTTGCAGGCAGGTTATCCGAAGACTGGGCACACTGTTTAAATTGCAACACTTTCCAACAAGGCAAGCAAGATTAACTGTTGCAAACAACATACTGTTGTCAATATTGTGCTATAATTTTTTCTTGTTCTAGTATTTAGCCAAGGTAAACATAAAATTATTCAACACCACCTTTCACGCTATCTGCAGATTTGCCCTCAGGGTTCCATTTCAGACACATCAATGCATTCTATATAAGTTAACTGGCTGGTTTCCCCCAAGCAAACACTGTCTTTATAGCTTAAATTCCTTGGCCCATAATGTTTTAAGTTTGGGTCTACAATCTCCCTTAAATTCACTACTTGAAGTCAAAAATACTGATAAGGCTTTACACTCAAATATCTCTTATTTATTAACTATTCCTAAGGTGACTACTAACATGGGTAGGTCTGATTTTTCATACTCTGCCCATATACTTAGGAATGATTTACCAATGAATTTACACTCTCAGCATGGCGAATACACTTTTAAGTGGTCATTAAGACAGTTTTATGTTGAGTCTTTGAAATGTGATTGTTAATAAATGTAACTCTGTGTGATATATATATTGTTGTATATATATTTATTTTCATCTATGTAACATCTTGACTGTTTTAACGGTCCTGGGTCACTTTTGAAAAAGGGCCTTGGCTCATATTGCTTACCCGGTAAACAATTGTTTAAATAAAATAAAATTAAAAACTCCTGCCCCTGATATATTACTTGCACAAGTTCTCTCCTTTCTACGCAAGTAATAATACCTGACAGGGTGGGTGGTACTGGGCAATACCAGACTACACAGGGGCGTAATGATGCCCAACACCATAGGCGGAGGGCCTTATAGCCCCTGGAAGGTCCAGTATTGCCCATACCGATCACCCTGGAGGGTATTATAGTGCTTAGAAAATGGGCCATTGTATCATATGTGTTTGAAAAAAATATATATGTTTAAATGTTTAAAGTTTTAGCCATTTGACTTGTTTTGTCATAAAATAGTTCCTCCGCCTTTACTTAGGGACTTTTGAGCAGGTTGCCATGGTTACCCCCACACAGGGCTTAAGTTAAAACCCTTTTATTTTGATTTACTGTTGTTGCTGCTTTTTTATATTCATACAAAATGGGCAGGGTTTGGAGCTGACTAGGAGATATGGGTGTACAGGAGGGTCTTGATGCCAGAGGCAAATGTTTTATGTTTACAAGTGCCACAACTATTATGTTTTTTAGAAATGAATTTCTGTAAAATACTTTACGGACAGGCAGTAGTTTATGTTATGCCAGCCATGCAAAATAAAGCACTCTCAATGTTGGTATTGTAAGGTGTGGGTGGTTGGCTCTTAGTGTGAACAGGAAAGGTTACAGGTCAAACGTCACACTATGGAGTTACGAAAAGTGCAAATAAATTGAGCAGAAAAAGCGGGTCTGCACAACAAAAATTTACACCTAAAAAACAGAAGGCACAGTTCTATGCTTGCTGTAGCTTGTTTTTATTATGACACAATTTTAAACATGAATTAAGCATGAATTTTATATCAGTAGATTTATGCTGCGGTGTGGTGGTGCTGGCCATGTAGCCAAGGATGAAAGAGGATCCTAGGTCTGGTACTGCTACTTGTGTGTTGGACAAGTGGTTGTGTCTTTATTTAAACTTTTCCTGCTTGCTGTGTCTTTTTATGTTTGCTTGCACGCATGTGCAAGAAACATAGTGCCATCATCGGAGTTTTCGGAGGTGTGTCAGCCCTCTTCCAATTCAGTCAGTGTGTTTGCAGGCTCGGCCACAGTTCTCCAATGCCTGCTGGAGCTGTCTATGACAGCTCCAAAATGCAGTGGTGTACAGTTGAAAGGGGAGTTACATTTCAGTGAGCAGCGATAAGATATCGGCTGCTCATGCACGCCTCACCACACACACACACACACACACACACACACACACACATATGCTGTGTGCTGCCCCCCACGCACACACTGTATAGCCGACGGGGGTGCCCAATCCTCCATCAGCTGTGCTGCTCCCCCCCAAAATACAGTTCCATATGCCACGCTGGGTGCCCACCCCAGTGTGGCTACACGTCGTATAGCCGATGGGGGTGCCCAACCCCGTCGACTCCACTGTCTCCCCCCCCAGTACAGGGTGCCATGCTGGGAGCCCACCCCAGCTTGGCAACAGATGCTATGGCCAACAGGGGTGCCCAATCCCCAGTCGGCTCCACGTCCTCCCCAACCAGCCATCCTTCTGCCACGCTGGGAGCCCACCCCAGCGTGGCAAACGTCCCGCGTCATCGTAATAAAAAACAAACAAACCTGAAAATCAAAAACAGTCCCTCGCTGTGTCTGCCTCCACCCAAGCCCACCCACTGTGCACCCTAACGCCTACACCCCTCACCCCATACTTACTCCGACTCGTGTGACGATCTTCGTGACCGGGAACACATCTGCATTTTCAAAGCCGGGCTTTAATCGAGGAAATGCCGTAAGCTGTATAATGTAATGGATATGTTTTTTCAACTTTTTGCATATCTCAGGCATTTTGTGATTTTAGTCCACATCAACATGGTTTTTGGGACCTCCTCATGAATTATTACACTGTCATGGCGTTATTCAGGCCAGAAGGGTGATTTCGCAGTCACTGCGTGAAATCACCTTTCAGGACTGAGTAACGAACCGACACTGCCACTGTTCATAAGGTGGGCTCTCAAAAAGCCTATGTTGAAATTTTGGTGGAAAATTCCTAATAATTACTGTTTTACTAGCGTGCGTTGCGCAGTTCCTACGCAAGCTCATAAGTTCGTGAATTTTCAATATTTTCACCCCAGATTTTCAACATTGCCATTTTACCACACCTCCTTATGAGCAGTACAGCTGTCATTTTTCACATCTTGCCCAAAACATGTTTCTGCCCATGTAGCGCACAATGGCGCATTCGGTGTGTGAAATCAATGTATGGGACACATTAAGAAAATCACAGTGACACTGTTAATGAGCAGAGGTACTAAAATGGCTATGTTGAAAATTTGGTGAAAAATTTCAAAATTATTGTTTTACGAGTGCTATAGCGTTCCTACGACGCTGTAGTTTATGAATTTTCAATATTTTCACCCTAAGATTTTCAACATTGCCATTTATTACACTTCCTTATGAGCAGTACAGCTGTCATTTTTCACATCTTGCCCAAACGTGTCCTGCCTATAGGAAGACAATGGCACAGTCGGTGTGCGAAATCAATGTATGGGACACATTAAGAAAATCACAGTGACACTGTTTATGAGCAGAGGTCTTAAAATGGCTACATTGAAAATTTGGTGAATAAATTCCTAAAAATGACTGTTTTACGAGCGTACGTTGCACAGTTCCTATGCACGCTCGTAAGTTTGCAAATTTTCTATATTTTCACTCCAGATTTTCCACATTGCCATTTTATTATACTTCCTTATGAACAGTACAGCTGCCATTTTTCACATGTAGCCCAAAATGTGTTTCCGCACATGTATCGTATAATGGTGCAGTTGGTGTGCGAAAGCAATGTTTGGGACAGATTAAGAAAATCACAGTTACACTGTTCATGAGCAGAGGCCTTAAAATGGCTATGTTGAAAATTTGGTGACAAAAGTCCATAAAATGACTGTGTTATGAGTCAGCATTGCACAGTTTCCACGCACTCTCGTAAGTTCATGACTTTGTAATATTTTCAGTCCAGATTTTCACCAGTTGCATTTTTCCACACTTCCTTATGAATAGTACAGCTGTCATTTTTCACAACATGGCCGAAATGTGTTTTCACACTTTCAGCGCAGAGATGCGTGGTCGCTGTGGGAAATCATTGTTCGGGACAGATAAAGAAAATCACTGTGACACTGTTCATGATAGGAGGTCCAAAAATGCCTGAGTTGACAATCTGTTGTAAAAATTCCCCACACTAATTACATTACAGGTGTGCATTGCACAGTTTCTAGGCACTCTCATGACCACCAGTTTTTTTAATATTTTTACTGCAGATTTGCAACATTGCCATTGTTTCCACCTCCCCATGAGCAGTACAGCTGTCATTTTTCACATCCTGTTCAGAATGTGTTTTTGCACATGTGGTGCTAAATGCCGTAGTCACTGTGCATAAGCAGCTTTTGGCTAACAAACTGATATTGCCACTGTTCATGAGGTGGGGGTCTCAAAAAACATGTTGAAAATTTGGAGTGAAAATACCAACGTAATGCCTGAGCTGTTAGGGTTTCCAACCATAATGCCCCACCCTGTAGAGAATGACAGGCATCAGTGGTGTGACTTGGGATTCTTGCCTGTAATGCTCATACTTATTCTCACACCCTGCAGTTAGTGAGAGGCATTGAGGTATGCCTTGGACTCTTCGGCCCCAAAGTTCACCCCATTCTCCTATACCGCACCCATCTCACCATATTTCCTGATGGAATGGGGTGCGCATAAGGGCCAAAGACCCCAAGGCACACCGTGACACTTGTCAGTGTCTGCAGGGTAGGATGTGGTGAAATGGCATGGCCATTATGCCTGATGACCCAAAGGCACACCCCAATGCCTGTCACTCTCTGCAGGGTCATGATGGGGTTGGCTTCAGTTTAATATTTCACTGCCATTCCTATTATGCAGGTCTGTAACTTCTGCGCTACCAATGCCAATGCCAGCAAGCAAACATTCGGCATTGTCAAATGCTTGTTTATACTTGTTTACAGTTGGGGCTGATACTGTGAGAGTGAATATGAGGAATGCTGCTGGCGGGCGTGTGGCCAAGGGGACACTGCCACCTCTGGACTGATTATGACCACTGTGGGAGAAGAGCGGTCCTTTCTTCATTTCCCGTACTGAAGATGGACTTCCAGTTGCAGTATAGGAAATGAACAAAGTACCGCTGCTCTCATACATACTAGCGCTAATGGACTTAGCGCTCTGTGTCTCAGCAGTTTGGGGCATTTTACATCAAGTACGGTGATCTCAGTGACTATTGCTTTTATCTGTTTTATATTTTATTATGTCTGTATGATTTTTTATTCTACATTTCCTAAACCTAAGACAGACTTGGGGAACAGGCTGCAAACTCACCCATTAAGCAATAAGAAAAAAATGGCAGCATATTAAACTGAATATTCTAATTGCAGATTGATCATTGTGATGATTTTTGTAGCAATCTGGCACTTTTAAGACCCGGGCTCTATTGCCTGATAGACAACCACCTTGCCAGATCAGAGTACAGGATTTTATTAGCCCATTTTCTAATTTGAAATATAATGGTATCTGTGTATATTAATATAGAATCTCCAACTACAATGATGTCTCTATCTATATTTCTTTCCCAGGCCCACTGTACAAGTTTGTTTTCCTTGATTTGTATTTGTATCACCAGTATTCTCCCAACATGGTTTTGCACTATTAGCACTTTCTCTGATTTGGCTTAGTTCCCTAACAGTATTTTTATCCTTACCGGTATTGTCAATATCCTCTATCAGTTTTCTGTATCAACCAGAGCCTATTTTTCCATATTCTGACCATTTATTTCTAACATGGCAGTTCAAAGGTATTACTCAAAGTCAATGGAATGCAAACTTCCCTTCTCCTCCTTTTTGTGGTTCTGTTTTGTACTTTACACCATTCATTACCTAGCTTCTGTTCATTAAATAGTTCAGTTTCTTCCAATATTTGTTTTCTTCTTGTCACTTGCTTTCTCATTAATGCCATTATTAGCTTTAGTGTTGTCAAATCACCCTTGCAATGTATCAACATTTTTGTGTTATCGACAACATGCCTAATTTTCAGAATTTTTGTCTGTAAATCCAGTTTCTGTTTAAGGATTAACATTTCCCTTTCCAACTGCTGCACTTTCTCACATGTCTGACACTTAAAATTGTCTACTGATTCCATCCTTATAAACATCTCGCAGTGTATACATTCTATCCCACTTGTACCTTCTTCAGCCATTGTGCTCTTTACCTTGTCTCTGCCCTTAGTACTACCTCTGGTCAAACAATCAGAGTTCCTGGCAATCCTCCAGGCTTTCCCAGATGACATGGCAGACCCAGCTGTTTGCCTTTGCTGTGTAGCCTCCACTGGGTTTGCCAACGATGGTGCTCACTGACACTCACACAGATGACTGACTACAAAGTGAGGGGGACTGGAAGTAGTGATCAGCAGGTTTCCAGTTATCCTGCTACTGGTAAGTCTCCTTTTCTGGTTTAAAGTACATTTTTGTGGTGTTAAAACTACACTAAAGATGCAGATGGCGTGGTTTTATTGGTACAAGATATGTCTTCTGGTAATGTAGTAATACTGGAAAAAGAAACCCATCAATGTGTCAGATGAGTTAAAATACATAAGTATAAAAGTAAAGACTTAGCTCTAGAGAATACTATGTTATCTAAACTGGCTGGAATTACTGTTGCAAAAGTTACAATTGAAATCTTAGGCATACAGTTTGGATATGGAGACAGGGCTATTACAAACTGGAAATTTAAAACTGAACAAGAAGAACAGACAATTAATAAATGGAATGATGGGACTCTGACAAAAAAGAAGAGTTTATTTAGTCAAAACCTTTGTTATTCCAATCTTTTTGTATGTTGCTCATATTTTCTCTCCCCCCACTCAGTCTGCATACCCAAATTTATAGACTGTTTTTTTCAATTAATATGGAGAAGTAGATTAAACCTGATGAAACGGTGTCACACATATAGGCCTACAAAGATGGTGGTTTAGGAATGGTTTATCCCATTGTTTTCTGTTTGATTTTTTTGTATGCCCTTTATGTCAAATGTTGCACTACTTATACATCAATGATCTGTACCATGGGTGAAGCTGTCAAAGGAATGGCTTGACATTATATTTTCTAGTTAGAAAAAGGGAAGAAGTTTTTTTTTTTAACAAAAACAAGTCTTTTTTCCCAATTTATGTCAAGGAAAGCCTTTTAGGACAAGACAATGCAATATTACTATGGATCAATTAAGAGCAGTAAAGAGAAAGTAACTGTATTTATACACTTTAAAGCATCATTTGTTTTGGACGATCCGTGTTCAAAGTATGTGTTCACAGCATGTCCCAGAATTCCAGTTACAGCTATGCTTTATCTTTGAATGAGCATAGAATAGCGGCTAAGATATGGGATATGATATGGCTGTGTGCTGACAGAAAACAGTGTCTGAGACAACCATAAACATAAAGCTCAGTCACACCACCTGTTTGAGACAAACGTGTTCATCCAACTGGAGAAAATGGGATAGCTATTTTTGGAGGGTTCTTATGTAAAAGATTTATGGCCTCTGTTGGCATTAAACTGGAATTGCCTGTCTTTGCTGGGATATTTTATGATAATCTCATATTTGGTCACTTTGGCAATGAATGGAATAAATGAGATAATGGCACCTTAAATCTACTTATGGCAATGTTGAAATGAACTATTTAGCAAGCCAGATGCCAATGGCTTTTACAACAGAAAGTAGTTACTAATTTGGACTTTTTCATAAAACTCACCATGATATATGTTTAGTACTGTGGAGTATATGAATTTTTGTATATGCCTGGAGCCACTTTAATGCTATTTAGAGGGGGTTACATTGTGCAGGAGCAGAGCTGTAATAAGTTATTGAGTAGGCCTGCCACTCTGATATTTTTTTTCTTACTTTTTTGTTTAAAGTTTTTTTTTTTTCTTATCTGTATTTTTTTCTTTTCTTTTCAGTTATGCATATAATGCAAGGCAGAGGAACATATTATTTATATTATATATTTGTTATGATGTATTTTCCATTGTATTATCTTTGCTTTTGATTTGAATAAAAAAAAAAATTCCCCTACTATTTTTGAGAAGTGCCATGAGATTGTTGCTGTCCACCTGAACAGGCAGACAGGACCTCAGTTTTTTTTTTTTTTTTACCTTTGTTTTACCAGGAGAGACACACTAAGCTGAAAGCTTGTTTACAGGTGCAACCTGGGAACACAAGGAAGTTAAGTGACTTGTTCAGGGTCACACAGTATGGGTTCTATGTGATAACGGCAACTCCTAAAGGGAGATTGCCATTATGGTGAATTCAGAGCGCTGAAAATCAGTTTCGGCGCTCTGACTCCCTGGCACACAACAAAACAGTGCCAGAGACTTCTATTTTTTACATTTATGTGCTGGGTTGTGCCGCCTGCCCCCACACTTAAAGATTCTCAACTCCAGGGGGGTGCATGTCAGTGGGGGGGGGCAAAATGTAAAAAAAATAAAATTTTACAGCCAGCCCGGTAGTTGGATTTCCGCTTGCGATGACAACAACCCAGGTTCAGGAATGGACCCGGGTCATCAGAGGGCCAGCCGGGGGGAGATGGATGGAGCATCAAATGGACAGCTCTCCTTCTCCAGGGGGGAGGATGGGGCATATGCTCGGTGCATGGAGGACCCCTGGTGGAGGCTGGGAGTTCCACCACAACTAGTGTCAGTCTGATCCAGGAGGTGGGGTGGATGCTGGACATCATTGCACATCCCTGCCTCCCAGAAACACAAAAAATTGCTGCCCGTCCATCTATGTGAAGCCCTGCTCAGGCCTCAGTTAGCCTCCTGAGCTGGGCTCCTCTGACTAGTCCCAGTTTTGCAGCACCAGTTGAGGAACGGTGCCATGACCCCACCCTCTGGGGAGCAAGCCAGGGGTGACTGGGGGAGTCACCAGCAATACAGGAGGTGGAGGTTCAGGGTGCTGTGACCAGGGCTGAAAATGCCGATGGCTGTTGCAGTGCATAAAGAATAGAAAATAAAAAAAAAAACTTTTGGGCCAGGCACAACAAAAATGAGCCTGCACCCAGACCAAAACCCAACAGCCTACCTACCAAAGCCATGTGCCGACCCACTATGCCACAGGACCAGCTCAGCAGCCTACCCCAGCACCACCCCTCAAAATCCCTCCCGCCCCTCGCTAAGCGTGCTCACTCCCACTCCCCCGCAGCATACCTGTAGTGACTTACTGTCACTACAGTCACCAACCCACCCCATCCGGTCACTGTATCTGACCTGTAGCCCCTGTGACATGCACTACAATTGAGTCACCCTTTAGGGGGTCACTCAATCACGGTCGCACACATCATGTTTTACAAACAGTATTCAAGCGGGGGCTGTGGGATTCAAACCCAGGTCTCCAGGTTTGCAGCGCACAGCCTCAAACCACTGTGCTATACTGCCTCCAAGTTTAATATCTCATGTGAAAGATGGCTCCTCAGGAGTGCAGCATCTCTCTCAAGCAGCACTAGTGTCAGTCCTGGGATGTAACCCAAGTTCCTGGTGTGGGGATGAAACCCACAGTCTTCCGATCTTCTGGCCTCAGAGGCAAGTGTGCAACCTGCTGAGCCACTGACACTAATAATGCGAGTTTGTCAGAAATACCCCTAGGGCTGCATCAAAAGGAAAGTCCCAGAAGGAGTGCAAGGCGGATTGTAAACTTTATTGCTACATCTCCTCACAAAGCCCTTCACCTTGTTGGATTTTGGAACGAGTGTTTGTGCCAATAGTTCCTTTGACATTTTGGACATAAGGAGAGCAGCACAGGGACAATAGGGTGCTCTGTGACTATTTACAAACTGAACAAAAGAAGTCACAGCACACCTAAATTTGCACCCGGAAATAAGCCAAGAGTCACACCAGATCTGTTTCTCCAAAATCTGATTTCATTTACTAATATCCACCACAACAGTGCAGAAAAAGACCTGAATGGCCTACAAGGCCTATACTTGGAGGAACAATAGCCACAGACACCACTAACATTTCAATCGAATAGCCTTTGTCAAGGTTCTTCTGACATCTTGTTTGCTAATTCTGCATTGACCTACAATTCACAACAGCAGTTTTTACTGGGTTAAGTACATTAGATAATTGAAAGACTATTTACAAGTGTGAACCAGATTATTATTTTAATATTATTAAAGTACATATGTATAGTTAGCATAACTGCCAAAGGTAAATTAACAGCAATGTTTAAACTATTATGCAAAAAGTAAGTTAATGGGCTTGAAACAGAGGGTTTATTACTTTTATTGTCAGTAAATATTTCATAAATCCAGGCCTTGTAGATGCGCTTGTTTAACTACATGGCTTCAACCTCAGAAAGGGTCCACCTCATTTGTTCATTGTAATAGAAACATAGAAACATAGAAGTTGAAGGCAGATAAGGACCACAAGGCCCATTCAGTCTGCCCATTTTTTCTACCTTATGAATGTGCTATAGGCCTTTGCTCCGTCAATGGCCTATCTATTCATACTCATCTGTATTGCTCCCTTATGCCTATCCCATGCCTGCCTAAAGCCCTTCTCTGTATTCATATCCACCACTTCCTAGGTAGGCTGTTCCATGCATCCACCACCCTTTCTGTGAAAAAGAACTTCCTCGCATTACCCCTTAATCAACCTCCTTCTAATATCATGCTGGGTCCTCTCATCCTGCTATTTTTCTTATATTGAAACATGCTAGACTCTTTCACCTTGTTAATGCCCTTAAGGTGTTTAAGATGTAATGGGAGTACCCTGTTGGCAAAATATATTAACATTGTATCATGGGATTCAGGTAACAATGTTGATGTGATGTCCCTGTCATGGATATCTATACATTATTATGTATTATATCATTACAGTTTAAGTTCCGTTTTAGAGTCCTTTCCAGCTTCTTTTCTCTTCTTGATTTCTTGCTTTTTCCTGGGGGCTCAAACAGCTTGTCATCTAAAGGAAAAGTGTCCAACACAGTCTGCCCCTTCTTATCCTGGGCTCGAGTCAGAACAGCACACACAGCTGATGTAGGTGACAACAAATGTTCAAATAAGAGGTAATCATGTCCCAGTACAACAGGTACAGGCAATTTAGGCACCAGTCCCACCTTCATGGATTGTGATTGGGAACTGAGACTTAGGCTTATGTCCTTCAAGGGTTAATAATGGACATCACCATGAATACAGGTAACTCCACTTCTCTCTATCCCTGATTCCCCTTGCACAAGGTCAGCATGTATTGAAGTCTGATGGCTCCCAGAATCTAGTAATGCTGTTACTTGTTTCTCTTCCACGGTGATAGGAACAACATAATGTCCCCAGTTAGCTAAGGCCAGGTGGGTAAAGTCACTTTTCTTCTTAGGGCAAAATCTGGCTATGTGTCCTTTACTTTGACACGCATGACATACAATCTCAGGGTTGTAAGGTCTTGTGGGTCTGTTCATTTTACCTGTATTATAAAAAGGTCTGAGAAATGAAGCGTTCTGATTGACTGCAAACATTCTAACAGCCTTATGTTAATCTTTTATTAACACATATGTAGGACTTAACCATGTGCTGAACAAGATTTAACACTGTTTTAAAACATTTTTATTATAATAGCAATAAGGCACTCCCAGGGATTATGTTAATAGTCAGTTAATCACCCTCTAGGGGCATGTGGCACTCGGCTACATCTCGTGACACAGTACACCCCTAGAGGGTGATTAACAGACCATTAACATAACCCTTGGCAATGCCTTATTGCTTAATAAAGGGTACATGAATTGTTTTTGTTCAGACTGCTGTTATCCCTCAGGAAGGGATCTGTGTAGTCCTGAAAGCATGTATAATGTGTGCAGTAACAGCAATGTACAATTTCTTTGGTGGTCCAATAAAAGGTATCACAATATTAAACAAATCCCCCTGCTTTATATGTATTTGTTTACTTTAAATGGCTTATTAAACTAGCACTATCACCCATCTTATGTAAAACACATTTTAGTACTAACACAGACCTAAGCCGAGGAGCTGTTCTTAATTACATGAAGTTGATAAATGCGATACAATCAAAGGTTTATAGTAGAAGCACAGCAAAGGATTTTATTTACAAATAAAGAAACATTTATCTGGAAATACCAGCTGGGCATTTTATAAGTAGGCAGTCCGGGGCTTAAGCTGCAGCAATTTCTAATAAAGTCAGTAATCACACTAACCACAGGGCATTCCTGCTAAAATGATGGATAGTATCCCACATGCTCTCTTTGGCTATTAAAAAGCAACTACCCATCCCCCTACAGTATGTTCTTTCACAAACCTGTTTCAGCTACAAGAACTGAATACAGAATTTATCTTATTAATTTTCTGTTTTCCTTTCCAGAGTTTAAGACAGAGTTTAGTAGCCTGTCAAAGATGTGTGCATAAATAATATGTTGCTGGCATGGCTGAACACTTAAAGCTATTGTAAAGGACATTGTTGTGCTTGCATAGTGGTTACAGTGCCAATCTGTGAAGCCTGAGACTTGAGTTTGAATCCCACAACTGCCACTTTCTGTGTGATCCCATTCAAGTCACTTTACCTCTCAGTAATCTCTGTCTCTCTCTATCTCAGTGCTCTGTGACTCTCCCTGTGTGTTGAAACTGTCAGCAATATTCTTGCCACCACCCTCTGACTGTAAAGTGCTTTGGGATATGGTTTGTATGAGAAGTGTTACATGAAAATATTTCTTACCTTTCCAAATTATTAGACTAGGATACATCATAGGCAGAATGATGAGCAGAAAGCAACCATTCTAAATGACTATTTCTGCTTAGTATTTACAATAGAGGATAGCAGGTCTCCACTAGAAAAATGTGTAAAGGCAGCTGCAAGCAGATCCCAGAAATGTGGCAGGTGGAAGTATCAGTACAGTAAAAAAAAGGTCATGTAGCCTTGAAAGTAGAAAATGCACCAGGGCTAGATGGGATGCACCAGATGGTGGTCAATGAATTGGTATCAGAAGTGGCTGAACCACTAGCAGGGCTATTCAATAGCTCACTGCAGTCAGAGGTGGTGCAGAGAGATTTGAGGACAGAGGATGTGGTTTTGCTTCTCTTGGGAGGGAATAGGGAGGAACCAGGAAAATACAGACCCATCAGTCTTTCTTTTATTGGGGGTAAACTGATGGAGACACTAGTCAAAGCGTACCTAGTGGCCTCCTTGAAAAAACAATCTGCTCCTGGACATAAACAGCAAGGGTTTGTGGCAGGGAACTCTTGTCACACTAAGCTGATGGTATTCTTTGACGGGGTTGCAATGTCAGCGGATATGACAGAAGCAGTAGCTTTACTCTACTTTAACTTCAGTAAGACATTCAACTCAATGCCACACAGGAGGCTGCTGAAGAAGTTAGAGGTCAATCCACCAATGAAGGACTGATTTAAATGCCTTCCCTGCCCAAAGAAGCCTCAAACCCGAGACACACCAGAGACCACTCCGAGGGAGATCGGAGGTCGCGAGGGCCTGCTCTGAAGCCCTCCTTGCCCAAAGAAGCCTCGAACCCGAGACACACCAGAGACCACCCTCCCTGAGGAGACCGGAGGTCGCGAGGGCCTGCTCTGAAGCCCTCCCTGCCCAAAGAAGCCTCGAACCCGAGACACACCAGGTAATTTCTACCTTGATCCAGTCTGCTGCCACCATCGTTGGTCATCTGGTGTCTTTTCTCGAAACGGCCACAAGCTCCCCTGCTCAGTGCATGAATCCCGGCCAGAGTAGCACCTCGAGTTGCTGCCCAGGCTCAAACGGAGCTGAACTGTTACTTTTGTGCCTGATTTTGAAACTATTTCCATTTGCCTGTAACTGTATTTAAAAGCTTGGAGTCACTGCAAGCCCAGGACCTGTGTTCTGTCTGAAATCCCCCAGTGCAAATCGGACTGGGGACTGTTTGTTAATTTGTAAAGTGCATTTCCAGTTGTAACTGAATTACCCCCTGTGAGAAACTCATTTGGGAACTGTTTAACTTCTAAGTGCTATTCCAGTGTTTAGAATTTTGAGTTTTGTCCTGCTAGTAATTGCCTTCGTTTTTTGAATCACAATAGTACCTGATAGCCAACAGCCCATTTGCTCTTCTCCCCACACCCACTACCAGCCCGCCCCCAGCAGGTTAATCTTTTGCCTGGGCTGCCTATTTAATCCCCCCTCTCTCTTCATTCTCCCGCAGAGACCACCCCTCCCCTGAGGAGACCGGAGGTCGCGAGGGCCTGCTCTGAAGCCCTCCCTGCCCAAAGAAGCCTCGAACCCGAGACACACCAGGTAATTTCTACCTTGATCCAGGCTGCTGCCACCATCGTTGGCCATCTGGTGTCTTTTCTGAAACGGCCACAAGCTCCCCTGCTCAGTGCATGAATCCCGGCCAGAGTAGCACCTCGAGTTGCTGCCCAGGCTCAAACGGAGCTGAACTGTTACTTTTGTACCTGATTTTGAAATTATTTCCATTTTTTTTTTTTTTTTCTTCTCCATTAGCTCCTTATATTGTTTTGCCACTAGAGGGAGCCTAATTAAGTTTGAACAATTTGCTCCCAGTACCTCACTTGTCACATTTTACTGCTCTCTAGTAGCTGTTTTCACTTGGTCATCACCCCCTCATCACTCCCTCATCACCCCCTCTCCAATCGTCGAAAGCTATCCCGCCATTGTGCACCCCCAGATCAGCCCTCCTCTTCCTGCTCCTGTCAGGCAATGTCCACCCCAATCCCGGGCCTGGCAGCACTGGTCCTCCCCTGAAATCTCCTGGCTGCGATTGCTTCTATGAACATCTGTAGCCTCCTGAAAAACTGGACTCTCTGCACTGCTGGGTGACTCTTCATAAACCTGATGTTGTTGCCCTTGTTGAAACCTGGCTGTCTCCTCCACTCCTAACTCTCATGTCTCTCTCCCGGATACACTCTCCACCGGTTGGACCGTGTCGGCAGGAGAGGTGGGGGCTGTGTCTTCTATTTGAAGGATTCTCTCGTGGGGCTACCACTCCCACCGCCTGACCTCGACCATAAGGCCCAGGCACTTACTCTAAAGCTGTCCCTGGACCCAGCTAGAGGCCCATTATTCCTAACCATAGCCTACATACCCCCCAAGAACCAATCCCAGGCCCTGGGCCCACTAATTGACTACCTCACCTCCCTACCCAACTCGTCGGACCAAATCTTGGTGGGCGACTTGAATATAAACTGGCTCTGCCCCTCATCTTCCTCCCACCGTGAGGCTTTCGATTCAATTGACCTAACTCAACTGGTCTCACAGCCTACTAGAAAAAACCCTAGGGGGGGGACAAGCACCCTCCTGGATGTGGTCCTCACCAACAGGCCAATCCGCATCCACAACATCCAAATCCTCCCTGACTGCCTCAGTGACCACTCCCCTGTGCTTTTCAACTGGGAAACCCCTCGGCTCTCATCCCCGGTCAAAACCACCTCTCAAAGGCGGCTTAGGCCTGGGGGACTCATAGGCCTTAAGCGCTTCCTTGCCCACACTGATTGGTCCCCTCTAACGAGGGCAACCAACATTGACTTGGCCCTGGGCTTCTTTGTAAGCACTTTCAACTTTGCCTGTGATATCTTTGCTCCCATAACTGCTAGGAGGTCCAAAGTGAAACATGCCTCTTGGATCACCCCTGCCCTTCTGTGGCAACTTAAGCAACGTGACAATCTTTGGCACCTTGCTATTGCTACTGGCCATTCAGCTGACAGGCAGTCCTATGCTGCTGCCCATAACCAGTGCACCTGGGCCATTCGTAAAGCAAAGGCGGAATACTACCAATCCTCTCTTACCTCCTCCTGGGGGAACCCCAGGTGCTTCTGGGACAACATCAAGCAACTGAATGGTCACTCCCAGTCCCCTTCTCCTTCTCTTCTCAACATCAATGGTACCGTCTCCTCTGACCCTGCCCTCATTGCCTCCCACCTCAATAACTCCTTTACCGACCTTAGCTCAGTACTTCCTGGTAACTTTTTCAGTCCACCCTCCATCTGTACCACCACCCATTGCCCGCCTCTTTCCACCTGCGTCTGTCACCATGCAAGAAGCTAGGCCTTACTTGCTAAAAGCCCTAAAAGGTAACACCATCGGTAATGACTCACTTGATCCCTGCCTTTACGCCAGGTCTTGGATCAGGTCCTCTCACCTATTACATGCATTTTCAACAAATCACTCTGTCTCGGAAAATTCCCTCTGCCTGGAAGATTGCCACAGTTACCCTGTCCATAAGGTGGTGACAGGACTCTTCCGGTAACTACTACCATCTCAATCCTCTCCCTCTCTAAGGCGTTAGAGAAAATTGTGGCATCCCAAGTCTCTGACTACCTCTGTAGAGTACATGTTTTCTGCCCTGAACAACACGGGTTCAGAGCAGGTAATAGTACCAATACAGCACTCCTGGAATTTTCCAACTTCCTCCATGCCTCCTTGGACTCTGGTGCCCTGGCTGGTGCTATATTCATTGACCTGTCTAAAGCATTCGATACTGTTTCGCATCCTCTTTTGCTCTCCACCCTCGATCTAATAGGCTTTGCCTCAGGACCTGTTTCCTGGTGCACCAGCTATCTCTCCGCCCACTCCCAATGTGTGAAAGTCAACGGTACTCTCTCTGAAACATGCCCCATTCGCTCTGGGGTGCCGCAGGGCTCAATTGTTGGACCCCTACTATTCTCACTCTTTCTTAACTCCCTACCCAGCAGTTGTACGGGTAAGATGCTTCTCTATGCTGATGATGCTGTTCTTGTTGCCTCCCACAATGACCCCATGCTGCTACAGAACTCCCTCCAACTAGTCTTTGACTCTGCAGCTACCTGGTTCACTGAGCACCCGACTTGTTATCAACCTTAAGAAAACAAAAACGATGCTCTTCTCCCACCCCAAAATAAGTACAGCAAGTTTCCCTTAGCTGTCCTTTCCACACCAATCTCGTCATTGACCAGGTGCAATCCTATAAATATCTTGGTATAACCTTTGACCCTGCACTTTCATTCCATGGACATATATCTGCCCTAAATTCTGTCACCAACTCACGGCTAGGCATTCTTTACCGCACAAGAAATGCCTCCTCCTGATGCCCTCCGCCTGGCTGTCACCTCCTCTGTCATGTCTCTCATTGACTATGGCCTTCCGGTCATGGCTCAGCAGATCAGACTGCCCTCAACAAGGTTCGTCTCACAGTAAATAAGGCCTGCAGACTTATCACTGGTGCTCCCAGACTCACTCACACATGTGAGCTGTACACCCTGGCTACCCTACTCAACCTGGAAGAGCGACTCATGTATCAGACATGCCCTGCATGGCCTATCCCCCATAGGCCTATCCAACTCCATTCGCCGTACTGCACCGACCCTGATCACGCTGCAGCTCGCCAAGAGCTACCCTAGTTATTCGAGAGCCAGGACCTCACAAGGTCAGAGGGCATTCCCCTACCGGTCTCCCACTGGTATAACTCCCTCCTGCCAGTGTCTCAAACTCTCTAACCTTAGCTTGCTTTAAGCCCAGGCTCAGAAACTTCCTGCTTAGCTCTTGCAAATGCAACTGCCGCTAGCCTAGTGTAAAAAAAATATATATATATATATACTCTGTTTGACAATGCTCACTGGCAGTTCCCCCATTCCTTTCCCTACTTATTCCTCCTCCCTATCTCCCACCCTTCTACCCCCACCAGCTCTTCCCCAACCATAAGTTTTGCACCTTTTGTTATCTTTTGCTCGTTGGAGATTGTACTCTATTGTAACAAAATTGTAATTGAACTGTAACTTTTTTGTTTGTAAGTACTGTGTCCCTTGTACTACTGTTCTGATGTCCTCTTTGTGACGAGGTACCTTTGTAAATGAGCTTCTGGCCCAAAGGTTTCTAAACTGATGTTTAACTAAATAAAATAAATAAATAAATAAATGGGTGGAACGTTGGATGGAGGGACATCAGAGAGTGGTGGTTAATAGAGTCAAATCAGAAAGATGGGTCATGAGTGGGAGGCCACAAGGATTGGTACTGGGACCGGTCTTTTTCAATATGCTCATCAGTGGCATAGGAGAAAGGGGAATTTAGGGAAAGATGCACCTCTTTGACAATGACACTAAGCTCTGTAGCAGGCTACACAATATGGAGGGCTGAGAGAACTGAAGAGCTTAGAGAGATGATCCATGGTTTGGCAGTTGAAATTAAGTGCCAAAAAGTGCAAGGTGATGCACATTTCGAATAAGAATCTCTGGACGGAATACTGAACAGTAGAAGTTAAGCTGTCTACTACTTCAGAGGAAAGGGACCTACTGTAGGAGTCTTTATAAGTGACTCCTTAAATCAAACCAGCCAATGTAGCAAGGTCTACAGCAAGGCAACTAGAATGTTGGGGTGTATCTGGAGGGTTCAATAGCAGGAAGGAGGAGATAATGCCACCTCTCTATAGATCACTGGTGAAACCCCATCTGGAATACTGTGCCCAGTTCTGGGGTCTCTATCTGAGGAAAGACTGAGACAGGCTGGATACAGTGCAGCATAGTGTAAACAATATGCTCAGGGCAAACAGGGCAGATCCTATGAAGATTGGATTAGGGCACTAAATATGTACTCATTGGAGGCCAGAAGGGAGAGGGGTGACATGATAGAAACCTTCAAGTTTGTGAAAGGAATAAACAAGGTAAACTGTAAGGAACTATTCAACAGGAATAAGTGGTCATTTTCAAGGGGCCATAAAAGGATATTCGAAGGAGAGAGATTCAAGAGGATTGTGAGAAAAAATTACTTCATGGAGAGATTGATTGAGCTATGGAACAGCATACTTTCTGAGGTGGTAGGAGCAAGAACAATACATGGGTTCAGGCATGGCTGGGCCAGAATAAGGGGTTTAATAGTTCTTCAGGGGGTAGAAGTATGGCATGGAGCAAAGAGAGGGCTTAGGGCAAAATCCTATGTAGACAATAGGTCACAGTGTAAGGTCTGGGAAAGCAGGATTGAATGTATGGGCCAAAGGTCTTTTTCTTATGATAGTGTCTACATTTTATGTCTCTGTGTCAATTGGGAGGAAATTTGGGAGTCACATATGTTTTGAAAGACACAATTAAATACATTTTGCATTTGTAGAAATATTGGGAAGGCCAATAAGACACAATGAAAGTATTAAAAGACATTGAGTTAGCTACAGTCAAGGTAAATATAATAGTTTCAGTCCCTTTATTTTAGTAGATACTTCCCTCTATAATCTTTCTCAGAAAATTGTAATGGAAAAAAAAAATGTCTGAATGAATTTCTTTGATAATATCCGCCCACCTGTGAGGGGGCATGGCTAGCTGCTGGAAAGATGGCAGCTTATATATCTCACTATCTCAAACCCCGTGCACATTTTGTTCCAATCCAAACTAAAATCACAACAGTTTAGAAGAAGAAGAAGAAGAAGAAGAAGAAGAATCAACATTTATATAACACTTTTCATACACAATGTATCCCAAAGTGCCTTACAAACAATGCTAGACTGGTAGTGAAGTGACTGAAAGTGTAGTGGCAGCCATATCATACATCAACACCCACACAAAGCCTGGACACTTGCATGAACCATTTTTTTTTTTTATGGGAAAGGGGAATATTGGCCAAGACTCTGGGAATGTCACCTACTCTTTGCGAAGAGTGCCTTGGGTTCTTTTACTTCCACCTGGACACCTACCAGGACAGCACCAGGATGGGTAGAAGGCACCTTGGTTTATTGTCTCATCAGAAGGATGGCACGCCCCAACAGTACAGCACCCACAAATACTCCACTTGGGTGCCAGCGTTTTTAGGTACAAGCCCAATCCTAGTGTGGGACAAGAACCCAGGACCTTCTGGTCCAGAGGTGGATGTGCTACCAACTGAGCCGTGCTGACACCGAAGTGCAAGTTTACTTGACATGTGGGAGCATTGGTACTTTTCTTCAGCTAATCTGTTGCCTAGTTCATGACCACAATCCCTTCAGCATTCTGACTTTCCCTTTTTCTCTTGCAGTTTGCAACTGCCTCATGGCCTGACTGAAATTCGGCCTTGCAGGGAAAGAGAATGTGAATTGTCTGCCACAAATCTCAGCAGTTTCTACACAACAATGGCTTAGCGCAACCCATCACAATGTTTCAAAGACTCAGTATTTCTCCTGCTTATCCATCACCTAGTTTATGACTGCCACCCATTATCCAGCTGGACTTTCAGTTTCTGGCTTGTTGCGCACTACTGCTTCCAACCTAACATTTGGGCCTGCAGAGAAGGAGAAAGTGAATTATCTGCTACAGCAGTCCTCACACAACAGCAGCTCAGTGCAGGGTATTGGACTCTTCACTTTCACTCTCTTGCCTGCTGCCAACTGTGACCTTCAGGTTTAACTGAGACATGAAACTGTGGGGAACATAAAAGGGAATGTGAACCGATGATACAGTCTGAACATAGCTAATTGAGCTACTGTTCCTAATGATAGGGTGCATACAATGACAATGCTGTCACAAATATTAGAAGACAGACACTGCAGAATTAAATGTACAGTGTCCAAGACTACCAGGGACATGGCTAGTTTAGGGTCAAGAGTGGAAGCTACGGAGCACTGGATTCTCCAATCAGAAGCTCAGAAAGTAATTAATTACCTGTCCTTCAAGGTCAGTGACCTGTAGACCCATCCAAGAAGGAACAACATGTAGCTGGTGGGGCTGCTGAGGTGGCAAAAAGGCCACACATTATACTGTTCCTGCAAAAGATTATTCCAGAGGTGTTCAACATGCCCAACTGCCCCCCTAGAGATAGAGCAGGCCCACTGTTCTCTGCCTGATCCTGCCCAAAGTTCTTCCATACCCTGAAAAGGAGAACATTTGAAAATTGGTGCAAGAAAGAGGGTCACTGCAGTGATATGGACATAATCTGCAACTCTTCCAGACTTTCACCCCCAAGCTCTCACACTGCAGGAGAGCCTGCACTGTGGTTAAAGGGATGTTTGTGCATACTAGATGCAAAACAGCTATAAGGTATCCACCACAGCTCAGAATCATGCTAAATGGTACTGCTCACTTTTTTTGACAGCCCTGAAGCCCCTGAACAGTTTGTTCATTTTACATGGCCTAACCATGCTTTCACCTTGGCTGCTCCCCAAGGGGCCATAGGGCAGAATAGGCTGCAGCAAATGGACATTGTGACAACACTTTGGGATCAGAGTATTTAGCCAGAGTGCTGGAAAATGAAGGTCAGATGGCACAGCAAAGGCAAGGCCATGAAAGGAAAAGACAAAAAGCACAAAACCACTTCACATATCAGGACTTTCACAAGCATTCTGGGAGCCTTAAGTGGGACTTACCCTCTTTGGCCTGTTCCAGAAGCCTGACTAAATCTCTAAGCTTCCCTGTCTAAATCACATATGACCCCCCCATACCCTCATCTCTGAACAGGAGGAGACAGCCTGATTTTCAGAGCATCCTGTGGCCCCAATGCCAGAGCAAGTTCAGTGTTCCTAACCAGATGCCTTGTCTTGGGTAGATCGATTGGCCTCACCTCCTACAACTGTGCACACCATTATCCTCACTGCTGAATATCTATTACCACAGCAGTGACAGCAACAGGATCCTTGTTGAGCATAATTCAGCCACTATTGACAGTAAAACTTGAATGTTTTATTGTCTTACCCAACTGGGCCTGGCCAGGGACCATATCCTTGCATACAAACTATCCCACTAATTGATGCAGTATGGTGGGGATCACACCAGGAGGACCCCAACTAGGACAGGTGGGAGACCTCCATTGGACAGCATTTACATCTTTCACCTGTATGCTCATTACCCTGTGCTTGTACCTGATGAGTACTGACATACGAGCAGCCTGCATTAACTGTTTAAACCTCTTGCTCTAGTCTTTCCCTGACTGCTGCTCAGGACTTGTCTCCTGAGTTCCCTCAAGGGATGAGGAACTGAGGTATAATTTCTGAATATCTGTTGTTGTTGCAACCCACAGACTGGTAAGTACTATATGGCAAAAGTTTTAGATGGACTTGACAGTATTGCAGATAACTTGTTTGTAATTTCTGTAAATATCATTCTTTCTGCTGGGTTACCCCCACCACCACCACCACCACCAATTGCTGCCTTTTAATTGTCAACAGAACTATCTGGTGGAGGGTGGGAGGGCCTGCAGTGGGTGACCTGAAAGCTCTTTGATATCTGAACATGGCTTTACTTCCCCACACAGCACCAGAATTTAGACCCCCTCCAACATAAGGCCTGCCACTGTGAAAAATTGACATACATTTTAGCCCAGACGTTTTCTTCCTACCTTCAGCCTCCCTCTCCTAAACCCTTTTTCATTTGAGGGGTGTTTCTTCTGTAGCTATAACCAAGTTATGTGCTGTTGCCATGACTAAATATATCCTTCAGTTCTGTAGCATAAGGTCTGCACTAAAAGTAATTGAGGACAGGGCACTTGAAAAATGTTTTACTTGTAAGTGTTGGTTACCTATACTGCCATAAGAATGTTGGGGCTCTACTGGTACCTATCTATGCTAGGACCCCCAGTCTGGGGAGGGACAGCAGTCTGAAGTGGAGAGGGGGTCACCTTGCTAAGCCCCCCAATAATGAGTCTTGGGGGTTTAAAAAAGGATCTGTCTCACCTCCTGCACTGTCTTGTTTTTGACTGGTACTGTACATCCTTGCAGTTTATATATCTGTCTCCTCCACCCACCAGGCATTCATGTGGTAATCATGGGGCAGCAACCTCCTCCCCCTTTTTGCAGTTAAAGAAGTGGTCAGGTAACATAATGCAATCTTACAGACATGAAGGCATTCCTGAGTATCTTAGAGCGCCCCTACTCCCTCTCCACTTTTCATTTACCCTTACCCTCCATTCCTCTGTAGGCCTACGTCTCTCATGACAAACTGTGACTCAATGAGCTTGGAATACCAGCTTACTTCAACTACCCCAAACTGAGTTCCACCAATTTTATTAAAAAATAACTATCTGCAATGCCTCAATGGAGTGCTTGCGAAAGGTGGTAACAGTAAAAAATGTCATATGCACTGCTTTCATTACACTGGTTACAAGTGCCTATGCTGTATTTGTTTTTTTGGTACATCTTAGTGTGCCTGGAGTGGAGTATACTCTCTCTGGTTACTCTTGTCTTACTAGAATTTGTTTTTTAGTTGTTACAAAGATGCAAATGAAATATTATTGGTACAGCTGTTTCTAAATGCCCCATTGCTTATGGGTTAAGAAGGTCCCCCCTCTCTGAGACTCTATGTAACTTACAAGAGCCCCCAGTGGTCATGCATTTACCTTATTTTTAAATGGCATCCATAAACTGGGTCACCTGGAATGTCAGGGGACTGAACTCCCCAGTAAAACAGAAGATGGTATTAAACAGTCTAAAACCATTAAAAGCCCAAGTAGTACTTTTACAAGAAACCAAGCTTAGGTCAGCAGAAGCTCTTATGTAATACAGGGAGCCTGGGGGCAGAAGCTCATGGCTGTGCACTCTCTGTGAAAGCTGTGGTGTCCATTTTACTTCACAAAAACTTTTTTTGCAAAATTATGCACCAGGTGTCTGACACTGAAGAAAAGTAGGTACTTGTTAAATCAGAAACACCCGAGGGTCCACTATTAATTGTAAACATTTATGCACACAATGTCAAAAGGCCAGCCCTCTTTCATGAGCTTGGTCAAGCAATTGCTGAATGTTGGGATCCGGCTACCCCATAGTGGTTGAAGGGGATTTTAAACTTACACTAGAGGCCTACAAAGACAGATCCACTGGACAGCCTGACTCTCACCTCAATGCCTAGGCCACTCTAAAAGCCATGATGGCCGAGTTCTTATTGACGGATGCATGATGGTTTTTACATCTCCAGGATCCTGACTGCATGTGTCACTCAGTTACCTATGACAACTCCAGGAGATGGGATTTCTGGTTACAGTTTCCAACAATCAACAAAGCCTGCTGACCTCTGTGATAGCCCCACTATATTTCTCAGACCATGTCTAGGTATCACTGGTTTGGTGTGGGGATCAAACTCTGAAAAGTCAACTACCTAGAGACTGGACTCACTACTTGTCTGGGATAATTAATTTACACTATACATCAGATCAGGAAGGAGATGTCCTCCTTTTTTTCAGAGTGAAAGATAGTGTGGGAGGCCTTTAAAGCCACTATGTGGGGAAGATTATGGGCTATGCAGACCATTGCAGATGGCACAGGGAACGTGAACAAAAACACATAGGTGCTACATCTATGTGTAAAGATAAAATTCAAATTAGTGTAATTTCGATGAAATCTTGTGAAATTGTGCAACAATGTGTGGAAGTTCATTAGAATTTCACAGAATGTTTGAAATTTACTAATGTGGTCATAACTCAGCTGTCAATTGAGCTAGAGACCTGTCATTTAGGATGCTTACTTTTTGATAGGTCCTCTAACAGTGTGCCTAACATCTTGATATTATGATGCATTGTCTCAAAACTATAGGTACTCAAAGACTGTCATTTTATTTTTTTGTGGGAAATTTTTTGAATATTTTTATCTCATGTACAGTAACTCAGGCAGCTTTGGAGCTAGGAATCTGAAACTAGTGTAAGTGTAGTAATAACACTAATACCTGTAAAATGGTATAATATTTTGATGAATGCTTTCAAAATTATATTAAAATAACTAAAATCAAAATGTTGGCAACATCCCCAGCTATGTGTAGCACAGCCCCATTTAAAGCTTAATACTTACAACTTGGTGCACATACCCATGTTGCAAGTTTCACTAATACTGATACCGTGGAGAAATTTGGCTAAGGATTTTTAAAATTAGGTGAAAAAAAATGAAAACTAAATGTTCGGCCACCCACAACTCACTCCTTTCAATCTAGGACTTCGAAATTAGGTACACATATGAAATTCATTGGTACCTGTGTGCCTAATGAATTTGGTATCATTTGGATATGCACTTTGAAAACTAGACCAAAATAACTGAAATTTAAAATTTGATGAAATTCAGTGGACTTTTAGAAATATATTAATTTAGTCATAGCTCAACATTCCATTGAGCTACAGATGTTACATTTGGCAAGATTATTGTTGATATGAGTTATAATTGTGTTATATATGTTATGACAGGATACACCATCTCAAAATGATAGGTGCTCAAAGTCTGTCATTTTATTTTTTGTGGGAAATTTCATGAATATATTTATCTGCATATAACTCAGGCACCTTTTGAGCGAGAAACTTGAAACTGGGTACATATATACATGTAGTAATATCCCTTATATCAGCAAACTTTATAACATATCAATGAATGGTTTCAAAATTTTACTAAACTAAAATCTTAATGTTGACAAAATGTTTGGCTCCCAATAGCACAGCCCCCTTTAAAACTTGAGACTTAAAACTTAATGCACATAACTACGCTTCAGGTTTCTCTAAATACAGAAACTGTGGAGACATTTGGATAATAAATTTTAAAAATCTGACTGAAAAAAAACTAAAAATAACATTTTGATTAAATCTTTGGGCATCTATAACTCAGCTTCCTTTCAGTCTAGGATGCTGCAATGTGGTACACTTATGTGAGCCATCAGTATATGTCTACCACCAAATATGGTGTTATTTGGATATATACTTTAAAATCTAGGTCAAAATAACTGAAATTGTTAATTTGGTGAAATTCTGCAGAATGCCATAGAAATTGCCACAGAATCAAAATGATAATTTCTGAGGCATTCTGATAGCAGCATTTTATATTCTATCCAGCTCTACTGGAGGCTAAATTAGAGACTAATGAAAAGCAGTAGAAGCAGAAGTCGGGGCAACATAAAAATGCCCAGATGCTGAGTTTGGGCTACTCCAAATTGGGGCTGGCAGAACTCGGTAAAGTTATCAAATACGAAATGGAACATTGAGGGGTTCTGATTAGTCCTGATTGGTTCTGATTAGTTCTCATTATTTATAACTTCTTGAAGACCTGTGATAAAATGCATAAAAAAGGGACACACTATATAATATTTAACACTGGGAGCCAAAATGGGACTACTTTAATCCATTATTTTTATGAAGAATAACATAAGACTGCTATTGTGGGAGATAGACAAGACAAGCAGTGGCACCCTCTTGGCACAGGGAGGAAGATAAGTATGGCACAAGATGCAGCAATTAGCAAAGCTATCAGTAGCTCCTTCATGCCCACCCTTTGTGGCATACCTGTTTGGGCCCTTGTGAGTGCTGGGACAAAAAGGGATGGAGAGAGAGAGAGAGAGAGCGAGAGAAGGGGAGAGAGAGAGCGATAGTTCACTCTATTTAAATTAGTGTACAGTGTAGAGTATTTACAAAGTGTTTTTAAGTCTTCTTTTTTTTGAATCCATGGAAAAAATGTCTCATGACATGGTAGAGAGAGAGAGAGAGAGATACATATATATATATATATATATAGAGAGAGAGAGAGAGACAGAGACAGAGAGAGAGAGAGAAGGAGAGGGAGAGATGCAAGTAGCTAAGATATTTTGTATTAAAGCAGGATATATTCTTTTGCTAGTTGTGCCCACCACTCTATCCATGTGGTGCAACTGCATTACATGTCCCAGTGTACTATGGTACAATATACTACCTATACTACCTGCTCCAACAGGTGGTATTGTTTTGTACTGCTTCTATTTAGCAAAATCTTTTAAACAAGAAATGTAAAATACCTTACTGACCACCACTCAGACAGTCACATCAGTCAAATGCAATAAATAATAAACAGTGTGATGTGTACACCTGACAACACACATACCACATCCTTTCTACTTCCAACACACAATTGCTGCTAATGCCAAGTACTACATCTGGTACAATAATATTTTACACAGTTGCTGACAAGTAGCAGTAGTAAGAAGTACCCTAACAAATAAATAAATTTAGTACTACCAACAAAGTTTTGGAACAGAAAAACACATTTGCTATATGTACATTCTGGTCTGGATCCACTGATGTTACTATTTTTTTTCTGTGTTCATTGTGTTTATTCAAGTAATCCTGGGCTGACTTAACCTAACTCTTTACCACTATCATAACATGCCTCATGTATAGAGTAGATCCTAGTCACAAAATATTTTTACCACAGGCACAATGGGGGAACTGTTTCATGAAGAAGGTCAGTAGTTGTTTATATGATATGGCTGCCACTACACTTTCAGTAGTTGTTTATATTCATTCGAGTGTCGTATTTGAAATTAAAGGGAAAAATGTTGACTTTTAGAAATGTCACATGCTCAGCATTTTCTGGTGACAAACAGGATATTGTGTCAGTTATAGCATTATCAGCTAAACAAGACAATCATTCTGAATAAATGTTAGTAGGAAGGCAATTCATGTACTTCAAAGCAATTTGTGCTAAAGCAGGCCACATATTTTGTTTGGATTTCCAATATTTCAGAGGATCTGCATTCCACTCAGTACTGGGCTCTGCCAGGTACAGTACATCTCAATAATGAGCTTTTCTGAGGTTGTGTTAAAAGAAATGGATTAAGACACTACAGTGACATCCTGCAAGTGACTCCAGAGACCTGATGTTGCACTGTGCAACTGAGGGGCACTGCTATTTTTGATGGAGGTGAAGAAGACTCTGGCACAGTGGGCAAAGAAGAGGAGGAAGAAGAGGTAACTACTGGATCACCAGCAGAGAGGCAGTCTGATGCTATGCTGTGTTATAAAGAAGATTGTTCTGAATCTGATGATGTACTCCATTCCATGATAGCATCCCCTTAATCCACTATTTCTTGTCTTTTAATCTCAAAACAAGTGTCATCATCATTCAGCAATTGCTTTGACTTGTGCTGTGAGTCCAGGATTGTTACTTTGATAGAGGGTCCAGACTGAAGCATTTTATGAAGATTCTTCATTTTCATCAACTTTTTTGATCATACCTTTGGTCAAAACTTTTCTTGTATTTGGTGGGCAACCTGATTGTGTCAGCAGTGGTGGCTGCATGTGGGGTGGAATCGTTTGCATTGTCTAAACTGTCCCTAATCAGGTTTAAGTGGTATTATAACATTTTTATTAAGGGTATCACCTAGCTCAGAGTTGCTCTGTTTGCACTTACCTCTCTGGTCATTTCAGCAAATGGATAAAGAACTAAAATTACAAACTTCAGCATGGCACACTGTAGTGGAGAGATATACAATTCTGCCTCATCAGTTTTATTTTCCACGGTGTACTTTATGACAGCTTTCTTTTTTCTCTGGTAGCTGTTGAGACATAAGAAATGTGAAATTCCACATAGTAGAAATATCTTGGATCAGTTTGTGTGAAGGTAATTTGTGCTACTCCTGTATTTTTTCAAACAAGTAATGGGCTTTGTTCCAATGATTGAAATGAGTGCAGTCTTTTAGAAGTGCTAACAAGAGCCTTGCTGTCCTGCTTCTCATCAAGAAAACTGAAATCTTTAATTCAAGCAATGCACAAAGCAATGGATGTGACAAAGATTTGCTCCTGCAAGGTCTTCCTTATGTTTGCCCCATTGTCCCTGGATCCCCACCCAGAAATAACTCAGACCACTCCTTGTTAAACTTTTGGATGCTTGCTGGTATTAAGTATTTATTTATAAAAGGCACAGTTATATTTGTACTTTACATCTCATTTCATGTCTAACAATCCATATTTACATCTTGGACATAACAGCCCCAAATCTCTTCTAGGACATAACAGTCCCATCCTCCTCCTCATGTGGTTCTTCTTCTTTGTCTTTTCCTCTTTCGCCACTGCTTCTCAGGGTCCAGACACTGTGATCCGACCCCTCTTTTCATCACCATAACCGGGTTCCACAGTTACCCGGACCAGTCCCCCTAACTAGGTGTGGACACAGCTGATCCACTCCCAGCTCTATATCTCTCCCCCTCCCCCCTTTACTCCCAAGCCTGGGTTCTTTGTCCCCAGCCTGTGGCACCTATCCCTCTCCCCCCTTTTCCTTCTTGCTCCCACCCTTTCCTCCTGAAAAACTACTTCCCCTGTCTCACTGAGACTGCCGATGGGGCTCCACCTAGCCTCAGGCCACCGGCCGCCTATCTGAGGCTCCCCTGCTCTTGCAGGGCCCCGTTAGAGGCACCTACTCTGTACCCCTGCCTTATCATGCCATCCTCTGCTTCCACTCCTTTTTCTTGCAGGGTGGGTGGTTGGGAAATTACAGCAAGAAAGAGGGCTGCATGAGCCTTGCATGCCCTTAAGTAGCCCTTAAGGTCCCCATCCCAGGACCCCCAAAGCCCCTCCCCTTGGCCAATAGCCAGCAAGCTCCCCAAACCTGCCATATGACCAACACCTGAGGTCCTCACCCCTCCCCTTTGCCACTGCTGACCCCACCCCCCCTCCTTCCTATTATCTTTTTCTGGCTGGTTCCCAGGACAACCTGGCTTGCCTTTAAAGGGGCAAGCCCCATTGTCCCTGGATCCCCACCCAGAAATAACTCAGACCACTTCTTGTTAAACCTTTGGATGCTCCCTGGAATTAAGTATTTATTTATAAGAGGCACAGTTATATTCGTACTTTACATCCCATTTCATGTCTAACAATTCATATTTACGTCTTGGACATAACAGTCCTAAATCTCTTCAAGGACATAACAATCCTGTCCTCCTCCTCCTCATGTGGTTCTTCTTCTTGGTCTTTTCCTCTTTTGCCACTGCTTCTTGGGGTTCCAGACACTGTGATCCAGACCCCCCTTTTATCACCATAACCAGGTACCACGCTTGCCCAGACCAATCGCCCCCCACTGAGGTGCGGACAGGCTGATCCACCCCTAGCTCTATATCCTCCCCCTCATTACTCCCACACCTGGGTTCTTTTCCTGCCTGTGGCACCTACCCCTCCCCTGTCCTTCCTTTTCCTTCTTGCTCGCACCCTTTCCACTGACCCATCTCCAGCTTGCAATGGAAGATGGGGCTCGCCCTCCTTTCAGGCTACCCCCTCAGACCTTTCTTGTTAATCTCCCCACCAAATCCCTGAAAGGGTGAAGGAACAGGCCCATGCCAAACTTAGTCAGATGGACCCCGTCCCCTCGGTACACCGCCTCCTGATCATACAAGATGTCCCTATGGTGAAGTTGGACCCCCCCATCTCAATCACTGCCTCAGCTACCTTCCTGTTCAGCCAATTGCATACCATCTCTATCACTTTTAGCCCCTTAACTCCCCTCCATACCCTCCTGGAGGTGATCTCGTACCAACCAATGACCACCATGGGACACCAGCTTTTCACCTTTTCTAGGTCTGTGATTATTTCCTTCATCAGGGACCCCAAGGGCTATGCCCCCAAGTTATGGCCCCCTGCATGCACTATCACACAGTCCTGCTGGCCCCACTGGACCTGCAGCTCTCCCAGCAGGGGGAGCAACTGCGACCACCTCATTCCTCTCAGGCCCTTCCATCGCACTCTGGTGTGCTCCGCTCCCTGGCACAGCTGCGTCCCTATCCTTGTGGTGGCTCCGAATCTTTCCACCCAGTATATGAATGAGTGCCCCACAATCGATACTTGTCGCTTGGAACCTGCTGCAGGGAGAGAAAGGGACACCCATTAGCCATTGTCAATATCTCACATATCTCTTATAGAAGTTCGACTTCCACCTCCCCACCCGCTTGACCTCAGCTTCCCCCACCCCAGAGGCCACCAGCTCCATTGCTGCTCCAATCCAGAAAGAGCGGGGGGCAAACTCGGCCGGGTTCTCCCCAACAAATGCCACCGCCCTTTTTAGCACTGCCCCCACCTGGTACCCCATCACTGGGGACCTGTCCCCATGTATGAACCAGGCCCCACTCATACTCCCCTGTATTCTACTATATTCGGTCAAGGCCTGGACCGCATATTCCCCCCCTATCTGTTTGTCTACCCAATTCCACGCTGGCGCTCACCCTGCTGGTCCATTTTGGACCTTGGAAGATGAATGAGAACTCTGTTCACCTCCACCCATACGTTCTGCTCCTGCAGCCCCGCTGGGGCTGCACCTCTTTGGGGAGCTACCATCTCCCCAACCCAAAATGCACCTCTTGCCATTACAGCAAATATGGCCTGGAACAAACATGCATCTTTCGTGGAATGGCAGACCTGGTCTAGCACCCCTAACACCTTCAAGAGCAGGGGCCCCCGAGGGGTCTCCTTCAATTCCTGCACCTTGCATTGTTCTTTCTGCCATCCCACAATCATCCACTTTACTGTATGACTGCCTGCTATGTCCACCCACCCCTGGTCCTGGCAATTCCAGCTGATCCCTGCTAACTGTACTGCCATGGTGGTGTGGGCCAATCCTTCCTCCCATCTCTTTACTACATACCTCATGACTTGCTCTTCCCATACAGTCTCCCCTGTCTCCCAGTCCAACCTGGCTCACAATGCCTGGAAGCTCTCCCATGCTTTCTCGTAGGCCTTCAAGGTGTTGGCCACCCACGACCCCTTATACAGTGCTCTGGCTTTTCCCTTCCAACCTCCCACATCCAGGCCGGGACCCTGGTCTGAGTAGTTGCTGCCTGGGGGACCAGCTCCTGAAATTGATCTATCTGTAAACAAGAAAGACAGTAAGCCACCTCATTCCTTGTCCCCTCAATGTGTTGAGCCCTGAAGGACAAGTTCAAGCACAACCCCAATAACATCAACCTCCTCAGCACCCAGCCCACTGAGTCTGTGTTGCCACTCTGCCTGTTGATAACTTCCACTACTCCTTTGTTATCACACCAGAAGGAAATCCACTGCCCTGCCATTCGATCTCCCCAAATTTTCAGAGCCACCCAAATGGGGAAAATGTTGAGAAATGTGATATCCTTGGTCCATCCCCATTCTCTCCATTGGTCTGGCCATACCTCTGATACCCATTCTCCTCGAAAATACGCCCCCAAACTCAAGCCCCCAGATGCATCAGTGTATAGCTCAAGGTCCACATTATTGGCCCACTCCTCCTGCCAGAACATCACTCCATTGTATGATTCCAGAAATGTCTCCTACACTTGGAGGTCCTCCCTCACCCCTTTATTGATGTTCACCCAGTGATGGGGCTGCTTGGCCTTGCCTGTGACCCTCCGTAACTGCTGTGTGAAAGCCCTGCCTGGGCTTATGGCCTTGCAGGCAAAATGAAGGTACCAAAGCAGGTGTTGTACCTATAGCAGTGTCACGCTTCTCCTCCCCCTGACCAGCGTCAGCAACCCCTTCAAGCGTGACACCTTGTCTCCCAGCAGCCAAAAACACTTCTCCTCAATATCCACCTTGATCCCCAGGTATTCCAGCTTGTAGGCTGGGCCTTCCATCTTGCCCAACACCAAGGGGATCCCTATATGCCTGCACATGTCCTGAAAGTCCTTCAACATCTCCTGCGCTTCTCTCTGACTATCCCCTATTAACAGGAAGTCATCCAGATAGTGGACTACCCTCCTGTGCCCAGTATGATCCTCAAACACCCACTGCACCCACGAAAGGAATGCCTTGAATGTTGAGCATGCCATGGAGCACCCTATGGGCATAGCCTTGTCAAAATATAACCCCCTCTCGAATTGGAAACCTAACCAATCCCTGTCCACTGGGCAGACCGGTAACAGCTGGAATACATACTTGATGTCCATCTTAGCCAGCCAGGCCCTGTCGGCTGCCCATATCAGTGCCACTGCCTGATCCAGGGATGCAAAAGATACCATGCTCAGACCCTCTGGAATACCTGCATTCACCGACTCCCCCTCCGGATATGACAGGTGATGTATAAGCTGGAACTCCTCTGCTTGCTTCTTTGGCACCACCCCCAGGGGTGACACCCTGAACCGCCTGCAGGGGAATCTTCCAATGGCCCTTCCACACTCCCCACCCTAACTTATTTTCCAGTTTTGCCCCAGACTATGTCCTCCTTCCCCCTCACCGAACCCAAATTCTTTGCTTGTATACTTACCCGTATTCCCTCTAACCCCAATGGAAAACTCTCGTAGAACCCCACCCTCTGCAAGTCCACATTTTTCTTGTCTGGGTACCCTACCGTCCATGCCTCCACCACCCCCATCTTAATTGGGGTGCAGGTGAGGGCATAGCCCCACCTCCCACTGTCTGCTCCTGTCTTAATTCCATCCATAGCCAGGGGCAAATCCCCCTCTGTTGTGACCTCCCCAGCCTCAACTGGAACACCCATGGCTGCCCTGAAAGAGCTGTTCTAGCTGCTGTCTCCCAGCCTGGCCACCTTTTTCAATCCCTTGCTGGCATGTCACCACCAGGTGCCTACCCCCGCACCATGAACCGGCATACTGTAACTTGCAACTCGGCCACGAGCACAAAGCCCTGTTAAAAGCCCAACATACCTTAATCCCTGAGGTCGGGGCTACACGTTTGAACTGGTCTGACACGTGCCCCCGTTGCACCCAAGAGTGTCCTCACCCACAACTTGGCCTGGGTACAATCCCATCTCAGGTCATCTTTCACCGCCATTCTCCTCCAGAATGCCTTGTTATATTTTAGCCACCCAAAACCTAACTTAGCCTGGTATGCGTCTCTGATTATTGCCATGTATGTCAGTAGTGGGATAGCCAGGTCTGGCTGCTTCTCCAGAACCAGCGGACTAAAAATTATGAACCCCGCTCGCCAGGTGTCTATGCTCTTTCCCTTAAACCTGGCCTCCTCTGCTTTGTGCCCTACCACTGCCAATGCCACTGCCATTTCTGACTTGCCGACTGACTCCTTCTGTTCATATTTCTTGGCAGTCTCTTTGTCTACCAGACCAAATATATGCACATACTCCCCCTTCCACATCTTTTCCTTTATCGAGGTGGGGATGTGGTCACTCAGTGTAAAACCAGATGGCCCCTCACACAGCTTCTGTGCTGCTTGTGGTGCCCGTGTCCTCCTTCCCTGGCTGACCTCACTCCTTGATGGCTTTTAATGCCCACTCCAGCTTTGAAACCCCATTGTCTCCCATGTCGCCCAACAATCCTTCAATATACTCTTTCAGATCTGCCTCATTATTCATATCCACGTTGTCCTTACCCCATCTGGGAGCAGTACGGTTGGACCGGGGGCAGGCTCGATGCCTGTCCTGGGCTCTGTGGGTGGGCTGGGCCCCACCTGCTTCCATCTCTTGCTCCCTTTTCCAGTGCCTGGCTTCTCTTCCCGCTCCTTCCTATTCTTCTGGGCTTCCTCCTCCACCTCTCTCCTCTTTGCCGCCTTCACCAACTCCATTATCTGAGCCACTAGCTTCGCCGCATCTGCCATCATGGTCGCACTGGATGCTGGGGCTTTCCTAGGTACCATTTCTTCCATTGGGCCTGTGCTGCATGACAAAATCAAATGGTTAAACCGCCATAACTGCCATCCCTCTCCCCTTCTGAAGCCCCTTGGCCATGGCTGCCTGTCTGCCTCCGCACATCCTGATGCGCTGGACCCCATTGCACTTGCTGGGCTGGCCTTCCAATTTGGCTGGCCATCATAATTGGCATGGCCTGAGCACCTTGACCTTGCATCCATGGTGGGGTTCCCATGCCCTGCCCATGATCCCTACCCTTCAGACTTGCAGTCCCCCCACCCACATCCACACCCCCACACTCTTGGCCCTGATCTGGACTGTGGACCTTGGTGGTAATACTGTTACTGGTCCCCCTGCTTGCTTGTGCAGATGCCACCATCTGACCTCTTCGTTGGTGCAGCACCCCGGTTCCCTTCCACTTTGGCCCAGCAAGGCTCCCGCCCCATGCCCACCATGTCTTGAGCACTTGTAAGGAGACTCTTGACCCTGCCAAGGCTTCTCCTGCCTCTTGTGTATCACTTTGGACCTGACCTCTAGCCCCCCATGATGCATGTGGTCTCCCAGGCTGCCTTCTGCCTGGGGGAGTGAGTAGGACCTCTGCAGCGCTGCCTACTGGCCCGAAATAGCACCTGAAACTGCTGCTGGGCCTCAGTGGCCCTCAACCTGCTGCTCAGACTCAGGGTCCTTCCCCCGTGGGGGCTCCCACATGGGCCAAATGGCCTGTGGACTCCTCATCCCAGTCCATGCATGGCCCACGCCCCTTCCTGGCTCCTTGGCTGCCATCGTCTGTGTCTCCAGGCTCTTTCACCCATGCGTTACCTCCCTTCCCTGAATTTGGATTTCTTACTCCCCTTTCTACACCACATGGCACCCCCCCTTCCACTCAACCTACCAGGCCGACTCCAGGCCCTGTTACACCAAAAACAACTGAAATCTAGCTGTGCCATTCACCCACATCATCCCCTTGTGCTTCCACACCCCTTGTCTCTCCAAGGCAGCTCGGCCTAGCCAAACCACGCCTTGCTACCACCCAGCTGTGCATTTGCCTCGCAGGCCTCCATGCAGCTGGCTCACCGGCTGTCCCAAGGGATGAAAACACAAAGCCAAAGTGTGTATTCTTGTCTTGTCAATGCAGTACCGCCTCTATTCCTGAGCTACTGACCCACTACAGCAGAGCAGGCCTTAGCCTGAATTAACATGCACATGCATTTTTTTTCTTGCCCTCTAGCCTTCCGAGTTGGGGGACAAAAACCAGTCAACTGCGCTACAGCATGAGATGCAGAGCAGGCCCTAGCCTGAATCGGTTACACATTTTCAGCTCTCAAGCTCATAACCTTATTGCACCATGATTGCCCCATTTCCCCTTGCCCTTGTCCTGTGACCTTGCCACTCACACCAATGCCTCATGCTAATACATCCAAGTCCAGGCTTCAAACCGCTGCCTTCGGCCGATTCTTGGCCACAATGCTCTCTTGTGCCGTCTGGCCATGGATGACCATGCCACTACTGAAAACCTAGTGGACCCTTAAGCTGCCTTGCCAGCTGACCCCCACCATGTGGTGTGGTGTGGTGATCCGCTTCCTGCTGTCCTGGCCCACCATTGAGTTGCACCTCACACATCACACCAGGTCTTTGGGCCACGTGGCCTATCACTCACTCATCACTTCCTGCATTCCTTGATGCAGCGGCCTTCCCGGCCTGATCACAGAACCAAAAAATGCACCTCTATTCCTACAGGCCTGCCTTCAGGTTTGCGGCCTTGCATCGCAAACTGCTGCCTCTCTTATTTCCCTACACCACTGAAAACCTTCCTTTCTTTTGGGCACGACAGTAGCTCACTCCAGCCACAGGACATGCCGAGCCCTTACCACTGTGCCCTTTGCCACAATCGCTGTAAATCTGTCTGTGAACACCAGTCCTGTGGAGAACACTCTATCCCCCTTCTCTTACTTTACTATTTTTTTTTTTTAATTACACCCTGCTTCCAGCAATTCACAATGCACCAGTTACTAAAAAAAACAAATATCCTGGAGCTAAACAGCACCTCTGCCTGTTGCCTTAAAGGAGTAGTACACCCAGAATGTGCAAAAAACATATGTTATGTAGAGTACTTTGATATGTATGTTAAATCCTGGTGTGTTCTTCCCTCTGTCTGCTATTTGGAGTTTTTCCTGAATTGTCTGCTAGCTGTATGGTAGTTTTACAACCCCTGGGGATCTCCATAACAAATAGTTTTATTGGCTTTCTTTCTCCCAGGATGCCCCCATCTCATGTAACAGTGATGTAGCCATGCCCTTAGATTGAGCACGTGTATTGCTTTAAAATTAGTTTAGCAACAGCAGAGCCTAGGAAGATGGAAGGACACACTAGGATTTAACAAACATATCAAAACACTCTACATAACATATGTTTTTTTACATTCTGGGTGTACTACTTCTTTAAGCAGGCCCCAGCCTTCAGTGCCTTACCTTGAAATGACAGTGATGTGCTGTAACCCAATGTGAAATTACAACAAGAAAAAGGGCTGCATGAGCCTTGCATGCCCTTAAGTAGTCCCTATGGTCCTCATCCCAGGACCCCCCAGCCCCTCCCTTGGCCAATAGCCAGTGAGCTCCCATACCTGTCTTATGACCTACACCTGAGGTTATCATCCTCCCTTTGACACTGCTGACCCCACCCCTTCCTATTATCTTTTTTTGTTGCTGTCCTCAGAACAACCTGGCTTGCCTTTAAAGGGGTAAGCCCCATTATCTGCAACTATAAAGACAACTGACAGCCCCTGTGAGGTGAACCATTGCTGTATTAGTTACTTGGGCATCTTATTAATGTTGTATGAATTGTGTTCAAATAAAAAACAAAACATTCTTAGAACAGCAAACTTCATTTCACTGCTCACACAAGAATTATCAGCAAAACATGCCAAATGTGCAGTGACGGACATAAAGAGTTCATGCTGACAGTTTGTCCAGAAATCTGTTGAGAGATGCCTCACCATCCCAACAGCATTAGCCAAAACTCATCTGAGGTTTTTTTTACATACAGTACAACATCACAGAGATCTGGAATGCCTGTTGAGGAGAAATATGTTCACAATGATACATTATAGCAAGGTTCAAGGCACTCTAGCAGTTGCCTGAATCCTTCATGTTCTACCACATTACATGGAGCAAATAACTAGCTATCCTTTTCCTCATTATTGTAAAAGCAACAGAGTGGGACGAGGGATATTTTGCTTTTCAGTCACATGTTTTTGAGATGGAAAGCTGTTTCCATGAAGGGGGCGGAGGGCTTCTGAACACATGGCCGCTATCAGTAACACTAAGAGTTATTAAAATGGAAGGAAGTGCTGGAGGTGTTTCAGTATTGCTGCAGTTGCTGCCACTGCCATTACCTATCGGAGATACCCAAGTATAGTGAACAAGTATCAGCACTGTCACTTTCTCTTCCCTTCTCAGAAATGGATTTCTTATTAATGTCCTGACATCTGTCTAAGTGCCTGTTAAGTGCTGAAGTTCATAATACTCCATTCTTTTTACCCCTACTGACTGTCTGTTTATAAATAGAGCATGTTGTCACCAACTCATTAAAAGCACTAACAGAAAAATATGACCAAACAAAAGATGTATTTTTTTAGTTTTTTTTTTTTTTTGCCATGTAGGCACTGCAGCTCGGTCTCCTTTCAGTAGCTTTTTTTTTACTTGGTTTCTTTTGGGCCTATTCTGGTTGTGCTCTGTTCCTTTCCTATACCCCAGTGTCCTTCTCCTCTTCCACCATAGACACATCTGCTTCCATGTCTTTCAAATTTTCAATTTCTATCTCCTTATCCTCCAGTACACCTTGTGCCCAGTCAACGTCTTTATCCTCACTGTGCTCAGCTTCAGAAGAATCAGATGTAGTCTGTGCAGGACTAACAGAATCACAGTTTGCAATTGCTCCATACCTGGGAGTGCTTTTGCAGGTACAGTAGTCCCCACCAACCATTTAGTTTTAACTAAACTCTTTTTTTAATTGGGACTGATCTGGCAAATGTACTTTTATAGGATTCAGGCATTCACTTGGTAGATAAAACTTTAGAATTACCATAATGACTTTCGGGTTGATTTTGTTTGCCCTGTGCAAAAGGATGATTGCTTAGCCTGGACCTTGGCGCTCCCTTTTTGGTTGTCTGAAGCTGCAGTGTCTACCTGAAACTCAGAACTAGTCTTACTTTGAAAAATGTTGATGCATTTTATGTATATAGATAAGTAATTTTTATTTTCTACTTTATAAATATATCCCTGCTGAGTACCTAGCATCTTGATTGCCACTCCCTACAGGGCCCAATTTTTGTATTGTACACAGCACACAACAATGCTGGTGACCACCACCACCACCACAAACATTTCCTTCCACGCTCAGTACAGAAGACCAAAAAGGGTGACTCCTGGTGTTACTATTCAGTGACTGCATTCAGCAGTTCAACAATGTTATGCTACTATGGCCTTGGAATTCAAATTGGTGTTACAGGCATTTTTAATGTATGTAGAGCACACTTGTACAGTGGTGATGAAAATAAGGAGGATAGAGCATCAGTATGATGGCTGATAATGACACTTCTTTTATACTTAAGCAGGCAGCACTAGTGTTGTCTACAGTTGCAGTCGTTCACTCTCCATAAATTAATGAAAAGTACCCTGCATGGATTTTTGTTTTCACCTTCTTTGCTTTAACAAAAAATTTAAATAGTCTGCTATGAGTCAGGACAGGGTGAGTATGTAATACAACACTCACTGAACACTGTCTTTATTTCTCTGTCTCTCTTTCATTGTCTCTCTCTAGTTTCATTTTTTTCAATCAATTTTGCTGCCAAGTCTGTATTTTTTTGCAGCCTGCTGGAAGGCACAGTCAGGTATCATTGTGCTTCTCTTTTTTTTTTTTTGGGGGAGCCAGGCATCCAGCAAAGCAATGCTATCTGTTTCCCAGTTCCATGTCATAATTGGGATCATAAAACAGCGATCGCTATTATGGTGAGTGTATATCAGCGAAAAGCAAATCAGCAATATACTTGTCAGCAAACCGACATCTGGAAAAACAAAAAGTGTTTTGCGGGGGCTTTGCTGCCTGCCCCACCCAGCCTCATCTTAGATTCTCAGCTCCGGGGGTGCATGTCGGGGAGGGGGAACAGCTGAGGCTAAGAAAAAAATTAAGTCCCACAGCAGCAGGCAGAAGAAAAATTTCTATACTCCCAGTCCTCAGCCCCAAACCCAGTACTTGCTGAGCCAGAGCTGGCCACCTACACCACCACACCACATGGCAGGCTCGGTGGCAGCAAGCACACCAGTCCCCTAAAACCCCTTTCCTGCCCCTCCCCTTCCCCTTGCAATCCCTCCTTGCTATCCCTCCTTCTGGTCACCCTTTCCTATTCTCACTTTCATGTAGGGTTCCTACCCTGGCAGGGAAGCCCATGGGGATAGTGCTGAATATTAGTTGCCATTTTAACGGTCACCCATATTCAGTCACTATCCTCACTGGATACCCTTTTCCCCATCTCATATACTCAGTCTCACTCTGCTTTTCATTCTTTAATCCCTTTTGTTGTGCTTTATCTTTTCTGTAGAGCACAGCAGTCAGTATCCTCTCTTTTTCTCTCTGACTGTCCTTAGCATCAAGAAGCAAAACTTTTATATTGGGGACAGAGCATTTTTTTGGTATGGTAACCCCAAGCACAATCTCCTCCCTATCTTTCTCTCTCTCTCTCTCTCTCTCTCTCTCCCCCAACATCGTCCTCAGCAGCAGAAACCACTGTTAAGGGATATTTATTTTTGTAAAATGGTAACTTTGGTAGTGTGTTTGCTTTTTGCGCCTCCAGCACAATCTTATCTCATCTCATCTCATCTCATTTCATCTCTTTCTGTCTCTCTCGCTCTCTCTCTCTCTCTCTCTCTCTCTCCCCCTCTCCCCAATTCTGTCTTCAGCAGCCAAAAGCCACTGTTAAGGAGTATTTTTTTCTGTAAAATGGTAACTTTTCGTATGTCAATGGATTTTGTTTTGGTAAAATAGTAATATTTCTTTTGTTAGGTTTTTGGTTTTTGTAAAATGGTAACTTTTCTTTTTTCCTATGTTAAGGGATATTTTTATATTTGCTTGTGCACATGCAAGTGCCCAAGCAACATGTTGTGGTAGTAGCACATTTCAGAGGAGTGTCAATGTTGTGGTGAATGCAGGGGATGCTTTAGTGGGTGCTTCCCTCAGCTGGCAATCAGGGAATATGCTGGAGATGACAGCAGCTTCAAAGAGAGACAAGGAGTTGAAATGAATATGCTGCTGCAATCATGGACAGTTTTGTCACTGCAGCGGTACCCCCCTCCCGCAACCTCATCAGCTCCTGCTGCATGCCAAGCACTCTTTACCCAGGCCTTGTTCTATGACAGCAATTGTTTGTTCACCGTGCCTTTCCTGGTGAAACATGTCAATAAATGAATCAACCCCTGTGTGCCTCTCCACATTGGCAGCTCCTGCCACCTGCCATACACTCCCTGGAAAGCAGACATCGGGGTGCCCAATCCCCAATTTGGCATGTATCCCCCCCCACATTGTGGCACACTGGGAACCCACCCCAGTGTGTCCAGATCATTTTTTTATATATTTATTTTTTTGTCACAGGGATGCCCACTCCTGGAGTCAGGTGCCCACCCCTCCAAACTCGCTGTCTTTGCCAGTGGGGGTACCAAATCCCCATCAGCATCATGTTTCCTCTCCCCCCAAGCTCACTTTCTTTGCTGATGGGGGTCCCAATCCCTGTAGGCATCATTTCCCCCCCAAACTCATATGGCCCACTGGGAGCCCACCCCAGTGTGCTGAAAAGTTTTTTTGTTTTGTTTTTTGAACCTGTAAAGAAAACAGTTCCCTGGTATTTTTTGTAATTTGCAAAAAAGAAAATAGTACTTAGTAGTCTCCCATTGCTCTTCCCCCATCCCCACCCTCCCACTGAGCACCCACCTCCCTGCACCTCCCATTAATCCATACTTACCTCTGGAGGTCAAGAGCAGTGATCTTCTGTGAAGCGGGACACTTCTGCACTCTTCAAAGCCAACTAGCAAACTGAAGAATCAAAAGTGAGCCCTATAATGGCTGTCAATGGGAGTTTCAACTTATGTTGATATCTCAGCCATTTTTAGGAATTTTGGCACCACATTTTCAACATGGAGTGCTTGGGACCCCACCTCATGAGCATTTCACTGTCATTTTGTTACTCAATCCCAAAAGGTGATTTTGCAGTCGCTGCATGAAATCACCTTCCGGGACTGTGCCACTGTTCATGAGGTGGGGTCCCAAAAAGCCCATGTTGCACATTTGGTGAAAGAATTCCATAAAATGACTGCGTTATGAGTGTGTGTTTTGCTCAGTTCCTAAACACACTCGTAACTTCACCAATTTTTAATATTTTCACTCCAGATGTTCGGCATTGACATTTCTTCACATCTACTTATGAACAGTACAGCTGTCATTGTTCACATCCTGCCTGAAATGTATTTTTTTTTAACCAGGAGAAACACACTAATAATAATAATAATAAGCTTTATTTATATGGCGACTTTCAAAAACCAAGGCAGCTTACAAAATTTTAAAAACACATCAAGCAGTTCAACTCTTAAAATATATAAAACAGCTGACACAACCGGGCAAATAAAATCAATCACTGAATACTGAAGCTTCTTTACAGGTGTGACCTGGGAGGACAAGGAAGTTAAGTAACTTGCTCAGGGTCACACAGTATGCAAGTGGGGACTGTGGAATTCAAACCCAGGTCTCCAGGTTTGCAGCTCAGACCCTTAAACCACTGTGCTATACTGCCTCCTAATTTTTTCCAAAAAAATGGCAATGTTGAACATCTGGAGTGTTTTCACACCTGTTGCGCAGAATGGCGAAGTAGCTGTGGGTAATCCACTTTCAGGACAGAATAACAAAATCCCAGTGTGACTGTTCATGAGGGGAGGTCCCAAAATGCCCATGTTGAAAATCTGGTGAAAAATTTCCAACAATTGATTGCGTTATGGGCGTGTGTTGCCCAGTTTTTACGCACGCTCGACACTTCACCAGTTTTTCATAATTTCAATCCAGATTTTCAACATTGCCATTTTTCCACACCTCCTCTTGAACAGCTGTCATTTTTCACACCTTGCCAAGAATGCATTTTTGCACCAGTGGCACCAAATCGAGCAGTCGCTGTGTGAAAGCACCTTTCAGGATAGAGTAATGAAATGATAGTGCCACTGCTCATGAGATGCGGTCCCAAAAAGCCCATGTTGAAAATTTGGAGGGAAAATACCAACAAGCACCATAGGTGATAGGGTTTCTAACTGTAACACCCCACCCTGTAGAGACTGACAGGTGTCAGAGGTGTGACTTGAGTTTGTCAGCTGCAATGCTTATGGCATTCCACCCCCACCCTTCAGCCATTGACAGGCATCGAGGTATGCCTTGTGGTCTTCAGCCTTAACGTTCATCCCATTCTTCTATACTGCACCCATCTCAGCTTGTTTCCTTATGGAATGGGGTAAGCATAAAGACCGAAGACCCCAAGGCACACCGCAACACTTGTTGCTATCTGCATGGTGGGGTGAGGTGGGATAGCTTAAGCGTTATTGCCGATGACCCAAAGGCACACCCCAACACCTTTCCATTCCTGCAGAGGAGGGGGTTCCGTGTTAGTTCAATACCTCACTGCCATTCCTATTATGCATCTGTCTGACTCCTGCACTACCAAAGCCAATGCCAGCAAGCCAACATTCAGCATTGACAAATGCTTGTTTTGGTAAATATTGGTACAGAAACATTTGTTTAGTAGTTAGCTTGTTTTTGGCCCCCTTGGCTGTCTCCCCTGTACAATCTTCTGCTCTGTCTCTCTATCTCTTTGTCTCTCTCTCTCCAAATCAGTCACCAGCAGCCAGAGAAAGCCCCTTTCCAAAATGCAGCTTAGTAGTCTTTTTTTTTTTTTTTGCAGTCTTTGGCATCCTGCCCTCAGCATTCACTGTTCTCTTTCTCTCTTTCCTCCCAATTCCTTCCTCACAGCAGCATGACAGAACAGAACCCCCATGTTGTTTTTTTTTGTAGAAAAGTTCCCATTTCTTGTAGTATGCCAGACCTCCCTCCTGCTCACTCTCCATCCTCACTCTGTCTCTCTCTCCATCTCTTCAGTCACTCTGCCTGTGTTACCACTGCACTCTCCATCCCTGTCAGACTCTATTGCACATTGCAGCAATATTTATATTGCTGAGTGGGGACACATGGCCCATTCTGCCTGCCAGCAACTGCTACTGGCTATAGCCATGGCTACCACTGACATGCCAGTGGTTTGTTGCTTTGGCCAGTCCACTCCTCTCTGAGTTACTCAGTCCCCCTCTTCCCCACCTACCAAAAGTACCACTCCTACTCACTGTGCATCCTTTTACTTCTTCCTACATTGTCCATTTTGCTCCTTCTCACCTACAAGAAGGCACCAGAGACTATGTTCTTCCCTTCTCCCTAGAGTCCTCACATCACACAGTCACCTGCTTCCCACCTATCAAGCCACCAGCAGATGCTCATGACATCTCTCCATTCTCTCCATACCCATATCACTCATTCTACTTCTTCCCATCCAACAAAGCAGTGATACCACATTCCTTCTCCTCCCCACATCACCCTGATTTCCCCAGTCCCCTTCTCCCACCCACCAATGCATGAAAGCAGCAGATGTGTTCCTCTGCATTCCTCATTGGCTTAACACCAGGTTGCACTGTCTCTCTGACCTTTACCCACAGAGTTGGATCCAGACAAAATGGACTGAGTCCTTATTTATCCAAGTCCATGGGTAAGCACTGGATTAGGGGGAGGGGTCTGATTCAAAAAGGAACAATCCAACCAGCTGTACTCTGGATGCAGCTTAAAAGCTTGCCTCTCACCAATCTGCCAACACAGAAGCAGTGCTACCACTTGCAGTGCTGATGACCCAAGGTCAGGAGTGACCTTGGGAGTCAGAGGGTTGGCCAGGAGGAGGATTGAGCATCCTATGGACTGCTCTCCTGCTCTAGGGAGGGTTTCAGTGGCTGGTGTTAGCCTTGTCCTTAGCAGAGGCTATGGGTTGACACACCAGTGCTCTACACGGGGGGCAGAGGCAGGGCAAATGCCTGGTGTACTCTGCATGGGAACATGTGCAGCACCACTGTTGGCATCATTGCATGCTCCTCCTCTGTGTTGGGAGAAAAAATGGAAAATGGCTGGGTGCTGTCTGGACGATGCTGGCCCAACCTTGGGCTCCATGCTGGCCTTGAGGGCCCTGTTCTGCTTTAGATCCATGTCATCGGCAGGTGGCACCTGCCATCAGACTCCCGCCATGGGGGGCCAATCAGTGAGGAAGTTTGGGCTGAGGGCCCACACCAGATCAGTGTCTCTGGTGGCAGAGTGCCACCGCCAAATCCCGCCATGGAGGGTAAGCCATGAGGGACGCATGTGGAAGGCAAATCCTTGGGTACTGGGTGCAAGTGCTGGGGCGGGGGTCGGCAGAGGTTACAGCAGCACCACAACAGGCGCATAAACAAATACCCCCCCCAAAAAAATGCTTGCCACTCAGAAGGTGGAATTGGCAGTACTGCACACTAAGTACAGATATTGGGATGGGGAATGAGAGGAAGCTACTGGCTTACAATCTGCATAAACAGTAGGCCAAACAGCACATACCATCAGTGAAGAATGCAGAAGGTGCAGTCTCTACACAGAATGAAGACATTTATGCAGCCAGCCATGAAATCATTTTATGAGGAGCTTTACTCATCTTGAGGTCAGTTTTCCCCCTCTGCCTTAGATGCCATAGTTCCTATAACCTCCCTCTCCCAAAACCCATGGTGGCAGAACAACAGGCACTGGAAACTCCCTTCACTGCTCAAGTAGTAGTGAATGCCATAACTGTCCTTAATCCACATAAAGAAGTGGGAATGGCTAGAGTTCCAGCTGATGTCTACCAACTTTTGAAAGAGGCTGTTTCATCAGTTCTACACAGAGTGCACTCTGCAGAGTATGATCTCACTCTTTTACCCACTAAAATGTGTGAGGCTCTTATAATGGTGCTCCTTTGGGTGGGGGGGGGAGTAAAGACCCACATAAGGGGCCAGATGCAGACCAATCTCCTTAATTAATGCTGATGTCAAAGAACTACTGTAGTGTCCAGGTTGAAGGTGGTGTTCTTGATGCTACTACATGGCTCCAAGGTAGGTTTTGACAAGGGCAAATTCAGTACTGACCACTTAAGATCTCACATCTCAGTCTCTGATAAAGATGGCCAGTAGTGTCCCCACTCCATCTGTGGCTATAGTCATTGATTTTGAAAAGCCTTTTGAGTCTGTGGATTTGGGGTACCTCAATGAGGATCTGAGGAGAACGGGATTCAGCTCCTCATTTGAGGGGGGGTGGGTCAAGGTGTTTTGTATCCAAATGACTGACAGAATTCCTACTAATTCTATGCTGTTGGTGTTAATCCTTCTGGCTAGGGCACCAGGCAGGAGTGTCCAATTCCTCCCGAATTGTTTGTGCTAGCTATTGAGATGCTGGCTCAGGCTATTCAGGGGCACAACAATCTGAGTGGCATCCTGGTCACTGGGTTGGACTTCTGAACAAAACTGTATGCTGATGATTGTCTGTTGCTGCTCAAGGATGCCCCTGTGGGCATCCCACATCTCCTAACCTTATTAAATTAATTCCAACAGTTGTCAGGACTTAATACAAACCCAGGTAAGACTGAACTGTGGATGCTCAATAAAGTCTTTAGCCCAGAGAATTTATCACAATGTGGCCTGAAATGGTCCTTAGAGGGTATTACGTACATGGGCATTTGGGTCACTCCAAATCTCTTGGCTATGGTATCAAGCAACCTCTCCCCATTACAGATATCCCACCAAACTGAATGTGACAGATGGAAGCTCCCAAGTCTATCCCTAGCTGGTAAAATATCAGCCATCAAAATGATTGTGGCTCCTAGACTGCTGCATTATCTTGCCCACTTTGTCATAGAAATTCCAGAAGTCTGGTTTCAAAAAATAGATGTGGTAGTTGGAATTTTTTTTTTTGTGAGAAGGTAAACATCTTCCTTACAGCAGGGTGAATCTTAGGGTACATTAGAGAACAGGAGAGTGGAACCTTCATGAGAACCAAGACAATTCAGTGGCATGATCCACAGGATGAAAACTGCCTCTGTAGCTTCCTCTGGAATAACTCTACTGGAAGGGACATCCCCAGCTGTAAATCTCTATGTAACCTCCCTGTTACCTGGGGTTACTAGAATCCCAGTAAGACCTAGTGGTAGGCAGGGAAGGCAGCTTGTGAAACTCCAGTTAAATGGATTTCACACTGTCTCACTCTGTTCTCAGTCTCAGCTAAGACTGAGGGATGACATCACCATAGAACTCTCGGAGCTGCATGAGCCACACTGGAATCTGCAGTTGGGAGTTAGGTTAGAATGTTGGCAGTTTTTTGAACAGAGTTGTGTGTGAGCAGTCTTGAAGAGAGGAGCACAGCAGTCTGTGCACAGGCTCTTGGAGCCTAAAGCTCTGATACAGAGCTACTGTTGGGGAGGTGTGTGTTTCCACCAAAAGAGGAACACAGTAAGCTGTTCGTGAAGTGGTGGAGACCGCTGTTACTGGTCTCTGTGCCCCATCCCTCAGGAGGTGGGGGTGAAAAGGTTTGCCTGTCATTCCAGGGGCAACCCTTCTGGTTCCAGCTAGGGAAGAAGCTGCCTTATTTTTCAAGTTGTGCTGCGGCACCAGAAGCAGTCAAGAATCGCCTGTGGGGCAACTGCAACCAAAGGGTGAATCTGCTCTTATATGGGGCCTATGTTTCACCTGAACTGTTGTTAAGTGGAGATTGGACTGCTTAAGTGAGAGGCCTAGAGTAATGGGCTAAGTCAAGTAAAAATATGTTCAAGTCCAGCACAAGGGGAAAGCCAAGAAATGTAGAGGAAATGTGCTATGCATTTACTCTTTAATTTACATTGCTAAGCTTTTCAAAAAGAGATGTTTAAGTATGTTCGAGTCTAGCACAAGGGGAAAGCCAAGATATGTAGAGGAAATGTGATATGCATTTACCCTTTAATCTACATTGCCAAGCTTTTCAGAAAGAGTTGTTTAATGTCCAGAGAAATGGCCGGGTATGAATTGTGGAAGCGAGAGGTGGGAGACCCCCCCATCAGTAGTAACCAAATTCACCTCTACGGATTTGCTTTATGGCCCTTTTACTTTCCCTCAGGCACTTGGCCAGTGTTGAGGAAAGTACCCAGATGTGAGATTAAAAGAAAGTTTCCCTTATGGAGTCGAAGGCTATAAGGTGGTTTAGGGAGCCACCTGAAAATGTGTCCATGTCAAATGGAAGATGTTCGAGTGGCCATCAGGGGAGCAGCGCAGAGAAATCCCAGATTAGTGTACAAGTTGGCCTGTGTACCCAAAGCAGCATGCAAGTCCAGGCTGTGTGCCTGGTGGGTTCAGAATCTGAGGGCTAAAGTATTGACGAAGTGTTCTGTTTCTCCTAATCTGCATTACCAGGAATGTAGCCCCGTGGGGGTCTGTCTATGCTTTGTTTTGTTCTGCTTGGATGTAAATAAAGCCACACTTTAGAATCCCATTCCTGGTATTGGACATTACAGTTACTGTATTGCTTCCTGTGTTCAGAATTACTTGGGTGCCCCTATGCAGAATAGCCAAACCTAGCTCTTGTGCCGAGTAACCTAGTCCTCCCCGAACCCAGTCCCCCACCTGGTACTGCTGTCAGCTTCAACAGCATATCACCTGTCATTTGCAAAAAGAGGCAGGGGCGAGGGCTTACAAAATGGAGGCACCGCTTTGGATTTTTAATTTAGGGAGGAAAGGTGCTCGGGCAAGGGGCTAGCATTTTGGTTATCTGGCAGTGGGTAGCCCAAAAAGCTGAAGCAAGGTTAACTAGTGTGTCGCTGTGTGCTGTTGTCCATATGCTGCTGTTAAAATGCCAACTGTTTACCAAGAAGCCGTAAAGCTGAAAGAGTACAGTATGCCCTTGTCCTGCATCAAATATTTACAGCATTTTGTCAGCTTTTAAAAAAACTGTTGTGATGAAGAAAAGTGTGGAAGACTAGGGGTAGCAACATGAAAATTGTGCTCTGGACATTGGAAATGCTTTCTAGTGAACTGTTGTGATAAAGAAAAGTGTGGAAGACTAGGGGTAGCAACAGGAAAATTGTGCCCTGGACATTGGAAATGCTTTTTAGTGAACTGAGAGACTTGCTGTGTTAATGGCCATGACAAATGGTTGAAATGGGCTCCCGCTGTGGAGTCAGTTCGTAGAAAAAAAAAAGTGGTCTTGCAGTTTAAATTTGCCTGCGTGATGATCGCTGTGAGGAGAAGAGCACTGTTGAGGGAAAGAGGCTCATTTGCATGGCGTCGTGTGGTTGGTGAGACTGCAATCAGTCCCACACCTAAGCCAACTCTACAGTGACTGCCCAGCATTCGAGAGGGAGAGTGAGTGGAGTGCATGTACTGGCTTAGTGGAGTAGCGTCGCGGTGATTATAAAGCACTGTAAAAGTTTCAAAAAGCTGATTTTACTGTTTAAAATTGGGCTCAACCCGCATCTCAATTGATTGGATTGTGAGTGTGGTGATCGGAGAAATGATCGTCAGGACTGCCCACCCGCTTCCTTTCTGAGGCCTCCTAGACTGGCTGCAGGCCGTTTTTCCATCGCAGTAAACAGCTACTGATAACAATGAGTACCAACAGTAATAATTGCTCAAACAGTGATTTTTTGGCAAAAGCCAGCTGAATCTGTGTGCAGCAGTGTAGTCACTTTGCAAATAAAGACTGTGTCAAGTTTTACCAGCTAAATCAAGTCTGTTAAGCCATTGACTGTGAGCATAGTTATGGGTTCAGCATCAGTGTAAAGTTTCAAAGCCAGTAGAGAGACTGTGAGTTGCAGCATGATATGCAGCACTAGTTACATGCAATCCTGTGCTTGAAACCCTGAGGCTTTAAGGGACTGTGAGCTAAAGCAATGTTTTCAGCAAGTAAAAAGTCCATGGCAAATCATATAAATGTGCTAGTAAAAAAAATAGTGCAAATTTGTGCAGTTTTGAGCAAAGTTATCAGTAGCGTATGTAAATCGGATGCGCAGTGGCTTGATCCAACTTCAGAATGTTGATGCACAGGAGTGCTGCTGTCGCCATTACAGGGTGGGGTAGTAATCTAAACACAGCGGCAGAGGAGCCATTTTGAAAGTGAAAGAAAGTGTTCAGTGATGTGGGACTTTCAATAACAGTGAGCGTTGGTTTTTCTCGGCAGTCATGGCCTCAGGACCAGCCCGCTACCCGGATCATGCCCGGGCTGCGGTAACAGCAGAAGTAAAAAAGTTAAGGGACATTGAGAGGTGTTATTATGGAGGACAACTGCCTTCTCATGTGGCGATTCCTGGATACCCAGTGCAAGTGTGTTTAATATGCTTAAATGCTGGAAGGGACGTCTACATGGTACCTCACTGTTCTGGGTGCTTAGAGAAATACGGTTTATTTAAAACGCCCAAGATTCATTTGGATCCCACATGGACAAAAGTTCAAGAATTTGTGGTTGGCAGCACACAGCACCAGGTGGAGCCTGTTGGAAAAGGCCCCTCGGGGGAGTGTGGTACAAAGCTATAGGGTGCAGATTTACAGACAGAACAATATGCTGATGTTTCAGATGCTGGATCACAGATAGACAATTCAGACAGACCATCAGTAGACCCTTGAAGAGTGGGGCCTAGCCCAAGTCTCATAGGAGAAGATGAGATGAGGGAGGCCTTTGAATGGGAGGTATCGACCTCCGAACCCAGTGAAGAGTGGATAGTCTCAGGAGTGAGGACGACTGCCCACTCCTGGGCACAGATTTTCAGTGAGGAAGAAGAAGAGGGGAAACCTATGTGGCCTTGTGAAAAAGGAATGGGTACACAGCCTCAAGCTCTTGCCTCAGAGGAATGCATGGAAGAGACTGGTGATGACACTGCCCTGGCTGTGCAAGAAGAAGAAGTCAGGGATCCATTTTCCATTTCACTGAGAATGCATAGCTGGCAGAACCAGGACTGGCCAATCCCAAGCCAGGCCAGTGGTCTCAGGTTGACCAAAGCTAGTAAAGAGGAGAAACTGGTTCGTAGGAAGGTAAATGAAATCTATGGGATGTCCTTTCCTACCTTTCCTCAGTGAGTCTGGGAGGAGATTGAGAACAGCAGAAAATCCTGGATCTGGGCCGAAGCAATGAAATGTGTGCATCCTGGTGCAAACAAGCATGTCAGGAACAGAATGTTTCATGAAAAATACAGCCAGTGGAAAAGAGGCAGGACACTGTTTATGGGCACTGTTCGAATAGTGGATGGAGAGGGACGTGAAACCTTTCACAGTGTGAATTATGTGCGCACAGATGGGGTAATAATTCAAGCTCCTGACCTGTTGTACTATTGGCCTCAATGCAAAGACCTCCCTGCAAATGTGCCCATGCCTACCAAATGGAAAGCAGAGCAGTGGTAGCCAGTGCTGCTACTGCAGCCATTGTAGTGCCTTTGTTGTTCCGCCAGTATGGACATCCAGGATTCAGATGCCCCACATTCATCAGTTCTACAGTGTACTGACTTTCCAGAATCCATCGACTGGCCCACTAGATGACTTCAGATCCAGAGAGGACACCAGCCCAGCTGTATCCTGGTTCATCGCCTGGTAACCAGATGACATCAGACCAGCTGTTTTCCTTTTTGTTCCTGTTCCAAGGTTCTATCTCCAGAGATGACATCACCCCAACAGTTTCCAGATGTGCCCTCTTGTCATTCCCAGAAGATGTCCGCCCAGCTGTATTGGAAGAATGCTGCCAGGGAGAGTCTTCAGCCGAGGAGCAGGTCGGTGCCATTGTTCATTCTACAAGCGGCTGGTAAGTCCAAATTTTTCTATTCTTATGACATTGCAGTACACACCCTACACTAGCAGACTCCAGATGTGTGAACTGTCCTCAAAGACTCTCCTCTTTGGGACTTTGGCCTGCTAGAACTGTGCTTCACCAGGTTTTGGCCCAGGAGAGACTCTTTAATGGACTAGCCTTCGGGCACTGTGGTCACTAGCTGGGATGTTTAGGGCACTCCATCCCCCAAATGTGTATTTTAATTAATGTCATTGTTTTTCTACTGTTTTCTAGTGTATATACTGTTTTTCTACCTTTTTTAAAAAAAAATATTTTTGGGATTCTCCAGTGTTTTGATGGTAGGGGTTTAGATAGACTGTGTATGCAGATTAGGAGTGCGTCTTGTCTTTCTTTTTTCTTGCAGGTGATCCTGAAGAGGATAGAAGAAAAGACAAGAAGAGGAGGAGGGGCTCATCGGAGTTCCTCACTAGTACTTTAGTGTATAGACTTTAAAGTACTGTTGTTGTTCTTGTTACTGTAGTAACCCTTTTCTTCCACAGGTGTTGTTGTGGGGGAGTGAGGGAGTAATGTAATGGTTGGTATTAGCTCCTGGTATGTGGTTGCAAGGTTGTCCAAGGTTGGGGAGGTCCCCTGTTTGTTTGTTTTGGGATTTGAGTTAAAGGCAGATAGGTTTTCCCCTAGAGGGCTAGGGGGGATAGACAGGCTGTGGCCCTGACCTGCATTATGGGTTGCAATGCTGATCTATTAGGGCTATGCTCTGGACAGTTCTACCAGAGCCACTAGGCACCCATAGTTAGTGGGTAGAGTAGAGGCTGATATGTCAGCCAAAGGCATCTAGGCCCTTAGTGTTGCCTGCCTGTGCTAGCACATGGTAGGAGGGGGCCTGATCACCCCCTCTCTGCAGGTAGCACATAAGGTGAGATGGCCTAAGCTGGGTAAATAATGACTGCGGACCGTCATTTTCTTGGTCCAGGGTGAGTGTAACCCCCCTGTTACCTGGGGGTTACTAGAATCCCAGTAAGACCTAGTGGTAGGCAGGGAAGGCAGCTTGTGAAACTCCAGTAAAATGGATTTCACACTGTCTCACTCTGTTCTCAGTCTCAGCTGAGACTGAGGGATGACATCACCATAGAACTTTCGCAGCTGCATGAGCCACACTGGAATCTGCAGTTGGGAGTTAGGTTAGAATGTTAGGAGTTTTTTGAACAGAGTTGTGTGTGAGCAGTATTGAAGAGAGGAGCACAGCAGTATGTGCACAGGCTTTTGGAGCCTAAAGCTGTGATATAGAGCTACTGTTAGGGGAGGTGTGTGTTTCCACCAAAAGAGGAACACAGTAAGCTGTTCGTGAAGTGGTGGAGAATGCTGTTACTGGTCTCTGTGCCCCATCCCTGAGGGGGGGTGAGGGTGAAAAGGTTTGCCTGTCATTCCAGGGGCAACCCTCATGGTTCCAGCTAGGAAAAAAGCTGCCTTATTTTTCAAGTTGTGCTGCGGCACCAGAAGCTGTCAAGAATCGCCTGTGGGGCACCTGAAACCAAAGGGTGAGTCTGCTCTTATATGGGGCCTATGTTTCACCTGAACTGTTGTAAAGTGGGGATTGGACTGCTTAAGTGAGAGGCCTAGAGTAATGGGCAAAGTCAAGTAAAAGTATGTTCAAGTCCAGCACAAGGGGAGAGCCAAGACATGTAGAGGAAATGTGCTATGCATTTACCCTTTAATCTAGACTGACAAGCTTTTCAAAAAGAGATGTTTAAGTATGTTCGAGTCTAGCACAAGGGGAAAGCCAAGACATGTAGAGGAAATGTGATATGCATTTACCCTTTAATCTACATTGCCAAGCTTTTCAGAAAGAGATGTTTAATGTCCAAAGAAATGGATGAGAAATAGAAGCGAGAGGTGGCAGACCCTCCCATCAGTGGTAACCAAATTCACCTCTACGGATTTGCTCTGTGGCCCTTTTACTTTCCCTCAGGCACTTGGCCAGTGTTGAGAAAAGTACCCAGACGTGGGATTAAAAGGAAGTTTCCCTTATGGAGTCGAAGGCTCTAAGGTGGTTTAGGAAGCCACCAGAAAATGTGTCCATGTCAAATGGAAGGTGTTTGAGTGGCCAGCAGGGGAGCCGAGCCAGGGAAATCCAAGATTAGTGTACAAGTCTGGCTGTGTACCGAAAGCAGCATGCAAGTCCGGGCTGTGTGCCTGGTGGGTTCAGAGCCTGAGGGTTGAAGTGTTGAGGAAGTGTTCTGTTTCTCCTAATCTGCATTACCAGGAATGTAGCCCCGTAGGAGTCCGTCTAAGTTTTGTTTTGTTCTGCCTGGACATAAATAAAGCCACACTTTAGAATCCCATTCCTGGTATTGGACATTACAGTTATTGCTTCCTGTGTTTGGAATTATTTGGGTGTCCCTGTGCAGAGTAGCCAAACCTAGCCCTTGTGCTGAGTAACCTAGTCCTCCCCGAACCCAGTCCCCACCTGGTATTGCTGTCAGCTTCAACAGCATATCACCTGTCATTTGCAAAAAGAGGCAGGGGTGACGGCTTACATCTATACATCCTCAGCTACACATGTAAAACAATGGGCAAAAATTTACTTCATTGAGTGCAACATGGAAGCTGTTAAGCAAACTGACAAGTTTGCACTTCCAACCTGTAGCACTAACCCCTCTCTGGCAGAATGAGAACTTATGCATGGGAGAGGTATAACAGACCCTGTGGGAACAGAGGGGATCAGGCAGGTAGGCGACCTCTTTCAACCACATACCTCTAACCTGGATGCAATTCCAGACCCTACCCTCAAGGTTAGACACAAATGGGAATGTATTCTCCAGACCCCTATTTTGTATGAGAAGTGGGCCATTGCATAAAGCCTTGCTCACAAACCCTGTCCTGATAGCTGAAGTTTGTTAATTCAAAATAAGATCATACACTACTGGTACAGAACCCTGGTACAACTGAAATCCCAAGGTCTTCTAATAGACAACAGGTGCAAGAGATGTGAGTCTCAAGGGGAGGATTTCTTACACATCCTCTGGTCCTGCCAACAGAAACATAGGTTCTGTCAGAACATTCACAAATGCTGTGAGCAGGGTCCTTCATGTAAGTCTTCCCCTCTCTCCTTGGCTACCCATGCTGGGGCTTCCCACCCTGGGTGTATAATTACACAAACCATAAATCAGTTGGTTGCTTATGACAAGAAAAGTGGCAAAAGTTCTATTACTCAAGGGGTGGAGACCTACTGAAATACCCTTACACAAGGAATGTCTTGCAGTGAATCAGGCTCTTTCCATCATGGCAATGATATTCCATATAAACCTAAGGGTGACCTCTCGGTTCCAGATTATCTGATGCCCCTTTCTGTGCTCCCTTTTCATGGTCTTGGACATAGAGGGAATCCCTCAACCTGGCAAAGACCTACTGTGCCCTCCTTGACAACCATCCACTCTGAGTCCATTACCCACCTCATTTGAGATGGAGATCATGGTAACTGACCTCCCCTTACACTGCTAAGAAAGTGTAAAACATTATTTTGGATACTGACCTACCTCCTGGGGTCTAATGGTGATGTGAGCAAGAGCACTCCTCCCCCCCCAACTGGGACTGGTGCTCCACCATTGAGTTTACTCTGGCCAGCACATAACCAGTGGGATACCCCCACCTTCTCCTTCTATTTCCTGTGTCTCACCCCTCTCCTCAGACTTTGGCACCCCCCTACCATTTCTGCCACTGCTCCAACTTGCCACAAGCTGAAAAGGTGTACGGGGTGTTCTGGGGGAATATTATTATTCTCCCAGACTTGCAGTTACCTTAAAATTGAATTGATAACTGTATGATTGTGTATCAATATGTACACTGAGAGCATTAGCCCCGTTACTGCTTTAATTGTTTACATTCCTCTGTATGTTATTTGCATTTTCTTTGGGTGCTGCATAACACTATGTTCTAGTTAGCTGTGAATATGTGTTATTAGCTGGCATTACAATACTTCCTTACATGTTTATACAACCAGCCAGTTCCTGGGGTTACTAGGATCCCATCAGTTTTAGATCAGGCAAGTAGCCTGGGCAGTTCTAGAGGGTGTAAGACACTCCCGAAATATATTACATCACTGCCTGCTTAGCTATACTGGGGCAGGGGATGATGTAATGGAACTAAGAACTCTCGCAGCAGCATAAGCCTCAGTGCTCTGCTGCTGTTGGATTTTTGTGAGGCAGTCTGTTGTTGAAGTTGGAAGCTGAGAGTTCTACAGGCAAGTGGTGCTCTTCCAAGGCCACTTGTTAGAGGAAAGGGCCCTCAGTTTGTTATTTTCTGCCCTAGTACAGTAACCAGAGGCTGATTTTGTGGGACGTTGTGGCTACCAGCTCCTGTGAAGTCCCGAGGGGGGTGAAGATTGTTCTGCAGGAGAAATGGGACTGAAGGTTCAGTGAGTAGTTTGGGGCAAATTCCCAAAAGACCGTGAGAACTAAGAGAACTGCCCAGAATGCAGACTCTGTGTGTTTTGCAAACAAAAGCTTTGGATTTTGGAAAATAATTGTGGAGTTCAAGTGTTTTAACAAATGCCTTGGGGCACAACATGCCGTGAGTACAAGATTTATTTGTTGTTCTGGTGTGGGTTGGCTGGTGTATTGCTAGGAGCCCACAAGGTTAAGATTCCGACTCTCAGAACCCTTGCATAAAGAATGTGTGGTAAGAATGTTTCCTGTGGCCCCTGTGTGGCTGCAGAATCCTTGTTTTTGCTAAAATGTAATGGCAGAGAGAGTCTAGCTTTGGCTGGAGTGAGCTGATCCCTCATCCAACATGCAAAGGGACCTAACTGGTTACAAGGAAGTGTCCAAGGTGTTAACTTGGTTCACCTAGTGGTGCTCGAATTTAGTGCTGTGGCAACGACCTCTCTAAATGCACCGGCAAAGTCCAGAGATCCCTCTACAAAGAGATGGACATCTATGGGTCGTGTTCTTGTGAGAAGTCTCAGTACTGCAAAAAAGAGTTTTGAAGTATTTTTACCTGCTACAAGTGTGCCATCTGTTCATACAGCTAAAAGCCCTGGGGGCACCACCATTTTTCTGTTATCATTCTGTCAGGAATAAAGTCATACGGTACAATCCCAGTTTTCTGGTTGTGGACATTCCATTTCTGAGGGACCTATGTGAGTTTTTGGGGCCCCTACAGATAGGAGACACACCATAGCCTTAGCACCTCTCCCCCAGGCCTGGGTAGAAACAGAAATGTTGTTTTGTAACACTCCCCCACCTCCTGGATGCCCAAGGCAGGCATTTCCCTAATGCCAGTCTGATGCCCTTTGTTGTTTGTTGTAGAAGTTGCCTTGCTGGAAAGCTGCTCTTAGAAATGGGGGAGCTGGCTTACATTTCTATTTGTTGTATTGTTGTAAAAATCTTTCAAAGTAAAAATATAATTTAATTTGTAGTAGTATTACTATTGTAAATATAGATAGTAAGGACCACAGGAAAAGCTTTGCAAACAGTCCTATTTTCACTTTTACATGAAATACATGTTGAAAAATGTTGCTAGCTTGCAAATTGCTGGTCTCATTGTCAGAGGTAGAGTGCATGAAAAAATAACAGACAACAAACTCTAACCAGTTGTTCATCTGCCATTAGGAGGCCATAACTTGTTGTAATACGTACTGAAGCAGCTGAACCAGTCATAGGATTGATCCAGACTAATATATTTAAAGGAGAACTGCGCTGCACCTGAAAACCATTTTTCCCCAGCAGAAACTGTTTTTTTAAATACTGGTTTTAATTCTGTTATTCTTCCTTATGTACATGCCTATTAGTAATCTCAGTTGATGAGTCTGGTAGACACTCTGGTGTTCACGTGCCATTTTATAACTGTATGATGCAGTTTATGTCCCTCTCAAACACAAAGTCCTATAGTAGAACATGAGTGCATTGTACCAACAATAGAAGAGCTGTGCAAGGATATAAACTACTTTGTACAGTTCTAAAATGGTACTTGCTACCTGTGTGTAAATTAGAAACATCCACTAGGATAATTTAAAAGTCTGTAAAGATGGAACAGTAACAGAACTGGAACCGGTATTTCAAAATAAGCTTCTACAGGAGCACAGGACATCCAGGTTCAGTGCAGTACTCCTTTAACTAACAAGGTGCACTGTGCTCTGTATCTGTATTTCTGTGAAGTCAATCACCTTTGGTATTTGCTTTAGTCATTTGTTAGTGCAGCATATTAGGTTTATAATAGCCACTAGAAACAGCAGTAAGCCCCACCATCTGCTCCACAGCTTCAGAGAGCTCATTCTGAGACCAATACTCTTCTCTGTGCTATGCAGTGACCTCACCACTAACTACATCTCCTTGTACATTCACATGTACAGTGTGTTGATGCCACAGTACTTTTTCTTCAAGTGCTTCAGACCCTGTGGTGGAATTATCTCAGCTGCAGGACTTCGACAATGTCTAATATCAGCTCTACTAAGACCAACTTTATCTTAATGTTAAAAAGATGGCCTCTAAGACCTTTGACACTAAGCAGAGCATTGCTAGGCTACCCTCCAGTTAAGTTTTCAAGAATGTCCATGGTGTTCACCTTGAAGACGTCCTCCACATCAAGGACTGTGTTTTCTGGCTGCATCAGTTCTTGTGTCCCACAGGGCTCTATTCTAACAATAGGAGTCCACTAGTGATGTCATACTATTGACACCGTCTCCTGCCCGAGATGTTGCTCTGGAAATTTTAGAACTTGGAACTGGAATAAAATCTAGTTCAAACTACTGTATACTGTGTGGAACATTCTCTTTACTGGTCAGATTTGTTTTCTCCCCTAAAGACAGCTGATGCACTGGAGTCCTGTCCCAGATCCACTGATTTAGTTTTGTTACTTTATAAAGCCTAAAGGTAAAAACAATTAATGACACTGTGCATTAAAGTAGTTGCATTTATTTTTATATTTAAATCACATATTCTCCAGCTCGCTGTTGGTTCCAGGAACTGGAGAATTATGCTTCAGCATGGTTCCCACCTAGACTGTGGAACCAAGTAAAAACAACTTGAAAGAGTTTAAAAATCAATTAATTATTTTTTTTTAAGAAGTTTTAAAAACATATGCCTTTGGAAGAGAATTATTTCATTCTGAGGTGATTTCAGTTAATTGGCTTGACTGATAAACCTAAAATGAAAGTGTCCCTACAGTATGTGCACAGTCCCCTGAAAAACCTCCAGAAAGCTGAATTACTGTACATGTATATGGCAAGGAAAGTTTAAACAACTGCAATATTGCAGCTGTGGCAGAAACGTATATGGCATATACAGCCCAGTATCTGTAGGCACTGTGGAATACAATCATAGCCCTGAGTGAAAAGGATTGAAGTTGATGAGGTTGATGATTTGGCAGAATAGCCAAAGCAGCACTGCAGGCAATAAGCATCAATTTCATATGGCCATGGACACCAGTGATACTGCTTCCAGAGTCCTGGCATACGTTAGAGCCTTAAGGAAGTTTGCCTAGTTAAGGGCTACCATCCTGACTTAGGACAGGACATGGAAGGAAAGGACATTGAATTTCCCTTTGAGGGTCATTTACTTTTTGGTGACAAAACCGAAGCCTATATGAGGAAAGTGGATGTACAAAAATACACTTAAAACCTAGACAGAAAAAGCCTCCACATCTTGCAGGCCTTATGGAAGGGGAGATATCCAAGGCACAAAATGCACTAGGAGTACCTAGTGCAAAGTAGCACTGCCAGGTAGAGACAGGAAAGGTGACAAACAGGCAAAATCTAACCTCCAAGCCACTGGAGAAACAGAACCCTGATAGTTCAGTCCAGGTTGCCATAGACTCATTGCCAGTGGGTTTGAGCCTCACCCAACACAACCAGGAGTGGCAAAGCACTATAGCATACAAGAGGGTCCTGGAAGTAATGGTCAGGGTCTGGTTCTCCAGTTTGTAACACTGACAACCCCATGAAGTTTCCCAGCACACTTCCCAGATGAGAAAATTCTTCTGGAACTTGAAGTGGAAAAGCTGATAAATGTCAGAGCTGTGAAGAAGTTCCTTGCCTGTCAGTGGGGAAGAGGCTTTTTCTCCAGGTACATCCTAGCCCAATGGAAACTCAGGATTAGTGGTGTATTCTGAATCTAAGGTTTCTGAACAGGCACATAAAAAAGATTCAAGATGGTGACATCGGGCACTGTGATTTCATCCCTGTAAGGAGAGTGGTTAGGGTCCTGTCCCTGAAAGAAACATACTTCCATATTCAAGTAAGACCCACACAGAGAAAACACCTACAATTCAGGATGGAAAATTGTCAGTACCAATTCACAGCCCCACCCTTTGGACTGACCTCAGCTTTCAGGTGTTCATAAGGTGTCTAGCTGGGGTGATTGCACACCTGTGAAGGAAAGGTGTGTGTGTGTGGATGGGGAGGGTTCTTTCCTGAACAACTGCCTTGTCTCAGGAAAAAAAAAAGGTGAATGCATTTGTTTCCATGGCCAAAGTAACTAATAAGTATCATGTAAGTGTTGGGCTTTTTCCTAAATCTGCAAAAGTAGCACCTGAAACCAGTTAAATACTGGAGTTCATAGGCTAAGACTTGAACACACTGCAAGGAAAAGCTTTCCTACCTCAAAGCAGGTTGGAAGACTTATTTTATGCACAGGTGCATTACTAGTAGAACTCACAAAGCCTGTCAGAGAATTCCTATAGCTCCTAGGACACATGGCAACAGCACCAGCTGTTGTGCCTTGGATCTGTCTACTGATGAGGAGTGTTCAGTATTATTTGAGGAGATACTTTCACCAGAAAACAGACCCCCTGGATCATCCAATTTCAGTCTCTACGAAGTGCACCAGGACCACAGGGCATGTAATGAAGCTGGATGGAAGAAATTTGCAGGGGATGTGAGGAAGTACTACATCCCGAAAAGAGAGGTGAATGCTTGGAACAGTCTTCCAACACAAGTTCAAAGAGTGAAAACTGGATTGGATTCAAGCATGCATTGGGTAAGCATAAGCGAATATTGCTAAATAAGCAGGGATGGGGGATAGTTGATGGAGACCAGGTAGGGGTCTGCAGAGGCAGAATAAGTAGGGAAAATCTGGGCAGAGTGGGTGGGCTAAGCTATTCTTTTCTGCTGATTAAATTCTGTTTCCATGAAACTATTGCAGGTCCTAGAATGGTGGAAAAAAGGACAACACATGTACTGTAAATTGAAGGAAACGGCACCTTCTAAGACTTGCAGAGCTTTTACTGTTCGAAATAGAATTCCACTTGTCAGAAGGAAATGTGTGGAAATTGGTGATGCTGTACAGAAAAGCTTCAAGATATTCACAGCAATAGTAGTCCAAAAAGACAGTCCCACTCAAATAGTTTCAAATTTCAAAGCACAAAATCCAGAATTCCATGTACTGGTACACAGGAGCTTACACAGAGCTCCATCTGAACCCCTCCTGATTTCCTTGTCCTTACATTACCTGACACGTTTTGAGCATATGCGTGTGCTGTCAAAAGTCCTTAGTAGATGCCAGTTCCTTCAGTTTACATATGTTACCAGACTCTTTAACCTGGTACTTCTGTTTCTAGGCTGCAACTTTGCCAACTCTGTTTGTGTACTGGAAAGACAGAGGCAACCTCTGGGAATGTACTCCTTTCTTGGAGCTGTTTCTAACTCAAATACTTACTACAAATGCTTCCCTCCCTCCTAGGATGGATAGGGCACCTGGAAAACAAAACAGTAAATGGGGTCTGGAAATCAGACGAGTGCATGGAGCCTGTAACGTGTTAGAACTCAGGGCAATGCTCCTCTCAGTGACGTCCTTTTCCTCCTTGGTGTAAGGTCAATCAGTTCACATTAGGAAACACAATACGACAACAATGTATTCCTTATAATATTGAGAGGGTGCAGCATAGGGCCATCAAGATGGTGTCAGGGATGAGAGATATGCTCAAGATGAGATGTAAGAGGGGAGACATGCTAAAAAAGTGTAAGATCATTAGAGACCAGGAACTGATGAATAGCATGGGGATGATTATACAGCACAACAAAAACAATTTACGCTGCCATACACAGCAAATCCTTACACATCATTATACAGAAAATGACAGGAAAGGGGTTTTCATGTACAGAGCAGTACAGTGTTGGAATTCCCTCCCTCGAGAGAAGTGATCTGGGCATATTCATTTGAGGTTTCCAAAAAGAGACTAGATATTCACCACAGGAATCAAAAATAAGTAAAGCCCCGCCTTGGCAGGAGACAGGCTCAATGGGCTAATGCCTCCTCTTGTCTTACAAATCCAGAATAGAACATAAACAAACAGGGATGTACCAAATCCACGAGACTCTGCACAGAGGCAATGCAGATATGGAACCTGATATATTCTTTTCACAATTGTAAGCACTACACAACTTACTATGTCTGTTTTCCATACTACTGCTGTTTGGTGAAATTATCACTCTTGATTGTCTACGTCCTTTGCAAATCATGTGTTGTACTACTTTGTAATAAGCTGCAGATAGGACATTGTTGTAAAGAGCCTTGGTTCAATTGAGCTTATCCTTGTTCATATTTTATTATGAATAAAAATGTTATGTATTTATCTATTCATCTGTCTGTGTATCTATCTATCTATCTATCTATCTATCTATCTATCTATCTATCTATCTATCTATATATCTATCTATCTATCTATCATCTGTTCTAGATGCTAAGATAATTGCAGTTCATCTGCATTTCTAATAACATATTCTGGCAGACTACTTGAACAGAATGAGCCAGGGAACTCACGAGTGGTCCCTGGACCCGCTACAGTAGTGCTGAACACAGTGTTCAGAAGTTGGGGTGTTCCAGAGAATTTGATGGCAGATAAGGACTGCTTGGCCCACCCATTCTATTCATTTTCCTTTCCTACATTTTTACTACAGACCATACTTTGTCTACAGCTCTTTCTCCTTCCCCCTTTCCTTTCCACTATGATTCTTTTGTGCCTATACCATGCATTTTTGAGCCCCATCATTGTTTTCACCCCACCAGGTCTGCTGGAAGGCCATTCCAAGAATCCAACACTCTTTCTGTGAAGATGTACTTTCACACATCTCTCCTGGATCTACCTCCTTCCTGCTTCAGAGCATGCCCCCTTGTTCTTGAACACCTTTTTTTCTGAACAGTAGTTCCCTCCTGTACTTTATTTAACCCAGTGAGGTCTCTATCATATCCCCTCCTCTCCCTCCTCTCTTCCAAGGTGTACATATTAAGGTACTTTAGTCTTTCCTCATAGGGCTTGTGATGCAGACCCTGCAACATTTTAGTTGCCCTTCTTTGTACTGCCTCCACTCTTGTCTATGTCATTCCAGAGATGTGATCTCCAGAACTGTACATGATACTCTAGGTTGGGTCTCACCAGCGATCTATAAAGAGATAACACCTCCTTTCACTTTCTGCTGGGGATACCCATCCCTATTCACCCCAGCATCCTACTAGCCCTTCTGACCGCCTTATCACACTACCTGTTCACTTTTATGTCATCCTATATGATCACCTGCAGGACTCTTTCCTGCTTGGTAGTTGTCTATATAACTCCACCCATTTCATACCCTCCTCATGAATTTCTCTGCCCTAAGTGCATTATTTTGCGCTTTTTCACATTGAAACCCAACTGCCATATGCTTGACCACTCCTTTAGTTTTCTCAGGTCTCTGCTCATCCTTTCCACCCTCCCAAGTATCCACCCTATTACACATGTTGATGTCATCTGCAAAGAGGTAGACATTCCCTTCCAGCTCCTTTGCAATGTCAGTTTTAAAAACAAGAAAGAGGACTGGTGCCAGCACTGATCCTTGAGACACCCAGCTGGTCACCCACCTTTCCTTAGAGTGAACTCCATTTACCACCACCCTCTGTCACTTATCCCCTAACCAATTTCTTGTCCAGTTTGTCACCTTTGGACCCACCCCCAAGCTACTCAACTTGCTTACTAGTCACCTACACCAAATAGTGTTGAAAGTCTGACTGAAATTAGGTAGGCCACCTCCACTGTTACACACTGATCTAATTCCTTTGTCATGCAGTTAAAGCAATCCATCACACTCTTTTGACATGACATGAAACTACTCATGTTTTGTTACAGATCAATCTCCAAGGGTATTGTGCCACAGGAAGCACTGTCCTTCATTTGGAAAGGCACGTTTCTTTATGCCTTTTCCCCATTCCCTCAGATGTAGAGGGTTTTGTTGAAGTTGTCAGGCCTGGTACTCTCTATTACATCCATGGTATGAGGAGGCACACACATAGAAAGGATGGTGCTGGTGTTAGCGTCAGCAAGCCACAAACAGGCACCCATCAAGTCCTCAACATGCACGGCATTCTGCATGGTTAGATTACATCACTGTAGGTGTTTTTTTGAAGAAGGTGCTGAGTGGCAGCTGACTGGAGTCCCTCATAAAATATATTGGTATAAGAAGGATTGCCAGTCGACACCTTTGTTCTCCCAGTACATGCCGGAAAACCAAACAGAATAGGTAAGAGACAGTTTCAGCATTTCATTTTTGGTGCTTATTAATGGAAAGAAGCATTTGGTGTCTTAAGTCCTTACATAGGAAACAACTGTCTGTCTGGTGAAAGGAATGAACACACCTAAAGTGACATAATCTTGTGAGATAATCTAATAATTCTTCAGTATAAGCAATTATATTTATACAATTAAATCATAAGTTAAGAGCTTGTGAACTTTTAACAGAAAAAAACTGCTACTGCTGTGGTTTTCTAAATGTTTAAAAAATAAGATAAAAGAATACTGAACGTGATAAGAACTGATAAGTATATCACCTGAAAACTACTGTTTGTAGTAAAGAACGGAATACATGCTGAAAAGTAATGTATTTATGATAGGTCACCAGATAATAAATCACATGAAATCAAGCAAGCACAGTTTTTTGCAATATAAAAGCAAATAAATGGACTGAATAAATATTTATATTTCTTGCAGAAATAAAGCCAACACTGAGCAGCCAGATAACACATAAAGTTGATATATCTGGGGCATTAGTAGCATAGGTTTCAAATGCCTCGTTTTAACTTTCACCAAAAAAATCTTATTATTATAAAATCATATATTTGCACATGAAATGAAATAAGAGACAAATCCAGAGTTCTTGTAGCCCTGTTCAGCAAGATAGCTGACTGGAAGGGTAAATGGTGCTGAGGCCTTATAGCACATTTGGAGGAAAGTACAGTACAATGGTGGGATGGAGGGTAAGCCAATAATACTATAATCCTAAATAGAGAATGCTGTGTTTTATTATGATTATGATTATTATTATTATTTAGGTTTAAAATGAAAAGTATACCATAGAATTCTAGAGTTATACTATAGTTAAAAATAACAAAGAGTACTGATGTGTGACTGCTGTTATGATGTCCCACTTTAATTTGTTTATTTATTTAAATTTTGGTGACCGGGTAGGCCCACTGAAACCTCACGGTCCCTTTTTCAGGGGTGACCCGGGATTAATTACAAGTACCTAGAGGGAGGTAAAAAACAATGCTTTTGATAGGTACAGTACAGCAGGTTTTACATTGAGTGATTGAACACATAAAATAGTACAGGGACTGATACAAGTCAATACCTTTTGTTAAGAACAGACCATTGAATGGATTAAAACACCTATGTAAGTGCAGAAATGGGCTCTACCACCCATCTATCGGACGAGTTCTGTCCATTTTCCTATGTCTTTTGTGTTTCAGCAGAGATAAGGCCCTATATTGGATTTCTTTGGGGGACCTTAGGTGGAGCAGTGGCACGGGGACGCCTTCCCAAGGTGTATTTTTAGCCCCTTCTTGAAAACCTCAGTAGTGGAGCTGTCCTGTATCTCTCTCAGGAGGTCATTCTAGAGTTTGGGGAAGGCAACCCTGGCCAGTCGTTGCCCTAAGGATGATCTGGCCCTGGGAATTTCTAGTAGTGTCCGATCAGTGGATCTGAGTTTACGTCTATTCGTCTTGTGGACCAGCAGATTCTGTAGTCCAGGAGGGGCCCCAGGTTGCAGTAGCTTAAAAGTCAAGCACAGGGAGGGGTAAGCTAATCTGGCTTGCAGGGATGGCCAACCCAGGGCTGGAGCACCTGGCAGTGGTGTTCTGTCCTTTCTGCCCTGGCTGTAAACCAGCTGACCCTGTGATAGAGTGCGCCTAGTCGCTGTCTTTCCATAGCCCTCAGCAACTGGAGAAGAGTTGCTCCATAGAAGATGGTGGGGAGGATTGTCCCATTACCGATCGCCATTCTAGTTTCCTTGGTTAGAAATGGGTTCAGTCTGTATAGGAGGCCCAACTTCTGTTTTACCATCTTTGTGAGGTGGTCCATGTGCTTCCTAAAGGAGACCTCCTGGTCAAGGTACATACCTAGGTACTTTATGCTGTCCACTACTTCTATCCCTACACCATCATGGGTGGAGAGGGATAGGAAGTTGGATCTCTGTGGGCCCATTTTTGTTGGGCCAAAGAGCATAGCCTTTGTCTTTTTGCTATTCAGGGCCATCCTGTTGACCTGCCACCAGCCTGTTGACCTGGCACCAGGTTTTGAGGGCAGTGAGGTCCTGCATCAACCCCTGATTTAAGGACCCCGTGTCCTTTCCTGTCCTGTACAGCACTGCGTCGTCAGCATAGAGTGTGACTTTTGCCCCTCCGCAGTGTTGGGGGAGGTTGTTGGTGAACAGGAAGAAGAGCATGGGGCCTAGGATTGACCCTTGTGGAACACCTGCGGGTACTGGGCGCTCATCTGACTTAATTCCATTCCACCAAACCATTTGTGACCTTCCACTGAGGTAGTCTGTGAACCATTTCAGGGCGGTTGCATCCAGACCCAGGCCCCTTAGTTGTTCAATGAGTAGCTGGTGGTCAACCAGATCAAATGCTTTGGTCAGGTCAATGAACACTGCCCCTAACATTTTGTTCTGGTCCAAGGCCTCGTATACTTCAGTGGTGAAGCTTATTAGTGCCATTTCGGTCCCGTGTTTTTTTCTAAAACCATGCTGTTGGTCAGCCTGCAGGTGGTGCAGTTCCTGGTAGCTGTTTAACTGCTGGTATACCACCTTCTCCAGTAGCTTGCTTAGGGTGCAGAGAATGGAGATAGGCCTAAAGTCTGCCACTTCTTCATGTGGTCCACTTTTTGGGATTGGGATAACCAATCCAACCTTCCTCAATGCCGGTATTTTCCCTCCTGCCAGGGAGCTGTTAAAGAGCTGGGTTATTGGTCCAGCGATCACAGGAGCCCCAGTGCTCAACAGCTTGGGTTCCAGGTTGTCGTGGCCTATGGCGCAATCTGGTTTCAGGCCTCTGAGCAATTTCATGATTTCCCCTGCTGATACCAGCTTAAGGTGAAATTCGGGCCCCGATGCAGGTCCCCTGAGTTTGCTTGATTGCCCTGGAGAGGGTTCCCTGGGTTTCCTTGGCTACCTGTGTCTTTGTTGGGAACGTCAGTTCTAAACCTCTGTAGGTCCAGGAAGAAGTCGTTAAAGGCATTGGCCGTATCTTTAGGGGTGGAGAGTGGAGTTCCATTTGCTTTTATTGACCCGGTCACCTTACTCTTATTCCCCTTGAGCAGCGTGTTTATGTGCCACCAGAATTTTTTTGGGGTCCGACACATTGTTGGTTTGCAGCGCATGCAGGTAACTCTTTTTTGCATTTTTGAGTCCCCTTTTGCACCCATTCCTGGCTTCACGGTACCTCACCCAGTCCTGTTTTAGGTTTGAGTGTTTGTAGTTCACCCATAGTTTGTCTCTGTCCTTCAACCTCCTCTTGATATCAGGATTAAGCCACCTGGCATCCTGACCCTTGACCCTGATCTTCTTTTGGGGTGCGTGCTTGTTGCCTACCGAGAGGAAATGACTGGTGAAGGCTTCAAGAGCTGCATCTATTGTGGTGGTATCGAGGGCCTGAGCCCAGTCCACTACGGACAGGGCTTGGAGGAAGGCTCCTTCGTTAAGCGCTGAGTAATTTTTGGTCCAGAATGTTCTGGGGGGTAGCTTAGGAAAATTGTTCCTCCACCCCAGAAAGGTAGGTGAGTGGTCGCTGAGTAAGTCCGCACCCATCCCTACCAATTTGGCCCTTTCTGGGTTTGACACTAGTATCCAGTCTAGTGTGGTATGGTTTCCAGTTTTTTGGTTTATGCATGTGGGCTTGTGCATCAGCTGTGTGAGGTTAGCTCCAAGGAGGCTGTTTTTGACTTCCCCAGCTAGCTTATCCCCCCAATTTAGGTTGACATCCCTGAGTATTATCTTTTCACAGTTGGGCAGGGTGGGCACGATGTTTGTCAGTGCCTTCAAAGCTTCCATAGCCTTCTTCATTGTGTTATAGGTGCACCCGACGAGGAGTGGCTTGCATCCTCCAAGGAGAATTTTGACAAACAGAACTTCATACCCATCTTCTTCGAGATCCGGGGTATATATTGCAGCAGCATTGATTTGAGACTTGACATATATAAGGACTCCCCCACACTTCTTCCCCTACCTATCCTTCCTGAACGTTTTAAAGCCTTGTAGTTCGACCTCATGAGGGAGTACATTTGGCTTCAACCATGTCTCAGAGATGCAGATTATGTCAGGGGAGAAGAGGCTGGCCCTGGCCTCTAGTTCATGCATTTTGGGCCTTAGGCTGTTGATATTCGTGTGCACTACCCTCAGCCCCTTAGCATTTGCCAATTCTGGTGTGCTGGGTGTTAGGTGTGAGATGCTGATCCCTGGGTGGCTGTGGTTTAGCTCTATGTCACCCCCCATTAGGAGCAAGAGGCCCAGGAAGATTGTGGGAGCACAGGCCTGCATTGAGGTGAGGTGCTTTTTTTTCTTGTGGGCCCTTATATATGTAACTGTGTCCAGGAAGAACCCCCTTTTTTCCAGTATGTATATGGTCATTGTACTGATCCTGAAACATAGGTGGTGGCACCCTGGGGTAAACTGACCCCCATCCAGACCATCCTCGATGGTATGAGGCCCACCCTGACCTATACCGACATGATCAGTTAGGCCGCTATCAATACATAAAGGGCTGCCAGCAGCAATCCGGCTTACCACTCCTATTTTAGGATGTCCCAACATTACCTTGCTCTGCAGAATTCCAGTGGGGCCTTTCTTGAGGTGTCTTCGATATACAATCACGGAAAAACCCTAGATACTGGAGGCTGCGTAGGCTAAGCTAGGACAAGCGGACCCCCTGATTGGTGGCTGTATAGGCTGTTCCAAGGTGAGACATGGACTAGGTAGATTGGCAGTCGGTGGAAATAGACTGGGTAAGTCAGGGTAGGTCAGACAGTTCTGGAGGCTGTGCAGGCTAGGCTAAGACAAAAGTAGACTGGGGAGCTAGCAATCACTATGCTATGCAGTTTTAACTTAGTTGATCCACAGACAGCACCCTATGCTATGCAGTTTTAACTTAATTGATCCACAGACAGCACCCTGGAAGTTATTAGTGGCAAACTATTCTATACAGTTATAACTTAAGTTGATCTACAGACTACTGTGATATGCAGTTTTGACTTGATTGATCTATGGAAAACTGTTAGGTGGGAGCATTTGGGTCTCAATGTCAGGTAATTTTCAATAGCCTGAGTAACAGCGTTTAGTTCAAGCATTTAATCATGCAGCAATTGTTCTATATGGCTGCGACTCTTCACATCAGCAACAAATATCTGAACCTGCTGTAGTCTCTGATGATTGGTCCCCTGAAGCTTGTGGGAGGGATTTAAGTCCATTTAACGGGAGGAAGGAATGGGGGTGGGTGGGCAGGAGAAATTGATCTGTTTTGTGTCCCGAATTGAGTTCTCTCTGGCTTCGGGGGAGGTCCACTGGCTGAAAGCTGCACGCCGGTGCCTCAGACCCCAAGGAGTTGTCTTTTCTTGGGAAAAACAAAAACAGAATTGAAGTTGAAGCGAAAGTCCATGGCAAGGCGAGGGGACCTGCAACACTAGTTTCCCTCACCCCCCTGGAGGAGCCACCAATCTGTGGAGAGCTGCAGTGCTTGGTCTCTCCTCTTAAGTATCAACCAAGTAGGCGTTGCAGCGGTAGGGTCCAATTAGGTGCTATTGCTCCGATTCTAAATTTGGTGCCCAGATTAGGTGGAAGGAGCCAGCATTTTGTGTCCCGAATTGAGTTCTCTCTGGCTTCGGGGGAGGTCCATAGTACTGTATATAACTACTTTGTAAATATGATGTGTCCTGAAATGATGGAATCACTTCTGAAGCAAATAATTGTCAAGTATCTAGAGGCCAGAGGGGCACAGGACCCAAAGCAGCATGGATTCACAGCAGGAAGGTCATGTCAGACAAATCTAATAGATTTCTTTGACTGGGTGACCAAAGTAGTAGATCAGAGAGGGGCTGTGGACATGGTCTACCTAGACTTTAGCAAGGCATTTGACACAGTGCCACACAAAAGATTAATATACAAGTTAGCCAGCCTGGGAGTGGGTCCCAAGGTGGTAGCCTGGGTAAATAATTGACTGGAGAACAGGACACAGAGGGTACTAGTAAATGGAGTCAACTCTGAAGAAAGGGTGGTTACTAGTGGGATACCGCAGGGTTCAGTACTAGGACTGGTCCTCTTCAATGTCTTTATAAGCAACATTGCAGAGGGACTGGAAGGAAAAGTATGTCTCTTTGCAGATGACACAAAGATCTGCAACAGAGCTGATACACAAGGTGTGGTGGAAAGGATGAAAAGGGACTTGACAAGGTTGGAGGAATGGTCAAATGTATGGCAGCTTAGATTCAATGCTAAGAAGTGCAAGGTAATGCACCTGGGAAACAAAAACCCAGGGGAAGAGCACACAATGGGGGGTGAGATACTAACAACAACAAAATGGAAAGGGACCTGGGGGTAGTCATATCAGATGACCTAAAGGTGGTCAAGCAATGTGAGAGGGCAGTAAGGAGGGCTGGGGGGATACTGGGATGCATAGGGAGAGGCTTTACCAGTAGAAAATAGGAAGTTATTATCCCTCTGTACAGACAGCTGGTGAGACCCCATCTGGAGTACTGCGTGCAGTTCTGGACACCCAGTCTCCGCAAAGACATAAAGAAGATGGAGGCAGTCCAGAGGAGAGCAACTAAAATGGTGCAAGGTCTGCACCGGAAGACATATGAAGAGAGACTTAAGGAGCTTAATATGTATAGCCTCGAGGAAAGGGGGACATGATAGAAACTTTCATGTACCTCAAGGGAATCAAGAAAGTCCAAGAGGGTAGCATCTTTCAGAAAAAGAGGTGTGCAAGAACAAAGGGGCACAATCTGAAGATAGAGGGGGGGCAGCTCAGAGGTAATGTAAGGAATTATTTTTTTACAGAGAGGGTTGTGGATGCATGAAACGGCCTTCCGGAGGAGGTTGTGGAGTCAAAAACAGTGGTGGAATTCAAGAATGCATGGGACAGCCATAATGCAATTCTAGGGGGTGGGGGTAGGAAGAAGTAAGCTGTTGGTTAACTAGGATCTGCAGCTTATCAATTAAGTAGGGAAATGGGCAGACTAGGTGGGCCAAGTGGTCCTTATCTGCCATCAAATTCTATGTTTCTATGAACTGGAAGAACAGACATTCTTGGCAGAGAGAATTGAAAGCACCATGCCTTAACTTAAAGGTATATTCATATTTATTTATATTTCTCTTCATACTAAAAGTAGCAGATTAAGTGGGTAGAAAAGAGAGCTCTGTAGGCAGTTTTTGAGGGACTTTTAAACTTGTCTTTAAAATTCTAACAGGTGACTTATGGGAAAATAGCTCACGAGATTCATATTGGGCTGAGTGGATTCAGGAATCCCTGTAAATCAGGTGTGTAACTGGGAGGTGGAACTAACAGAGACTTAGTGCCTTCTTACAAGAGCACTATAAAAGCATTTCCACTCTAACATGTCAAGCATGTTCATGTCTCAGTTAGTGAGTAGAACTGGAACAGGTGACTGGAGTCTTAGGCTTTGGGAGGCATCAACAGAAGGAAATGAGGGACTCTTCAGGTTGACTAAGGTAAGGCACCTATTCACTACTGTGCAACATTTACTGAGGTACAGTAAAGGTGGAAGGTAATGTAGGCTAAAAATGAGGCTAGCAGCAGCCCCCCATCTAGGGTAGGAGTATAAAGAGATTTAAGCAAGGCATGGGGGAGCACAGATAGAAACAAACATAAAAGAGGAAAACTAGAAACAGCCTACAGGGTTAACAGTACAAATATATTTCCAGGTAACACAGGGAGAATAGAAGTAGAGAATGCTAGGAGTGAAACAATGCAGTGGCTGTGGGGTGGCAGTTTTCAGAGAGACCTTTGGGAGACTGCAGTGCTGCTCTCACCTCTCTGGGTTGAGGGAGGAGGTTGCTAGATTCCAGGCTGAGTTGGCTAGGATCTGGGAGACCCCTTTCCCCCCAAGTCTGCCACCATTACCTCAAAGGATGCCAGGGAGGAGGAACAAGTGGACTATGGTGGGCTATGGAATGGTGGGGTGGTGGGACAGAAGTAGATTCCTCAGTGGGTACCACTAGATAATTATTACACTACTCTGACACAGCAGGACTGCCAGGAGGAGGAGGCACCATGGTAGTCACCAGGGAGGATTTGGGAACCCTCTGTAATGGAGAACTGGAGAAATGTGATAGAGGACTCCAGAGTAGGAGGAGGAAGCATATTCTGGTGACAATGACATAGATCCCACTAGGAGCACTGAGAAGTTCAGGTTCAAATCCCAGCTGAGGCATTTACTTCTTTCTCTCCTCTGTTTGTATGTGTTCCATAAATATGCACACCCCACCCAAGTGATTGAAAACTTTGAGACAGGCCAGACATGGTTGGTGCCACTCCCAGGGTTTCTGCTTTATCAAGTGGACAGGTAGTTGTTAGACTGGCAGCTTCAGCCAGTCCCCTGCAGGCAGTGCTGTGTGAAGCAAGGTCTGTCAGGAACAAGACTTACTCTCCTCTGTCAACCTAGCTTGCATCATGGAAACTTGGCTGGGTGATGATACAGGCCCAGTTTTTCAGGCATCTATCCCAGGAGGGTTCTCCATGGTGCACTGCCCAAGGAGGGAATGCAGGGGCAGGGGTGTGGTCATCTGTTTTAGATCTGACCTGAATGTCTCAGTGCTCCTAGTGGGATCTACATCATTGTTTGAATGTGTGGCCATGTGTGGCATCCAGGTGCAGGCTACGGTATCCTTCTCATGAACCAGCCTCTGTGGCATGGGAAGAGGTTTCTGCAGAAAGTCGTATAATTTGTCACTGAGAAAGAGCGTTGGAATTGCCCAGGGGGCTTGTCCTTGGTGAATTCAGTGCTTGGATCCACGACAATTCATTGCAATTGGATATGACTTTTTCCAGCTGATGACATCGCTGGGCTTTGTACAAGTGGTTACTTCTGTGTCCCATTGCCATGGTGACACCTTGGACTTAGTATTCTTGCTGGGGCTTGAGATTTACAATCTCAAGGTTGATCCAGTCTTGTGGTCAGATCACTGCACATTGTTGTTCTCATTTGGGGCCACCCCATGAACCTTCCCCTATGGAGCTAGTACATTACCATCCTTTAAGGGGATTGTCCCCAGAGGGCTTAATGGCAGTAATGGACCTCTCGGCAGTGAGCGCTGCTTGCTCGGTTAGCACAAATGAGGCAGTGGTGGCCTATAATAGGGCTGTCAACTTTGTATTCAATGCTATTGTATCGATCCATATATGACCCAGATCTTCTCACTTGAAATTACCCAGTTTGATTAGGAGCTCAAGGAGATGAAGCCCAAGGGTCAGAGATTGTAATGTTGTTGTTGTAAGTTGCTGACAGAGGAGGAAAAGATGGCTCTCAAAACTCACTACGGTGAGTATCAGAGGTCAATGTCCCCCATAAGAAGGCAGTTTATTTGTCCAGTGAGATTTCTGCAGGGAGGAACAGACCAGGTCAACTTTTTTGGATTGTGGACAGGTTGTTCCATACTGCCTGTCTGCAGCTGTTCAGAGTAGCTTCTGTCACAAAGTGCAAGGAGTTTGCTCTGTTCTTCTCTGACAGAGTGTCCTCCATTAGGACTATCATTTCCCCAACCTGGCTTCCTAGGCCTGGCAGTGTCACATCAGCTGTCTCTGAGAAAACTCCTCTTGCCTGAAGCAAGATTAGACCAGGGAGAGTGAAAAAGCTCTATGGAGTGATTCTGAAGCTGTGGCACGCATTTTGTGAACTGGACATGGGACAGACGTGTCTCCTAGTGGGAGGTGTGTAGTCCATTGGTCCAGTGTTAGCTGAGACAGTCTGGTGATCACTTTCATACAGGCTATTTCCTGATGACTTGAAAGAGGCAGTGGTGAAGCCTCTCTGAAAAAAAATGTTTCTCGACTCAGACGTCTTGGCGAATTATAGATCAGTTTCTAACCTTCCCCTTTTTGGGTAAGGCTATTGAGAAAATTGTGGCTCTGCAGCTCAAGGCACACCTTGTAGTCTTTGACATCTTTGAACTTCACTAGTCTTGATTTAGGTCTGGGCATAGCACCCAAACTGTGTTGATCAGAGTACAAAATGATCTACTCAGGTCAAGAGATAGAGAAGAGTGGTCAATACTTGTTTTGCTTGATCTGTCATCAGCATTTGACACTGTGGACCATGGGGTGTTATTTGATCCCCTGAGGGTTTTTTTTTTGCCTCACTAGCACTGTCATCAGCTGGTTTGAGTCCTTTCTCATGGGCAGGTTGTAAAGAAAGGTGAAGGGGCATTTTTCCTCCAACCCCCAGCCCTTGCTTTGTGGACTACCCGAAGGGTCTGTCCTTTTGTCCATGGTGTTCACAGTTTACATGCTGCCCATAGGTGAGATTTTTAGATGTTACATTGTGGAGTTTCATTGCTATGATGATGACACCCAACTGTATATGTCGTTTGTGAACGGGGCATGTAATGCAGTGACAGTGTTAAATAACTGTCTGGCTGAAATCTATAACGGGATGTCCTCTAACTGGCTGAGCCTCAGTCCAGGTAAGATTGAGGTGCTGGTGACTGAGTTGGGTCACCAGAGAGAGGCAGATGGCAGGAGGGCTGAAACAGGATTGATGCTTGGGACAGTTCTTCTTTTGGCATCCAAAAAGGTGAAAAATCTGGGCATGTTCCTAGACAACAGATTGACACTTGAAGTTCAGGAGTCATCTGTTGTCCAGATTGATTCTTACCATTTTAGGACTATTGTCCATATCAAAGCCTTTACACCTCCTGGTGACCTACCATCACTAGTGCATGCCTTCATGATGTCAAGGCTTGACTACTGTAATGCTCTCTATTTCAGGGTTAGTGGAAGTGTCCTGTGTCACCTGCAGTTGGTGCAGAATGTTTCGACCAGGCTAAAAAATGGCCTCTCAAGGTCTTGTCATGTCACCCCAGTGCTCCGCAACCTACACTGGCTGCTGGTTAGATGTGTGATCTCCTTCACAGTGTGGTTACTCAACTATGAGGCCTATACAGTTCAGGTCTGGGTTATCTGCAAGACCTTCTGACTCCGGCCTGCCCCTTGCATGCTCTCCAGTCTGCCAAGGAGGGCCTTCTGGTGGTTCTCAGGGCCTGGTTAAAATCATCTGGTGATCATGCCTTTGAAGTGGTGGCAGTGGGCTTGTGGAACTCACTTTCCAGATCTCAATGGGAGGTACCCTCAGTTGAAGTCTTTAAATGCGGCCAGAAGATGCACCTTTTTTAGGCAGGAATTTTAATGTTAAATACTGTTCTATCCTCTTCTGATTTTACTACTGTTTTTATACTGTGTGTTAATTGTAATTGTCTTCCCTGCCTGATTTGTACAGTGCCCTGATCCTCAGGAAAGGATGTTTAATAAATAAAACCTACTACTACTACTACTACTACCACCACCACAAAAGATAATGAGAGAAACCCATGGAAATGATTAAATTTTGCACTTACAACTTTTATATTATATTCTAAGTTTTCATATTATTCTGAGCATGCAATGTTATCTGATAAATGCTGCTAGTTTTAAGACAACACTATGTTTTCTTAATAGGGAACAACTGCATAAAAACAAATGCATAAAACAATCTTTCCTTCGCCTTTCTAAGACATATCATCTTATACAATGATAGGTACAGCTCCCCCAGACTGTTAAAGCAAACACTTATTCAGTATTATGTATAAAAGAAACCTTGAGTGCCTCATTATACCTGCCTTGCAGTACCCAAGGGTCCAAGCATTCTAAGATATGTACAAGCATGCTAATGTTGATTATGAAGTTGCATATAGATATAGTTGCATATCGGATACGAAGCTGCCTGACCGTTGAGAGCTTTAAGTCAGAATTAAAAACTTATTTATTTCAAATGGCATATGGGGAGTGATTTACTGTATTTCATTGTAATTATATTGTTACTGTTGCTGTTGTGTCATATGTATGTATTTTAATTGTTTTATCTGTACAGCGCTTTGATATTGAAAAGCGCTTAAAAATAAATTTTTACTTACTTACTTACTAATAATATTGTTTGATATCATTAATAAACATTAGTGAGGAACTAAATGTGCGGCTGCTCAATAAAAGTGCTGCAGAAGAAATTGTTTGTCTTAGAAGTTTCTCAGGAAAAACATTCTGGGAATAAATCCAGTATACACTACAAAATATGAATGTATAAAAACCTCTTATTAATTAAAAAGCTGAGATTTACTATACACTGACATAAACTCCACATTGCCTGCACATAAGTGTGTTCTCTATCTCACTCTGAGAACTAGAAACTTATAATCATACCATTTTGTTATGCTTCTTACCTTACCTGAATTCTGAGCATCTAAAGGCTTTCTTACTACCTCTTCAGTTTGCTACAAATAAAATAGCAAGAAAAGGCTCTTACTGATTGACCTTTGTTGAAGAACAACATTAACTCAGGCACACCATTAAAATAAGGATATCTGGATACTGAAACAGGACTGCATTTTATGTCATCCATTTAGTGGCAGTTACATATCAATAATGTCTACTAAAGAATGTGTGTTTTATAATTATCAGCTAATGAAAACAATATGGTATGTGGTATGTGGAGCTATAAAAAATATTGTATCTTATTCAGTCATATGCCCAGTGCAGTGCTTCTGTAACTGGCTGACTTCCTGCTGTCTGTCCACTTAGTAGTCACTCCTAATATACCATAATATTGTAGTGGCACTCAAAAATTTACATCAAAAGAATAATATTACATTGTACTAGCATCACTGTATATATTTTTTCTTTCATTGGACACCACCAATCCTGATGAAGTGGCTTGGCCATGAAATGGGTGAATATGGTAGAAGACAACTTAAAGTGAAGTTATTACTACATAGGGGCTTAACCTTCATTGTGGTGTATTTTTGGACTGTATCCTGCCGGGACAATTTCCTCCAAATTAAATGTAGTATATTGTGTACTGAGCAAAGTCTTGGGTAGCCTGGTCCCTATACTTTAGGAATCCTCTAAAGTACCCAATTGGTAATAGATATAGAGAAATATGTGATGACCATATGGTTTGTCCTGGGTCCTTGACAAAAAGGTTCTAGTTTGCATTACATTAATAGAAACATAGAAACATAGAATTTGACAGCAGATAAGGAACGCTTGGCCCACCTAGTCTGCCAATTTTCCTACCTAACAGATAAGCTGCAGATCCTAGTTAACCAACAGCTTACTTCCTCCTACCCCCCACTAGGACTGCCTTATGTCTGTTCCATGCATTCTTGAATTCCCCCACTGTTCTTGACTCCACGACCTCCTCAGGGAGGTGGTTCCATGCATCCACAACCCTCTCTCTGAAAAAATACTTCCTCACATTACCTCTGAGCCGTCCCCCCCTCTATCTTCAAATTGTGTCCTCTTGTTCTTGCACATCTCTTTTCTGAAAGATGCCATCCTCTTGGACTTTGTTGATTCCCTTGAGGTACTTGAAAGTTTCCATGATGTTCCCTCTCTCCCTCCTTTCCTCAAGGGTATACCTATTAAGCTCCTTTAGTCTTTCTTCATATGTCTTCTGGTGCAGACCCTGCACCATTTTGGTTGCCTTCCTCTGGACAGCCTCCGCTCTGTCTATGTCTTTGTGGAGATGGGTTCTCCAGAACTGCACACAGTACTCCAGATGGGGTCTCACCAACTGTCTGTAAAGAGGGATAACAACTTCCTGTTTTCTACTATTGATTCCTCTCCCTATGCATCCCAGTATCTCTCCAGCCTTCCTCATTACCTTTTCACATTGCTTGCCCACTTTTAGGTCATCTGATATAATTACCCCCAGGTTCCTTTCCATTTTTACTGTTGTCAGTATCTCACCCCCCCCCCATTGTGTACTCTTCCCCTGGGTTTTTGTTTCCCAGGTGCATTACCTTGCACTTCTTTGCATTGAATCTGAGCTGCCATACATTTGACCATTCCTCCAACCTTGCCAAGTCCCTTCTCATCCTTTCCACTCCATCTGGTGTATCAACCCTGTTGCAGATCTTTGTGTCGTCTGCAAAGAGACATACGTTTCTTTCCAGTTCCTCTGCAATGTCACTTATAAAGTCATTAAAAAGGACCGGTCCCAGTACTGAACCTTGCGGTACCCCGTTAGTAACCCTCCTTTCTTCACTGTGGACTCCATTTACTACTACATTTTGCATCCTGTTGTCTAGCCAATTTTTTATCCAGGCTACCACCTTGGGACCCACTCCAAGGCTGGCTAACTTGTGTATTAATCTTTTGTGTGAGACTGTATCAAATACCTTGCTAAAATCTAGGTATGCCATGTCCACAGCCCCTCCCTGGTCTACTGCTTTGGTCACCCAGTCAAAGAAGTCTATTAGATTCATCTGACACGACCTTTCCATCGTGAATCCATTCTGCCTTGGGTCCTGTGCCCCACTGGCCTCTAGGTACTCAACAATTCTTTCCTTCAGAAGTGATTCCATCATTTTCCCTACCACTGAGGTCAAACTAACTGGTCTGTAGTTTCCGGCCTCTGTCCTGCTCCCACTTTTGTGAGGAATCACATCCACCCTCCTCCAGTCCTCAGGTACCACCCCATCCTCCCATGACTTGTTAAAGAGAGTAGTCAGCGGTGTCACTAGTTCTACCCTTAGTTCTTTTTTGAGATAAAACTGTAATAAATGTATTTATAATTAAGGGATTTTGAATGCCTTTGTTTCATTTAAGACAGCATACTGTAGTAGTTATTATTCATCCAGTTATATTAGTAATATGCTATAATTAGGTAGTCATTAATATATTGTACCTACTATGATCCTTGCTGAAACTTAACACCTACTTGTGTATTGTTTTAACATTTGTTTCATATTTACTGCTTGCATGATTTTAACCTCAGTGGATGGCCTTGCATTATTCTATATAGGTTGACCTCTTTTAATTTCAGACTAGTAGGTATCAGGTCTGCAGAGGTTTTTGAGTATAATGTTCTTAAATTGAAAACAGTAAATGCAAACAAGCATTTGATAAATATGGTCCTATAGTAAGGAATGCAATTTCCTCAGTGCTGAGATCTTACATCTGTCCTATAGTTCCCATCAGTCAAAATTTTAAATGGGACAAAGATTTGATTCAAGCCAGATTAACACATCTATGTTGTAAAGGTGTAGTGAGTGTAACCAGATTGTATTGCCATATTTCATTCTATATGTGGAACAATTTTTTTGAATGTAATGTTTGTAATTGTACTATGTTTTAGACTCTTATTGCAATGAGTAATGTATGTTATTGTTAAAGAGCTACTGATGCCTCAAAGAAAAATTTAAAAAGCATAATAATTAGGTACAATTCTGCCTGCATTCCATGTATGGTTTATATTTTTCTCCTCCCCATTATTTATTATTAAGGAAATTTGCATAAATATATGATCTTCATCGCTTAGAGTTTCTTTAGAGTCCATCTGCCTCTGTAACTTATTCCATACTTCAAGTCATAATCATATGTTGTGACATCACAATCTGTTGCCATGGGAGTAACTGTGATATCACAAGCAGTGCTCTGAGACTTCAGGTAGGGAGAAAGCAGCAGGAATAGACAAACTCTTCAGGAGCAAAGATCCTGTTTTCATACAGATGACCTCAGTAATAAATAATGGGGAGGAGGAATACAGCACTAATAGGAAATACAAGCTGGACAGTATCTAAATATTAGGTTTTGCTAACATTCTCCTGAACATTTCACCAGCTCTTTAGGGGTGCCATTGGAAAGAGTCCCTGACTCAACTGGCCATATAACGTCCTGTTTTAAAAAATGTTAAATTGGGTTGAAACTTGTAAAGCATTCCTAACATCCTTGCATTCATCTGTTATGTACTTTTAATTCCTTTAAAGCAGTTTTAGAAACATCTCACATCAGTTATATTGCTGGACCTCACAGTAACAAGGTAGTGGGAGTCACATTCAGGTTAACAATGAGGGGTGTGCAAATACAGATATTCATTCCTAATGTTGTATCTATGGGCCCAAACATTTATTATTTGGCATGCGGTGGGTGGGAAAAAAGGCTTCCCTTCCCCAGGTGGTTAGGACCAGTCTTCTGGCCACCTTCCCTCTTGATTCAAAATGTTTACAAATCATGTGCCACAGAACGCCACACAGCTTAGGGAAATGATAGCCAGCTCCTGATATTTTACCATGAACCAACATCATTTTTATGATACCCCTATCCTTAATCTGACTCCCCTCATTGCTAAACATCAGTAAGTTATTACTTTACTGTGCCCTGCTGAGCCCAGTCCTTGATTTGAGGGGTTGGGCTAGTGTCAATTATCTGGGCTAGTCTCAGTCAGCCCTCTCCATCTTTCTGCAATTCTCCCCAGCCCAGCTTCAATGAGTGAGAGCCAGCAGGGTTGGGCGTGAATGATCATGAGGTAGGGGGAGGAACACTAGCATCATTAGTGATTCTAGGCAGCCTGACCAATTAGACAACCTAGTATCATGACTGATGCTAGTACCCTACCCCGTCCCTGATGATCATTCTCCTTTTGACTGTCAGTGTGTACGCATTGAGGCTCACCATCTTCTTGCCATATGATTTTTCTGCTACACTGAAACATTTTTGTGACTCTACTCTGGACAGATTCAAAGCAGTCCCTGTCTGTCTTAAGGTGTGGATTCCAGAATTTCGTGTGTGTGTGTGTGTATGTGTGTGTATCACAAGAGATCTGTAAGCAATATCTTGTACTTCTATGAAATTTATCAATATATTCACTAAGGATAAGCCAGAGATATGGCATCTTGTTTTCAATGTGGTTCTGCTTCAACACATTTTATAATTTCTTCAATCAGTCTTTATTTGTATACTGGAAGGTATGTGAGCAAAAATGCCCATTTTCACAAACGTCCAGTGTAAGAGATACCAAAAAGGTATGACAATACAAAACAGAGTCTAACAGAAACAAGATCTATTCAGGGGAAACAATCCAAACAAGTGGTTTAGACATATAGAACAATGTCAAAGACTAACAGTTGTCCAACAGTTACAGCAATTTTAATAAACTGAAAAACAGGAGGCAATCAATTACAATAAAAAAAGAGAAACACATAGAACAGCCTGAACATTTACGTGTGTAACATATGGAGAGCAGGAAAGTGAAGGGAATGGGTATAGAGGGGTAAATAACCTAAATGCTAGAGGTGGGGAAGATGCAAGTCTTTTGTGGTTGGTTGTAATTGGGTCCATGATTGACATATGAAGAAACCTAGGCTAGGAGTGGGTGGTGGGAGTGAAAATTAAGTTGAGGGGGGAGCAAAGGGTAGGGGGATGAGTGAGAGGAGGAGGGGGAGGGGTAACAGAGACTAGAGTAATGCAAGTGGGACTAGAGATAAGCAAGGTGGAGAGCAGTTGGGTTTAGTTGGAGGGCAGACTGGGGCAACTGCAGACAGAAGAATTGAATATGTGAACTTTGAGGTGGGAGTTGAAGGTGTGGATTGACCTACAGGCTTGGATATTGGGGGCAGTTGGTTGTACAGCTTAGTGCTCTTACAGGTGATTGAGTTCTAAGCTTGCTTAGTATGGTAGAAAGGGGAGTCGAAAACCATACTTGAGGCCCCTCTGGTTGCCCACACAGCAGTAGTGAAAGGGAAGAGGGAAATCACGCTAGGCGGCAGCAAATTCAGGTGTATCTTATGGAAAAAGGATAGCATTTTTTTGTTGGAGCCGCCTTTCAAGGGTGGGCCAGCTAAAAGAGGAATAGAGGATACAGTGGTGAGTTTTCCATGGTAAACAAGTGACAAAACAGGCAATGTTGTTGTAGGTTGATCTTAATTTGCAGTAGAGTAGAGATGTGGTAGGGAGGGAAGAAGATGATGGATCCATAATCGATGAGTGGCAGGAGAAGAGAGTTAGCAAAGTAAAGCCTGGTTGCAGGGATAAGACACTTTCTTATCCTATAGAGAAGACCAAGCCTGTTGTGGGTCATCTGTATGAGGTTGTTAACATGGAGATTAAAGGAGAGGTGAGGGTCCAGGAGGAGCCCAAGGTATTTAAATTTAGACACCTGTTCAATTGGGCAGCTAGAGTTATCAACTGATGTAAGGCCAGTGATGGTGAATTTTCTAAGGCCTGAGAAGACCATATACTTGGTCTTCTTAGAATTTAGGACCATACCATTTCCAGAGAACCAGGAGTGCAACTCTGTGAAATCAGACTGTAGATTGCTAAACATGGTGGTGGGGTTGACATCACTACTGTATAGTGCTGCATCGTCGGCATAGAGGACAAGATGTGTGTTAAGGCAGATAGAGGGGAGATTATTAACAAAAAGTGAGAACAGGAGGGGGCCCAGGATCAAGCTCAGGGGGACCCCATATTTGATAGGGCATTTGACGGTGAGATGACCTTCAATGAAGGTTTTATGGGATCACCCAGAAAGGTAGCTTCTGACCCAATCTATGACACTGATGGAGAGGTGCAGATCTTTGAGGGTGTTGAGTAGGAGTGCATGGTCCACAAGGTTGAATTCCTTGGTCAGGTCAACAAATACTGACCCAGTGTATTGGCCTTTGTCATTGGCCTTAAGGGTGTCTCTAGTGAACCTGACCAGGCAGTTTCTGTGCTGTGACCAGATCTGATTTCTTTACCAAGGATAGCCAAGTGAGAGGCAACATCTCATTTACAATGTAGTCCTGCTTTTGCCAATTATTACATTGTATTGACCAAGGATAGCCCAGCCCATCCTCAGAGCTATATGTACAGTAGAAGAGTAATCTCTGACCCCTGATGATTGTGACAGAAACAAGATTAAATCCTATTCTGTGTTTACTGTCGGCCTCATATGATGGTGGTAGTGGTGGTGGTAAGAAGCAGAAATGTAGACAATGTTTACTCAGAATGCAAACTGTGCTATTACTTTATTATTTATTTATTTATTTATTTATTTACGTATTGAATTTTGTCGACCCAGTAAGCCCACTGGGTCTAGAAGTCCCTTTTTCAGGGGCGACCGGGGGAAGGGGGGATACAGATGGTAAACAACTGAAATTGAACCAGATTAAGCTGTTGGTGGTATTTTTAGTGAATAGGAGAAATTTGGCCAGGACAGCGGGGAAATTCCCCTACCCTGTCAGTAGGGGTGCTGCTGCTATGGAGGAAGGATTGTCAGAGACTCATTCTGCTGGTGTACCTGTGGGTGAGAAGGTCTCCCAGCCCACAGGTCCAGCTCCAGAGACCATGTCTGTTACTGCTGTCTTAATGGAACTTGAGAATGCTGCAGATGCACAAGAAGCTGAGTTTAAGGAAATGGTGAATGCTCCTCATGGCCTTTTTTCATCTGATGAAGGTTGGCTTGATAATTTATTAAAACAAAATAAATCATTGCGATATGGAGAACTAGATGGTGCCACTACAGAACGGAAAACGAATACGACCATTGACTGTCCTATTACTCAGTCTGAATTGATAAATCCTGTTGATCTGCAAGCTGCTGCTAAAACCCTACATGACGTTCTGGTGCAAGAAGCTAAGGCCGCAGATGCAGCACCGACTCGGGTGACTAAGCCCAGTGATGGTACATCAAAAGAATTCCTGCGGCCTGAGTCAGTTTTGGCAGAGGAGATACTGACAGCACAATTGAGGCCTATGACATCGAATGCAGCTTTACCTCCACAATTGGGACCTACAGACACTGTGAGTACTGAGCTACATTCTGTTTACTGACTTCCTAGTACTTCCGCTAGCACTCTGGGGCTGAGGAAGGGAAGAACTGTTGATCTTACTGCAGTTCCAAATTGTGGAAAATCCCCAACGTCTTTGGAGCGTTCTTTGCTCACTGCAGGGTGGAAATGGGGAGTGGCTGGTATTTGGATTCCAGACCCGGCTCACAGCCCAATTCTGGGATTCTCTTATTCTGATGTTGCTGACAAGCCTAGTGTTACGGAACTTACTAGTACGAAACAGGCCATTGAGCCTGATCAATCTCCTGTTCCGAGCATTTCAACTAGACCTCTTGAAACAGGTACACCGCGGTGTATGGAGTGGTCGGCCTCAGAATAGGAGGGTGAAATGGTGCATCCTGCTCAGTGGGGAGATTTAGCGGAAGCAGAAAATGGACTAACTGGTGGTAAATTAAATTTCTAGGAATGCTCAAAAACTGCTTAGGAGTCCTTTCGGAAGAAGGATCCCTTTTCAGGTTCTCCCCCCACCCCCTTCAAAGATATAATGCTGTCCGGTTGGAATATCTTGGGGGGTTAGAAGTAGCCCCTGATCGTCTTCATGTAGGACATAATTTATTGAAAGGGTCATTAGGATTTTTTGCCACCAAAATTCATGTCTTGATTCATGTCTCTTGGTTTGTGCTGTATGATGTAGGTTTTGCTTCTCCACAGGGACGGGACCATTTTTGCACTAAATATGATAATTTGAAATACACTGAATTGTGGCTGCCTTTCAAAGCTATACCTTTAACGAAGCCTTCTATAAGAAATGTGACAGTTTTATTTTGAAATTAATCAGTGTCTATTCATGATGTTATTTATTGGTTACAAAAGAAATGTGACGTGCTGGGTAGCCCAAAGCCGATATTTGATGATGAATGTTTATGGAATAGTGTTGGATTTTACACGTTTGTTTAAGAAATAATAGCTTAGGCCCTGTACACCTTCCCAATAGTTTATTTTTTGGTAATGAGAGAGGCCATTGCTTCTATCCAGGACAGCCGAAGACCTGCTTTAAATGTGGGGCCTATACTCATTTGGCTCTGCCTGTGATAGAATAAAATGCAATCTCTGCTTGGCCTTTGGGCATTACTGTTCTGATTGTAAAGAGGAGCTATGGTGTAACTTATGTGATGACACTTGACACGCTTATAGGTCCTGTCCTTGGGCTACTCATAACCACAAGGACTGTACTGATCAAGATTTAATAATTCATGAAGCACAAAAGAAAGAAATGTTAAGGAGAAAACATGATGCTAGTAAAGCTCCCCCAGACCACATGAACACCCCACCCCTGCCTTCCCCACCTCAGTCTGAAGTGCAGGTCATTCATAGTGATGAAACCCCTGCACCTCCCACAGAACCTCCTCCACCTTTAAACCTTGAAACTCCTTTATTGGATATAACACAAGCCCTTGGGACTGAGGCCATAGAAGTCAAAATGCACCCCCTCCGGGTGGTTAAAAGCACTGTGAAAAAGAGGAGTGTGAAACAAATAGGCCAAGGCCAAAGGTAGCGAAGGCTTGTGTTCCAGGGGAAGAAGGGATTTCATTAACTAATAAATTTAACATTCTGGCAACCACCGTAATAGACTCAGAACAAGGAGGGGACTCAGAGACATCTTCTCTAGCTCCCCACTCCTCCCAATCTGACGGTGAACAATTGGATGAAGAAACAGAGGAGGAGAAGAAAACAAGGGTACATACTAGGATGAGAAGGAGTTCTAGGTTGAGGAAACCACCTTAACTACATTCTGTCCACTTCTTCATCACAGATCCTTCCCTGGTTGTGTGCAGCAACCATTATTGTTAATAGTATTAAGAATGTTAAACGAAGATTACTTACATTAACGGCTTTGAAAGACTTGAATTGTGATATCTGCTTACTGCAAAATACACAGTTGAACACTGTTTCTTTGGTTAGATCTGCACAACAATTATGGTGTTGGGGGCCCTCTTTTTTTTCCTTTGGTACTGAGGTTTGTGAAGGGGTTGGTATTTTATTTAAAGGAGATGGATTTAGAGTTTCACGGTTAGTAGAAATATCTTTGGGTAGGGCATTATTATTAGATTTTAAGTTTAAGGGAATTGGGTGGAGATTGATTAATATTTATGCCCCTCTTACAAAAAAGGAACGGATTTGTCTCTATCAGGACATTAAACCCTATCTAATTGCAACCAAAAATGTTCTATGGGGAGGGGACTTTAATTGTGTAGTAGATAGAAGAGATAGAGGTGCCGCTACTAGGAAAATGTATTGTGATTCCAACTGTTTTAATGGCATTATTGAACAGAGTGGTTTACGAGATTCTTTCAGAACCTTGCATGGGGGGGGGTCATACTTACTATAGGGGAGTGTTATCCACTAGAATTGATTTTTTATTTACAAAGAAAACTGTTCGTATCACAAAGGCAGAAACTATTCCTTTAGAAACCTCAGATCATGCTATTTTGCATGTTATCATAGGGGGTAAGAGTGGGCCACAGTATGGACGAGAGTATTGGAAGTTAATAAGGTAGTACTGATGGAAAACAGAGTAAGGGTACAGGTCACTGAATTTCTTAAAGCTAGGATGACAGTGGCATTTTTGGCTGGGAATATAAGCACTTGATGGGAAGAAACGAAGTGAGGTTTGAAATTTTTGTTTGAATCTCACTCTACGAAAACTAGACAGAGTTGGTATAGGGAATACCTTAAACTTCGAATGCAACTAAGCAAACTGTATTCGGTCATCAATACTCAACATATTAGTTTAACTTCACAAGTGTTCAACCTTAAGAGAGCAATGTCAAGTTTACAATATTCTAGGGCTACGGCTATGTTGAATGAACATAGGATCTGTTCCCCAGGGAAAACTGGTTTTGGTGATGTCTTTAAAGGATGCTCACAAAGAGCATCGGAGAGGTTTATGGAATCTGTCATAAGTGCTGATGGTTCTCCAGTATCAGATGAGCCAAACATTCTGCACACTGTATCACAATATTTACCAACTATGTATGAAGAGTCCCCCATTGATGAGATGGTTGTGACTGATTTCTTGAATTCTGTTGAAGTCCCTAGTATACCTTGTGTACATTTAAGAGACCTTACTAGGCCTATCACAGAGGAGGAAATTGGGTTGGTTATTGACCAGCTCAAAAAATCTACAGCCCCAGGTATAGATGGTCTCCCATCTGAATTCTATGTTACCTTTAGTGACATATTAAAATCCATATTAATGATTGTGTTTAATAAAGTTTTGGATGGTCTACAGGTGGATATGCATTTTTGCATAGCTATTCAGATTTTAATATTTAAAAAAAGGTGACAGATCAGTTCTTGACAAGTGGAGATCCTTGAGATTGTTAAATACTGACTATAAAATTTTAATGAAAATCTTACATAATCATTTACTGAATATAGCTTCAGTTCTTATTACATCGGCACAAACTTGTACAGTTCCAGAACGTTCCATTAATCATAATTTATTACTGCTTTGAGAAATTATAGAACAGGGCAAGGATGGAGTATTGCAAGGTTATGTTATGTCTTTACATCAGGAAAAAGCTTTTGATCGAGTGCCACATCATTTTATTTCTCTTATTTCGACCCATTATGGTATACCGCCTTTTTTTGTTAATTGGATTTAATTGATCTACAAGAATGCTTGGGCACTTCCTTTGGTCAATGAGCATTTGGGTACTTATATAGCGATATCTCGGGGAGTTCACCAGGGATGTCCACTTAACCCCTTGCTTTACGTATTCTGTTTGGACCCTTTATTAAGATTACTACAACAAGATTCCTGTATTAAAGGTATCATGCCAACAGAGGGTGGTATGGAGGTCAGAGTGACAGCATATGCTGATGATATTTGTGTTCTTGTAGCAGATTATAAGTCAGGTATACGGGTTCTTGAACTTATTGATACAATTTCTACACTAACTGGAGCTCGTCTTAATAAACAGAAAAGTATTGTATACCCTTTAAATGATACTACCATTCATATTGACTCTTGGAGGGGAATAAGTGTGTCTACTGACCCTTTTCAATATTTAGGTATTTGGTTTGGAAGAGGGGATAATTGTGTTTTTAACTAGCCACTTAAATTAGACTTAGCCACAACCAAAGTAGCAGTATGGAAGAGTGGAATCAGACGAAAAAGAAGAAGGTTGTGGTAATTAAAACATTTCTGCTTCTGATATTTTTATTTCTTAGTACAGTTTATCCTTTATCCTGGACTTTGGAAGCCTCTATTTTAGGCTTAGTTTTTCAAATACTGTGGGGATGTCATTTAAATCCTATTAAGAGGGAGATTATATATTTACCAGTGGAGAAAGGAGGTTTAAATCTCATCAACCCTGTGGTATATGCTTACAGTAATTTATTCCATACTAATCTAATTGACCTATCAAAACCAAGTTTGGTCCTGTGGACTATCATTGCTGGTCATTGGTTAAGACCTCTTTATCAAATTTTGGAGATACAGGGGGCCTTGAAGGCCCTGGTTAAGACTGCATGTATTTTTTTTTCGACCAGCACTAAGGAAATTAAAGCAATGGAAATTGCAATTTAACATTTTGGCCTTGCCTACCTCTAAAGTACTTTATAAATTAATTCACACCAGTGTTAGTCCACCAGTAGTTCATTTCAAGGATGTGGATCCTCAATTTTGTGGTGTTACTTTGGAATCCCTCAGAGATCCTTGTATTCCACCATGGATTTGGGATATCAGTTGGTTAAGTGCACATGGGCAATTATTAGTTAAAGGGAATACTAAACATAAAAAACTTGAAGAGCGGATGTGCCCTAGGATGGGTTGTATAGCCCAGGAAGAATCTATGTCACATTTTCTCATTGACTGTCCATTTGTTAGGCATATGTGGGGTACAATGGCTATTGTCTGGCAGAACCCATGTTGGAAATGTTTGATGTATGCAGAAGTAGTAGGGGGATTTAGTTTATGGGAACTTGGTTTACAAAAAGGGATGGTACACCTGATTCTTGCCTTTATAAAGTGTATGTTGTGGCAAATAAGATGTATGTTTGTCCTGCAACAAATTTATCAGGAACCAGAGCAGATTATTACAATTGTTGAAAAAGAACTTTATAAACAGTGTATGTATGAGAAACAGTATATGTCTTCCAGTGTCTGGGTTCTTCGATGGACAGAGGTGCCATTTTTGAAAGACAAAATTGGATGAATTTTTTTTCTTGATGTTACTTTTGTTTCCTGTTCTATTGTTTTCTATTTCTTTTGTACAGTGTACCTTTTGAAATGTATTGTTCAGTTTTCTTTAATAAAATTTTCCGTACTCTTTTTCGATAAGTGCCATGGGATCTTTAACATCCACCTGAACTACCACCAATCCAGGCAGATGGGACCTCGGTTTAACGTCTCATCCAAAAGACGGCACCTCAGAAGTACAGCACCCCCATGCTGCACTACAGTGTCAGTATTGGGATATTAACCCAAGTACCAGATGTGGGAAATGAACCCACAGCCCCCTAAACTCCCAGCCTCAGAGGTGAGTGTGCTACCTACTGAGCCACTGACACTGACAACTGATTACTTTGTGTCTTAATCAATGAAAAGTCCACTGAGACTATGCATGTTGGCACAGATTACATACAGGTATGTCCTACAGAGCTGAATATGCCCCTTTGCACATACTGTACCACAGGGCAAAATACTTATAACTTTTGCATTCACATGTATAATACTATTCTAGTCACATTATGCAAGACACAATACAGTATTAGGATTTCCACGTACAGATACAGTGTGCCCTTACCTTTTAGTGGTAACTGACAGGTACCTTTGTAATTCAGGTTCAACTTTATGGCCTACAATTCTCTTTGAATGCTGACATCATAGAACCTAACACATCAAGGGTTTTTTAGGAGATGTATGAAGTCAGCATAATTCGCTTTGCAAATTATTTTGTGAATTGCGCTCAATTCACGAAGCACAATTTGTGAAATTTGCCAATTCGTGGAGTGTGGATCAATCACAAAGTGTGGAATTTCATGGACAAAATTACACACTTTGTGGCACAAACTACAGTCTACTACTAGTAGTTGGCACCTCCCCACCCCTCGCTGATCGCTGACCCCAATGTAAAATCTCTGATGTCTAGTGGTCCCCCCTCCCACCAATCACTGGCCAAAATGTAAAAACATAAACATATATTAATCCCTGGTGTCTAATAGTCTCTGCCCCCCACCAATCACCGATCACTGTCCAAACTGTAAAAATATATTTTAAATCCCTTGTGTCAAGTGGTTCACACCCCCCCCACATCAATCACTGGCCCCAATGTAAAAAAAAATATCATCAATGAAAACCCTGCTGTCTAGTGGACCCCCAACCCACCAGCCTGTTTCTTCAACCCTGAGCAGGTGACTAGCATAGTTTTTCCACTTTCCACCATGGCTGGCTGTCTGGCTGACCTGGAATGAATGAGCGTGTGCTTATGCACTGATTTATTACAGGTCAGTCAGGCAGTCAGCAGTGGTGGAGAGTGGAGGGTTGTGCTGGTCACCCACTCGGGGTTGTGATGGGGAGGCAGCGGGGTGGTGGGGCACAACCTGACAAGGTGGGGGAGCCACTAGACACCAGGGATTTATAATATATTTTTACATTTTGGCCAGCGATTCATGATAGGTGGGGGGGACCACTAGACACCAGGGATTTAACATATATATTTTTACATTGGGGCTGGTGATTGGCTAGAGAGGGGCTGCTAGACACCAAGGATTTAGCATATATATTTGTACATTGGGGCCAGTGATTGGCCGGGGGTGGCGTGGTAGACACCAGGGATTTAGCATATATATTTTTACATTTTAAGCTGTAATTGGTGAGGGTGAATGGGTGGGGCCACTAGGTACCAGGGATCTGGTGGATTTGGAATTTATAACTTCTCCTTGCTTTGTCGTGCATATTGTTTGGAAGAGGCCCTGAAAGGATGCAATGTTTCATAACATTTGTATTGGGGCTGGGGAGTTATAGGGGCTCAAAATCTGGCAATTTATTACTTGGATGAACATTTTTGAAAATATTTCTGTGCTTACAACTTAACCACCTTTGGAGCTAGATAACTGAAAAATTTATACCCCTACTTTCTTAGAAGAGTCATAGAAACTGCTAAATAGAAAGGTAATTGGTTGTGGAAATTGAGGTAATTGGTTCTGTAAATTGTAGGTTATAGGAGTTCAACATTTCACAATATGATTATGTGTTTAAATTGTGTGAAAATTTTCAAAATATTTGGATGTTTAAGCACCACTGCTATTGCAGGTATATACTGAAGATTTGGCATTCATGCCAAAGTAAATATGTTCCGGAATCTAATTAATTTTGATAACTGTGGTTTATTAGGCTAGAATTTAATGTGGATACTTTAGAAATTACTAATTGGCAAAATGTGCTCAAACCCCAAGATGTTTTGCTGCTGTTGATTATTTTTGTCAAGCAATATATGAAAGATACTACTACTGTAACTTCAATTTTCATTGTAGGTACTATCACTCCAACCTGACAACTGGTGAACTTTTAGCCCTCAGATCTCTGCAACACAGGAATAACATTGTTATGAAACCAGCTGATAAGGAGGAAGCTGTTGTGGTCTGGTAAAAGGAGCTACACATCACTGAAGCCACATGGCAACTTTGTACCACCAGTTTTTTTTCTTCTCTTACAAAGGACCCCACCACCATCACCTCTGCTACTGAAAACAAAGAACTCCCTCCCTCTGCCAAAAGACACATAGTGAAACACCCTCAGGCATCCTAGTTCTACCTCCTTCCCAAAATCCACGAAACAGGTAACCATGGATGCCCTATTTTGTCTGCCTGCTCCTGCCCCAGATCCCACATCTCAGCATTCCTGGACAGCCTCATGAGACCACTAATTGAATCCCTGCCCTCCTACATTAAAGACACTAACCATGCTCTTGATAGGGGCCTCCTTGCGATTCCCAGGATGAGGTTGAAAACTGCCAGTGGCAGAGCATTTAGTGTCACTGACCCTGTCCTGTGGAATATGCTTCCACCATCTGTAAGGGAGGCCCCTTCGGTTGAAGTGTTTAAAACCCGCCTAAAGACCCACTTGTTTAGCCAGGCCTTCCTGGACACTCTGTACTAGAGCTTTCCTTGGGTTTGCCCCTTCTAACTACAGTCATTATTTTAGGCTTAATTTATTTTCCTATACTGTTTATTTAAATTATTGTTGTAATTTTATTGTTTTATTTTTAGCTTTCTTGATTTGTACGGTGCACAGTGCCACCAGGATGGGGCACCAGAAAAATAAAATTTGCTATGTCTTGCATTTTTGCATCTCCAGTTACTTGACAGGTTCAGATTCAGTGGTTCTCATCAGCTCATCTTTACTATGGATATCAAATCTCTTTACACAGTCATCCATCACAATGCTGGAGTTCAATGCATCTGAGGGAGTGATGGAAATACCTAGTGATGTCCTGTACAGCGTCAAGTGTTTCTTATAACTATGCATGTTTGTCAAGCATGTGACACTACCAGATTTAGTACTTGCACAAAACAATGTGCATGGTGAAATCCCTCATCATTCCTCACCTTTAACATGTTATTGTCACTATCTGTCATGAAAAATTCCACCATCATACCATGATGGAATATGTGGATTTCTTGCAGTGGCTGGATAAATGTTATAATGTTTTCCCCACTGTGCTTCCCCTCCGTAACTGACTTAAGAGGCAATGCATTTCCTCTACTGGTGTGCCCCTGTGGAGCTACCAGATTCAATATGACTCGTAAAGTGGTTGGTGCTGACTGAGGTGGGACAAGAATGGTGATTAAGCTTGATTTGGATATAGCCCAATAGGCAGTGAGAGTTAAAATCATTTGGCTTGCAATACTGCTCCAGATATCACCAGTGAAATGTGCATAACAACTTCTTCCTCCTTCAGAATTTTCACCATCTGCTTGCATACCACCTCATATATATTGTTATTTATTTAGCTATTTAATTGTTTATTTATTAATTTATTCATTAATTTATTCACTCATGAATACGTTCATTTATGTATGTATGTATTTATGTATTTGTTTGTTTGTTTACTGGGTGAGTGCACTTATTCCAGGGACTATTTTCAGGCAGGATCTGGGACGTGAAGATGGCAACAAAGCAGATATAGCAAAAACACAAACAGGACAAAAAGGATGTTACATAATATGACAAATGATGAGCATATCAGGAACGTGACATGAAAACAATAATTGCAAAAATATACTGAATTGATACAATCAATAAAGATGCACAAAAATGAAATGCAACTGATTGCAATTAAAAGGCATTTGCTTATAACTTTTATTTTCAAATTTCACATCACCTTTGCTACCTCCTTAAACATCCTTGGGTGTAAGCCATTAGTTCCCAGAGGTTTATCTACTTTCAACCCAGTAAGCTTCTCCAACACCCTTTTCTCAGTTATTTTGATCTTGCCACTTGAGTCCTTGTTCTTCTTTCTTCCCCTCTACACTACTAGCGTAGTGGTTGACTGGTATCCAATAGGTTATCATATAGGGCAATGCCAGTTATTTCTCATTGTGGCTTTCATTACAGTAATAAAGCTAGTTTGGCGGCAGCAGGGATATTTTAGAATATCAACTGAGTTAGAAGATAATTTGCATCAGTGTATCTAGGTGATTTTTTTAAAAGGTTCATAGATTCATAGATTCTTAGAATTGTACAGGTTCTAGAGGCCGAAGGCCCATTACGAACTCTCCATCACTGATCAGTGATAGAAGTTAAATTTATTTTTATCCATATAGTTATCTAAGTTTATTTTGAACTGTTCTAATGTCTTGTTCATCACTACATGTCTTGGTAGCGCATTCCATATCGGTGAAACTCTATGTGAGAAAAATCTTTTCCTCCTCATTGTTCTATTTGTAGTAGCCTTAAGTTGTAAATTATGGGATCTGGTGTTATTATATGTTGTTTGTTTTTCAAGACAAACAGTAGCTAGCAGTGAGTTATCTTGGAATGCCTTAAATACAAAAATTAGGTCCCCCATTAATGACCTGTATTCTAAGGAATACAAATCAAGAATTCTGTCTCTCAATGTCGTCTTTATTCTTAACACTACTAATTTTTGTGGTTGACTCTGTGTTGGACTCTTTCAACCATTTTTTGGTCCCCACAGTTGTCGAAGTGCAGAAAGGAGCACAATATTCTAAATGGGGTCGGATCAGACTAGTATACAGGGGTAATAGTACATCAGTATGTCTGCTTCTTATGTGCCTCTAGATACAACCAAAGATACTGTAGCATGTTTTAATCATGCTGTTTATGTGGATATCAAATTTGAGGTTGTCTGCGATTATAACACCCAGGTCTTTTTCCTCTGTGGTTGTTGCTAGTTGAAAACCATTCATCACATAATGCGCCTTGATGTTTTTTTTCACCCATGTGCATTACCTTACACTTTTTTCATTGAAACTCATTTTGTTAGTGTTAGCCCAATTACATCAATTATTTAAGTTGCTTTGCAGGATATTAATTGACTCAGCACTATTTACAATGCATCTGACTTTGCAGTTATCTGTGTATTTACTAAACCAGATACCATTACTGGTTTGCATTGATGAAACAAGTATATTAAATAATAGAGGATCCAGTACAGAGACCTGGGGCACCCCACTGGTTACCTGTGTCCACTCAGATTCATGCCTTCTAATAACCACTCTCTGCTGTCTACCTTTTAGCCATGAGCCTATCCACTTTATTATTTTACCATCCAGATCAGTTTTGAGAAGTTGTTCCATTAACACTCTGTGAGAGACGGTGTCAAATGCTTTTGCATAATTTAAGAAAACCACATCAACTGGCCGTCCTTGTTCTAAAGCCTCACTGACCGGATCAAAAAAAATAATTAAATTGGTTAAGCATGACCAACCTGCTATAAATCCATGTTGTGCTATATCAAGACAATTAATGTTATTAATATGTTCAACTATCTTATTTTGTATTAGTCGCTTGAGTAGTTTACAAATAATTGATGTAAGACTAATTGGTCTGTAGCTACATACAATCTGTTTATTTCCCCCTTTAAAAATTGGAGTTATATTTGCTTTCCCCCACACTTCCAAGGTTTTACCTTCATTGATAGAAATATTAAATAAGGCTGTTAGTGGGTCCAGGAGCTCATTGCTCACTTTTTTAATAAAGAATGGACTTATACCATTAGATCAAGGGGATGATCCAATTTATAAATGACCAATGGCATCCTGCACTTGTTTTTCAGTGAAGGTAATCAAGGGGCTACATGTATTCAGTGTGTCCAGCCCTACTCTACTATCTGTTTAAAGGACACTTGAAAAATATGTAATTAGTATTTCAGCCATTTCGCCTTATCTTCCCATATTTCACCATTTGAAGTGAGTGGACCAATACCATTTTGTGCACCTTTTATTGTCCCTATATAGTTGTTATCCCTGGTTTTTCTAACCAGATTTAGTTCTAACTTTTGTTTAGCCATACGGATTTGCTTTTTTGTTTTTTGCGCAAATAGTTTAAATCTATTCAGGTCAACCTCCATATTGGATTGCTTATATTTACTGTACATTACGCTCCTTTTTTTGTTTATTAATTTCCTTATTTTTTTGTTCCACCAGGGAGGAATCCTATGATTATTATTGTTATATTTAGATCTTAATGGTACCTAAGGGACAGTACAGTAGTCAATTTTTTTTTTGATGTTCTCCCATGCTTCCATGAGAGTGCAATCTCTCATGGCTTCTTTCCTAGTTCCATTTACTCAGATCATTTTTAATTTTAGCATAGTCTGCTTTAGCAAAATATCTGAATTTAGATTTTCCATTAATTATTCTAGTAGTTTTGGTTAATTTGAGTAGAACCATATTATGGTCACTGTCACTAAGGGGAGGGAAGTATTTCAGGTACAGAACAGAGGCTCTTAATATTGGTTAATATCAAATCTAATATATTATTATTTCTTGTAGGCAATTTAACCAGTTGTTCTAGGTCATGTGATATGGCAATTTCTATGAAGCTTTTCTCAATTTTTCCACTGGTTTAATAATTTAACCAGTTTATACTGGGGAAGTTAAAGTCTCCCATTAGAAGACAATCACCTTTGACCTCTATATTTTCTATTTCATCTAAAAAGAGCTGATTTTCAGTCTGTTCCAAATTATGGAGTTGATACTCCAGTCCAATTGTTATGGAGTTATCATTTAGTAATAATTTTACCCGTATTGTTTCTGTGTCAGACTGGTATGGGTAGAACTGGTGTCCTTTAAGGTGGTCCAATACAAACAACGCTACCACCCTCCTTTTTTGCCCTTCCTATTTTTAAGAAATGTATTATAACTAGGTATATTTGTACACCATTCATTACTGGAAAATCAAGTATCGATTACTCCATAAACATCAATTTCCATTGTATTTAAGGTTCCTAAAAATATTAGTAAGAAAGCTGACAAACAAGTTCAAGCATTACTGTTGTATTTATACATTATCCAGTTTTTGTTACATGTTTATTCCCACAACATAGCCTTAGGTACAGCTGCAATGTAGCATTCCCTGATGTGAGACATCAACACAGCAGCATGTTGCATCTGAGCCAGTGACTCATCAAAGCTTGTTGCTGATCCTGTTGATCCATCACCATGCAATCACTTACCAAACAAGCCAAAAGAGCTCATCATCATATGCCACTCTAGAGATTTATTTATTTATTTGCTATATTGGTTTACAACCTTTGAGACAGAGGTTCATTTACAAAAGTACCTCGTCACATGTAAGACAGATGGTAATACAGAAACACGGTATAACAACAATTATTTTAAGCATGTGAGATGAAGCCCAATAAACAGGTTTTGTGCCCATTCAGCAGCATGGGACCCTAGGGTGTAGCACAGCATAGCAGCCTTAACTAAAGAGTTAGGAACAGGGGGCAACACAGTGCCATGGCCATGACTGTGGGGGTGGAGAAAGAGGGAAGCAGGGTGCAGCAGCCCTGACTGCTTAGCCAGGAGATAGGGGCATCATCAGGGTACAGCAGCCCAAACTGTGGGACAGCAGTCTGTTCATGTCAAGGGATGTGGGCAACAGGATATTGCAAAGGATCTGACTCAGGTGGTGGGGGCAGCAGAGTGAAAATGCCTCAACTGTGGAGGCACATAACAGGGTGCAACAAATGCCCTGACTTGTGGCAAGTGGCACTATGGTGCAGCACCCATAACTGAGGAGACATGGGGCTCTAGGGCACAGCAGGCCACAGCAACCCCAACTGTGTAGAGGAGTAGGGTGCAACAGCCCTTGTTGTGGTGACAAGGGACAGAGGACAGCATGGTGCAGAAGCCTCAACTGTGGGGCAGGACACAGGAGGAATCAGGGTACAGCAGCCCTGACTGTGAGACAGGGTGTGAATGGTGCAGCAGCCCTGCCCATTTGTGGCAATGGAAGCATGTAGCAGGGTGCAGAAAAATCCCCACTTCAGGTGATCTAGGGCAGTATGGTGCAGCAGCCCCAACCGTGGAGGCAGGGGGATCTGGGACTCCAGGGCTTATCAAAACACAGCAACTCTGGCAGTGGAGACAGGTACAGAATGCAACAGGTGCAGCATCCCTGACTGAGGGGTTGGGGGGGAGAGAGGGCAGCAGGTTGCAGCAACACCAACTCTTTGGGCAGAGGGAAGCAGGGTGCAACAACCCTGATTCTTTAGGCAGGGGATGGAGGCAGCAGGGTGCACAATCCCTGACTGTGTAGGAGAATACAGTGGGCAGCAGGGTGCAGCAGCCTTAAATGTGGAGCAAAAGGCAGAGGAGCTGTGGAGCAGGGGACAGGTGGCAGCATAGCTCAGCTGCCTCAACTGTGGGGAAGAGACACATTGCATCGGGATGCCAAAGAACTGATATTTGTGTGTTCAGACAGTACATGTGCTTGAAATAGAGTGTAACATGCACCTATTTGCAATCTGACATGAAATAAAAATGTTCTTACATGAATGTGTTTATGAAGGCTACATCAAAGACAAACTATTTCTATGAATGAACAAAATTTAGATTTATTTTATGCTCATTAAACAACCCTATGTTGTATAGTTAGAAAAAATCAGAGTTTTGATGAGAAAGAACTGTGAGCTGTGATACAGACAAGATGATCTCTCACAGAGAAAGATTTCCACTACCTCAATTCAGCACTGAAACTCAAATGATCAACGTTTTATAAGAAGAGAATGATAGATTTTAAGCTAATCTATGTAAACACAAATTACAGACTGAGTTTGTAAGAAACCTGGTGAGCAAACCATTATCTCTACAGCCTGCTGTGACTGGGAATTTGAAGCAGCAAGCTACAGTATTCCAAAATAATGTCATCACTCTCCAAGCCTGACTGAGAGAGACAGAAATAACTTCACTGTTTTCAGCCACTGTAGAGCAAGCTAACAAATGCTAATTTAAAGAAAACCACAAAACCAAACAGCATGACATTTTCAGGAAACTCTAATGATGACACAGGGACTTGAACTGAAGCTTTGTTAATAATATGCAAAATCCTTTTCACATGATCTTTAACTCTTACCCATTCCCTAGCTCTGCCACTCAGAAGCCAGCCAGTTAGTTAGAACCACTTTGACCCCACTTCGCTTCAGTTGCCTCCCTTCCTACATGGCGATGCTAGGAGACCCTATCATCTCTCTCACCCTCTGTTGACCAATCCATTCCTCAGCTCTGTCCCTCAGAAGCCAGCCAGCCAGTTGGAACCATGTGACCCTTCTTACCTCCCCTGACAGACACTACTGAGCCCATTTGTATGCCTCCAGTCTTACAAAAGCATTGAGTGATTTGTTTTATGCTTACCATCCCCTCTCTAATCCCAGCCTCACCACCACTCTTGGGTTCCACCTCCTTCAACCTTGTTCCACCTCCTCACCCCACCAGCAGCACAGCAGTGCAAGTGCCAGCTACTCTTCTGACATCCATCGTTTTCTTCCACTCTACCAGCAGCTGCCAAAACAGACATTGCCAGTACTACTATCCCCTCAGCAACAGCCAGCCAAGTCTGGCACTTCTGTTTCCTCCATTCCAGCTCAGTGTCTTTCTCCCTCCCTCTGTTGACTGATGGAGGAGAGAGGATTCTGGCAGGCCCTGCCCTTCCTGCTGCATCATAAATGATATAAGTAATTTGGCCATAATGTCTGCAGACATACAACACCCCCAAAGCGCTGTTTCTCCCTCTCTCCCTCTGTTGACTGATGGAGGAGAGAATATGATGTGGCAATATGGCAATAATGCCCATCAATAAAGCAGCACATCAGTGGGCAGGTTAGAAATGGGTTGACCAGCTGTGGTCCAAATCTGACCCACCAGAACTCACCAGGCAATACCCAGCTGACCCGAATCTACAACCTGGCCTGCTTCACACCAATGCTATTTGGTTAGTGACTTTAATAATTTGGTGTCAACATGCTCAGCATGCTCTATCTGTAAACAGGAATCAGCTGGGGTAAAAAAGAACAGAGCATTGCTAACATCAGTACTGAAAATGTACCTAGAAAGATGTCATAACATTAATGAGAAACCCATTTTTGAGAATAGAAGAGAAAGTGACAGTAATGACACTTGCCCACTACATTTAGGGGTATCGCCAATAGATGATAGCAGCAATATTGAAACACCTGCATATAAGTATAGGGCTTATGAGCAGACTAGATGGGCCTAGCAGTCCTTAGCTGCTGATAATTTCTATGAAATCTAGGAATCTGTGAACCTCCAGCACTTCCTTCAATTTGAATGACTCCTAGTGTTCTAATACTCATAGCGGCAATGTGTTCAGAAGTCTCACCCCATTAAGGAAACAGCTTGCCATCTCTGAAACATATGAATGTAGAGAAAAATATCCCTCTACCCACCCAGTTGCAATTATAATAACAAAGAAAATTTCATAGATGATTGCCATTGATTTGCTTCCATATAACATGGTAGAACAAAAAGAATTCAGCTGGCTGCTAGGGTACCTTGAACCTTGATATAATATACTATCAAGAAAATATTTCACCTCAACAGGATTACAGATCTTTATGACATCATATGAAAAAATCTCAGATGAGTTTTGGCCAGTGCTGTTGGGAGGGTGGTACATCTCACAATGGATATCTGGACAAGCTGGCAGCCTGAACCCTTCATGACTGTCACCGCACATTGGGCATATTTTGCTGATAATTCAGGTGGGGACAGTGTAAAGCAGTTTTCTATTTTAAGAATGTTTTAATTTTTTTATTTATTAAAAAATTCAGAGAACACCTTTGATCACAGGTGCTCATTTACGAAGGTTCCACATCAAATATACAGTAACAAAAAATATTGCAAGTACAATAAGAGGTTCCAGAGGAAATGCAGACAAGTCAGGCTCAAAGCACTTAAGACAGATCAATAACATACAGCCCATTGTATAAAAAGTCACAGGATATGTATGGAGAGAGACCAAATAAAACAGTTTAACAGTTATAGTTGTAATGGACTGCAAGGGTAGACTGTTAAGATTTCTTATCTTAAGCCGTGTTTACATGGCCGCAGCACTTGAAAATATCCGATGCTTTTCGCTCACTGCATTGTCTGCGGACTTGCCGTTTCATGTTTACAAAGCACCCCCTTGCTGCACTGCAAGTTGTGCCATGGGGTGGCTGATCCTTCAATGGGGGCATGTTTCTGGATGCCTGGAAAATAGGACTGCAGCGGATCGAGTGCAGAAGTGGGTTTACAGTACAGCGGAAGATGCTCGATCCACAACACATCCCCACAACTGCATTGATTCAGAAATGGGAGCAGAATGTATTTTGAAGTGATCCGGTGAGTGTCTACACGTCAGTATTTGCAGCGCATCAACCTCTGCACATGGGTTGATGTGCTGCAAATAGTGCAGTGTAAACGGGCCTTTAAACTGATTAATCTGGGGGAGATTCAGCTGTGTGTTAGGCAGTTCATTTAACCAATTAGCGGCCCTGACAGTAAAAGACTGCTCACCCAGCTGACTACACAGGAAGGGAGGGAGGGAGGCTTGGGGCATTCCTGGCCATGTTTCTGCTGTTGTGTTGATTGGAGATGGTAAGGACACAATTTGTTAAAGCAGGGGGTGTTAGGCCCAGGTGCACCTTTTTGGCTAGCAAACAGGTCTGGAGCTATATTCTGCAGTGTAAAGGTAGCCCGTTAGTGAGTTTTGTCAATCTGAACACAACTCAAACAACATCAGTGATGAGCTCAAAAAACCAATACAGCAATAGCTCACATACTAGGGATGGTCAATTGACTTTATGGTTGCAGATAATTGGTCGAACATAGGGTAGGTCTTGGAGGAGGGGGACTTTGTTACAGCCACTACTTTGAGCATTGCTTGAATATATATAGTCTGTAGTTTTCTAGAAGAGGAGAGAGACATTAATGCTCTTGTTAGCACTGCTAAAATAATCTGCACTCATTCAATCATTCAAGCAAAGCCCATCACTTGTTTAGACAATACAGTTGGATTATAAACTACCTTTACACAGACTGATCCAAGACATTTGTACTAGGTGAAATTTGACCATTCTTATGCTACAAAGGCTACTGGAATAAAAGAAAGCTATCAGATAGTGCACACCAGGAAATCAAACTGGTGGTGCAGATGTGTATATCACTCCTCCACAGTCGGCCATGCTGGAGTTTGTTATTTTACTCCTACAGCCATTTAAGGAAATTACCAGAGAGGAGAGTTCAATTGCAGAAACTCTGAATCAGGTGATACCCTTCATAAAAATGTTAAAATGCTGCTTGAATCTGCTTAGGGACAACTTGGAGAATGCAAATCATCTTGTCCCAGATGCTGCTGCCACTGCTGGCACAAACAGCTATTCATTGGAATACAAAATAATCTGACTAAACGTATGATCAAAGAAGTTGATGGCGATGAAAAACTATATAAACTGCTTCAGTCTGCCCTCTATGTTAAAGCAACAATTCTGAAACTATGCTACAAATCAAAGCAGCTGCTGAATGACGATGACACTTCACTTGAGATAACCAGACAAGAAATAATTGAAGAAGTCCATCCTATCATGGAGCAGAATGCAGAATCACATTCAGAACTATCTCCTTCACAACACATCACAGCATCAGATGGTCCCTCCTCTGGTGTTCCAGTTGTTTCTTCTTCCTCTTCTTTGCACACAGCAACAGGGTCATCTTTTTTGCCATCATCACAAAATACAGTTGCATCCAAAGTCTTGATCAGACATCTGATATTTCTAAAGAAGTTTTTCTTGTTGACCTTCTAGTGGTCCTGCAGGACAGAGAGAGACTTTCTCTAGAGATATCACAGAAATCTCAGGAAATATCTGACCATATCTTTGGCCAAAAATGTAGCAGTGTTTCATAATTGCACAGTTCAGCTTCAGGTCTCTGAAGCCACTTGCAAGAACTGATTGTTACTTCTTCATCCACTTCCTCTAACACTGCCTCAGCACAGGCCATTGTTGAGACATACCTGGCAGAGTCCAATGTGTTTTGGAATGCATATCCTTTGAAATAGGATCTATGTAATAACGGTGAAAGCCTAAAGGCGACTGCCATTATCCAGAAGTCAAGCGTGATGAAAATTTATTTTGTCACTCTGACACCTGGGTGCAGAGCAAAATGGCTCTGGGGACTTAGATTTTTAATGTTTTATGCGGGGGGGGGCTGTGCTCCCACACCCCTCTACTTAAGGATTCTCAGCTCCAGGGGGTGCATGTCGGGGGGTGAAAACATTGAAAAAAAGGTTCAAGCTGGGAGCAACAAAAACGCACCAGCACCCGGACCCAAACCCTGTACCCTGCCGACCAATGCTGCCAACCCACCCACCACTCCACAGGGTCAGCTCAACAACCCACTGTGGCATAACCCATCACATTCCCTCCTGCCCCTCATTGTGCATGCTCCCCCCCCCGTGCATGTACGTACAGCGACATCTCGTCGCTACATTCACCAAACCTGCCCCCCATCTGGCTGCCCTACCCTACAGTAGTCCTCAACACATGCACTGGGGATTAGATCGCCTTTATTGTAGGCTCCCAATCCCTAGTGCTATTATATCGTGCTACCTTGAAATACTGGAAATCCAAACAAACTATGTGGTCTGATTTAATACAAATTAGCATATGAAGTGCCCTCCTAGTGTTTATTCAGAATGATTGTTTAGTTCAGCTGGTAATGTTATTACTGACACATGATCTTGACTGTCACCAGAAAATGCTGTAGCTGACATTTCTGAAAGTCAATATTCCTCACTTTAATTACAAATGTGATACTTGAAGGAAACTTACTGACTCTGAGCAGGCAATATCCATGAAACAGATTCTCCCATTGTGCCTGTAGTACAAAATATTTTGTGAACAGGGCATACTTATTAATACACGAGGCATATGTCAGGTACTGGCAAAGTTAGATCAGGAAAGGCCAGGCCAGGATTATTTGAATGAACACAATGAGCACAGAGAAATAAAACTGGATCCACAGTCTATATAACATAGCAACTGCATTTTATGTTCCAAATGTATTTGGTAGTATCACTAATCTGATCTGGATGGTATTGTACTGTTGCCTACTACTACTTCTTGTCAACAGTTATATAAAATACTATTTTAATATCTGACTATTCTGTAGTATGATAGTAATACTACAATTACTGTTTTCGTTATAGCAGGTGGATGACCTCAAGTCCGAATTCTCTTTTTGGGTAATATATTGTTCGCATCCCTCCAGAATTATGTTTGGCTGTGATTACTTTACAGAGAAATTTGTTACCATTCATTCATTCATTCATTCATTCATTCATTCATTCATTCACTGTTTGTAGTATGATATAATACTACATCTCAGTTAAAGTGACTAGTTGGGTTAAGATTATGTTCTAGATAGTAGTTGTAACTGGCAGTAATTGTTTCTTGGAACTAGTAAGGATGTACTACGTGTGTTGTCAGGTGCCCACAGCAGTGGCACACTGTTTATTTTATTATTGACTGCTCTTGACCAATGTGTGACTGCCTTGGTGGTGGTCAATAACATACTGTAATCGTTCACTTCCCATTTAAAAGATGTCATTGATTAGATGTAGTAGTAGAAAACAGTACCACCTGTAGGACCAGGTAGTGTACCATACCATAGTACACTGGGACATGCAATGCAGCTGCACCACATGGGTAGCTTGTGTGGGCTTGTGCTGCTAAACATTGGATCATTAGTCACTGTTTTGGCTCCAACTACTCTGAAATGGCCAGCAAAAGAATGTACCCCACATTAATAAAAAAATGTCTTATCTGCTTGTCATTAGTAGGTAGGGGATACTTGCATGTCTCTCTCTCTCTCTCTCTCCCCCTCACTCCCTGTCTTGCTGTCTGTCTCTCCCCATCTCTCTCTGTCTCCCAGCACTCATAGGCCCAACCAGTGGGCCACCGATTGAGGCCATGAAGGAGTTACTGATTGCTTTGCTTTAGCAGTTTTACTTTATTTTTCATGCTAACAATGAATTTAATTATTCCCGTTTGTGTCTGTGTGTTGAATATTACAGAGTTTGACCACTTAATATGCATTTTATCACATTTATTCAGATATTCGTAAATAATCAGAACTAATCAAGAATAATCAGACCCCCCCCCCAACCCATGTTCTGGTTCTTCTTTAATAAGGATTAAATCTTCACTGAATTCTTCTAGGCCTACCCTGCACTGCACCCCTTCCCTGCCTCACTGTACTTGTTGTGCTAAACAGCCAGAATTGCATACAGTACTCGCGCTTGGTCCTGACCAGGAGCATGTAAACAGAAAAGATTACATCACCAGCATGCTGGTCACCCCATTTTTTTATGCACATTAGCACTATGCAGGCCCTCCTGACAGTGTCCATGTATTGCTTAACCTCTTTCAACCCCTTCTCTAGGTTCTTTTCCTCCTTGACTCCAGCAAGAAGTACCCCACACTGTGTATAGGCATTACCTCTGTTTTTTGGAAGGAGGTGATGTACACCTGTACAGTATTTCCATCACATGAGTAGCACTTTACACTTGACTACAATAAGTATAAAGCTCTGTGAGTCACCTCTTATTCACAACTCTCACAGTGCTATACTGTATTTCTTGCCTGAGACTGGCACCACAAAACAGCACTCTGTTAGTGTAAGCTGGGCATGGGCATGTCCCGGTCAGCCCCTCCGTGTCTAGTGGCATGATAAACTATTCACCAGAAAGCTCCCCTAAAACAGTATCCACTTATCCCAAACAATGGACCAGTCTTAGCTCAGACCTCTGCTTTGACAGGAAGAAAAATAATACTGCATGGTGGTTTATGGAGCAGTCACACTTTACTGTCAAATTTATGGTTATGAGTGGAAACACTGGTAACTGATCCCTCTTGTACCGGGTGAGAATACTGCAGATGAAACCGCGCACAGCAAGACCGCGCATGAAGAGTGTGAATGGCTTTATAGCAACAGGGGAATTACAGCGATATGAAAGTATCACTACCCCGTCCTCACCCAGAAGAAGAAGTGTATGTGGCCATTATGTCAGGTTCTCGGTTGAGCGGTTTCATGGTGGAGTGGTAAGATCCCCAACCCCTTCGCAGGTGGGTTGTGGGGGAAAGCAGTTTGTTTCCTGTAAGGGAATCTTTTTGTATTTATTTCTTGCTCTTGTGTCCACACCCCTTGAAATGGTATAATAGTTGCGGGTTAGTGTGTGTGTGGGGCGAAGCCCCTCACATGGGGATCATGGGGGGCAAATCACCCCCGTAAAACAAAGTATTTGCGGGTCTCGCCACATGCTGTATCCCTCATTTTGCTCCAGATCAGTTCATCATCAGGTATTGTAATTATGTTTTCCAGTTTGGAGGCAGTGTGAGAGCCTCTGTGGATTTCAACACTTATTAACTTCAGTCTTTGTGGCAGTGAGAGGGCCACTTTTCTAGACATTTTTACAAGGGTTGGGTGAGATTTACCCTTGTTGTATAAACTCTAAAGAATTTGTCAAAAAACTTTCATAATGCATCTTACTGGACATTAATAAGTAATTTAACCTAGATCTTTAGCTGCCTTAATCTTTTTCTAGATTGCTGGTCTTAGGGTTTTAAATTTTGGGGTAGGTTGGGATTGCTTTTTGTTTTATTGAGTTAATTTATTTGAGATTTATTTGTTTTATTTTGGGTGGGTTTGATCTTAGTTTATTTGTTTTTCTTTTATTACTGTGCATAGTACTATAATGTGCTGAGGAGGTTTGGTGATGGTCAGGCACTATTCCCCCACCAGGCTCAGGGAATTATGACCTTTTGAATGTCCCCTGCTATAATCCGACACATATTTTAGGTGTCGTGCTTTGGGTATACTTAAAAAGTGTAAAATAAGGGGAGAGCTGGGCCTGGTGGGGGACAGGAAAGGGGAGGGTGGATTGGAGTAGTGGGATCCAGGAGTTGCTCTGAGGCAAAATGGAGTCAGGATAGAGGTCCTCCCTGTCTTGTCCCCATACCCAAGGACTCTGACTTTAGCAAGCAGTTGCCGAGGTCTTCTCTGACAGCTCATCCTGCCTTGGCGGTGTTATGCAATGCCAGATCTAGTACAAACAAGACAGCTATTATAGCTGATCTTGTTGGAACAATTGATCTGGCTTGCATCACCGAGACCTGACTGGATGAAAATGCAGGCCCTATACTGGCTTTGGCAACTCCGGCTGGGTTCTCGGTGATACACTGTCCAAAGTTGTATCATAGGGGCAAGGGTGTGGCCATTATGTTTAAGACTGAGCTGGGCCTTGTGGATGTGCCATTGGGAAGTACCAGATTCTTTGAATATATCCTGAGAGAGGGTGTAGGCTGTGGGATTCTCTTCATCTACAGTCCACCAGGAGATGGAGGAGAATTCCTGCAGGAGATAGCAGACTTCATCATTGACATGGTGTTGAGGTGCCCCAGATGGATAGTTCTGGGGGACTTCAATGCCTGGGTCGATGATGAACTGTCGCATTTTGGTCAAAATCTCCTCCAGCTGATGACAACGCTGGGTCTTACACAGGTAGTTACCTCCTCGACCCATGTAGGGAGTCATTCAATTGATCTGATCTTTCTTTTGGGTATGGAGATAGCTGATCTGGGGGTGGAACCAGTCAGCTGGTCTGACCAACACACCATAAGGTTCTTTTTCAGGGCCCACCCTAATAGGTCTGCCCCTACAGAGATGATTCAGTACCACCCTTTAAGGGGGGGTTGACTCTAGTGACCTGTCGGCGGTGCTGGACCTATGGGGCTTGTCAGGAGAATGCATGAGCCCAGATGATCTCGTACTAGCCTATAATAAGGCTGTGGGAGATGCTCTGGACAAGATTGCTCCTGTTCATGTTCGGCCTGTCATCCTTCACCCAAGGAGCCCTTGGTTTGATGGCTCCTTGAAGGAGCTGAGGCAAGTTGGCCAAAGGATGGAGAGAGCCTGGCGGAAGTCCGGCCATGATGTTGACAGGCTTAAGTTGATGGCACATTATGACAGCTATCAATCAGAAATCACATGTAAGAAGGCAGAATTCCTGACCAGGGAGATTTCTGCTGCATGGAATCGACCGGCTCAGCTTTTCCGGACTGTTGACAGATTGTGCAATCCAATTTGTCTCCAGCCCAGAGAAGCCTTTTCTCAGCTAAGATGTGAGGAGTTTGCTCGATTCTTCACAGATAAGGTTACCAGCATCAGGTCTGGCAGTGGTCAGACCTCTCCTAAGAGGGTTTGTGGTGGTCGACAGGAAGTGGCATGCACTCAGTCTATCTGGTCAGATTTCTGCCTGCCAGAATTCATGGACATTGTGAAGATCTTCCAAACAGTGCGCCCAACCAGTTGTAGTTTGGATCTGGGCCCTACACCCCTTTTAGTGGGATGTGTAGATGTCATCTGCCCAATCCTTGCTGAAATTGTCTGGAAGTCCTTGGGGGGGGTCTTTCCTGACCCCCTCAAGGAGGCGGTAGTTCGACCACTCCTTAAGAAATCCTTCTTGGATCCACACTGTCTAGCCAACTACCGGTCTATCTCTAACCTACCATTTGTTGGTAAGGTTACTGAAAAGGTGGTTGCATTGCATTTGGATGATCATCTTACAACTCACAATGTCTATGATTCTCTCCATTCTGGTTTTAGGAAGAAGCATAGCATGGAGACTGCTCTTGTCCGGGTATTGAATGACCTCGTAATCGCTAGAGATTGAAAGGTACATACCATTATGGTCCTTCTTGATCTCTGTGCTGCATTTGACACTGTAGACCATGGTGTGCTGCTGGAGTGCCTGTAGCTCTTTTGTTGGCTGTCCAGTGCAGTCCTTAAATGGTTCCATTCATTCCTCACGGGCAGGTCTCAGAGAGTTGCCACTGGAATTTATTCCTCTGTTGCTCACTCCCTGCTCTGTGGGGTGCCACAGGGCTCCATTTTGGCCTCCATGTTGTTTGCAGTGTATATGCTGCCATTAGGAGTTATCATCAGGTGATACAATCTGAGTTTTCACTGCTATGCAGATGATACTCAGCTGTATATGTCCTTTCTGCCCAGACAGAATGATGTACTCTCCATGCTAAATAATTGCCTTACTGAGATCAGAACCTGGCTGAGCTGCAGCTGACTGAGACTGAATCCAGACAAGACTGAATTGCTGGTAGTGGACTCAGGTCATCCAGGGGCTGGTTTGAGGGCTGGACAACCATCAGGCATGTTGCTTGGTAGTATACCACTCACTACTTCAGACCGGGTGCATAACCTGGGCATTAATTTTGATAATGGTCTGACTCTAAAATCAGGTGTCAGCTGCTGTCAAATCCTCTTTTTATCATCTGAGGAATATCGTCTGGGTGAAACACCTGGTTCCTCTGCATGATCTTCCAACACTGGTCCATGCCTTTGTCACTACCTGTCTTGATTACTGCAATTCCCTCTACTTAGGGCTACCAAGGGCTGATGTCTGCCACCTGCAGCTGGTGCAGAACGTGGCAGCCAGGCTGTTGACTGGGATCTCTCGGACCAGTCATATTATACCTGTACTCCATGAGCTGCACTGGCTGCCTGTTCAGTGGCAGATCACATTTAAGGTTGGCTTGCTAACCTTTAAAGCCCCACATGATCAGGGACCTAGCTACCTGCAAGATCTCCTTGTAACCTACTGCCCCCTCCATCCTTTCCGATCCACTGATGAGGGATTTCTGGAGATTCGCAGGGTATGATTGAAGACATCTGGCTCTCATGTTTTTCCTTTTTCTGCTCCAACCCTGTGGAATTCTCTACCTCATTGGTTAAGAGAATGGCTGACTGTCGATAGGTTTAAAACTGAGTTGAAAATGTATTTATTTGATTTAGCCTTCCCAAAATATGGATAACTTCTTTTATTGTTCCTGTTTTAATCTTATTTATATCTGCTGTATTTGGTTTTACAGCACCTTGGCTTGGAAAGGCACTATAAAAATAAAGTTGACTTGACTTGACTTGGATGCTGTTTATAACAGCGTGGTCTTGCTGTGTGCGGTTTTGTCCTGCGCTGTTATGACCCCGTGCCATCACTCTCCATGTTAGACTATACAGACAGGTTTGATCCTGACCCCAGACTTGAGTCACAACCTTGGGTTCCCTTAAATTAAAGTTGTACCCTCCTCTCGCATCATGAACCACATGACCCCTGCTATTCCTTTTTTCACCCACCAGTGGGTGAGGTTATAACTCAGGTCAGAGCCTTTTCTGTTCTGCACATCTTCACAAGTTGTCCTACTATGCAATAAGCTTTTGGGTTCCTGTGCATTTCACATATCTGTGGCACCATAGTGCCTGGTCAGCAAGTGTTGCAGGAGTCAACACTGCTTTAGGGACAAAACACTAAGACTTTGGCTTCCTAGCAAGCATCCATGGGTTCTCTGGTCCTCAGTGCAGCCACTCCGTGCCAGATCAGTCTTCTGCTGAAGCACAGAAGCCATCACAGAGTTGGGTGCCTCACATCACGCTTCTTCTTCTCATGACAGTGTATACTGTAGCCTGCCCACTGGCAGCAGCTGACAGTCATCTCAACCCTTCTGAAACTCTACTATATATCCCAGCTTTGGATCTCCTGTCACATAGTGCAGCCATATCTCCTACCATAGTCAACAGTTTTGTCTCTCTTACCAGGTCTCTCTGTACCATAAGCTCATTTGTCAGCAACACTCAGACACAGGATCACAGAAGTTCTGCAAAGATGACAATCTCTCTTCCCTGGCACCCCTCTTGCACAACAAGGTTAGCTTGGATTGTCCTTGAGGGGAAGCCCCTCAGGCTATCCATGCTATCTCTCAGTGTCCCCTCACATACTCCCAGAATAAACAGCAATCTACACCAAATGTCTCCTTATCCCTTCCTCAGCTCTCCACTACTGTCTTGGACCTGTCTCTGGAGGCTACCAGGGGACTGGGCATTGATGTGTTCTGGTCCCATATGTCTGGACCTATTGACAACTGTGAGGTGTAAGGTCCTTGCTACCTCAGGGCAGTGATCTTGAGGCAACCTTCTCTCTCTCTCTCTCTCTCTCTCTCTCTCTCCTAAGCTCCACCCATAGGATTACCTAAGTCAGTGTCCCTGCCAGAGAGGAGGCTTTGTTTGGTTCTGCATTCTCAGAAAAAAATCCCCACCTCCTGAGTTTTAGGAGTGTGTTAATATGTTTCAAAATGTAGATCTAGCACCCAGCTTGTTCAAGACCTTCTGAAGTTTGTTCCTATCCTCAAGGACATCCACCACCATGGCTAGCTTGGTGTTACCTTGAAATTAAGCAGACTGTTGGAGACCAACAGTAGTCTTTCAGATTGTTGTTTAAGATGCTGTGGCCCCAGCACAGATCACTGAGGAACACCCCTCTATTCTCTACTCCACTCAGAGTAATGCATGTCCACCAACTCCCTCTGCTTTCTATCCCAAGCCATTTAGAAGTCCACCTTGTATATCTTACATGTTTACTGCACAGCTTTACTTTGACCAGAAATGTATCATATACCACTGTATGAAATACCTTGCTCAACTCCAGATAGATTATGTCCACAGACCTGTCAGTGTCCATTTTCCTGGTCACCCTTTTCGGAAAGTGAACAGGTTGGCATGATGTGTACCTGATAAAGCCATGCTGACAGCAGGCACAATCCTTGGCCTCAACCAAGTGATCCAATATTCTCTACTTGGCAATAGCTTACAGAAATTTGCCTAGCACTGGTGTCAGGCTGTATGGGCCATAGTTTTCTAGGTTTGATCTTGCCCCCTTCTGATAGATAAAGACTGCACTAGCCACCAACCAGTCTTCTACCACACATCTCTCTAGACAGTTTCTTGAAAGATTATTGAAAGTGGTACCACTTATTGTGTTCCATTATGACCCTAGGCTTGTTTCCCATCCACCTTTTTAAACTGGCTAGACTTAATCTTTGCCAGGTAGTCAGTTATCATGGCAGGCGTGTTATCTAATTGTTGCTTTGTGGCTACCCCTGATGTTATGGGCCCTAACAGTGATTCATCCCCACAGTTCAGGCACGTCATGTCTAGGATGATGAAAGAGCTTTAATGATCCAAAGTCAGAACTTTGATGTTGAAAATGAACCAAGGTCAATGCCGGAGGGCAACTCACTGTCACTCATACAAACATGGAAGCTGGTGACAAATAAGGACCGCTTGAACCCCCCAGTCTGCCCATTTTTCTGTGCCTATACTGTCACTCCAGACCTTACTTGATCTTTTGTTCCTTTCCCCCTCTTGCTTTCCACTAAAATTCCCTTATGCCTATCCCATGTATTCTTGAATCCAACCACTGTTTTTGCACCCACCACCTCCACTGGAAACTGTTCCAGGTAACCACTACTCTTTCAGTGAAGAAGTACTTCCTCACATATCTCTTGAATTTACCCTCTTATAGCTTCATAGCATTTTCCCTTGTTTTTGTGCATCTTTTCCTCTAGAAAAAATACTGTCCTTCTCTACCTTATTTACAACCCATGAGGTATTTATATGTCTCTGCTGTAACCTGCCTGTCTCTGCTCTTTTCCAGGGTGTGCATATTGAGGTCCTTCAATCTCCCCTCATAGGGCTTCTGATGCAGACACTGCATCAATCTAATTGCCCTTCTTATGATAGCCTCCAGTCTGTCTATGTCCTTCCTGAGATGTGGTATCCAGAACTTGTCATCCAGCTGGCCAAAGTTTGTGGTTTTATATAAATAATTATTTATGCAAGCTTATTTGCCTTGTGTGGGAGTTCCTGAATGGCATGGTATGAATTCATCATGGATTGCCCTACCATTATAGTTTAAAACACAGCAGCTCTCCTTTTCTACAAGAAGCCATACCTTTAAAGGCCATTTGATCCCACATGACAGTGCCTGTATAAATTACATTGCTTCCACTGAATGCTACATTTATTGAAAAGGAAATACATTATTGTGGATGTTCGATGGTCACCAGAAACAAAACCCATGAGAAAATGTGATTAAAATGAAGGGGCACATTACGGAAAAAACAGCTGAACTTAAAAGTTCACAAAAAAAAAAACATGACAAGTCATGTATCCTCACTGAGTTTTTATAAAATCATGTGGCTAGGATCCCACAGAAAACAATATGTTGCATGTAATTTGGAGCTGTTCTGGGTAAGGCTGTCAAATAAAAATGTGGCCATGACTTCTCCTTTCTCACAGGGGAAATAAGGATTTGAAATTAAAACCTTCAGGCTTGAAACATAGGATTTGAAAAATTAAGTTTTAGGAGTGGTTCTTCCAACTGAATCAGTAGGTAATCACTAGAACACATCAACTCAGTTGCAAGTCCCTTCCCCTTGTTACAGTATTTAATCAAAAGCCTAATGATCACTAAAAGAAATGGAATAAATGAAACCCTGAAATGAAAAAGAGAACTATTAAAATCAGCCAGTTTTTTTTAAACATGAATAAAAATATTTATGTTATATCCTAAACCATACTGTTGTAGTTTTTGACAGAGGAGAATTTGCTTTCACAGCAAGTAGCAGTCTAGAACTACAGTTTTCTTACTGATAAATCACTTCCATCTCAACAAGAGTTAGTGCCTGTTTGGGTTAATCAAACAGATATTTATTAGAAGCAGGGGGGCTCATTTAAGTAAAAAAAAAAAGAAAATCACTGTGTGTTTCTCTGTTTGAGGAAGGGGGCTGTATCAGCTTAATATACTGAGTCAGAGGTGAAGCTAATTGGGGGTGTGGCTTAGGAGCTTAGGAGTACAAAAGCAGGTGTCTCCAATTACAGCTTTCTGCTGTAGTTTTTGACAGAGGAGAATTTGCTTTTACAGCAAGTAGCAGTTTAGAACTACAGTTTTCTTGCTGATAAATCACTTCTATCTCAGCAGGAGTTAGTGCCTGTTTGGATTAAGCAAACATATACTTTATTGGAAGCAGGGGGGGCTCATTTAAGTAAAAAAAGAAGAAAGTCACTGTGTGTTTCTCTGTTTGAGGCAGGGGGCTGTATCAGCTTAATTTACTGAGTCAGAGGTGAAGCTAATTGGGGGTGTAGCTTAGGAGCTTAGGAGTACAAAAGCAGGTGTCTCCAATTACAGCTTCCTGCCGTAGTTTTTGACAGAGGAGAATTTTCTTTCACAGCAAGTAGCAGTCTAGAACTACAGTTTTCTTGCTGATAAATCACTTCTATCTCAGCAGGTGTTAGTGCCTGTTTGGATTAAGCAAACAGATACTTTATTAGAAGCAGGGGGGCTCATTTAAGTAAAAAAAAGAAGAAAATCACTGTGTGTTTCAATTTTTGAGGAAGGGGACTGTATCAGCTTAATTTACTGAGTTAGAGGTGAAGCTAATTGTAGGTGTGGCTTTGGAGCTTAGGAGTACAAAAGCAAGTGTCTCCAATTACAGCTTTCTGCTGTAGTTTTTAACAGAGGAAAATTTGCTTTCACAGCAAGTAGCAGTCTAGAACTACAGTTTTCTTACTAATTACCCTTCTTCCCACCCCTCCACTCCCTCACCCTAAGCCACTTCTATGTTTATAGCCACTGGATTTGACTGACAACAGGAACTTCCTGTTTGGCAGTAGGAAGGGAAGGATCACTGAGACACATTAGTTTGAAGGAACCTAAAAAGGAACCTAAAAAATAGTCCTTTCTCCCCCACCGGCTGCTGGAGGTCTGAATCCAAGCATGGAAGAAGGAGACTACTGAAGACTACTGGAAGTTCCTGACCCAGAACAGGAAGGGCAAGAGTTGTAAGGGCACATAGGCAGTAGGAAAGTAGTTGTAAAAATACATAGAGGGAGGAGACAGTAAGCATATAAAGCAACAAGAGAAGGAACACAAAATAAGTCATGATGGGAGTGGTGCAGAGCAATGGCTGTGTGGCAGCAGTGTTCCGGGAGACATTCTGGAGGCTGTGATGCTGCCCTGTTTGCAGGCACCTCTCTGGTCTGAGGGAGGAGGTTGCCCATCTCCAGGCTGACCTGGCTAGGATTCATGAAACCTCTTCCCCCCCAGGGACTACCAGGGTCACCACCACTACCTCACAGGTTGCCAAGAAAGAGGAACAGTTGGACCAAGTTGGGCTCAGGGAGGGAGAGGGTGGTGGAACAGTGGTGCATTCCTCCAGTTGTACCTTTCCACAATTTATATGCTGTTCTGGTGAAGAGTGGTTCCTCTATGGAGGCACCTGCAATGGAGACCAAGGAGGATGCTGTGAACCTCCACAAAGGAGACCCACAGGAGGGTGGCATGAGACCCCATAGGGGAAAGAAACAACTCCTGGTGGGGGACTCAATCATTAGGGGGTAGAAGTGGGGGAAGAAGGAGATAGGGAGGTAAGGTGTCTGACAGGTGCCACGGCTTGGAGGGACAGGAAGTGAATCCTCAGGATTGTGGGAGTAGCTGCATGAGTGAGGGAGCTGGATGTCATTGTCCACCTAGGGACAAATGACCTAGCTGTAAATGGGATCAAAGCAGTGCAAGAAGAGTTTGTAGAGTTGGGGAGGAGCCTTAGACAAGTAGTATGTATGGTAACCTTCTCGGAGGTGCTGTCTGTCTATGGCAAGGATGATGTTTGGGTATTCTGCACCATGGGATTTAATGAATGGTTAAAAAACTGGTGTGGAGCTCAGGGTTTTGGCTTCACTGGAGACTGGGGAGCCACCTGGAGGGATGCAGGCCTATACTGGCATGATGATCTGCATCTGTCCGGGGGGGGGACCGAGATCCTAGGTGATAGGTTTAAATCCTTCATTGCAAGCATTTAAACTTGCCAAGCGGTGAGGTACTGAAAAAAAGCAGGGAAATCACAGCCTCCTCCCACAAAACACAGTAGTTAGAGAGATAAACACCTTAAAATTGCAGAAAAAGGGGAAATATTGTTGATGAGGGACCTGAATATGCCAGATGTTAACTGGAGTACCTTTGCTGCAGGCACATCCAAGAGCAGGGTCATTCTTGATGCCCTACAGAGGGCATGCCTCAGACAGCTAGTGTTGGAACCCACTTGGGAGGGAGCAATCTTTTAACTGGTACTCTCAAATGGGGAAGGAGAAAGGATCTCAGATTTAGAAGTGGGTAGCCATCTGAGAACAAGTAACCACCAAACAGTGTGGTTCACAATAAACACAGCCATAAAGTCAAGCCATACAAAAACAACAATATTGGACTTTAGGAGGGCTGACTTTGGGAAAATGAGAGAGTGCCTGAGAAAAACACTAGCAAATGGGCAAGAAGGAGGGGTGGAGGAACAGTGGGAAATAATCAAAACAGCCATCACAGAGGCAACAAGCCTTTGTGTGAAGCAAATCAACAAAACAAAATGAAGGGAAAAACCACTATGGTTCTCAAAAGAGGTGGAAGGGATGGTTAAGGAGAAAAGGATGGCATTCAGGAAATATAAGGAAACACAGAAGAAGCAGGAAAAAGAACTTTATCAGTTAAAGCAGAAGGAGGCAGGGAAGGCAGTCAGAATAGCAAAGGCACAAACTGAGGAAAAGATAGCCAACTCTGTTAGGAAAGGGGATACAACCTTTTATAGGTACATTAGGGAGTGAAGAGAGATCAAGGGAGAGATACAGAGACTTAATAAAAGGGAGGGAATGTGGGCAGAGGGTGACAGTGAAAAAGCAGGGATACTGAACGAATATTTCTGCTCAGTATTCACAACAGAAGAGGAGGGGAGGTACCTAAACCAAACAAGAGAAACACTCTGAATAGGGGGGTCTATACCAGTCTGTTCAGAGAAGAAAGGGTTTTGAAAGAACTCTTGAAACTGAGGGTGGACAAAGCAATGGGGCCTGATGGGATTCACCCCAGAATTCTAAAAGAACTAAGGCTATAACTAGTAATGCCACTGAATACTCTCTTTAACAAATCATTGGAGGATGGGGTTGTACCTGAAGACTGGAGGAGGGTAGATGTGATTCCACTTCACAAAATTGGGAGCAGGGCAGATGCAGGAAACTACAGACCAGTTAGTTTGACCTCAGTGGTAGGGAAAATGATGGAATCACTTCTGAAGGAAAGAATTGTTGAGTACCTAGAGACCAGTGGGGCACAGGACCCTAGGCAGCATGGTTTCACAGCAGGAAGGTCCTGACAGATGAACCTAATAGATTTCTTTGACTGGGTGATAAAGTAGTAGACTGGGGAGGGGCTGTGGATATGGCCTACCTAGATTTTAGCAAGGCATTTGACAGTCTCACACAAAAGATTAATATACAAGTTAGCCAGCCTTGGAGTGGGTCCCGAGGTGGAAGCCTGGATAAAAAACGGGCCGGACAACAGGACACAAAGGGTAATAGTAAACGGAGTCCACAGTGAAGAAAGGAGAGTAACTAGTGGGGTACCGCAGGGTTTGGTACTAGGACTGGTCCTCTTTAATGTCTTAATAGGTGATATTGGAGAGCACCTGGAAGGAAAAGTATGTCTCTTTGCAGATGACGCAAAAATCTGCAACAGGGTCGATACACAAGGTGGGGTGGAAAGGATGAAAAGGAACTTGGCAAGGTTGGAGGAATGGTCAAATATATGGCAGCTCAGATTCAATGCAAAGAAGTGCAAGGTAATGCATCTGGGAAATAGAAACCCTGGGGAAAAGTACACAATGGGGGGTGAGATAATAATAACAACGAAAATCGAAAAAGACCTAGGAGTAATTATATCAGATGACCTAAAAGTGGGCAAACAATGGGAGAAGGCAGTAAGGAGGGCTGGGGGGATACTGGGATGCATAGGGAGAGGCATCAAAAGTAGAAAGCAGGAAGTTGTTATCCCTCTGTACAGACAGTTGGTGAGACCCCATCTAGAGTACTGCATGCAATTCTGGAGACCCCATCTCTGCAAAGACATAGACAGAGTGAAGGCTGTTCAGAGGAGGGCAACCAAAATGGTGCAGGGTCTGCACCAGAAGACATATGAGGAGAGACTAAAGCAGCTTAATATGTATACCCTTGAGGAAAGGAGGGAGAGGGGGGACATGATAGAAACTCAAGGGAATCAACAAAGTACAAGAGGGTAGTATCTTTCAGAAAAAGAGATGTGCAAGAACAGGGGGCACAATTTGAAGATAGAGGGGGGAATGGCTCAGAGGTATTGTTAGAAAGTAATTTTTCACAGAGATGGTTGTGGATGCATGGAACAGCCTTCCTGAGGAGGTTGTGGAGTCAGGAACAGTGGGAGAATTCAAGAATGCATGGAACAGACAGAAGGCAATTCTAGTGGGGGGGTAAGAGGAAGTAAGCTGTTGATTAACTAGAATCTGCATATTATCCATCAGGTAGGGAAATGGGCAGACTGGGTGGGCTAAGCAATCCTTATCTGCCATCAAATTCTATGTTTCTATGTTTCTATACATGTGCATGTTCTATTCAGCATTTAAAGCACTCAAAATGTATAAATATTATAAAATGAGAAATGAAAACACAGTCAAACTATTCTTTCGTCTGTCTTTGAATACATAATGATAATTAACATATTATTTCCATTACAAAAGATAAATATATTTGCATTGGGAAAAGATAAAACATCAAAAACCCCACTGGAGCTTTTATATCCATTTACAGTTTCTTTCTTTTCCATGCATTCGTAAATATGGATCTTCTGCAACACCTGTAGATTTATGCAGAGTTTATTTTGTTGACTTGTGATTCAGTATATTTTATGTTTGGGTGCATAAGTTGGATCCATGTCAGATCTCCTTAGCTTATCATATTACAAAACATATCTAGTTAAATATTTTTTTTCTGTTTTATTTATTTTGACTTCCTGAAATTCAGTAGTGAGCCTTTATCTAGGCAGAAGAGCTAATTAAAGTGTTTGCTTGTGTTTATATACAGATTCCATTAGGTACAAAAAGAAAGGGGAGTGATTCATCTAGCACTATTTTGGCTACTGGCATGCTGAGCAGCATCATTGAATCAGAACTGAAAAGATCACATTGTTTTTTTTAAACAGAAGATACAAAACTATCCATGCTGGGCAGGGCTTAAGAGGTCATATTTATGTACATAAGGCTGGGGAGGTGGTGATCACACTTACCAAGGTGAAAAGTAAGATGGTCACTACCCCCATGACAGCAGCAAATGATAGGGTAACTACTCCAAAGCACGATGATGCCATACTAATTAGGGACAACTCTCTTATCAATACCTGCAGCAAAACTCAACAAAATGTTTCATCTGAAACCACAGGTACAGATCCAAGGAGTTCTGGCAGGGGTGCAAACGAGGGGTGGAAACCTTTTCAAAAACCTTTTCATCCAAAACCACAGGTGCAGACTGAAAGAGCCCCATAAATCTTTTGTCCAAAACCACAGGTGCAGACCAAAGGAGATCCATTAAGGGTACTAAAGAGGAGTGGCAAAAGAAAAGGAAACCCACCTGCACTTATAGAGGGGGTAAAATATGTAGGAAAATGGCAATAAATGCCAGAAGCCTGGCAAACAAAATCCTTGACCTCATGGCCATCATGGCAGAAGCCAAACTCAGCTCAGCTCAGTGGCCATGACAGAAACCTGGTTCACAGAGAACCATGGTTGAGACATGGCTGTCCTGGGCTACCACCTGTACACAAGAGACAGGGAAGGTAGGAAAGGGGGTGGGATAGCAATATATGTCCAGAAAGCAATCAAGGCTACAGAGATTCAAGGGATCCCAGATGAGTCAGAAGAACTATGGGCAACAGCTGAGACAGGATCTGGGCAGCCATTAGGATAAAAGTAATCTACAGGCCCCCGTGGTAAGGGAATATTGAGGACAAGGAAATGATGGAGACATTCCACAAAATGACAAGGATGAGACAATAATAGATGGGTATTTTAACTTGCCAGACATAAACTGGAAATCTTGTACAACATTTTCATCAAGAAGAAGGAACTTTGTAATGGCCCTACATGGCGAAGGGCTGAGGCAGCTTGTGGAAACTCCTACGAGAGGTGAAACTGTCCTGGACTTGGTTTTAATGAACAACGACAGGGTAAAGGAGGTAGAAGTGGAGTGCTACTTAGGAAATAGTGAAATAGTGACCACCGCATGGTGGAATTTAAAGTAAACACTAGTGAAGACATTAGTCATTCCAAGATCAGGGTTTTAGATTTCAGAAAAGCAGACTTTTGGAAGATGAGAGATAGTCTGGCAGAGATTCTTAGATACATGGAAGAGAAAGGAGTGGATGAAATGTGGGAGTATCTCAAAGGAACTATCACAGAGGTAACTGAACAGTGAGTCAGAAGAGTGAGCAGGGCAAATAAGAAAAGGAAACCCCTCTGGCTCTTCAGGGAAGTGGATGCAATTCTTAGGGAGATAAAGACATTGTACACAAAGTTTAGGGTGTCAATGAAAGATAAGGACAAGGAAACCTATAAGGTGGCACAGAGGGAAGCTGGTAAGGCAATAAGGAAGGCTAAAGCACTGACTGAACTGAGGATTGCACTGGGGGTAAATGAGGGAGATAAAGCCTTCTTTAGGTACATAAGGGAAAATCAAGTGGAGGATAGTTAGACTAGTAGATTCTGGAGGGAAACTGGTAGATAAAGAATGTGAGAAAGCAGAAGTCTTAAACTAGTAATTCTGTTCTGTATTCACCAAAGAGAATGCAGGGGATGGGCCAAGCCTGTGTAGCAGCAACACCCAGGGACCAGGGTTTGACACAAGCCCCTTCATAAAGGCTCAAGTCTTGGAAGCTTTAAATAAACTAAAAGGTGGACAAGGCCATGGGACTGGATGGGCTTCACCCTAGAGTTCTCAGGGATCTGGGGAATGTACTAGCAGCACCCCTAGCAGAACTATTCACCAAATCACTAGAAAGTGGGACCGTACCAGAGGACTGGAAAAGGGCAACAGTGGTCCCGCTCCAAAAAGCAGGGAGCAGGGAGGAGGCTGGCAATTACTGTCCAGTAAGCCTCAAGTCGGTGGTAGGGAAGTTGACAAAGACACTACTCAAACAGAGAATCATAATGCATCTGGGATCCAGTGGGCAGCAGGACCCAAAATACTCTACAAGGCACTGGTGTGCCCCCACTTGGAGTACTGCATACAGAACTGGAGACCGCACCTTAAAAAGTACATAGACAGAATTGAGATGCTGCAGAGGAGAGTCATAAAGATGATTCAGGGACTGCACCATATGGCATACCAGAACAGGCTGAGGGAATTCAATGTGTACTCCCTGGAACAGTAGAGGGAGAGGAGAACATGATTGAGACTTTTAAATATATGTGGGGAATAAATAAGGTTGATGTTCAGGAGCTTTTCCAATTAAAAGAAAGCGGGAGAATGAGAAGGCATGACATGAGGCTGAAGGGAGGGAGGGTCAGGAGTAATATAAGGAAGTTCTTCTTTACAGAGAGAGTAGTGGACCCATGGAATAGCCTACCCAAGGAGGTAGTGGGGCCAAAAATGGTAAGCAAATTCAAGAACACATGGGATAGACATAAAGGTAGCATGTGGAAAGGCAAAGGAGGAGAGGGGGAATAGCACCAGGTGGGTTCTTGGACAGGCTTGATGGGTCTTGTGGTTCCCTTCTGCCATAACCTTCTATGTTTCTATAAGTTTTTAACTGCACAGCAACAATTTTCTGTAGTGTTTTGCTCAAAACTGGTAATACTGCAATTGGCCTATTGTTGGCTATAAGTTTGCTGTTCCCTTTTTTGAACATCGGCATAATATTAGCTAATTTCTATGCAGATGGAACAATGTTGTAGGAAAGGGAGATATTTATAATCCTGGTCACTGGGCCTGCCAGCTCTAGAACTCCATGCTTAAGTAGGATTGATTTAATGCTATTAGGCCATCTCACCCACTCTGACTTGTTGGAAGAAGAAAGAGGGGTCCTGTCCTGGGGGATCTGGAGTAGGAGGGGCAGTGTATCCATCAGGGTTGTTGAGGGACATTGTAAATTCTGAGAGGTCAGAGAAAAGGCAATTGAAGTCATTGGCTATTGTGCTAGGATTGTTATGATTGACTCCATCTATCTCAAAGTCAGAAGGAGTGAAGGGACTGTGAAGTCTGAGGGACTGTTTGAGATGAGTCCAGTATTGGTGAGGGTTATTGCAAGATGAAGTTAACAGGGTACAAAACTATTTGTTCTTGTTCTGTCAGATTTCCCATTTACATCTATTTCTAATGGATCTATAGGCGATCCAATCAGGGCCAGAACTGGTATTTTTATAGGCAGCCCAGCATCTATCCCTCTTCTTCAGGAGGGACACAAGGGAGCAAGTTAACCATTTGGTTTTCTGTCCAGGACACTCCTGGAGGTAAAGGGAGCATGTTTTTCCTCGAGTCCTGAGAATATTGTATTGCAGTGGGAGGCGATAAGATCAGTGTCCGTGGTGTCCCATAGGAACCACCAGTCTAGGTTAGCTAGATCTGCTTTGAATTTTGACAGCTCTAGATGGTAGAAGTCAGAGAAGAGTATTTTACAAGGTGGAGCATTGAGAACTTTAGTTCACCAGACACAGTACACAGGAGAGTGGTCGCTTTTGGAATCGGGAAGACACCAGATGAGATGATTTTGTCAACATTGGTTACAAGAATCCAGTCTATCAAGGTGGCAGTAAGACCATTATCAGAGATCCTCATGGGCTGGGAAATTATTTGTATGAGGAACATCTGATTAAGGATTAACTCTGCAGTAGATGTATTTCTCTCCAGCCAGTTTGAATTAAAATCCCTGAGAAATAAGTATTTGCTATTGAAGAGTGCAGACGTGTCCTGGTCCATAGAAGATCATTGCTTCTAACATCTGAATAAAAGTATGGGGTAATGAGGGGTTCTGGGAGGTGGGACTGCAGAGGGCAGGAGGGTGGGGGTGGGGGATGAGGAAAGGGGAGATAGCGAGGGATCATTTTCTTTTTTACAGCGGAAGAAAAAGACTTTAGGGATGGTTTTCTTTATTTTACAGGTAACCAAAAATTAAATACATTTAGGCACACCAGGGTGGGCTCCCAGTGTGCCACAATAGTGTGTGTGTGAGGGGGCATGCCAACATGGGGACTGGGCACCCCAATGTTGGCACTTGAAATGTTCGGGCAGGTAGGTGGGTCATCTGACTCAGGTCATGGGCAGCCCGGTGTCGGAAACATAAAAAATGATTTTGACAAACTGGGGTGGGCTCCCAGTGTGTCACATTAATGGGGAGAGGGGGGTACATGCCAACAAGGGGATTGGGCACCCTGATGTTGGCTTTACAGGGAGTGTGTGGCAGACAACAGGAGCTGCCAATGTGAAAAGCCACACCGTGGCTCATTCATGATTTATTGAAATGGTTCACTAGGAAAGACACACCGAACAAACAAGTTGCTCATGGAGCAAGGGGGACAGAGTGCTCGGCAGCAGGAGCTGACAAGAACCATAACTCTGGCCATGTGCATTACTGTGTACTGTAAAGTGCATGGCTGGAGTCTTGTTAGCTGCTGTCAACAGAGAGAAGAAATGTCTGTCTGCCTCATTGCGAGGTAGGGCGAAGGTCCCTCTGCAATGACGAAATTGTCCCTCATTGCAGCAGCAGATTTCTTTCAAGTGTGGTCCTCTCTCTCAAACTGCTGTCATCGACAGCTGCAGATCCATTGGTGCTTGAGGGATGAGCCCCATAAAGCATCAACTGCATTGGGCAGAACACTCTCACATCTCTAAAATGTTGTACTGTCTCAAGATGCTTCTCGTGTTTTCGCGGTGGACATGAGTGCAAGCAAACATAAAAAGGGGCCGTATTTTAGCCTTATAAGAAACACATTTGAATTCTAAAGATCATAAAAAATGAAAGAAAGGTTGGATAGGCCAAGTATACTTCTCTAATGGTACTATTGTATTGGGGGGTGCCGTACTGCTGGTGTGCGCCGTCCTTCAGATGAGAAGTTAAACCGAGGTCCCCTCTGCCCATCCTTGTGTTGTCCTAGTGGGTGTCCAGGTGGAAGTAAAAGAACCCAGGGCACTCTTCGCAAAGAGTAGGGAACATTTCCAGTGTCCTGGCCAACATTCCCCTTCCCATAAACCAGTTCATGCAATTATCCAGGCTGTGTGTGTGGGTGATGATGTGCGATATGGCCGCCACCACACATTCAGTCACTTCACTACCAGTCTAGCATTGCTTGTAAAAGCGCTTTGGATGTATGAAAAACACTATATAAATGCTGATTCTTCTTCTTCTTCTTCTTCTTCTTCTTCTTCTTCTTCTTCTTCTTCTTCTTCTTCTTCTACTACAAAGAGTAGAGGTGTAGATTTTGTAATAGCAAAAAATACAGATTTCTGTTTTATTCAGCAGTGGCAGGACAAGGACAGGAAGATATTAGTTAAAGGATATCTTTGTGGAACTGAAATAATTTTAGTCTCTGTGTATGGTAATTTCAGAGCCTATGTAGAATTTATAAGTCAAATATCTAGAAACATAGACTTTGTTGGCAGATAAGGACCGCTTGGCCCACCTAGTCTGCCCATTTCCCTACTTATTGAATAAGCTGCAGATCCTAGATAACCAGCGGCCTACTCCTCCTACCCCTCGTTATAATTGCCTTATGTCAGTCCCATGCCTTCTTGAATTTCCCCACTGTTTTTGACCATACGACCTCCTCAGGAAGGCTGTTCCATGCATCCACCACCCTCTCCATGAAAAAATACTATTGTTGCCCTTGAGCCAGCCCCCCTCTATTTTCAAATTGTGCCCCCTCATTCTTAAGCGTCTCTTCTTCTGAAATATCTGAAGTACTTAATGAACTTGAAACCAACAAAACTATAATAGGTGGAGACCTTAATGCATTGTTGAATTCTAAAGAAGACAAGTTAACAAAACCCAATGTACAAAATAATAGGGTATCAATTTTCTTGAATAACTTCTTGACTGAATGTAATCTTTGTGATGTGTGGAGAAATAAAAACTATGATAGAGCTAAATTTTCTTATAAAGCCAGACACATAAAGTATTTTCTAGGATTGAGTATATATTTTCTAACAAAGAATTGATATGTGGAAAACATGGAAGATGTATGTGGAAAACATGGAAGAACTGTGACACGGCATTTCCATAGTGTAGTGGTTATCACGTTCGCCTAACACGCGAAAGGTCCCCAGTTCGAAACTGGGTGGAAACATTTTTTTGGTTTAGGAAACTGGGGAGGGGTCTCAAGCAAGTAGCTACTTCTGTCACTTTCTCAGAAGTACTACCTGTGAGAGGCAAGGGAGAGCATAGGAGTGCATGCACCAGGAACTTTAACTCACAGTTGAAGAACTGGTGCTGTGAGGAAGGGTTTGGATTCATTGGTGACTGAGGACCCACCTGGAGGGATGGAGGTTTGTTCAAGCCTGACTGACCTGCATCCATCCTGGAGGGAATCAAGCACTCAATGATAAGTTTAAATGCTACATTGACAAGCATTTAAACTAGCAAAGGGGTGGCAGGCCAGCAAGGATGGTACCTACTTGCTCACCCCCACAGCTAGTATGAACCAGTGAACCAGAGGAGTGGCTATCTCTGCAAAGCAGTGTGCAAAAGATGGAGATTAGTGTCCAAAGGTGGATACAGAAAAAGGGGCAAAATTCAGCAGAAGGGCAGACAGCAAGGAGAACCAGGGATAAATGACAACCAAGGAAGGGCTGGAGTAGAACAGTGAAGCAGTCTGGGAGGTCAAATCATGGAAAGCCATGTATGCAAATGCCAGGAGCCTTAGCAACAAGATGGAAGATCTGGAGGCTGTCATGGTACAGTCAGACCTGGACATTGTGGCCATCACTGAAACCTGGTGTAATGATAACCATGACTGGAGATGGCCATACCTGGCTACAACATATTCAGAGGAGACAGAGCAGGCAGGAAGGAAGGAGGAGTGGCACTGTATGTGAAAAATGACATAAGGGCCACACAGATCCAGGAGGAACAAAATGGGAGAGATACTGTGAGTTAAGCTGGAAAGGAAAATGGGGCCAGCCATCCGCACAGGTGTGGTCTATAGACCACCAGCCCAGGAGGAAGAAACAGATAGGAGCTGATGCTAGCCATCCAAAGGATGGCAGACAAAGGTGAGTAGTACTGGTTGGAGACTCAATATACCAGACGTGGACTGATCATCCCAGCAGCAGCATCAACTAGAAGCAGATTTATCCTGGACTCCCTTCAGGGTGCCTTCCTCAAGCAACTGGTCATGGAACCAACTTGGCAGAAGGCAATACTGGACCTTGTGCTCACAAACAGGGACAGTGTGATGGGGGTAACAGTGGGGGAGCACCTGGGTAACAGTGACCACCAGTCATTGTGGTTTGAAATCACAGAAAGAGCAGAACCAAACCACACAAAAACACGTATCCTGAATTTTAGAGGGGCAGACTTTGGGAAAATGGGGAGATACTTGAAAGAGGCATTAAGGGGAATGGGACAGGAATCAGGGGTTGAGGAACAGTGGGCAGTATTTAAAATGGGGATTATAAGAACAACAGAATTATGCATTAAGCAGGTTAGCAAGAGGAAAAGGAGAGGAGACCATTATGGTTTTCAAAGAGGTAGCAAAGAAAGTGAAGCCAAAGATTGCATTCAGGCAATACAAAAGACACAGGCAGAAGGGATAGGAGAAGTACCAGGAGAAACAAAGGGAGGCAGGGAAGTCAGTAAGGAAGCCAAAGCTCAGACAGAAGAACACATTGCAAAATCAGTGGGTAAAGGGGACAAAACCTTTACAGGTACATAAGGAAAAAGAAAGACAAAGGGAGGGATAGTGAGACTGAAGGGGATGGGAGCCGCGTGGAGGATGACAACAGTAAGCTGACATATTGAACAGTATTTCTGCTCAGTCTTTACTAAGGAAGAGGGGTAATGGGTCTGAAGGAGTACAAGGGGTGAGAATGGTGCAGAAATGGACACAAGTCCTTTTACACGAAAGGGTCCTGAAGGAACTGGAAGTAATAAGAGCTGATAAAGCAATGGGGCCAGATGGGGTGCACCCCAGGGTCCTTAAAGAACTAAGAGGTGGTGGCTGAACCTCTGGCTATCCTGTTCAGCCAATCACTGGAAACAGGGAGGTACCCAAAGACTGGAGGCAGCAGATGTAGTCCCTTATACAAAGTGGAACAAAGAGGAAGCAGGGAACTACAGACCAGTCAGCCTCCACCTCGGTAGTGGGAAAGATCATGGAAGCACTACTGAAGGAGAGATTGGTGGAACATCTGGTTGTCAATGGACTACAGGACCCAAGGCAGCATGGTTTCACCAGGGGAGGTCATGTCAGACCAACCTCATTGAATTTTTGACTGGGTGACTAGGGAGGTGGATCAGGGGAGGCAGTGGACATGGCCTATCTGGACTTCAGCAAGGCCTTTGACACTGTGCCACATAGAAGACTATTACACAAACTGGGGAATATGGGTGTGGCAGGACAGTAGTGTGGTGGGTAGGTAACTGGCTGGGTGGCAGGACACAGAGGGTGGTGGTAAATGGCTGTCATTCCACAGAGGAAGAGTGACCAGTGGGGTACCACAGGGATCAGTGCTGGGACGGTCCTATTCAACATCTTCATCAGTGACATTGCACAGGATCTAGAGGCAGAATTTCACTGTTGCTGATGACACAAAGCTCTGTAACAGAGTAGACACACCAGAGGGTGTAGACAGAATGAGAAGGACCTGCAGAAACTTGAAGAATGGTCAAGGGTTTGGCAGTTGAAATTCAATGCAAAGAAGTGCAAGATAATGCATATGGGCACAAAAACCCTGGCACAATATATCAGTTGGGGGTGAGGATATAGCATGCACCAAGAAGGAAAGGATCTTGGGGTTGTCATCTCTGATGACCTCAAGGTAGGAAACAGTGTGACAAGGCATCAGGTAAAGCAAATAGGATGCTGGATGTATAGGCAGGGGCATCACCAGCAGGAAAGGGAGGTCATAATTCCGCTATACAAGACACTAGTGAGGCCCACCTGGAGTACAGTGTACAGTTCTGGAGACCATACCTACGTAAGGACATAGACAGGGTAGAGAAGGTTCAGAGGAGGGCACAAAGATGGTGCATGGGTTGCATCACAAGTCCTATGAAGACAGGTTGAAGGAACTGAACATGTACTCCCTGGAGGAGAGGAGGAGAGAGGGATATGATAGAGACATACAAGTATCTTACAGGGAGGAACAGGGTGCAGGAAAACACTATTTTAAGCGAAAAAGATGTTTCAGGACTAGAGGCATGGGATGAAGTTGGAGGGAGGATGATTCAGAGGAAACATGAGAATGAATTTCTTCACAGAACAGGTGGTGGACAAGTGGAACACCCTGCCAGAGGAAGTGGTGGGGGGCTGAAACAATCACGGGATTTAAGAATGCATGGGATAGACATAAAAGGAATTCTAGAGGTCAGGAGTAAGGGGAAATAGACTTCTAGGAAAACAAACTGAACTTACAAGCTCAAATGGGCAGACTAGGTGGGCCATAGGCCCTTATCTGCCGACACTGTCTATGTATCTATGTATCTATGTATAAAAGATATAAAAAAGTAGAAACAGGAGAAATATCCAATCTTACTTCAAGAGGGCTCTTGCAGTAGGTAATCACCTTGAGGACTGAGCACCCCCTAGTGTCAGGACCACAAAGGAAACTTTAGCTAGGAGTGTCTGATGGGACATGTCACATGACAACGGTCAAGACACAATATAGTGGGCAGTCCCCACGCCCACCTTCCAGTTCTTTCCCAGCATCGACCTGTGCATGTCTGACCTTGAGGAGCTCATCGCTTCAGTCTACTGCTATTTTTGAGATGAGTATCATTTAACTTAGAATAGGAAATTCTTAGTTTTCAACCAGTGCTTAGCTGTTATTTCTCCTTCATTTCCCACTGAGGAGTTTTTTCTCTGACTGCTCTCGTGGTCCCATTTGGCTCTCCTTCTGCTGTAGATCCTCAGCCCTTCCATGGACTGCGTGGCCTGCTCCTTCCTTCCTTCCAGGTCTAGTAAACTGGTCTCCTGCTCCTTGATCAGGCTACATCCAGTGTACCTCATCATCTTGTTCTGGAAGTGTTCAGGGAGTTCTCAAGCAGAAAAATCTTCAGGAAACAGAGGATTCTTGGGACTGGGATCAGTCTCCTTGGTGCCCATAACTCCTTTCAGGGGTCATGGGTGCAGAGTGGCTGCCTTCTGGCTGGGGGGTGGTCACCTCTCAGGCCCTGTCCTATCCCTTTTCAGGGGGGTCAGCCTTCAGGCCTCCTGCATGAGTCAGGCTTGGCTCAAGGGGATGTCTCCAGGCCACTAAGGACTCTCACCACTCTAGGGTCCCACTCTTTTTACGGGCCCTAATCCTGTGTCGAGACTGGTAAATTGTTCGCCAGCCCTGCTGGTGGGTGCTTGGCCCCTACTGGTAAGTTACTCACCAGCTTCTCCAGTGACCGCCCAGCAGTGGCAGATAAGTCACTTGCCAGTTTTCCCGGCGAGCACCCTTCCTCAGCTGGTAAGTCACTCATCAGTCCCTCCAGTGGCTGCCCAGAGTTGGCTGATAAGTCACTCTCTGGCAGAGTCCTGGCTGGTAAGTCATTTGGAAGCTCCTCTGATGAACACCCAGCTTTAGCATGAGAATCACCTACCATCTCTTCCGACACCCTCTCTGCTTCTTCCATTAAGTCTCTCATAGGTCATGCTAATGAGCACCCGGCATAGGCTGCTGAATCACTGGCTAGCACCATCATTGTCTGCCTAATCCCCTCCAGCGGGCCACTCACTGGCCACTGTAGCGAGTGCTCTGCGCTGGAGGATGGGTCACCTGATGACTGCCCAATACTGGCTGCTATGATGGGTGCATGCACAGATGATGAACCTGACATAGGTCGGACTCTCCCCAATTTGGGTTTTCTTCTTTACCCCAGACATCTGGGGGTTCTTATGGGCAGATGACCCCTTCTTCCAGAGTCCCAGCTTCTTGTCGGGCCACACAGGGCCTTCCATCTCTTCAGGGGCATAGGTCAGGTTTTCAGGCTCTGACATAAGACCAATCATTGGCCCTTCCAATGCAGAATAGTCCCAGTTCAAACCCACCTTTGTTGGGTCCATGCCGGTGGAGCCCCAATGCCATGGTTCCTTTTGTCGGTTGACCTGTCACAAGGGGTTCCCACTCTTTTGATTGTCTTGGTCCCAGGGGCCCAGCCCCTAGGATGTCCGATGTTAGGACACCTTTCATCAGGGTTTGCAGCGTCGCCCTCCGCGAACGGAGATTCAGCCTCTCCACCTTCCCCATCGCTGGAAGGTTGGCCATCTTTGTTTCAGTTTTGGCAGAACTAGACCGGAAGGCTCTTCAGTCCAGGGGATTTTCAGACTCACACCCAGCACTGACATGTCGGGCCTCCTCCTCAGATGCCTGCCCCGGCAGAGTGGGCTGGTACTATCTGCCCAGAGTTAGGGTGGCCCTTTTGCATAGCCAGGGGCCCATCACTCCCCAGGGTGGTCTTGGCAGACTTCTCATCTGTTTTCTGGATTCATTAGCCCTCAATTTAGAGGACTTGAGTGTGAGGCCTCCTCTGCTAGTGGTATTGCAATTGTTTTAGGCCTCTGGGGGCTTCCTGGCCAAGGGGCACCACAGAGTTGAGAGTCATCCATCAGGTGGCCTAGATTCAGTGCCACCCCCAGATACTATGTTTGGTTTTCCTCACGGGCTTCAAGGTTCTCTTCAGGAGGGGACCTCAGCTCTGGGTGCCTTGGAAGCAGGTACAGGAGCACCTCTAGGCCCCCTTCAGGCCCTCCAGACTCTGCCATCTGGGCATTCAGCAGGTTACCCCCTATCAGTGTACTTGACGTCAGCCTCTCCCTCTTACCTGGGCTACCTGCCATGGGGCTTCCCCACATCAGGTTATGGGGCCCCTTATCATCCTCAGGGGTACCTGATGTTGCTCTGTCCAATGCTGGGTTACCTGATGCCTGGGCCTCTTGATGAGTACCTGCTGGCGTACCCACTCCCTCTTTTTATTCCACCTCAGGTGGTTATCAGGGCCATCCCACAGTCCTGGTGGTCTGGGGCAAAGGCCCAGCTTGTTTCTGAGTTGGATACCTGCTGCTCCCTTCCTTCGGGAGACACCCCGAGGACCAGAAGATCCTCCTCCCAAGTCTCCTCCCATGCCAGTTCCATGCCTCCCATCTCTTGACCCTTTGAAGGTGCTGCTATCAGCTTGGGCAATCAGTGGAACCTCCCCTGTCATTGGGGAGTCTTCCCAGCCAGATGTCCGGTCTTCTGTCTAGGCAGGTCAAACAAGGACATACTCTGGAGCCTCAAGAAAAGCCTCCAGACAGGCCTCCAGTAGGGTCCCTCTACCAAAGGCACCCATTCCTTTACTAAATGATGAGATTCAGGCTCCTTTGCTGAAATGGGAAACAGAGCCAGTGTCACATGACCAGGAAGGGGAAAGGGTTCTACTCCCTTTTCTTCCTGGTCCTCAAGGAAATGGGAAATCTGCATCCCATTTTGGGCCTCAGAGACCTGAATCTGTCTGCAAGGTACCAATGATTCTGGATGCTGACTCTTTCAGGCCTGCTGCCCCTCCTGCACTGGGGACAGTTGCTCTGTGCTCTGGGTATGCAGAACGCCTCCCTGCATATCCTGATTTTTCAATCATCCATCGCCGCTACCTCCGTTTCAGCTTTTAGGGGGAGCATTACTACTTCAGGACTCTCCCCTTCAGCCTATCTGCAGCACCTCAGATGCTAACCAAGGTGCCTGGTGGTAGTGGTCGTGGCTCTGAGTCACCATGGTCACTGCATGTTTCCTTACCTTGTCAATTGGCTCATGGCAGCCCCATCAAAGGAGCAGTTGAAATCTTCCCTCTAGTTACTCTGGATCTCTTCACACAAGTTGGGATTACTGTAAACCTCTCAAAGCCCCAACTTGTTCCTTCTCAACACCTTCGATTCATTGGAGCAGTGTTGTGTATGGCCCAGGGTATGGGTTATCTCCCTGCGGACAGGGTGGAACAAATTGCAGGAATAGGCTCAAACAGTAGTTTCTGACAGGTGGGTTTCTAGCCAGGTTGATCCTTTGACTTCTTGGCCTCATGGTGGTAGCCATCCCCACTGTTTCTTTGGCTGGGCTCCACATGTGTTTCTCACAAAGGATGCTCAGGGTGCAGTGGGGTCAGAGACTGGATGACCTGGACCAAAAGGTCATGGTCTCCAGATCAATGCAGCAGGATCTCCTCTGGTGGTAGGATCTAGCCAACCTCACCAAAGGGGTTCCTTTTCAATTCCATCCTCCTTCCCATACCCTGACCATGGATGTATCAGGGATAGGTTGGGGTGCTCATCTGGGGAGCCACAGGACACAGGATCTCTGGTCTCAAGCAGAGTTTTCATCTGCACATAAATGGGTTCAAGACAAGAGCAGTGCTGTAGGCACTTACAGCCTTTCAGCACCTGTTTTATCAGGCCACCCTGTTAGTCCATTCATACAATATGTGTGTTATGTGGTATCTCATCAGCTTGTACCACCCCCAGCAAGGAGGCAATGTGGGTGGGGCATTGGAAAATTATGCATTGAATTCACCTCACAGCAGATCATGTTCCTGGTGAGCAAAACATCCTAGTGGACAGTCTCAGCTGCACCAGAGTAAGAGGTCACGAGTCGGAACTCAAGCAGGACATGGCCAAACATATTTTGTTCCTATGGGGTCATCCAGCCCTATATCTGTTCACCTCCCCTTACAACATAAAACTTCTAACATAGTGCTCGCTTGCTCCCTGACCTGGTATCTTCTGGTGAGATGTGCTATCTCTTTCCTGGACGGGGCAGTTCTTGTACACCTTCCCTCCATTTCCTGTATTACAGAGGGTGCCGCTCAAGCTTCAGGTGGAAGGGGAAGATATGGTTCTGATAGCTCCATCTTGGCCTCACCAGGTTTGGTTTCCATTTCTTTGGCAGCTGGCAGTGGAACCTCCAGTTCCTCTGACCCTCTGTCATGATTTTCTGACTTAGAGAAGGGGCACACTGGTCCATCCAGGTCTGAGGTCCCTTTATCTTCAGGCATGACTCCTCAGGACATAGTCATTTCTCATTTTTGGGGTTTCCTCCTGAGTGGTGCAGATCCTCATAGAGGCTAGAAAGCTTTCTACCAGGACTATGTATGAAATAAAGTGGAACCATGTCTTCATATGAGCTACCTCAAAGGGTTGGGACCCTTTTCTTTTGCCCGGCATCACAGATCCCTTAAGTATCTCCTGCACCGTTTTGACTAGGGCTTGTGCTACTTTTCCTTAAAGGGCCACCCATTGGCCTTTTCTGCCTTTTACACTCTGGGGGAAGGCATAAAACCTGTGGATCAACTGGAGATTTTCCAGGGTCTTCCTGAAAGGAATATTATATATGAAACCCCTGATGTGCTGTCCTGTCCCACCGCAGGATCTTACCTTTATTTTGGAGATATTAACCCTGTCTCCTTTTGGTCTGACTGGTTCTAGTGAAATGCACTATTTGCCTTGCACAGTATTGCTTTTTAGTTGCCATCACTTCTGCTCAGTGGCTTTCCATGCTTCAGGCACATTTGTGTAAGGAGCCTTACTTAATTTTCATGGAGACCGAGTGTCTCTGTGTACAGACCTTCAGTTTTTTTTTACCACAGATTGTTTATGAGTTCACATTGAACCAGTCAATTGACCTACTGGTCAATTACTCTGAGCATTTTACTCGGGAGGAGGCACTTCTGCATTCTTTGGATGTCCACAGATTTTTATGTTATTACATTAATAGGACCAAGTCTGTCTGGAAATCGGACCAACCTTTGGTGTCTTTCATGCCAAAAAAGAGAAGGCACAGCAGTTTCCAAGCTATGACTGTCTAAAGGGTTGACAAACTGTATTGTTTTTTCTGTTACCACAAATATGGGAACATCCTCTCAGGGAGATTATGGGGCACTCCACTAGAGGTATAACTGCCTTTAGGGCTTATTTCAGGCATATGTTGGCTGCTGTTACTTGTGAGGTAGCCACTTGGAATTCTGTCCACACTTTCACAAAGCATTACAGTCTGGACATTGCCTCTAGGTGATGGACAGGCTTTGGCCTAGCTCTGCTTCAGGGTCTCTTGTCTTGAGTATGCTGTTTTTTCAACAGTTTTCCTCCCTCCCATGTTTCAGTTTTCTGATTCACACTGCTTGGGACTCAGTCCTTAAGGTGATTACCTACTGCAAGAGCCCTCTCAAAGTAAGCTAGTACAGTTATGTAAGATCTTCGAGGGAGGATCTTGCAGTAGGTAACCTTTTTCCTCCCTCCTACCCCCAAGTTTGTTTATTGATCCTTTTTCTGTTAGATCTTTGCAGGCTCCAGGAGTCTCTTCACCATTCTCCTGTCACGCCTCCTTGGAGGTCTCTCATGGGAGAACTGGAAGGCGGGCATGGGGGCTGCCCACAATATAGTGTCATGCTAATGATGGTCATGTGACACCGGGTGGGTGGTCCCCCGTCAGACACTGCTAGCTAAAGTTTCTGTGTGGTCCTGATGCCAGGGTGTGCTCAGTCCTCAAGGTGATTATCTACTGCAGTAGCCTCTCTCAAAGACCTACTGTTATGGTGAGTTCTTATGTAACTGTACTTTTCAGAACATGCTATGATTACCATTAATTGTCATACATTCATACACTCTAAAGATTGAAAATGTATTCCCCAATGGAGATTTCAAAATACCTTATTACAGAAATTGGATTTTATAAACATTATTAAAAAAGCGATCCAAGAGTTTTGGTTATTTAATTACAAAGGACAAAAAATGCTGACATTTGAGATGCCTTTAAGGCAACAATTAGAGGGACAATCATTTCATTTCAAATTGCACAAAATAAAAAAAGATAAAGAAAAATAAATAAATAAAACTTAGAAATCTTAGAATTATAAGAGAAAGCCAGCCAGAAGACTCCAAATTCACAGATCCTAGTGGATCAAAAAATACTGGAAAAAAATTGAGCTTAATGAAAACAGTAGAAGCAAATTGTTTAACAATTAAAAAAATAAGCTCTATCATTATGCAGACAAATCTATCAGTTATTGGCTTATGCCCTAAAAAAAAAAAGGAACATCACCAGTATTAAAAATACAGTTAGTCAGACTGTGACAAAAGATGAAGAAATAGTGAAGGCCTTTATCGAATATTATAAAATGATATACAACATCCCTAATAATAATAATATAGAAAACATGGTAACATACTTAAAGGAGGTTAAATTACCTACACTTCAAACTATGTCCGATAACTATACTAGACAGGAGGTATTAGAAACAATAAATTTAATGCAAAGAAATTCCACTCCAGGCACAGATTATTCCACCATAGAGTTTTACCAGGCCTTTAAAGAAGAACTCATACCTTCAATACATATTTTGGCCAAAGAGATGGTAGAAGATATTGATTTACCCTCTTCATTTTCAGAAACAGACATTGACCTAATACCCAAAGAAGGCACAAATAAACTATGACCAGACAATTACAGACCAATATCACTATTAAATAGTGACTATTAGTGGCTAAATTAATTGTTCAAAAAATTCAAGATGAAATCCGTAGAATCATTCACATACTGATCAAAAAGGTTTTGTTAAAAAAAAGTTATATTTTTGAAGGCTTGGGAGAAGTACAGACTGCCATGTTCATGGATAATATTTCAGATCCAGATACAATAGGTATAGCCTTAGATGCATCCAACACCTTTGATCTTATTAGCTGGAATGTCATGTTTAAAAAACTAGAAGAATGGGGCTTTCTGGAATTTATTAAGTCCATTAGATCATTATATAAAAATCCTAAAGTTGTATTCAAAATCAACCAATTGAAATCTGATTCCATACAGATGTACAGTACAATGGTGTTCAACAAGGTTGCCCCAATCCCCTTTTTTATTTATTATTACTTTAGAACCACTGTTAATTCATATATGAAATAATAAACAAATTACACATACACAGGGAGTATGCAACCACTTCAAATTAAATAGAAACATAGAAACATAGACTTTGATGGCAGAGAAGGACCACTTGGTCCACCTAGTCTGCCCATTTCCCTACCTATTGAATAAGCTGCAGATCCTAGTTAACCAACAGCCACTTCCTCCTACCCTCTCTAGAATTACCTATGTCTGTCCCATGCATTCTTGAATGTCCCCACTGTTTTTAACCCCACAACCCCTCAGAAAGGAGGTTCCATGCATCCACCACCCTCTCTGTGAAAAAATACTTCCTCACATTGCCTCTGAACCGTCCCCCCTCTATCTTCAAATTGTCCCCCTTTGTTCTTGCACATCTCTTTTTCTGAAAGATGCTACCCTCTTGGACTTTGTTGATTTTCTTGAGGTACTTGAAAGTTTCTATCATGTCCCCATTCTCCCCCTCCTTTCGTTGAGGGTTGACATATTAAGCTCTTTTAGTCTCTCTTCACATGGCTTCTGTTGCAGACACTGCACCATTTTAGTTGCTCTCCTCTGGACTGCCTCCATCCTGTCTATGTCCTTGCAGAGATGGGGGTTGGATTCTCAAAAGAAAGTAGGGCAGAAAAAAACCTGCAAGTGTCCAAATATTGTGCAGCTGTGGGAAAACACACCTACATGTGCTGCGGTGAATTCACAAATTCTCCACAGGTGCAGGAAAAATATCCTGTGGTTGCAAAAAAATGCATATGCAGAAAATATGTTATGGGAAAACAGTGCCATGATATGCATGCAACATCCCCTGAAAGGTTATTCAGAACCAGTTTTTTTTCCACAGTTGCGGAAAAAATGTTATACACAGTGGAATAAGGTGTAACTCTCCCTCAGCAAACTTCAGTAGTGCCTTAGTAATTGGAATCAATTAAGGTGGAGGTGAGGCACAGGTAATAGCATCCCAGATAGTGTAACACTGGCTGCTGTTACAGCAACAAAAGCACACATTGCCATGATATGGCAACAGGCAACAACCACTAGACACAGTGCAGCCCATGATGGAGCCCCACAGGCAGTAGAGCCCTGCTAGCCTGCATTAAGTGCTACCCCTGCAGGCAAAATGAACACCCCAGGGAAGGAGGACCAGCAGTGACAGTTGGCCACTGTGGTGCAATGGTATTGCTGGTACCTGTGGTGCTGCTGTCGTCCCAGTTGAGGGACTGGTTGCTGGTCTCTTTGTGGGTGCTTTCAGCTGCATTCTATGGCAGCACTGTTAAAGTTTGCTGTTCCAGCTAATTAAGTTCACTGTTGCTATGCCTCGTAAGCTATTTCTGCAGCTGCGGATCTACAGTTGTGGATTTTCAGCAAGCACACAATTTCAGCAGCTGCTGAAATTCTGCAGCTGCAGGGATTTTATGAACTTCCACACCTGCTCAAAATTTCTATATGAATATCACACAAGTGCATTTCTGCAGTGCTGCAGGCCTTTTTCCTGCAGCTGCAGGATTTTTGGCTTTCTTTGTGAATCCTGCCCGGGGTCTCTGCAGATAATATTCTGATAATGATATCCAATCCAAAATATAAGTATCCTATTTTAATGCGAGAGTTTAACAAATTGTATGGCTTATCAAACTACAAATTGAATAAATCAAAATCTATGATATTAATAGTCAAAAAATTAGATATAGAAGCAAAAGATTTTATAAAAGAGATGAAAATTCAGGATTCAATAAAGCACTTGGGTATACAGTTGCCTAATACAGTGGAGAACACTTTCGAGAATAATTTAGCACTGTATATGGAGTGGATTATAAGTATGTTAGGAGCCTGGCAGGATAAATCTTTATCCATATGGGGAAAAAAATTGAAGCTATAAAAATGTTGGTAATGCCACACCTGATTTTTCTCTTCCAAGGTATACAGTGAGAAATCCCACTATCCTGGCTTGAACAAATGCAAAAAATATTTAAGAAATTTCTTTGGCATGGCAGAACTCTAAGAATTGCATGAGGAAAATTAATTCTGCTACGTAAAGTAAAGAGTATGGGGTGTCCTGGTTCAATTTATTACCATTGGGCTGCCAAAATGAAACAAACTGTATTATGGCTAGACTCTCAGTATTATTCATTAGATGGGGAAGGTCCCAAATTCAGTACCTATTAAATAAAGACAATTCACCATTAAAAGTGCAAGACCTTTCAGCTTGTCCCCAAAAATTTAGACAGATTAAGAACCCTATAATAAATACAATACAGAAAGTATATATTAAAATTAATAAGTTTTTTCCATTAAATAATCTTTATTTAATATCCAGCATAATGGGTAGTGCAAATATTTGGAATAATCAAAATAACATGTTAATAAATAAAGCTGAACTAAAGGTATTAAATATAATAAATTGGATGGATTGTATAATAAAAAATGTGGTTATTGAATGGGAAATATTTGAAGAAAAATGTAAAGTACATCAAATTCAAAATGCTTAGTTAAGAAATTTAACCATCAAAAACAAATTACATAAGTATACCATATAGCCCACAAAAAAAAAAGAGAAACAATAAAAAGATGGACATAACCCAGATTTTTCAAAAACAGAATGGGGAAAAAACAAGATTCGCATAATGGCATTTTTATGAAGCATTTTTGGAAATATAAACAAAAAAACAGATAAAATTACTCAGTGATATAAAATAAAACGGGAGAAAGAACTGAAGATCAAGTGAGATAAAAAGAAATGGAAAAACATATGTATTCAAGCAAATAAGTTACATGCCAATGCTAAAAACAATTCCATCCAATTTAAAATTATGGATCGAGCATACATAACTCCCCATAAATTACAGTTTATTGAAGTTTCACACAGCCTACTATGCTGGCATAACTGTAAGGAAAAATATAAGAAAACAGATCACTTTCACTTAAGTTGGGACTGTGGGGAACTACTTCAATGGTGGCAACAAACAAAGAATGAAATTGAAAAAATAAAAAAAAAGAAATTCCTGTTAAGCCAGAAATATTTACATTTAATGATTTAGAAGAACTAGGCTTACACAAGAAAGAAAATATCATTATTGCACTAGCCATTATGACAACCAAAAGATTCATTTTAGAAAACTGGATTTTGCCAAGCTTTCAGAATTTGAATGAAATAAATGGAGCAATAATTTTAAAAACACACTATCTTATGAAAAATTAATGAACCATGTTAATGAAGATGTGGACATTTGTATTCTTCCTGGAACGAAATACTAAATATTTTACCTCCTTTATTGAAAATGTAATAGTTGTAAGAATATACACCATGAAATAATGTCATTCAGATATATGTTTTCAATTTTTACTGCTAAGAGTGTATATAGATTGGGTGTATGGGGTGGGTGGAGTAATAAGTAAGCAATAATACCCTCCAGGGTGGGTGGTATTGGGCAATATCGGATCACCCCCAATGCCACAAGTGGAGGACCTTATAGCTCCTGGAAGGTTTGGTATTGCCTAATACCACCCACCCTGGAGGGTATTATTGTGCTTAGAAAATGGGTATTTGTGTAAATTTAAATTTAGTGGTAGAATAATAAAGAAATCATTTTAAAAGTTAACAGCATGAAAAAAATGTTTTAGATAAAGTAGTCTCTCTGCTTTTGTGTTTTTCTATCTGGTGTTACCACCCACCCACACACATACACACACAGAACCATTCTCTTGTACTGATCCCACCCCATTCTCTTGTACTGATTGTTCCCCATCCACCCACGGAACAAACTTTTACTTTTTAGTTCTACCCAACCCAGCAGACTGAGAAGCACCATTTTATTTTTCTCTTCATTGCAGTATACTCGTGTGGTCGTCAGAGTGAGTACCAGATGGCTAGCTGGAGGAGGGGGTGCAAGAGTGCAAAATGCTGTCTGAGAGTTGCACTGTCAAAATCAGCATGTCTCATTGTCTCTCTCTCTCTCTCTCTTTCTCTCTCTCTGCCCACACCAGGATTTAACAGCATCCATCTCAAAAAGAAGAAAACGTTACAAAACAATGTCACTTGCTGCAGCCTGCAGGACCTTGACTGATATGTCTGTAACAGCGCTGGTTCAGTACTGGTGGCTGGTCATCGGTGATGGGAAACTGGAGTTAAATCCCAGAAGTCACAAAATAGTGAGTGGCAGCAGTGAAGCAACTTTGTTTTTGTTTTCATTTGTACAGCTTCTTTTTTATATTGTATAGTTTAAGTATTAGCTTGTGTCGCTACAGTTTATGGTTGGCCTCCAGCAGCAGGGATCATGATGATAGTAGACTGGCAGAGGACCTGAAGGCTCAGCGGTGAGGTGGGACCCTGATGGCACTAATGCTTAATTTTATGAGTTCCGTCTTGAGGTAGGAAGTGTGAACAAGCAGTACAGATGAAAATCAGTTAAAAAAAATGGGACTGTCTGATAGAAGCTCTTGACTGGGAAAAGGGGAGATTGGCTGACCATTGCTCGCTAAACAAGAAAACCAACATAGCAACAGTTGCCTTTTTTCAAGGTTCTATTGGCCCATTAGTCTCAGAACTAAATGAGGCAGGAGAGACTGGGACTAGTTATTTCCCGGTCTCTGTTGTCTCATACCGGACTGGCAGGTTGGCTCTTTTAGCCATTCAGGATTAAGAATCATACTTGTCCATTTTCTAAATTAGAAATGTAAGATAATATAAAGAGTTTGCATACTATGATGTCTAATTGTTTAATGCAAGTTTTGAAGAAAAATATGTATAACATATAAAATATGTAGATTATAGAAATGTATGCAGGTGAATACAATGTTATGCATACATTAAAACAATAAGAATGTGATGGAAACATTTTTTTTCTTGCAGATGCCAGGAGTGGGTATGGTCCATTACACATGAACTAGGGTACTGGACATTGTATAATTAAGGGGAAGGGTAGGAGTAGGCGCATTCTGTGAGTACGTGATCACAGAATCTGTGATATGCAATATTACTATGCAGGTAAACAGCGTAATAAGGGGTGACAGACAGAGAGGGGGGAGACATGGAGGAAATGTAGGTGAGGAGGAAGGGGGATGAAGGAGGCTCAGCATTGGGGATAAGAGGATAGATTAAGGGAGGGCAGCAGGCAGATTACGAATGTGTAGGACATGTGTTGAGACCAGAGCAATGAGAATGAGTTAGACTTGTGATTAGAGGTAGCATGCATTGCACAGCTATGGTAACTCTTGTAATCAAGGTATGTTTATTAGGGCTGCACTGGATGGAGCCCTGCAGATCTCTTGCTGTGAGAGAAAAAGGAGTCAGCATTCCAACAACATGCCAGACTTGCATCACAATCACCTCCGCATCCATGAAGCAGTCTGCCCATGTCATCCGTATCAATGCAGCCATGCACCATTTTACAGTGCCGGTGGTTACAGAGAAACATGGCGTACTCCCTTGTCCAAGATCGCCACCACATTCTACTGACCATGGGCTAGCAGTTGCACATGGGCAGTTGCATGCAGTGGTCATCTTTGTCACAGTGGAGTGGGCTGTGTTCTGCCATGACCACCTATTTTATTAATGTTTTTTTTTTTTATAAAAATTCCCCACACACACACCTGACCTTCCCTATTTTGACTGCTTTCATTACAGGACATGTATTATTCTTTTATTTCCTGAAAAATAATCCTAACTTTGTAGCTCTGCCATTCTCCTCTGAATTTAATAACTGTATTTATACCAAAAAGTTCAAGATGTCTGGTGACATTGACAAGTGTACAAAGAAGCATACTTATGCTTAGGTAGTATCTGAGGTGTTTATGTGGAAAGTGAGTATAGAGCAGTTGTGCCCTAATCTATCCAGTAAAGCTATAGTGCTGAAGGTAGTTGCCACTTTGTTTCTTGGAAAAATCCACCCAAGAATATGTGTTCAGGCCAAAGCCATCCAGGATCCCTATGACTTTGCAATGGGGTGGGGCAGGTCCAATTCTGAAGTAAGTTTACCACCATCTGAAGATTTTGTTGTAGAGGACAAGAAACCATCCATTTCAACCCATAGTGGACAGGTAACATTTGGCATACTATGCATCTCCATGTGGAACCTGTAATGCTACCACCCTCTCCTAGTTTCACAATGAGAAGCGATCCTGAGGAGCCATGATGAGCAACTCCACTCAACACCATGCTTGCATGGTACTTGATGAGTTTCACTGAGAACAGAAGGAGGAGGAGCAAGATGAAGAACTAGAAGAGATTCAGATAGATTCTTCCGAGTCACTAGAACTGGTGTCAGGTGACAGTGATGTAGATTATGTCCCCAGGTGTAGCCAGTTCACTTCAGCTTCAGCAAACATTTTCTGCAGGAAACACAGGTTCTGGAAGCAGCATAGAACCCAGCACCAGCCAGCCACTCCAAAACCTCCTCCAGTAGCCCAGTTTCTGGTACCTGTGTAGAACCAAGAACCAGCAAGCCACTCATCCAGCAAGCCAAAATTCTCCAGCAACCCGGTCTTTTGCACCAGTGATGTAGAGCCTGTAGCCAACCATCCAGCAAGCCCACCAATCAAAAAACTTCTTCAGCAACCTGGTCTCAAGTACTAGCATAGAGCCTATCACTATTCAGCCACAAGTCATAAACCTCCTCTAGCAACAAGTTCTTCTGCACCAACATAGTAATTCCACACCCACTCCTGCCTTTACCACGTCCTTGTCTACAAATGTCTTTCATCAGGGTCATTCTTTGTCTGCTGTGATGGTATGTGGCAATCTGTTTCTCTGACAAAAAATACTTAATAATAATATTTATGACATCAGTATTCCAGGAATTGGTGACCTGTGCTCACTTGAGAACAGATTACAGCTTGCAACAGTGCACACATAACTAAAACTGTCCATTTTTCTCTGTTTGTGTCTCACTTTTCTGGAGGTGTGAACATTGTTAACAATGTTCAACACATGCTTCTACTCCCATGAACATGCTGACAGCGTCGAGTACAAAGCCCTTGCCTTAAGAGTTCTCCAGTTAGCGACACCTCTATTCATGACAGATACAATTGAAAATGATTCTCTGTTATTCTGTGTCCCTAAATGAGAAAGCATGAACATTTCAACAACATGAGACTGCTAGGCATTAGTCCATTTACAGAGACATCCTGCATTCGGTGATGAGAAGTTGCACATAAATATAAAATCATTAAATGCAATGAAATATATCAAACCATGTAAATAACATCCAGTTCACACTATGTTGATAACATGTCAAGTACAGAGAATGCTGATGGTTATTTCCATCTGTCACTAAAACATCTTCTCCCAGCTTGTGCTGCCCCATTTCCACAGCTGCAAATGGCATTCTCCAGAATAACGCACTGTAACTTCTTCCAGTGCCAGCAAGAAAACCATATCTGCCAACACCTCCTCTAGTCATATGACCAGTGTTTTATTGAAAACAACCAACTTTGCCTGCCTCAGAATTCGGGTCACCATTTGCCAAGTACACACATTCAATTGATTTGTTGATGCCCTCACACACACCCCTCTCCCACTTGAAAAAGAAAGAAATGTCATTTCCCCCAAGCTAAACTGCTCATACTCAGTAGGTTCTACGTGCAAATGGTGATCATGGAAGGGCAATCGCTGTTTGGGTGAGTGTACATCACCAAAAATGAATTACAGCGATGTACACTAGCAGTGACTACACGAAACCGACAACCAGTTTTCTATGTTAAGAGGGGGCTGTGCCCCACCGCACCCACCCACACACCTGTACTTGTGGATTCTCAACTCCAGGGAGGTGCATGTCTGGGGAGGTGTGTAAAACTTAAAAAATAAAAGAAAAACCGACCCACCACAAAAAGCAATCGGGCCCAGGAACCGAACCTGGCTTCCTCCCAACCCAAGTCTGCCACCTACCCACCACACCACATGTCTAGCTCAGCAGCCAACTGCCGCACTACACCCCACATACCCTCCCTCCCCTTCCGCCCATCACGTGTGGCATGGTCCCCCTCCCATGAAAGTGTATATATAGCAACATCCTGTCACTGTATTCACCTACCCGTGTCTCCAGTCGCCACCCTGCCAGGTAGCCCAGAACACAGGCACTGTGATTGAGTCATCCTTTTTGTAAGTGCTCAATCACTGTTGCCATGTTCTCTGGATACCTACTCAGTTGTCACATCAGGAAATATTTTTGCTCTTGTACCCACCTTATTGAATCGGCACTGATAATTACTACCACCCAGACTGTGAAGGTACAAGAGTTATATGCTGCTCATCTGGCATTGTTCCCAGTGCTATATTGTACTTGTACTTTAATTTGCACTGTTATGCATTTTTTATTGTTTGTTGCCCTGATTACCTGCTTGTATATCATGACCACAGAGCTGTAATGTAGTTTTACTTTGATATGTTTGTCATTTATTTTTTATTGTATTGTATTGTATTTCATTTTTATTACTATGGCACCTTACAGTTTGTTATTTTCACTAGCACATCCTATATTGTTCACTTCCCTCACTTCCTCCCAGGATGCATATGGACATGAACTGTTACCTGCTCTATATGTCTCTTCAGATAAAACTGTGAAAGAAAGAGAGAGAAGAAGAAGAAAGAAAGAAATGAAGGAAGGATAGTAAGGCTAAAAGGGGAAGGAGGGAGTTGTGAGGAAAAGGACCAAAAAAAGCAGACATATTAAAAATTACTTTTGTTCAGTGTTAATGGATGAAGGGGTAAGTGACAGGCCAAAGATAAGAGACAAGGGCTTTAGAGGAAAGGAGGTAGATACTAATCATTTTACAGAGGAGGGAGTCCCAAGGAACTAGCAACATTAGACGTAGACAAACCAATGGGACCTGATGAGGTGCACCCGAAGATACTGAGGGAGTTCAGGTAGGTGCTTGCTGCACCTCTGACAGCTCTGTTCAACCTATCTCCAGAAACAGGGGAGGTTCCGGGGAACTAGATGAGGGCACATGTAGTCCCACTACACAAAACTAGAAATAAGGAGGCGACAGGAAATTACTGACCTGTCAGCCTGACTTCGGTAGTGGGTAAAGTAATGGAATCACTACTGAAGGAAAGGATTGGGGAATACCTTCTAACCAGTGGATTACAGGATCTGAGGCAACATGGTTTCACAAGGGGGGGTCTTGCTAGATAAACTGATTGAGCTATTTGACTGGGTGACCAGGGAAGTGGATCAGGAAGGAGCAGTAGATGTGGTCTACCTGTATTTCAGTAGGGTCTTTGACACTGTTCCATATAGAAAACTGGTGAGCAATCTGTGCAACATAGTGGTTGGTTCAAACATAGTATATATGGTAGTAAAATGGGTAAGAAGTTGTCTAAGCAATAGGATTCAGAGGGTGATGGTAAATGGGGTCCACTCTGGAGAAGGCAAGGTGACCAGCAACATTGTAGAAGTGCTGGAAGGGAAAGTATGCCTATTCATGGATGACACAAAAATATGGACACGGGGGGGGGGATGGTGGGTGTATTGAAAGAATGAAGGATGATCTGAAAAAGCTATCAGAATGGTCAAGGGAATGGCAAAATCATGCACTTGGGGCATAGAGACCGATGTGTAACACACCAATTGAGTGGGGAGGTATAAGCAACCACAAAGCAGGAAGGGGACAGAGGGGTAATCATTTCTGATGACCTGAAGGAAGCCAAGCAGTGTAATAAGGCAGTGGGGAAGGCTAGCAGGATACTCTGGTGCATAGGGAGGGGCATCACCAGCAGAAAAATGGAGAGAGTATTATCCCTGAATAGACCCCAGTTCGAGTACTGTGTCCAGTTCTGGAGGCCCTACCTCCAGGAAGGACATAGATAGGGTGGATGCAGTACAAAGGAGGGCTACCAAAATGGTGCAGGGCCTGCATCAAACACCTTATGAGGAAAGACTCAAGTAACTAAATATGTACTCTCTACAGGAAAGGAGAGAAAAGGGGATATTATAGAAACATTCAAATACCTCTCGGGTGTTAATTAGGTACAGGAAGGTAGCATTTTCCAAAGAAAAAGATGCTCCAGGACAAGGGGTCATGCTATAAAGCTGGAGGGGGGATGTGCAAGTACTTCTTCTCGGAGAGGGTGGTGGATGCCTGGAACAACCTCCCAACAGAGGTGGAGGGTGTTAAAACAGTAACGGGATTCAAGCATACATGGGATAGACTCAGGGGGATCTTATAAGTAAGGCAAGGAGGGGAGAGGACCGGAGACTGAGGTGGGTCTGCGGTGGCACAGTAGATAGAGAATATAGATCAGGCTAGGTGGGCCAAGAGGTCCTATCTGCCAACAACAAGAAAGAGAAAGAAAGAAAGAAAGAAAGAAAGAAAGAAAAGAAAGAAAGAAAGAAAGAAAGATAGGTCACCATAAACAATGCACACTGGAGGTTCCATCAGTATTACTGCGGGCTGCTGCCACATCAGATTCATCGGTGTTATTTACACTCCTATGAATTTTATGAAGATGACCCTTAGCTACAGAATTTAGCATCAAGGAATGGAAAACAACCTATATGATTTGTTAGCTGGAGGAACATGTCATAACTCTGGATTGCAATCTTCAATTAAAATATTTGTCTTCTGTTTATTGGCAACACATATTTAAATTATTATTGCTCATATATGTTCACAAACTTTAAAACATTTCTTTAACATGTGTGATGTCACGTGTTTGTCACCTAGAAAAGATTCGAAACACGTCTTGTGAAATATATTATAGGGGCAAGATAGTACCCCTATAATGTAAGAGTGAATGGTGAGTTCTGTGTTAAGCTCAATTATTTTGCTTGCTGCTTGCAGAAAGATGGTTTTATGGATTTACATGAAACATTCAGAATTTGTTGTGTGTGACAAAATCCACAATCCATGGAAGTTTCATTTTAAATCGGTTTAGTATTTTTGGAGGTATTAAAGTGTGAAAAAATATAATTTTTCCATTGATTTAAATGTTTTCTCATGAATTTTTGCTCTTGTCTAGATAACAAAAAAAACCTTTAAATCTTTAAACCATGAGATTTTATGTAGTTGTGTAGGTTGATGGGAAAGGATTTGCCGGGGGGTGGGGGATGCTTGGAGTTTTGTATTTTTCCAGATATTTACATTTGAAAAATCAGGTTTTTAGTGTTATGAGTCTGTTCCGTTAGTAGGGCTTTAAGTTAATGTACTGCATGCACAGAATAGTTTCAGCGCTGTTGAATGGGGATGGGGAAAGTAAAAGTGAAAGGACTTGTGCTGTAGTTTAAAGAGTGAGAAGTGAAACAACTTGGGCTGTAGCTTAAAGAGCAAGTGGATTGTTTGAGCTGGCTGTATAGTTCTTGTATATGTGCCACAGTGCTTAATGCTGTTTCTCTGTGAAAGACACTGGAGCCGATTCTAAAAGACTGGCGTAAGTCAGCGCCAAAGGTGACTTGCGCCAAGCTTAGTTGTGGCAAGGACCATGAGCCCAATTTTGCAAGGGGCAGGGTCCCAGGGCCAAAAGAAGGGCATACCTGATGGGCATGTTGCAAGTCACATCCACAATTCCAGTAGGGCACAAGTGTCCTCCCCTAGCTGTGCACAAGCCTGGAAAGCCCCACAGGGCTATCAACCTCCCCACCCCTGTTCCAGAAATAATGCATAATGTGATGCCCAGCAGGGCTATGGGACCCCAAGCCCCCAATCCCCAAATACTGATTAGGACGTGCCCAGCAGGCTATTGGACCCCCATCAGATCACCATATAGAAGTAACAGCCCCGGAGGGCTGATCTTGCCTCCCCCAAGCCCCGATCCCAGAACCCAAGTCCTTGCAGTACTGTAAATGTAAAATTGATACTCAAATCCCTGTTATCTCTGGTAGTCTAGTGGCTCCCCACCCCCATCCCAGCAGTGCCAGCCCATCTCGCTCACCCCACCCATCCCCACTCGGCAACTGGCACAGCCCACCTCTCACCACCATGGCCAGTCACTGACTGAGCTCTGTATGAGTGTGTACTACTGTAAATAGCAAGTGCTCAATGAATGACAGTTCATTTATTGAGTGCATACTATTTACAGTAGTGCGTGCTCATATGGAGCTCAGTCAGCAACTGGCTGTGGTGTTGAGAGGTGGGCTGTGCCAGTCACCAGCTGGGGTCAGGTTGGGGAAAGTGGAGTGGCCTGGCACTGCTGGGTGGGGGAGCCACGAGACCACCAGGGATAATGGGAATTTGACTATCAATTACACATTACACAGTACCGCTAGGACTTGGGATCAGGGATCAGGGCTTGGGGGATGAGATCAGTTCCATGGGCTGTTACTGCTACATGGTGATTGGGATGGGGGGATCCAATAGCCCTGTGGGGAACTTTTTAATCAGTATTGGGATCGGGACTGGGGTCCCTTAGCCCTGAGGGGCATTACTCATACATTACTGGGGAACCTGGGGCGTGGGTGGCTCTTACAGTGGAGGTGGGGGTTCTCTAGCCCTGTGGGGCTGTCTATTGGGGCAGGGATGGGGCTGGGGGGTGGAACATACTGGTAGTTTGGGGCCACTGGCACACAATGCCAGTGGACACAAGTTACACCAGCTATTTGCTGGTGTAACTTTTCATTGACAGATATCCACCAGGGGTCTTCTAGAATAGCAGCACTGGGGACTTTGTTGCTGCCCTTCCAGAATAGGGTGCAACAGCTGCCGTAAACCCCCTAGCACCATGTTGTAGGGGGTTTAGGGCATACCTGTTGTGTAAGTCCTCTCTGCTTTGCAGAATACCTAATGTCTCATCTCCTGGCATAACTTGCTACTTGCATCATTTTGGGGGGCACAAGTTAAGTTACGCCAAGTGTATCTCTTTGAGAATCAGGCCCACTGACTTTAAATATTGATGGGTCATAATGTGTCTTCACAGCTGCACAATTACATGATGTATATATTTTTAAGAGCTATATTCACTTCATTACACAGAGTTCACCTCACACAATGTTATACAGTGTAGTTTTTGGTACTCCATTTGCACCCGCCCCCGGCCTACAACAGGGAGAAAAAATGCAAAAATTAAAATAAAGATATACATTAACATTATGATATATTTTATTACATTTCATGGCAAGCAAACTAAATCCTTCTCTGCATTTCACTATTCACTTTGGTCATTTTATAACTGCATAAACACTGCTTAATTAGTGTGAGAGACAGGAAAGAGAGAGAGATTTGCAACAGGGCTGTCACATCTTAATTGCTTTCGAATGTTAATCAGTACTAGGACAACTTACATGAGAGGTTAGATATGACTGTCCATGAGCAATAGCAACTGACCTCATACCACCTTTTGCATCACTAATCAACCTCGCCTCTTCAGGATTTCAAAGCATAACAGAGTGAACTACACATTAGGCAGTATATAAAATCGCCTTCCACTCAAGTGTGTTAATGGGTTACATGGACAATAAGATATCTCTTTTGAATAAGGGACACAGATTACATGTTTAGCAGCAAAAAACCGAATTACCCAATGAGAATATTTGCCATTGATCTTTAACTACCACTACTTCTACTCCATTACTTCGAAACCCTACCACATATAGATATTGTATATATGATTCCAGACATCGGGATCAGTTCTGTGAACTGTGCCTGATGTCTAAGTTATCATATTTGATATCATATCTGGTATCCTTACATGATGTATATATTTTAAGAACCATATTCACTCCATTATACAGACTTCAGATCACACATGTGATATAGTTTCATTTTTGGAGCTCTGTTTGCACTCCACCCCCAAACAGGGAGAAAAAATGCAACAATGAAAACATAGATATACATTAATATTATTATATATTTCATTCAATTTCATGGCAAGCAAACTGAATCCTTGTCTACATTTCACTTTACACTTCGTATTTTTATAACTGCATAAACACTGCTTTATTAGAGTGAGAGAGGGAGAGAGATGTGCAACAGAACTTTCACACCTAATTGTTGTCAAATGTTAATCATCTACTTTGATTAAGGGACACAAATTACACATTTAGCAACAAAAAAAAATGTATTAACAGATGAGAATATTTGCCGTTGGTCTTGAACTACCACTACTGCTGATCCATTCCTCCCAAACCATGCCAAATGTACAGTAGATAGATAGCAGCTACAATTTCAGACATCAGGAACAGTTCCGAGAACTGTTCCTGATGCTTAAAATATTGTATCTGGTATCCTTACATGAAAAGAACCATATTCACTTCATTACACAGACTTCAGATCACACAATGTGATACAGCGTAGTTTTTGCTGCACATTAGGCAGCACATAAAATCGCCTTCCACTCAAGTGTGTCAATGGGTTACATGCAGAATAAGACATCTACTTTGACTAAGGGACACAAATCGCATTTTAATTGTTGCAATTTTCTCCCTATTTCGGGGGGGAGGGGGTGGCATACAGGGTCCAAAAACTATACTTTATCACATTGTGTAATCATTTTGTGACTAGACGTAGAACACATTTTTAATTATTTTAGCACACTCAGTTATCTGCAGTGCTCATTTTGGTGCTGAATCATTTCAGTCAAGTGACACTTTTAAAAGAATTCTTGGACTAAACATAAGCCTAGGTGGAGTGTCTGTTATGAATTTGTATGGCACAGGGGTGGCTAAAATGGGGGCAGGGGCACTGATATCCAATCTGATATCCTATCTGAACAGAAAGCTATAAAACTGTCATCCATCTTAAACAGAGAACACAGTATCTATAAGACAGTTACCAGAGTGAGGGCTCTTTGCATAGCTGCTGTATGTTATGGTAGCCACCCCAAAACACACACACCTCCTAAACTAATGAACACTAAAGGGGTAAGAATCTCATTACCAAAGCTGGGGATCTCAGATCAGTTTTGGGACTCCTCATCATTGAGGCTGAACAAGACTAGAAATATATGCATTTTTATATATGAAAAGAGTGAGAGGCTCTGAGGTTGAGTAAGCTGACAGATACTGTCTTGGCAATTTTCTGGAAGTGTAACACCCAAGGTGGGTGATTAGTCAGTCCTGACATTCTTCCAAAAAACCTAGTGTGACTTCACACGACTTTGATACACACACTTTCTCCAATGCTTGTGCCTATCATAATACAAGTACCAGCAAAAATAATAACCAGTTGTCCTGATACTCTCTGTGTACGCTGTGTGTGTGTGTGTGTGTGTGTGTGTGTGTGTGTTTGAGTATTCATACTCAAGTCTTGCAATGAAGACACTTCTACAGCAAATTAAAATGTGTTCAAGATAAAATATTTGTTGGTGTAATGGATATATTTTCCCTTAAGGCATTTTATAATACGCTATATGAAAATTATAAGGGAAGGGGGCATTTTTGGAGTTGTACTTCTATTTAAGACCTATCTGATATTGTTCCATACGAGCATATGAAGATATGAATGTGCCAGCAGAAACAGACCACCCGGTCTATCTAAGTCTGCTCAAGTGTGCAGCCACACCCCTAGTTTGCAGCTGCCCCAACCCCCTTCCCTTTTGTCATCCCACTGCCACCCCCCACCCTTACTCTCCCCTGTTCCCTGTCCCACACCCTTTTGAAGCTGTTCACAGATTTACATGATACCACCCAATCTGGTAGGGCATTCCATTTTGCTACCACCCTCTCTGTGAAATAGTGTCTCCTCATTTCCTTCCTCAATCTTCCCCCCTCCATTCTTAGCCCATGCCCCCTGGTGATCCGCCCTACTTAACTTAAAGACCCCATCTGCCCCATCCTTATTGATTCCCTTCAGATACTTGAATGTCTCTATCATCTCTCCCTGTCCCTTCTATCCTCCAGGGTGTACATATTGAGGTCTCCCAGCCTGCTGTCATAGTCTGTCCCCTCCATTCCACATATCATCTTTGTTGCCCTCATCTGCACCCCTCCTGCAGCTTGATATCATGCTTTAGGTATGGCCTTCAAAACTGCACCCAATACTCTAATTGCAGCCTTACCAGTGGTCTGTAGAAGGGCAAGATCACCTCACTTTGCCTGGACGAAAACCCCCTTGCTATGCATCCCAACATTTTGTTCACTTTTGTAGCCACTCTCCTGCACTGGGCAGTGTTGTTCATGGTCCTCTTTATCATTACCTCAAGGTCCTTCTCCTCCTCTGTGATCCTCAGCTTAACCCCCAGCCAGTATTCTGTCCTTGGGTTCTTCACCCCAATGTGCATAATCTTACACTTCTTTGCATTGAACCCAAGATGTCACCTCTCTGACCACTCCTCTAGCTTACTTAGGCCCCCCTGCAGCTGCTTCCACCCCTCCTCTCTATCCACCACTGCTCCAATTTTTTTGTTGTCAGCAAACAGACTTACCTTGCTCATCACCCCATGTCCAATGTCTGATATGAAGAGCCCAAACAATACTGGACCCAACACAGAGCCCTGTGGTGCCCCACTTGTCACCGGCCTTGGAGTTGAGAGTTCCCCTCTCACCACCACCCGTTGCAGCATCCCACTCAGCCAGCTTGTAATCCAGTTAATCATTTTTGACCCTACTGTTACACCAGTTAGCTTCCCCGAAGCCACCCATGAGGCACCAAATCGAAGGCCTTGCTGAAGTCCAAGTAAAGAACATCCACCACATGACCCTTATCCAGCTCACCTGTCACCCAGTCATAATATTGTATAAGATTGGTTTGACAAGACTTCCCTGAAACAAATCCATGCTGCCTCACATCCTGGAGGTCATTGTCCTCCAGGTACGACACCAGTCTTTCCTTTAGTATTGTTTCCATGAGTTTGCACGCTATGGATGTGAGACTTACCAGATGATAATTACCTGGATCATCCCCTGGCCCACTCTTGTGTAATGGCACTACATGTGCCATCCTCCAGTCCATTGGCACACATCCTGACTCCAGGAAGGTGCTGTATAGATCCACCAGCGGCTCCACCAACACCTCCGCCATCTCCCTCTGCACCCTGGGGTGGATACCATCTGGCCCTGGTGTCTTGTCTACCTTCAGTGCCCTCAGTCCCTCTAGGACTTTACTTGCCTCAATTCTTCCATCTGTCCCCTCCTCTCCTCCTGTCCCCACCCTCCCAGCCCATGCTGGTAGTGGTCCCCCCTTTTCTTCTGTGAACATGGAACCAAAGTATTTATTCAAGGCTTCTGCATGCTCCTCCCCCTTTTCTGTCCACTCCCCACCCCTTTTTATCCTCACTATTGTCTCCTTGCACTTTCTTTTCTCCTGATGTATCTGAAGAATTCTTCCCCCCCCCCATTAATTCCCTGTGCTAATCTCAGGCTCTCTCTGGGCCTTGACTTCTCTCACTTTTCTGGTCACCTCCCTGGACCATCTTGCATATTCCTTGCTGCCCACTTCCTTCCCAGTCCTCCTAAACCTCTGGTGAGCCACTGGTTTTGCCTCACCTCCTCCACAACTACGCTGTTCAACCAGCATGGTTTTCTTGCTCTGCTTCTTTTACTCTGTGCCTTGGTGGAGGCTTCTGTTGCCTCTGTAATCCCCCATTTAATAATATCCCATTTCAGCTCCATGTCCATCTCAAGCCTTATGCCCTCCAGTTTCCCTTTCAGTACCTCCTGCATCCTTCCAGAGTCAACCCCCCTGAAGTTTACCACCTGAGTAATTGATTTCTCTGGCTCTACACACATCATGATATTAAACTACACTGTTTGGTGATCGCTGTCGAATAGTGGGTCCTCTACCTTTATTTCCCTCACTGCCTCCCCATTCGATAATACCAGATCTAAAATGTTCTTTAGCCTAGTAGGTACAGTAACCAACTGTGTCGGGAGACCATACTGGATTGCATCCAGGAACACTTGCTCCCTAGCACTGGAGGTGACCGGAGGGCTCCAGTCAACCCCCGGCAAGTTGAAATCCCCCACGATGCCTACCTTTCCTTTCCTACATACCTTTTTGATTTGTCCTGCTAGCTCCCTGTCAAGCTCCTCAGACTGGGACGGCAGCCTGTATACTGCCCCAAACCTTAGTTTCCTACCCCTTGAGTCTAGGAGCTGCAGACAGATTGCCTCTGTTCTCCTTTCTTCTCCCTCGTCCCTTGTGCATTTAATCCCATCCCTCATATAGACTGTGACCCAACCCCCCTCCTTACAGTCCCTCCTGTATAATTTGTATCCTGGGATTGCCAGATCCCAGTCCTGGTACTCAGTTGCCCACATTTCTGTGACAGCTGCAATATCCACCCTCCACACTGCTAAGAGTGCCTGTAGCTCAGTGGATTTTTTTTCCTAGGCTTCTTGCATTCAGTGAATCCACCCTCCATAATACCCCTTTCCCTTCACTAGCCTCCATCTCATCCCTTCTACTCCCTCCTTTTTTGGCCTCCCTGAGTCCTTCCCTGCTAGCCTGGGGGTTAGGTTGTGACTCCACTCTATCGGATCCCTGCCTACCTGCTGTCCACTTGTCACCCCACCATCAAGTTTAACTCCACCCTTGTCGCAATGTACCTCTCCAGTCTGTGTTTAAATACCTCCTTCCCCTCCCCACTCAAGTGCAGCCTATCCCTTGCAAACAGATTGTTATTATCCCAGGTACTTCCCCAGCTGCCCACAACCCCATACCCCTTAGTTTGACACCATTCTACCAACCATGTGTTCAACTCTTTAATCCTCTCCTTTCTCACTGTGCTTGCGCAGAGTACTTGGAACACTTCAGAGAATGCCACAGACTCCCCAGTCTCCTTACACAACCTTTCCACTTCCTCAATCCTCTCCCTTGTTACCTCCACCATTTCCCCTGCGGGGTCATTTGTCCCCACATGTACCACAAGGTGTGGTTTCCTTCTACCCCTCTTAATGTACCTTAGGATTGCCTGTCCTGCCATGTCTGCCTTTAATCCTGGTATGGACTCCACCCGTATCCAACTTTGCTTCTCCCCCTTGCCACCCCATTTGATCCCCTTGAGTATGGAGTACCCCAACACCAGTACACCCCCTCCTCTTTCCTTGTGCCCATTGCCACCCACCCACCAAGGTTCCAATTTTTGGAGCTAATCAAGACCATGTTTTTACCATGTGCCCCAGTGTCTCCCCCCTGTCCCTCACAATTAAGACCCCTCCCTCTCCACCTGTTTGACTGATGACCTCCCTCTCCCTTCTCACCTCTCCGAGTATTATCCTTTCCCCATAACACCATGCTCAATCTCTCCACTAGTAGTGCCCCTCACACCATCTTCTTTGTGAGTGCTATCCCTTGTGCAGTCACCTCCTGCATCCTCTTGCCATGTTTTTCTAGCAAAGTTAACATGTTCCCTATCCCCTTTGCCTTACTATGTGCTTTCTCCTCCCTCCTGCCTTCTGCTGCTCCTCTTTTCCTAGGTTCTACTAGAGTCCACCATTCATCAGCTGGATTCCTAACTAGTTTTCCCCTCCCCCCTCCCTTGACCCACTGTTCCTTCTCTGTGGTTTCCCCACAATACTCTCAGATGTCAGCCCTCCTACTGATGAAATCCTCCCCTCATCCTTCAACCTCCCCAGCTCCCTGCCCAGTCACTGAACCTCTTCCTCAAGCCTTCTTGGCCTATGGCATATTGTCACCCTCCCAGCCTCCACAGTATATTCATCTGCATTGCTGCCCCACAACCACTGCACTCAACAATCCTACCCATGGTCTACACAACCTATATAGCCTCTGCACACTAACTATCCCTACAAAAAGTATAATTTGTAATCCTAGCACAGCATCTAACAGAAATATCTGATATATTTCAGTGGAAGGCCCCCCACAATATCCACCAATCACACTTTCAGCAACTCACTGTGGATGCTGTATTCCTATTTGAGACCTACCTATGCTTTTCCCCTGCCCTGTGGCTGCATTTTTGGATGGAAGTAAATGAGCTGCACCTGAAGCCCTTCCTCTAATTGCATGGCAGGTGTTCCCCTATAAATGAGTTGTGATCAGGGAGGGAGGGGTGGGAGAGGTGGGATTAGGACCCACACCTCACTCTCATGAGAGTGTATCAGCCCTGTGTCTGCCCCTCACTGCACCTCCAAGCACTGCAACCTCCTCTGGAGGAAGGTCTCACACAAACACTGTATCAAACAAGTCACATTACTGAGCTGAAGTTCACAGACTGAAAAAGAATGTAATGCTTATCCAGCAAGTAAATCATTTCCCCAACTGCTCGGCAAAAGAAGGTTCAGACAACTTCTGCCAGACCCCAAATGCTTCTGCAGTTAACAGACCTCAAATATAATGTCCAACACACAAAAATGGCAGCTAAAAAAACTACTTTAAATCAACTTACAAACACACTCAGCAGCTAAAGGCCCCCCTCTCTCTCTCCTCCAGCTGAAGACTGAATGAGATGGCAGTTAACCATCACCTCCTAACACCACTAATCCCTGTAATATGATGCCTGCACTTATAGGCCAGGGAGCAACATTTAAACACACAATCATCAATTTGTCTACTAGAATCCCTTAATCCTGCCCAAACCAAATTTGAAAGCACAAAAAGGCAGTTAGGAACAGACCTCAAATACAATGTCCAACACACAGAAATGGCAGCTAAAACAACTACTTGAAATCAATTTACAAACACACTCAGCAGCTAAATGCCCTTTCTCTCTCTCTCCTCTAGCTGAAGACCATAGATTCAGGTCTTTCTTTGTTGTAACTTAAATAACTGTAGCATTTTTAAAAACAAAATATTTAAGTAAAATGTTCATACATTTGAAGGCTTAGAGATACATTTAAGTTGTGTGAAACTGCTCTTGAACAATTTGGTTGTAAAATATTAATGACATTTCAGATTCCCCAGGGCAAATATTAACATAAAGCAGGTTAAAGTAGTAATCTGGATGGTGTATGCAAAAAGAAAGACATTTATTTCATTCTTAACTTTTCATTTGTTAATGCATATATTTAGATATTTAAAAATTTGCTTCTGGTAGGAAATTTACATGACCATATGATCTGGATGGATCCTACTTGGAGTGCTCCTTGTCTGTGATGAAATAGTTAATTAGTCATCCTGCAGCCTCTTGCGAGGAGCTGGCAGTAATATTAACATTTGACAGCTGTGATAGACAATCAGAGAGTGCTGGTGTGAACACCTCACACAATCCAAGACGCCGTACTGGAGCTGTCACTCACAGGTGAGAATTAACACCAGCACTGGAGGAATGAAGAAGGTAAGCTAGGAGAAAGAGAGCTTGGGAAGAAGTCTGTCCAGGAAGCAGCTTCATGGACAAACAACCGTGAAACTGATTGAGATCCCGGGATTTTGCAATGACATTCTTGCCCCAATAGTGTTCAGTAGTTTAGGGGGTAATTGTGTGCATGGGTAGGACTACCAGAACCAACAGCAGCTTGTGCAAATAAAAGACTCCTCACACTGGTAACTGTCTCATAGATACTTTGTTCACTGTGTCAGATGGATAACAGTTTTATTGCTTTATGTTCAGAAGGGATATCAGATACAATATCAGATACAATTTCGATTTTAGAAATTAAGAACAGTTCTCGGAATCATTCCTGATGTCTGAAATCTTATCTGATATCTATAACATAAACAACTGTGTGATTACTCATGTTTTTACACACCATTGGTGTATTTTTCCTTCACAAACGACTTTAGATTTGTTTTTACAGTTTATGTGGCAATACACACCTCCAGTATATAACATAAAATCTCATATCACACAGCTCCACATTCATTATTCTATATTTATTTACAATATAGTAAGATTTGGGTCCCTTTCCTTTCTTGGGACCAAAATCGAACACCTGTAAGCAATGACTTCAATAACATATTTTTGGAATGGACAGGTTATACTTGTATTTATAACCCATAATAAAATTATTGACCATTTACAGTATTAGTAAAAAAAAAAATCACAAGCAACGTCAAATAGTTACAACAGTGCAGCAAGGAAAGGGCAACATTTCCTCTGATGAATGAGCTGCTTCCACACATTTATAAAAAAAAAATTCCTTTGGATTTTGTTTGGCAACATACAGTATTTTTCAATTTATGCTAGCTCTGCTGCTGATACTTGGGAGTGTGAACTGATTAGCAGGGGACGATGATGATGTCTCACTTTAGGAAAGAGACTGGCTCTGAACAAAGTGCACTATAGTGCATTAGTAAGCAGCTCCTAATGGACTGCTGAAGGCCTGGTCTTGTTTCCAGGTGTGAGTCAAATGAGCTAGGTGATCTTTGGGTGTTCCTTGCTGCTGCCACATAACCAGCGTCCCCCCAAAGCAATACCCTTGTGTAGTGCTCAGCATGACTTAGCTACCTTTACTACAGCAGTGCAGTGTGGTACTGAGCCCATCATAAGACAACCAGTGGGGCTACTTCTGTCTTACTGCTACATTATACATGCACGGAATGAACTGATGATGATGGAGCTGCCTGCAGAGCCTAGAGCTCTCCCACTGTCAACACTACTACAATGTTTACAAGGAGATAATAATATATCCACATTAACACTTTCCAGTTTAGACATCAAGAACAGTCTGTGAAAGCCGGCCCAGTGGTGCAGAGGCACTATGCACTTTACCTCTCACCATGCCAGCGACTTAGGTTTGGGAATGAGCTCAGGTTGCTGGGGTTGTTGGGGAAGGGGGTAGAGGGGAGATTATCAAGTGTCCGAAGGATTGCTCTCCTCTCCTGGGATGGGGAAAAACTGTCTCACTCCTTGGTTGCCAACTGGTGAAGGCCAAGTGGCAGCACCAGAGTATGAGCAGTGTAGATGAAGGGCCATGGTTAAGTAGAGTATGTGTGTGGCTCCACACACGCATGCATACGGGCCACCACGGCAAGGGGAGAAAACGGTCAAAAATGGTGAATGCAGGCTACATGAAACCTTGCCTGCCTGTCCCTGACCTGTACTGTCACCAGTTTGCCAACCCTCCAAATCTGGATGCAGGATCTCTGGGTGGGGGGAGGATGGCCCTCCTCTTCCTGGCCCTGCCATGGGGAGGAATCCATGGGGGATATGAGGCTCAACGAACTAGAGAGGCAGTTGCAGGGTGAGAGAGGCAGGGACATGGCTGAACAGCTGCCTGTGACATGTCGAGGATAATGAGTACAGTATATATATGTGTGTGTATATATAAATATATATATATATATATACACACACACACACGTGCGTATATGTGTATATATATATACACACATATATACACATATATATTTTTATTATACTGGTGTGATAGCATCTGCATTTTAGGGCTGAGTGCAAACCTCTGTTTTGAACCTTATGTTTCTATGTTTCTCTGTTTATGTTGTGGTCTGAAGTTTTCTGGGTAGAAAGCCTTTGGGTCACAGATGTGCCATTTGAAGATTTGGTGAAAAATATTAATCCATTCTAAAGTTATTACATTTTAATTTCCCTTTATTTCCTATGGGAAAATGTATACATATATATATATATATATATATATATATATATATATATATATATATATATATAATGAAAGTGAAAATACTTTTGCACACTTCCACCTTAATTACTTTGCAACCCTTTATTAGATTTGCATGACATTTAGCATGCATATTCTCTGGTGGTAGCTCTCCCAATGGTCCAAAATGTATTTGAATCACATTTGTGGTTTTTGAGATACAGGGTGTCACAACACCACACAGCAGGTCAGGCCCTCTGCTCCCATAGTGCCAACCTCTGAGTGCAGTATTGTGAACAGGAACAGAAACAAGGTAACCCTCCTGTCTGTTTTGTGGGTTTGAATCAACCATTGGTCTCAAGTTCTGGAGAGATTCAAACTGTGAACCTCTTGCTAGCATACCCAATGTACAGGCTCAGATAATTCTGCTCTGGGGGGGGGCAGATATCTTTCACCTATGGGCACCTGACCAGGTGTACAAAATGAACCCTTAAAAACTCTATGAAAAGACCTCAGATAAACTTTTACCTTTTCCCAGTTTGGTATTACCAGTAAGCTATGTACAATGTCATCTTTAACCATATATGCTTCACTTGTCAAAGAATTTCAAAGGCACACCAAGTAGTCTCTTAAAATAGAGGTTTACTTAAAAAATAGATAAAAATGTATAAAATGTAAATACAGAACAATATATCACAAAAAACATACCATCACTTAAAAAATAAGTGTTAAACAGTGCAAAATTCCTACCACCGGACAATTAGACTTCTATATCTAATGTATCTCTTCTAATAGTGCTAGAGTAGGTGTTTCCTCTTCATAGTCCAAACATGTATATCTCTAAAGGTCAGTCACAGCATAATTAAAACAACTGTCTTGAGCCTGCCTTCCCATGATATCACCCAGCTCCTCCTCTGTTTATTAAAAATCATACCACAAGGATGTGTCATCATTCAGAAGGTCAATTAAACAGCTGACATCAGCAAAAATGTGTTTCCCTATGTGACTTCCCAATCAAGTCTGTAATTTTCCAAGTTCTTTCTTTAATCCATGAGCAGCATCCTGCTCTTATACAGACATCAAAGGAACATTTATGACTTCCCACCTAAGTGGCATAACCTGGTTTCTTCCTCTAAACGTCTTAAAAGTTTATGAGTTCCTATCCTAATACCTGGCAGATACAATTAAGCTAGATAAACAGGAGATCCTTAATTTAAGTCTCTTCTAGCCTGTAATTATCTCCTGGCTATAAGGATAACAGGTTGCAGTTGAACCCCGAGAGACATTCAATAACACATTTTTATATTACAAAAAGCATAGATTAATCGGAACCAGCTGTCCAAGTGTTACACAGAGCATCAAAAAATGTCTACATTTTCCCATTTGTTTTACATTTCTGTGTCCACCTTTATCTCAGAAACAGTTTTAGGTAGTGATATGAACTTTTCAGGGTAGAAAGCCTTTGTCTCACAGATGTGCCTTTGGAAGGTTTGATGCAAAAATATTACTCCATTCAAAAGTTACTAAACTTTTAATTTCCCATTATTTCTTATGGGAAAATGTACAGTATATGTCAAGCACGAAAGTTGTAATTTGTGCAAGTTAAATAACTTGTGCAAGATACTGTACTGTCATGCACAAAAGTTGTAATTTGCATGTTACATAACATGCATAAGATACTGTTGTATTTTGTGCAAATTACGTAATTTCCATAAACTACATCAGTATCTTGTGCAAGTTATGTAATTTGCTCAAAATCCAACATGTTAAACCCAAATATTTGAACCTTAATAACTTTGGAACCATTCCATGTATTTGCACAACATTTGGCATGAGTATTCTCTAGTAGAAGGTGTCCTGATTAGCTACATTTTGTGTTGGTCGGTTTTTGTAGTTTTTGAGATACAAAGCATCACAAAATCCTAAATTTGCCAGTTTTTTTGTATATTTCCTTGTCCACCTGTATCTCAGAAACAGCTTAGGTAGCGGTCTGAAATGTTCAGGGTAGAAAGCCTTTGCCTCACAGATTTGCCTTTTGAAGCTTTGGTGAAAAAAATATTAATTGTTTCAAAAGTTATTAAACTTTTAATTTCTCATGATTTCCTATGGGGGAAACATATATATGTCTGGCAGAAGTTATATAACTTGCACAAGACACTGTCAGGCACAAAAGTTGTAATTTGCACAAGTTACATAATTTTCACAAGATACTGTTGTATTTTGCACAAATTTTATAATTTGCATTAAATGCAACAACATCTTGTGCAAGTTATGTAATTTGCACAAATGGGAGTGCAGGGTCTCAATGGACCTGCGCTCCCACTGCTACATAAGGATAATGTTATACTGTCTCAATGGAGAGATGGTAGCACAGAGTCTAAAGGACCCTGTGCTCCCACTGTAAAATTATGATATTGTTATAGTGTCTCAAGGATATTGATGTACTATCTCAATGGAGGGATTGGAGTGCAGGGTCTGAAGGACCCTGTGCTCACACTGTAAAATAAGGATACTACTATACTATCTGAAAAAGTAAGGAAATTCATTGCAAAAATCATTGAAAACGGAGCATTATGGTTGAAGCATAAAAGTAAGGAAATGAGATCTTAGGGTTCCTAAGCATAAGACTCTGCCCCCACCCTCAGCTTCCAACCCAAACACCCCACCTACACCCTCGGCTTCCAACCCTAAGGTCCACCTCCAACCTGCATGCAAGAATAGATGTGAGGAGTGTGTCTTGGGGTTGTGAACTCTAATGCTCACCGCATTTCAACAGTTAATAACCTGAAATGGTCACAGAATAAAACATTGGGGTGAGCATTAGGGTTCACAACCCCAAGGCACACCCCTTACACCCGTTCCTGCATGAAGGGTGGAGGTGGGCCTTAGGGTTGAAAGCTAAGGGTGAGGGTGGGGTGTTCAGGTTGGAAGCCAAGTGTGGGGACAGGGTCTTATGCTTGGCAACCCTAAGATTATATATATTTATTTTATACTGGTGCAGTTGTGCCAGTATAGTTAGGGTGAAACTGCACTTCTGTGTTAAATTCCAAAATTTGAGCCTTAGTAACTTTGGAGCTGTTCAATTGATTCACATGAAATGTGGCATGCATAATCTGTAGGCATAGTTATCTAGACCTGCTAAATTCTGTGAGAATCATTTAAGTGGTTTCTGAAATATAAAGTGTTGAAAAAAACAGAAAAATCTGAATTTATTGACATTTCTTTCTACAGGTGGAGCTCAAACACAGCTTTATGTTGTGATCTGAAATTTTCAGGGTGGAAAGCCTTTAGGTCACAGATGTGCCATTTGAATGTTTGGTGGAACAATAGTAATCCTTTCAAAAGTTATGATTTTTTTTTATTTTCCTATTATTTCCTATGGGAAAATGTATATGTCAGGCACAAAAAATACTATTTTTTTTGCACAATAGGAGTATTGTGCAAAAAATACCTGCTTATTTTAGAACAATAGGAGTACTGTGTGAAAAATACCAGATTCGTTTCACAAAGAATGCTGGTATTTTTGGCACAGTTCACAGTCCTGCAATCGATTGAGCTGTATTGTGGCCACTATCTTGTTTTATCACTTAGCAAGAATGTTGAACTATGGAATGTTTTAAACACAAAACAAAAGAGAACCCCTTCAGGTATATTCTGATGGTTTGTTTTGGTGTTTTAAGCTAGACCCAAAAATGTTTTTCTTTTGGGGTGCCAGCTTTTACAGAGAATGGCTTGGAGTCTATTCTCTGTATGAGAAGAATGGTATTTTCTTGACTTCTGCAGCCACAACTGGAACTCGTGCTGCCAGTTGCAGAGTCATGGAAGACCTGCTTTCGTGCACTTTGTGCGCACAATACATGATGTGTACCGGGCATACTGGGAGCCCAACCCAGTGTGCCCAAATGTATTTTTTATGTGTAAATATCTGTAAAAAGAAGAAAACCATCCCCAAGGTCTTTTCTTCAATGCAGAATCCTGCATCAAAATGTGTGCAAATTTTGATGCAGGATCTTGCTTCAAAGTACTGCAATGTGCCGCACAATGCTTTCCAATACAAAACCATTGAGCGGCACATTACATTACTTTGATGCAGGATCCTGCATTGAAATTTGCATACATTTCAATGCAGGATCCTGCATCAATCTAGTTTCCCCTTTTCAACATAGGGGTGCCAATCCCCATGTCGATCTGTAATCCCACAGTATTGTGGCACACTGGGAACTGACCCCAGTGTGTCGATATGTTTCTTTTTAATTATTTAAAACTTTCTGACACCAGGATGCCCACTTCTAGTGTCGGATGACCTTCCCCCAAGCCCCCTCTTATTGCCGATGGGGGTGCCCAATGCCCCTGTCAGCATGATGATTCCCTCTCAAAAGAAATGTATGTGGCACACTGGGAGGTCACCCCAGTGTGCCTAAATTTATTTCTTTAACACTCTGTAAATGAAGAAAAACATTCCTTGAAGTCTTTTTAATTTTTGCACCTGTAATGATGAAAACCATCCATTGTTGTCTCCCCGCCCCCTCCCCCATACCCTTCCTAACTCTGTGCACCCACCTCCCCTCACTCCCCCCACCCATACTTATCCTTTAGAGATCGGGAACTGTGATCTTCTGTGGATCGGGACATGTCTGCACTCTTCTAAGCGAAGTGCGAACTGAGGGAGAGTAAATGTCTCAGAGGTCTTTTCTTTGATGCAGAATCCTGCATCCAAATGTGTCTAAATTCGATGCAGGATCCTGCATCAAAGTATAAACCTTACAATACTTTTCTGATACAAAACCATTGTGTGGCACATTACAGTACTTTGATGCAGGATCCTGCATCAAAATTTGAGCACATTTTGATGCAGGACCCTGCATCGATCTAGTCTGACCATTTTTGACATTTGGGTGCCCAATCCACATGTTGATCTGTATCCCCCCCAGTGTTGTGGCACACTGGGAGCCCACCCCAGTGTGCCAACATATTTATTAAATTATGTAATCCTTTCTGACACAGGGATGCCCAGTCCCAGTGTCAGATGACCCCCTAAGCCTACTCTTAATGCTGATAGGGGGTGCCCAATCCCCCTGCTGGCATGAAGATTACCCCCCCAAAAAATGTGGCACACTGAGAGCCCACCCCAGTGTGCCCATATAGTTTTTTATTTATTTTTTGTTCATGTAAATGAAAAAAAAACTGTCCCTCAAAGTCTTTATTTTTTTAACCTGTTAAGAAGAAAATGGTCCATCGTCATCTCCCTGTCCCCTCCCCCATCCCCACCTCCCTCCCTCTGCACCACCTCCTGCCCCCTCACCCATACTTACGTTCCGGAGGTCAGGAACTACAGTCTTCACTGGACCAGGACACATCTGCATTCTTCAAAGCCAAATTGTGAAATGAAGAATCAGGTAAGCGCTGTATAATGGGACTCAGTGGAGGGGGGTTCAACTTAGGTTGATATCTCGGTCAATTTTAGGAATTTTGGCCCCACATTTTCAACATGGGTTCTTGTGATCCTTCTTCATTAACACTGTTACTGTAATTTTGTTTCTCAGTCCAAAAGGTGATTTTGTGGTCACTGCAGGGAATCACCTTTCAGGACCAATTCATGAAATGACAGTGCCACTGTTCATGAGGAAGGGTCCCAAAAAGCCCATGTTGCAATTTTGGTGAAAAAATCCTTAAAAATGATTGCATTAAGAGTGTGCATTGCACAGTTTCTATACACGCTCGTAACTTCACCAATTTTTAATATTTTCTCTCCCGATTTTCCACATTGCCATTTTAAACTCCTCCTTATGAACAGTAGAGCTGTCATTTTTCATATCCTGGCCAAAATATGTTTTTGCACCTGTGAAGCAGAATGGCGTGGATGCTGCTTGAAATCAACATTTTAGAAGGATTAACAAAATGACAGTGCCACTGTCCATGAGGGGAGGACCCATAAAGTCCATATTGAAAATTTGGTAAAACAAAATTCCAAAACATGACTGCATTACGGACGTGCGTTGTGCACTTTCTACACATGTTAGTAACTTTGCCAAGTTTACATATTTTCACTCCAGATTTTGAACACTGCCATGTTTTCACACTACCTTATGAACAGAACAGCTGTCATTTTGCACATCCTGTCCAGAATCTGATTTTTCACCCATGGAGCAGAATGGTGTGGTTGCTGTGCGCAATCAACTTTTGAAATGGTTTAAAAAAATCACAGTAGCACTGTTCATAAGGGGTGGTCCTATAATGACGATGTTGAAAATCTGGTTAAAAAAATCAAAATATGAGCCTGTCATGAGTGTACATTGCACAGCTTCTATACACGCTTATAGCTTTGCCAGTGTTTCCCATTTTTCACACCATTGTACTTTATCACTTCTGCTGCCATCCCAGTGTCTTGAGGGGGTACACCCACATGCTGTGCAAACATGTGGGTAGGTGTTAAGAAGGTTATGTAGAACATTTTAGATGAAAGTTCTTTAATATGAGATGATTATGACTATTTCATACTATTTTGCTACACCTGCTCTTAACTTAATGATTTGAAGTATATGGGCCATACTGTACTATATTTCCTCAGATGGATACATACTGTATGTCCATCTGTGGAAGGATAGGAATGCAGATTGTAAACCAACCTACTGTGTGATTGTGACTTATACATACTGTTCTTTTGTGTGGATGGCAGTATGGAATTTCAGGATGTGAAGTATCATGTGGTTCTGCTGTTAGCTATGGACACTCTTCTACTGTCTGCATGTAGGGATGTGACTGTATGGTGAATAACTCCACACTCCAAACCTGATCTATGCAGACTGTTGTAGTATCTACATGGAGGAATAGTGTTCACGATACTTCATAAAGGCACTGTTCTATTATGTCAATGTGGGGCTGAGAGTGCAGTGTCTTTTGGACCATTCACTGTCGTCCATCCATCGACATAGCATGTCAGAATCCATAGAACATAGTCTTCATATGTTATTGTGGCAACCTGCCCTTCTAGTTTTACATCAAGATAGTGCAGCACTATCCATTTGTCACTGTGAGAACACAGGGTAGTTTGTACCATGCACTACCATACCTGCATTGAAATAGTACACCATCCATGTGTTATGCTATCCATATGTTGCACTTTTCTCATTGTGACATATAGGAAGTGTGATGTGCATATTGTGTTGTACTGTGACAATGGAGGAATGGGACAGTAGAAGACAAAACACCCTGTATTCACATTGTAACATATGGATAGTGTGACACACAGATTGTGTTGTACTTATATCTTGATGGAGGGATGGGAGTGCAGTATCTGAACAACCATGAGCTGACACTGTGACATATGGACACAGTGACACATAGACAGTGTTGTAGCATGCTAATGCACTGATGGTAGGGCAGGGTACATAACACCCTGCAGTCCATCTGTGACATATGTAGAGTGTTGTTCTGCCTCAATGGAATGATGGAAGAACAGGGTCCAACTCTCCATGGGGTCCTACCATGACTCATGGATACTGTAGTACTATTTGTATGGAGATATACAGTTCCTGCAGTGGCCATCATATGTGGTTGCACAGCAAGTGAGTGTAACCCCCCAAGACACTGGGATGGCAGCAGAAGTGACACATTAGCTGAAACATGATGATGGATGCCTTTTGTGGTATGTTTACAGAGTTGTATGCTCTTCCTGTTACCTTATGGTATCTGCTTTTGATTGGTTGTGTTGCCTTGTACCGTCCCCTGCTTGTATATGTTTGTGTGTGTATGTGTGTGTATGTGGGGGGGGATTCGGAGTTAGGGTTGAAAATCCTAACATCGAATTTCCTCACATTTGTTACTGTGGAAGCAACTCTTACTGACGCATTAATTATTTTTTTGCAATTAGTATATATATATATATATATATATATATATATATATATATATATATATATATTTATGCAAGGGTGGACATATATTCAGTTTGATAAATGCATTTATCTGAGTCACTGTATGTATAAATACATTTATATATACAGTGACCATTTATAGAGTGCTGGACTACTTCCTAGTTTAACACACTTTCACTTTCTCACACACTGCCAATACTGCTGTCTACAAATCTTTCCCCATCCACAGTAACTCATCTAGTTCCAAAATCTGTTTTCTATTTTTTAATCTCTCCCCAGAATCATCCATCTAAATTCATTCCACACATAAAAACAAATGGTATAATCACACACCATGAAGCAGCATGCGTCACTCGCACTCTTCTTGCCACTGTCTCCTTCCTAACTGCATCTCACACTGCCTCAGCCCCTGAGTTTCTAAAGAACTGCTGAATACACAAACCACAGCTCTTTTTAAATTTCTCCACTGCATCCATCACCCACAAGCACCAGACCTGCTAACCTGAAATTAAAATTCTGTCTCTTCAAAACCACAGTTGTTTTTTTTCTTTCTCACCCGCTCGCTCGCTCTCACTGGCAGTATGAATCCATCAGCTCGGTCACCTTTTCTTCCTGATGCCACTCATTGTAGTCCACTGTAGTCCAAATTTCCACCTCTCCTACAGAAATGCCTTTAAAAATTAAAAACTTCATGACAGTGACTACTTTCCTGTTGGCGAGCGCTCACTAAACTTACCTGATGTTTTCCTCTATTCATACCATCAGTGCTCACTACACTCAGCCACCATTTTTTTCTTTTAAAAACTGTCAAGCCATACTATCATCCAATCATCTGCAATGAACCACAGAGGATGGCACATCAACCTGACAAAGCACAAAATAAATCCAAACACTTTTCTATATTTTTTTACTAAAAAAATTTATATATTTTAAAACTACACATACACATGAGATCCTTCCCTATTGCATAAATGAAATATGCAGGGAGGACCTTGTGTGATATATGATTATACATGCTTTCTGTTTGCCCTGTCACCTCACTCATGGCTTACACCACCCAAGGTCATCAAGGTCAAACAGCACTCGTGTGCATAAATCATATATCACACAGGTCCCCCCCAGCATATCCCCTTATATATATATATATAATATTGAATACTGCTGTTTAGCTTAATTTTAATATTGTTTTAATTATTTATTGTTTTATCATGTATTGTACAGGCGCCTTGGTTTCAGAAAGGTGCCTTATATAAATAAAGATTGAATTGAATTGAATTGAATATATTCTTTGCAAAAAACTTCATTAATGCATTAGTTGAGGTTGTTTCCACAGTGACACAAGTGTGAAAATTCAACGCTAGGGTTACCAACCCTAACACCCCCTGCCCTACCACCCAACCCTCCACAAAACAACAGGCTTTGGGGTGTTCATTGGGATCATTGGCCTAAATCTCACCCCATTCTATTTGTAAGCCAGCTGAGGTATTGTAGTATAGGAGAATGGGGTGAGAGTTAGGTGTGATGACCCCAATGAACACCCAACACCTGTTGTTGTGTGGAAGGGTGGGGGGTAGGGCAGGGGCTGTTGGGGTTGGTAACCCTAATGTTGAATTTCCACACTTTTGCCACTGTGGAAACAACCCTAACTGATGCATTAACAATGTTTTTTGCAAAGAATTTCCTTACTTTTTGAAAAAGTGTAATATATTTAATGAATGGTATGTGTAGGTGGGAGTGTGGGGCCGAACTGCCCATTTGTGCATAATGATAAGCGTCTGTGGGAGCTCGGGCCCTCTGGGCTCTACACTCCCACTTACACATAACTACAGAGCTATACAGCAGCCCTATAGGACAAGGAACTCTTGTAACACTAATTTGTCAATATCTCAGTAACTGTAGCAGCTATAAACAACATTTCAGTCCCTTGTAGTCATGACAGCAAGACCTCCACACAAGATAGTCAATGAAATATGTATCTTGCATAGTTTCTGAGATATTGGCACCAAAAAGTGCTGTGAGTGCTGACTTTGAGGGCATAATTCTGGCCTGCAGACATGAAAATGAGCCATTGGAAAGTTAATTTCCAAATATCTCAGTAACCATACAAGGTAGAGAAAAAATTAAAAATTCATGGTAATCATGACTTCAGAACCTACATCTGTACTTAGTCCCTTGCAATGAAAAACCCATGTCTCGATTGATTTTCAAGATACGGGCACTGAAAGGCATCATGAGCACCACAGTGTTATCCTATGAGAAATTTCTCAACTTTGGAATGCTGTAACTAAGGGCCCATTAAATATTTTGGTACCAATTCACCAAAAGGCACATCTGTGGGACCAGGGCGTGACACCCTGCAAATTTCAGGCTAAAAGCACAATCCACCTTGGCACAATGAAGTGACAAAGAAAACAAGACATTAGAAATGTGTTCATGCAGTGTTATCGTGATTACTTTAATGTTTTCATGGCAATCCTATCTCTATAGCGGAAATGTTATCACACATAGAAAAATGTTTCTGAGGTTACTTTGTTTGATTGTGATTATTTTTGCTGCAAAAACAAATGTTGCCAAATTCAGAAAACAGTAAAATGGTGGCACAAGTTTGAAAAAACATATTTCCAGACCAGCTGGTGAAAAACTAATACCAGGGTCATATTCCTAGGAAGTCGATTAGGTAAACACAGCTGTTGATATTTACCAAAGGGCATTATTTTTTGAGTTACAATGTTTTTTGTCTCTTACTAACCAAAAACAAGATGATGACAGCACAAAAACAAATTCAGGGAGCAAGATCACAAAAAAATTAGATCACAAATGTTTTTGCAATGCACTTATAAATTTTCCCATAGGCTATAATGGGACATGAAAAAGTTGAATAACTTTTGAATGGAGCAATATGTTTTCACCATATCTTCAAAGGGCACCAGTTCAACCCAGGCAATATGTAGACAAAGAAATCTGAATCCACTGAAATGCATTCTTCAGTCCATTATTGCTGACCAAAGAAATGTGTAAAAGTTGACCCTTTTACATGTTTTGAATGCCCTACTGTTCTGCAACCATACATCTGACCAGAACAAAACTTTCCAGATCCAGAGATATATGGTTGGCGGTTGTGCATACAAAATGTCAGATACATTGGACAAATGGTTCCAAAGTTATTAAAGTACAAAATATTTGATTTAACTTAGTAGTGATTGTTCAACCCTAAGTATACCGGCCCTATCGGGCTGATATAATATATAGTCACAACCAAAGACATGGCCAGATAGTTCCTGAAATTTCTGTGATATTTTGAGAGAAATGTCCTGCTTTCTACATTTCCACAGTAGGGGCAGCAGAGAGAAACTATTTAGAAATTTCACAAAATATCTGGAAATATCTGACCATGTCTTTCTCTCTCTCTCTCTCTATATATATATATATATATATTTATGTATGTATGTACTGTATATACACTTTGCAAAAAAACTTTGTTAATGCATCAGTTAGGGTTGCTTCCACAGCGACAAAAGTGTGGAAATTCAATGTTAGGGTTACCACCCCACCCCCACTCCCCATCCTCAAAACCCGAACTCCACATTCACCCTTCCCCAGAGACACACATGCAAGCAGAGGAAGGGCCAAGGCAACACAACCAATCACAGACAACCAGCATCAGGTATCAGAAGTAACATAGAACTCTCTAAATGTACTACAAGAGACATCCATCATCATGGTCCACCAGTTGTATGAGTTCTGCTGCCATAAGAGCTCATGCTGGGCAACCATGGGAGATGGCCTACAGTAAGCATTTTTCTTTTACAAACATCAATAACAAGATTTACGCAGATGCCTATATTTCAATTTTTAACAAATGATGAAGCACACAGTATGTTATATATAGATAACTATTTTGGAAATAAGAGTTTGGCTAACCCTGGTAACAGTCATTGGACGTTAGCCTATTTTTGATGTTGCTTGCATGCATGTGCAAGAAACATAGTGCCATCATCCAAGTTTTCGGATGTGTGTCAGCCTGTCTTCCAATGCAGTCAGTGTGTTTGCAGGTGCAGCCCCAGTTCCCCAATGAGTGCTGCAGCTGTCTATGACAGCTCCAAAATGCAGTGGCATGCAGTTGAAAGGAAGAGCTCCACTTCAGTGAGTAGAGCTCTCCCCCCATGCACACACACGCGCAAGCACGCATATTGCGTGCTGATGCGCTCCCTCCACGCACACACTGTATGGCCGATGGGGGTGCCCAATCCCCCGCCGGCTCCCGCCCCATCAGCTGTCCAGGTTCCACGCTGGAAGCCCACCCCAGTGTGGCAAGCTGTATAGCCAACGGGATGCCCTATTCCCGTCGGCTCCAAGGCTGCACCCTGCAAAGCTTTCTGTGCCACGCCTGAGCCTGCACTCAGCGTGGAAAATTTGTTTTGGCTGACAGGGTGCCCAATCCCCCTCAACTCCACATCCCCCCAAACAGATTTTCCTGCTGCCATACTGGGAGCCCACCCCAGCGTCGCAAACATCCCACGTCGTCTTCTTAAAAAAAAAAAATTGTGAATAAAAAAATGGTCCCTCATAGTCTCCCTGCCCCCCTCCCACAACCCGCACCCACCCAATACGCACCCTACCTCCCCACACACCCCCTCACCCCCTACTTACCTCCAGAGCTCAGCGCAACGATCATCAGTGGACTGGGAACATGTCTGCACTTTTCAAAGCCGACCGGGAACGGAGGAAATGCCGGTAAGCTGTAAAACGGGATAGATAGGGTTTTTTCAACTTTGTTGCATATCTCAAGCATTTTTGGGAATTTTGGCCCCAAATTTTTAACATGGGTTTTTTGGGACCCCTCCTTATGAATTCTTGCACTGTCATGGCATTAATTGGGCCCAAAGGGTGATTTTGTGGTCACTGCACAAAATCACCTTTCATGACTGATTAACAAAATGACATTGCCAGTGTTCATAAGGTGGCTCTCAAAAAGCCTATGTTGAAAATTTAGAAAAATTCCTAAAATGACTGTTTCATTTAGCGTGTGTTGAGCAGTTCCACACATGCTTGTAAGTTCATGAATTTTCAATATTTTCACTCCAGATTTTCAACATTGCCATTTTACCACACCTCCTTATGAGCAGTACAGCTGTCATTTTTCACATCCTGCCCAAAACATGTTTCCGCCCATGTAGCGCACAATGGAGCAGTTGGTGTGCAAAATCAATGTATGGAACACATTAAGAAAATCACAGTGACACTGTTCATTAGCAGAGGTCTTAAAATAGGCTATGTTGAATATTTGGTGAAAAAATTCCTAAAATGACTGTTTACAGGTAGCATTGCAGAATCCATGGCTGTAAGTTTGTGAATTTTCAATATTTTCACTCCAGATTTTCAACATTGCCATTTTGCTACACTTCCTTATGAACAGTACAGCTGTCATTTTCACATCCTGCCCAAAACATGTTTCCACCCATGTTGCGCACAATGGTGCAGTCGGTGTGCGAACTCAATGTATGGGACAAATTAAGAAAATCACAGTGACACTGTTCATGAGCAGAGGTCTTAAAATGGCTATGTTGAAAATTTAGTGAACAAATTCTTAAAAATGACTGTTTTACGATCGTGCATTGCGCAGTTCCTACGCACACTCATAAGTTTGTGAATTTTCAATATTTGCACTCCAATGACTTCCAAATACCTAAACAGCACATAGAAGCAAGCAACATTTGGCATTGACAAATGCATGTTTCTTATAGAGTGAGTCAGTCCTAATAACAAATGATAGTAATAATAAAAGTAATGTTTTGTAGTATAGTTTACAAGCAACATGTGAAAGCAACAGTTGTAACATCCAAAGCTAACCATAACATGCTGTTAATGAGTATTTCCAGGTAACGCAGCAGTATAACAACATGTAGTGGTGCTAGTTTCATACCTGAGCAGTATATGAAAAGTACTATGTATGTGTCAGCTCTGTCTTTCCTGCTACCACATGCTTATGTGGTAACAGTGATACCTGCAATGAGCCAATTGTTGAATTATGATACATAAAAATCAATATTTAGAAAATGTGTACCTACTAAGTTTCAGTGTATGAAAAAGATATGCCAGCTATAATGTGTCATCATACTGTGCTGACAGTATAGAGTTGATAATACTGTATTTGTTTTTTCATTACATAGTGTTATGTGAAATGAGTACAGCATGGTGATTATTGTGCTTACAGATGTGACTGACTAGTACAGTGCCTTACAATTGTTTTTTTTTAGTTGTCTAACCAGGATTAGCACACTAAGCTGAAAGCTTTTTTTCAGGTGCGACCTGGGAAGTGAAGTGACTTGCTCAGGGTCACACAGTATGTACATGGAAGCTGTGGGATTCAAAGCCAGGTCTGGTCTGCTGGATGTCACCAGATTTGCAGCTCAGAGCCTTAAACCACTGCACTATACTGCCTTCCTTAATCTTGCATGTGTCTTTCATATGTGTGTGTGGGTGGGGGGGGGGGAATGTGGAGTTAGGGTTTTGAGGATGGGGCATCTGGGTGGAGTGTTGGGGTGGTAACCCTAACATTGAATTTCCGCACTTTTGTCACTGTGGAAAGAACCATAACTGATGCATTAACAAAGTTTTCTACAAACAATTTTCCTTCTTTTTGAAAAAGTGTTATATAAATAGTAAATGGTATATGTTGCTGGGAGCGTGGGGCCCAGAGGGGGACTAAGAATGTTTGCGACAAAAAATCTGCATCTAGAACTGTTTTTGAGCTACAGGCACAGAAAGGCATTATGGGCACCACAATGTTATCCTATGGGAAAATTTCTGAACTTCAGAATGCTGTAACTATGGGGCTGTTCAGTGTTTTCATACCAAAATACCAAAAGGCACATCTGTGGGACTAGGGCTTGCCACCCTGAAAATTTCAGGCCAATAGCACAATCCACCTTGCCACAATGAAGTGACAAAGAAAACAACACATTTAAAAGTGTGTTCGTGCAGTGTTAGCACAATTAATTTAAATGTTTTCATGACACTCCTGTCGTTATAATGGGAATGTGACTGCAAACACAAAAAATATTGCCGTGGTCATTTTTCTTATGATTGCGATTAATTTTGCGGTAACATAAAATATTGCCATGAACAAAAAACAGTGCCAGGATCATGATCCTTAGGGCCCAATTAAGTAAACACAACTGTTGGTGTTTAGCAACGTGCACTATTTTTTGAATTACAATGTTTTTTCTGTCTCACAAAGCTGAAAGCAAGATGGTGGCAGCATAAAAACAATTTCAGGCAACTCAACAACAAAAAATATGATCAAAAATATTTTTGCAGTGCACATATAAATTTTCCCATAGGCAATAATGGGACATGAAAAAATGGAATAACTTTTGAATGGAGCAATATTTTTTCACCTAATATTCAAAAGGCACCATCTCAATCTAGGTCACATGTAGACAAACACATTTGAAGCCACTCAAATGCATTCTTAGTCCATTATGGCTTACCAAAGAATTCACAAAAAGGGTGATTTTTCACTATTTGAGTCCCCCACAGTTCTGCAACTGTACATCAAATCAGAACAACATGTTTCAGATACAGAGATCTATGGCAGACAGTTGAGCATTCCAAATTTCAGGCAAATCAGACAAACAGTTGCAAAGTCGTTAAAGTGCAAACTTTGAGGGGTAACATAGGAGTGGCCGTACCATCTTGCTACTGTGGCACGGCACTGCCTCAGCCGGCCGCGGCTTCTCCACCCACTCTTCAGGAATACAATCAGCTACAGCCCTTGATCGGGCCTTCTTGTGGCTTCGACACTGCACTGCCTCGGCCAGCCACACCTTCTCTGTCTGCTCTCCAGGAACTCAACCAGGTACAGCCCTTGACCGGGCCATTTTCTTTGATGTGGCACCACACTGCCTCGACTGCCTGTGCCTTCTCTGTCCACCATCCATGAACATAACCAGGTACAGACCTTGGGATTCAAACCCACTAACCTGATTGGTTAATAGTGCTCAGACTATCCCTGTCATTGGCTGGTTAACTCTTCCAGCTACCTCCTATTGGCTGACTGCTGCTAGAAGCTAGGGGACTCACTTCTACTGTTGGGGGACCATGGTTTTTTACCAGAAATTTGCAGCTTCCTCCCTCTTTACTGAATCCCTCTTTCTCCAGGACCTGTTTCTATTTTGAACTGTATTTTCTCCCACCCTCACTGCCACTGGCTTTTATTAAATCCATCTGAGCTCCTCCCTTCCTCCCTCACCATTCAATCTCCCATTAGCTTAAGCCTAGCACGGCTCTCACTGGTTTCAGCCCTAGCAGGTATCCAGGCACTCAGCACAACTCTTGGTCTCACCTCCTTGTCCTCTCAGCCCCCTCTCAGCCACTGTTTATCATCGGACACTGTCAACCCAGCAATCTATGACTTCCTTTGACACTTGTAGGCTAATCCACCTCAAGCAAGTGACCCTTTCCACTTCTCTCTCCAGATATGATACCCCCATATTTCACAACATTTCCACTCCTTGATCTTTGCATACTCCTCCAGGAAGCATCTGCAGTACAACTGCCAGTCCATTCTGAATTTCTGCAGCTAACTCTACTCAATTTATATAGCCAGAATGCAGGCTTATACTAAACTGGCACTCCAGCTATCCCTTTTCCTCTGCTTCAGGGTAACTGTAGATACGGCGACTACAGTGCCTACAATGGACCCATAAACCCTCTCTGGAAACCCCCCCTGCTCTTGTTGCGCAGTGCAAGGGGGCCGTTCTCAGACCCCTACTTACCCCTTGCACTAAAACTTGCACCCTGCCCTACAAACCCCTGACACCTCACAAAATTCCTGTAGCTGCCCTGCTGTGCTGCCACCCACTTGCTACTGCCTCCATAATACAAAGGCTCGAAATGTCAAAGTTTGCTGATTCCACAAGGGTGTCCTGGTCTTTCTACCCAAGAAAGCTAATCCTATTGATGCTTCTACTATCATGGAATGTTCACCCCAACCCTGGCCCCCCACCGCTAGCCCTACCTTGAGACTAGGCCATCTAAGATTATCTTACTGAATGTAGGAAGCCTTCTCCACAAACTCCCACAATTCCAGGCCTGGGTGGAACAGTTTAAACCTGATGTCATCTCACTCACAGAAACCTGGCTATCCCCAAAGGTCACTGACTAGGTTGTAGCCCTGGATGGCGATAATATGTTCCACCAGGATCGATTATCAAAATGGGGAGGGGGGGTTGCTGTATGGTCTACCTCAAGTGTGATATTAAAGGTCAAAAAATGCCTAGTTGCCTTTGCACCAAGGAGGCACAAGTTCTAACCTTAAAACTCACCATAGGTCAGCATAGCAAAGTACTTCTGCTCTCCACAGTATACATACCCTCTGGTATGCACTCCACTGGCTTTGAGCAGTTTGTAAATAATCAGAAGCAGCACAAAGAAAACTGGGAACAAGTTATTGTTCGAGATTTCAACATTAACTGGCATTCCTAGGATGCAACTGTTGTTAGAGACCAAATAGCAGGCCTCTATCAAACCCAGTTGGTAAATCAAGCTACTAGACAACATTACTATATGGACACCTGCTCCCTCATTGACTGGCTACTTACCACCTGCCTGGAACACATCACTGAGGTATCAGTCTTACCTGACTCCCTCAGTGATCATTCTCCCATATTGTGCATCTTGACAAATAGGTTCACCAAGTGCAAGCCCCAGGTCTCCAGAAATTGATTCCTGAGAACTGTGCAACTGAAAACCTTCAGATGTTACCTAAAGGAGGCTGACTGGTCCCAGCTGGACAGAGTTAAGGATGGGAAATAAGCTCTTGCCTACTTCTTCAAAGCCTGTGACATCTTCACCCCATACAAAACCAAGAAAGTCAGAGGGTTGGCTAACCTGTGGCTATCAGGCTCACTTATTGAGTGTAAGCATCTTAGGGACAGCCTATGGCACAGGGCCAAGGCAACCTGGAAACAGACCGACCTCTTAGCCTACACAGCATCCAGAAATAGCTGCATGCAGCTCACTTGACTTGCTCAAAGCCTCTTACTACAATGATCCGCTAGGCAGGAGTTGGGGCCGAGGAAGGGAGTTTTGGGTCTCAGTGAAATCCCTTATGGAAGAGCCTCCAGAGTACCTCCTGATCTCATTGTAACCACTTCTAAAACACTGTAGGATCCAAGGGATATTGCAGATGTGTTCAATGTAGCTTTCACTGACCTAAGTAATGTGCTGTCTTATGACTACCTCACCCATACACTGCCTGACCAGCTCCCCGACTGGAACTCACCCTCCACACCCACCAATGGCATAATGCCATTCTACTCCAGGTTGTTAACTAGAACCAAGACTATAAAGTACATCAAGTGAGTCCTAGGGAAGCCTAGGATAGGAAGTGACCAAATCAACATGAAGATGGTAGCCCTTGCATTAAATGAACTTATGGGTCCGCTCACCAAGGTCTTTAGTGCCTCCTTAAGATCAGGTGTGTTCCCCTAAAGTTGGAAGGCAGCACTTATTACCCCAGTCTTTAAATCTGGTGACACAACTAATCTGTCAAACATTCGGCCCATCTCGATACTACCCCCCTTTCCAAAGCCCTTGAAAGAGTAATCTCTGTCCAACATACTGAGTAACTTGAAAAATACAAGCTACTTTGCCGACAACTGCTTGGATTCTGGAAAAACCATTCCACTCTCACCATCTTGGTTGAATACACCCTCCAGCTCTATGGTGCCTTGAACAAAGGGCTGGCAGTGGGGTTTATTTTTATAGACCTCACTAAGGCATTTGACACTGTTAACCACCAACTGCTCCAACAGTGTCTCCTATCCACAGGATTTTCCACTGACACTGTTGCCTGGTTCAACAGGTACCTATCTCACAAGACACAATGTGTAAGAATCAGCGTTATCCTCTCTGAGCCTAAGGAGGTGAGCCGAGGAGTCGCACAAGGGTCAATCCTAGGCCCACTCCTCTTCAGCCTCTTCAGTAACACTCTACCGTCTGCCTGCTCAGCACACATTGTGCTCTATGTGGATGATGCCATCATTTCAAGCAATAGCAAAGAATTGGCATTAATCTGTTCTGAATTGCAAGACACCTTTCAAAGACTGGAATCATGGTTCTCTCATAACAAACTATTGCACAACTATAAAAAGACTAAAAGCATGCTCTTCTCTACACCCCAGAAGAAGAAGAGATATGGCCCCCTGAGTATACTGAGCCACAGAGGTGATACACTTGAACAAGTAGTCATGTTTAAATATTTTGGTGTTCTTCTGGATGACACCCTCACCTTCTCTGCTCACACTGAGCAACTTGTCAAATCTGCAGATATAAAGCTGGATGTTCTCTATCCCCACTGACCAGCAATGGTGCTCAACACCCTAAAACTTGTCACTTGTAGCTCAGTCCTGTTCACCGTGGACTATGGACTAGTGATCTATGGGGCTGGCTCTGACACTGCACTAAAGAGAGTCAAAACCCTGTTTAACAAGGCTTGTCACCTGGTTCTGGGGGCTCACCACATGACACATACATGTGCCCTATACAGTGATACTTGTTGGCTCCCCCTCCATCACAGGGTACAATACCAGGCTTGCTTGCTGGCAAAAGAAATCAATGCTTGGCTCATGCCTGAGTCTACCTCCATCCTCTTTGAAACTGCTCAACCCACTGTCAGCACTAGAAGTGAAACTAAGGGAGGGCTTCTACTACCCTTTAAGCACACCACTCTTGCACAGAGATCCCTTTTTTACCATGGGCCCAAGTGGTTCAATTACCTATCTCCTGCCATAGTCAAATGTAACAAGGTCAGCCAGTTCAAATCAGGGCTATGTATACACCTAGCCAACCAAAACACTTGCCATTGCTCTATCTAACTGGAGATGCTACCTCTGTTTCTGGTCCTGCCCCTGTCTAATCCCTTCCATCGTCTCACCCTACCACCCCCACAATATCCACCTCCCCCCTCTTCCCCCATTTCCTTCCCCCTCTCCTCCACTATTTCTGTCCCTCACCCCATTTCCTCCTTTTGCCCCTGCTCAATGGAACCCTTTACTCTCCCTACTCCCTTCCCGCTCTACCCCTTCCCTCCACTCTTAACACCCCACCTCCTCCCCCACCTTTCGAGGGACAAAGCCATACCTGGCTGCTTTTACCATTCTACTCCTTGCTCTATACACTTTCCAAAGTATTGTACCACACTCATGTAGTGTTGTTGGTGGTAATTCCTCAAGCATAACCATATATTCTTTCTTGCTGATCTTGTACTACTGTACTCACTGTAATTGTACTTGAAACTTTGATGTCAAATTGTGTTTACCTGTATGAACAGTTTTTGTCTTGTTATGTCATGTATTTTGCCAACTTCAAGTCTTTGTAAATGAGCCCTCTGCTCAAAGGTACTAATCCTAAACTGCAATAAAATAAATATACTGTATATATATATATATATATATATATATATATATATATATATATATATAATATATTATGTAGCACGGTAGTGCTACCGTAGTTAGGGTTGAGGAGCCATTTACATGGTAAACCTATAATTTTGCACGTTAATAACTTTGCAACCGTTCAACGGATTTGCCTGAAATTTGTAATACACAATCAAGAACCATACATCTTGGTATATGCCAACTTTTGTACTGTTCGGGTATACAGCTGTGGAGTTATTAAGGGTGATTTGCACGCATGTTAATGCTTTTTTGGAATTCTTTGCTCGTCTCTACAGGTCGCACGGTTTGCATTGAAATCTGTCGGCAGAAAAGGACCACTTGGCCTATCTAGTCTGCCCTTTTTCTTCCCCATGGCCCTTTTGCCATCTTAATCTTGTTCCCTTTTTTCTTTCATTCCCTTGCCTCTCATGTTCAGTCTCATATTGGTATCCATTGCCCTCTTGGACTCACCCATTGATTTCACTCCCACCATCGATTCTGGTAGCCTATTCAAGGGATACACCACACTCTCAGTGAAGTATTGTCCTCTTGCATTTCCTCTGAAACTGCCTCCCTCAAGTTTTAAGCTGTGCACCCTTGTTGCTGTGTTATCACTCATTTTGAAAATGCTCACTTCCCTCACCCTGTTCATTTCCTTCAAATATTTAAACATTTCTATCATGTCATCCCTCTCCCTTCTCATCTCCAGTGCATACAGGCCAAGCTCCTCCAGCCATTCCTCATATGGTCTCTTGTGCAGGCCATGCACCATCTTGGTAGCCCTTCTCTGGACCTGCTTCACTCTATCTTTGTCCCCCTGCAGGTGTGGTCTCCAGAATTGTACCCCATACTCCAGGTGTGGCCTAGCCATGGCCCTGTACATGATATCCCTCTCTATGTATGCCAGCATTCTGTTTGCCTTCCCCACTGCCTTGTTGCAGTGATTTACCTCCTTTATGTTATCTGAAATTATCACACTCCTGCTTTGTTGTTTCAATTTCCTCTCCTCCCATCCAGTAACTTAGCTTTGGATTTTTGTGCCCTATGGGACCTTTTCAAAAAGGTGCAGAGTGGGATAAGAGTTGTGCATCTCTGGTGCGTAGCCCACTCCACAACTGCCTGTCTCCTGTGTTCATTCATAGTTGGGGTACAAAACCCTTATGCACCCAAACCCAGAGCCAAATGCGCAGCTTCATGCCAGGGCAAGCTGAAGGGTGGGGTGGGGGCTGTGCCAGCACTATTAGTGATTCTCAAAGCCACTGAGTGCTGAGCATGGCTGCCAGGGATAACGTGTCCTCAGGGCAGCCATAACCATGAGTGAATGGTTACACACCCCCAGAGAAGCAGTCACCAGTCACAGCGGACACAGCAGGTGCATCACCCTTCCCCCACCAAAAAGGATGCCCTGACATTGTGGCATACCAGGAGTTCAGGGGGTGGTTTGCACTGGAACCCCCCCAAAATCACAGCAAGCACTCTGCATGGCATCCAACATCAGGGCACCCAACAGGTACAGCGGAATCCACTGTGGGACACTGCCCAGCCAGCTGATTGGCTGTCTGCCTGGATCTGCCTCACCACACATGCCTGCCTGCCATTGACTTGTGCACCAGGGGGTTGGGCCACATATGGGAGCTGGGTGGGAGCCAGTGTTTGTGAATGCAGCCCCAACATGGATCTCACCAGGGTGTGGAACTGTGTGCCTGGATACACACTTCAGGGCACACATTTGTGAATAGTCCCCCATGTGCATAATTGACTTTTTTACATTAAATTTCAATTACCATCTCCCTGACCATTCTTCTAGCTGACCTAGATCTTCCCTCATTTTTTCTACCCCCTGTTGTATCCACCATATTACAGATCTTTGTATCATCTGCAAATAGAGTCACCTTTCCATGCAGACCCTCCATGATATCCCCAATAAAGATGTTGAACAATCCGTCGTCTTCAGCTAGTGCAGAATGCGGCAGCCCGGGTTTTGACTGGGACAAGCAGGTCTTGCCACATTACCCCAGTGCTGCGTGATCTGCACTGGCTCCTCGTTCGGTGGCGGATCACCTTTAAAGTCTGTTTACTGACTTTCAAAACCCTACATGATCAGGATCCAGCCTATCTGAAAGATCTTTTGGCTCTTTACTGCCCTGGCCGATCGCTCTGCTTGGCCAACGAGGGGTTGCTAGAGGTTCCAAGATTGAGTCTAAATTCATCTGGATGTAGAGCTTTTTCTTATGCTGCTCCCACTCGTTGGAATTCTCTACCCCGTCGGTTGCGGCAGTGCACCTCCATGAAGGAATTTAAGAGGGGTTTAAAAACTCATTTTTATCAAATTGCCTTCTTGAATTATTGAACTGTGTTATGTTGTTGATGAGATTGAAGTTTTATTTGTGTTTTATATTGAATTATAATGCTTGTTTTTTATATATCTTTGTGCAGCACCTTGAAAACTTGAAAGGCGCTTTATAAATAAAATTTATTATTATTAACAGTACTGGGCCCAATACTGACCCCTGGGGCACACCACTTGTCACTTTTTCTTCCCTGGAGTGAATACCATTGACAACCACCTATTGAGTTCTACCCTCCATCTAGTTTTCCACCCAATTTGTTAATTTCCTCCCCATGCCTAGGCTGGCCAGTTTGTTTATTAGCCTCCTGTAAGGGACAGTGTCAAAGGCCTTACTGAAGTCCAACTCTCTCTCAACTGTGTGCACTGCTAATTTAAAAAAAGGGTGCACATAGGGGGTTGTGTACCCCTAAGAAAGACCACACCCTTTGTCAAAGCACTGGGGAGTGAGTCTTGTTGTGGAGAGCACTAGTTTTGCAGTATAATGCACGATTAGAAGAAACCTTTTACTATTCAATAAAAAGCAATTTTGAATGAATGTAAAATCTCTTTTCTCATCATTGTACGGAGGAGTGCAGTTACTTGGGACCTTACTGAACTCCAGACAGGCCATGTCCACCACCCCTCCCTGATCACAGACTTTCAACACCTCATCAAAGAATTGAATCAGGTTCATTTGGCATTATCTTCCTCCTGTAAACCCATGCTGGTTGTCATTCACTAGCCTTCCCTCCTCCAAATATCGCAACAGTCTTTCCTTTATGAGTGCCTCCATTAGCTTACCTACCACAGAGGTAAGTCTGACAGGGACGTAATTTCCTGGATTCTTCATTCCTCCACCCTTGTGCAATGGCATCACATCTGCCTTTTTCCCAGTCTACTGGGACTTTCCCCATTTCCAGGGACAGATTGAACAGCCTTGTGAGTGGTGCCACAAGTTTCTCTTTCATTTCCCTGAGCACCCAGGAATGTACTGCATCAGGGCCCATTGCTTTGTCTACCCTTAATTTGCCTAGTTCTTTCAATACCCTATCTACCACGAAAGAACTTGTGCCTACCTCCCTGCCCTCATTCCCTCTACCCCTCAGTACTGATCCCTTCTCTCCTCCTTAATCTTGAAGACTGAGCTAAAGTACCTGTTTAACATGTCCACCTTATCTTCATCTTTCTCAATAAAAGCCCCCCTTCCCCTTTAAGTCCTTTATATTCTTATATATTCTATATATTCTTTCCCAGCTAATATACCACCCACCCCCCGGCCTTCCTTGATATTCTCTTTTCTGTCTCTGATTTTGCTCTCCTCACTGTTTGCCCTGCCACCTCAAGCTTTTCCCTATATACTTCCCTTTCCTCCCTTCCTAGAATTCCTTTGTAAACCCTGAAGGCTTTCTTTTTTTTCCTTTATTGTTCCTGCTACCTCTTTCATGAACAAAAGCTGCATTCTCCCATGTTTTTTCTTACACACCTTCCTTATGCACTGCTCCATTGCCCTTCAGATTCCCCCTTTTATTGCCTCACACAGCTCCTCAATGTTCTCTAGGTTCTCCTTCCCTCCCTGCCATCTCCCTCCTAAAAATTCTCTTCATTGCCTTAAAATATGCCCTCCTGAAGTCTATTAGCCTGGTAGTGGTTCAATTTGCTTCTGTCCCAATCCTAATACTAAACCTGACTGTTCTGTGGTCACTATCACCTAGATTTCCACCCACCTTTACCTCTCCTATACAGTCCCTGTTAGTCATTATTAAGTCCAATGTGGCTTCTACTCTAGTCGGTTCCCTGACAAGTTGTTGAAGCAATGCCTCTTGCATGGACTCTATCAACACCCTGCTCCTTTCTGATGCTGCTGTTTGGATCTCCCATGTCATGTCTGGGAGATTCAGATCTCCCACCAGTGGAGTTTCCCCTTTCCTTGTCATCTTTTATATTGCTTTAAGCACTTCCCTGTCAACCTCATCCACCTGATTTGGTGGTCTGTACACCACCCCATTCATATTGCCTCCTCTGTCCTCTTGGTTAATGTGGCCAACAGAATCTCTACTGGACCCTGATGCTCCTGACCAACTGTTGCCCTTATCCCATCTTTTACATACAATGCCACACCCCCCTTTTCCCTTTCCGAGCTTTCCAAAAGAGACTGTACCACGGCATAACCACCTCCCAGTTGCAGTTTTCTGTTCACCATGTCTCCATGACAGCTATCAGGTCCAGTCCCTCCTCCAACCATGGCCTCCAAATCCTCCATTTTATTTCCCAGGCTCCTAGCATTTACCAGTAAGCCTTTCCATCTTCCCTACCACCTCTCGTATTCCTTCTTTCTAACATTCCCTGTCCCCCTTCTGTGGGAGAGGGGTGCTAGCTAGGTAATACTCTTTATTTTCTGTTTCCATTCTTTCCCTGGGTTTGTACTCCCCCTTGGTTTGAATCTGTCCCCAGAATACTGTTAATGTACACTTGCAGTTTTTCACTTAACAGTCTAGCTCTCCCCTCATTAATGTGCAATCTGTCCCTTGCATATAGGTGCTCCTCTGCCGATTTTTCCCTCCATTCCCTGATGCATGCAAAGCCCTTCTTTTCTGCACCAGTCCCTCAGCCAGAGGTTAAATCCTTTATCCTTAGTTGCCTAGCTGTACTAGTGCAATGTACCAGCAAATACCTCTGAAAATACTAGCAATTCCACCATCCTTCTGCATTCTCTAGCTAGCTCCCTAAACCTTATTTGTACTTCTTCAACCTCTTCCACAGCCAAATCATTTGCCCCAAGGGGCAGAACCAGGTGTCGTTTACCCCCAAGCAACCTAATATACTCCTTTATTCTTGTAAATGCCCGGCTCACCTCCATCCCTTGGTCACAACAGACTGATCTCCTTTTATATGCCATTCTCTTTCTCAACCAGTTTATTCCCTTTGTTACTGAGTCACCATAGACCATTACTGACTCCATGTCCTCCATCTCTTGGTTTGTTCCTATGTCCTTGTCCTGATTTCTATTACTTGTAATTCTCTTCTTGATAACATGGACTACTGTCCTTGCTCTGGTCACCTGCTCTTCCATACTCTGTACCTGCACTCCCCCAGGTTCCCATGTTACCTTCCTGCTACTCTTTGTTTTACTCCCACCCCCATCCAACCATCCTTCCATACATTCTTGCTCCTCCCTCATTTTCTGATTTGTTTCCCTACTTATCCTTTTCTTTCTTGTTCTCATCTCTTCTTCTGTGTTTCTGCCCTTCACCCCCATCATCTTTTCCCCTTCTGTACTTCTCCACTTCCCCACTTTGTCTTCCACTTGCCTGTCTCCTCCCTTCTTTTCCTCTTGCCTTCCTGCTGGGTCCACCATGCTGCCTCCCACCCTTCCCTTATTAATACCCATCTCTCCTGTTTTCTTGTTCCTGAGTCCCAGATCTGTATTTTTTACAGTGCTTCCCTTCTCCTTCTCCTTCTTTTCCTGTAATTTGACTAAAGCTGAGAAACTGTTTGATACCCATATATCGTTTACTGTCCCCTACACCCTTTACCTTTCTCTTGTATGTGACACTTCCCCCTCCCTTTATGCAAGCCCTCCCTTTCTCTTTCCAAGAGCTGTCTTCCCTGCTATCTGCTCTGATCCCCCGGCCTTCTTCTCCAATCTCATTGTTGTTCTGTACCCTCCTTTCTGTTCTGTCCCCCCTGCTTTCTCCACCAATCTAACAAAAACAAACAGATGGCTGCAAACACCAAGAACAGGGCAATAAACAGGTTGGTACTCACATAAGCAGATGGATAGGTTTGATTCCCCATCACTGTTTCCTATAATCAATGAAGAACAGTCCAGATGCAGTAGGGTGAAAGTGCAACTTTATTCAAAGGTTAGCAACCAGTAGCAAATGATACAGGTGCCCCTCCCTGAATACCAGCCAAACATTTTCACATGACAATTCACTTTCTTAAGGCCCCGAAAATCAGTGATGGGGTCTTCCTTGGGGTCCTGAACCCTAATGCTCACCCCTCTCCCAATCCCATAGCCTCCTGAATGAAGCACAAGGTATCGCTCCAAAGCAGTGCCTCATAGTGATATAGTCTTCAAATGTAGAGAAGTATGTCTTGCCACACGTTACTAACACAATCTGTTGTAGATCATGTCTGACATTGTTTGCTCAGGGAATGGCGATGGTATTAGGGTTCACAACTGCAAAGAAGACCCTGCCACACCACTGATTCACCAAGGTTCTGGAGACCAAAAACCCGAATGTTTGTTTTCCTTTTACTGCTTGCAGGGTGGGATTTGGGAGTTAAGGTTGGAAACCTTAAGACCACATTTCCCTACTTTTGTGGTATTAACTTGATCTCTAACTGGTTCATCAATGTAGTATTTTGTAAAGACTAGATATCATAGTGTCATGGTAGCTCCACTATAGTTAGGGCTGTGTAGGCACTTTAATGTTAAATCCCAATTTTTGCATTTTAATAACTTTGCAACTGTTCAATGGATTCGCATGAATGTTTGCATGTGCGTTCTTATGGGGGCAGATCTCTTGATGTGCCATGTTTCATTCCAGTCTGATATGTGGATTCTGAGCTATAGATACCAAAAAAAAACACAGAAAATTGCAATTTTTTGCTTTTTTGGTTTTTTTTGCCATCACATAGTGCCCAGACAGATTGGAATGTTGATCTGAAATTATCAAGGTAGAAAGGGCTTGGACCACAGAGGTGCCATTCTATGGTTTGGTGAAACAACATGAATCCATTCCAAAGTTATTACATTTTAACAATTCAGGTTCTGAGCATGATTAGTCAGCACTTTAAAACATCTGAAAAATGTTTCATATGGGAACGCTTTTCCATTAGGTTTTCAATGACATTTTTCGTGTGCTGCCATCTTGTTTTCCATTTTTCCCTAACAATTTAAATTTGGAAAACCACAAAACTGACATTCAGGAGAATGACCAACACATGGAGCTTGCTTATTGGGACCCCCATTAGCTGGATAACTGTTGGAGAAATGCCCTTGCAATGTTGTTTTTTAAAGACTACAAATCTTTTTTTGTCACTCGCTGTACGAAAAAGGATCATTTTTTCATATCAAGAGTGATGAAAAAAGATCCTTTTTTATATTATATGTTTATCACCCCTGCATCCAACTGGCATCTCCTTCAGGACCCTGCCAAGGAACCCCCACATTCTCCCCTCTAAACCCACCTTGTCACCAGCTTCCCAGCTTCACATTGCAGCCGGCCTGGGGTATCCCGATGTATCTCTTCATCGGATGGGTTCTCTCCTTCAGGGGAGAAAGTGCCTTCCAGCTTATCTTTCTTTTCCTGGGTGCAGCTGAGGTTAGTTCTGGCTGTCCTGGGGCTACATGGAGGCAGGGATCCAGGTGGCCATCATCCAGTCAATTAAGATGCCATTTTCATGGGTTTTCCTGGCTCCCCAGGCATTGTGTTGCATCTGTAGTGCTCCTGGTCTCCATCAGAGGCCACTACAAATTGAGGTATCACCCTAGTCCACCCCAGGAAAGGAGAGCAGTCCTCCAGATGCTCAATCCTCTCCTCCCCCCTACCAAACCCAAGCACCACAAGTCCATTACCAAACCTAGGTTGCTGACATGGCTCAAACATCCTTTTTCATGATGGAAGCATAATTTCTTGCTTGCAGGCATGTAGGTGGTAAGATTTGTTTGGGGGATTCTTCTTATCAGATATTATTGGTTCTCTGCACCCAATCAATGGATTCATGGACTGCAATGAGTATATGATATTCATATCAAGAATCAACTACTTCAGTTCAAGGAGCCAATAGTTTTAGGTAGCTTTAGGAACCTGGCCATGATCTTTTGATGACTGCCTGACCATTAAATCTCAGGTGTCGGCAGTTGTCAAAACCTCTTTTTACCAGCTGAGGAATATTGCCCAGGTAAAACATTTGGTTCCTCCTGATGATCTTCCAACATTGGTCCATGTCTTCATTACCTCCCACCTTGACTACTGCAATGCCCTTTACCTTGGGCTACCAGAGGTTGATATCCACTTCTAGCAGCTAGTGCAGAGCATGGCAGCTAGGCTATTGACTGGTACCTCTAGGACAAGTCCTACAATGCCTGTGCTGTGTGGACTGCACTGGCTGCCAGTACAGTGGCAGATCACCTTCAAGGTTGTTTTGCTGACCTATAAGGCCCTACACGATCAGGTACCGAGTTACCTGCAAGATCTCCTTTGCACCTACTGTTCCCCCCCTCTGATCCACTGATAAGGGATTGCTAGAGATTCCCAGGGTCCATTTGATCCACTGGTTCATGCAATTATCCAGGCTGTGTGTGTGGGTGATGATGTGCGATATGGCTGCCACCACACATTCAGTCACTTCACTACCAGTCTAGCACTGCTTGTAAAGTGCTTTGCAATACTGTGTATGAAAAGCACTATATAAATGCTGATTTTTCTTCTTCTTCTTCTTCTTGAAGACATCTGGGACTCGGTCATTTAGTTTTATGGCCCTGACCCTGTAGAATTCTATACCTTGTTGGGTGCGAGATTGCCTGACCGTCCAAAGTTTCAAATCTGCACTTAAAATCTATTTATTTAGCCTAGTGTATTCTGATTTTTAAGCTGCTGTTGTATTTATTGAATTTTAAATTGTTGTATTTGCTGTTATTGGTATGTTTTAATTATTTTTGCATTGTACAAGCACCTTGGTTGCTAGAAAGGCGCTTTTTACAAATTAAGATTGCTTTGCTTTGAATTCCATCCTGACTACAATTAGAAGCAATGTAATTGGCTCACAGCTGAATGGTTGTTGTAGCAGGCCTTTCAGATTCTCCCACCAGCATCAGAAAACTAGGACTAAGATCAAATACAAACAGTATGGGCTCACATCTTCATATAACTATATTTTTTCATGCTGAAAACAAGCAGGAACTTGAGTTGCTTGAATTGACCACAAGTTCCATCACTATCTAGCCAATTCTGTGGAAGAATGAGTTTCTGCTGTGACAGCTAGGCATGGTAGACCGCCTGGATATTGAGCAAGTTACTACAATAGCTTTTAAGGTTTTTGTGGAGTTTCAAATGATTTTTGCAATGCAAAAATAGTTTAGAAACAAAAATGTGTGGTAGTGAAAGTGGCTCACTATGACCTGATTTGTGAAAAGCCAGTCTGTACCCTTCATTGTGCAATATATATATATATATATATATATAATGTGTGTGTGTGTGTGTGTGTGTGTGTGTGTGCAAAAATATATGCACATATACATATAAATATGCATACATAACATGTGTGTATGCTTGCATGTTTACATTTATTCAAGTGGGGCAAAACTACCAAATTACATGCAGAAAATATAGAGGGAACCCATGCATTGAAGGCACAGCTTAGTGAAGGACCATCCTGGATTTATGCTTGCTACCTTAAGTAATGAACAAGGAATGCTGCCATCTATTATACATCAAGTATGCATGCATATTTAGCAGGGAAGACTCAAGAAGAGCTCCGAGTTGAGGGGGGAATGACTAGGTGAGGTAACGAGAAGAACTTACCATGGAATGAAATTGCTGCAGTGATGTGGTTCATGGCCAGATGGTGATTATCAAGGAGATCATGCAGCACCCCAACATTGTTCTGTATGGCAGCAAGCAGTGATCAGGTACTATTCCCATCCTCAGCAGTGATGGCAGCAAGGGTCTGGTTGTAGTAACCCAGTGATGCTTTGTAAGCATGTTCGCTAGTGTGCTTTCAACCAAGCTTGCAGTACAGGATGGATATGTCAAAGGTACGAGTCATGTGAGTCCTAAACCAGCACCAACTAGGCCTGCAGTGCCAATTACAGGTAAATTATGGAATGCTATGGTGAACAATGTCTCAAGGTATATTTATACATTGAAAACAATTCTCCTGATGTCATGATGTAATGTTCACATATAGTTTATTCTATATTATGATTATGTCAAATGCTTTGCGGATGGAGCTTGACTTTTGATTAAGTGACAGGCCTTATTATGAATAATTAAATCATATGTAAAGACTTCAATTTTCAGCTATTTGATCTAACTAATATTATCTTTGAAATGCATGTTCTGAAAAATATCAGTAGTCTCCAAGGATGTATGAAAACTGCTTTGGGAACCAAAATGCCTCAAGAAGTATGCTGCACATATTAGCATACAAGAATATCAAACTATGATTTTTATCTCCAAGACTCCCATGCAAGTACATATTATACAGTGTGCACCAAATAAAACTTGGCAACAGCTGATATCATGCTGAATCATTCTACACCCAATTTTTACTTAAAAGTGTCCTTGTCATAATTTCACATGCAATAAGATGTGAGAGGCTGGAAAACATATATTAGCAGTCAATTTATTATTAGAGCAAAAGTACTGGTGATAGCAGATGAAATTACGGTGTCAACAAGCACTCCACTGTATTCCAACAAGGAAACCCTCTTTTAGCCATACTAATATTGCTCAGATAGTGGAAAAAATATACCTGGGGCTGGATATTTAGACTGTGCCAGGCTGTGGCGCAAGCCTAGGCGCAGTGCAATTGGGCTGCACAGGGGCGTTGACAGGGTGATATTCAAAGGAGCTGTGCCATGGCACAGCAACATTGAATATCACACCTTGGCCACCCACAGGGCACACAGCACAGTGGCACTGCACCTGTGCAAGTGGCCAGAGTGGAGCAGGGGGATGTGCTAGTGCAAGTTCCATTGCACTAGGCACAACAACTGCAATATTCAAAATTGCACATGCAAATGGGGTCATAACGTATGCAAGGTGCAAATGGGGCCATTTGCATGTCATTATGGTCCCATTTGCATACAGGTGCGCTGATCCCCAGCGACTTGCACCTGGCACCCTGCCAGGCTGTAGCCATCAGGGACCGATGCCCCCTGCACAGCATGGCAAAGTACTTCAATTCCTGATCATGGGCATGTGTATAGTGCAGAACACGTCCAATATCCCTGGTGGTCCAGTGGACCACTCACAGCCCAATCATGGGCATCTGAAGTAGAATAAAAGTCCTATATCCCTGGCGTTCCAGTCGACCACTCACAGCCCAATTGTGGGCATTTGTTATAAATAAATGAAACCCCAATCCAACCCTGGTGGTCCAGCGGTACCCCCTCCCCACCTGCCCACTGAGCCCCACTGCCCCACTCCCTCATGGTCAGCAGTGAGCAGCAGCTCCCCACCCACTTGCCACCCTGCCGCCTGCTGACTGACACTGTACAGTAGGGCTGTATGCCTATTGGTCCACAATGTGAGCCAATGGGCATACAGCCCATACTGTACTACATGGTCCAGATATGTGAATGGATCCATTCACATATCTGGACTGTGTAGTATGGTATGGGATGCACGTATATATACATATGTATGTACTGTATGTATGTGTACCACAGGCAAATACAAATAGAATTATGTGCTCTGACAGGAAAATAAAGATATAATTATACTATCTCAAAAAGTAAGGAAATTCATTAGAAAAACATACCAACTGACATCAGGGTGTGTCATGGAGTGGTCAGTCCCAACTCTTACTCCATTCCATGTCTAAGGAAGCTGACATGCTACAGTATAGGAGAATGGGGTGAGAGTTAGGACTGACTACTCCATGGCACACCCTGATGTCTGTTGATGTGTAGAAGATGAGGGTGTCTTTCACCAAGCTGCTCATTTCTGCATACTGATGTGTCTATGGGAGCATGGGCCCTCCAGGCCCTGTGCTCCCACTTACACATAACTACAGAGCCATACTGTAGCCCTATAAGGCAAGGAAGCCTTGTAATACAAAATTTACCAATATCATTGGAACTGTAGCAGCTAGGAAAAAATGTAAGAGTCATTGTAATCATGACAATGAACTGTCCACATGACATAAATCAACTGAATCTGTATCTTGCATTGTTTGTGAGATATAGGTACCAAAATGCACTGTGAATGCTAACTCTGTGGCCCACGGACATGAAAATGGGCAATTGGAATACTAATTCCTAGATATCTCAGTAACCTTACAAGGCAGAAAAAAATTAAAATTTCATGGTATTCATGGCTTTCCAACCTACTTTCGCACTTTGGGGGGGACTAAGAATATTTGCAACAAAAAATCCATATCTTGAACCATTTTCAAGATATGGGCACCAAATGGCATCACGGTCACCACAATGTTATCCTATGGGAAGATTTCTGAACTTTGGAATGCTGTAACTATGGGTCTGTTCAATGTTTTGTACCAAATCACCAAAAGGCACATCTGTGGGACTAGGGTTTACCATCCTGAAACTCTCAGGCCAGTAGCACAATCCATCTTGCCACAATGAAGTGACAAAGAAAACAACACATAGCAAAATGTGTTCATGCAGTGTTATCATGATTACTTTAATGTTATTGCAACACTCCTATCTCTATAATGGGAGCTTTACTGCGCACATAAAAATGTTGCCAAGGTTACATTTTCCCTTGAGCACGAATGTTTTCTTGGCAACAAAAAATGTTGCCATGATCAAAAAATGACAACAGTTTAAAAAACATATTTGTGGGCCACTTAGTAAAAAAGTAATGCCAGGGTATGTTCCTCAGGACCCAATTAGGTAAACACAACAGCTGGTGTTTACCAAACGGCATGATTTTTTGAGTTACAATGTTTTTTCTCTGTTGCTAACCGAAAAACAAGATGGCAGCAGCAAGACAAAACTTTCGGGGAACAAACAACAAAACTGTGATCGTGAAAGTTTTTAAAAAGACTTTACTGGTTACTCTTTGTATGTTATAAATACATAGATGCTTCTTGTAGTCCTAAGACAATTTTACTACATCTTTAATCCGGGCGGGGGTTGTTTTTCAGTAACTGCATTCTTATACTCATTCTGACACTCCTAATTTGATTTAAGAGCCATCTGCTCAAGTAGTTGTTATCTTATATATCAATTAAATGTATATGCAGTAGAGTTCTGTGTATGTCTTCTGCACTAAGCACATCTGACCATGAGACTCTCCAAGCTGAAAAGTGACATGGTACTGTTAAGCTTCTCTGACATCATCTTCTGTTTTTTCTAAATGAGTATTTTAAACCAATGGGGATTTTTTCTGTTTTTTTTTCTGCCTGATCTGGGTCTTAAAAGTATTGTTTTTTCCAAATAACTGTCATTACGCTTCTGACAAAAGACTTGTTGGTCCGAAAGTTAAAGCACTTTGTTCTTTTTGTTACATCTATGTTGGTCCATTAAAAGGTATCAAATCATTTGCTTCTGGAGCTGTTCTTACAAGGACCAATACAGCAAATACTAAATCTAGACTTCATACATATATAGAAATTTTGAGGTCCCCTCATTAGTTTGTATACTTTTTTTATTTATACAATGCTGATTTTTTGTTGCAGTTGCAATAGGATTTTGTTACAAAGTCCATGCATTTAGAAAAAAGTTTGTGTCTATTTATTCTGTGGTTAATTTGCACTCAAGCATTATGCACTTAAATCCTTATGTTAGCACCTTTATAGAAACAGTCACTTTAAGAATTTTATATTTAGATCATGTGAATTTGATTGGCTGTATCTCCTGATGGCACACAACTATTGTGAAACTGGTAGAGGTTTCTTTCATTCTGGATGCTGTGTTTGCTGTATTAGGTGGTTTTAATATTATATCCAAAAGACCTTACCGAGCAGTCTCAGAACTGACATTTCAAATTCGTATAAGTTGGCAACAGATTAATATTTCTTCACCAACCAGCAAAATGGCACATTTGTGGGCCAAGTTCATTCTACCCTGAACATTTGAGATCAAATTCTGGGCACTAGATGATGACAAAAAAACAGCAAAAATTGGAGATTTTTTTAAACTTTTTCCACTATCCAGATCTCAGAATCTGCGCATGCAGCCAAAAGGAAACTTGGAAAGTCAAGAGATCTACCCTCAGAGACTGAACATGCAATATTTCATGCAAATCCACTGAATAGTTGCAAAGATATTAAAGTGCAAATTTGGCCTCTCATGAAAAAGGATTTTTTTTGTCACAAAAAAGGATTAGCCCATCACAACAAAGAATAATTTTTCATTAGACCAGATTATTTTGCCATTCCAGGAAGCTATCCAGAAGACTGAACTGAGCATGCTCAGAACTCAAAGCTTTAAAATTAAATAACTTTGGAACGGATTAATATTTTTTTCACCAAACTAGTGAAAGGCACTTCTGTGAAGCAAGCCCTTTCTACTTTGAAAATGTCAGACAAAAATTCCAAACCATCTGGGCACAGTGAGATGACAAAAAAAAGTGATTTTTAACATTTTAGCACTATGTACAGCTTCAAATCTGACCGAATCAAAACTCAGCACATGAAGAGGTCTACTACACAAGGCTACACATGCAAAAGTCTGTATAAATCTGCTGAACAGTTGCAAAGTAATTAAAGTGCAAAGTTTGAGGTTTAACATTGAAAGCCCTGCTCAACCTTAACTATAGTGGTGCTACTGCGTCACTATAATATATACTATGTGTGTGTGTGTGTGTGTGTGTGTGTGTGTGTGTGTGTGTGTGTGAGTATGTGTGTTTATATATATATATATATATATATATATATATATATAATAAACTAAACCAGTATATTAGGGTTGAGTGCAAACATCTATGTTAAAGACAAATTTTTGAAGTTTAATAACTTTGGAACTGTTGGATTTGTATGATATTTAGGATGTATAATTTCTAGGGGTAGGTCTCCTGACTTGGCAAATTTTGTGTAAATCTGTTTTGAGGTTTTAAAGTTATGAAAATTCAAAAATCCCTACATTTTATCTTTTTTTTTTGCCATTTTATGTGGACCTGTATCTCAGAAATATCTTTAAGTTGTGGTCTGGAATTTTCAAGGTAGAAAGCCTTTTCCTAAGTGATGTGCCTTTTGAAGGTTTGGTAAAAAGAATAATCCATTCAAAAGTTATAACATTTCTAATTTCCCCATTATTTCCTATGGGAAAAGTTAGATGCTCTGCATGAAATTACTTTGTTCGCAGTCATCCAGTTTTGCATAATTTGCACCTTTATAACTTTGAAACTGTTCAACAGATATACATGAAATTTTGCATGCATAATCTCATGGGTTGGTTTGTTGATGTGGCTACCTTCTTGTAATTTACGTGTGTGATTTCTGAGACACTGTTTCTGAAACATTCCTAGACACATTTTTGTTTTCCCATTTTCACAAACAGTCATCCAGTGTTGCATACTTTTCATCTTAATAACTTTGCAACAGGTTAATGAATTTGTATGACATTTTGCATGCATAATCCTTTGGGGTATTTCTGTTGATATGGTTAATTTCATCTGAATTCTTCTGTAGTTTCTGAAACAATGTGTCTCAGACATCCTTAAATGTACTGTTTTTTCCTATTTTTGAAGTCATCCAGTTTTGCATACTTTGTCCCTTCGTAACTTTGCAACCATTCGAGAGATGTACATGACATTTTGCAGCTGGAATCTAGTGCACAAGGTCCATTAATGTGTCTAAAGTCATTTGAATTGCTTTTGTGGTTTCTGAGATACTGTGTCTCAAACATCCTTAAATGTACATTTTTTTCCATTTTTGCAGTCATCCAGATTTGCATTATTTGCACCTTAATAACTTTGCAAGCACTCAACAGACATGCATGGAAGTTTGCAATCAGATTCATGTTAGGTAGGTAGGTCAGTCAATGTCCAGTCAATTTCATTTAAATCACTTGTGCAGTTCCTGAGATACAGAGACTCAAACATCCTTAAATTTGTGTGTTTTTTCCATTTTTGCAAACAGGTCATCCTGTCTGCATAATTAGCAACTTAATAACTTTGTTACCATACAACAGATCTGCATGCAATTTTGCATGCATAATCTCATTGGGCAGGTCAGTTGATTTGGGCAACTTTGTTTGAATCGTTTGTATGGTTTCTGAGATAGAGTCTCAGAAATCCTTATATTTATGTGTTTTTTGCTAACCCATAACCCTTATCCCTAGCCCCTATCCTAAAACTAACCCCTAACCCTAACCCCCAACTGTAATCCTAGCCTTAACCATAACCCTTAACTACAATCCTAACTATAATCGTACTCCAACCCTAATACTAACCCTAACCCCCAATCATAACCTTAAGCATAACCCTAATGTCCTAACCCTAATCCTGACCTTAACTCCTAACCATAAACCAAACCCTAACTCCTGACCCTAATCCTAACCCTTACCCTAAACCCAACCCTAAAACTACCTCTACCCCAACCCCTTCCCTAACCCTAACCTCCAACCATAACCCTAGCCCTAACCATAACCCTAAACCTTAATTCCTCACCCTAACCCCAACCCCCAACCTCTAACCCTAAACCTAAGCCTCACCTTAATGCCCTAATCCTTTCCCTAACCCTAACCCCTATCCCAATTCTAACTCCCTAACCCTAACTTCCAACAGTAACCCTAGCCCTAACCATAACCCTAATCCCCTAATCCTAACACCAATTGTAACCCCTAAACCTAGCCCTAATGCACTAATCCTAACCCTGACCCTAACCCTAACCTTAACCCTGCCCCTAACCCTAACTGTAAACTGTAACCCTAATCCTAATCCCTAACACTAACCCTAACCCCTAACCTATGTCCCCTAACCCTTATCCCAATCCTAACCCTAGCCATAACCTAATCCTAAACCCTAAACCCCTAACCCCTAACCCTAACCTCAACTATCACCCTAACCTTAACCGTATGTAGGGTTATGGTTAGGGTTAAGGTTAACATAGCGGTTAGGGGGTTAGGGGTAACAGTTACAATTAGAGCATAAGTGTTAGGATGAGGGTTAGGGTTAAAGTTAAGGGTTAGGGTTAGGTTTAGGGATTGGTTCAGTTTAGTTCTTTTTCAACTAATATATATACCATGCCAGTATATTAGGGTGGAGTGCAAACATCTATGTTAAAACCAAATTTTTGAACTTTAATAACTTTAGAACTGTTCAATGGATTTACATGAAATGTGGCATAAATAATCTCTATAGGAAGGTATCTGGACATGGAAAATTGCATGTGAATACGTTCAGAGGTTTTAAAGATTTTAAAGTTCAAAATTCCCTAAATACTGTATACCATTTTTTTTTTTTTGCTGTTTCTTTGTCCTTCTGTGTTTCAGAAACAGCTTTAGGTTGTGGTCTGAAAATATCAGGGTAGTAAACCTTTTCCTCACAGATGTACCTTTTGAAGGTTTGGTGAATATATTAATATTAATCTGTTCAAAGGTTATTCAATTTTTAATTTTCCCATTATTTCTAATGGGAAAAGTTTGATGTTTCGCAAAAAATATTTATTGTCTCCTGATTCCCTACCAGAAATGAATCACCTTACAACTTCAGACTTTGGATGCTCACTGGCAATATTTATTAAAAGGCACATGTTACATTCTTTACATCTCAGTACATCTCATTATATCATAGAAACACACAGTACATTTAACAATCAGACATATCAGTCTATTTAGACATATCAGTGAATTGTGGACCTATCAGTCCAGGTCTTCATCCTTGCCCATCTTCACTCATCACTCCTTCTTCTGTTTTGGATGCCCTTTGGGGTCTGAACACTCTGATCTGGTCAGACCAGAACCAGGTACCAGAATCTTACCTGGACTCCCTTCCCTGCTAGGTGTGAACATGGTGATCCATCCCCTAGCTCTATCCCCTCCCTCCATCTACTCCCACACCTGCATTCCTTTGTCCCCCACACATGGTGCCTACCCTGTCCCCCCTTCCTGCCCCCTTTTCCCCCTGCCCCACCCCCTTTCCATTGACCCATCTCCAGCTTGCGATGGAAGATGGGGCTGCTCCCCTTGAGGGTTGTATCTCAGGCCTTTCTTATTAATTGTCACCATCAGGTCCCCGATGGCCTAAAGAACAGGCACATGCCAAATTCTGACAGATGCACCCCATCTGCTCTGTACACCTCTGTCTGTTCAAATGATATTTCTCTGTGCTGGATGTATACTCCTCCCATCTCTATTACTGCCCTGGCTACCTTCCTGTTGAGGTGCTTCCATGACACTTCCAGTGCTTTGACCCCTTTTGCCTCCCTCCACACCCATCAAGATGTGACCTCTGACCAGCTGAGCACTACTCCCGGCCTCCAGCTCTTCACCTTCTCCAGGTCATCCTCCATGTCCTTTACCAGGGTACCCCATAGTACTCCACCCAGGTCATTTCCCCCCAAGTGAATAATAATGCAGTCTGGCCTGGGTCACTGCATCCACAACTCCTCCAGCAGGGGCAGGAGCTGGGCCCACCAAATCCCCAGAATGCCTTTCCACCAAACTCTCATTTGCTCCACTTCCAGGTACAATTGTGTTCCTCTCCTCGTGGCAGTCACAAAAATCCACCCAACAGATGAACAAGTACCCCACAATCCAGATCTGTTGCTTGGAGCCCTCTGTGGAAAGAAAGGAACAAGGGTTATCCATAAACACCTCACATACCTTTTGTAACAGTTGGATTTCCAATGCTCCACCCGCTGTACCCCCTCTTCTGACTCTCCCCTTGCCGCCATCTCAGACATTGTCCCTATCCTAAAAAAGTGTGGTGCATGTGCCTTGGGATCCTCACCCATGAATGCGAGTGCCTTCTTGAGGACAGCCCCTACCTGGTAAATCATCACTGGGGATCCAACTCCATGTGGGAACCATGCCCCCTTTCCTGCCCTCTGTACATTTTTGTGTTCCTCCATGGCCCTGACCACACATGACCCATCCCCCAGGTGCCTCTGGACCATCACTGATGTGCTCTGAACCCTCTGGTCAGTTTTCGACCCAGGAAATTGAATGCTCACCTCTTCATTCCCCCATGTGACATCCTTGAGCTGTAGTGTCTGAGGGGACATCCCCCATTTTACCACCACCACCACTTCACCAACCCTTAATGCCCCCTTGGTCATGATGAAGAAAATGGCCTTTAACAGGCAGGTCTCTTTGGTGGAGGAGCACACTTGCTCCAGGGCTCTTATCATCTTCAAGAGCAGTGGTCCCATTATGGGCCATCTCCTGTACAGTCTATAACCCTACCCTCTTTGCCAGTCCGTCACCATCCTCCAGACAGCTCTCCCTCCTGTTGCATCCATCCACCCTCGGTCGAAGCACACCCAACTGATGCCCACCAGTTGGATCACCATGTTGGCATGGGCAATGCCCACCTCCCACCTTTCTACGATATGTTGCATCACCTGCTCTTCCTGCACTGGCTCGCCTGTCTCCCAACCCTGCTGGGCCCTGAATTCTTGGAAACCTGTCCAGGCCCCTTCAAAAGCTTTCAGGGTACTGTCCACCCAGGCCCCCCTATAGAGGGCCCTGGCCTTCTCCCTCCAATTTTCCAGACCTGTCCAGCACTCTGGTCCATACTGTTGCTGCTCCTGGAGCTAGCTCCTGGAACCTCTCCATCTAGAAACTGGAAAGACAGTCAGTGACCTCATTTTTGAGCCCCTCAATATGCTGTGCTCTGAATGTCAGGTTCAGCTGTAGCCCCAACGGCACCATGAGCCTCAGAACTCTCCCCACTGATTCCATGTTCTCACTCTGCCTGTTGATGACCTCCACCACTCCCTTGTGGTCACACCACAACATGATCCATTTTCCTCTCATCTGGTCCCCCAGACCCCCTTTGCCACCCAAATGGGAAAACTCCAGGAAGGTGATGTCCTTGATGATTCCCCATTCCAACCACTGCATCAGCCATGGCTCTGACATCCAATCACTGTTAAAATATGCCCCCATTCCCAGTGCCCCTGAGGCATCCATATACAGCTTGAGGTCTGCATTGTGTACCCAGTCATCCTGCCCGAACGTCATCCCATTATATGCCCCCAAAAATTCCTCCCACACTTTCAGGTCCTCCCTGACTCCTTTGCTGATGTCTACCCAGTGGTAGGGCTGTTTTGCCTTCTCCATGTTCCTCCACAGTCACCTAGTAAAAGCTCTACCCAGGCTGATGGCCTTGCAGGCAAAATTAAGGTGCCCCAGTAGTTGCTGCACACATATCAGCAGCACCCTTCTCCTTCCCCCAACTTATGCCAGCAGGCCCTGCAACCATGTTACCTTGTCCCCTGGTAACTGAAAACACTCCTGCTCTGTATCCACCTCAATCCCTAGGAACTCTAATGCGTGAGATGGTCCTTCTGTCTTCTCCTCCACCAGGGGGATCCCTATGACCTTGCACATGTCCTGGAAGTCCCAGAGCATACCATAGAGTTTGGCCATGGTGGCCTCATTTAAAAGGAAGTCTTTCAAATAATGGACCACCCTCTTTTGCCCATAATGGGACCCAAACACACATTCCACCCAAGAGCTGTAAGCCTCAAATGTTGAGCACACTACAGAGCATCCCATGGGCATGGCCTTATCAAAGTACCAACTGCCATCAAACTGGAAACCGAGTAGATCCCAGTCCTCAGGCAGCACTGACAAGAGGCGGAATACAAACTCGATGTCTGTCTTGGCCAGACATGCTCCTTCCACTGCCCTGATCAGCATTACCTCCTGGTCCAAAGATGTGTAGGAAACTGTACTCAGGTGCTCTGGGATCCCCTCATTGACTGACTCTCCATTTGGGTAAGAGAGGTGATGGGTGAGCCTGAACTCACCCACAAGGGCTGCTCCACTCTATCTGCTCAGACTTCCTTAAGGACTTTGGCCCAGACCATGTCTTCTTTTCCCATTACAGAGCCTAAGTTCTGAGCCCTCATAGCCACCTGCCCCCCTCAAAACCAATGGGAACCCCCTTGAACCCCTCCCTCAACAGCTCAGCCTTGCCTGCCTTGGGGTATCTGGCCATGCATGCATCCACCACTCTGGGTACTATGGGCATTCATGCAAGCTCATAGCCCCACCACCTGACTGCCATCATCTACCTAGTTCCATCGAGAGTTAGGGTTGAAATCCCCTCGGTCACCCCACCCATCCTCTGCCCGACCCCCTCGAAAGGGCTGCTCCTGGCCCTGCTGTCCTCCATGCTGGAAGGTCTTGTCCCCCCATACCTTGCAGCCATTGCCAGGTGTGTCCCCCAAATTGGGAGCAAACATGCCAGAACTTGCAGCTGGGCCAGATAATTGATGCCATGATGTAAGCCCAGGAGGTTTTCACCCCCGGGACCTGCGTGGCTCTCCTCGCCTGGTCAACCCCCAGACCCACCGTCGGCCCATATAGGGTCCACACCCACCTCAGGTCCCCTTTTGCTGCCATCCATTTCCAAAAGGCCTCATCGTACTTCAGCCATCCAAAACCAATCTTCACCTTACAGTATATGCATCCCTAATGATCGCTGTATAAGTCAAGAGTGGTATGGCCAACTCCTGCTGTTTCTCCAACACCAACACACTGTAGATCAGAAAACCAGCTTGCCAGGTGTCAATGCTCTTCCCTTTGTACTTCACCTCCTCGGCCCTATGTCCCACTACTGCCAGAGTGACAGCCATCTCCGACCTGCCCACCAATTCCTTCTGCTCTTACCTTTTTGCCATTTCTCCATCAAATAGGCCAAAAATATCCATGTATTCACACTTCAAAATGTTTCCTTCAGGGAAATTGGTACTTGGTCTCCAAGGGTGAAACCTGGTGGTCCATCGTGCAACTTCCAGGGCAGACTAGGTGGGTCAAGCAGTCCTTATCTGCCGTCAAAGTCTATGTTTCTATGTTTTATCTCCCAATGGGCTTGTTTGCCCTGATGCACCTATTCTGTCCCCCCTTTGATGGCTTGCAGTGTATGCTCCATGTTTTTCACCCCCTCATCCCCCATATCCACCAGGAGGCCCTCCAAATACTCCTTCAAATTCCTCTCATTGCTGATGTCCACTCCAGTTTTACCCCATTCCTGCTACAGTGATGGTGGCATTGGTGTCGCATCTGGAATGGGAGCCAGGGCCAGATTGGTTTCTGTTTCCTTGGGCCTCTTGTTCGGTCTCCATCCTCTAACTCCCCCCCCTTTCCTTTTTTTGTGGGCCTCCTCCTCCGTCTCCTTTCTCTTGGCCTCCTCCATCAGTTTGGTCATTTGACTCATCAGCCTCACTGCCTGCTCCATCATCTTGGCACTGGAGGCTGATTTTTTCTTGGGAGACATCTTTTCCTACTAGAATATGTACCAAACAACAGTAATTATCACAGCCCCACTGTCTCCTCCATTCATTCCTTCCTGGTGAACCCTGAGCTGCCCTGCCTCTTCCCTGAGGCATGTCCCTTGGCCCTCCTGGACTGGCTGGGCAGGATCCACCCATGGTAATTTGCCCCAGCTCCACTTGTCACCCATTTACTGTGGGCACCCCCTCATTCTGGTAGCATCCCTAGTTCTCAGAGGCCATCCTTCATCAGCAGGCCCACCATGCTTTGGGATAACCCGCAGTCACCAGGCTCAGCATCACCCCATACAGCGCCATTCCTTACTGCCTCACCTGGGCACACATCAGCTGTCTGGGACTGCTTCATCCCTCCCAAAGCTCCTGTCACATGGGCCATGCTTCTCCAGTGGCCTGCATCTGTCCACACAGCACTCCATTCAACTTCTGTCTTGCCCCCTCCACCAACCCCACATAGGCCTGATTGTGTGTGCAGCAAAGTGGCACCTTCTGCCCCTGCATCAGTGTCATATCCTCTTGAGGCCTTTTCTTCCCCTGTGTCCTTAGGCTTCCCCCCAATGCAGCCTGCATCATCACCTCTGCTGCTTGCAGTAAAACATAGGCCCCTTTGCCCATGCCGTATGCACCTCTTTCCTTTGTGGTGTCCTGCCTATGCAGGCCTTTCTCCTTACACTGCCAGCTTCCAGCCAGCCCATGTCATGTGGTCCATGATGCCTGAGGACCAGTGTCCCACAGCAGTCCCCTACTCTGTGCCATGTGTTTTCCCTCATTCCCAGGCTTCCTGCAGTCATGATGCCTCCCTGCTTTCTCCCGGCCACTCCACAGCCTGCACAAACCCCCACAATGCACAGCTCAGCCAAAACCCACTGGCCCTTCAGTCCCGCTGCCTCCCCAAGCTCATGCCATTACAACAGGTGCCCCAGCATCTGAGACCGTAAACCGCTGCCAGCTCCTCCATTATTTCTTTTCCTTTTGTTGTTTGAACCTTGCTATCTTCCACCTCACCTTGTCACAAAACACAACAGCAGTGCATGGCCAGGAGCACATTGCCTATCACTCATGATGCAGCCCTGCCTGGGCCTGCTGCCCAGCACCCATTAGCCACATTCTGCACCATAAGCTAAAAGCCAACTTCTTTCTATTTTGGGGCTCTTGGGCCACTGAGAGCCAAGCACACAGCTCATTGCTCTCAAACCAGATTGCCCAGAAACCCACTCCAAAGCTTGCCACGTATTACCACCCACACCAAGGGGCCAAATCTTCCTCAGCACTGCAAAATACAGACTGTAGCAACACACATTGTGAAATAAACCTTGCAGCATTAAACATGAAACCACTGCCAGTGTTTTACTCATCCACAGAAATAAACTTAAACAATTGTTTCAGCATTTTTAAACCACAGAATGCAACCACTCTTTAAAACAGCCCACGAAATAAACATTGCAAAATAAACTTTGCAGAATTAAACATGAAAATGCTGCCAGCATTTTACCAATCCATAAAAATGAACAAATGAATGTTTTCATCATTTTAAAACCACAGAATGCAACCACTCTTTAAAAAACAGCCTACCAACGCTGGGACACCTGATGCCTGGAGGCCTAGTTTTCCCATGTGGTGCCTTACCTCAGAATTCTCAAAGCAAGAAAAGAAGGCTCTCCAGTGGCTACCTGACCATATAAAGCCCCTAAGGACCCCCAACTCAGGACCCCTACAAGCCCCTCCCCCACCCAATGGCCAGTGAGCTCCCTTACCCTGTCATATGACCCTCCTTGGACCCTCCCCCCTTTGTGAAGTCACTACCCTAGCCCTGCCCCTCTCCCTACCCATTACCTCCATCTTATGATTTCTGGCTGTCTCCCTGGGACAAAATGGCTTGCCTTTTATAGGCAGGCTTGATTTTCACAAACAGTCATCCAGTTTTGCATACCTTGCACCATAAAAACTTTGCAAATATTCAATGGATGAGCATGAATGTTTGCATGCAAAATCTCATGCGGTAGGTCTGCTCATGTGGCTAATGTCATGCAAATTGCACATGTGGTTTCTGAGATACTGTTCATGGTCGCTGCGCAAAATCACCTTTTGGGACTGATTAATGAAATGAAAGTGCTAGTTTGCATGAGGTAGGATCCCAAAAAGCCCATGATGGCAGTCCTTATGGGCCTTGTGCCCTCTTCTACCTTTAAAACTGAGTAAACCAACAAATGTTGATGACCAAAATTCAAAAAAATGGCCGAATTACATGTGCTCATTGAACTTTTTCTAAACATGTGTAATTTTGGTCATTTTTAATATTTTGACTCCAAATTTTCAGCGTAGCCACTTTTTCAAACCACCTCATGAATAGTACAGCTGTCATTTTTCACATCATGACCAAAATGTGTTTTAGCACCTGTGGCATGGAATGGCATTTTGGTCAGCATGGATCTGTAAATTTTCACGTACAAGGTTTGTGAGGTGAGGTCATAACAACACTATGTTGAAAATGTGGTCAAACATAAAAAAAAAAATGCCAAAGTTATGACCATCCATTCCAATTTCGCTATGCCGGCTCGTAACTTCAGAAATTTTTAATATTTTGCTGATAGATTTTCAACATAACCTTCTTATTTATTACCAAACCTCATGTATGTCACAGCTGCTATTTTCAAATCCAGCTCAAAATCTGTTTTCACACCTGTGGCACAGAAGGGTGTTGCTGTTGCATAGAATTACATTTTGGTGTAGATTCAAAAATGTTCTGTACTGGAATAAATGAGGGGGGCAGTAAGATGACTATGCTGACAATTTGGTCACTGTCATCCCATGAATGGAAGCTAAGGACCCAGAGGGCCCTGTGCTTCCATATTTACATACAAATACATATCTATGAAGGGATGGGAGCACAGGGCCCAGAGGCCCTGCGCTCCTACAGACAAATAAGGATATTATTATGCTATCTGAAAAAGTAAGGAAATTCATTACAGAAAACATTGTTACTGCACCATTAGGGTTGAAACATGAAAAGTAGTGTGCATGCAGGAACAGGCATGAGGGTGTATTTTGGGGTTGTGAACCCTAATGCTCACCCCATTCTCCTGTGCTGTACCCATCTTACCTTACTTACTCATGGAATGGGGTAAGCATTACTGTTCACAAACCCTAAACACATCCCTCATGCCTGTTCCTGCATGCACAGTGGGGATGGGGTCTTAGGCTTGGGAACCTTAAGGTCGCCTTTCCCTACTTTTGATACTTTAGACCTAATGGTGCATTAACAACGTTTTTTGCAATGAATATATATATATATATATATCTCGTGTATGGTCAAACATTGATAACTTTAACTATCGATCATTTCATAGGGTTATTGTACCATTGATATGATGTCATGATGTTGTTAACCCACTGATGGTATGTCACATCAGTGTTACAACAACATGAAATGATCTGCACATGCACAAATTTCATGAACCACTGGCCTTACAGAACAGACAGCAGTGGTTACAGCTGGACCTGGATAGAGCAGGGTTGAGAGTTCAAAAGTAAGTATCTAAACCACAAAGTTTTTTTTGTTTAAATTGATTGGATCAATGCCCATGCACTATAAAAGACAATGTATGGGCACTGATCAACCACTCTATTATTGCTTCTTGTGGTTGCCATGACAACTGAAGAAAACCTTTTGAGGTGCGCTCTCGAGATTTATCAAAGTTGTTGTGGCAACAACTCAAAGTGATTATATAGAGAATAATGTACAGGCAGGTGGTTATTATGAGAATTTTACAGACACTCGAGGTGTGGGATGCCTCATAAACCCCAAGGGCGAAGCCCGAGGGGTTTATATAGGCATCCCACACCGAGGGTTTGTGTAAAATTTTCATAAATAACCACCTGCCTATTACTTTATTTTTTATAATTGCTGGTCACAATTTTTTTTTAGCAATAATCTGTTCAATTTGCAAATAAATGAGTAAGACAGTTGTGGTATAATGAAGAATTCATTTGTGGTGGTTGCATAACATTGCAGTTTTTTTATTATTTTAAAATGTGTTGGAAGAGAAGAGGAAAGCGTTAGGTCACTGTGGGTTAGGGAGTGTGTGAAAGTGGGAGTGCTTTTTCTTTTTTTTAGGTGGCGAGTATACAAAACAAATGTACAAATACTTCCACCACATTTATTCTCGATACTGTCAACAGACTCGCATTATTCCTGAGACTCAGGTAAAATGTAGCCATAAAAAGCATATTTGAACCTTAAATTTAAAGGATGGCTCCTCAGAAAGCAGTTGGATAGCTAAAAAGTTAAATAAGAGAATACGAGGGGAGCTTCACGATGGCAAAGAGTTGGTTTCTTTAGTGACTGAGCTACCCAATACGTCACTATTGAGATGTCATCACTCCTCTTCGGGAGCATGATTTCAAGAGGCTCAGCCCCCTCCTTCTCTATCGCTCATCAAGGAGAGAGCATTTTAATGTTCTGGTGTCCAGAGTAATGACGACCGCACTTAAATGAAGTGTAACTTCAGATAATTTGTAGTGTAAAAAGTAAAGGTAATAGTGACGTCCACCTTGTGCATTGTGGTAACCAGCCAAAACCGAGGACTGCATTAAAAAAACACTTTTGGTGCTGCAGTGATTGAAAACAAAGTACAGGGAAATACCCTTAGAAAAAATTACTTGGGTCAGTGCAGTCTACCTATTCTAAGTGCAGCCTTTTGAAGTAACAGAGTTTAAAAAAAAATTATTTAATGCTGTTTGGTTTTGTGTTGTGTCTGACAGAACAATGCTGGATCTGACAGGACACCCCTAGCTGCGAGACCATGAGTCAGTTAGTTGTTTTGTTCGCTCTGGGGTTCTTTGTGTCTCGCGCTGTTCTCTAGAGCACAGTGGTGCGTGTTTGCCATTATAACTGGCTGAGGTAGTTATAACAGCAAATTATAACTCGATTTTTGTATGAAAACAAATTGTGGCCAGTAATTATAGAGTGGTTGTTCATCGATGCTGATACATTATCCTTTATATTATCCAACTGCTCAGTACAGAGCTCTTAGAAAACATTTTGTTTCTACACACATAACTACACAGCTTCACATCTAGCGCATTGTAAACAATATACATCAGTCTGTATTTAACACAGGTCATGTCATTTTCAAAGATACAGCCACATAGACAAATTATTTTCAAATAATGCTGTGATTTAACTCTTGGCAGTTATTTTCAAACATGTTTGTCTACAATTATATCTATTATCACAGTAGGGGCAGAGCAGCAAGATGGCTGCAATGCCACACCGCTTCCTGCACTTTGGCTCTTGAAGTAGTGAATGTAGGCATTTTTACAGGTTTTCTTTTTTGTCACACTTGAAATGGATGAATTAAATTTATATTATAAATTTAATTAACTTGTTTTACCTCTGCTGTTTAACACCTCCACTCCTTAGCATTTTAGTTTTGAGCACCTGTGTAGCATTTGGAGTTGATGTATCTAGCTTTGCTAAAGATGCGGGCTCTGAGTTGTCGGCCCTGGAGTAAAGGCTCTTGTTTTGGTGAAAGAGCATCCGTCAAGCCTGGGTTGTTGGTACAGTGGCTGGAGGAAAGCTGAGCTGTATAAGGAGGAATTTTGATATTGCAGCAGCTCTGTGGGTGCTAATAGGCTTGTTAAGCATTTCAGAAGGTATACCAGTGTGGCATAGGGGCTGGGAGCTATCAGGGTTTGAGCCATGATCCTCAAAGTTGCTGCACTTAGTGGAGTGCTTTTTTGTATTTATTTTTACAGGTGTCCACAGGAGTACATCACCAGAGTCGGAGTGAGGAGAGTTTGGGAGGAGTGTTTTGAACTCTGGTAAAGTATCCTGAAAATATATTGAGATGTGTAATGAATTCCCCAGTGTAGGAAGAATGGAATAATTTACAAGGATAAAGCTGACAATAGCTGGAGGGTTAATCCTTGTTTGCATGTTTTGAAAGACTCCGATGCAGGAGAAAAAATTACACTTATAGCACATTGGGACTGTTGGATTTCACCTGCTGCATTTGCAAGGCCTCTGCTTTGAAATTCTGAAGCTTGGACATGGAGTAGAACCCTTTAAGAGGTACTATGTTTCAACTTTTCATTCAGTTACTGACCAAATAAGAGAACTGAGATGGACATTTGGACAGTTTTGTCGGTTTTCTTACTGGATACTTACACCTCCAGAACTCTTAATTTGGAGTCTTATTTTTTGCTCTTGCTTTCAATACTTTAGTTTTTTTTTCATAGTTGATTTTCCACTAAACCTGAATCTTTGCAGCTCCTTTTGCAGGACTCCTAATTTCATGGAGCCTTGAATATTAGCGCTAAAACCAAAAAGGTAAATGGACTCCTGAATATAAAGGAGCCACAATATTGCATGGATTTTTTACCATTTTAGTAATTAAAAAAAATCTGTACATGTTTTATAATATGGATATATTGGTTTGTATTGTGAGTTGCTTTAATTAGGAAGATGTTATTTGGGGGCACTTATGGCAGGTGAGGAGAGTTCAGGTAAGAGCCTTTAAGTATACAATTAGCATTTGTTAAATGCCTTCAGTCAAGAAAGTGCTATTAGCCCTATATTTTTTATGATGTTTTTATAGACAGGGTACATGATACTAATATTATTTAGATTTTTGTGAATGAGTAAATATATGTGAAAATGTGTTATGTGCCTTTATGATTTGAATGAGTACTCTTCAGTCTAGAGACCAATGTTGGCTAATAAGGCAGGAAATGGCATTATGACAGGCCTGTGACCACCTGGTATCAAGTAGGACAAAATGATCCATAATGGGTGGGCCCACCAGTGACATGGAGCCCCATTATATACCTTAGGAGTTGTCAATAAGAGTGTCTGGATCTGGAGTAATCAATGGGGTACGGAATGGCACACATTGCATGGTGCCTCAATGGACAAGCCTCAAGGCCGGTGTATCCAGCCAGCTATCAGAGAGGTGCAGATGTGACATGGTGTAGATGGATGGGACTGAAAAGGGACACAGAGTTCTACTGTATGCCTCAACAGTAGCTGACAGGTGTAGCCAGATGGGGGGTGGCCTATGGGATGTGGAGTAGCATGTGCTGCATGGAACCCCTAATGGATCTGTCCCAATGCCAGCAGGTCCAACTGTCTTTAAGGTAGGACTGGTGGGGACATGGTGTGGTCAGATGGGCCCCCCCTTGAAACATGTAGTCCAATTGAGTGCCTTGAGTATGGCCAATAGGAGTGGCTGGATAGGAGGTGGTCTGAAGAGTACAGAACAGCATGCACTAGATGGTACCCCTGATGGTTTTGCCCTACAGATACAGCATGTCCATTTGGTTACCAGGCAGGTACAGTTGGGATAGGATGTGTGTAGATAGGGTAAACTCTGTTAGGGCAGACTAGACTGATATGGTGCCATTTGGCCTAAGTGCTGTCTTCTGGCCTCATTTACAGAATGTTGGTTTGGACTGATCAGCCTGAATACTAAGAGGTGTATACGATCTCTTCGGTTAAAAAAATTAACTAACAGGGTTTAATTAATGTTAAGCTGAATTAATGTTTAATTAATGTTAAGTTAAAATAACCTACGTGATGAAGGTAAACCTTGCCAATATATTGGAGCATAAAGTATTCATCTTATTTTATAATATTTTATAAATATTATTATAGGAGAAAAATAATTTGAGATGCTTATTTTAATAACTGGTTGTTAAATTTAGATGTTTTAGCACTCTTTTTGTTTGTTATCTTGGTATTAAATGCCAGCAGATTGTTAGCAGAACTAGTTAATTGCCTGTCATACAGTACATATTAAGAGTCAGAAACCCACTGCTGTTGTTATGGATGTTTTCTGTATTTTTTGTATTTAGGAATTTTATTTAGTAATGTATTTCTTTTAATGTATCATGTTTTTAATGGCCTTCTATAGTCAAACAAATAAACTATACTGAACTGAACATATTACTATGTTAAAGCAATGGTTTGCTTGAGTCTAAAAGCAGCCCTTCTTCTGCCCCAAGAGAGAGTTTCATTAACACGTCTTTATTTTTTTAATACTTTCTTTTTACACCCCCTTCTCACCCCGGTGCTTCCTCACCTCCGGGAGTCTCCTACGGCCTTGTGCATCCCTGCTCATCTGTCAGCATCGGGTGCAGTCATCCCCCCATGCTGCCTTGGTTTGACCCCCAGGCAGGTACGAGGCGGGGCCCCCCTTTCCACTACCCCGAGTAACTGAGTTTCGTCGGGGATCCATCACCCATGCTGGAAGGGGCCTTGGGATCAATGCCTGAAGCTCCATCTACAGGGAGCACCAGAGAGTATTTTCCTCTTTCCACCCATCCCCATAGGACATCTGCATGCTAGGTGAGCCTAGGGGCGATGCACGTCACAGTGTGCTAACGCTCTGGCTCCTGGCAGACGTCCTCCCTCCCTGCTTCATGCAGTCCTTGCTGCACCACCACCTGTGGTCACCCAGGTGGTGGTATCACAGCGGGACCTGCATCCCACCCCACCCAGAGGAGGAGAGCAGCCTCTGGGTGCTCGATCCTCCTCCCCCCGGCCGGCCCTCCAGTTCCCCGAGTCTGTTCCCGAACCCGGGTCACTGGCACCATGACCGGTAACCCTACCGCTGTGCCAGTGGGCCAGCCATTAACACATGTCTTTTAATAACATTATGCATATATTTCCAGCTGTCTCTGGAAGGGAGGCAGGATACATCTAGCTGATGGACCTCTGAGCCACAGGCATAGTTCTGGTGCTGTATTTTTGGAAGTCTGATTTGATATCTGACATAACAGTCTGCACTAAAATTGTTTTAGACACCATCAGTTTTAGACTGCAATATTTCCCTGTCTACAAGCTGTGTGACACCTCTGTGGGTGACAGTACTAGCAGGGATACTTTGTGTCTGGTGCCTCCCTTGTTTAAGTTGAATCTTTAAATGCTTAAACAGAGAACTTTTAGAGTTTTATGTAATGCAGTTACCCTTTACAGATCACTCAGACTATTCTGTGTGTAGGGAACTGCAGGGACTGATTTTGAAACTTTATTGTGCTAGACCTAGTGAGTCCTGCAGACACAGAGCTGTGCTGCAGAGATGATATATTTTAAATGCATTTGCTACACTGAGCTTGGATTGGTGAAGGAGCTCACATAACCCACTGAGATTTCTGGGTTCGTCGGCTACAAAGGCAGCACTCTGTTTTAGACTGCAAATATTTTCCTGTCTACAAGCTGTGTGACACCTCACTGTGTGACAGTACTAGCAGGAATTCTTTGTGTCTGGTGCCTCCCTTGTGGAAGTCAAATCTTTCAGTGCTTAAACAGAGAACTTTCAGAACTTTGTGTAGTGCAGTTACCCTTTACAGATCCCTTGCACTATACTGTGTCTAGGGAACTGCAGAGACTGATTTTAAAACTTTATTGTGCTAGACCTAACAAGTCCTGGAGACACAGAGCTGTGCTGCAGAGACTATATGTTTTAAACGTATTTGCTACACTTGCTATACTGAGCTTGGATTAGTGAAGGAGCTCACGTGACCCGCTGAGACTTCCGGGCTCAGTAGCAAGAAAGGCCGTGATCCATATGAGCAGAGCGAGCACAGGCAGAGTGCGCGGTAGTTGTGCATGAAGACATGTGCAAAGACCTGTGCGTCTAGCATGGGTTTGGCAAGGGAAGACAGGAAAGGTGAGCAAATCAAAAAGTGTGTTTGTTATGGTTAGTATACTCTATAACAACCCATAAATAACTTGTGAATTGAAGATGGCTGATAAAATAATTACAGTAGATGGTGATGTGGGAGTAATATGTCCACATTGCTCTATGTATTCCCTAGTGAAAAATAAGGTGATACCAGAAATATATAAGTGTAACAAATGTAGGCCTATAGAGAGTTTAGAAAATGAGATGGAAGTATTTAAATGTAGACTTGTTATAATAGAAGAAAGCCAGAAGCAAATGCTTACTAGGTTTAATGACAGGGAAAATGTTTAAAATATATGAACCCACATCCTTTCAAGCGAGTGTGCAACAAAATAACACTGAAATTGATTACAATCTTGGAGAGGCTTCCTCTTCCTGTGAAATAAGTAGGCCACAAACTGATCTCTCTATTCCAGATGATTTCAAGCAGGACAGGTTGAATAACCCTGGACACAAACACAAAAATAGAGATAGAGAGGAAGGAATCTCAGATGCTGATGAACAATGGTTCTCTGTACAGAGCAATAAAGCTGCTAAAAAAGGGGGAAAGGCAGAATACTTTAATCTACTACTAGATAATAGATATGAGGCCATACAGGAGCCAATATGGTCACTTTCTACTATAGTAACTAATTCAAAAGAGCATGTAGAACCTAAGGAATTATCAAGAGTGATTGTAGCTAAAACAAGCAAATGAGTGACTAATACATCTAAACAGGTATTGATCATTGGTGATTCAATGATCAAGTACCTGAGTAAAATAATCTGTGAAAAGGATAGGGAAAAAAGATCCCTTATTAGTCTCAGTGGATATAAAACATCCGATGTAACAGCAATAATTGAGGATTTATTAAAAATTACAATAAAAGAGCTTTGATAATTGTGCATATTGGCATAAACAACATCAAAAATGACACAGCTTTCAAAATAAAAAATGACTATGTGGCCCTTTCTAATAAAATCTTGTATTTAGGACACAGAGTATCCTTTTCTGAAATCCTTCCTACACCTAAATTCTGTCCTGTTCTACATGGAAAAGTTAAAGAGATCAATAATTGGATGAGATTATGGAGTCTTAGGCAAGATATAAAATGTATTACACACTGGGAAGAGTTTGATTTTGGCACATGTTTCTATTGTAGAGGCAAATTGCATCTCAATAGTAAGGGAACAGCTAAACTAGGTAAAAGATTGAATGATTACATACAATACTGTTTAAACTGATGATTAGGGGCATGGGATGTGACAGATTTAACACCTGTAAGTATACTCAGACTTTGTTGAGTGAATCTGAAAGAGTACCAAGTAGATCAGTAAAAGAGAATCAACTAAATCCAGATAGAGCTGCTAAAAACAACTGTCTTAAAGTATTACTTACTAACTCACAGAGTTTAAAAAATTAAAATAGTTCAATTAACCAGTTTTATGGTTCAAAACATTATAGACATCTGCGGAATAACTGAGACATGGTTTATACAAGATGACTGGGGTATTTCTATCCTGGGGTGTATTTCTTTTGATAAGCATAGAAAAAATAAAAAAGGGGGAGGGATTGCTTTATACATTAAAGATAGTTTAAAACCTGTTAAACCCAGTCCCCAAACAGAAGTAAATAATGAAAATGAGTTAGAATGGGCTAAAATGGAACTTAAGACGAGTCATCTAATTATTGGCCTTGGTTATAGATCTCCAAATTTGCAAATAGATGAAACTATGGATTTTCTGAATGAAATTGATACTATAGAACTAAATGGAGATATCTTATTAATTTGAGATTTTAATTTTTCTCATATAGACTGGAGCTCCATGACTAGTAAGGGTACTGTTGAAAATAAATTTATAAATACAATACTTCAAAACAACTTAAAACAGAATGTTCAATTGGCAAATAGAGCCAATAACATATTGGATTTAATCTTCACTAACTTTGAAGTTGACAAAAATAAACTTGAAATTCTCCATCCATTGGGTGGTAGTGATCATATGATGATACCATTGAATATACAATTAAAAAAACATAGTTAATAAGGGAATAAACACATTCAAAAGTTATTTATAAGGCCGATTATGGTAAAATAAAAACATATCTAAATAATTGGGACTGGGAAAATGAAACAGAGGGTTTGAATCTATCAGTACATGGAACATAATAAATAATAAAATTTAGTTTTGTATAAATAAATGGATTCCTGATAGAAAAAATATCATAACACCGCAAGGCTTCCAGTGTGGTGGAATAACAAAATATATAAAAGTATTAAAAGAAAACATAACCTCTACAAAAAATATAAAAAGAAACCCAATGCAGTAAGATTAGAAAAATATAAAACTGCAGTTAAAAATTGTAAAACAATGATTAGGAAGGCCAACCAGGAAGTCGAAATAAACTTAGCAAAGAAAGTTAAGGATAACAAGAACCAATTTTTCAATTATATAGGATCTCTTAGAAATAAAACCAACATCATTGGTCCATTAACAACAGAAAACGGTACAATTAGTAATGAAGGAGACATGGCTTCCCAGTTTAATCAACATTTTCTATCAATCTTCACTAAAGAAAAAGTAAAAATAAGGAAAATTACAGTCTTGCTATTTCAGGATATCACTTTTACAAGAATGGATGTAATTAAGGTGATCAATAATATTAAAATTAATAGTTCTCCAGGACCTGATGGACTTAGTCCATTATTTATAAGAAAACTTGTGTTGGAACTAGTTGGACCTATTACTAAGCTATTTAATGTCTCCTTCTCAGAGGGAACAACAGTTAAGGAATGGAATGAGGCCATGGTCATTCCAATTTTTAAGAGTGGAAGTAAACAGAATATACAGGATTATAGACCAATCAGTCTAACTTCTGTACTTGGTAAAGTACTGGAAAGATTAATCCAAAAACTTATTAATGATCTCCTTAATTCCAAAGGATAGTTAGACATTACACAGCATGGTTTTTAGCAGGGGAGATCTTGTGTTACAAATTTGATTAACTTCTTTGAACCTGTGAGCACATCTCTGGATGTAGGTATACCAGTGGATGTGGCCTATTTGGATTTTTCTAAAGCCTTTGACAAGGTATCCCATAACATAATAATTGAAAAGTTAAGGCTATATACAGAAGTAGCCATAGACATTGCCAGCTATTTCCAAATATCTTGCTAAATTTCTGAAGAGTTTCTCTTTGCTGTCCCTACTGTGGAAATGCAGAAAGCAGGAGATATTTCTGGAAGTATCACAGAAATTTTGGGAAATAGCTGGCAGTGTCTGTGGCTACTATTGTAAGCTACACCCCAATATAATCAGTTGGATTGAATCATGGTTGCGTAACAGGAAGCAGAGAGTGATTATTAAGGGGTATGTATCTGACTGGGGACAGATGACCAGTGGAGTGCTGCAGGGCTCTGTCCTGGGCCCTACCATGTTTAACATTATGGTTTCCTCTATGCAGTCAACATCGGGCACCTGGATGAGTAACTATGCCAATGACTGTAAAGTCAGAGATATAGTTACCAACCAAAAATCTGCCTCTTTATTCCAGACCAATTTAGATAATTTTCCAACCTGGGCTTCTAAGCACAAATTGGTATTTAACGAGGCAAAATGTAAAATAATGCATTTTGGCAAAAATAATCCTTGTTATGAATATGAAATAAATGGCATCAACATAAATGAAATTGACAATGAAAAAGATCTTGGAGTCTACATTTCTCCAGACCTTTAGTTTGTTAAACACAGAAATATAATAATTAAGTAGTGTTATGGTATTTATCACTGTATAAAGAGGAATATTAAGAGTCAGAGTGCAGAGGTGATTGTTCCATAGTATATGTCCCTGATTAGACCCCACTTGAAATACTGTACCCAGTTTTGTGCACCATACGCTGTTGAGGGGAAACATAAAATTGAGAAAGTTCAAAGAAAGATCACAAAACAAATTGAAAATATGAAATATAAGTCATATCTTTAAAGATTGTATACATTGAATCTTTACTCCATGAGCTATAGAAGAATTAGAAGTGAACTTAGAAGCTTGTTTTAATGAAGTCCTTCAATATACATTAGGACTTCAAAACAAAATGAAAATGATTGAAATACTAGGTCACATAAATATAAATTCAAGGGTGAAGTTAATAAAACCAAAAAAATGACTCATTGGTTTACTCAGACAGTTATTACTGTTTGGAATAAACTACCTAGTTATATAGCTGAAAGTGGTGATATGGAAATATTTTGAAAAAAGACTAGATGAGTTTATGATAGATAAGCATTTTTATTACCACCATTGAAATATTAGTGGTGGCAAGTTCTATAAAGGACCCACAGTCTATTTGAACTTGTAATGATTCTATGATCACTTAAGCTGTTCTCCAGGGGAATCTTTTAAACTGGCATTTCAAGGCACTGTCCATGAATCATTTTCTATTCTTCAGCATTGTCATGCTTGCTGGTCTCTGTGGGTCATATGCTCATGCTGGTATCCCACAAGAGGGCAGGAGTCTTGCTTTTTGTGTCAAGAAAAAGATAATGAGAAATGCCTTTGTGGCAGAGTTTAAAATGATAAGTCTAGCTCACTATTTATTATTTATGAGCTTACATCATGCGTTTCACATCTTCTTTTAACTCCTGATGGCTGTGGGCCCCTCTGAATTATAGTTTGTAGCTGTTGCATCCTACCAACATCTTTATCTGATCTACATACATCACACAGTGGTACTTTCCCCAGCTTCTTGTATATTTGTTGAAGTTTTTGAGCCCTGAAAAGTTTAAGATTTTTTTTTTACACAGGCATGCATGTCCATAAGTGCTTAAAACTAGATATTTTGCTTTTTGCCTATGTCCATATAGTAGTCACTTTGCAGAAATGGTTAGCTCATGTCCTTTGACCTGTTGGCACAACAATTCTTTCATCATAATACTTTTGCTAAAAATGATAATTATTAACAAATTGAACTCAGAGTGTAATCTCTGATTAATCAATATTAATTAAATATTTTTATCTTAGCTTAATTATTTCTATCATGCTCCTTTTAAAGAGAAGCTGATCTTAAAACATGCTTCAAGTTCAAAATTCAATTAACTTCCCTACAAAAGGGTATACACATTGATGTTTTATTTAATGTAATACAAATAATGAGGTATTCTTTAACATTCATTTTAACATTGCTAGGCTATAGCACCATGTACTGTATATATAAGCATATAGCATCATATATAGTAGGGTAATGAGACTGTATATGACATTAAATATTGCATACATGAATATGTGTGCCCATCTCACATCATTAACTGCCTGTGTTGTTTGGGAATATGTTTGGGTCCTTTTAATACTCAAACATTTTTAGAGACAAAAGTTCATGAACATTCTTTAGAACATTATTCTTAGTGCAGGTGTCAACCTTTGGGTCCTTGCAGTGAGGCTGATGTACATGCCTCATGAGCTCCTTCTACATCTTCATATTTTACATCAAACTAATGAGGTTTGCTGGCATAACACAGTTTCAATTGAATATGCATCCACTTAAGCATGGTTTCACCAGTGACATTATTTTTAATCTCAGTTTGTTTTTATTGACATAACAGTGATTCCATGTCAGTAGAAATTTCTTATGTGTGGCCTTATTTCTTGTAAAATTGAAATAGAATACCTTGACTCCAATCTGGTAGCCCTTTAGAGTTGTGTTTCTGTCAAATAGACCTTAGAACCTTGTACACTTATATGTTCTATATTTTTTTCAATAATGCAAAGTCTTCTTGAAGCTGCTGTCTTAGAAGGGTTACATATTCTAACCCAATTAAATGCTTTTCTTGACTCTTACAATATTGAATCAATCATACATGTAGACTATAACCTCGACTGGTCCAGCAGGAAATCCAACCCCCAAAAAGAATTATGTGACTCCGATGAGCCCACACATTTAAGCACCAAAAATTTCTCAAACAGCGCACTACTATATCTTATCCTCATAAATAGGCCCCACAATTTCTATAGCGCTGGTGTTTTCCACAATGACAACAGTAACCACAATGTGATAGTGTGCATCAGGAACTCCACAAAACCAAATATGGTGCAAAAAGTTATTTTTAAAATGAGTTATTGAAGGCGTGCTCCAGCTAAGTTTGTGTCTGACTTGAAAAATATTAACTGGCGGAGCTTCTACCAGGCATCCTCAATCACTGAAGCCTACATTTTCTTCCCGAATACCCTGGGTCATATAATTAATAGACATGCCTCGATCATTAAGTTTAGAATAAAACCAAAAAACATGCGTCACTGGTTCACACATGACCTGAATAATGCCTTTCTTGAAAGAGATAACCTCTGGGCTAAACCTAGATTCACAAAGATGAACTCTTACTAGACTGCTTTCAGGAGGGCAAGACATTTCTGTACCAGTCTTGTTAGAATCATTAAAACCCATTACTACTTAAATGCCCTAGAACTTACAAATAACAACAGCGCAAAAGTCTGGCACACCATGAGGCAACTAGAAGGGAAAAAAGCACTACCTTTCATTCCAATTAAAATCACCAATCAAGGTATAATGTTTACTGATAGACCTACCTTCTTAGAGGAATCAAATAAACATTTCACCACCGGAGGATTGGTATTTGACAAGTCTTCAGCTGCTACCTTCCAATCCCACCCCCCTTGCAGCATAGAAATTAGAAACCTCCCATCCCCAGTCCATGCTAAGTTTACTTTCAAGCCTATCACTTATAAGCAAGTGAAAGACCTTTTGCTCTCTCTAAACACCAAGAAAAGCAGTAAAGCAGATGGAATAGACCTCTTCTTTCTGAAGTTTAGGCACTACCACCTCACAGCTCCAATAATGCACCTCTTTCATATATCTCTTGTGCAGGGAGAATTCCCTGCTTCATGGAAAATCATTCATATCATCCCACTATTTAAGTCTGGTGACCCCTGTGACCTAAACAATTACAGGCCCATTTCTCTCCTGCCCACCTTAAGCAAGCTTCTCGAAAAATTAGTAAATTCACAGTTAATTGATTATTTGGAATCCTCAAACCTGGTTCTTCCATCTCAATTTGGGTTTAGATCTAACCATAGTATGGTCTCTGCTCTGACAAAAGTGACCAATCACTGGCTTACCGCCCTCAATAATAAGTACCACAAATGTGGAATATTTTTGGAGTTAAGTAAGGCCTTCGACAGCACTGACCCCAACATTCTTCTCATGGTCCATATTAATGACATAAATTCCAACATCACAAATGCAAAACATCACTTCTTTGCTGATGTCACTGTATTATACAGTTCAAAATCATCCATAGCCAGTGTCAGTGGGGGAGCATCAAAGTGAATTTGATAAACTACAATTCAGCCTATTCAATGCTAAGCTCCTACTAAATGCTAAAAAAACAAAGGTCATGTTCTTCACTCCTCTTCACTATAGAAACAAATCACAGCCCCCTCTTCCCCCTTTCCCACAATTACAACCATGTTAAGAGAATCACTAGAGATTACTGAAAAATTCAAATACCTCAGCTTCACCATAACTTTACTTTCCCTGCCCACATAGAGGCCCTCTGCAAAAAGCTAAAATCAAGATTGGGATTCTTTAACAGGAACCAAATCATCTTCCCATTTATGTCAGGAAGAGCCTTGTTCAAGTAACGTTTCTTCCCCTTCTAGACTATGCTGATCTCATCTATACAAATGGCCCCCTTCTCACCTTTCATAAATTAGATGTACTCTATCATTGAGCTATTCATTTCATGGCCAATGCCCCTTTGAAAAACCATCACTGCCTGCTATATTGCCAAATCGGCTGGACATTCCTGGCAGTCAGAAGACAAAACAAATATGCTATTTTGGATGTACAAAGCCCCTTTAGAAAAACTACCATGATATATCTCAGAACTCTTCCATCACTCCTCCAGCACTTATGCGCTCAGGAAAAATTCATACATCATGTTCAACATAACTAGAATTTACACTCACTACAGGAAGGCAGCCATAAGTTTTGCCCTCCCTGCCCTTTGGAACAACCTTCAGAATGCACTTAAACTTATTAGCCTTGTTACATTTCCTGTATTCAAATCTCTCCTTAGCTCCCTCTGCCTAGATAAGTGTAATTGCTTCTTATCACCAGTAACATTTGTATACACACATTGTCTAACTGCTTTTAAGTTTTCTAGCCTGTCATATTTCTTGCTGCCTCTCTTTTCTTTTGTATATTTTCCCCTTGCATTGTATATTGTTGTCTGTCACTTAATTTAATTGCTGTGTATTTATCACCATGTACTGTATATTGCTGTCTCTTTTTGTATTGAGTAGTCCTTCCAGAACATCCTTGTACATGTGCTTGCTCAATGGAGTCTTTTCCTGCTCCCAAATAAACTGAACTGAACATATTCATGTGCTTTAGAAGCAACAGCTAATGTTGCATCACTTATTGTTTGCAAAAGCTAAAGAGGTGGTACCATTTGTGAGCTTATCATCATTTCAGAAGATGAAATTCCTATGGATTTATAAGGGATTGCCCATATTGGCATTAAAATTAGCAGAAGTTTTAGATTCCAGCCCTTTCCTGAAGTTCTGACACAGTGGAGCATGCCAGGGTGCCACACAGAATACTCCAGAGTTCTGCAGAGCAACAGCAAAAAACAAGAAAAATTTAACAGCAGTTAAACCCTTTTGTTATGCAGCAAACTGCAACATAGTATGGCATCCTGGTGCTATCCATTGCATTTCTTAAGGATTCTTACTATGGCTTCATTCACATGTTTTACGTGTCAAAGGATTCTGAACTGTAGGATACATCCAATTTCCTTTGTACACCTACAATTTTCCCCATGTTTTCCATCACCCATGCTGTAAAATAGGAACTTCCATCAGACTCTACTCTCAATAGTAAGCTTTACTATTCTGATTATCTAGTTCTATTTTTTTTCTTGATGGGGCTTGCCATTAAAAGGCAGGCCAGGTTGTCCAGTGATCCTTTCCAGGAATAAGTGCATAGGAGAGGAAGGGGGGGAGGGAACAGAGGGTTAGAGGGAGCGGGGCCTGATGACATCATCATGCAAGAAAGGGTAATATGACAAGGGCAAGCCAGAGCTCCAGGGATTGGCTGGGGGGTGGAGCCCAAAGGGGGTCCTGACCAGGGGCCTATTAGGGGTATAATAGGCCAGGGCTCAGGCAGAAAGACCCCTTTTGCTGGGAATTTTTCCCACCCTTCCAACCTTATTAAGGAAGGCAATAGGGGGCAGGTATGGCACAAAGGAAAGCAATGGAGAGCAGGTTGAGTGCCCTAGGGGTCCTGGGCATGGGGCCAGGCATGGCGGTCACTGCGGTGAGGCAGCACTGGAACAGGGGGCTAGGGCAGAGTTCCCTGGGCAGGGAGGGGCATGTATGCCCATGGGGGTGAAGTAAGGAAAAGGGAGAGCAGGGGAGAAATGGGGAAGGGGGTAAGAGATACAGGCTGGGGACAAAGAACCAAGATACAGTGGTAAAGCGGGAAGGGGGATAGCTCCAGGCACCAGATTCAGAAGCGTCCAGGCCAGGAGGGTGAAAACCTGGGGAAGTGGAATGACCTGGTTCTGGGGTGGAGGAGGGGGCTGGATTCACAGTGTCTGGGCCCTGAAAGCAAGATGGAAGAAATAACCAGAAGAAGGACTGAGGCTGAAGCCAGGAAAATTTGGAAAGAATATTGATGTAAATTGAACTGTGAATTCAAAGTTATATGGTTTGTAAATATAGTCCTTTGTGCCATGAATAAATTTGTCAACGAGCAACCAACAAGTAAATTGGTGTGGTGTCCATCATTCCTGGGGGATTCAGGGGACAATCAAAAGGTAAGGCACAGGCTTCCCAGTTTCTAGCTGTTGTTTAGCTGTAGCAGAGAAATTTTCAGTTTTAATTACATTTACTTTATTAAGTATTTTCTCTACATTAATGATGCTACTTGGCAACATACTCACCATTGAACCATCTACTCCAAACTTAGTTAGTATTCCATCATCTGCCTGTGCTAACTCACTATGGGAATTGTTCATAGTGTCATGACTAAATAGACTCCATTTTATTTGTTTTATTTTATTCTTTGGTAACTTGGTCCCTGGCCTCACTCTTTATACCTGACAGTGCATCCTATATCCTGAGGTCTGATAAGCTTGGTTCCCCACTGCCAAAACTAAGCTTTGGGAATTGTCTTTTTCCACTACACCTCTGCATTCTGGAACTCCATCCTAGCTGTGGTCTGTCTGTGTCCATCTAGCCATGCCTTCAAGAGTGGATACCACTCCTTCCTACTTAAGGCCTTGACATGTACAAGTTTGTAGGTTCCACAGGATCAGTAGTAATTTCTATGAATTATTGCACTTGTGTATATTGCTGATTATATATGTATAAAAAACCTAACCCTGTACCTTTCACTTGCACTTTTTTGTTGCACCATAACCTGCACCTTGTATCACATTTAACACTTACTGTATTTTGTTTTGGTTACGTTCTCTGTATTACTTTTAGACAATTGTATAGACTCACTATGTATTTTTGTGCATTGTTGTGTCAGTATCCACTCCTATGATCTCTCTTGTTATGCCTTAAAATAGGCAAAACTTTTTTCTAGCACATCTACCTGGCAAATAAAAACTACGCAAGTAAATATACAGCACAATCTCATTTATTTTTCATTTTGAAGGTATCCATTTCCTCTTTCTGAAATAGCTAGATTAATTGGAGGCCACTGTGTCAAACTGGTTGGGCCAAGCTGTCCTTCTCTGCTGACAAATTGTATGTATCTATGTAATGCTCAGAGTGAGGACCTAATGTCCCCCCACCCCCAACATACTCTCTGGTGATTTACCAGGAACAGCAAGTGCTAGATAACAGAATGACTTACCAGTCATGGTTCCTAACCTTGTGTGGGCTTATATGATAATGGCTTCTGGTGTGGGACTGGACATAATAAGATATGCAATTCTGTTGGTCATATCTAAGCAGGGTATGACTAGATCCTTGAACTCATTTCACAAAGTTGCTGGTTTGTCTCAAATCATGCACAAATGGCAGCCATTGTATTACCTTTCTGGATAGTAATCCTATGGAAAAACTCTTTTGACACTGGCAGGTATGGTAGTTGTGAACAACTCATTCGTTACTTGGTATATTTATGGAATGGTCTGTCCTGACCTCATGACCCGTGGGATCACTTTTTCTGGATAAGGGTCTCTGCTCAGCCATGACCTCAAAATGGTGTCCTGTCAAAATAGAGAGGGAATTTAGGCAAATGTAAAACAGCAAATGAAATATAGTGAATGGCACATGAGCCAAGTGGTCATTACATTGCATGGTTGTTTCAGTGATGTAGGTAGTTCTCAGCAGAAATGTTGTTCAGCAATGTAATCCAGCTAGTGTGTGCTGCAAAACGGTGCTGGCTGCATAGGTTAGAGGCTACAGTCACCACCAGAGTGCGCTCTTCCTACATCTAGCAGATCCAGGTTCGATACTCGCACTTCATGTTTTTTTTCATGAAAGAGTTGTGCCCACCCTCACGCCTCCTCCCCTTTTTTGTCTCCCTGATATTGTAATATGCAATCCCACATCCTCCTGACTTTGTCCCCCTCTTCTAGTTGCATCCCACCTGGAGTGAGAATATATAATCTGCACCCCACCACACTTTGAGTTTCTACCACTCCCTGAGTTGTATCCTCCCCCCAGTGTTAATTTAATTAATCTGCTCCTCATGACTCTCATCCCCCCAGTGCCATTCTCCTCCTTGCAGTTGTTCACAATTTGGGATGGCTGCTGTTACTTGCACTCTCTACTATAGTTGGCACTGATCTTGATGCACTCTTTTTGTGTTTGTGTTTTTTTTGCCCTTTTGACATAGTACCCCTCAAAACATTATTGAGCAGATATTCACATACTGTATCCCTAGTTATACAAAGATATCAAATCCATTTCCTGTAGGTGATTTTAGGCCTTCTACTACATACAGTAAACTGTAAGTGGTGTAATACAATCCTTGTCCTTCTCTGAAGGACCAAGACAAATACTGTACTCCTCTGCTTTTGATGCTACCTTCATGATTTGGACATCCTTCAAAAACTCGTTTTGTACCCCAGGAGTCAAATCAGGCTTCTGCCTTTTTATGTTCGCTTGCGCCCATGCGCAAGGAACGTTTTGGGAGAGTAGCACACTTTGGAGGTGTGCCTCTCCCATTCAATCCACTGCTCCATTGAGCAGGGGTGGTGGTCCTGCACCAATGGGTGCAGGAACTGTGTATGACAGCGGTGGTCTTCACTTCAAAGAAAACCATCGCTGTCATACACAGCGCTGGTAGGCCTCACACCCCCCCAAAGCTTTGGTGCCATGCTGGGAGCCCACCCCAGCATGGCAAACATCCTGGGTCCTTTGCTGATGGGGTGCCCAATCCCCTGTCAGCTCGATGTCCCCCCAAAGGCCCCCCAAAGCTTTGGTGCCACGCTGGGAGCCCACCCCAGTGTGGCAAACATCCCGCATCGTCTGCTGACGGGGGGGTGCCCAATCCCCCGTCAGCTCCACGCCCCCAAATGCCCCCCAAAGCTTTGTGCCACGCTGGAAGCCCACTCCAGCGTGGCAAACGTCCCCATCATCTTTTGTTTTTCAACCTGAAAAGTAAAACGTCCCACGTAGTCTCCCAGCCCTCCCCCAACTCTGCACCCACCCACTGCGCATCCTGCATCCCCACACCCCCCTCACCTCATACTTACCTCTGGAGCTTGGCGCGATGATCATCACTGGACCGGGAACATGTCTGCACTCTTCAAAGCCAACCATGAACTGAGGAAATGCCAGTAAGCTGCATAATGGACTAGATAGGGGTTTTTCAACTTTATTGCATATCTCAGGCATTTTTTGGAATTTTTGCACCATATTTTCAACATGGGGTTTTTGGGACCCCTTCTCATGAATGATTTCACTGTCATGGCGATATTCGGGCCCGAAGGGTGATTTCACAGTCATTGCACAGTCACTGCATGAAATCACCCTTTGGGCCCAAATAATGCCATGACAGTGACATCATTCATGAGAAGGGGTCCCAAAAACCTCATGTTGAAAATTTGGTGCAAAAATTCCTAAAAAAGACTGTTTTACGAGTGTGTTTCCACCCATGTAGCACACAATGGCACAGTCGGTGTGCGAAATCAATGTATGGGACACATTAAGAAAATCACCGTGACACTGTTCATTAGCAGAAGTCTTAAAATGGCTATGTTGAAAATTTGGTGAAAAAATTCCTAAAAATGACTGTTTCACGGCGTGCGTTGCAGCGGTTCTCATGCGCTTCCTAGTAGGTTTGCGAATTTCAATATTTCACTCCAGATTTTCAACATTGCCATTTTACCACACCTCCTCATGAGCAGTACAGCTGTCATTTTTCACATCCTGCCCAAAATGTGTTTCTCCCATGTAGCGCACAATGGCGCAGTCGGTGTGCGAACTCAATGTATGGGACACATTAAGAAAATCATAGTGACACTGATCATGAGCAGAGGTCTTAAAATGGCTGTGTAGAAAATTTGGTGAAAAAAATTCCTAAAAATGACTGCTTTATGAGTCTGCGTTGCGCAGTTCCTACGCACGCTCATAAGTTTGCGAATTTTCAATATTCTCACTCCAGATTTTCAACATTGGAATTTTACCACACCTCCTCATGAGCAGTACAGCTGTCATTTTTCATATCCTGCCCAAAACGTGTTTCCACCCATGTAGCCCACAATGGCACAGTTGGTGTGCGAACTCAATGTATGGGACACATTAAGAAAATCACAATGACACTGTTCATGAGCAGAGGTCTTAAAATGGCTGTGTTGAAAATTTGGTGAAAAAATACCTAAAAATGACTGTTTTACGAGTGTTCATTGCGCAGTTCCTATCCACGCTTGTAAGTTTGCTAATTTTCAATATTTTTAGTCCAGATTTTCAACATTGCCATTTTACTACACCTCCTTATGAGTGGTGCAGCTGTCATTTTTCACATCTTGCCCAAAACGTGTTTGCGCCCATGTAGCGCACAATGGCACAGTCGCTGTGTGAACTCAGTGTATGGGACACAGTAAGAAAATCACAGTGTCACTGTTCATGAGCAGAGATCTTAAAATGGCTATGCTGAAAATTTGGGGAACAAATTCCTAAAAATAACTATTTTATGAGCGTGTTGTGCAGTTCCTACGCACGCTCATAAGTTTGCGAATTTTCAATATTTTCACTCCAGATTTTCAACATTGCCATTTTACCACACCTCCTTATGAGCAGTACAGCTGTCATTTTTCACATCCTGCCCAAAACGTGTTTCCGCCCATCTAGTGCACAATGGCTCAGTCTGTGTGCGAAATCAGTGTATGGGACACAGTAAGAAAATCACAGTGACACTGTTCATTAGCAGAGGTTTTAAAATGCCAATGTTGAAAATTTGGTGAAAAAATTCCTAACAATGACTGTTTTACGAGCGTGCATTACACAGTTCCCACACACACTCGTAGGTTTGCGAATTTTCAATATTTCCACTGCAGATTTTCAACATTGCCATTTTACCACACCTCCTTATGAGCAGTACAGCTGTCATTTTTCACATCCTGCCCAAAACGTGTTTCCGCCTATGTAGCGCACAATGGGGGTAACAAAAAGGTCATGCTGAAAATTTATTGTGCAAATACCAGCAATCGCACAGGGCATTAGGGTAAAGCACCATACGTACCAAACACCACTGCAAATACCTGCAAGTGAACATTCGGCATTGACAAATGCTTGTTAATATCTTGTAGAATGGTTCACTGATTAGTAAATATTCATAACTCAAACACAGCAAAGAACTAACTGAAAGCAAGTTCTCTGTTTTGACTGATCTTATAATCACTCTCCTTCTCTGTACTGACTTTATTGACAGATGCATCCAACAAATAAGGTGTGCCCCTTAAAGAGGCCCTTGAGGCACCAGTACCCAACAGTACATGCAGTCCAAAATGCACACCAGGGTGTTTTCTCACAGCCTGTCATGATGCAAGCCAGGTGTTGCCCACACACTGTGGTGCTTTTCTGCTTGCTATTGCTGCAGTTGTCCCCTGTACAATGCAGCATCCCCCCACCCAGCCAACTCAGCAATGTGTCTGTTGCCAGACAACCCTCTCAGGTACTACATTCTCAGGTTTGGGTGGTCCTTCCTTTGTGACAGGGTGCCTGTACTGGCTGTGGCCCCCATCATCCCAATGAACATCATCCATGGGTGGCCAGTAATCAGGGTCTCAGCTAAGGGTGGGACCATGGGGGATGGCGGATCATGTGGCATCAGTGGCTGCCCCCTCCATGGCATCAGTGTGCCTATTGGCTTGGTAGACCCATACAACAAGAAGAAGTGAACAGAAATCCCCTCAGTAGTCCCTCAGTAGTTATAAAAGCAGTATTTTGTTGTAATACATTAGTTAGAACTACATCAACTATAACTAAAAACTGAAGTATAACTACAGGCTAAAAAATGTACGTATTTACCAAAAAGTATTAAATATTTACAAAGACATTTTATTCTAATGCATCAATTACAAGTTATAACAATATGCAGTACAAATATACTGATATGTTCATCAAAGTTCACCTGAATGTTTTAAGCCCAGTACAGCACAAGTTGAGATAGTCCATTTAATTCCATCTTTGCTGTAGCTTTTTGAAGTTTTCAGAGATCATCTTTACTTCTTCAGTCTGCATACCAAAGGTGCCATCTACTCCTTCAAACTGTGTTGGCCCATGAAAAATTAACTTTCTCATCATACAGCCACTGTCCTAATACTACGGCCAAGTAAGCACACTCCTAGGATGTTGTCAAAACTTCATGGAGTACCATTTTTTCCATTCCGTCCACTGTAGTTAGTTGCCAAATATAAACTTTCTTGGAATAGTAAATGGCATAGTAATTAATAATCTGCATAATTTCTAGGTTTAAAAATGTTTTGATCTTTTTAGGAACTGTAGAGATGCTGGACATTTATGGAGCAGACTTGTCATCAGAGTGTAGAGCTGTATATTCAGTTGAGGTGTCATGCACTTGAGCCTCATTGAACATACTTGTGTCTGGCAAAGTTTCAAAATTGTTGACAGTGGTGGCTACTGCTGTGGTTTCAGGAGCTGGCTCAGCACTTGAAGCCATCATGCCACCATAATGGTCAGCTTGGGATGCTGAGGGGTGTGTCAGATCCAACACAACATTGCAAGCTGTGGAATAAGCAGGAGCTTCTAAGATACCAGTTGGTGTCATGGTGTTGGGATATTTTGCAGATGGCACAAATGCAGCTGAAACCATTAGTTTCTTCATCTTCCAAACTTTCACATAACTCTCTTTCTCACAGGGCTCATTACTACAGGGTGCACAAAAACCTGTGAAGTTTTTTGTTGCCACCACACCAGCCATCACAGACTTCACACTTTGCATCTGGTGTGTCTCAGGTACTTTTTTATACCTGCTTGTGTGTCTCTTTTTATCTTGTTTTCACCAACCCAGAAAAATGTTTGCCTGAAATGACTGCACCCTTCTGTGGCAGGCTTTCTCTACAGTTGATTGTGACCATGTTTGCAGAGGTCTTCTGGCTTTCTAATCAAGGCCTGACATTATTGTACTACTGTGGTTGCCACAGACTTCAGAACTGACCTCTCACTATCTCAGGGCCCCTTTCCATTTTGTAAACCAGAAAAAGCATGAGTGACTGGAAATCGATACTCGTTGTTTGCCAAGAAAATGTCTGAAAAATGACCATTTCCACTTGTACTGGCTCTCACAGCTATAGGTGAAGTGAACTTTTATAATGATGTTTAATATTGAACTTTCCTTAGGTACAAATTTATGATTTGCACAAAATGATGGACAGCATGCTGATCGTGCTTCAGATCACTGGAGTTAAGCACCAATGACTCAACGATGGTGCCTTCACAGTAACCACACCTCTAGTAGGTTACCATAGGGTGAACCATTACTTGTTTATGATGCCAGTGTGCTGCCTGCAGATTCATCCTCAAATTTGTAGGCATAGTTTTTTTGCCAAATCCAGCAGTATAACTACCTATCCCTTGGGTGAGATCCTGCCAACTGATGCTGCTCCCACACTGCCAGATCCATGGGTTGACCCAGGAACAAAAGCTGTTCTTTTATTACCGCTACAAGCTGTTGCATTCCTGATTGTTTAATAATTTTCTTGTTTGTCACACCTGTATGCCATGAACACCTTGCATTATATTGATGCGCTCTCATTGCTGCCATGTTGCCTGTTCTTGTCCATGTTCCTTGATAAGTTCCTCTACTACATTCCCCGAAGTGTCTGTGCTGCATTGGCATGTGTTTTTTTTTCACACAATCCAACCTGTAGAACATCTTGAAAGGTGTGTTAGGACTCATCATCAGTTCTACTGTCCAGTACACATGCAAGACTTTGCAACCTGTTAGTTGATGCTGATGCGTAATATGGATTAGCCCTTTAAGTTTCAGTGAAGTATTAGTGCAATATTCATATAGGCATTGTTCCAGTGTTTGTTCCCTCAACAGTTTAAAATGCTTTGGAGAGAGAGTTCCAGATTTCCTAGTTCCTACTGACATGTCTTTGTTATGATGGCTAAATTCTTGGTGAAGTCATAAAAGAGGATATTGAGGAATGACAATGTTTTGCTTGAGGTTTTAAAAAGCCTTTTTGTGAGGCAGAGGTACAGTATGGCACACTCTTCAAAGACTTTCCTACTCTAGTCACCATTTCCTGTGGCAGTGTGTACTTGTGCAGAGTGTTCATTTGGCTTTCACCAAGCAATGCCTTCATGAGCCCTTCCAGCTGAGCTCCAGTATTGAGCTTGCCATTCTAAGCAACTTGTATTTCTGAAAACCTCAATTGTTCTTAAGGATTTTCACCTTTCCTGCCATTGTTTTTGATGTTTGACATCTTTTGAGTGACAACATTCATAAATAAGTCTTCTAGGTTGGTTAAAGGAAGCACATCGCACTTGGACTGTGTGGCATTTTTTGGATGGTGAACAAGAAGACAAAACCTTCTCCACTGTAGCAGCAAATCTATTATGCAATTTCAGTTGTCCATTTCATGCTCTTTGTGCAGCCTTTCTTAGAGCAGCAGTATATTGGTCTACTGGAATCAAACATAGCTCCGTTTCTTGCATGACCACTGGTAAGGTGGTGGCGGTGATGGTAGTGGCAGCTCATTTTTCATAGTATTGTTGTCATTGTGTCTCATATATTCTCCTTTTCTAGCTTGCCATGTTTATCCATTGTTGTCTCTTTTTCTCCCTCTATTATTCTCATTGTGACTCTGCCTTCTGGTCTTCAGTCCTTGTTGTACATTTTGTCAGGGCACTAGTTCCTTCAACTGCTGCTTGTTTGTTTAGTTTCTGTGTATCTTTAGATCTCTCCATTCTTTCCTTATTCATCTTGTTGTAATTGTTGCACTGCTTCTCAATCTCGTTCTCTCTTTATTTAGATGCATGTGCTGCATTTTTCTCCAAATAGGGCTAATAGTGGGCAGTGTCCTTCTTAATGTTATCTCGGTAATGCTGGCTTTTTTCCTTGGTTGAATAAGGATAAGCAGTGTTATGCAACATCTCATTAACCAATGCTGCTGCTGCTAGACAAGGTCTTCATCTTGATTTCACTTTTCACAACTCAGTTCTTCCAAAACAGTATACTGAGGAATAGAATCTGACTTTAAAAAAGGGGAGGGGACCGATGTGCTTCTTTTACTGACACTCAGATGACAAGATAGAAGAAGTAGTTATTAGCACAAAATGAAACATCTGATGCCAGATATGGTTACTTGCACAAAAGTTCAATATATATGATGCAAGAAGTGGTTAATGGTGCAAAACATAGAATCTGTCAGCAGATAAGGAACTGATGGCCCAGCTAGTCTGCCCATTTTTACCTCCCTATAGTGTTGCCATGGACCCAACTCAGTCTCTGGCCCCCTCCACCGCTAAGATCCCTTTGAGTCTATCCCATGCATTCTTGAACCCTGTCACCATTTCCACCCCCACCACTGCCACTAGTAAGCTGTTTGATGCATCCGCCACTGTCTCCATGAAGAAGTACTTCCTCACATTTACTCTGAGCCTCCCCTTTCTGACTTCATAGCATGACTCCTTGTCCTTGAGCATCTTTTTCTCTGGAAAATGTTTCCCTCCTGTAACTCATTTTTGTCTGTAAGGTATTTGAATGTCTCTATCATATCCTCCCTTTCTCTCCTTTCCTGGTCACTTTGCCTACTCTAAAGTGACTGCTGTTTACCACCACCCTCTAACTTCTATTGTCCAGCCAATTTTCCACCAATTTTACTACCTTAGGACCTACTCTTAGGTTTCACAGCTTGTTTAATAGCCTTCTATGTGGAATGATGTTGAAGGTCTTGCTGAAATTCAGATAGGTCACGTCCCCCACTCCCCCTTGATCCACTTCCCTGGTCAACCAATCAAAGAACTCAATCAGATTTGTCTGGCAGGACCTCCCCCCTCTGAACCTATGATGCCTCTGATCCTGCAGGTTATTGGTAACTAGGTAGTCCCCATTTCTTTCCTTTAATAGTGTTTCCATGAACTTGCCTGCCACCAACATCAGGCTACAGTAACTGGCCTATAATTTCCTACCTCTTCCCTATTTCCACTTTTTCTGGAGTGGGACTACATCTGCCTTAATCCAGTCCCCCCACTACCACCCCTGTTTTTAATGACTCATCAAAAAGTGCTGTTAGAGGTGCAACTTGCTCCTTTTTCAGTTTCCTCAGTATCCTGTGGTACACTTTATCTGGCCCCATTGCTTTGTCTATTTTATCTTAAATAGTTCCTTAAGCACTCTTTCTTCTGTAAATGCTTTTGTGTCCACTTCCCATCCCTTTATAGCCTTGTCCTTTGCCCTTAGGCCATTTCCTTCCCCTACTCCATAAATACTGAACATAAATAGTTGTTTAATAAATCCGCCTTTTGATAGTCATCTGCACTGCACCCTCCTTCCCCTTTAAGTCTTACTATTCACCTTTGTCCTTGTTTTTTTCATTTATGTATCTAAAAAAATGTTTTATCTCCCTTTGTCACCGACTTGGCAATCCTTTACTCTGTCTGTGCCTTTGCACTTCTTACTGCCTTTCCTAACTCCCTTTGTTTCTCTTGGTAAGCCTCCCTATTCCCCTCCTTCTGTGTTTTTTGTACATTCTAAATGCCTTTTTTTGCTCTTAACTTCTTTGCTCTATCCTTAGAGAACCATAGTGGTCTCCTTTTTCTCTTGCCTTAGCTCACCTGACTTTCTCAGAGATTTGTAGCTTGCCTAATTCCCTGTTTTATGTTTGCCCACCTTTCCTCGACTCCCCCAGTTTTCCCATCCCAGCCAGGGGTTCACTCAGGCATTCTCCCATTTTCTTAAAATGTGCTAGATCCTCATGTCCAGGACCCTCACCATTGTGTGATTTAATTCTGACCTGGTCCTTACCTCAAACCACACCGTGTGGTGGTTACTGTTTCCAAGGTGGTCTGCCACTCTGATGTCAGTCACACAGTCCCTGTTTGACAGTACTAAATCCAGAAGTGCCCCCTTACAAATGGGTTCCAACACTAATTGCCTGAGGAACTCCCCTTGCATGGAGTCCAGGATGCACCTACTCCTGGCTGTCGCTGGAAATACTGGAGTGAGTGCTACACACCATGTTGCTGATGAGAAGTACCATGTGCAGAGCTGTGCAAGGCACTTCTAGGTCAAAAACAGGCATGTCAGCATTGCCTTAAATGCAGAAGATGACTTTGATATATACATACATACAGATATATATATATATATATATATATATATATATATATATAAATCACACATGCCCACACAATGCAAAGCATCATGGGCTGAATATGCAAATCACCACAGAAAGTTAAGCTGGTTCAACTTTAAGCAGAATTGCATGGTGCCGAAAGGCCTCTCACACAGTTTGCAAAGAGTGCTAACAGATGACATAGACACGTGTTTCATCCTACCAGGACTCATCAGTATGCCTTGTCTGTTTGACACCCCAGTGGAATGAACCAACCACCCTAAGACGGTCTGTCTGGGTTATGTTGTGGTGAACCCATTAAAATAAAAAACTATTTAAAAGACAAAGAACCTCTGTGTGCAAACAATGAGGCAAGGGTTACCCCAAAGGGCATTTGGCTGGGAAGCCACGTTTCAAGAAAATACAAAATCACACATGTCCCCACAATGCAAAGCATCATGGATTGCATATGCAAATCACCTCAGAATGTTATGCTGGTTCAACTTTAAGCAGAATTGCATGGTGCCGAAAGGCCTCTCACACAGTTTGCAAAGGGTGCTAACAGATGACATAGACACGTGTTTCATCCTACCAGAACTCATCAGTATGCCCCATCTGTTTGACACCCCAGTGGAATGAACCAGCTACCCTAAGACGGTCTGTCTGGGATATATATATATATATAATCATTCCAAAAAACTTTGTTAATGCATCAGTTAGGGGTTAAAGTGGCAAAAGTGGGGAAATGAGATGTTTAACTCCCACCACCCCACCCCATCATCCACAGGCTGACAGATGTCAGGGTTTGCCATGGGGATGCGAGGCCCAACTCTCATCCTATTCCATGTGTAAACAGGTTGACATGTTACAGTAAAGAATAGTGGGGTAAGAATTTGGACTCACAACCCCATGGCACACCCCAGCATCAGTTGGTCTGTGGAGGATGGGGGTGGGGTGGGGGGATTAGGGGCTAAACCCTAACATCTCATTTCCCCACTTTTGTTACTTTAACCCTAACTGATGCATTAACAAAGTTTTTTGCAATGAATTTCCTTACTTTTTGAAAAAGTGTAATACAACTAGTAAATAGCATGTGAAGGTGGGACCCTGTGCCCCCAACAAGATGCCCATTTCTGCATAATGATATGCATCTGGGAGAGTGTGGGCCCTCTGGACTCTGCACTCCCACTTGCACATAACTATGGAGCCATACAGCAGCCCTATGGGGCAAGGAACCCTTGTAACACTCATTTGCCAATATCTCAGAAACTGTAGCAGCTATGAAAAAAATTCAAGTGTCATTGTAATCATGACAGCAAGACCTCCATATGAAATAAGTTGAGAAAAGTTGTATCTTACATAGTTTACAAGATACGGGCACTGAAAAGCACTGAAAAGGCACCCTTGGAACCCTTGTGACACTAATTTGTTAAATATCTCTGTAACTGTAGTAAGTAGGAAATAAATTTCAAAGCAGGTGTAATCTATGATTTCCTAACTTGTTTAGCTAGCTTAGATCACCTAAAGGTGATCTAAGCTGTGGGTAGCAAAAAATCTGTATCTCACTTTGTTCTTGAGATACAGGTGCCAAAGGTCACTATGGGTGCCACAATGTTATCCTATGAGAAAAATCCCAAATCTGTGATGGCATATCTATGGAACTGATTAACTTATCAACACCTAAATAGAATTATTCACATCTCGGGGGCATCCACTTAATAACCTGCAAATCTCAAGTCAAAAGACTAAACCGTTAGTTTACAATGCAGTGGGAAAGTTTTTAAAAGTTTAAAAATTCCCAGTTTGTGAGGTAGCCAAATCCCCAGCCATGCGGTCAATCCTCATTCACCAGCTGTCAAAATCACCATCCGGTAGAAATCCTTGACCATCAGATTTTGGCCACCTGGTCACAAAGTGATGGTCAAGGATTTTCCTACCTCATGAAAGGGGATTGCTGGCAGACTGGGATTTTTGTCAGCTCACAAAAAGGGATTTAAAAACCAATCCCCTTTTGCAAGCTGACAAAATCCCAGTCATCCAGCCAATCCCCTTTTGTGAGGCTGCAAAATCCCTGACCGTGAGTAAATTCTTCTCCGCAAGAAGGGCCATCTGGTCACAAAGTGATGGTCAGGGATTTTGCTACCTCACAAAAGGGGATTGCTCACAGACTGGGATTTTGTCTGCTGATGAAAGAGGATTTGTAGAGGGCATCACCCTGAACAAAATCCATCCCTTATTGCAACAAGAAGCCACACATGGCGGAAGCTACAATTTTATTTTGGGGGAAAAAATGAAAGCAAGATGGTGGCTCACAGATGAGGAATTTTTTCTGATGAGCTGGGATTTTTTTAAATCCCCTTTTGTGAGCTGATGTAATCCTTGACCATGAGCCCTATCCCCTTTTGCAAAATATACATATAAATCTTGGAGTGAACTGAGCATGCTCAGAACCCCAAAATTAAAAATCAAATAACTTTGGAACAGAGTAATATTGTTTTACCAAACCATTGCTGGATTGGTCTTTGGTAAAAAACTCTTTCTATGTTCCAATTTTCAGACTAAAACACCAAACGGTGTGGTAGCAGCGTGATGGGCAAAAAAGTGTCAAAAGTGGTGAAAAATGCATTTTTTCAGTCCTTTGCTGCACAAAAACCATAAGTCCGACTAAAATACAACTTGATTAATGAAGAGAACTACCATACAAGACCGTGCATTCCAAATTTGTAACAAATCCATTGAATGACTGCAAAGTTATTAACATGCAAATTTTGGGCTTTACTTTAAAGTTCCTTCTCAACTCTAACTATAGTGGCTCTACCACGCCACTATAAAACATATATATATATATATATATATATATATATATCAACCATATATCTGAACCCTCCATGTTTTCTGACCTGTACACAGCCTTTCTAGTCTTACTATTTGCACAAAGAATTTGTCTGTTAAAACTCCCCCTGGGAATCCAAGGTGACAGGAGGCCATGGGGAGGGTCAGCGGCGATAAGCCCTTTGGAGGGCAAATATCACCTGTACAGTGGTTTCAACCTGGTTGGACACTGGAGTCAAAGATTAAAAGATTGACAGTGGAAGAGGATCTTAAGTGGTTGAGAGGAGACTGTCAAATACATTAGAGGAATTTTGGAAATATAAACCAAAGAGAGAAGAAGAATGACTAAATCAAGGTGTAATTTATTTCCTTTTAATTATTTTTTCCGCTATTTCCAGTAGCTCCTAATCTCCTCATAAAATAAAGTTTTTCTCTCTAAAATTCCTAAGCAGTTATATGAACATGGAGTGCATTAAGTCAGTTAGTCCAGGCACATTTATAAGGATTTATTTTAAATATCCTAAGTAGCAGAACTACATATTATACAGTGTGAACATTTTTGATGGCAGGTTGTCCTTTAAGGAATTTTTTGTATTTTGTATTTTGCATTTTTGGCATGGTTATATTTCTTTAAAAATTCAAACCTGTTGGATTATGGTCAGGTGACCATTTTTGGGTACTTGCAACATGCATGTGTGGGTGTCCTCTAAGAGACAGGTTCCACCTTTGAAACTGCAAACATTATGGAGCATGGAGATCTTGAAAGGGATATTTTGTAAAAGTTTCTTAGGTCAGAAATACATGCTGTGTTTGCAGACTGGTTTTTGGTCTGCTACAAGCTTTTTTAAAGTTTATGACTTGATCTTTCAGGTCCATAAGGATTTCATTGAGCTTTTGGAGCAGAGACTATAAACATGGACCAATACACTGCATTTAAAGCCACTTAGCATGATAAGTAGGGTCCAGAACTTTATTCTATTTTTAAACTTTAAATCTTAAATCCATTAACTTAAGTAAGACACAAAGTTTTAATTTACTTTAGTTGTGTTTGTTTTAGCTGCTTTGGCCTTACAGGTGATTCCATGAATCAAGTACTGTGAATGGAAGGACTCCCTGCCACCATTTTATGGAAGACATAGAACATTTTAAGAGTGAACAGCTAATATTAAATATTAACCTAATTAATCATACTGAATGAGAGATAGTTTAAAACAGTAACATAGAAAGAAAGTGCTTGTTTGCATAATAATGATAATAATCTATGATAAATAAGGTAGCGACTCCATTTTCTTGGGTATAAGTTTAAATAAGAGAAACCTCCTATAAGTTAAAATTGATTGGGCTGCATTAATTCCTTGGATTCAACTAGTTAATTGTGGGTCTTAAAATTTAGGAATAGATCAGCATCCACTGACCTATATATTCTTATGTAATTGTCAGCCGGGCAAATTGATTAAGCTTGGAAGCAGGTTTGAATAAATTAAGTTAGACTGCTAGTATTAATAACTGCTTGTTCATTGAATGATGTATACTTGGCTAGAGGAATAGGAATAATTAAGTTTAAACCAGACCATGTTAACTGTTATATTAATTTTCAGAGGTCTCTGGAATTTGTTTTCGATTTTATGTTTCCAGGTATCCTACCTGTGTGGAAGGAGGAACATTAAATACAAAGTATAAATAAGGAAAATAACTTAAGAAAATAAGAACTGAACTGTTTTGGGCATAAAAGGAAAAATAGACCAATAGCCTTATTTGAACCTGTGAGGACTACAAGGAAACTAATACAGTGAACTAGGTTTAAAATAAGGATTTTCCAAAAAGGACTGTCACTCTGGGGTACCTAAAGGACAAAGAGGACTAAATGAAATTAGAGGTTCCCTTTTTTCTAAATTAACCAGATACTGTTTTAAGTTGTTATTGGTTATTAGTTAAAATGTTTTAGCTATTTTGTATATATCAAGGCATTTATGATGACTTGATTTAATTTAAAGGAGTAGCCTGTATATAGGTGTATTCAGAAACTATCTGAAGATAGATTATTGGAGGAAAGCTTTATAGATGCTTACAAGCACAGATATTTACTGATTATTGTATCTATCATGCAAAAGCCTGAATTAGGGTAATAGCAACTTATTTGTATCTGGATTGGCGATTATATGGATATCTGTGATATACTTTTAAGGAGATCCAAGAGATATAGATCTAGGGCTTCTATTTTAGGTGATAATAGAGTCTATAGACCTTTCAGTAAAAACGTTGTCCACTTGAAGTGGGGAAAATAGTTCACTCTCAGAAGAGATATTGCAGACTGGGGAGGGGAAAAAGGAGACAAAACAAATAAAACAGTTACCAATTGTAAATAAAAGCTTGGAGAATATATAAAATATGGAAAACATGGAAACTAAGGGTATGGTGCCCCTTAAGCAATCCAAAGTAACAAACATTTGTAAGGGTAGAGCTCCAGAAATGAAAGAAATATATGATTCCCTGCCTGCTTCTACCCCCGTGTTGGTAATACATTCAAGCACAGGGCAAAAGCAGGATGACATAGAGCATGTGGAAACTAATAGTGATAAACTCAAAACAAATCTTTTGAATTATACCAATTTAAAAAAATCACCTGATTTGGAAGCAGTATTTGAAAGTAAAACAACAATACAAATAGAGGAGGGTTTATCTTTATTTCCACAAGAATGAGAATCTTATAATCATTTAACATCGATGTTAGATAATTCAGATTTTGTACAGAAACTTGAATCATCAGACTCATAAGCATTCTCCTTAGAATGATCAAAAACAAGCTGTGCAAGTTATTTATTAAATCCTCTGATGCTGTTCATAGGGAAAGGATGCAGAGATCAAAGGCTTTATAAACAACACAAGGTGGAAAACCATTATAATCCACATAACTTGACATGTGTTATTCAGGATCTTAGTCAGGCCATAATTGGCCTTAAGAAACTAGTCACAGCTGAAGTGGGAGCAAGAATAAAAGATAGACCAATCTCTAGGGGTTCCTTTACCTCTAATGCCCCTACAGAGACAAAAGTAAACAATATTGATATCAGAATGAATCCACCAAATATAGAATATAACAAATGTTTTACCAATGAAGGAAACTGTGTCTCTTCTATTCTATGCTTTCCAACCAAATGTAAGAAATCATAAAATAAAATCACATATTTTGCTAATGTAGTTATTTTGGAAAATTTAGGAGCATTAAAGGAGGAAGTTTCAAATATAAGGGTCGATATGTTTTCCAATCAGGCCATCATAAAACAAATACAAGGCAAAAAACCAAATAGGCTCTAATCCATCCTGTTACATTTGTGAAAAAGAAGAGCCTAAGGGACATGCTAATAAAGCAATAAAGGTATCTCTACCTCCTCCATTTAATAGAGACCAGGATTAAACAACAGAAGGTAAGAAAGGAAAAATGGAGTCTGGTAAAGATATGAAGGCTCCAAAAGTTCAAAAAAGCAGAAACCTAACAGAGATCATAAAGGATAACCAAAAAAAAAAAAGAAAACAAATAGGAAAGAAAAAAATGGTCTCAACAAATACAAACACAAAGGGATGCTAAGAATCAAACTAAGAAAGGCAGCCTTTTAAAAAACATAGGAGAACATGTCCTTAGGAAGAAACAGAGGAGCAAAACCAATTACAAAGAGAAACACAGTTAATTGGACAGCAGGAGTTGAATAAACAGAATGATTTTGAGGAATTACCTGTTCAAGAAGGGGACTGAAGTCTTGCAATATGTGAGGAAAATTTGGCTAGAGGGGAAGTTGAAGGAATATTAGCAGGACAAAAAGATGGGGGATTAAATATAAGGGGATGATCTGAGTATGTTATATCACCAGATACCTTTGTCTCATTTAATGCATATAAAGAAATTCTGGAAAATGTATCCATAGGTAGTAAATTTCTTACAGTAATACATGGTGTGGGACCTATAGAAAATGAAACATCAGAAAACCTGTTAAGATGAGTTAAATTTATATTGCATATACCTGCCAAGGAAGCCAACATATTTGTGGCACACCAATCAAATTTAGCATATAAGAACTGTGTCCTGCTGTATTTAAATAGTGAACATTTGGTCCACGAGATAGAAGAGCAAACAACCTGTTTAAAGACTTTAGGAACCAGAATCTCAGGCCCACTAAAAGTCCGAAGACCTACAGTATAGGGAAGATATGGGGATCCCAGATGGAATTGTTTAAAACAGAACCAGAAAAGATGATATAAATACTGTAGAATTAATAGAGTTCAAGAGGTTGATGGAAGAGGGATGCCTGGATATCGTAGCAGTCACAGAAACATGGTACACAGATAACCATGACTGGGATGGTAACATACCAGGGTACACAACCTACAGGAGAGACAGGGAGGGCAGAAGTGGGGAAGTAGCTCTCTGTAAGGGAAGGGATAAAAGCAACAGAACAAAAGAGTAAACAGGGAGGAGAGGAGGCACTGTGGGTCACCCTACAGACTGGAAATGGCACCACAATCTGCACAGGGTTGTATACAGACCCCCATGTCAGGGGGAGGGAATGGACAAGGATATGATAGAAGGCATACTTAGGATGGCAGAGAAAGGGGAGATAATGTTGATGGGGACCTTAATATGCCAGATGTTAACTGGAGCACCTTTGCTGCAGCCACATCCAAAGTAGGACCATTCTTGATGCCCTTCAGGTGGCATGCCTCAGACAGCTAATTTTGGAACCTACTTAAGAGGGAGCAATCTTAGACCTCATACTCTCAAATGGGGACAGTGAGAGGATCTCAGATCTAGAAGTGGGTAGCCATTTGGGAACCAGTGACCACCAAACAGTGTGGTTCACGATAAATTCAGCTACAGAGTCAAGCCATACAAAAGTGAGGGTTCTGGACTTCAGGAGGGCTGACTTTAGCAAGATGGGAGAGTGCCTTAGAAAAGCACTAGCAAACAGGCTAGAAGGAGGGGTGGAGTAACAATGGGAAATAGCAAACTGCCATCACAGAGGCAACAAGCCTTTGTGTGAAGCAAATAAACAAATCAAAATTAAAGAAAAAGCCATTATGGTTCTCAAAACAGGTGGCGGTGAAGGTTAGGGAGAAAAAGATAGCATTTAGGAAGTATAAGGAAATGCAGAAGGAGCAGGACAGAGAACTGTACCAGTTAAAGTGGAAGGAAGCAGGGAGGGTAGTCATAATAGCAAAGGCACAAACTGAGGAAAAGATAGCCAACTTGGTTAAGAAGGGAGATAAAACATTTTATAGGTACACTAGGGAGCAAAGAAAGACAAAGGGAGGGATACTGAGAATAAATAAAGAGGAGGGGGTGGGCAGAGAGGGACAGTGAAAAAGCAGGGATACTGAACAAATACTTCTGCTCAATATTCCCAAAAGAAGAGGAAGGGGAAGTACTTAATCCAGTCAACAGAAGCACTCTGGATAGGGGGGTCAATATCAGTCCTTTCACAGAAGAAAGGATTTTGAAAGAACTCCAAAAACTGAAGGTGGACAAAGGAATGGGGCCTGATGGGATTCACCCCAGAATTCTAAAAGAACTAAGGGGAGAACTAGTAACACCACTGACTACCCTTTTTAAAAATCATGGGAGGATGGTGTGGTACCTGAGGACTGGAGGAGGATGGATGTGATTCTCCTTCACAAAAGTGGGAGCAAGACAGAGTCAGGAAACTATAGACCTGTCAGTTTGACCTCAGTGGTAGGGAAAATGATGGAATTCTGGATTCAGTGCAAAGAAGTGCAAAGTAATGCACCTGGGAAACAAAAACCCAGGGGAAAAGTACACAGTGAGGGGTGGGATACTAACAACAACAAAAATGGAAAGGGACCAGGGGATAGTTATATCAGATGACCTAAAGGTGGGCAAGCAATGTGAGAAGGCAGTAAGGAGGGCTGGGCGGATACTGGGATGTATAGGGAGAGGCATCACCAGTTGAAAACAAGAAGTTGTTATTCCTCTGTACAGACAGTTGGTGAGACCCCATCTGGAGTACTGCGTGCAGTTCTGGAGACCCCATCTTTGTAAAGACATAGACAGGGTGGAGGCTGTCCAGAGGGGCAACCAAAATGGTGCAGGGTCTGCACCAGAAGACATACGAAGAGAGACTAAAGGAGCTCAATATGTATACCCTTGAGGAGAGGGGGGGCATGAGAGAATCTTTCAAGTACCTCAAGGGAATCAACAAAGTCCAAGGGGGCAGCATCTTTCAGAAAAAGAGATGTGCAAGAACAAGGGGGCACAATTTGAAGATAGAGGGGGGATGGCTCAGGGGTAATGTAAGGAAGTATTTTTTTCATGGAGAGGGTTGTGGATATATGGAACAGCCTTCCTGAGGAGGTTGTGGAGTCAAAAACAGTGGGGGAATTCAAGAATGCATAGGACAGACATAAGGCAATTCTACAGGGGGTAGGAGGAAGTAGGCTGTTGGTTAACTAGGATCTGCAACTTAAACATTATGTAGGGAAATGGGCAGACTAGGTGGGCCAAGTGCTCCTTATCTGCCATCAAATTCTATGTTTCTATGTCTACTTAGTGGACGCTTATCAGAGGACGAACAAGATGAATTTACTTATATGAGCCCTTTGGGCTCCTCTATCATATATTTGGCTTGGGCTAACTTACAAGCATTAAAAATGATTTAAAAATAATTGATTGTTCAGATTCCTCACATGCCCCAGTATCAATAATAATGGATACTCAAAATTCTTTAGAATGTCAAGAAGGTCTAATTAGGAACCTGGAAGATTTGGAAGTGATTAATGAAAGATGAAGTAGGTGGAACAGTCAAAATGTGACAATCTTTACAGAAATACTTAAATGTGGCATGGTATCTGATATTATGGATAACATGTTGAATCCTGGCATAAAAGGGGAGATAGTAGAAAGTTGGACATTATTGAATTTGTATATTAGACCCTTTATGAGAACAACAATCCCACATAAAAAGAAACAGAATATGCAGTTTAATAAAATATGCAAAATTGCAAAAAATAATCTCAAGAAGCAGGTAAGATACTCTAAAAACTTAAGAACAAAAAATAATATTATGGTATTAAATCAAACAAGGAAGCAATCTGGAATCACTTCTGAAGGAAAGAATTATTGAGTATCTAGAGGCCAGTGATGCAGAGGACCTAAGGCAGCATGGATTCACAGCGGGAAGGTCATGTCAGATGAATCTAATTGATTTCTTTGACTTGGTGACCAAAGTAGTAGACCAGGGAGGGCTGTGGACATGGCCTACCTAGACTTTAGCAAGGCATTTGACACAGTCCCACACAACAGATTAATAAACAAATTAGCCAGCCTGGGAGTGGGTCCCATGGTGGTAGCCTGGGCAAAACATTGGCTGGACAACAGAACACAGAAGGTAACAGTAAATGGAGTCCACTCTGAAGAAAGGGGGGTTGCTAGTGGGGTACCACAGGGTTCAGTACTGGGTCTGGTCCTTTTTAATATCTTTATAGGTGACATTGCAGAGGGACTAGAAGGAAAAGTATGCCTGTTTGCAAATAACACAAAGATATGCAACAGGGTTGATACACAAGGAGGGGTGAAATGGAAAAGAAGGGACTTGGAAAGGTTGGAGGAATGGTCAGATGTATTCCAGCTTGGATTCAGTGCAAAGAAGTACAAAGTAATGCACCTTGGAAATAAAAAACCCAGGGAAAGAGTACACAATGGGGAGGGGGGTATTAACAACAACAAAAATGGAAAGGGACCTGGGGGTAATCATATCAGATGACCTAAAGGTTAGCAAGCAATATGAGAAGGCACTAGGGATGGCTGGGGTAAACTGGGAGAGGCATCGCAAGTAGAAAACAGGAAGTTGTTATCCCTCTGTACAGACAGTTGATGAGACCCCATCTGGAGTACTGCATGCAGTTCTGAAGACCCCATCTCCCCAATGACATAGACAGGATGGAGACAGTCCAGAGGAGGGCATTAAAATGGTGCAGGGTCTGCAACAGAAGCCATATGAGGAGAGACTAAAGGAGCTTAATATGTATACCCTTGAGGAAAGGAGGGTGAGGGGGGGGACATGATAGAAACTTTGAAGTACCTCGAGGGAAACAACAAAGTCCAAGAGGGTAGCATCTTTCAGAAAAAGATATGTGCAAGAACAAGAGGACACAATTTGAAGATGGAGGGGGGACGGCACAGGGGTAATGTGATGAAGTGTTTTTTTCACAGAGAAGGTGGTGGAAGTATGGAACAGCCTTCCTGAGGAGGTTGTGGGGTCTAAAACTGTGGGAGAATTCAAGAATACATGGGACATACTTAAGGCAATTCTTGTGGGGGCTATGAAGAAATAGGTTGTTGGTTAACTAAGATCTGCAGCTTATCCAGTAGGTAGGGAAATGGGCAGAGTAGGTGGGCCAAGCAGTCCTTATCTGCTGTTAAAGTCTATGTTTTTATGTTTCTATATAAGAAGCTACTTGAAGTGGAACGAGGCAAATATTATAAAAGAATTGGAAGGAACTTAGAGAAACTATATATATTAAAGATATAAAGAAATTTTGGACACTTATGAGTAAAGGCTATTGGAGTTACACAAAACAGCCACTAAGGCGTATATACCACCCAATAATTGGGAGGAAGATTTTCAAAGTCTTTATTATACAGAATTGGAAAATCAAGATATAGAGAACAAATATGAGCTGAAATATTATTTACCCTAAATATATGCACCTTATTCAAAGTACATAGGAGATAATGAGATTAGAGCTGCAATAATGACGGTTCATGCAAACAAGGCTCCAGGACCAGTACAGTTATTGGCAGATATGTATAAATCCTTTCCAGATTGATGGATTCCTATTTTTAGATCTTTGTTTAATTTCATTGTTAAAAGAGATCAAATTCCATCTAGTTGGTTGGGAAGTATTTTTTCCCTTTATTTAAGAAGGGAAATGCCTCAGATCTCAAAATGTATTGCCCGATAAGTTTTATTGATGCCTCTCAAAAAATATTTTCTAGGATACTTCTACAAAGAATACAGGATTGGATTAATGAATGTCAGATTTTGAGGGAATACCTGAATGGCTTTAGATCAGGGTGATCAACCATACAACATTGTTATGTACTTTCACATATATATGGAAATATGTTAAAGTGAAGAAGGCAAGGCTTTTTTGTTGCTTCGTGGATCTGAGTTCTCTCTAAGTAACTTAGGTCTGGACCCTAACTCTATGTGCTGATTTGCTGACTACCTCGCAGAATGGAAACAGCAGGTTAAAGCTGAAGGTGATCTTTCTCCACTTAAACCTATGCTGAGAGGGGTGCCTCAGGGATCTATCCTTGGTCCCCTCTTGTTTGCGGTTTATATTAACAACATCAATGATACCATCAATAAAGCCAATATCCACTTGTTCGCTGACGACACAGTACTTTACTTGAGTCACCCTACTCCGGAAGCAGCCTGTGAAGACCTCCAAGAAGAATTTAACCTATTACACTACCAGCTCATAAGCAAAAAGCTTCTGCTTAACGTGAAAAAAACAAAATCGATGCTCTTTTCCCTTTCCTCTTATGCGGCAAATCCTGCATGCGTGGGGGCTATCCCTCAGATCACCACAGCACTTGGAGAAAAAATAGAGCATGTGCCAAAATTCAAATATCTGGGTGTATGGCTCGATCACAAACTCTCCTTCTCTGAACATCTCGAAGAACTTCAGAAGAAACTAGGACAAAGATTAGGACTTTTCTACAGAATTAACCGCTTTCTTACTAAGGAGGCCAAACTGCAGTTGGTTCAAGCAACCTTCCTTTCACTACTAGATTATGTGGACCTTCTCTATAGCCACTGCACTGCCTCTACCCTGGCAAAATTGGACACACTTTCCACAGAGCAATCAGGTTCATAACCGGCCTTCCTCTTTCCACACACCATTGATCCTTGTACTCAGCAGTGGGCTGAACTTCCCTTCATTATAGGAAAAATAGAAATGCCACTCTTTGGGCCTTCAGCACTGTAACCAACAAGTTCCCCCATTACGTCTCTGATTGTATTCCCCAGAGTATGATAGGCACCTATGCTCTCAGAAGCTATTCTCTAATCACCCTCCAAGTTCTGAAGGTCAAATCTCATTTTAGCAGAACTGCCATAAGTTTCTCGTTGCCTACCTTGTAGAACGGTTTGCAAAAAAACTTGAAGCTGAGCTGTCCTGTTAGTCTGAATATTTTCAAGTCACTCTATGACCATGTGATGAAAGAATCCTGCAATTGTTACCCACATCGCTAGTTCACCTACTCTACAGTTCCCACCTATCCATCCTGCCTCCCACCCTGCCTCTTTCTCCCTATCTATAGTCTGCTTCTCTCACTCTTTCCTGTCTGTCTTTAGCCTGGGCCAAGTGCCACCACCTCCCATGAAGTATGCTGGATACCATTTCCTTCCCCATCATTATCGTCCTAAACTGTATCCCACTGCTTTCTGTTCTTGAGTATGGCCTAGTCCCACCCTCTTCCCTGAAGTATAACAGAAACAATTCCTTCTCCTTCAGTATCTCCCTAATCTGGTACTGCCCAGACTGCCTTTCTCACCCTTTTTAAGTGAACAGGCCAGCTATGCCAACTGATAAGCCTATCTGTTGTAAAGCTCCATACGTTCATATTTTGTTGTACATATGCTGATTTTTCTTCTTTGTATAATATTGCTTTATAGTTCTACCTTGCTACTGTACTGTATATATTGTATGTTTTTTTTCTCTCTGTATATTATTGCACAATGTCTACCATGTTACTGTACAATGATGTTCTCATGACCAGGTCCATCTTGCAAATGAGCCTCGCTCAATGGTGCCCACCTGGATAAATAAAGATTTTGATTGAGATTGACTGATTGAGTTCAGCTTTTGAAAGTATAAGTAAACCTTTATCATGAAGGAAATTGAAAAATTTGGGGATGAACTCAGTCTTAGTTATTTTAATAAGGCCACATTCCAATACATAGACCAGGGTACAATATAACCAATTTGGAGGTATTAATTCATTAATTAAGACAAATTGTGTGGCCAGACTGTTTTTAACATTAATATAAATAATATGTTAAAGAGCTTGGAAAATCCATATTTTCATTCATCTGCAGTAGGAAATAAGAAAATATCATGTCTCACTTTTGCTGATGACATTGTTCTAATTTCAACTTCCCTGTTAGGTTTGCAGATAAAAGTAGACCATTTTTCCACATTATGTACAGAGAACAGACTTTTGTTCAATAGATATAAAACCAAGATGGTTATCTTTGATAATAAGAGTAGGAAATTAACTGTTTTAAATGTCGATATAAATAAATTGAAAACAACAAAATGTTACAATTATTTGGTGGTTAGGTTCATGGAAAATTGAACATGGAAGACTTAGATATTATACCTCCAAACTGAATTAAAAACTGCTGCAAATGTATTTAAAAGCTTTATTATAAAGACAAGTAAGAGCTCAGTGGAAGGAGCTGTAATGGTTATCAATGAAAAAGTACAATCCAGCCTTTTATATGCATCATAAATATGGGGACATACTGAAATTAAACCCCTTAATACAATTATGAATAAATTATGATATCTACTCATGATTCCACAATCAGTTCATTCAGAATTAATAAGATTTGAGCTGGGTTAATTTTCACTCCAAACTTTGATGATGGAAAAACAGTTAACGTTTCTATTTTGACTTTATACACTGCCAGAGTTAGTTCAGTTCAAGTTTATTGTTCAATTTATAAAAGTCATTACAAACAATACACCATAATCAATACAAAAATATTACAAAATACATAATGCACTTTCAGAATTTACACATATACGGTATTGCACTCTTAATATATTCATGTAGACCAGTGTTAACATAGTACATCTAATACTGCACATTTCTCTCATTCTGGACCTCTGATATTTATTTGATTTTATTTAAAGTTTGATGACCGGGTTGGCCCACTGAGATTAAAAATCCCTTTTTCAGGGGCGACCAAGGGAAATACATTTCCAGTAAACAACATGCATTTTTGCCATAATCATAAAGAGAATAATGTATGTGTACCAGTGCATTACTGGTGAGTAATGCCATCGAGAGGTTCTGGACATGTAGGAACCTCGAGAGTGAAGCTCGAGAGGTTCTCGTGTCCAGAACCTCGAGATGTTTTCACTCGCCGGTAATGTAACGGTACACATACATTATTTTTATTACTATATGGATCAGGTGTGGAACATTTTGTAGCTGTATGACAGCAGTTAAAAACTTAAGACCACTGAATGTGATGTAGGTGAGACGGTTTCAGTTCAGGGTGCTAGGCAGTGAGTCGGGAGAAGGCAGTTGTGGCACGGTGCTCCACATAGTGATGTCACTGGTCAAAAACAGCAAAATGTGGGTCGCAAAGATGTCCATGGTGGAAAACGGGACTGTAGTATGCAGTACAGAGTAAAAAAAATGCTGTGATGAGGTCTGAGAACTTCTTTCGCTAAGCAAGTGAGAGAGCCACCATGTTTTCTGCATTGTGTGCCTGCCCACACACAAAAAGGGGCAAATTGAAAGGCATGCTGTAGAGACGTTGGGAAGGAAACTAGCACTTACGCTGTTCTGTTTTGCTGGTAATCCTATTGTTCAGGTCCTGAACGATAGTATTACTGGACCTGAACAATAGTATTATCACTCTTGAAGTGTACTATTATCACTCTGGGAGTGATAGTATTATCACAATTTTTTTGTATGCATTAGTAGCATATTAAATCACAAATCCATATATTAAAATACAGAAATTCAATATTAAGCTTTAATCTCAATTCTCAACAAGACTGATGTACTGTATGAATATATCACACTGAAAAACTATAATTTCAATGTTGGTGCTTATTTTCTTTAGTAATATTTTATTTCTTTCCATCAACTATTTTAAGGAGGGAGGCCACATGGTAAAACACTTGTTCATTTCTTGTTTTTAAGAGATGCGTAACCAAGTGATATAGTTCATATTCAAGATGCTTAAGGTGTTCTCCGAGCAGATGTTTCCTGTTTTTTTTTATATAAGTGACATAACATCACTAAATGCACGAAATCATCCTTTCCCATCCCACATCCACATTGCCCTTCCCTTCTTTCTGTTTTAATTTCCTTCTTAGCTGCCAGAGTCTTGTTTTCCCAGATATTGTCTTGAAGAAGAAATTCAATATTCCACAATGGGTTTCCAACCATTGTCTATTCAGTTAATCAAGGGGAAATATTCCCAATAGACCTTGGTCACTTGCTCAGTGAAAAATACTTTAGAACCTAGTCAAGAAATAATTTCACAATTAAAAACTAGGATAAGAGACATGGAAATTTCATTTTTTTTTTTCATCTCTTGAATCTAAAACATTTCAGATGGTATAAAATGTTCAAAATTAAACACTCAGTGGAACCATATCTAAGAAAAATAATTGATCCATTCAAGAAGTATACATTGACAAGATTCAGACTGGAACTGTATAGAGCAAATATAGACAAAAAAGACTGGGTGCTTCCTTGCCATTTTGTAAATGTAATATGAATTGTGAGGATGATTTAAAACATATGTTACTCATTTGCCCCATTTATATAAAAAGGAGGCAGGAAGAATTGAGTAGCTTGCTGAAGGACCTCAATATCCCCCCTGACCAAACAGTTAATTATTTATGTAATTCATATAATGAAAATGTTTCCAATGAGGTATATAGTTATGAGATAGTAGCATCTAGGATCTGGAATGATACTACATATATTATTGCATTTTAAGAAATAGGAGATTTCACTCACAAACTGTTATCTGTATAATATGGATGCACTTGGGATTCAAATTGTTTGAATTGAACAGTTTATAATGATGTTTTAAGAGTTGTATTAACTGATCACGGAATGTATATATGTATATATATATATATATATATATATATATATATATATATATATGTGTGTATTTATTTATTTATTTTAGTCTTTGGTAGTCATGAAGGCCTACTAGGCACAAGTGCCTGTTTTCAGGGGTGACCTGGGAGCACTTGGAAGGTTAAGTGACTTGCTCAGAGTCACACAGTATGCATGTGGAGGTAGTGGGAATCAAACCCAGGTCTGCTGGATGTACCAAGCTCATTCAGAGCTCTTTATTCTAACCTCTAGACTATACTGCCAACCCTAAATATTACTATTTTAAAATGTTGTGTGTATTATATATGCTTGTAACGCATTACAGCCAAACAAAAAATTAATTGATTGTTACTCCTGGTTGTAGCTGCAGCAGGGAAACTCCAATCTATGTCCAGTAGATTGAAGTCTCCCACTATCAGTACCCCCCCCCACCGAGAGCCAATTTTCAGATTGCTTCCACCATTTCCTTATCAATCACTTCCCCTTGTGCTGGATGTCTGTAGATCACTCCTGGTCTATTAGTGGACCCTTTCCATCTTCCTAGAATGACTCACAGTATCTCCTCACCTCCCTGCCCCCACTGTATTTCTGTGGCTTTAATGTTATCCCTTACATATAGAGCCACTCCTCCCTACTTTCTACCTATGCTGTCCCTTTTGAAAGGTGTATATTCTGGAATGGTTACTTCATAGTCCTGGTTTGCATTGAACCAGGTCTCTGTGATGGTGACTAGGTCCAGGTCCACTTCTGTCATGGTGGCCTTCAGGTCTACAATTTTGTTGTTCAGACTTCTTGCATATGCACACATGGCTGTCAAGGCTATGCTGCTGCCCTCTATCTCTTTTCCCTTTTGCCTTCCCTTTTACTTCACACTATGGGCTAGATATTCAAAGATTGGACACAAGCTGCAACAATGGCAGCTTGTGCTGATGGCCCCTGCATCAGGGACCTTGTGCCCAATTCGGTATTGGACAGGGTCCCTAAGCCTGTGTTCTACAGCTTGCAGCATCGGTCAAGCAGGCAAACCATCCACCAAGAATGCTGTAAACCATGGGTTGGATGGCCAGCAACTGCATCAGTGGTAAGGGCCATGTCAGTGGTTGCTCCCAAGCCCCGTTCTGCCAGTACATCATATTACTATAATAACATTCCAACCCTGGTGATCCAGTGCCACCTCCCTGCCCAGATCTGCCAGTACAATGTAATAATAAATAACATTGACACACTGAGTATCCAATGTCTCCCCACCCCAACCCACCTTGATCCACTGGTAAATTGTATGAATATAGTACAGTAAATCCCTGATGATCCACTAGCCCCCCTCTCCCACACCAATGCCCAATGCAGGTAGTGCCCTCTACCCCGCTCCCCCTGAGGCTGTGGAGGGGGGGATTAGATCACCAGGTTGGAACCATGGTATGAACAGTAGAATGTACAGGCAGTTTGAGATGGGGAGCAGGGCACTAGATCACCAGGGTGGAAGTGTGGTATGCATATTACAATTTACAGGCAGTTCAGGATGGGGAGGGCACCACAGATCACCAGGAGGTGGGTGTCATATATATATATATATATATATATATTACACTGGGGCGTGACACTGTGGTGCACAGTTAGCAATCCTCCCAGAGGGTGTCTAAGTACCTTTATGCCTGCTTTTTGATGGTTTAAGGATACTTAGACCATTGTCCACTGGAAGGGTTCTCTGAATATGAGTTTAGGGGATATGGCAGCCTGCATCTGCTGCAAGCCCCCTAGTGCCATGCTGCAGCCATTTTTGTGGCACAAGTCTGGCGCAAACCCCAGTTTACTCAAGTAGCCTGCATTCACTGCAGGCTGCTTTGCAGAATAGTTCCCGGCTGCATCTTCAGATGCAAGGTGTCAGTTGTGGCACAACTGTTTGCCACAAGCACATTGCATCTGAATTAGGACTTAGAAAATCCAGCCCCAAGTTTTTTAGTTTTATTCTTGTCTTACATCCCCTGACCTTCATTGTTGTTCGACCCTTATCAGGTATTGTCTCCCTCCTTGCATACTTTGCTTGTCTTTTGAGCTTGTGGGGTAGGGCAGTGTTTGTTCTTCTGCCTCCTTCCTCCTCCCCCCTTGGCTAGTTTAAATGCTTGCCAATGAAGTATTTAAATCACTCACTGAAGACCATGGCTCCCCTTCTGGCTGAATGCAGACCATTGCTTTTGTACAGGTGCTCACCCCTCCTGGTTGGGCCCCAGTCCCCAATGAAGCCCAACCCCTGCTCACCACACCATTCCATTAGCCATATGTTGAAGTCTCTGATGCGTGTTCCCTAGCCTCCACCTTGCCATGACAGACAGCACCTCCAAGAATACCACAGAATGTGTTATCTGCCAAGACCCCTCCCCAACTAACTAAACTCCTCCTGAACTAAGTCTAACCCTGCCTCACCCCTTGTCAGGTAATTTGTCTCCTGATGGACAATGACATCTAGCTCCCTCCTCCTTGCTACCACCCTGGTGATCCTCAGGATCTGCTTTCCATCTATCTGAGCCATGCCTCTGGGTAGACACTTTGCCTCCCTCTCTCCCTCACTTCCTATTCCCAAATCTTTCCACTTGATGATGGAGTCCTCCATCAGGATTTGCTTCCTCCTTCTCTGGGATCTCTTGCCACCTATCTTTGGGGCTCCCTTGTGGAGGACCTGCTCATCCTCCACTGTCACTACATCAAGTGCCACTCTGGGACCATTCTGCTCCTCCACTGCTGCGTAGGTGTTCTGTAGTTGCACTGGCTATGGGATGTGCATCTGCTCCATCTTCTTCACCTTACCCAAGCCCATCGTAATCCATCCACTTCTCCTGTCTGGCAACTTCTGAGGAACCAGTGGCAGACTTGGGGGTCCCTGGGTGGGGGAAGAAGCTATCTGAATCTGAGCTAGCTTGGCCCGGAGACTAGCAACCTCCTTCCTCAGACCAGTGAGGTGCCTGCAGATGAGATAACAACATAGCATAGCATCCAGAAGGTCCTCCTGAAGACAGCTGCCCCACTGCCTCTGCACTAGATCACTACCATCATCCTCTTCTCTCTCTCTCTCTCTCCTCTCTTTCTTTCTTCCTCCTTCCCTAGTCTCTTCCATTTCCACTCTCCTCCTTTCCCTAGCAGTTAAGTGATGGGGAAGGGAATCTGTAGCTGCTTTCCCCTGTTCCTCTCCCAAATCTGCTACTTCTAAAAGCTCAAAATGGAGCTTGGGCACAGCTGACTCTGCTTTCACAGGCTAAGACACATGATGCAAGAAGTAGTTCATGGCACAAAAGGCCAAGACATATGACACAAGTGGTTAATGGGGGATGTGGCTAGCACTGGATGAAGCTGGCATCCTGATTATATCTCTCATCTCCTCCTGAGATTATTATAGCATCATCATCCTTCCTCAACATTGCTTTTCGACTGAATGTAGTGGCAATCTATTACTACTTAACTCTTTTACCATCCAATCTAATTTTGAATACATTCATGCACTGATCTTTGTGGCAATAACCAAATCAAAGATATTACTTTACTAAGCACTTGCTGACTTCAGGCTAATCCTCAGCACAGCATCAGTGCCCAATATGGATAAAATTGAACTGATGTTCAACATAATCCTGACCAAACATCAAGACATTGAACATCACTCCTCTGCACAATCTGAACAATTCAATCAACTATCAGACAAATCCATAGCAAACAAAAAATAGAGTGTGCAGAATGAAGAGTCCTGCCATGAGCTACGTACCATCCTCAGAGACCAGACACAAACTATTCAAGCTTTACAAGTCAAAGTGGATGATTTAGAGAACAGCAGGTGCTGCAACAATCTAAAGCTGAAATGGGTAATACGATTCTATTACTGCATCATATTTTGCCAAACGTTACAAAACAACAAGGGGATATGCAATATGAAATGGAATGGGACCATCCATCTTTTACCTTGATGCCCAAATCAGGAGAATACCCTTGGCCAATTATAGTAGCCCATTTTCTCTGTTTTCAAGCCAAGGAAGAAATTCTTCATCAGACCCAGGAATTAGGTCCCCTGGATTGGCAGGGCCACAAAGTCAAGATTTATCAAGACTATTCCAAGGATCCTATCACACACTGATAGGCATTTACAGAGGCCCAAAATGTGTTTCATAGAGTCGGCATCTGTTTCGCATTACAGTACCTGGCTATGCTCAGAATCCTGCACAATGGCACCTCAGTGGAATTTCATACCCCCCGATTCGGCTATGGCTTATATTCAGAAAAACTGGCCTGCAGTTATGATGTCCTCTAAGCCCCTGGCTCACCAACAAAAGGAGTATGAATATTCAAACTTAGCAATGGAGACAATCCCTGCCTCCATAGCAGACAATCCTCCGATCCGTACTACACAAGTTAAGTAATAGAATGTGTGGATGCTGCCATCCAAACAAAAGCACAGAAATCACAATCGGGTTGGCCACAAAAACTCTCTAGTCCCTGGCCAATCAAGAAGTCAGAGCCACAGTGATCAATCCAATGATTCTGACGATGCTCCCTCTCCACTGCTTAGAAATAATCAATATCCCCCCACTGCTCCATGAGGCCTTGCCTGAAACCTCTTCATCGGGCTTAGTTACACCAGCTCCAACTAAAGCTCTGCTTCCCTCGAATCCCCCAGAATCACAGCTCGTTAATGTGACACCTAAAACATGGGTAGAGATAGCGGCAGGTTCAAAACCAATTGGGATCCTGACCTCCAACACACCTGCTGCCCTAAATGGACAACAGAGTAAACCCATTGATTTACTACTCACCCATCTTCCAGACACCTGACTTTTAATGGTATACTGATGCTACCACAACACTTTTACATTGCCCAAGACTACAGCAACAAAAGCATCAGGTTGCTGTAGTGTCAGCATGGGACCCCAGCACTACTTTCTGGGTATATTGCACCTCCTCCCCGAAACAACTCTGACCTGGAGTTGATTATTTCAGTAGCAGGGGAAAAAGAGAGCAGAGCCCCTTGAAGAAAACAAAGTGTTTTGTGTGACTCCTTTATGCCAACTGCAAATGTGATCAACATAAAGGAGTCGTCATAACATTAGTCGACAACTAAATTGTCGACCGACTGTCATGGATCTGCTTTTCACAGGCCCTCTTGGTTTGTACTAATGTTTAATCTTGGCTACATTGGCCATTTGCTAAATGAGATGTCTTGCTGTTATGGGCGACTCCCATGTTATTGAGCCCCTTATGCTTTTAAAACTGTGACTAACATTCAAGTGATTAGGGTGTTTTGTCTCTTATTTCATTTGATTAATGTTAAGACTGGCTGCAAGTGCCATATGAGGCTGCTAGCACAAAGCTGAGTTTCTTTTTAGGTTCCTATTACAGTGGTTCTGTGATTTTCTTTTGCGCTCACTAAATCCAGAAGAATGTTAATGTTGGTAATAATAGATATGTCTTTCTTGACAAATGGTTGCTTACGTTATGGGTGCTAGGATCAATTGAAAAGATGAGATGCTTTTCATTCTCCCTGTACTAAAATGAACCATTGCCATTCCTGCCCCAAGTATGGATATAGCTCACATAGCTCTGCCCTATTTCTTGAGAACCTGTTTGCATCATGGCATCATGAGAGGGGTGAACGCTCTTTTCTGGCTCTGAAAGCATGGCAGTGGTTCATTCCTTGAGGGATAGTATGGTGTTCTGACAGGCCTTGCATACAGATATAACGGCATCTGTGACATTAGATTAATGGCTTGCATACTGTTAACCAGCTTCTGCTTAATGCAAAGCGAGCCTGCTGTGCGGACCTGTACTTAATGTAAAAGGCTCCTATTTGAAAGATTGAAAGATTTATGTACCCTTCTAGCTGGTTGCAATATACTTAGCCAGAAGCATTAAGGACAGCACCCATGGCTATCACTTTAGAAAACTATTTAGTGAGTCCCTCATGTTCTTTATACTGTGGCCAAAACCCAAATGATCAGGGTGTTTTATCTCGTATTACATTAGAATAATATTACGATTGACTGCATGCCATATGAGGCTCCTACTGTGAAGCTGAATTTCTTTGTTAGGTCTCACTTACTGTTGGCTCATCATTTTCTTTTGGGCTGTCAAATCTAGTATAATGTTAATATTGATAGTAACAGTTATCTTTCTTTTTTTTAACAAATGTTTGCTTTACTATGGGCACTAAAATCAATAGAAGAATTGGAATATCTTTCATTTTCCCTACACTAATTTGAAACATTACATTCCCTGTTACCAGTTTGAATATTGCTAATAGAGCTCTGCCCTAATTCTTGAAAGCATGCTTCTATCAGTGCATTATGAGAGGATTGAGAACTCCTTGCTAATGTTGAATGTAGGGTAGCGGTTCATACTCCAAGGGATGATCTGATGCCTTGACAGGTCATGCACACAGTTACAGTGGCATCTGCAGTATCAGATTACTTGCTTGCTCACTATTAGCTTGCCTGTGCTACATGTGGCGTGATCCCATTGTATAGTTCCTGACTTACTTACTGTAAAAGGCTTCTCTCTGAAGGAGTTGTGTAAACATAGAAACATAGACTTTGACGGCAGATAAGGAACACTTGGCTCACCTAGTCTGCCATTTCCCTACCTACAGGATAGGCCGCAGATCCTAGTTAACCAATAGCCTATTTCTTCCTACCCCCCACAAGAATTGCCTTATGCCTGTCCCATGCATTCTTGAATTCTCCCACAGTTTTAGACCCCACAACCTCCTCAGGAAGGCTATTCCATGCATCCACTACCCTCTCTGTGAAAAAATACTTCCCCATATTGCCCCGGAACCGCCCTCTGTCTATCTTTAAATTGTGTACCCTTGTTCTTGCACGTCTCTTTTTCTGAAAGATGCTACCCTCTTGGACTTTGTTGATTCCACTGAGGTACTTAAAAGTTTCTATCATGTCCCCCCTTCCCTTCTTTCCTCAAGGGTATACATATTAAGCTCTTTTAGTCTCTCCTCATACGGCTTCTGTTGCAGATCCTGCAACATTTTAGTTGCCCTCCTCTGGACTGCCTCTATCCTGTCTATGTCCTTGCGGAGATGGGGTCTCCAGAACTGGACACAGTACTCCAGATGAGGTCTCACCAATTGTCTGTACAGAGGGTTAATGTGTGGGGCTATGGCAAATTTGGGAATCATACTGGGGGTCCTATATGTGATGTGTATTGTGGGGATGGATTTTGTAGATGTTAAAGAAATCCCCCCCTCAGTACACATACACTTATAATCAGAATGTGATGGGTCATGTGTATGTATTAAGTAACTATAGTCTGTTACAAAGTCATATAATAGGTACATGTTATAAATATGTGGGTTATAAGATTGGGTTTGAGATGAGGTCATTTAAGGGGTTGTTGGGGATGTTATTTCTGGTAGTAGATATAACAAAGTCTAATCTGCTATTAAGGGCTGGGGATATTGAAGGTAACCCTGGTCCAATGTGTAATGATTTAGTGGACTTAGATTACTTTACTACTGCTGGTAAAGGTATGTGTATTATGCATTTTAACATCCACAGCCTTATTTCAAAATTTCACGAGGTTGAGGCATGGGTAACAAACTATCAGCCTGATGTTTTGGCAATTAGTAAAACATGGTTACACACCCAAATCACTAATGATCAAATCAAAATCCATGGTTACACAGTTCACAGAAAAGATAGATTGATAGGAAAGGCAGGTGGAGTTTTATTTTACTTTAGGGATAATTATACTGTATATGAGATTGATATGGTAACTAGTTCTCTTAAATACTGTGAACTTTTGTCTATCCAAATTGCCATTGGTATGGTTAAGAAACTGACTATATGCTGTGTGTATATACCCCCAAAAGTAAGTACATAGGGCCTACAGGAGTTTTCTGAGTTGCTAGCCCTTAACACTGTGGGTGAAACCATTGTGTTGGGAGATTTTAATTCAAATTGGTCTAGGAATGGAGTACCTAGGCTGATAGATGTCTTGTCACACACACACACCAGTCTTCATCAATTAATTAACATCCCCACAAGATTAAACCTGAAAACAAAAGCACACTGTGCTTGATTGGCTTCTCACAAACAAAGTAAATTAGATTTTAAGGTGTGGTTTGATTTCAGATTCACTTAGTGATCACCGCCCTATATTTTGCCTCTGGAAACATTCATATAGACATACAATAAAGCCTACGATCTCTGAGTTTAGAAACTTTTCAGGTTTTGATGTTACTGGTTTCAGAGATGGCCTACAGAACATAGATTGGTCTTTTCTTAAGTTAATTCCTGATGTTAATTGTGCTTTGCATTACTTTATCACAGAATTTACTAGGGTACTGGATATGTATGCTCCATTTATCAGAAGACATGTTAGAGGTAAAAAATCTAAATGGTTAACATCTCCTTTATTTAAATTATTGAAAGAACGGGACAAATTATGGAAACATTACATGACAAATCAAACGGATGTAAATTTACAGAATTACAGGTGTTTAAGGAATAGTTGTAAGGCTGAGATAAAGAAAGCTAAGGCTCAATATCTGAGGCAACAGCAGACTGCAGAATTGACAAATAGTGCAACATTTTGGAAAACCATTAATAATATGATTGATCCTCGGCTTGAATCAAAGTTTCATATGAACAAAGGAGGTGAAAAAGTAACAGATCCTCTAACAGTGGCAAATTAATTTAATGTATTGTTTACTGATTTGGATCATTATAGAGCCCAATATAAACCAGGTTTAGTTGATAATAATACAGGGAGCTGTATGGATAACCCAAAATTTTATCTAAAGGTAGTCACGCATTCAGAGGTGTTTAAACTTCTGAAGCAGCTTAAGATAGATACATCTTGTGGCTTTGATGGTCTGTCTCCTGAATTGTTGCATTTAGCTGCAGCAGTGATAGAATACCCTGTTAGCTTGATTTTTAACTTGTCTTTTTGTTTGGGAGAAATGCCTGATCTGTGGAAACATTCTTAGGTAATGCCAGTCCATAAGGCAGGTTCAACTAGTGAATTTATAAATTATAGACCAATCTCTATTCTATCAGATTTAGCTAAATTACAGGAAAAGATAGAGTTTAGGCAATTGTCCGACTATGTGGAAGCACATGGTCTATTATCGCAATGCCAGCATGGCTTTAGAAAGGGGATGGGTGTTGAGATTGCCTTGGTCAAGTTCATGAGCGTGGTCCATGAGGGCATGGAGAGGGGACGCCTGACGGATGCCGGGTTCATGGACTAGACCAAGGCATTCAAATTGGTGGATCATTCCCTTTTAGTTGAGAGGCTTAGTTGTATAGGGGTGGGGACTCCAATATTGTCTTGGATATCAAATTATCTTTCAGACAGGTTTCAGAAGGTAAAGATTGGTAGTAGTTTGCCTGACAAGGCTTTGGTCAAGTGTGGAGTCCCACAAGGCTCCATACTGGGGACAATTTTATTTTCTTTATTTTTTGATTCAGTCACTTCATCTATTAAGGATGCCCATGTTGTTTTGTATGCAGATGATGCTGTTGTCTTTAGTTATGGGGGAACATTGTCAGAACTTAATGTAACTCTGACAAAGGAACTTAAAGCAATACAAAATTGGCTGATAAATATTAAATTATTATTAAATAAGCAAACAACAAAAATGATGGCCTTTGGCTCTCCTATTAAGCTAAAAGCTGCTGGTTCTGGTTTACAAGTTGAGTCATTAGATGGGGTTTTGTATGAAAATGTAAGCAGCGTTAAGTACCTGGGGGTAGTTTTAAATTCAACATTAACATATGAGTCACATATACATGCTATTACATCTAAAATACATTCTAAAATTGCTTTATTATATAGGTTGCATAGTTTTTTGAAAGATGAGGCTCATATGGCAATAGCTAATCAATGTCTTCTGCCTATCTTGAATTATGCCTCAGTAGTGGTGGATAATGCTCCTTATAGTACATTAAGGCAGAAATCAGTATTGCTACACAAAATAGGAAGATCTGCATTATTAATACCCAATAATGTACATTATTGTACTATATTGGAGAATCTTGGATGGCTATCAGTTGAATATTATTATAAGTTTGTACTATCTAAATTTGTTTATAAAACACAACAAATGGGGCACCTTTAAAACAAAAAAATCAGCTTGTGACTCTTAGTCTTAAATTACATACTAGATCATCAGGGGATTCATCTATGTTAAAAATTCCATTTATGTACACTTCAAGAGGACAGCGATCATTTGCATATTGTGCACCTAAAATATGGAATGATATTCCAGTACACGTAAGAGGCATGGGTAGTTATAGGTCATTTACAATAGCCCTGAAAACACATTTCAAGAATTTGTCTAAATGCAGATGCTGATTAGATTGATATTTTTCTGACTGGATGTATTAGCTATGAAATTACAGTTCCTGTGATATGGATTTTTGCACAATAGCTGAATTGTATTGGAGTTTTTAAATTAATGTGTAGATGTGGAAATTATATTCCTATTTAATTATGATTTGTATTATGTTTTATTTTGTTTTATGATGTCTTTGTATGTATCTTGATTGACCACAAGTCATACCTGTAAAAGGGATTGTATCCCGGTGTACTTACCAGTATACAAATAAAAATAAAAATCAGCAAGCTTGGTTACCCTTCCCCCATGAGGCAGTGGGGAGAGTCTAGGGTGTTATTTTAACCCATTTCCTTTCCTTGCATCCACATACTCACTTGTATTGTACTGTACTGTACCTATTTGTAATGCGTCTGGTTCTGTTGCCCTTAATGGGTTTTGTGTTATTTGTATTGTTCAAGTTTGCTTCTAAATTCTCTAAGTATAAGCTATCTATTTTAAAAGACAATAATAAGACACATACACTGTTAGACCAGAGCACACAAGAAACTATCAGACTCCTGCCAAGACTATTTCTGATGCCAGCTTTTCAGTACTTGCTTGCCTTTTTCTTGTCACAAACCCACGACCATTCCAAACACTCATATATTTATAATGACTGAGCTTAGATGTCACAGTTGGAATGTCTGGAGACTTAACTCCCAAATCAAATGCAAGCAAGTACTGATCCATCTTCAGAAACTTAATGCCCAGGTGATTTGTTACAGGAAACCAAACTCAGTGAGTTTGAATCCCAGAAATTCAAATGTGGGTGGGTAGGTGTTGAGATGCATTGCATAACCCAATCTAAGAAAAGAGGTCTCTTTATCTTCATTCATAAGAACTTGCACTGGACCCTTCACACTACCCTTAAAGACACAGAATGCAGGTTGGCCCAGTGGCACAGAGGTTTGAGGCACTGGATGCCTTACCTCATGCTATGCCGGCGCTCCAGGTTTGGGAACAACCTTGGGTTGTCGGGGTGCCCATTGGGGGGGAGGGCAGAACAGGATTGAGCATGCCAGTGGGCAGCCCTCCTCTCCTGAAGGTGGTGAGAGTGGGTTGGCACCCACTGTAGTTCCACTCCCACTGGATGGAGGTCCAGTGGGTAGCATAGGTGGAGAGGGGGTGGCAAAGTATCCGGAGGCAGAAGGAGCTGAGCTGGTGCCATGGGGTGTGAAGCGTGCCTCCACACGCTTGCATGGCTGTGTGCCAGGGCCTGGGGGGGCAGGGGAGAAAATTCAAAAACATACACATGTGTCCCCATCACCAGTTGGCGGGTGGAGGCAATGGGGACCAAAAAAGCTCAATAAAAAAAGACACAGATGGGTCACAGCAATATTTAATACCCCTTAAGGTCCATTTATTATACTTAACCAATATGCCACTAATAATGATGCCCCTCATTTTGTCCACAGTCTCACTGCAGCAATATCCAGCTTTGCTGGCCCACAAACCCCAGTACTAATAGGAGGGGACTTTAATTTGACACTTGACAGTACTGTGAACAGAAGCCATGGTAAACCTGAGCCACATGTACAGGCTGTACTGCGTGTTCTACTATGGCTTAAAGATCAAGCGCTCACAGATATCTGGAGACAACCCTAGAATGTGAGACTATATGTACCACTCTCATGTACATGGAACACTTAGTCACATCAATATATATGGCTTACCTCACAACACCTCACTCTGTTGATAACAACTGTGGGATATTAAATCCTTGGTTATATCTAACCATGCCTTCATTCAACTATATATATTATTTGGTATTTCTCCATAATGCTCCCTCAGTTGATGGCTGGACCCCATCCTTTTATTAGATTCACAATTTAGAACATTGCTTCAGAATGCCACAGCTTAATACTTTACAGATAATGACAATGGCTTTACCTCTGGGTGTGTACTTTAGAAGACCTTAAAGGCTAATTTCAGGGCAAGAATTATAGGATTTTTAGCCTATCACTGTAAAGAACATAAAGCATTGGCTTCCCTAGAAACCCAGCTGGCAGTTAAAGAAGCACCCCTTAAATCCAGCTTACACAGCACTAAACAGTCTCCATTAAAGACAGAGATATTTGCTCTTCGTCATGAAATAAATATACTTACTGCAAGAAAAGTTGAACTTGCAATTTTAAGATTAAAACAAAAAGACTAAAAAAGTGGAGAAACAAGTGAAAAAGTTTTAGCGTACCATTTTAAAAACAACAACAATTTGGATGACATTCCCTCAGTTCTTTCCAAATAAGGTTCCCTTAGTACTAAGCCTCAAGAGATAAATGAGGTTACGTCGGATTTCTATCAACAATTATATACATCAGCCTCTTCTCCCACTCCCCAGCAACTTTCAACTTTCCTTGGTAGTGTACCACCTCCCAAACTTGATCCTACCCAAACATTATCCTTAGATCAGCCTATTACCCTCAAATAAATTGAAACTTTGATTTGATTTGAGACCTTAAATCTAGGAATTCCCTTGGGGGGATGGTCTTCTAATTGATATGTACCAAAGCTTGGCCCCACAACTCAGTCCCATTCTACATCAACTTTACACCAAAATTACAACTATGAGTGAGTTTCCCCCATCCATGACAGTAACCACTAGTAAAGTCCTTCATAAACCCAGTAAAGATTACTCCCTTCCTTCCAGTTACAGACCCATCTTCTTAATTACTGCAGATAGTAAAATATACACAAACATTTTAGCCAGTGGTTTACAATTTAATTGCCACAACTAATCTGTCCTTCTTAAGCAGGCTTTGTACAAGGTAGGCTCAGTTTCAATCATATAATAATCTTATTCAACTGAATCCATACTGCTCAAACCTCCCTTTATCTCTCAGTTGTGGTTGCTTTTGATTTTGAAAAAGCTTTCAAGTCTATCAAAAGGGAATTACCTCTCTGCTGTTTTTGCCCACATAAGAATAGGTGTCACTTTTATATCAGCAATCAAAGCTATGTACTCTTCTCCCAAAACTCAGGTCCTTACCAATTCGACTCTATCTTCCCCCTTCCCTCTAGCTCAAGGCATGTAGCAGGACTGCCCCTTTCCCCACTGCTTTTTGTATTAGCCATTGAACCCCGTGCAGTTGCTATAAGACAACATCCCACTGTATCAAGAATCTCAGCAGGTGATCAGACATATAAAACATTAATATACGCTGATGCTCTTCTAGTGCTCCTTAATAAAGACCATAATTCTATTGCCCCCTTAATGGAGATACTGTATGAATTCTTGTCACTCTCTAGGCTAAGCATAAATCAAACAAAGAATGAAGTCCTGCCACTGAATAAAAAATGCCTCCCTTTACCATTTACATCCCTGCAACTCCAATGAGCCTGGGATTCCTTGACCTATTTAGGAATTAAAATAACCCCCGCATTTACACAAATTCTGCAATTTAAATTTTCATTCCGTATTACCCAAGATTAAGACTGTGTTGGACCAATGGAAAAACCTATAGCTATCTTTGATGGGTAAGATCGAAGCAATAAAAATGATAATTGCTGCAAAGTAGTTCCACATAATGTCTCATATGGCAGTGCCAATCTCTTATAAATGGTATGAGTAGATAGACAAACTGATAGGTCATTTCCTATCGGAAGGGCAAATACTCCTCTACAGTAGGGTTAAACTTCATAACCACTGTTGCAAAGGGGATGGAACCTGCCCTGGTGTAAAAGATACTGCTGGGCTTTTAGAGTAGCACAAAGTATCAAGTGGTTAAAAATGTAAACTTTACACTGCTTTTATTGACGTCTATAGAAGCCAGTCTTCTGATATGGCAAATCCCTCTTCACACCTGTTCTCAGATGCTAAACCTCCCAAACCTTTACCTCCTACCCTTAATTCCTCCTTCCAATCTTGGAGGCAGCTGAATAAGTGGCTGAGACTCAATCTGGCTCACCCAGCCCTCACCCCTCTATGGGGAAACCCTGATATTTGAATAGATGTGGCTCCCATCCATTGGGCTGTCTAAGAAATGAAAGGCATTAATAATCTTGTGGACTTATTCCTTGATTCATTTCAGTGAATACAAATTCAATATGACCTACCCAGGAAAGAATTCTTGAAGTATCTATAGATACACAGCACCCTGGATTCCCCTCTCGGGTGACTAATGGAATCTTCACTTCCTTACCAACAAAACCCCTTATTTCAATTGCTAACTCCTACATCTGGCAAAGCTGGACAAATCTACTCATTGATTAGAGACCACTTAACTGACCACACAGCCCATGTCTGCCAGTATTGGTCTAATGTCCTAGGCTTATGTATAACTGAAGAAGAAGACTAGTTAAGGACCCAAAGAGCAGGCTCGTCCAAAAATAAAATTTGTCATTGCTGGTACAGAACATCAGTAGTACTTTATGTGGCTCATATAATACTAACTAACTGTTGCTCAAGATGCAATCAACCCCAGGGAGATATCTACCATCTCTTATGGAGTTGCTTGGGTATTCAACAATACTGGTCTGAAATTGTAAAACCTATGTCCAGCATACTAAAAAAAGCCATATCCCCTGTTCTCTGGACTCTTTTTTATTGGCTTAGATTTGGACACTGCCCCTCTAAATAAGAAACAATCTGACCTAGTAGTGCAGGCCAGTGTTGTGGCTAAATGACTGCTTTTATGCAACTGTTATGCACCTACTATACCTTCTACAGTCCAATTCCTCATGGAACTTTCACAACTGACAACCTATGATCATATATAACATCTTACACACAAGACCATGCATTTTACTGCACAATCATTTTAAAGCAGGAGCCCTTCTGAGTGTCTCCTCCAAGTATCAAATTCACATGGGCTACCAGTTTATAGCCACCTGAATCTCAGTATGATTTAAACAGGTAGCTCATGTGCATCCAGTACTGGTCTCCATCCCCCAAACAATTGTAGAGTGCTCTTTCTTGCATTCTCAGTCAAAGGGTAAGCTGCTGGCCACAAAATCTAAACCAACACACTTGAGTCAAATAAATCACCCGCCAAAAACAATATGCAACAAAGGACAATAACATTTGATTGGGGGGGGCACTGATGGCTGGCTCCTTCAACTGGCACAATAACTGGCACTGGCACAATAACTGGCACTAATAAACAATCCACATTAAACTTTACAGATGCTGCTTGTTTTAAAGCATCAAACAATAATTCCCAGAACTGAAAGTACATGGGCTACCAGTTTACATCCACCTGAAGCTCAGTATCATTTTAAACAGTTAGCTCATGTGCATCCGATACTGGCCCCCCCTCCTGCAAATAATTATGGATTGTTCTTTGTTACATCCTTAGTCAAGAGTATGCCCGATGGCCACAAAATCTAATCCAGCACTCTTGATTCAAATAAATCCTCCATCAAGAAAAGTGTATGCAACAAAGGGCAATAACAATTGTACGGAGGCGGAAGACACATGACCAGCCGGTTCAACTGGCACTAACAAGTAATCAACAAATAAACTGTACAGAATGCTGCTTGTTTTAAGCCATTACACAATAATTGCCAGTATCAAAAGCACATAGGAACCCGGTTTTCACCTACCTGAACCCCAGTATCATTTTTAAATGGGCAGCCTATGTGCATCTGGTAGTGGCCCCCCTCCCCCAAACAATTGTAGATTGATTGTTGTTGCACACTCAGTCAGGGAGTAGGCTCAATGGCCACAAAAACTAAAACAGTGCACATGAGTCAAATAAATCCCTGCAAAAAAAAAGTATGCAACAAAGGGCAATACAATTGCTTGGGGAAGGGGACACGTATGGCCAGCCTGTTCAACTTGTGGTAACAAATAATCCACAAAAAAACTTTACCAGGTGCTGCTGGTTTTAAACCATTAAACAATAATTCCCAGTATTGAGAGCACACTTGCAAGGACACTAATTTGGGGGATTTTACCAGAAGAGTCTGTAAAATTATAGACCAGGATCTTTCCGTACACCAGTAAAAACAACACATTTCAAGGAATTTGCCATTTTTTTACCAGATCAGTGAATCTTCAGAAATTGTACTTTTCTATATATTCTTTCCTGTACTATTTTCATTTTGCTTTATTTATTTGATGCACACTTAGCCTTCTTTTGTTCTGAATATGTATACACGTACCAAAAGGGTACAAGGATAGAACACTGGTAAAAACTGATTTTGGTGTTGCAGGCATCTGTGACAATACCAGTTTTTGCTATCTGCAAAACGGAATTTGCTCTTTATCAATCATGATAAACCAGTGATCCTGCACATGGGCTACCAGTTTTCACCTACCTGAAGCTCAGTATCATTTTAAAAAAAGTAGCCCATGCGCATATGGTACTGACTCCCCTCCCTCAAACAATTGTAGACTGGTTCCAAAACCACATTCCCATGCTACTGTTGTTCTATTACCCTTTCTTTCCAGACTTAAAGGTTTTTGGGTGCATATGTGGCAGAGTAATTAAGTCTACAGAACTGCACTCCACTGCTCCTCTTACTGCTGTCCATCTGCACTCCCCTGTTTCCTCTTCATGGCTCTATTGCCTATTCCAAACTCTCTCCATGCTCATTTTGTTTCTTTTCTTTCTTTATGATTGCACCTTTCATTTGTATCCATTGCCCGAAATTTAGAGAGCCTACTGTTGTATGGAGAGAGTCTGGAATAGGCAATAGAGACATGAAGAGGAAACAGCTTGCCATAAATGAAGTATGGTAAAGTACATGTGTTAAAAACACTTTGCAATCAAGTACAAATGAAGCGATATGAAGTGACACATAAACACAAATTGTTTTCAGTAATGACTGTAATATAACTATCTTTGGACACTCAATGTTCAAACAAAAGGAGGTTTTTTTTTAAACACATGTTAGTTTTAAGCACATGCTAATGAAAATAAAACTATTAATACCCAATGAGTGATGTTTTGCTAAAAGGGGGAAAAAAGAAGCAAACTGCATTGGAAGGGAGTGCAGGTGGACAGCACTAAGAGGAGAAGTGGAGTACAATTCATAGAATTGTAAATTGCTCTTTGTTGCATCCTTGGTCAAAGAATAGGCCCAATGGCCACAAAAAGTAAACTGGCACACTCAAGCCAAACAAATCACATACGAAAAAGCAGCATGCAACAAAAGATAATAACAATTGTTTTTTTTTTTTTGGGGGGGACATGGCCAGCCAGTTCAACTGGCACTAACAAACAACTCACAAATAAACTTTACCAGAAACTATTGATTTTAAACCATTAAATGCTGCCAGTTTAAAAAACAACAACCTAAAATGCCCTAGATGCACGAGCTACTGCATTAACATCATTTTCTGCTCAATATCATTTTAAACTGGTAGCCCATGTGCACACTACTCCACCCAAACAAATGTTTACTCATCAGATGCATGTGGCATGCCTGTATAAAATGTAGCACAAAAAGAGCCAAATAATAAGCCATGCAATTGATAAAACACTTGTAAACATTTACATTACTATAAATGGCAATAAAAAAAATTGAAAATATGATTTTTTAAGCAATTATTAAATTTGTATATAAAACACGTAGTTAACAATGTAACATACCCTGAGACTGCAGGCAGAGTAAGGCTCAGTACATGGGGGAGGAGGATGCTGGTAATCAGATTCCCCACATGGTGGCATATTAACATGGACATAAAATTGCTTAAATTACTAAACTCATATAATGCCCCCTACAAGAAAAGAAACCACCACAAACCATCATAAAAGGTAAAGGGCAGCATGCCCAGCTAGTACATTTCACCCACAAAAAAGTAAGTTTACAGGGCAAAAAAGCACTATCAAAAAAACTGTTATTTGAGCTACCCATGTAATAGAGGCCTCCTACCTGTGGAAGTTTCAACATGTAACTCAGGACAGGTCCAGAAGCCACGGGGACATAAAACCTTTTAGTCACACTGATAGGTAATGGAAAGGGCTGACGACTTCAGGGCTCTGATTTTTAAAGGATCTATAAGCTCACCCACTCTTGCTCTCCTCACCCATACTCACCCTGATCATGAGCAGCTCTAAACATCCCCCTGCCAACTTGAATGTACATCTGAACAGCTGGACCTGAAAAGGTCACCAGTATTGTGGGGATGGCAACCATGTTTAGAAATTGCCTACTAGTAAGAGAGTTTCAGCAATCAATTAAAAATAAACAAAAGAACCATGGTGAAGTATAATAATTTAAAATAAAAACACTGTTGGCAATTAAGGGACTACATCGTGAATGGAACTGCAGGGGACTTAAGCAGTTACACGCGAGGCTGAAAGTTTAGGGCTTCAAGGGGGCTAATGAAACAAAGTGTATAACAGTAGGAAATAACCTCAGGAGACAAATTTAAGTTTATAAAAAAACATTTTTATTTGGTTAGCAATTTGATACTATTTACAAGCCATTTAAAACATATGGGTACCCATGTCACGGGTCAGACTTCATTTTTCATGGAAATTGCATGCATTAACTTAGATTTTTTAATGCAGGGTCATCTCACAGCACTAAAGTTGTCATATATTTGATCACATATGCTGTAGCAAAAAGCAATAATGATGAACCAAATCCAGTGCTTACCCCAAGCTAGGAATGGGTATGATGTTGCAGCCTCCCTCACTAACTCCTTTTCATGCTTATACCCATCTACTGGCTGAGGACTGATATGGCATCACTCATAGAGCAGCAGTGCATTGGAAGGTGCCTCAGCCAGTAGATACATTAGCTGAGGACTGACATCGCAGTACTCTCAGAGCAGCAATGCATTGGAAGGTACCTGTTCAATACCGAACCATATGGTAGCTTTTCCAGCTGCTAGGACCATGTCTTCAGATGAGGACATGCTGCAGCCATTCACGTGATGTCCATAAATGTATGCTGATGGCCCTGACCAAGTACAGGACTGGTACCTTTCAATGCATAACAGGGGTCATGAGCTGTATGAGCCAGGTGCAGCAGGTGCCTTTGGGAGGTGACAGATATGCTATTGGAACAGCACAGTGACTACTGTACATCAGGTTTCTGTGGTTGGACCAGGTCCTGAGGGAGGCCAAGGTAACCATGCATAGGAACATAAGAAAGTGATGGCAGAAGGGGACCTTCCGATCGATCTAGTCTGCCCATCTAGGCTACCATCCCTCCTAGTCCCTTAACTTGCCTAGGTTTCACAGTGTTCATCCCATGCTAGCTTAAGCTCCCTCAGTGATTTTGATGCCACCTTCTCCAGGGGCAGACTGTTCCAGGGCTCCACCACCCTTTCAGTGAAGAAGAACTTCTTGAGGTTTGTTTTGTTTGAGGTTAGTTGGTTTTGAAACTACCCCCTTTCAGGTACATGTTGTGCCCCCTTGTTCATGTAGACATGTTTTGTCTGAAGATATCTTGTGTTTGTACTACGTTAATTCCTAGGAGGTATTTAAATGTCTCTATCTTATCCCCTCTGTCCCTTCTTCTTTCCAGTGAGTACATATTGAGATGCTTTAGTCTTGTTTCATAAGGTTTTGTGTGCAGTTCAGGTATCCTCTTTGTAGGTCTCCTCTGTACTGTCTCCAATTGGTTCCAGTGTCCCCAGTGTGTCTGTGCCCTGGGGGTGACAGTGGTGTGGGTGGTAGAGCAGTTGGTGGAGGAGGGGGGTGGCACTTGTACTGGGCTGTGAGTGTGAGTTCTGTGCTCTATACCATGCCACATGTCACAGTGAGGTTTATGGTGTCATCAGCACTTTGGCTGCCTAGGTCCATGGTATTCTGGGTGTCCAGGGTGCACAGGGACATGCTTGGTGTGGGTCCTGTTGCGAGGGAAGGAGAGGTTACTGCAGTACCTTAGAAAATGTTTTTGAAATTTCCCAGTCTCTGATTGGCCAAGCAACTTGCCAAGGTGGGCAGTTATGTGGTAACAGAGACCAGGAAATAACAAGTCTCTGTGCCAGCCTAACTTGTTACTATGAAAAGCACTGTGCCAATAGAATGCTGCAAAACTCAAAAGCAGCTATTTTTCCCCCCCTCACTTAGTGAACAAAGTATCCATCAAGCAACCTCTACTAAACAATTCCAATTTGTTATCAATGACAAGCTATATTGTTTCTTGTAAATAGTTACACCACTTCTTATTTTTTTATCCCTGTACCTGAAAACAGAGGGCCTCCGATAGTGCTCCTAACGTTCCTCTGCCCATCCCACAAATGACCCACACTCCACATAACTGCAATGCCATCACTTCAGCTCATTACTGCACTCACCTGTACCCAGATATCTGGTCATATCTTAAACTCTTTAAATCGGGACATCAAATCTTTTTTTTATTATAGAACAAGAAAAGGAAAGGAAGGATTGTACAAAGAGACCATGCACACCTGTCCCCAGCAGTCACTTATCTCTTGCTGTCATTGCTGTCTTGTGCAGTCCAGAGTGACTCTGCTCAGTAAAGAAGGACACCCAAGAACCTGAAATAACAAACAAATGGAATTCAAACTGAATTGGGGGGGGGGCATAAGGGAGCATACAACATTCAGAAAACTAACCTTCAACTAAGGAAATTGGGGGGACCACACGTTTTGTCATTCATTTCAGATGCTCACTCTGCCACTCTGCCATTATCCCGAGCACAGGAATCACAATAACACAGGAAGATAATAATAAAAAAGTTGTCAAAGCTTATGAGTCCTGTCCCCAAGTCCCAACTAGCAATCGTACTCATGCTCTGCTGTCCCTCATACTGCTGTCCACAATGCTCATCCCTCCCAATGGCATGTAAGGGGGTCCTGAACTGTAAATGTGCAACTAAATGGACTTCTTGGGGTGGCCACATTGAACTGCTACCGGGAAACAGCAAACAACAAAGATCTAGGAAAGAAAAGTGAAAAAAACAATAAAAAAAGTCTCTCAAACACACCAATGCCCTTTACTGGTGAGTATACCAACACAGGGACTACTTTGCAAGAAAACAGATTTTTTTAAAATAATTTTTACTCATTTTTAATACATTTTACAATCTGTTATTAAAATGTTTCTTATAAACCTGTTTTCTAAACACAATAATACCCTCCAGATTGGGCAGTATTGGATTATTCCAGACCTTTCATGGGCTATAAGGCCCTCTTCTTATGGCATCAGGCCTCATTATGCCCCTGGATAGTCAGTATATTCCAATACCACCCACCCTGTTGAGTATTATTACTTACTTGTGGACCTCTGAACTCCATTGCATGTGGCTAGGTTCATGGCAGCTTTTCCTCCTGACAGCTCTACCTGTGCCCTTTGTCCCCTAGCCATCCATGTCCATGTCCACCTCCTGGATTACGGGTGGTGGTCTTCCTCCTGTGGGGGACATACATGCCATTAGCAGTGGTCTATGTCCATGGCCTACCCTGTCCCATTGTTGCCCTGTGCCTATACTCACACATAGTGTCAGCCCCAATGCTTTCCATCTTCACATGCTGCAGGTCCCCCATTGGAGTACCACTGTCTAACACCAGTTGTGCCTGACAGCAATAGACCATCTTCCTCTTCTGTGCCCCAAGCCCTGGCTCTTGTGCTTCAGTGTGCTGAGGATTTATTACACATTTCCTGCCACATTGACAACATCCTGAATCTAACCCATACCAGCTGTTTGTGAGCTGACATCCCCTTCAGTAGCCTATTGCCATACAGGGTGGCATATTTCACTCTCATCTCCATGACCAGAATAGCAGTCTCCTCAGTCATGAAGTTTGATGTCTATGGCATGTTACAGTTTCCACAAGACAACCTGGCTGTTGGCCCCATCCCATGGCAATGTGGTGGCTAATCCAGGACCCCTTCCGCAGATGGCCATCTTGTGGCAGTGCAATTATGACTAGTGTATGTGCTCTGCAACGGCTGCATCCACAGTGACATTTCTGCATAGGTTCTCTGGGGGTTGGGTATTGCCTTATGTGGCAGCGTCACTGGCATTACCTGGATGTCTACAGCTCCATGTAGATCCCTGGTCTATCCCCATCTCACATCTCTGTGGTACCTACCACACTAGTCAGCTGTGCCCTTGGCCTTTTTGGATTGCATCAAATGTGCAGATAGTGTTAGTGTGCACAACTCAACCTTGCACCTGCATTTCACATGGGTTTGGAGGGATCTGCACTTTTTGTGGTTTGGGCCCAAAGAATCTTAAGTGTTCCACAAACAAATTCAGCTTTTAAATGCCAAGTAATGCAGGAGAACATGAAAATATTAATTGTCCCTTAAACTTCTAGTTTCTTGGTTTCATTTTTAGGGTTCAATCTGGTCTGTAAGTTTTATTTAGTACAGTGGATATTAAGACAGTAAAGGCCTTTAAGGTAAGACTGTGCACATATTGAATTACATAGGGAATCCCTGGATACCCTAGGTAATAGAGTGGGTTGGAAAACTCTTTAAAGTGGAACATGTTTTCACTGTATCATTATTCATACCTGCTTACAAAGTGTGTGTTGGGGGAAGGGGCATAATGAACCAAGAGTGCCTGCTGTCCTCAAGTTATTTGTTACAATTTTACTCTGTTTTGTGGAAATTTATTGAACTTAGCTCTGAAGGACATTTTCTTTGAGATGTAGCATCACATTTATAAGAGTGTCTTGGGTACAGTAGCAGCATTGCATAAAATATTTACACATGACATAATAGAAAACTGCATATCGGCTGACAACACAGATAACAATATGCCACAATAGAACAAGGTAGAATGCAATATATTTATCACAGCATTTGAATGGTGATTAAGAAAAAAGTTGAAGATTGCAGAAGGAGGATTGCTTACTTGCAATGGATAACATTACAGTTAGTCTCCAGTACAACAAATCACTCTTCAGTAGTAGTATGTGCAGAGATGAGTTGTAATGGTGAAATTTTGAATGTGTATTACAATACTGAGCTTGCCAAAATGCATGTGGAAAAGTTTATTCAGATGTGTAAGCTATGGACTATCAGCCTACTCTTACTAAACAGTAATATACTGTGTCAGGGAAAATAAAGTTTGTTATATAAATATTGCCATGGCTTGCATCCATAACTGACTATAATAAGATAACTTGTAAGACTAGGTATATTTATGTATCCTTTTTCAACAATCTGATCAAGTCTATAATATTAAATGGACCTTTAACAATTCATTCATTTTTGCATTACTGAGTCATTAATAAGTAAGCATATTTTTTTCTTTTTCCATGCTACCGTAATGTAATGAGATCATTTATCAAGCTGTGCTTTTCAGATAAGCAGTGTTGTTCAGTTGTTAGACCTGTGAAGTTTGATGTAATCAGCTGGTGAAAAAAAATTCCAATACAGATTTTATTATATTATTATTTTAACATACTACCATAAATAGCTTGCAAGATGTACTGCTTTTGAAAGGATTTATTAAAATCCATTTTCTTCATTAACATTCTGGAACTTTTATGTAATTTTCTTCAGCTTGGCATAGGGGTTTTCAGGACTGTTTCGACACCCTGGTCCTCTGAATTGCAATGAGTTCTATTTTACCCTGTCACATATGATGAATACTCCTGTCACTTCCCTTACTATCGATCTAATGTCAGCATCTAATTTTCCCTTAATTCCCCAAAAGGACAGAAATGTATAGTAAAACCTTTGCTTCTGAAAAAAAAAATTGCAGCACTGTTGGTTATCAAGCTAGTGTCACGGCTAGCTGACCCACCAACTTGCCAGCAAGCTGAAATGAAAGGCATTTCCCTTGGAATTGATGGCAACCAGCCTTCAATCAATTTGTCTGGGTAGCCACTGGAAATGAACAATTACAGTTACATGAAGCTTTAATGCAGAACTGACTTAGCTCAAATAACTTAAAAGATGACTTAATTTGAAAAAGGTCATTGTTCAGTATCATTACATTTATAAGAAATCACCATAACCATATTTTTTTAAAGGAAAGATAGAGTCTGTGGTGTGGAAGAATTACATTAACACACTATGAAATATGAATGTGAGTACAGCAAAAACAAGCACACTATTTCTCTGGAGCTTCTTGTTTCAATTCATCAATTTGTATGCCTCAAAACCATTTTTTTCTTTCTTATCTTTTTCTCTTTCTGAGGATTGCTACAGTTCAAATGGGTCAATTAAATCAACAAACCTGAAACCAATAAACAGACTTTGGAAAGAAACACAGCTATCATGCAGGGATTTGGAGAGACGGTTTTCTGTTAATTTCAACAGGAACAGTGCTGCAGAAATCAAGGTGGGAGGTCAACTTGGGATCCATGTTCACTGTACAGTGTGATTCAACATGAGGAAGAACATGGAATCAAACCATACAAGTGAGAGGGACCTGCACTTCAGGAGGGCATATTTTAAAAAGATAGGTAAATGTCTCAGAGATGACCTGACAGGGGCATAACCTGGTGGGTTTGAGGAACAGTGGGCAAAGCTAAAGAAAGGCATAGTGATGGTGAAAAAAAAGACATATGTGTCAAGGAAATGAATGAAAGCAAGAGAAAAAGAGTTAACTATGGTTCTTGAATGAAGTGGCTGAAAAGGTAAAAACTAAAAACATAGCATTCAGAAGGTATAAGGAGATGGAAGGGAGGATGATATGGAGGTGTATCAAGGGAAACAGAGTGGAACACTGAAAGAAGAGGCAAGCATGAAGGTGCAGACTGAGGAGAGAATAGCACAGGTGGTAACAAAAGAGGACAAGCTATTTTTTTGGTATGTAAGTGAAAAGAGTTTGGCCAGAAGAGGGACTGTAAGGCTAAGAAGGGAAGTGGGGTGATTGTGTAAAGGAGGATCAAGAAAAGGCAGATATCCTGAACAAATACTTTTGCTCAGTATTCATGGAAGAAGGGGAAGGGCAGGGGCAACAAAAAAGTAACAAGAGCTTTGGAAGGAGGGAGGTGGACACCAGTCCATTTTTGGTGGAGAGAGAGTCCTGAAAGGACTCACAAATCTGAAAGAGGACAAAACAATGGGGCCAGGTAGGGTGCATCAAAGGGTACTGAGGAAGCTCAGGGAGGTACTTGCTGCACCTCTGGCAGTCCTATAGAACAAATCACTGGAAATAGGAGTGGTTCTGGAGGAGTGGAGGAGGGCAGATGTTGTCCCACTTCACAAAACAATCTAGCAGGGAGAAGGCTGGCAACTATAGGCCAGTCAGCCTGTCACTGGTTGTGGGAAAGTTACTGGAATTGCAGCTGAAGGAAAGGATTGTGGAATACCTTGAATCCAATGGGTTACAAGACCTAAGGCAGAATAGCTTCATGGGGAAGGGGGAGATATGTCAAATGATTCTGATGCATTTTTTTGACTGGGTGACCTGGGAATTAGATCAGAGTGGAGTGGTGGATGTGGCCTATCTAGATTTCAGCAAGGCTTTTGACACTGTTCCACATAGGAGACTCTTAAGTAAGCTGGGCAGCTTAAGGGTGGGTCTAATGGTGGAAAGCTAGGTAAGAAATTGTTTAGGGGATAAGTGATAGAGGGTGGTGGAAAACAGAGTTCATTCCAGAGAAGGAGGACCAGCAGAGTGCCTCAGAGATCAGTACTGGGACTGGTCCTCTTTAATGTCTTTATGTGTGACATTGTAGAAGAGCTGAAAGGGAATGTCTGCCTCTTCATGGATGGCACCAAAATCTTCAATAGGATGGACAAGGGAGGGGGGGGTTGAAAGAGTGAGGAGATACATGGGAAACTGGAGGAGTGGTCATAGGTATGGCAGCTGGGTTTCAGTGTGAAAAAGTGCAAAATCAAGCACTTAGGGCACAGAACCTCATTTGCAAAGTACAAAATGGGTGGAGAGGTAGTGACAACAACCCAACAGGAAAGAGACCTGGCAATCATCATATCTCATAACCTAAAGGTGTGCAGGCAGTGTGACAAGGCAATTAGGAGGGCTAGTGGGATGCTTGGGTGCATTGGGAGGGGTATAATAAGCAGAAAGTGGTAGCTGTTGTTGCCTCTGTATAGATTGCTTATTGACCCCACCTACAGTACTGTGTCCAGTTCTGGAGACCGTATCTAAGAAAGGGCATAAACAGAGTGGAGGTTGTAAAGAAGGGTAACTAAAATGGTGCAGGATTGGCATCAGAAGTTCTATGGGGACAAACTAAAGGTCATCAGAATGTACACCCTGGAGGAGAGGAGGGAGGTTTTGATAAAGACCTTTAAATACCTCATGGGTGTAAATAAGGTACAGAGGTACAGGAGAGAAATACTTTTCAGAATACAAGCCGCTCAAGAACAAGATGACATGCAAAGAAGCTGGAAGGAGTAAGATTCAGGAGAAATCTTATAAAGTACTTCTTCACAGAAAGAGTGGTGGATGCTTGGAAGAGTGTTCAGGCTGAGGTGGTAGGGGTGAAAACTGGTGGGGTTCAAGAATGCATAGGATATTCACAAGGGAATCTTAGTGGAAAAGAAGTGGGGCAAAAGAGATTAAGCAGAGTCTACTGTTACATTGTAGGTAGGGAAGAATAGGCACACTACAGTAGGTTGGCTGAATGGTCCATATTTGCTGTCAGAGTCCATGTTTTTATGTTTCAACCAGAATGAACATTGGTAAACATAAACTGTCCCCTGAAAAGAGAACTGTGCAGAACATGTAGTCATTATTTTCCCTGTAAAAGCTTTTTTCTTTTAAATATGGTTCCAATGCTGTTCTTGTTCCATCTTGACTGGCCTTTTAATACATTTACTAAGTGTTTCCAATTTACACAGTAATGGTGGGGATCATTTTAGGACTGTATGATGCAGTTTATTTCCCTTGTTAAGTTCTTGCATTATTCTCTCAATATGTCAGTTCTGCTACAGAGCTGGAGTTAAAAAGGCTATAAACTGCATCACAAATTTCAAAAATGATCCTTGCCAACAGTGTGTAACTCAGAAATGCAATGGAGTTAATTAGTAGGGTATTAACAATGGAACAATACCAGATTTTATTTACTTATGTATTTTCTTTGCCAGGTACAGTATGTGCACTAAGTAAATAGATGCCTATTTTCAAGTATGACCTGGAAGAGTTACAAAGCAAGTTAAAAGGAAATACCCAGTGATAACATTAAAGGCAGAGTAGTTAGCAAAATGTAAGAATACAAGCATGGAAATGGAGTAGATAACATACAGCATCATTAGGTGTTACAAATTAAGAACGGTGCAAAATAAAATAAAAATAAAATCCTGTAAAACAGTCCATACGTTGTATAAGCAGCAGAACAGAGAATCAACAAAAAAAATGGTAGTGCTAATGACTAAGGCATCAACAACAATATTATCAGCAAGAAACAAGCAGATATACAGCATTATGTTCGACGGGCATATAATATCAAAGCACAAGTAGCATAAGTCTGATGCAGGATCAGGAGCTCGACAGAAGCAGGAAAACCCTTACTTATTTCTGAAATGGTAGAAGACTAGTAGAGTTTCATATAGAAGGAGGCACTGAGCTCTAGGTCATAAAACATAGTGGGCAAAGACAAATTTATCAAGGTGGTTGGCACATCTGCATTCTACAACTGGGGATGCAGTAGACTGTAGGTAGCTGGAAACAGTATTAAAATAAAATCCGGTCAGAGCCAACACAGCTGCTATACTGCTTTAAGAGTGCTCACTGGGCCACAAAAAAGTGCTTACCATGCCCAGGATGGCTGCAATGAGCTCAGTTAGCATGCATGACTACACTGCAACTGCAGAAGTGAACTCACACATGCACAACTATAGAATGGAAATTGTGCATGCACACTGAGCTCAAGGCAGCCATCTTGGGCACAGTGGGCTCTTTTTTTCGACAGCAACTGCAGAACTGAAATGGACAGCAATAAAATAGTGCACCTGCAGTGGGGGGAGGCTAGTGTGGTCATGGAGGGAAGGGGTGGTGGAGAAACAACAGAAGAGCACTGACCACAGCACTGTGGAAAAACAGAGGGAAGGTATCCAGTCATGTGCTTCCACCATCCCTCCTCTCCGCTACATGATATCAATATGTCAGCATGGCTCCACCCATGGAGCCATAAAAAGAGCTTAGAAGGGAAAAAAGACTGACATGTTTAATGCTTTTCTCCATTTAATAACCCCTCATGTCTCAAGGAAACCTTTGGAAAACCTTTCTTTTTGCTCTCAGTTCAGCTTATCAAGTTTCTTATATTGTCTGTATTTAGCTCCCCCTTTTCATAATAAATATGCACCTTAATTTGAAACAATAGGAAAACTGTCCATTCAACCTCATCTGTTCATGATTCCTGCCTACAACTGACATCACAATCCTGTGCGTTTGACATCATGATAAATGTCTTAGTAATAGACTGGATGCCACAAGCAGGAGACTGTGATGTCAAGTCAGGTGCAGAAAACAACCAAGCTGTTCAAGCCCAGAAGAAAGTGATCCTGTGTTTAAAACAATGCATACAGTTACAGTATAATGGCAGACATTACATTAGGTACAGAACATATATTAAAATATAACCATGAACACAGGGCATGGAACTATGAGGCTCAATTTGGAAGGAAGATATTGACACTATCTGGACAAAATTCAAACAGGTCAGGTTATGGAACAAATACTGCATGTGCCTAATAAAACTGAGTACAACATAAATCATATGCGGTCCCTATGATTAATTAACAGGGTTAATAAACTGATTAAGGCAGAAATTAGGATACATAAGAAAAATAAAGAAACTGGATCTAAAGAGGCTCTATGTCACTATAATGATGAACTGATGAAGTAGAGGTAGAAGCAGGAAAGGAATAAAGGAGATTGCCATTGAAATTAGCATCAACCAGGGGCAGAGTTACACAATTCTATGGTTATAAGAACTCTTTCAAAACAACTAGCAGAGTGGTTGGACCCATCCTTGATCGAGCAAGCATTATTAACAATGGACAGGAAACAGTCAAGGTATTTAACAAATACCACTCAGTATACAGTATACTAAGGTCTCTCATATTCAAACAGTTACTGTGGTGCTAAATGGGTCAGCACCACATATCATTGGTGGTTGGGGGAGTCCTAGTAAGAGGCCCCTGATGTGCTGTGTAATCCCACCAGCATAACTATGTAGAATATGCTGCTGCACCTGTGCAAATGAGGAATCACTAATGCATAACAGCCATGACTGCAACACTGTTTAATGCTGCCAACCCTGCCCATAACTGGGCACAATAGCTGCTCCTCCTTAGTGTTGTGCGAAACTGGAAAATTTCACTGGGTGAAATATTTAACGGAATTTGCGCATTTCATGAAAAATTTCTCTGGGTGAAAAGCGAAATTTCACCCATTGGGAGGGCGAAATTTTGCTCACAAACCAGTGAAATTTGCCGCTTGTGGGCAAAATTTCACCACCCGTGGGGGAAATTTCTTAACTTCGCTACTGACCCCCAATTTTCCAAAAAAAAAAAACAATCCCCTCACATGTCCCTGGTGTATAGTGGGCCCCCCGGCTGATGACCAGCTGAATTCAAATCAAGATAGAACCCTCCCTCCTCCCCAGTCACCCTGTGCCCCAGCCCCATATCTTTGTAAAAAAAAAATTCCCCTCCCCTGTCCCTGGTGTCTAGTAGACCCCACCCCCACCCTGTCTTAAGTCAGAGCCACCCGCTCCCCATGCCCCGATCAGGCACTGCACAGCCCTCCACTCACTCCATGGCCCAGCAGCCTACCTGGAGCTCAATGAATGAGCATGTGCTTGTACTAGCAAGTGCTCATTCATTGACACATCAGACAGGCCAGTGCTCTCACTACTACTGGTAGTGTAGCGAGAGTGATGGCTGTCTGAATTACAATGAATGAGCACGTGCTTGTACAAGCACATGCTCATTCATTGAGTGCTCAAACAGGCTGCTGGCCATGGAGGTGAGTGGAGGGCTGTGCTGGTGGCCTGATCGGGGTACAGGGGGGAGCGGGTGGGCTCTCCTCTGACTTAAGACAGGGTGGGGGTTCCCCTAGACACCAGTGACAGGGAGGAGATTTTTTTACAAAGATACAGGACCAGGGCTCAGGGTGACTGGGGAGAAGGGAGGGTTTTATCTTGATTTGAATTCGCCAGTGAGCAGCCGGGGGTACTAGACACCAGGGACATGAGAGTGGATTGGTTGGTTTTTTTTTGTTTTTACAAAGATTGTGGGTCTGAGGCCCAGTGACTGGGGGGGGGTTCTTGATTTGAATTTGTCTGGTGATCGGCTTGGGGTGAACACTAGATAACAGGGACTCAGAGGGGCACAGAATGCTGGCATATGCATATGCAGGCAAAAATTGCGGGCAACATTTTGCAATTTTCTCAAAATATTTCATGCAGCAAAATTGCCAATTTTGTGGCAATTTTGATGGCAAAATAAAATTTCATATCACTACTCCTGAACACACATGATGTTTCCATTATTCATATTCCTGGCATCTAGTGGTCCCCCAACACCCCAATCACCCATGTTGGCATTCATCCTAATTTTCCTTTGTGAGTAGTGGACCCCATGCCCCCATCGCCCATGATATTGCCATTATTCATGTTCCTGGAATCTAGTGATCCCCCACTAGGGGTGTGTGAGTAACATATAGTATTTTCTGAATATCATGAATAAAAGACTATGTGTTACTCAGGAAAGAAAATGAATAATCACTGCTATTCAGGGCATTTTCAATGTTTTGCTATTTGGCAGGCATTTAAGATCTCCTGAGACTTCCTATCCAATCAGAGGCAGTTTCCACATCTCATTGAAGACAGCCCATCTGATCAAGCACTCACTGAATCTATAGGCAAGAGAGAAAAAGACATCTGAGCAGCTGTAAAGGAACAATCTACTCCCATCCACATGTTAAATTTGGCCAAAATGCAGAAATCTTCACAGTTGTTGTTGTTCTCTTTCTAAATTTGATGCTGAGAGGATCAACATCTTTACACTTGCATGTGAAAATTAGTCTTTTTATCAGGAAAACTGCTAGAGAGAGAAGAAAGTGAAAGCAAAGAAGGACGGTTTGCTGAGAGAGAGACAAGCAGGGCCCCAGGCCAGCAGACACACACTGCCTGTCTGTGTATTAAAAAAAACAGGTGTAGTGATTTAAACATCTTAGAGGAGCATGGGAGATTTTGCAAGGATTAATTTATTAAATTGAAATGTTAGGTTTTCCTTGTAACTCAGCTGGACTTGTATCAAACTAAAAACAAAACAAACTAGGCAGCATTTAGTTTCAGTAGTCTAACTGAAGTACAGTGGCGTGCAGAACTGAGCTGAATACATTTATTATTATTGATGTTTTCAAAGTCAGATTCAGCTGACTCCCATCACCACTGCCTCTGGGTGGCTATTGCTTTATCCTGTGTTTGTAAGCAGTAGTGTAGTGTGCACAGTGTGCAGTACACACAGATCAGCTGTAAGGGATTTATTTTGTACTGTTAATGACTTTGTGTCAAAGTAGAAATAAAAAAAGACTGTTTAGTCAGGCTTGACTACTAGTGAGCGAGACTCATCAGCTTACTGGCATTGTCGCTGTGAGTGACTGCTATGTTTCATAATATAATTTAAATTTAATGTCAGACATCATACTGTGAGGAACCCAGGCTCAAGTCCCTCCACGGCCATTTGTCAAACTGCGAGTGCACCGCCATATTTGTTAGCAGGTAGTGTGGGAATAGTTTGCTAACTCCCACTGCTTCTGGGCAGTGCTTTGGTGTATTTGTGTGTGTGCATGCAATGTGCACTCAAGAAAGAAATTGTTATAAATTTGTGACTTTATACCTAAGAAGAAATTTAAAACAGAAAGGTTCTTTTCTTCAGAGTTTATTTACTAGTCAGGCATGTCTAGTGAGTGACAGTTGTCAGCTCACTGGTATTTTTTTTTTTTTTTGTAAAATATTTTTATTTGAGAGAAGCATCAGTACATCAGGTACATAGCAGGTAAACAAGCATGCAACAATACATTATTACCAACCATTACAATCAATACAGAGAAGGAATAGCATACACTTGGACACTGTGCCCAACTACTAGGCACTACTTGACATATAATCCTCAGGACCTTTTCAGGATAGTAGGCAGTCACCCAATTTGCACATGTTTTGTGGAAACGAACAGGAATGCTAAAATTGTTAACAGGGGTTATACCGGAAAAATACCATCTTCTGTGGCTTTCTCTAAAGGGCCCCACAGTTTGTTGAAAGTGGCCACATCACCATTTGTTGAATGTTGACTTTTCTCAAGAGAGAGACATCATTTTATGTTATTGACCCATTGTTGCACCGAGGCCGGGCTGGGTGCCAACCAAGACTGGGCTAACGTTTTTTTTGTATTGACCAGCGCAATTTCCCATAGGGGATGGCCATTTTGCCCAATATCTCTCAGAGAATCTGCTCCCAATAACAATTCAAGGGGGGTGCTGGGCAAATTCATCAAAAGGATCGACTCCATTATTCTGTGCACCTCGGCCCAGAAAGGAGCCACTTTAGGACAAGTGATAGCCATGTGTAGGAAATCTGCCTGCCCTTGTAGACATTTAGGGCAATGATGTGAGTTATCCGACTTCATGTTGTGGAGTCTGGCCGGGGTCAGATGAGCGCGATACATGAAATTGAGTTGTATCTGATGCAGTCTGTTGTTTCTTGAACACATGTTTAGATGTTTCACTGCACTGTGCCAGTCCTTATGATTAATGCTGATACCCAAGTCCCCCTCCCATTTCCATCTAATGAGTTGGGCTTGATCAGGCTCTACTCCCAGCAAAGTGTGATAATACGTGGACAGGGCCCTCACTGTGGGGAGGGGTTATACAGCCCATCCTCAATGGAGGTTGCCTCAGCCCATCCATGTTCTGCATCCAGGGTAACACCCAGACGGAGGCGAACAAGCTGGTAAGTAAAGTAGTCACCGCTGTCTGCCGAGTATTTGTTTCTAATTTCTGTAAATTCTAAAAGCCTCCCCCCTTCAAAAAGCTGTAGAGCATATCTAATACCTTTTGAGTACCAGGCTCTCAATCTCTGGTGCGTGAGGGCAGGAAAGGTTCCACTTTGCCTAATCACTGTGGGTAGATCAGAGTATGGGGATAGCTTCCCCCCTTCCCCTGCACCCAATTTTTTATGCGCATTATGCCAGGCCCCTAAAGTGGCCAGGATGCATGGGTTATTAGTGCTTGGCCTCACCCTGAGCCCCACTCCTCTGGACAGATACATATGTCTCAAGGATCCCCCAATCAGTTCCTCCTCGATACTCAGCCAATCCAGTAACTGAGGATTCCTCCCCCCTTGGCAGGAACGCCAGCTGTGCTGCCAGATAATAAATTTGGAAGTTGGGCAGACCCACCCCACCTTTGCTGACTGGCATTTGTAGTATTGATCACTTGATGCGGGCAGATTTTACCCTCCATATGAAGCCATGTACCTGGGAATTTATCTGTTTGAAGTGGTTGAGAGGCACCTGAATGGGCAGAGATTGATAAAGATACAGACATCTTGGGAGAATCATCATCTTTACTGTACTGACTCTCCCCATCAATGACAGTGGCAGGTTTTTCCATTTTTCACAATCTTGACTCAGATTTTTCATTAATGTCCTGTAATTTTGGGCATACAATGTACCAGTCTTAGCTGAAATGAAGATCCCCAAATATTTTATCTGACTCACCATCACTAGACCCCCCCCAACACCCGAACCAACCCATGTCTGTTCAGTCTGCCCACTGGGAGGAGTTCACTTTTGGTCCAGTTCACTTCGTGACCTAACAGTGCTCCATATTCTAACAGTAGGCCATGTATCATGGGCAGACCTTCCCCTGGTTTTTGTAAGTATAATAGAATGTCTTATGCAAAAAGGGCTATTTTATGTTCCTTACCACCACCCCTGAATTCCAGGATCCCCTCATGTTCCCTGATGGCCACTGCCAGAGGCTCTAGTGCCAGGACATAAAGGAGAGGGGACAAGGGACAGCCCTGTCTGGTCCAACTGCCCAACTCGAAAGGGGCAGATAATGTTCCATTCACTAATACTTGGGCTGGTGGGTGGGTGTATATGGATTTTATCCAACCCATTAACTCATTTCTGAGTTCCTGCCTAGATAGGGCCTCAAAAATATACCCCCACTCAACCCTATCAAAGGCTTTCTCTGCACCTAGTGCTAGTATAGCCACCTCGTGCTTTGCCACCGTTTTACCCCAAGAGTGCAGGATGTCTATGGTTCTTCTGATATTGTGTTTACCCTGCCTACCCCAAACAAATCCCGCTTGATCTGGGTGTATGAGTTCTTGGAGGGCTGGCTCCAAATGAGTGGCCACTACTTTAGCCAAGATTTTATAATCAGCTGTGAGCAATGAAATGGGTCGGTAAGAGGAACACAGAGTGGGGTCCTTCCCCGGTTTAGGAAGGACTGTGACAGTGGCAGCTCTCATAGATGGCGGAAGGAACCCCAGAGTCAGGCCTTCCTGAAGGACATCAAACAGAATTGTTCTTTAAACATCTTAAAAAAAAATCAATAGGTAGCCCATCCGGTCCCGGTGCCTTCCCCCCTGCTAGAGATCTGATGGCCTTGAGTATCTTGGCCTTTTCCAAAGGCCTGTCCAGGTCACTTGCTATTCTGGGAGATAACTGCCTTAGGGGAGCCTTATCAAAAAAGGCCAGCATTTGTTGGGGGGTGGGTGATACTTCAGATGTGTACAGAGCTTGGTAAAATCTACCAAATTCCTCTCCAATACTCTCCGTCAATGTGGTGAGTTCCCCCCTGTGAGGACTGTATATGGGTAACAGCCCTGTCCCTCTCTCTCTCTCTTTCTTAATTGCCAGGCCAGGAGCTTCACCCCTGTCACCATCAAAATGGGCCCCTGCTCCTGTCAGAAGAATTGTCCTTTCTATTTGGGCTGTGTGTAGAAGATTAAACTTCCACTTCAGCTTCTGTATTATTCTGAATAGGGACTGGGTAGGGGACCTCATATGAGAGGCTTCATAAGCCTCAATACGATGCCTGAGCTCTTCCAGGTTCTTTTGTGCTTCCCTTTTTTTAAAAGCCAAGTAAGATATTACCTGGACCCGGACGTAAGCCTTCATTGCCTCCCATCTAGCTGAACAAGAGGTCTCCCCCTTTTTATTGTGGGTCCAGAAGTCCTCCAGGGCCCTGGTCATGTAGGCCAGGAAATCCTTATCCTTTAACATTAAGGGGGCAAGCCTCCAGGCCCCCCACCCCGCTTTCCCAGTCCCTCCTATGCATGGTCTGAGATCAATATGGAGGAATGATGGGCTGATTTTATACCACCCAGAAGAGGGGCACTGGCCAACACCCAATCCAGTCGGGCATATGACCCGTGTGTGTGTGTGTGTGTGAGTAAAAGCTATATTCTCTACCCATGGGATTCAGGTGTCTCCAAACATCCATTAAGCTATATGTACTTTCTAGTTCCCCTAGGGCCATAGCATTGTTTGACATTGGGACGGGGTTTGGGTTGGCTCTATCTGGAGTGGTATCTCTAATACAGTTATAGTCCCCTCCTAATACCCAGGGGCCCGGGAGCCTAGCCATGTCCAAGGCCACATGCTGGAAAAAACCCTGGTCCTCTATGTTTGGGGCATACACTGACCTCACTGATACTACGCTGCAATCCTCCATGGTCACATGAACCAGCACATATCTGCCCCCCTCCCCCATCCCTGACCACTTCATGAATTTTGACCCTCTAGCCTCTAGGGATCCAGATGGATGCTCCTCTGGCTTTGGTTGAGAAGTTTGTGGACACCCACTTGCCTCCCATGTATTTTCAGTTTTTAGAGCCTCATGGGCAGACATGTGTGTCTCCTGTAGCAGGACTATTCGAGCCTGTGCTCGCTTCATCTCACTCATAACCCTTTTTCTTTTCACTACAGACTTTAACTCGTTGACATTTCATGTAATCACATTAATTGGGCTACCCATTTTCCCCTTCTAGTATATACTCCTTACAAGGTGTTGTTGTATCCAACTGAGAGAATGGTGCCCTAGATGTCTGTGTGCCCGCTCTCCTACCTAATTTTTGAAACATTAACTTACCCCCCATTTTAACAAAACCACTCCCCTCTAATCTAACCAAAAATGCCAACAGGGCAGTGAACGCAACCATTAAAATACCCCTAATGCCCCCCCCTCAACTGGGCTATCCCATGCCCTGTCAGACTTCCCCCTCCTGTAGATGGTGAGTTTCCAACATTGCCTGAGCATCCATATATATAGGAGGTTACTTATCCCTCCGCTTTGTGACCTCTTTACACAGAGCTAACTTACCCCCAAATCTTCCACACCAGGCAAATATAAAGACACCAGTTTACCTACCTTAGCCAGGATTTGGTGCAGGTCACCTGCTGTTCAGGGCCTGAACGCATTCTCCCCCACGGGTGGAAAGCGTGGCAACCTCCACCCTGGAAGAGAGAGAGAAAGAAATGGCACACCAAGTATCCAAACTGTGGACAGTATTACCCCTTGTGCTCCCCAACCCCCCAACAGCCTTGTAAGTCATATTATGAGTCCCCAGTTTCATAGAGATATATTGCAGCAAAACAAAAGTCAACAGTAAACAGTATAAAGAGTACTTATGCCCCATGCAGCTCAGTTCCCTCCCTCTATAAGCAGTAAGAAGTGCAACCCTCCCCACCAACATCACCGCACAACAAAATACGGTATACTGCCATTAACCACTACGTTATACCCTTATTGTATGCCCCAAACCTCTCGGTCTAGACAGTACAGTTGCATGCGTTCCCCCCTGCCATGCACAGCCAACATGCAGCCCATGCAAGAAGGGACACACTTCCCTGATATAGCTCCATAAGTTCCCTGTTGCCCGCTGGTACCCACATCCCCAGATGTGGTCGGGACTCTCCGAAGCACAAGTCTAGTCAGCATCCCAGGAACAGCAGACTCCGAGGAGTCCCTTCTTAACGAGAGATTTTCAACCAGATTAGGCTGTCCAGTCAATCATGAACTCCCCCTCACCCTAACGACGATTCGCGCTACAAAGTTCATCTTCTTGCAAAGGTCTGCTTCCCCAAGAACCTGCTGCATTGAACTGACCAAGACACATCAGGCATGACGCGGTGCAAAAGTAAAAGTTCGATCCAAGCTGCCAGGCCAGACCTGTCCGACTTTAGCACCAAAAAGTCTCTAGTAAGGCCGCATCAGGAGGGCTACCAATGGCATATTTAAACCAATAGCATACCCCTCATATCAACTCAATACAGATATAGCAAACTCTGACCTTGTTCATATTGAAAGGTGGTCTGCAGGGGATCTCAATTACAAGGTGATCTCACTCCTTCTTGCCCAGTCGCAGCAGACACCCATTTTTCTGCTTCCAGATAATTGTGGAAAGTCTTAGACGGTGTCCCTGGGCGACTGATCCTGAGCTTTGCAGGGTATAGAAAGGCGAAGGGCCAGCCCAAGTCATGCAGTTTGGATTTTACCGAGTAAAACTTCTGCCGCTTGGCTTGTAGGTTTCAACTGTAGTCCTGATAAACTCCCACTCTCGAGCCACCACAATGGAGAGGGCCCTTCTTCTTTGTGACGTTCAGGATCATCTCTTTGTCTGCAAATCTCAAGTACTTTATTAAGCAATGCCTCGGTCTCTTATTTGGCTTGGGAGGGGGTCCCACTGTATGTGCTCGCTCAGTTTCAAATTGCGCCGCCTCTGGAGGCAATTTTAAATTCTGAATCAACCATTGCTGTAAGCCTTCCATTGGGGCCTTGCCTTCCACACCCTCTGGTAGCCCCACAATCCACAGGTTTGATCTCCGTGAATGGTTTTCCTGCTCATCAACTTTCCCCCGTAGCTCTGCGATGGTGTCTGCATAATTGTTGCATTCCCTTGAGAGAATGTGCAGCGAGTCCTCCAGATCACTAACCCTTTGCTGCAGCTCACTGATTTGCATTGAGTGGGTAGCTGTAGTGTTGGTCAAGCTGGTTACCACTGCTTGTAAGTGGCCCATTTGTGCAGTCACCGTGGCGAATCCTGCCCTCATATCCTGCTGCATGGCGTGGAGAGTAGAGTAGAGGGGACTCCCACTAAAGAGTATGCCAAGGAGGACATGCTCGATTCAACAGGCACGGCATTGTCGGCCTGCTGGCATGATGAGAAGCCCAGGCCCTGTCCCTGCTCTCTGCGCTGCTCGGTATCTCCAAATTACAGTTTTGCTTGTCGCTGCTTCGAACCCTTTGATGCCATTTAGTCAAACTACCGTTCCTCGAACACTCGCCCTTATAATTTGAAGCTGGTCACTTGAAAGTTAAACATAAGCGTGGATGCCTCGGGAGCTACGCTAACCCGCAACTGCCATCATGCCTGCACTAGCCACACCCCCCGCTCAATGGTATTGTTGTAGTGAGTGACACTGAACACTGACTGTATTATTTCATGATAAAATAATGTGAATTTCATTTCATCTTCCTGTGAGGAATACAACCATGGCAGACAAAAGATGTATCACAAAATGTAGGTGGTCTAGCAGCCCCAGCGAAGTTGTAGTAGGTAAAGAGCAGCAAGAAGCAGGTCATGAGTACAGTGCAGAGTGACTCTCAGGGTGCAGTTGCCACACAAAATTATTTTACATTAAATGCTTCTGACCCAGATATAATTTTTATGTTGGCTCGCGCATGCGCACCAGCCAACATATTGCATTAGTAGCAGATTTGGAGGGGCGGTCACCTTGGGCGAATGCAGGGCATGCATCAGTAGGTGCGTCCCTCATTCCCCAATAAGTCAGCATGCAGGCACCACACCAGCAATACTTAATGAGGTAAGCACATCTAAGAAAAGGTCCACTGCAATGAGAGCCAAGCTCATCATGCAGTGGCACCAGAACACACCTCCCGACATGCCCTCCCTGGTGAAAGCAGTCCAATAAACATGGCAGCAGTGACTGCCACCACATGCCACAATGCCGACTTTGAGGGTGCCCAATCCCCCTGTCTGCATGCCCTGACCAAATTCATGTGCCGACAGGGGAGACCACTCCTCGTCGGCATAATGGCCCCCCTCCCATTTCAATTCTGTGCCAAGAGGGTGATCAATCCCCCTTAGCATCATGTGCCCCCCAACAGTCTTTCTTTGCCGATGGGGGCACAATCCCTGTTGGCTTCAGTCCCCAGTTTAATTTGCCAATGGGGGGAGCCCACTCCCCATCGGCATAATGCTCCTCATTGTGTGCCGAGAAGGATGCCTAATCCCCCTTGGCTCTTGCCCCCCCTTCAGTATGTGCCAACAGAGGTGCCCAATCCCCTGTTGGCTACAGCACCCCCCAAAACACTCAGGTGGCATGCTGGGAGTCTACCCCTGTGTGCCAAATGCCCCTGAAAAAAAAAAAAACATTCCACGATGTGTTTTTTTTTTATTTAAACCTGTAAAACAGAAAACGGTCTTTTGTGGTCTGTCCTGCTCCATCCCCCATCCAGCACCCAACCTCTGTGTACCCTGCCTACCCACACCCCCCTCACACCATACTTACCTGCGGAGCATGGCGCGACGATCTTCAGTGGACCGGGAATACGTCTACACTCTTCAAAAGCGACCGCGAACTGAAGAAATGCCGGTAAGCTGTATAATGGCATAAAAAGGGTTATTTCAACTTTGGTGCATATCTCGGCCATTTTTGGGAATTTTGTCACCAAATTTTCAACATGGGGTTATTGGGAGCCCTCCTCAAGAATTCAGTCACTGTCATGGTGTTATTCTGTCCTGAAAGGTAATTTCGAAGTCACTGCATGGAATCATCTTTTGGGACTGATTAATGAAATCACAGTGCCACTGTTCATGAGGGGGGCTCTCATAAAGTCTGTGTTGCAAATTTGGTGAAAAAAATCCAAATATTGGCTGTTTTGCGAGCGTGCATTGTGCAGTTTCCACGCATGCTCGTAACTTCATGAATTTGTAATATTTTCACTCCAGATTTTCAAAATTGGCATTTAACCACACCTTCTTATGAACAGTACAGCTGTCATTTTACATCCTGGCCAAAATGCATTTTCGCAAGACTGGCGCAGAATAACGCGGCCGCTGTGCAAAATCAGTTTTCAGGACAGTTTGTGAAAATGATGGTGACACTGTTCAAGAGCAGAGGTCCTAAAATGCATATGTTGAAAATTTGATGATGAAAGTCCATAAAATGACTGTGTTACAAGAGTGTGTTGCGCAGTTTCCACGCACCCTTGTAACTTCTCAAATTTGCAATATTTTTATGCCATATTTTCAACACTAGCATTCAAGGGAATCAACAAAGTCCAAGAGGGTAGCATCTTTCAGAAAAAGAGATGTGCAAGAACAAGGGGGCACAATTTGAAGATAGAGGGGGGATGGCTCAGAGGTAATGTGAGGAAGTATTTCTTCACTTAGAGGGTTGTAGATGCATGGAACAGCCTTCCTGAGGAGGTCGTAGAGTCAAAAACAGTAGGGGAATTCAAGAATGCATGGGACAGGCATAAGACAATTCTAGTGGGGGGGTAGGAGGAAGTAGGCTTTTGGTTAACTAGGATCTGCAGCTTATCCGTTTGGTAGGAAATGGGCAGTCTAGGTGGGCCAAGCAGTCCTTATCTGCTGTCAAATTCTATGTTTCTATGTTTTTCACACCTTCTTATGAACAGGACAGCTGTCATTTTTCACATCCTGCCCAAAATGTGTTTTCGCACCTGTGGCACACAATGGCGTGGTCACTGTGGGAAATCAACTTTTGGGATAGATTAACAAAATCACAGTGCCACTGTTCATGAGGGAAGGTCCCAAAATGCCGATGTTGATAGTGTGGTTAAAAAAATCCCAAAAATAATTGGGTTACGGACGTGTGTTGCGCAGTTTCTATGCATGCTCATGACTTCACCAGTTTTTCATATTTTTACTCCAGATTTTCAACATTGCCATTTTTTTACACCTCCTTATGAACAATATAGTTGCCATTTTTCACATCCTGCCCAAAAATGTGGTTTTGCACCTGTAGTGCCAAATGGCGCAGTCGCTGTGCAAAATCACCTTTCAGCTAACAATCTGATAGTGTCACTCTTCTCGAGGTGGGGTCACAAAAAGCCCATGTTGAAAACTGGGAGTGAAAATACCAACAAACGCCTATGGCATGAGGGCTGTAACACCCCACCCTGTACAGACTGACAGGAGTCAGGGGTGTGACTTGGGAACATCGGCTGTAATGCTCACACCATTCCACCCCCACCCCCTACCTGCAGCCAGTGACAGGTACTGAGGTGTGCCTTGCAGTTTTTGGCCCCAGTGTTCACCCCATTCTCCTATACTGCACCCATCTCAGCATATTCCCTTATGGAATGGAGTAAGTATAAGGCCCAAAGACCCCAAAGAACACCACAACACTTGTCAGTGTCTACAGAGTAGGGTGAGGTGAAATAGCATGAGCGTTACAGCTGATGACCCAAAGGCACATCCCAACGCCTGTCTCTCTCTGCAGGGTGGGGGTGAGGTTGGTGTCAGTTCCATACTTCACTGCCATTCCTATTATGCATCTCTAACTCCTGCACTACCAGTACCAATGCCAGCGAGACAACATTCGGCATTGGCAAATGCTTTTTTCTTTAGTCTTTTGTAGCTGAGTAAGGCCCACTATGTACAAGTGCCTGTTTTCAGGGGTGACCTGGGAGCACTGGGCAGTTAAGTGACTTGCTCAGAGTTACACAGTATGCAAGTGGAGGTTGTGAGAATCAAACCAAGGTCTGGTCTGCTGGATGTACCAAGCTCGTTCACAGCTTGGTACTCTAACCTCTAGTCTAGACTGCCAGCCTATACATCATAACACTTCAATGGGTTGACCAGCAACTACAATCCAGACATCTTCTACAAGGATGAGGAGGGAACGTGGATGGACAGGTTGATGACACAGGTAAATTGGGATGACAGGCATTTTATTATGCCATTCTGGGGAGAGCTGTGTGAAGCTGGAGTGGGAACAAATGTGAGTCAAACTCTGCTTGGCCCATCATAATAGCAACAGGTGCATTAATTCTAATTGTGTCAGTGGCTCATCAGGTAGCACACTCACCTCTGAGGCCAGGAGATCAGAAGGCTGTGGGTTCTATCCTCACTTCAGTCACTTGGGTTAATATCCCAATACTCACACTGCAGTGCAGCATGAGGGGGGTGCTGCACTCCTGATGTGCCGTCTTTCAGATGAAACGTTAAACCGAGGTCCCATTTGCCTGTTCTGGTGGTAGTTCAGGTTGATGTTAAAGATCCCATGGCACTTCTCGAAAAGAGTAGGGAAATTTTTTATTAGAAGAAATATAACAATACAATAATACTCAAGAAAAACCATAAGTAGATAATTTGCCAGAAAATAAATGAAAAACAACAATCGTACTCCAGGCACCGGAAATAAATGAAATTAGTTAGACACACAGCCAAAAAAAATGAAAAACAATCCATCCAGAATAAACCCCTTAGGCCTATACTGAGACCAACTTCACGTCACTCCTTCAAATAAAATTTTTGGGAGAGCCCTCCACCAATTCTCAAGCATGGGAGGAGGCAGTGCTGAATGTTCTTTCAAATAAAAAATTGCTACTTCCTTTGTAACAGTAGCTATAACACCACTTAAACGTACAAAGCATTGTTGTAAAACATATTTGCATCTAGTCTGCCAAATGCACCACTTTATTATTGCAAAAAACACTCGTAAAGTCCCCGGGTAAAACATATTCCATGCAGGCCTGAATTTTTCATAAACCAATTCTGAAAAGGACACAGTGCAGAAGAGAGGCAACTGCCAGTGTTGAGCTAATAGTTCCCAAAATAAAGCAATATAGGAACACTCAAAACACAAATGCTGCATTGTTTCTACTTGCATAATGCATGACTCTCTAATACACAGTCTATCCTCAACGGTCTTATGAACATGATTACCTTTTACATTTAATTTGCCGTTGCAACACATCCAGACAGTATCCCATAGCTTTCCCAGCATCCTAGCCTCTATAAGCTGTGCCAGCAACAATTTAGGCTCAATAGTGGAAGGACAGAGAAAACAAGGCCCATTCAAGAAGTGACTCTCCAGAATATGAGTATAAAAAGCTTTTCTATTCATCCTTTGACAGAGTTGAATGGTCACATTCCATTGTTTGATTTTCTTGAACACTTCAATTAAATAAAGAGAGGTACCATTTGGAATCAATCTAAATGGTCCCATTGTGGTCCCATTTATTGAAAAAATAAGAACATCTAGCTTTGAAACTTATTGCCCAATCTATCTGATTCCCCACAAGAAGGGGAAGAATATTAGAATAAACAGAGATAGAAAAAAAGAACAACACCAGATTAAGCATGTTCAGACCCCCTAAGTCACGGACTGTGGGACGGGGTTGAACCGGCTCCCCGATAACAACTGAAAACAAATATTATTAAGTCTAGCTTCAAGTTTAAGAGGGAATGGGAACACAGAGCTCAATGTCAAAAAAATAGGAATGATATAGGTTTTTAGCATATATATATTGTCTTAAACCTAGTCATAGGATAAGACTTCCATTTACTAACTTTTTTCCCAGCTTTGTCTAATTTTCCCACCCAGTTCCTTTCAGCAACAGTGACTCCCCCAGATGAAACACCCAATAATTGTATCATGTCCGTATGAATCTGTATCCCAGCAATCTCGGTGATCTGGAGTTCAGGCCGAATGTCAATAGCCAGCCCTGTACATATCTGTTTATTTATTTGTGACCCTGAAAAGTCAGGAAAGGACTGCATCACCCCTAGTGCATAAGCACCAGAGCTATGATCAGCTACCAAAAGGCATACATTGCCTGCATAGGCCATTATACATGGGAATGTTGCACCAGCGGGACTGAGCATGTGTCGAATATGGTAATCAGTGTTCAGAAATCTCAGTATAGGATCAATTGTGAATACATACTGCAAAGGAGTCAGTGGACACCCCTGTCTAACCCCTCTTCGAATTGGAATATACAGACCTAGACAGCCATTAACCAAAGGAGTCAAAAAAGCAGAATGATACAATGTTTGTATCCATTGAACAAAAGCGTGTGGTAAACCATACAGCCATAATACAGAAAACAAATAGGAATGGGGTACGAGATCAAAGGCTTTCATTTGATCGAGACTGATAACTTAACCACCTGCAGTAGGACTATCAAAAGTTCTCTCATTAACCTCAGGTTATCCAAAATAGATCTCTGTGGAATGGCACAGATTTGAGTGGGATGGATCAAGTCACCAGCTACTCGGGAAAGCCTAACACAGATAAATTTACTAAGCAATTTCCAGCCAGTATTTAGCAAGCTAATGGGTCTCCAATTAGTTATATCCTCCTTCGCATCCTTTTTGTGCAAAAAAGCAATAAACTATCCGCTAAGGTAGGTGGGATGGAATGGTGACCCTGTAAGATAGTATTAAAAATAATAGTTAGCGGTTGACAAAGAATAGCTATACTTTTCTTATAGAATTCATTTTGGATGCCTTCAGGGCCCAGTGTAACCCCAGTTTTTAATTGACGTATCAAGAAGTGTATTTCAGAGGCTATGATAGGGTTTGTCAAGTCTCTACTGTCCACTTCTGATAATTTAGGGAGATTAAGCTTTCCCAAAATGCTAATCACATCCTCCAGAACAGGAGCATCCTGTCCAAACATGGAATAGGCATGCTCAACCACAATGTCCAAAATATCCTGATTAGAGTTGAAAACCACCCCAGCTTTATCCTCAAGACATGGCATATATTTAATGTCCACCCTTTGTTTACAACAGTCATAAGGATTCACAGACTAGGCTTTTCCCCTCATACCATATTTTTGTTCCATAAACAACAAGGTTGCCCTGTTTTATTGGAAGGAATGCATATCTTTTTTAATTTGGGCTATTTGTAATGTATAGTCTAAACCATATTCAGATTGTAAGGAAAGAGTTTCTACAACTTCCGGTTGCAATGGCTACCATTAGACTTGCCTCTCACCGCTCTGCCAGCCTCTCATCGCAAAACCTCTTTTTTTCCTGCCTAATCTTTCAAAATTGGAGAGAAACTTGCTGTCCAGGCATTCGGAACTCGCAATTGCTAAAAATATGGCTTGAGAACAGATAATAGCACAGAGTAAGTTAATACAAGGACAATGAAAGCTCAACGGCCAAAACACACACATCATCAGAAAAAGAAATGCCAGTGAAACAATCCAAAGTGGGTGGATCTGGAGAAGAGCAGAACTCAGCATTACTAATGGAGGCAATGTTTTTTGAGGGTTTGGCACCAATACAAGAGTCCCTCCAAACTCTAGTGGGAGAGCTAAGTGCACTTAAAAGTTCGATGGCTCAACTTTGAGTATGTACAGGGGATAATGAGGAAGAATTTCCTCCTTGGATGACTGAAAGGCCCAGCTGGATCCAGAAATTACATCACTGAGACAGCGTCTTAGAAAAACAGAAGATAAGCTCCAGTAGCAGCCACAGACACTGCCAGCTATTTCTCAAAATTTCTGTGATATTTCCAGAAATATCTAATGCCTTCTGCATTTCCACAGTAGGGGCAGCAGAGAGAAACTCTTCAAAAATGTTGTGAAATATCTGGAAATAGCTGGCAACGTTTGTGGCCACTACTGTAGAAGACCTGGAAGGAAGGTCACATAGAAACAATCTAGTAATTTTGGGACTACCTGAAGGGGAAGAAGGCAACAATGCCATTGCATTTGTTCAAAAATTGTGTAGCAAAGTGGCTGGGCCTTCTCCTAATGGCCCAACTTACATAATAGAAAGGGCACACAGGGCCTTACGACCCACACCACCAACAAGCTCTCCTCCTCGACCCCTAATTTTCAAGTTGTTCAACTATCTGGATAAGCAAGTCATTCTAGATAAAATAAGAGACTCCAAGGAAGTCCTCAGGGATGACAAGAGGATCTGAATTGCGCAAGATTTACCACTATCGGTGAGGCAGAAACGTACAGAAATGCACCCGATAGTTACAAAACTTATAGCCACAGGAATATGTTTTCGAATGCAATATCCATCAACCCTGCAGGTTAGCAAGGATGTTCAGTGGATCCCCTTTGACTCAGTAAATAAAGCAACTACTGAACTGGAAAAACTATACCCTGAACTTTTTAAATGATTGAAAGAACACCATAAGTATTGAAACGCTGCAGTTTAAATGGGACAGATAACTTGCTCTCTATGGGAAGTTTACATGTCGCATCATGGACTGTTAAGATCCTTTCAACCTACTATGACCAGCTTTGAATGCTAAGAATCACTGTTAGAGATAGTCCACGTTATTAAGGCTAAACACACTAACTCTTGGAATAATTCCTGGTTTAAAACTTTTTCGGTTGTTTTTCCTTTTTGGACGAATATCCCAAACTAATTGATTTGAAGCAAGAATAGTTTCTTCATTAGTTAGGTATTCTTAGAAGCTACTTTAACATTTCCTTATTTTGATTTCCTGAAGTGGAAATAAGTTTAAATGTTGTAAGAAAGGGCATCTATATAAGGGGGGGGGTGAGTACAGGCGAGTGACTGGTGGCTGATAAGGATTGCAACTGAACCAATATGGGGAGGGCAGTCGATAGGACTGGGGTGTATAGAAAATATTGTTGGATTAGTAATGTTTTGAGTTGGGAATTTTTTTATCAATATATTGAATGAGAAATACTGTCTATTAAGGAGTCTAGATATGCATCTCCTGTACTACTCAAAGTGTCAAGGTCATTTTGTAGCTAACATTGAAACCGAAATATACATAAAGTAGTTACAATTATTTTGTTTCACAATGTATAGCCATTCTCCCTGCATGTGTTAACCCTCCTTTACTCCTGGTGGTAGGGTAGATACAAATGGCGGTAAGATTCATTTCTTGGAATATTAAAGGTGCTCGCAGTCGTGTTAAAATGTGTCAAATTCTCAAGCACCTCACGTCTCTGCACTGTAATATAGCTCTACTACAGGAAACACATCTTTTGGAGCAGGAAGGAAATCTCTTTAGGAGGAAACAAATAGGCCAAGTCCTCGCAGCAGGCAATGCCACTGCACAGAAGAGGGGTAGCTATTCTTATAACTAGGAATGCACAGTTTAGGATGCAGCAATACCATACTGACAAACAAGGAAGGTTTATGCTTTTAACAGGGTTCTAAAACCACATTCAGGTGATAATAGGTTCAATATATGGACCTAACATTGACTTACCAGAATTTTTAGTATAACTCTCTCAAACGTTCTGAGTTGTCTCCCTCGATTACCCATAATAATAGCAGGAGACTGGAATTTGGTTTATTCCCCAGAATTAGATATATCCTCTCATAGAAACCCTAACCTTTCACCAGCACAGATAGCTGCGAGGAATTCATGGTGTCGCATAACCTAAATGATCCATGGAGACTACGAAATCCTAAGGTAAGAGGATTCACTTTTTATTCCCTGGTACATAGCACACTATCCTGCATTGGCTACTTCTTAGTCCATAAGAAAATTCTAGAGGGCCTAGTGGGAAGTGGTATGGTCCTGAGGACCTTATCTGATCACTCTCCCAGCTGGTTGGAAACCACTATCTCTACTCAATATACAAAAGTACCATCTGGAAACTGAACACACAGTTACTTCAAGAAAACAAAATAATACTCTCCCTTAAGGACACAATTGAGCAATTCCTTCTGTAATCAGGGTACTATACCACATATTGACAAACTGTGGTGTGCTCTAAAATGTTTCTTTAGAGGAGAATGTATCAGGCTAACTACTTTCTGGAAAAAAAAAAGAGAGAGGCACATTCTGCCTCCCTTCTGTCTCAAATAGAATGGCTAGAAATCTAACAACTATCTAGACAATCAGAGGATCTTCTAGAAAAAATAACAAAATTAAGGAACTAATACTCAGGTTTGTTAAAGGAACAGGTCCAATATGCACTATTTAAAACTCACGCCAAATATGTAGAACAAGGAAACAGAGCAAGCTACTTGCTTGCCTTTTGATTAAGGAAACAAGAGGAATCTAGGATTGTAGTAGCACCGAGTCATGTGATGCAGAGCACTGACTAGCTGCTTTCTCCGAGTGCTCCGACCTCCCTTCGCTCTAAACAACTCATACCCACATTTCAATCCTCCTTTTTTTGAAACTACTGTACAGTTACTAACCCGGACAATGGGATAGAACCGACGGAAGGCTTGATGGAAGTAGAGATGCGCAAGGCAGCACCTAAACATACCCCACCTGCGACACCAGAGAAGGCCTCGAAAAAATCCAGAGCCTCGATTTCTCTGCAAATTCAGACCACTGCGACTGGGGCTACGGAGAAAGAATCTCTTATGTTAACAAATTTTTAGAAGAATTTCTCCCCTTTAAACTAGAGATGCAGGAACTAGCAGGAGAAATTAAAAGTGTCACCTGTGCACTGGAGGATCTCACACAGAGGACCTCAGACAACGAAGCGAGGATACGGTCCCTGGAGGGGAGCAGCGCAAGACTGGAGATCCGGTACTGACCCAAATGAAACGCCGCCTATCCAAACTGGAACTAAAAGTCGAGGACTTAGAAGGTAGAAGCCGCCGAAATAATGCGGTGATCATCGGCCTGCCTGAAGGGGAGGAAGGGCCGGACCCGATCAAGTTTGTCCAGAAGCTGGTGGAGAAAATAGCAGGCCCCTCTCCTTTTGGTCCCACTTACACCATTGAAAGGGCTCATCAAGCTTTATGCCTGTTACCATCACTGTCTCGCTCCCCATGATCCCTCATATTTTGATTTCTAAACTACCAAGAACGGCAGCTGTTTATTACCAAAACCAGAGAAGTCAAGGAGCTGCAATGGGCTGGAGCAAAGATTAGGGTAGCTCAAGACCTGCCTTTGTCGGTACGGCAAAAGAGGGCGGCTTTTCATCCTCTGGTCAACAAGTTAATCGCAGCTGGAATCAAATTTAAAATGGGCTACCCGGTCAGATTTCAGGTGCAGATAGCTGGGGGCTGGAACTCGTATGACAACGTGGAAGCTGCAACATCTGCTCTCCAAGAGGCATTTCCCAACCTCTTCAAAAACCCTTGAACATTTAGAGGGTTTGTTGTGCTAGAAGGGGCTCTCGGTGTCCTATCTGGGAACTACGAGTGTTCGTTTACTAAGTTTATGTCCCGGTTGGGGAATCTGCCAGAACTGCACCTCTGACACTATAAGCAAGGTAACTGAGGGATCCCAGTCTGGAGGGGCAATTAGACTTTCCTCTTTCTGGCGAGAACTGTTAGCCTTTGTTTTAGTGCGGCAGAGCTGTCCCTTATGAGAATAACGGTGGTCTCGCAGCAACTTCAACTGGTATGCATGGGGTGATTTGTGGAACCGGTGAACTCCAGGCAATCGGTAAACTTAACCAGCAGAAAAGGTAGTTTTATTTTCCCAGAAGTTGATTTTAAATAGAAGCTGGGACTTTAATTTATAGAACCCGCCACCAGAGGGAACCAAAGACCACTTGATGGCTCAAACACAGCTTATCAATGGGACTCATTCGCTTCATTAAATTTATTGGACACTGAAAGACTGCATCCTTGATGTAGTGCATATTAGCACAAGTGTTTAAGAGGCTAAAGTGTTTTTATAAATATTAGTAGGACCAAGTTTTTGTTATAGACAGAAAGGTTAGAGCATTAGTACGGATTAGACCTAGGGGCCTGAGTAGGATTTATTCCAGCTGGGTTGCACAACTTCTAGCTGTAGCAAAGCAAATGATATATGCCCCAGGTATATACAGTCTTATAGATCAATGTATAGATTAAAGGGGGACTAGGGAGAGTACTCAGGAAGCATTATAGTTCGCTATAGTTGATTTTAAAGTTCATTGTCCTACTCTAGGAATCTGTGCATGTTTACATGATTCTTAAAACGTGTTAACTTTAGTTCAGGAGGCAGATGATAAATATAATAGTCTATCAGTAGTTTCGTTTAAAGAAGTTGTGGTGGGGGAGGAAGGGGTGGGGGAGACTGAGCCATGTGTACTGTTGTCATGGACCATGATAGCATGGTTCAGGATAGAGGGAGGAGGGTCTGTGAAGGACATTTACGGGGAAGGGAGGATAAAAGGGTTTGGATGGATACGCTGTATAAGGGTCTCATTTAGATGGGGAGTAGAGGGAGGGTGCACAAGACCACAGGCTTCGCGGTTGGGGATACTGAGGTGGGATGTCTGGATCATGATGTTAAGCTAGTAGATAAAACTATGGCGTCGAATAGGATTATTAGATTCCTCAGCTGGAATGTCAAAGGGGCACTACAGAAATCCAAACAGTACAGAATCCTGAAACATTTAGAGGTTGTGCAGGCAAATTTTGTGTTTCTACAGGAAACACACTTACTTTGTAAGGAGGAGAATAGTATGAGGCGCCTACAAATAGGGATGGTCTTCTCCTCTCAGGGTACCACGCAAAGTAGGGGTGTTATGATATTAGTACACAAAACGGTTCCCTTTACTCCACTGCAAGTTATCCACGATAATGAGGGCAGATATGTCCTTGTCAGAGGGAAGTTGCAGAACACAGAGCTCTTAGTAGGTTCTGTTTATGGTACCAATGTGGACACCCATGATTTCGCTGTAAAGTTATTGGATGTGCTCACGCCTTTTAACCAACTCCCCATGATCTTGGGGGGAGATCTCAATTCAGTCTTAGATCCTCTAATGGACAGGTCCAAACCTTCCCAGTTGGGCCTGACTCCAGCTTAGCGGGCCTTGAGGGAATTAATTGACCACCTTGGCCTTACAGACGTCTGGAGAGTGCTCCACCCGAAATCTCTGGAATACACTTACGTCTCGCTAGTTCACGGAACTGCATCCTGTATTGATTACATTCTGCTTTCCCGCATTCTCCTACCCGGGGTATTGGACTCAACAATTGTAGCGGGGCCTCCTTCAGACCACGCTGCAATATCGGCTTCAATCTCCTTCTCATCCTTATCCAAAAGGGGCAATAGAGGGAAGATAAATAACCAGATTTTGTGGAGTCCTAAGGCAGTTCAAGACATATCGACACAAATAGGCAAATTTATAATAAATAATCTGAGAGACAACATTCGGCCAGACATGCTCTGGGGGGCATTCAAGGCATTTACAAGGGGCACCCTAATTGGGCTAGCGGTCAAAAGGAAGAGGGAGAAGGAGCGCATCATGTCAGACCTATTGGCCCGGATAAGGATCAAGGAGTCCAACATGTTTCCCCAGGCCCAGGAGACAGATAAACTTGAACTAGTTAAGCTGAGAGATATGTATCTTAATTTGTTAGGGGAACAAGCAGAACTGGCCTTAATCAAAACTAAAGCCAACTACCTAGATCAAGGGGAAAAGGCCGGAAAGCTCCTGGCAAGGTGCATCACACAGTTAGAGTCTTCTCGAATAATTTCTGGGATAAAATCCAAGGAAGACGGTCGCATTAAGACCACCCCCGGGGAGATTGTCCAAGAATTCCGGAACTATTTTGAATCCCTTTACGGGGCTATGGAGTCCCTTCCCTCTAAGGCAGAGACACTTGCCTTTCTTAATGACCTGGAACTCCCCTCAATGGCAGATCCCGATCGGGCACAGTTGGTGGCTGACATTACCCAAGAGGAGATTGAACGAGTCATTCAGAGTCTCCCGCTAGACAAAACACCTGGCCCAGATGACTTCTCATCCAACTTCTATAAGAAATTTTCCAAACAATTATCCCCACTATTGCTTATGTTATTCCAATATATTCTTAGTGGTAAAGAGCTCGACCAGTCGCTCTTCGAGGCGCCCATTGTTCTCATCCCAAAGCCAAATAAACCCCGAGCAGCCTGCCAGCTATAGGCCTATCTCCTTGCTAAATTATGACATCAAAATCTTAGCGAAGCTACTAGCAGAGCGAATAAACAGAGTCCTACCCAAACTTATTGGTGCAGAGCAAGTAGGTTTTATGAAAGGCCGGTCCGCAGCCGATCACATCAGGACCTTGTCTCATGTCTTCTCGGTTACCGAGGAGATCAACTCCCCCATGGCTCTTGTCTCCTTGGACGCCAAAAAGGCATTTGACAGGGTTCACTGGGGAGTTCTGTTAACTGCAATGGGCAAATTTGGGTTTCTAGAGATGTTTTTAGACTGGATTGGCTCCCTTTACTCAAATCCCTCAGCAAGGGTCTCCTGCAATGAAGTTATTTCTGATCCCTTTGCCTTGCATGTAGGTACCAGACAGGGATGTCCCTTATCCCCACTCCTCTTTAACTTGTATTTGGAACCCCTCATCAGGCGTATAGTACGCAACCGAAACATTAGCGGTATCAAAATTCTGGACCATGCTATTAAGGTAACAGCATATGCAGATGATCTTCTAATATACGTCTCTAAACCGAGTGTATCCATTCCAGCCTTGTTAGAATCTATCTGGGATTTTAGTCATTTGGCCAATTACAAATTAAATCAAGAGAAGTCTATGGTCTATCCCCTTACGAAAAACCTCTTCAAACAGGAGATTATTGAATTAGGCCTAGGGTGGAAATCTGAATCTTTTAAGTATCTGGGTCTTACCCTGATGAAGAATATGATGCGAGTGCGCCAAGTAAACCTGGACTCTCTAGTACATACCATTGATTTGGATCTCAAAAGGTGGGCACAACTTCCTCTCTCCCTCTGGGGCAGGATAAATATAGTTAAGATGAATGTATTTCCTCGATTGTTGTATCCCCTGAGCATGCTTAATATCTGGCTGCCACTTTCTTGGTTCAAGAAGTTCCATGGGTCTATAGCTAACTTTGTATGGGGATACAAGAAGGCTAGGATGGCCTACCATAAGTTGGCCGCACCTAAATCATCAGGGGGGTTAAGGATGCCACATTTTGCCCTTTACTTCTGGGTGGGTCATGTCAATAAATATCTGAGATGGGTCCAGAACACAGACATTCTTACACAGTCAGCTTACGTGCCCTTATGGATACAACTTGAGGTTGCCCTCATTAAGAAACACAGTCTTGTTCCAGAGGCCTTACTCTATATCAATCCCAAATTACTCCCTTCCCCCTTAGGAATTCCCCTATAGGGACCTCCCTAAGGATCCACACACAGCTCTGTAGCTTTTTAAAATATGATCATGCCAGGGACTGGTCTCAACCTATCTCGGGCAACCCGCGTTTTCTGATTTACCAGAAACCTATTAACCCTACTTGGTTGACTGTACCAGTTGATTGTCATCTAAAAGACTTCCTCAATGAAGAGGGCTGCGTGTATCCCTCAAGGGAGATCCTGCACAAATTCAACATTCCCAATAGAGGGATTTTCAAGGTATATCAACTTCGTCACCTCTTGATTAGTAAAATAGGTACAAATCCAATACAGACCCCGAAAGTCGACTTCCAGGAGAATCTAGAGCTTCGATGGGACTCCCTCATGCAATCTCCAAGATATACAACATTTTATTTAATTGGGCCTACTCTCAAAATCCAATCCCAGGGACCTACTGGGCCACGGTGTTCCCGGAGGAAGAATTTAATTGGACAGCCCTCTGGCAGAGTTGCCATAAATTTATTCTGCAGGACCAGTTGAGGCTTATTCAGTTTAAGATTCTCCATAACATCTACTACTCCCCACAAAAGCTTGCAAGCCTAAAGCTGATCTCGGACCCAAAGTGCAATAGGTGCCATTCCGGAAATGGGGATTTGATCCATATTTTTTGGAATTGCCTGAAAGTAGTCCTGCTTTGGACAGACATTAAAAATAAAGTTGATCCCATGCTTGGCCTTGAGGATCTTTTCACTCCCGAAATATGCCTGCTGGGGGATGCATTCCGTATGTCAGTCAGGAACAGAAAGTTCTATATGGCTTTGATTTCTATTACCCTTAAAAAGGTGGTTCTTAGACACTGGAAAGACCCTGTAGTGATCAGTTACTCTGAATGGCTTGAGGATTTACTCTATAGTTTGAGGACTGAGAGGATGATAGCGGTCCTTCAAAATAAGCTTCCCAGGTTGAGAAGATCTGGGCCCCTTTTATACTGCCTATTCACTGTAAGATATGTAGCCCCCTCAAACACAAACAAATAAAGTGGTCTTTGTGCAGGAGGAGTAGCGAGGGAGAGTGGGGGAAGGAGGGTCTTTTTATTCTTTGGGGTATGTTCTTTGTCCAATTTTTTTTTTTACTTTGTTTCTTGGTGTTTATGTTTTTGGGGGGAATATTGCAAAGAATGTCTCCTGTCATTAGTTGGTTCAAACATCAAGGTATACCTCCATGATTGTATCATGTTTTCTGGAAGCATTCTTTGTGAATAAAACTCAAATAAAGATTTAATGGCAAAAAAAAAAAAAAAGGATTGTAGTAGCACTGAACTCCCTTAAGGAGAACTCCCTCCTTACCAGTCCAAACTTAATAGCTCAAGAGTTTGTGAACTATTATAAAACCCTTTATTCCACTCAAAACCCTGTCCTTTATCTGGCAGAAATCCAAGAGTATCTTAACAAACTTCCACTTCCATCTTTATCACAACCGCAAGCAGATAGCCTCAACAAAAACATAACTCTTCAAGAGGTAAAGGATGCCATAGATTTATTGCCAGATGATAAAGCCCCTGGCCCAGATGGTTTCCCACCCTGTTTCTATAAAGTATTTAATGAACAACTTTCACCTATCCTATTTGACTTGTTCAACTATACAGGCAGCTCTGGAATTTCAGACCCTTCCCTTCTAGAAGCCCTCATAATAGTACTTCCCAAGCCAAATAAGTCTCCATTGTCAGTTACTAACTATAGTCCAATCTCCCCTAATGAATTATGATATTAAAATCTTTGCTAAAATTTTAGCTAATAGATTGCCCAAAGTTTGGATACCGCTACTTAGTACGGAACAAGTAGGATTTGTAGCAAGCCATTCTTCAGCTGACCATATTAGGAAGCTGTTCCATGTGTTCTCTACATCCAGATCAGCGTCCCTTCCAATGGCTTTGATATCTTTAGATGTAGAGAAGGCATTTGACAGAGTGAGCTGGACCTTCCTGTTTGAAGTTTTAAAACAATTCGGCCTGCCATCTACATTTATCCAATGAATCCAAACTCTTTATTCTTGTCCAACAGCCAAAATCTATTGTAATGGTATTTTTTCAGAAACATTCCCCTTATACTTTGGTACGCGCCAAGGATGCCCCCCTTTCACCTCTACTCTTTAATCTTTAATTAGAGCCACTTCTATATCAATTACAACATTCTCCATTATTAAAAGGAATACAAATAGGGGACTGGGATTTGTGCCTATCAGTATATGCAGATGATATTCTGTTACATGTCACAAATCCAGAGATGTATAGAGAAATCCACAGTAATGCCACTAAATTCCCATACTTACAGGTCACAACTAGCAGATCTTCCATTAAAGTGGATAACTCAAATTAAATACTAAGGACTCACAATATTGCCAACTCTATCCCAGATCAAAAAGTTAAATTTATATTCCCAACTGACTGTGATAAAACAAGATTTAGAGAGATGGGCACCTATTTATCTTTCCCTAGAGGGGAGAGTTAATGTAATTAAAAAGAATTTACATTCCAGATTATTTTACCCATTGAATATGCTTAACTTTTTTCTGCCACAATCCTGGTTCCATAAAATTGCAACACATTATTTCTGCATTTCTCTGGAAAGCAAAACTGCCTAGAAGAGCCTATATTAAACTATGTGCAGCTAAGCAGAATGGGTGCCTTAAACTCCCTAATTTCTTTCATTGTTACCTGGCCAGCCACATAGTTAAATATTTCCATTGGTATCCTCCTTCTTCTAGAACGGAGGATTCGCAATATGTACCAATATGGTTACAAAGCGAATGTCAGTTAATTCAACAAAGTGGTATTTCTCAAATAAGCCTACTATATATCACCCCCAAACTATGCAGATCAATTGTATCTAACAAGCTGATAAATGTCACTAAAAGTTCACTCTCAACTGTGTAGAGCCCTTAAATACAAAAACATAGAAGATATATCCCAACCTCTATTTTTAAATCCTAATTTTACAATAAACGACCATTATTTAAAAGCCAAAGATGAAACGATTGAGACAGAAGTTAAAATCTCAGATCTACTTAATAATGACAAAATTAAACCCATATCGGAGTTACTTACCTCCCTACATCTTCCTCCTGGCCAAATCTTCCAAAGTATCCAAATTAGACACCTTTTAATTACCAAACTGGGACAAAATACTTGGGCTACAGACAAGTGGGTTTATATTAATACACTGCATCTGTTGGCATGGAGTCCCCATGCAGTTTCCAAAGTTACAGCTGAACTGTATCCAGTTATGTTTCCAGAAATTCAACGAAATTCTACTTATTGGGCAAACCAATTTCCAGACAAACAGTTCAATTGGCACAAACTCTGGCAAGCAGTATATACTTATACTTCAAATGATAAACTAAAGCTCATTCAGTTCTACATATTAAACAATATATATTTTACTCCAGAAAAATTAACTGCAATAGATAAACTGCAGGACCCTGTGTGCAACAGATGTGGTATTGGGGTTAGTTAGTTAGTTAAAACCTTTATTTTTAAACAGGAATTCAGATGGTAAAATTCACATCATTAGGACAATGTCCTATTTTCAAGATGGTCCTGTATAATTACACAATTCTTAAATTATAACAATACATAGACAATATACATAAACCAATCATTCAAATATAAAACACAAAAACACCTAAACAATCATCTATAACAATCACAATGTACCTTTAGTTCAGACATCAGACTTCTTAAAAATACCTTCAAATCATTAATCTGATTACAATATACAGGTTTCAAAACCCCCCATAGTTGATTAACAATAACCGAAAATCTAAAAGTACTATATCTGTTTATGGACCTTGGAAGAACATAATCCCTTAAGTTTTTATCTCTCAAATTATATACACATTTTCTTGGTTCTAATTTATCATAAAGGCTTTCAGGCTGTTGAAATTTTATTACCTTAAAAATTTGTTTTAACCAAGAAATCCTACGTTTACTTTCTTGTGTAACCCATCCTAATTCACTAAGCACCTGACAATGGTGTGCTCTATAATCCTTTTGTATTATAAATCTGGCCATCTTATAATATAATTGATCAACCTTAATTAAATACCTTTTTACTGCGAAACCATATATGATTTCCATATTCCAAAATTAAGTAAGATTGATTAATAATTTGTTCCGCATTAATCTATTCAAGCAAAAACAAGATGTCTAAAGCTCCCAACCTTTTATTTACTTTGGAAATAGTCTCTGTTATATCATGGTCAAATTTCAATAATGAGTCTATCCAGATACCCAAATATTTATACACTGTAACCTGTTCTAACATTTCGTCACTTATGGTTTTATATTAATCCTTATATTTCCAGAACTTAAAGGGACTTGCCTACTTCCAAAACCATAAATTTAGTTTTCTTGCTGTTGAGTATCAAGCCAGATTTAATTAACCAATTTGATAAACCAGTAAAATCATTTTGTAAATTTTTTGCATTTCACCTATTGTATAACCACTAGAGATCAGCAAGTATCATCCACAAAAGGTTTATCCTAGAGTGTTCTATACTTTTGTGACCTTATTAATATAAATCAAAAACAATATAGGCCTAAAATAGATCCTGAGGTACTCCTCGTTGGACATTTAATTTGTTTGATAGCACTCCATTAATACAGACCTGTTGGGTTCTTTTTGATATATAGGATTTAAACCAATTTCCTGACTCTTTAATCACACCAAATTCTGCCAAACGACCAACCATCAGGTCATGATTAACCGTATCGAAGGCCTTTGATAAATCCACAACACCGCTCACCGATTGACCCCTCTAACTTAGATGCAATAGCATCAACCACATCGGTGAGGCGGTGCCCGTCAGATATCCTTCTAAAACCGAATTGTTTAATTATCATTGAATTTCTTTCCAAATGGTCAACCAATTGAGCTTGAATTAATTTTTCCAAGATTTTTGATATCCCAGATAACAAAGCAATAGGCCTATAATTTGTTGGTTAGTATAGAGTCCCTGAGCCTTTATATATGGGGATAATCTCGGCATTCTTCCAAACATCTGGGAAAATGCCCTCAGTCAGGACCAATTAAACAACTTAGTCAATATGAGAGCAATCACTTGCACTGAATCTTTCAAAATTGATTTTCTATATGGTCAAAGCCACAGGCCTTATTTGTTTTAACTTCCTAAGTTCTACCTTTACCTGTTTACAGGATATCATTTGAAGCTAAACCTCGATGTATTAATATCAAATTCTCAATTGGTTCATCCTCTATTTTTGGATCAATAATATCCAAGTCAGGCAGTGTAACAAAATAGTTATTTAAGATATTTGTTGAATCCTTTATATTCTGGGAAACTCCTCTAATAACCATCTGGATAGGTGGGCTGCAAACCTGTGGGGTCTCAAAAGATTTCAATAATGACCAGTATTTTTTGTTATTATCTGTAGTTAGTTTAATTTTATCTTCAAAATATTTTTGTTTCGATTTTTTTATTTGAAATTTCAAATGATTTCTAACTTTTTTATATTCTTCCCAGTCTTCATTTTTTAAAGATTTACTCGCCTTTTTCCACAGACGATTTTTACCACGTATTAATTTTTTAATTTTTTCTGAAACCCAGGGAACATGTAATTTTCTTTGCATACATGTACAAAATGGAGCCAATTCATCACAAACCTCTAGAAACCATTTAGAAAATTCCCCAACTGCAATATTCACAGAAGGTATCAAAAATAATCTATCCCATCTTACCAAGGAAAGTCTCGCCAAAAATGCATCTTTATTATAATTTTTAAAATGTCTACGTTTTATTCTTAATGGAGGATTCCCTATTTTATGTTTTCTTTTTATATCCTCAATAACAAACAAACAACTTATAGAACTATGGTCCCCCATTACTGGTTGCTTTACTTCAATTGCTCTCATATTGATTTTTGTTGTAACAAAGTTTAAATCCAGTATATTACCAAAACTAAGATGAGAAGTTTTCCTTGTTGGAATCATAATCTTTTGTTCTACTTCTAAAATTTTAAAGCTTTTTTCCAAAGCAAGGCCCCTTGGTTTCCCCATGCTGCATTAAAATCACCAGTTAACATTAATTTGCAACCCATAGAGACCCTTTGAATAACAGATGCCAAATTTTCAAATTCACTAATTGGAGTCTTGGGTGGAGCATAAATAACTCCTAATACCAACTGTAAGCTTTGAACCTTAACTAACAAACAATCTATTTTCCCTACTTGGTCTGAAAACAGAGTTAAAATCTGTCCAAGTTCCCACTTTATAAACATTAATACACCCCCTCCTCGCTTTCCCTTCCTATCCAGTCTATAACTATTATAACCCTCAGGTTCAAATTCTTTGGTGTTTATATTCTTATTTAACCAAGTTTCAGTTAATGCCACTATTTCAGGGTTTCTGTTTCTATCAAGATTTCATCAAATCCCCTTTTTCTTTAAACTTCTAGCATTATAGTAAATAATCTTAATATCTCTAAAATTATCAGGTCCTGGATTTATTTCTATGTCACCACCCAAGATCAACAATATTAATAAACAATTTCTATTTTAGTGTACCCAGGTGCCAATATACTTATATCAATTATTTTTTATTTAGCTGATCTCTAATCATAACAAAGGAATTTCTACGGCAGCCCTCTATACTCAGTGATCCCTCTGGCTAATAATACTCTCATTTTTAGTACCGGGTAAACCTCAATTGCTAAAGAACTAGAGATTTTTAATTGACTCGGGGTTGTCAATTTCACTATTAATAACAAAAGAACACACAATTGAAACATCAACCTACAAACTACAGCCATTCTGTCTGAAATTGAAATATGTAAAATATGACTGTTATACAATTTTAATTTTTAAAACTATTATTGTCCCTTTGATGTTTTAGCCCTATATATTTTAAAATACTTAAACCTCACCTTTTTATTACTCGAGGCTATTTCGCGCCACTGCTCACGCAGTACGTGCGAGCAATTATCAATCCGCCCCTCCCAGAATGATGACACTACCTCTCAGTACCGCCTCTCTCAGCTGCTGTTAATGCTTACGGTTACCGGAGAGGACTGGGAGCAATGGCAAAGTAACACAGGTCAGCAGCTCCTTCAGCAAAATGTTCAAGCTTGTAGTAGCGTCAGCTGGCTAAGGTCTCGCTGTTCGCAACTCCCCACAAATGAGATGAAGTTAGTCAATTTCAGCCACTGCTGACAAACGACCACCTGCAACTGCAGCCCCTTCAGTGATTAGTTGTTATAGCTGAAATACCAAGCGAGCAATTTATCACATTCCGCCCCTCCCAGAATGATGACACTACCTCTCCGGTACCGCCCCCCTCTCAGCTGCTGTTAATGCTTATGGTTACCGGAGAGGACTGGGAGCAATGGCGCAAAGTTACACAGGTCAGCAGCTCCTTCAGCAAAATGTTCAAGCTTGTAGTAGCATCAGCTGGCTAGGTCTCGCTGTTCGGCAACTCCCCCACAAACGAGATGAAGTTAGTCAAGTTAGGGTGGGATCTCTCCTTCATATTCTATGGGAATGTCCCTCAATTAAACCCTTATGGCAAAAGATTAAAGCTAAACTAGATCCCCTTTTGGGCCTGGACCAATGTTTTGAGCCTGTCATTTGTATCCTAGGAGGTTATTCCCAAATTTTTAGTACCAGAGAGAAGATACACTATATTTAAATTTCCTACTCAGTCAAAAAATTAGTATTAAAACACTGGAAAGATTCCCAACTCATTCCTTACTTGGAATGGCTTAATGAACTGCTATTCAACTTAAGACTCAAAAAAAATGATTGCATTCCTTAGACATTGTCCTAAAAGTTTTAATGAAAAATGGAGCAAGCTTCAAATGCTAACACAGAGTGCCACATGAGAAATGTAATGACCTAAGAGAAAACAGACATTCAGACTCCTATGGTTCAATATAAGATGTAGGCATAGTATACTGAGTGGGTGAGGGTGGGGGGGGAGAGGGGAGTGAAGGTAGTTGGTTAGTTAGGTAGTTAATTACTGTTAATATAGTTAAGTAAGTTTTATTTCCTTTTGTTATGTTGGGCCGATGTAACCCCAAGGCCAGTTGTAACCTGTCATACTATATGTCTTGCTGAATGACCTTTATGTAACATGCTTACATCAAGATATAAAACAAAAAAGTATATTGAATTTCCAAAAAAAAAAAAAAAGAAAAGCGGTTTCTGCAAATGCCGTCTTTTATCCAGGTATTAGATATAATTAGTTTAATATCAAAGTTTAGCCCTCAGTTGACAATAATGTTTAATTTCAAGCTTTGTTTCCAACCACCACAACAGTGGATCATCATATAGCTCAAATATAGAAAGTTGTGCCTGAAGAACCAAATTTAAAGCATGCCAGTCAAGGGCATCTTCTATAAGTTTAACATTCATCTTCCAATGATTATGAGTACATGGCTTATTCTGAGGTATACCTAAATGCATCTGTAATGAACAGTGATCAAAAGTTTCAATAGGGAGGACCAATATTCGGTTACATGGAACCCAATCTGATAGAAAAAAAGGTCAATCCTAGAAGAGGACCGTCCCCTATGATATGTGTGAGAAGGAAGTTGAGGACCAAAAAGAGCTCCATCCCTCGATCTAGCAGCATCACACATTTTGATCAAAAAATTGGAATTGCTGTATAATTTCTGCATCAGACCACTTTTATCTGTCAGAGACATTATACAATTGAAGTCCCCTCCAAATAATACTGACTTCGTAGTATGCAAAAAGGGCTGAACTGCTTTCATTACATCCACCCTATGTGTCTTGGTCTGAGGGTTATAAATATTAATTAACTGCCATTCTTGATTAGAAATAACCATGTCCAAAATCAATACCTTCCCCTGAATCAAGTCTATCAAATGGGTAACAACAAAGTCCAAATTATTAAACAAAATCCCAACCTCTGCATGAAGATCTTCCCCCAAAGACCAATAGGAAAGCCCATTCAGCCATTCCCGTGATGCTTTCTGTGCATCATTCAGAGTATACAGTCTGGTATCCTGTAAAAAAAGAATGTGTAAGTTAAGGGTTTGTAAGATTGAAAAAGTAGAATGCCGTCTCCTAGGATTCAGAATGTTATTCACATTCAAGGTCCCACAAGTAAGATTGAAAGACATAAGAAAAGGTGAAAGAAAGATCATGACTTCTTACCCTTTCCAGGAGACCTTCTTTTACACCTTTTCTTGCCAGGTTTTTTTGAGTCACCCAAAACTTGTTCAGAATCAGTCATGGGATCAGGTTGTGAGGAAGAAGCCAATGAGGAAACATCAGAATCATCCTCTGTCCCTTTAGTTTGTTTTCTCTTGGCCAAAGGGGCATACTTATTGGCAGTTGGCACTATGTCCACCAGGCGTAACATATCAGGCAAAAGTAGAACCTCAACAGAACCTTTAAGGGAACTACTTCTGGTGACCCATTTTTGAGGTTTAAGGGACCAAGTCGCATTGTCAGGAGGAGGCATTGCTGGAATGCCACCCACTGGAGCTAGAACAGGTGAGCCAACACCACTGGGGCCCGGGGCATCCCCTCCAGGAGGATCCACATGCACAGCCTCACAAAGTGGTGGAACAGGTATAGCGCCTTCATCCACAACTAAACCCATAACTGGTTCAGGAGGGGTAATATGGACTGGGCCAGAGTCCAGATCCTGGTGTTCAGTCCCCATGGGCTGCAGCTCTGTAACAGGCCCAGGAGTCTTTGGTCGAGCAGCAGGAGGAGGAGGCCGGGCAGTAGGAGGAGGAAGCCGAGCAGCAGCATGCTGTTATGCCTTGAACACTGTCTCATCCTGTTTATCCTGTGTCTGAGAAGGTTCATTATGAAAAGCCCAAAGGCAGTGTCGAAAAGTATGAGAAGTAGCTTCACATAAATTGCAGTAGGTAGGATTGGGACAGCCGAGGCTGGTATGACCAATGCCCAAGCAGAGAGAGCACTTGAATTTATCACAGGCATTGCTCAAATGGGACTGAGCTCCACATCAAAAGCAGGACTTGGGTTGCCTGGGATAAAAGATAAATCCACTATCCCGTCCCAGGTAAAAACAGCTTGGAAGATGTTATAGAACACCATTTAAATAGGGTAATCGCACCTGAATCTTCAATCCCCCAGTCCAAAATTGTTCAGAGTCTATAATAGCCTCAGGGAGTCCCAAAACAGTACATTTCAGTTTCAACCACTGGATAATGTCAGTAACTGCCACACCCTCATTTTTAAAAAGCACTGTGATGGTTCTAATAGCAGGTTTCGAGAGAGGGATAGCCACAAAAGGAGTCCACAGAGGGATATATTTCACATGTTATAGCATTCCCAAAATTGTTCCAGGCCTGCAGCTGTTTTAAAGCTGAGATCAAAATTAGAGTCACCAGAAGTGTGAATAAGCACATACACCACCGTTGGTAAAAACTGTAAACTTCCCTTAACCAGAGACTTCCCCACATATACCTGGTCAGGAAAAACATCCAGTCCCCCTTTATAACATATTCTGACTGCATTTCTTCATTTAGCCAGCTTGGGGAGAGCATGGAAAAGGCCTGCATAAGACCTAGGGTGAGGCCCCAAACCCACACCCCGTCGAGGAAGGGAGTCATTGTGCACTGAAGAAGTACAAGGGGGAGTCTCAACTGTAGGTGTATTCACTTCATCTTCATGCCGACTGTGATCCATAGACTGAGCAGCAGACAAGTGCTGCCCATTGACAGAAGCAGAAGGGAGAAGAGCCAGTGGGCTAGAAACAGTCCATTCAGGAGAAGGGGTAGTATTCAAAACAGATGCAATAGGGACAGGAGAAGGAATGGGGCCCAAAAGCAAGACAGGGTTTTGGGTAAAATGCAGCCCTGATGGAATTTCTAAGGGATTTAAAGCATCTGCATCACCAGTGCCTTCATGAGGTGAAGAAGGCCAAGTGTGTGTGTGTGTGTGTATCAGGAGATTTTATCCAGCCAGCCCCCATAAGGCCTCCACAATAGTAACCCCAGACACAGATAGATTATCATCATAATTAGGAGGGACAGTAGCAGTATCAAAGTGGGGGGGACATGGCAGCATCAACAGGGAAGGCATCAGAAACTGGAGCACTTGTGCCATTGTCCACAGTATTTTGTAAATCAGTACAGGGCAGAGGGGCTAGAATGGAAGCACAAAAAACAGTACCTGGAAGTGGAGAGGGACTGACACCCGGGTTACCCAAATCAGAATGTACCACATCCAGGCATTCATGAGCAGGCAAAACAGGAGAATGAGGAACAGACTCTAGGCACTGCAAAATCAGATCTCCTCGCAAGGTGCCAGGAGCAGTAACTGGTAGTGGTGCCGCCGGAAATCCATCGCTCAATTCAGCTCGCAGGTCAGTGGCCTGAACAAAATCCACAGAAGGAACAAACTCTCCTGATTCTGACTCTAGGCACGCATCCCATTCAGTGACATTACTGCCAGCTGATAGCTGAAGACATGGAAAGAAAGCGGCTGTAGTGTCCAAGCCGTCAGGCCGCTCCTCCAAAGTCTTTGATGATGCTGCATCACTCACCAGCTGATGCTGCTTGTCAACTCAGTCTAAAGCCTTGACAGGAGACACCGAAGCCTTCAAGGAAGCAAGCCTGCCATGTAAGGTCTTCTGCCTAGCGAGAATGCCTCTTTCTTCGATTTCTAGTTGGGATATCTCCATCTGCACAGCCGAGGTGTGCAAGGCAACATTATCTGGAGAACTGTCGAATGCAGGTAAAGACACAGTATTTTCTACAGCATTTTCTACAGAATCCTCAGTGTGCTTTGCAACAATTTGCCCACACACTACATCTTCATCCAGCTCCATAGTTTCAACCTCTAAAGGAAGAGACACAGGGGAGGAGGCCTGCTCCCCTGTTCCAAGCACGTTTGTCTTCTCCACTGACACACTCGAAGTGGCCATCTTGGTCGATGGCCAGCAATTGCCCCAGAGGCGAGTAGGGGAATTTCCCCGGCCCTGGCCAAATTTCCCCCCATTCACTTAAATACCACCAACAGCTTAATCTGGTTCAAAGTCAGTTGGCATTCATCTGTATCCCCCTGCCCCAGGTCGTGCCTGAAAATAGGCAGAATTTGTCTAGTGCACTTATCTGGTCAACAAAAACTAAATAAAATAAATAAATAAATTTCATGCCAGCCTGCTGATTAATTCAAATGTGCAACGCTCCTTAGTGAGTCACACACATAATAAAAAAAAGAAATAATAATAATAAAAATAATAATTTTATTTATAAAGCGCCTTTCAATATATCAAGGCGCCGAACATTTTAAAACCATCATTTCAAATACAAATCTACAATACATATAAATAAAATTATGCCATAATAACATCAGATATTAAAATAAAATAATAAGTTATAATATAAAATACAGGCACAATAAAATTAACTTAATTATCCAGGAAGGCCATTTGCCATAAGTAAGTTTTCAGATCCTTCTTAAATACCTCCACGGAGGTGCATTCCCATAACCAGTGTGGTAGAGAATTCCAGAGAGTGGGTGCAGCATGAGAAAATGCTCTGCTGCCTGAAGATTTTAAACTCACTCTTGGAATCTCTAACAACCCCTCGTCAGCCGAGCGGAGTGATCGGCCAGGGCAATAAGGCACCAGAAGTTCTTTCAGATAGGTCAGACTCTGATCGTGAAGGGCTTTAAAAGTCAATAAAATGACTTTAAAGGTGATCCGCCACTGTATAGGGAGCCAGTGCAGTTCGTGCAGCATTGGGGTAATATGACAGGACCTACTTGTCCCAGTCAAAACCTGGGCTGCAGCGTTCTGCACCAGTTGTAGGTGATGGATTTCAACCCCAGAAAGCCCGAGGTAGAGGGCGTTGCAGTAGTCCAAGCGTGAGGACACAAAGGCGTGGACCAATGTTGGCAAAGAGTCAGATGGAACAAGGTGCCTAACCTGGCAATATTCCTAAGATGGTAAAGGAAGTCTTGACAATGGCGACACTTGAGATTGTAGGGTCAGCCTGTCGCCTAGGACAATCCCACAGCTCTAATTGCCTAAAGGCGGAAGTGACACGCCACCAAGAAAATTCCAGAAGGCATGCCATCATGACCTCTCTATCCGACCACCCGGGTCCACAACCAAAACCTCTGTCTTCTCTGAGTTCAACTTTATCCAACTAGAATCCATCCAACCTTGGATTTCATCCAGACAGTTGTTAAACACCGCGAGAGCTCCATCCTGGTCGGGTGCGAAAAACAGGTATAGCTGGGTATCATCTGCATAGCAGTGAAACCTCAGCCCATACCATCTTTTAATGTCTCCGAGGGGCATCATATACACTGCAAATAACATGGGTGACAGCACGGAACCCTGAGGCACTCCACACAACAAAGATGTTGAGCCAGAGGAAAAATTCCCAGACACAACTCTTTGTGATCTCCCAGTGAGGAATGAGGTGAACCATTGTAAAACAGTTCCCGACATTCCACAAATTTGCCTCAAGCGTGCTATCAACACCATGTGATCCACAGTGTCAAAAGCTGATGAGAGATCAAGGAGAACCAGAATAGAATGTCTTTTCTGATCTCTCGCCCTCAGAAGATCATTAAGCACCCGAACCAGCACAGTCTCGGTGATGCGTCTTTTACGGAAACCAGATTGGAAGGATTCGTAGATATTATGGATAGTTAAATGGTCCTCCAATTGGGCTGCCACTACCTTCTCAATGACCTTTCCAATAAAGGGAATGTTAGAGATTGGTCTGTAGTTTGAGAAACAGTCTGGGTCCAAGGTAGATTTCTTCAAGAAAGTAGTCACCACCGCCTCTTTCAGGGAGCTAGGAAACTCACCTGACTCCAAGGAGCACCAGGACAGCATGGATTGCAAGTGACCAACACAACCAATGGATCTTGAATGAATGAGTCGTTATGGGAGTGTTTACAGAGGATGGGAGGAGGGAAGACGTAGTCCCTCTTCACAACAGTGGGGTAGTGAGGAGGATTGAAAGTGGAAATCAATTAGCAGAACCTCAATAGTGAGGAAAATTTTGGATTTTACTACTTAAGGAAAGGATTGTTCAACACCTGGAAACCAGCGGAGCACCAGACCTGACACAGTATGGCTTCACAGCAGGAAGGACATGTCAGACAAATATAATTGATATGTTTGACTGGGTGAAAAGGGAAGTGGATGGGAGGGGGAAGGAAGAAGCGGTGGATAACACCTACCTTGATTTCAGTAAGGCCTTGAATGCCACTGCACATGGAAGAGTACCGAACAAGCTGGGCAGCCAGGGAGTGGGTCACATGATGGTAAACCAGGTTAGGAACTGGTTGAGCAATAGATAACATAGGGTGGTGGTAAATGGAGGTCAATCTAAGGAAAGTAGGGTGAGCAGCAAGGTGCCACAATTATCTCTTCTGGGGCCAGTTGTATTTCATGGCTTCTTAAGTAACATTTTGGGGATGGAGCTGGAAGGGAAGGTGTGCCTCTTTGAAGATGGCAGTAATATTTGCAAGCAGGTGCACACTCCATGAATGGGGGACAAATGAGGGGTTCCTAGGTAAACTGGAGTGATGGTGTACAGTGCAGCATCTGAGATTCCATGCAAAAAGGTGCTATATCATGAAATTGGGGTGCAAGACCGAGGAGAATTACATGATGGGGGGGTGATACTGATGGTCACCAAGCAGGAAAGGGATCTGGGGATAATCACACCTGATGACGTAACAGCAACCAAACCATATTGCAAGTCAACAGGGAGAGCCAGTGTGGTGATGATGGGATGCATAGGGATCAGTACCACCAACAGAAGAAAAGAGGTGGTGATGCCACTGTACAGATCATTCGTGATGCCTCATTTGAAGTACTGTGTCTAGTTCTGGAGGCCACATCTCCTACTAAGTCCAGTTCTGGAGGCTACATCTCTGTAAGGAGTTAGACATTGTGGACGCAGTTCCAATAGGGTCAACAAGGATGGTGCAGGGATTAAAACAAAATTCATAATAAAAGAGACTGAGAAACCTCCCTATGTATAGGCTCCATCTCAATTCGGAGGGGAAGGAAATCCTTAAGTTGAAAATAGAGGGGCTCATTGGTGAAAGGTGGGGTTTAAACTTGTGAAGGGGGGAGGGATGGGAGAAAAGGCTGTCAAGGAGGGTCCGATAAAAGAGGGACTCCGTCTCCACTCCCCTGGGGAGCTGTAGCAATGCAGGAAAAGGCCGAATGGTAAGGTGCGGACCAGGAGAAGACAGAATCCCTACAGGAACACGAGCAGGGGAAATGGAAGTATAGGGAAAGGGTAGAAGGTAGTCCTGCTAAATGCCAGGAGCTTGGGCAATAAAATGCCTGAGCTCCAGGCAATGCTAACTGAGGGAGAGGTGGATGTGGCAGTGGTCACTGAGACCTGGGCCACCGCAGGGCACGACTGGGACCTGAACCTAGAGGGTTACACCATGTTCAGGAAGGACAGGGGGAAGGGAAGGGGAGGAGGGGTAGCAATAATAGTCAAAAACTGCATTGCCATAGGAGGAGTGGAGGAGGCGGAGGGAACTGTGGAGGTGATTTGGGTCACCTTGATAACAATGGGGGGCAAGAGAATATAAATAGGAGTGGTGTATAGGCCCCCTGCACTGGCGGAGGAGCTGGAGGAGAGCCTGGTGGCAGATGTTGGGAGACACTGCAGATTGAGAAGGGGAAGAGAAGTGGTGTTGGGGGACTTAAACATGCCAGGAACAGACTTAGAGACTATGACATCCTCAGTAGCCAGGGAACAGAGGTTGTTAGATTCTTTCAGGATGCGTTTCCAACTCAGCAGGTGGGGGAACCGACCAGGGAGGAGCAGATACTGGATGTGGTCATGGCAGGCAGTGACCAGATTGGGGGCCTGGAGGTAAGGGACCCTTTGGCGGGGAGCGACAATGCCACGGTCTGGTTCTGAACCTAGGAGGGGTAGAAGGCTGCATAAAGACGGAGGTAACTGACTTCAGGGGGATGGATTTCAAGGAAATGGGAAGGATCCTTAAGTAGCACTTGGATGGGATTAGGCCAGGCATGGACGCTAACAGTAGGTGGGAAATCATCAGGAGGGGGGTGCAAGATGCTACCAGCACCTGCGCAAGAGTAAGACAAAAATGCGGTAGGGCCCAAAAACCCTGCTGGTGGACCAGGGAGGTCGAGGAGGTGGTGAGGGGAAAGAAGGTGGCCTATAGGAAATTCAAGTGCTCAAGGAGTGAAAGGGACTGAGGGGAGTACGAGCTGATGGCCAGAAGGGCCACTAGGGTGGTGAGGGCAGCTAAGGCAAGGAAGGAGCAGAACCTGGCCAGGGAAATTAAGAGAGGGAACAAGGGGTTCTTTAGATACATTGGGGAAAAACGAAAGGTAAAAGGGCAGATTAGCAGGATTAAAACAGGGGAGGGATGGGTACAAGACCTGGGGGAGAAGGCTGAGGTACAAATGAGTACTTCGCCTCAGTTTTCACCAAGGAAAATGGGGGGGCTGCATCATACATGGGAGGAAATGGTGAAACTGAGGGGGGGGGCCCCTTACCGATTGGTGGGTCTTGGGAGGGGGGCATCACTGGCAGGTGGGGGGAAGGCAAAACAGGGGGATGAGGTAGCGGAGGTGGAAATCATGGCAGAGAGTGAGGGAAGCCCTCGGGTCCCTTAAGACGGAGAAAGCACCAGGGCCGGATAAATTACATCCCAGAGTGCTGAAAGAACTGGTGGATGTCCTGGCGAAACCCGTGGCGGAGATCTTCAGCATCTCTCTGAGGAGAGGGTGGGTGCCCCAGGACTGGAAGGTGACATATATAGTGTCTATCCACAAGGGAGGATCAAGGGAGGTGGCAGGGAACTACAGGCCCATCAGTCTGGCATCGGTGGTGGACAAGGTGATGGAGGGCATTGTCAAGGAGAGACTAGGGGGGACCTGGAAAAGTTGGGGTGCCTGGACGATAGACAGCATGGATTCATCCTAGGGAAATCATGTCAGACAAACCTTGTGGAGTTCTATGACTGGGTGACGAGTGCCTTGGACCTGGGTAGACCAGTGGAAGTCCTCTTTCTTGACTTCAGCAAGGCGTTTGACTCTATTCCTCAAGGGGGCCTGTTGGATAATCTGGGATAAATGGGGATGGGGAACCAGATGATCAGATGGATAGGAAATTGGCTCCAGAACCGGACCCAGAGGGTTGTGGTGGGTGGGATAGTCTCATTCCCAAAGAGGGTCATTAGTGGAGTCCCTCAGGGATCAGTTCTTGGGCCCCTCCTGTTCAACCCCTACATCTGTAACATAAGGAAGGGTATCAGGAGTGAGATGAGTCTCTTTATGGATGACTCAAAACTGGGGGCAGTGGTGGATGGGGAGGAGGGGAGGGTGGACCTACAGTGGGACCTGCAGGCTCTGGAAAGGTGGTCTAGAAAGCGGAAGCTGAGGTTCAATGCAGGGAAATGGAAGGTACTGCACATGGGAGCCAGAAACCCGGGTCAAGTGTGCACCATGGGGTGGGGGAAATGCTACAATTCTCAATGGCTGAGAGGGACCTGGGGGTGGTGGTGGATGTCAAGATGAACAACTCAGAGACTTGTAGGAGGGCAGTGGCAAAGGCCAACAGGATGCTTGGATGCATCGCTAGGGGCTCACCTCCAGAAGGAGGGAAGTAATACTCCCACTATATAACTGCTTGGTGAGGCCGCACCTTGAGTATTACATGCAGTTTTGGAGGCCACATTTAAAGAGAGACATTGAACTCCTGGAGAGGGTCCAGAGGAGGCAACCAAAATTATTTGGGGCTTGGGGGATAGGACCTATGGGGAGAGGCTCAAAGAGCTAAATATCTACACATTAGAAGAGAGAAGGGACTTGGGGGACATTATAGAGGTCTTCAGGTACATGAAGGGGTAAATAGGAGAGAGCAGTCAGGGTGCTCTGAAGGAAGAAGGGGGGGCAACTAGTAGGCATGGGTGGAAGCTGGAAGGGGGGAGATTCAGGGGAGAAAGGAGAAGGTGCTACTTCATGGAGAGGGTGGTGGAGCCATGGAATGCGCTGCCCAGGGGCTGGTGGAGGCTGAAACGGTGGAGGGGTTCAAGAGGGGGTGGGACAGGTTCAGGGGAAGGGTTCTGGAAGCAAAAACCAGTGCAGTGAGAATATCAGGGATTGTGAAGGGAGAAGCCAGAGAGGGAGAGGGGGCAGCAAGGTCAGCTCCCAGAGTGGGGGCTGACCAAACGAGCAGACACGAAAAACTGTTAGGCCTATTCTGCTGGCATTTTAGTATGTTAGTATATCCTGGAGGGGAAGAGAGACAGAGGAGACATAATAGAAACCTGCCAGTATCTAATGGTCATAAACAGTGTATCTGAGGATAGCATCTTCATATGGTACATGTTCATGAAGGGGGGTGGGGCATGACATGAGTTTGGAAAGGGGTAGTCTCAGGGGTAACATCAGGAAGTGTTTCTTCAGGGAAAGGGTGGTGGATGCCTAGAATGAACTAACTCTTAGTTGAAGAAGTGGGGGACAACACAGTGGGGGAATTTAATAAAGCATGGGACTGGCAAAGGGGAACAGTAGTGACAGGAAAGAGAAGGGTAAAGCCAGATATCAAGTAGGGTATGCAACTTTCACAGTAAGTAGAGAGAATGGACACACTGTACAACACTATTGATCCTCATCTGCAGTCAATTTCTATGATTCTAGGACACCATTCTATGTAATACTGTGCACATCGCAGGACCACTGTATCATACTTGGCACGTGGCTGACAGCATTCCTGATAGTCCAATGGAAGCATGCATAACTACTGAGGAAATAATGCCTGCACTGACACATAACTGCAATACAATCAGACTTTGTTGGAAGGGGTATCATGTCAAAAGAGCAAACCTAAATGAGCTACTGATAAATGAGCATATCATTTTGCTTGCTTTCAGGTTTAGAAACATAGAGACATAGAAACACAGAAGTTGACGGCAGATAAGAACCTCAAGACTCATCCAGTCTGCCCATTTATTTTTCTACCTTATGAATGTGCCATCGGCTTTTGCTCTGTCAATGGCCTATCTATTCATACTCAACTGTATTACTTCCTTATGCCTATCCTATGCCTGTATGAAGCCCGGCTCTGTATTCATATCCACCACTTCTTGAGGTATGCCGTTCCATGCATCCTCCACCCTTTCTGTAAAAGAACTTCCTCACATTACCCCTTAATCGGCCTACCTCAAATCTCATGCTGTGTCCTCTTGTCCTGCTGTTTTTCTTATATTGAAACATGTTAGACACTGTCACCTTGTTAATGCCCTTAAGGTGTTTGAATGTTTCGATCATATCACCTCTCTCCCTCCTTTGCTCTAGGGTATACATATTGAGCTCCTTTAATCTGTCCTTATATGTTTTCTGTTGCAGTCCCTGCACCATTTTGGTTGCCATTCTTTGGACTGCCTCAATTTGGCTACTGTCCTTGTGAAGGTGTGGCCTCCAGTACTGCATGCAGTACTCCAGATGGGGCCTAACCAGTGTCTTGTAAAGAGGGATTATTACCTCCCTCTTCTGACTTGTGATACCCCTACTAATACAGCCCAACATCCCCCTAGCCTTACCTACTGCTTTAGTAGTCTACTTGGATGATTTCAGGTCATTGGTGATGATTCATGCCCAAGTCTCTTTCTTCCCTTGTGACTGCCAGCAACTCCCCTCCCAGCCTATTGGTAGCTTCAGGGTTTCTCTTTCCTATGGGCATGATCTTGCACTTCTTTGCATTAAACCCCAGTTGCCACTGATTTTTTTTTTTACCTATTTTTTTCCCTCTGGTTGCAGTCTGCAGAGCCTCTCTCAGGCATCCTGCCTGTTCCTGCCCGCCTGAAGTCTTCCTACCTGAGCCTCCTCTCTCTTCCCTCTCAGCCCACACAACTGGCACCCCCAGCTTAACCCCTCCAGGGTGGGGTCGCCCCTACTCTTGGGTGCTCTCTACGGTCACTCTCCAGCTCGTGGGTGACAGTCCGGGTGGAGAACACTGGAAGCCCAGGCAAGATAGACCCAGCAGTGGGCATAGCGGCAGGTGCCGTCATCTACCCCACAGACCGGTGATTTCCCTGTTCTGTTGTGCACTCCCCCCTCCTGTGTGTGGTCCACTTCCCTGATGCTACGGCATATGGCAACCCTGCCAAGCATCAGCCACACTATGTATGTGCTGCACTGCATGCTGCAATACCCCCAGTCTCCACCGGGAGCCGCTGGCACACCGAGCGATGCCCCATCCTCCCCCCGAGGAGAAGAGCAGCCCAGTGGGTGCTCAATCCTCACCCACCTCTGCCGACCCCTGGTGTCCGAGCTCGCTCCCGAACTCGAATCACCAGTGTAGCACGAGGTGTGTCATCCAGCGCATCAGCCCTCAGCGCCACTGGGCTGGGCTCCCAGTTGCCACTCTTCTGTCCATTTTCCTAGTTTATCCAGATCTCTTCTCATTCTGCCCACCCCATCTGGATCATCTACTCTGTTGCAGATCTTGGTGTCATCTGCAAACAGACAAACCTTACCCTCCAGTCCATCTGCAATGTCACTGATGAAGATATTGAAGAGGACTGGCCCCAGTACTGATCCCTGAGGTACCCCACTTGTGACTTGCATCTCTTCTAACTGTATACCGTTTACCACCACTCTCTGTTTTCTGCCTGTCAACCAGTTTGCCAACCAGTTGACCAACGTCTGACCCACCTGAGCCTACCCAGCTTATTAATCAGTCTTCTATGCGGAACAGTATCGAAAGCTTTGCTTAAGTCAAGGTAGGCAAAATCAACTGCTCCCCCTTGATCCACCACTCTGGTTAACCAGTCAGAGAAATCTATGAGATTAGTTTGACAGGACCTTCCCTTTTTAAACCCATGCTGTCTTGGATCCCATGCTCCTATGGATTCCAGGTGTTGCACTATCCTTTCCTTAAGAAATGCCTCCATAATCCTGTCCACTACTGAGGTAAGACTGACTGGTCTGTAGTTCCCTGCCTCCTCCCTGCTACCACTCCTGTGGAGTGGGATCACATGAGCCCTTCTCCAGTCTTCTGGGACCTCTCCTGTGCTCAGAGACTCACTAAATAATTCTGATAATGGCTCTGCTAGTTCCACCCTTAGCTCGTTTAGTACCCTGGGATGTATGCCATCAGGTCCCATTGCCTTCTCCACCCTGAGCTTATTGAGCTCTTGTAGGACCCATTCTTTTGTGAAGGGACTAGTGCACACCTCCCTCCCCCCTGTGTCCATGGTGCTGAGCTGTGAGCCCTGCCCTACCTTCTCTTCAGTAAATACTGAGCAGAAGTATCTATTTTGGATAGATGCTTTTACATGGTCCTCCTCCTCAGATGCCCCCTTATCCCCTTTGGTCTTAGAAATACCCCCTCTGGACATTCTTCTTTCACTAATGTATCTATAGAAAGTCTTGTCACCTTTTTTTACTGTTTGTGCTAGTGTTTCCTCAGTTTGGGCCTTTGCCTGCCTTAGTGCCTTCCCTACTTCCCTTAGGGAAGTTTGGCATGCCTCCCTATCTTCATCCTGCTGCTTTCCCTTATATTTCCTGAAGGCCAGCCTTTTGGCTCTGACCTTTATTGCTACTGTTTTTGAGAACCAAGGTGGTTTCCTTCCTCTTTTGCACTTCCCTTTCTCTCTAACATAATGGGATGTTGCTTCAAGTATTGCATCCTTAATGCTTGCCCACTTTGCCTGTACCCCATCACCTGTATTTCTTTTTGCTAGGGCTAGCTTAACTCTGTTGGCCATCTTATCAAAGTCAGCTCCTCTGAAGTCCCATATTTTTGCCTTGGAATGGGATGATTTTGTTTGGCTACTGTGGAGGGATAGCGAACAACAGAATAGCAAGGGAGGATTGGAAAAAATGGTAAGGGAAGGGAATAGCAGTGGAACAGAAGAGGGATGAGCTAACTATGGATGTGGAGCATGATGCCACTGAGCTTCTCGTGTAGCGTACCAGGTAGGGATACTGGCTGCAGTGGTGGTGGCCCCAGGATCAAGACTTCAGACAGGTATGTCATTTTATTTTTGGCAAGTTATTGCTGTCCTGGGTCCCTCATCTTCCCTCTGGTGTCCACCTCCCCTCTCGGGCATGGCTATTAAAGTTTGGGGGTTGGGGGCTTGAACCCCACAAAGGGAGATGTGGGGGGCCTTAACACCCCTGCATTAAACATGTAATCAGATATGCGCCAATTTAGTGTTCGACATACATAGCTGTGTGCTGTATTTGTGTTCACCACGATGTACCCGCTCTTGTGCAAGTCGCTGAAAAAGATTCACTCTTGTGACATGGAACCGTTGGAGGGTGGGGATAACAACACTAACCACATACTGCTCTGTATATTGCATAGGACACATGCAGCTTGCACAACAGTGTAAAACACAGAGTTATAATACTAATGTGAAACTCCTAATCATTTACACTGCCTGTAAATAGCTGCAGTTCAAGAACGTGAACTACTGTCAGTCCAAAATATAATCTCCCTGACCCTCATGCAACTCGGAATGCTAATGGGGGAGGGGGTTGTCTCCTTCAGCCCATCAGCTGCCAAAGTCCAGATTTCAGAAATAATGCACACCATGGTAGTACAGGTTAAGCCACTTTATTCAAACACTGCACTGAAAATATTTAATTCACAATCTGTTATGAGCACTGCTAATGAGTGGGGATGCCATGGAGCTGCTCCATATGGTACCCACATACAACTGGTAATGCTGTTGGGGTGGGGGAGGGTTCCTTCAGCCTATCTGCTGGAAGAATTAAAACTTTTTCAACTAAAAGCACAACACGTTCACTATGGGGTCAGATACTATTTTCACAAGGCACTATAAAAATATTTTAAATCAAAAATGGCAGAGGGCAGTACTAAGAAAAACATCGCTCTTCAGTGAAACAAGTGAGCTGCTCCATTTCTATGGGCATCAGCCCAGCACCCACAGCATGTAACATTAGGAAACCTGCAGCTTCTGAAGCGCACCATAAAATGAGTAAAAAGCTCAAAAATGGGACACAATTCTAGATCAGGAAGGCATGCAAATGAAGAACAAAATCACAGCAGATAGCAAGTTATTTTTTTTTAACAGACTACAGAGGATTCAGTGGCCAAGCACCCAAGAACAGGCATAAATTGAACATAAACTCATGATACATTTTGACACCTGCAGAGTATAGAGTATAGAATAAAGACTACCCCATAGGCACCCCTTCCGTATACACAACTATAGCACAATACCTCAATAGGTTTCACAACAGAGATTGTAATAGTCACCAAACAAGGTGCTCAGCTTCTCAAATAACCACTCGCACCCACTGTATATAGTTTATTTCAGAGACAATATAGTGCAGTGGGTTAAGGCTCTGAGCTACAGATCTGGAGACCTGGGTTTGAATCCCACAGCCACGTAGATGCATACTGTGTGATCCTCAGCAAGTCACTTATCTTCTTTGTGCTCCCAGGTTGCAACTGGAAACAAGCTTCAGCTCAGTGTGCTACTCCTGGTTAAACAATGTCCCCCATATACTGCTTAACAGAACAATATGTAGTAGTTTTGACATTTGACAGGAGTGACTTACAATAGCTATTATGACTACCTATAAGACATAAAGTGCATACCACACAAGTTCACTCAAATACAAGGCACAATGATATAAGGTACACGATATGTACAGTACAGTATATAGACAGCATCCTTATTCCTTACCCTACTAACATATGAATAAAAGAACACTTAATACCTTGATCTTTTGAGGAAATGTTTTATGCATTAATTGAGATATAGGGTGAGGTGTCAGGATTTCCTTTACTTTTTTAATGAGTAACACTGCAACAAGACTAGCACACACACACATACACACACACACACACACACACGACTTGGGTTTTAACAGTGAATTCAGATTACAGAGAAAGGTGATACTCAAAACATAAAAACAGTAATCTTAAGTACCCAAATAAATAAACTTAGTAAACCCAAATGAGTCTGCATTGAAAAATCAGATCACTATTACAATATATTGCGTGCTATAAGGATTAAATTAGCATTTGAGTACAGGATACTGTACAATTTCCTTTGATTGTCATTGAACATAAGCAGACCAAAACTGAGCTCATCCAACATGTCCAATGATCATTCAAGAGATAGAAGGGATGATATACAGGTTTTGTTTAAAAACTTATGCCTCACTTGCAGGGTTTCGCCTTTTGCACAAATTTTTTATGCCCGCCTGCCGAGTTTTTCCCCTGGACTTCGCTGTCAGAATTTGCTACCCTCTGACTGTTGCAGTGCACATGCGTAATGCTAATACACATGTGCAGTTGACAAGGGTAGCAAATTCTGATGGGTAGTACGATTTGATACTACACCGGGAACATGTCTGCACTCTTCAATGCTGACCGCGAACTGAGGAAATGCCAGTAAGCTGTATAATGGCATAAATAGGGTTTTCTTAAACTTTGGTGCATATCTTGGCCATTGTTGGGAATTTTGGCACCAAATATTCAACATGGGGTTCTTGGGACCCCTCCTTAAGAATTCAGTCACTGTCATGTCATTATTCAGTCCCGACAGGTGACTTCACGGTCACTGTGCAGAATCACCTTTCAGGACCGATTAATGAAACAACAGTACCTCTGTTCATGAGGAGGGGCTCTCAAAAAGCTTATGTTACACATTTGGTGAAAAACAATCCAAAAAATGGCTGTTTTATGAGCGTGCATTTTGCAGTTTCCATGCATGCTCATAACTTCATGAATTTGTAATATTTTCACTCCACATTTTCAACATTGCCATTTTCCCACACCTCCTTATGAACAGTACAGCTATCATTTTACATATCCTGGCCGAAACGTGCTTTCGCACGTCCAGCTCACAATAGCACAGTCACTGTGGGAAATCCATTTTAGGGACAGATTAACAAAATGACAGTGACACTGTTCATAAGAAGAGGTCCTAAAAATGCCTATGTTGAAAATTTGTTGATGAACGTCCATAATGACTGTGTTACAAGCATGCATTGCGCTATTTCCATGCGCACCTGTAACTTCACAAATTTGCAATATTTTCATGCCACATTTTTAACATTGGCATTTTCTCACACCTCCTTATGAACAGTACAGCTGTCATTTTTCACATCCTGCCTGAAATGTGTTTTCACACCTTTGACATACAATCGCGTGGTCGCTGTGGGAAATCAACTTTTTGGAACAGATTAACAAACTCACAGTGGCACTGTTCATGAGGGGAGGTCCAAAAATGCCTATGTTGAAAATGTGGTTAAAAAAATCCTAAAAATAATTGGGCTACGGACGTGCGTTGTGCAGTTTCTATGCATGCTCATGACTTCACCAATTTTCATATTCTCACTCCAGATTTTCAACGTTGCCATTTTTTTACACCTCCTTATGAACAATACAGTTGTCATTTTCCACATCCTGCCCAAAATGTGTTTCTGTACCTATGGCGCCAAATGGCGCAGTCATTGTGCAAAATCACCTTTTGGCTAACAAACTGATAGTGCCGCTCTTCATGAGGTGGGGTCACAAAATGCCCATGTTTATAATTTGGAGGAAAATACCAACACACGCCTATGGCATTAGGGTTTCCAACTGTAACACCCCACTCTCTAGAGACTGACAGGTGTCAGGGGTGTGACTTAGGATCGTCAGCTGTAATGCTCCCACCATTGCACCCCCACCCTGCAGCCAGTGACAGGCATCAAGGTGTGCCTTGGAGTGTTCAGCCCCAAAGTTCACCCCATTCTTCTATACTGCACCCACCTCAGTGTATTTCCTTATGGAATGGGGTACGAATAAGGACCAAAGACACCAAAGCACACCATGACACTTGTCAGTGTCTACAGGGTAGGATGAGGTACAATGGCATGAGCATTATAGCTGATGACCCAAAGGCACGCCCCAATGCCTGTCGATCTCTGCAGGGTGGGGGTGGGGTTGGTGTCAGTTCAATACATCCCTGCCATTCCTATTATGCATCTCTAACTCCTGCACTACCAATGCCAATGCCAGAGAGACAACATTCGGCATTGGCAAATGTTTGTTTTTCTTGTTGTTTTAACATATGTCATTATCATGTATGTTCCGTGTGTATGCATATGCACAATGTGTACTCAAAACATTGTTTTAAGTTTATGGCTGTGTTCCTAAAAAGAAATTTAAAAACATTAATATAAATGTCCTTCCTGGGGTCAGATCCCGCCTGTGCCCCTCCCCTGCCCCCCTTGTCTTACATTCCCTTCCCTCCCTCCTTCCCCTGTTAGGCCACCACTGGTCCTTCTACCAGCTTGACAAACCACATTGCCATTTGCTGGCAATACATGTACCATTTTTTCATCTTTTCAACCTCCGCTGCCCTCCCTCCAGCAGCCCCTTGGCTCTGCAGCCCACTCACCATTGTCCTCTTCCAACAACCCATCTCTGGTTTCCCTTGCTTGCCCTGCTGCCCTCACACTGTGGCCCTTTCAGTGCTCACCAGGCTGTTGTTCAGCTGTTTGTTCCCCCAAATCCTCATGAATGTGTCATGCCTACCCGCTGACTGCTGGTTGGGTGGGTGGGTTTCAAGTTCAATCCTAGCAAAAGAAGGGGGTTCCCTTTTCTTGCAGCTGCCATTATAGACCATTAGGACCCCTAAAGAACCCTGTGATTGCCCCACTCCAACCAATCCCCTTGCTCCAATTTCACCTGCATTATTTTACTCACCTTGTGACCTCATCTGGCCCCTCCCTCTGACCAACTTACCATCCCCCCTTCCATCTTCCAATCAGCCACCCCCTGCCATTTTCCTCAGGAAACCCCCTGACAAGTCAAGTTGCCCTGAAATGGTAACCCCACTTGTCAGAGGGATTTTCCCCATGAAAATGAATACACACAGACATAGTTGTTCAGTGCTTGATTGGCAATTAATTTATGGACACATCTTCTTACAAAATTGTCACTTTCCATCAAATTACTTCAAATGTTCATATGTACACTTTATACAACATTCCAGTCCTTTTATTTCTTGCTGTAATTTCCATTCAATATTCTTCCACTCATCTTCTTGGGGCCCAGATGTGTGACCTGACACCCTCTTCTACTTTACCACACCTTTAACCAAACTTTTCCATTTCTTTCCTGAGGTCAGATGCCACTAACCCAACCCCCAGATCATCCTTCACCCCAATGTTGCAGCCATGGCTGGATGCCACTGACTCCGGCCAAAGCCTGATCCCCTATGCTTACTCCTACCCCATGCTCATTCCTACCCTCCCTGTGCCTCTCCTCCTGCACCCCTTCTTGTCCTCCCTTCCACTAGCCCATCTCCAGCCTAGTGATGGATGGTGGGCTTCCCCCCACCCATGGCCCCCTTCCTTTCCCATCTTTCTAGGGCTCCAATTATGTGTAGTAGGAAAAAGAACATCCACACCCAAGACAGGTGCACCCTGTCCCTTCTATAATACCCCAAGATGTCATAGGAAATGTCCCTATGTGAGATGTATCTCTGCTATTACTGCCACAACTCTGCTGTTTAGCTGCTTCCTGGCATTCTCCATAGATCTGATCTCTCTAGGGTGCCTCCATACCCTTCTGGATATGACTTCAGACCATCCGATATTTACCCTAGGCCACCTACCTTTAATGGTATTTAGATCTGCTTTTATGTCTTGCCAGAGGGCACTCCATGGTTTGTCTCCCAAATCATCCCCCCTCCATGGATTATTAAGAAATCTGGCCTGAGACATTTCAATTTTAATTTTCTAAAACCATCAAGATTTGTGCCCATTTCATGCCCCGAACCCCTTTCCATTGTGTCCTTGTGTCCTCAGCTGCCTTCTGAAGCTACCTCCTGGCATAGATGCTGCATGCCTCTCTGTCCAGTAAATAAAACAAATGCCCAATGATCCTTACTTGATTTTATTGTCTCCTGCCTGTTGGTAAAAATCACAGAGCTATTAAATCAACTTTCTCACTTATCTCTTGTGACAATTGGACTTCCATCTGCTCACCCGCTTGACCTCTTTTTCCAAGCATCCTTGTGCAGCTTTCATCGAGGCAGTGCCTGTCCTACTGGAGTGCAGTGAAAACTGCCTGGGATCTTCTCCCACAAACGCTATACCTTTCTTTAGGACCCCGGCTACCTAGTAGCATGCTATCAGAGTTCCATCCCTGTGGATGAATAAATTATCCTCCCCTCTCTGCTGTATGGCCCTGTACTCAGTCAGTGCTGTCACTGCACACCAACCTTGCTTTGTTTGTTTTACCTGTATGACTTCGATCCCCACTCCTGCTTAGTCTTTTTTGGATCATTGCAGCCAAATTATCCACCTGGGAACAGAAGAGGGAGGTGTGTTCTGGAAAGTGGTTCTGTTTATGTTCTGTTTTAACTGTGAAATTTGAATAGTTTGTACTTTAAATTAGTGCTGTGAGTTACAACTGTTTCAATTAGTACTGAGTTACAACTGTTACTTGGGCTGTGATATGGTAACTGTTGGGGCTGTTTACTGGTTGTGGGAACAATTTTTGGCAGTAATATTTAGAGTGAAATTTAAATCTGTGCTGTTTACCTGGTGAGAGGTAGAGCCCTCCCACCTAGCCTATGTTGGAGGCTCTTTTAAATACTGAAAAGTCACTGGGGGCTGGACTTGAAGGGCTGCGGGTTTCTGTTTGTGACTGAAACTTGAAGTAGCAGGAACTGGTAGCCTGTGACATCGTACAGTACCTGATGTCTGCACACACACACATACACACACACACACACACACACACACACACACACACAGTTAGCTGGACTGGACACACACTGGACTGTATGTGTTTGTGAGACTTGGGAATGCTATTAGTGGGTTTGTAATCAGGTTTGTAAACAATTGCAGTCAGTATAGAGAGACTGTATTTCACTGGCCTGTATAGGTAGTGAGAATCATGGGTAGGATTGTAGCATGTAGTGGTTGTGGGGCAGCAGTGTGGATGAACATACTGTGGAGGATGGGAGGGTGCCCAATATACCACAGGCTAAGGAGGCTCAAGAAAGAGGTTCAGTGGCTTGGCAGAGAGCTGGGGAGGGTGAGGGGTAAGGGGAGGGTTGCACCGGTAGAAGAGCTGACATCTGAGAGTATCTGGGAGGCACCACAGAGAAGGAACGGTGGGTCAAGGGAGGGGTTGGGGGAGGGGCAAACTAGACAGGAAGCCAGCTGATGAAAGGTGGACTCTGTTAGAGCGTAGCAAAACAGGAGCAGCAGTAGGCAGGAGGGAGCAGAAAACACATTGTAAGGCAAAGAGGGTAGGGAACATGTTTGCTGTACTAGTGACACAGAGGGAAGAGGAGATTACACTTACACAAGGGATAGTACTCACAAAGAGGAGGGAGTGAGGGGCATTACTAGTGGAGAGATTGAGCATGGCAGGGGGAGGGACAATCCTCAGAGAGGTGAGGAGGGAGATGGAGGTTGGCAGTCAAACAGGAGGAGGGGGGAGGGGTCTCAATTGAGAGGGGCAGGGGGGAAGATACTGGGGCAAATGGTAAAAGCACCATCTTCAGTGGCCCCGGGTATGAGAACCTGGGTGAAGGGGTGGCATTGGGCACAAGGAAAGTGGAGGGGGTGTACTGGTGTTGGGGACTCCATACTCAAGGGGAACAGATGGGGCAGCAAGGGGGAGAGGTACGGTCAGATATGGGAGGAGTCCATACTAGGATTAAAGACAGACAAGGCAGAACAGGCAATCCTAAGGTGCACAAGGAGGGGAGGAGGAAACTGCACATTGTGGTACATATGGGGACAATTGACCTAGCAAGGGAAATGGTGGAGGTAACAAGGGACAGGTTTGAGGAAGTGGGAAGGTTGTGCGAGGAGACTGGGGAGTCTGTGGCCTTCTCGGAGGTGCTCCCTGTACCCTGCACAAGCACAGTGAGAAAGGAGAGGATTAGGGAGTTGAACACATGGTTGGTTGAATGGTGTTGAACTGCGGGATATGGGATTGTGGGTAGCTGGAGCAGTACCTGGGATAATAATAATCTGTTTGCAAAGGATAGGCTGCACCTGAGTGGGGAAGGGAAGGAGGTATTAAAGCAAAGACTGTGGAGGTATATTGCTACAAAGGTGGATTTAAACTAGATGGGGGTGACAAGTGGACAGCAGGTAGGCAGGGATCTGATAGAGTGGAGTCACAGCCTACCCCTCAGGCTAGCAGGGAATGACTTGGAGTGTCTGAAAAGGGAGGGAGTATAAGGGAGGAGATGGAGGGTGATGAAGGGAAGGGGGCAGGTTGTAGGGTGGTCTCACAGAATGTAAAAAGCTTAGGCAACAAATCAGCTGAGCTATAGGCACTTTTGGAAGTGTGGGGGGTGGATATTGTAGCTGTCATGGAAACGTGGGCAACTGAGCACCGGGACTGGGATCTGGCTATCCCAGGATACAAATTATAGGGAAAGACCGTAAGGAGGGAGGGTGGGTGGGGTGGAAGTCTATGTGAGGATGAGATCAAATGCACAAGGGACGAGGGGGAAGAAAGAAGAACAGAGACAATCTGGCTGCTGCTCCTAGACTCAAGGAGTAGGAAACTGAGGACTGGGGTGGTATATAGGCTGCCATTCCAGTTTGAGGAGCTTGACAGGGAATTAGCGGGATAAATCAGAAAGGTATGTAGAAAAGGGAAGGTGGTCATCATGGGGGATTTCAACTTGCCGGGGGTTGACTGGAGCATTCCGGTCACCTCCAGTGCTAGGGAACAAGTGCTCCTGGATACGATCCAGAAGGGTCTCCTGACACAGTTGATCAGTGTACCTACTAGGCTAAAGAACACTTTAGATCTGCTATTGTTGAATGGAGAGGCAGTAAGGGAAATAAGGGTGCAGGACCCACTAGCCGACAACAATCACCAAACGGTGTGGTTTAATATCACCATGTGCGGGGAACCAGAGAAATCATTAACCCAGGTGGTAAACTTCAGAGGGGAGGACTTTGGGAGGAAGCGGGAAGTACTGAAAGGGAAACTGGAGGGCATAAGGTAGGAGATGGATCTGGAGCAGAAATGGGATATTATTAAATGGCGAATTACAGAGGCAATGGAAGCCTGCAACAAGATACAGAGTAAGAAGAGCAGAGCAAGGAAACCACCTGGTTGAACAGTGAGGTAGTAGAGGTAGTGAGGGCAAAATGAGAGGTGCACCAGAGGTATAGGAGAATGGGGAAGGAAAGGGACAGGGAGGAGTATGCAAGATAATCAAGGGAAGAGACCAGAAAAGTGAGAGAAGCCGAGGCCCAGAGGGAGCTGAGATTAGCAAAGGGAATTTTCCGGGGGGAAGAAAGACTTTCTCAGATACATCAGGGAGAAAAGAAAGCGCAAGGAGACAATAATGAGGATAAAAAAGGGTGGGGAGTGGACGGAAAATGGAGAAGAACAGGCAGAAGCACTGAATGAATACTTTTGCTCAATGTTCACGGAAGAAAAGGGGGTCCACTACCACCATGGGCTGGGAGGGTGGAGACGGGGGGGAGAGGAGGCGACAGATGGAAGAATTGAGGGAGGTAGAGTCCTAGAGGGACTGAGGGCACTGAGGGTAGACAAGGCACCAGGGCTGGATGGTATCCACCCCAGGGTGCTGAAAGAGATGGAGGAGGTGTTGGCGGAGCCACTGGTGGATCTGTACAACACCTCACTGGAGTCAGGATGTGTGCCACTGGACTGGAGGATGGTACATGTAGTGCTATTACACAAGAGCGGACCAAGGGATGAACCGGGTAATTATTGCCCTGTAAGTCTCACCTCCATAGTTTCATAGTTTCATAGATGGATACAAGTTCAAAGGCGTTAGCCCATAGAGAATGCGCCACCGGCATTTTAGCGGTGGAAGGTATACTTCTTATCACCCATATAAAAATCTAATCTTTTTTTAAATTGTTCCACATTTTCACTTGTAACAATGTCTACTGGGAGTGAGTTCCATATGGGAGGAACCCTCTGGGTAAACAATCTTTTGCACTTCGTAGTTTTGCACACAGCAGTTTTTAATTTTAAATTATGGGATCTTGTATTATTATTAGTTAGGCGTCTTTCAAGATAGATTGTGTCTAACAAAGATTCATTTTGAAGGGCCTTGAAAGTGTAAATCAAATCTCCTCTTAGGGCTCTATATTCTAATGAGAATAACTTAAGTGATTTAAGTCTGCACTCGTAGTCTTTGTTAGCCATGTTATTAATCCTTTTAGTAACCTTGTGCTGAACCTTCTCCATCATGATTTGGCAGCCTATAGAATTAGGAGCACAAAAGGATGCACAGTAGTCCAAATGAGGACACACTAGGCCAGTGCATAATGACAAAATGACCTCGGGATATCTGCTTTTAATATGCTTTAAAATGTTTCCCAATATGCCATGGCACTTTTTGACTGTTTTATTTGTGTGTATGTCAAATTTTAGATTATCCGATATCGCAACACCCAGATCCCTCTCTTCTGTTGTAACTGTTAGCTTTATGTTATTCATTAGGTAGGTAGACCTATTCTTCCCCATGTGCATGATCTTACATTTTGCAACATTGAACTTAATTTTGTTGTCTACTGCCCAGTCACATAGTTTATTTAAATTATCTTGTAGAGTGGCTATAGACTAGGCATTGTTTACTATGCACCCCAGTTTGCAATCATCAGCATATTTGTTGATCCAAACCCCATCTGATGCTTGCATACATATTAAATAGTAGAGGTCCCAGCACAGATCCCTGGGGAACACCACTAGAGACAGACAGGACTGCAATTGGACTCGTGTCCTCTGCTAACCACTCTCTGTTGTCTGTTGTACAACCAAGAAGCTATCCATTTTATTAGCTTAATATCCAGATTTATATTAACTAGTTGCTCAATGAGGGTTTTATGGGAGACGGTGTCGAATGCCTTTTCGTAATCCAAAAATACAATGTCCACTGGCATTACATTTTCTAGGGGGTCATTCACCGGTTCGAAAAAATTAATGAGATTTGTTAGGCATGATCTGCCAGGTGTAAATCCGTGCTGGGAAATATCTATGCATCCTGTGTTCCTAATATGATCAACAAGTTTGTATTGTATAAGCCTTTCCAAGATTTTTCTAATAAGGGAGGTTAGGCTGATAGGCCTGTAGTTACATGGTAGTTGTTTGTTGCCATCTTTGAAAAAAGTGTGATATTGGCCTCTCTCCAGGACTGTAGTACACTTCCCTCCTTTATTGAGGTGTTAAACAAACAAGTTAAGGGGCCTGAAAGTTCTTTTAAAAATTCTGGGTTGACGCAGTCCGGACCCAGAGATGTGCTACCTTTAATTAAACTGATGGCATCCAGTACATTCGGTTCAGTGAACAATATAGATGAGTCATTAGTGAGTTGCATGTCTGTGTTTATATTTTCTTTGGGTTGAAATATATTCCCCAAATACTGATTGAGTTCTTCAGCCATTTCTTTTTCATCAGTAATTATTTTATCATTTGAATTTAATGGACCAATTCCTCTCTGACTTCCTTTAAGTGAACCAATATTATTATAAAACTTTTTTCTTATTATCTTTAACATTTTGTTGCAAGGTTTATTTCTAACCTCCGTTTTCCCATTCATATAAGGTTTTTTTATTTTTTCGGCAAGTGCCTTAAACCTGTTCCAGTCAGTATCTTTTTGACTCTTGCTGTATTTACAGTATGCTCTATGTTTTTTTTTTTTGATAGTACGCTTAATTTCATTGGTCCACCCTAGTGGTATCCTTTATTTATTATTGTTGTTGTATTTGACACATTCAGGTACACATTTATTTATACAAAGATCCAGTTTGGTTTTAATTTTATCCCATGTTTGCACAAGATCAAGATTTTTCAGATCCTCTTCCCAGTTCCATGTGGCAAGATAACCTTTGATGCTTTTGTAATCTGCTTTGTGATAGTTTTTGATTTTTGTTATCCCATTGTTACTCTGAGTATACCTTTGGACATTACATATTAGCATATTATGGTCACTATTGCCCAATGGTGGTAATATAACAGGAGAGGAAACTACGTCTGTATTATCTGTGAAAATTAAATCCAAGATATTTGTGTTCCTTGCTGGGTATGAGACTAGTTGTTCTAAGCCAAGCTGAAAGGTGGTTTCTAAAAATCTCCTTTCAGATAGTCCCTTAGTCTCAAGGGTGGCCCAATTTATATTTGGGAGGTTGAAATATCCCATTAGTATCAGATCATCTGAAGCTACCCTATTCTCTAACTGTTCAAGAAATATTAAATTATCCTCTTGTTCTAAATTAGGGGCCCGATAGCCTAAGCCAATAGTCAAGGTTTTTGTGGTCAGGTTCTATCCTGGTCCATAGAATTTCAGCACTTGTAGCATCCAAGTTTATTTGGCAGCTCTTAAGCTTAGCTGATATATAAAGTGCAATATCCCCACCTTTTTTTATTCTGTCTATTTTTCAAGAACTTAACATAACCTGGTATGTCCATGTTCCAATCATCGTCAGAGAACCAGGTTTCTGTGATACCGCATATATCAATATTTCTAGTTAATAAAACATGCCTTAATTCATCCATTTTGCTAGTTAAACTTCTTGCATTTATCAGCAAGATCTTTAATTCATTTGGGTTGTACAGCATACCAGGGGTTGGGTCTGATCTATTATTATTATTAGAGTTTACTAGTCTATTCAGGGTATTTATTCTTTGTTTCTTATTTTTTTATTTTTTTTTTATTTACCCTTTTAAGTACTTTTTTATTTTTGATTTTGACAGAAGGTTGGAAGTGTGGGTGAAATGCTGAAAGAGCTTGAGAAGTGACTCCCACCCCCCCTTACATCTCAGTTTAAATGAGTGGTTATGTAATTGTTTAAATGTTGGCCGAGAAGCTGGGACACTAATTTGCTCAGATGCAGTCCATCTTTACTGTACAAATGACTATTGTCAACAAATTCCTCCCAGTGCGTAATACACCCTACCTCCTGCTTTATGCACCACTGTCTTAGCCAGTTATTATTCTGTTTTAGCTTACATGTTTGCTGATATGTGGCTCTCGGAATAGGAAGTATTTCTGAGAAGGTGAAGTCGCAACCCATGTTCTCAAGCATGTTGGTTAAATTGACCTGGGTATGTTGCTGTAATACATTATTGGCCCCAGTACGTATGATCACAAATTTTTGGTCCTTCTCATGATAAAGTATGTCACCTGTCATTTTGGTAATGTCAGATATTTTAGCTCCCCTAAAGCATGACATAGTCCTATTTTCTTTGACTTTGTTACAAATTGCTCTGTCTAGACCTTTAACAATAGAATCCCCTAGAACAAAGATTTGTGTTTTGCTATATTTTTCTACCCAATTTCCATTCATATGGGTGGCACATTAGATTCATTCTGCCCTGAGTATGTAGGTGATAGCTCTAACATTATCAATGGTTCATCTGAGGAGCAAGATACACTGTTGTTTGTGTTTGTGCTGTGTGTCTCACTGACTTGTGGGATGGTGACTGATCCAATCAGCTCTGCCACAGCATTACAGGCTGCATCTCCACAACATTCCTGTGTTGAATCTTGGGCAAGTAAAATTATTTGCTTTTCTACCTTTTTTCTTTTTCAGCAATTTTAAGTTTTGCACGTGATGCCATAAATCTTCTGAGTTAGCAGGTTCCTCCTCTTCTCTACCTCTTTTTTATTGGGGGGATTTTGATAGGTACAGGTTGTATTAGTGCCACAGTGAGTGGGATTTTGCAAAGGACTTTGTATATGGAGAGTGCCTATTTCACCTTGCATTGTTTGAACCTGTAGTCGAACTTGAAAGCAGTCCGCCATGCCCTTTAGACTCTGTTCTATCTCCATAAGCCTTCTATTAAACTGAGCTGTTATATAGCCCACGTCAGCATTATCAATACATTTTGGGCAGGTAAACTGGCTGTTGGGGGGATGGGTAGCAGTGATTGCATACACACTACAAGAAGAACATATGATCCCTATCTCACCCTTAGTTGTTTCAATATAAGCCTCCATGATACAGATTTATATTCTACTGCCAGTATTTTAGCAGATAGTAATTTAGTGTAGTAAAGCAATATTTCTGCCAAGTTTACACAGAGAGGCACTATCTACTGAATGTTAAATTTCCAAATACAAGCCACAGTTACAGTGATTTGTTTTAGTACCTGAACTTACTTTCTTGCCATGCAGTGGACTCCCCTGGTGCTTGCCTACCTCAACTAACATGCATAACATGCACAGATGTGCATGTTTTTGCATGTGTCTTTGCATGTGGCTATGTACACTGCACCGCGCATGCCCTGCTTGCAGAGAGATTGGCTCTTATAGCAGCTAGTGACCCAGAAGTTCAAGTCCAGAGTCACGGAGTCTCCTCACCCACAACTATGCTTTTTTAATTAAAATTGCACCCAAAACTGTGTCCTCAAGCACAATTAGGCACTGTGTGGTGATTAAAGCTTTCTTAAGAAGCCCCATAAGAAATATACACTGTTTGAATTAGTCTGTAGTTCGTTGGTGATACCAAACAAACTACAGACTCTCTTCCCGGTTCCTGTGCAACAGGAACATGGGCTCCAAGCAGATATTCTATAAGTTAAAACAGTCACAAACAAGTACAACAGTTCAAAGTTTCATAAAATGCAGCACAAACACCAGAAGGGTGCATTCACTGTCCCTCTGCTTAAAATTAGAGATTTCTGAGTGCCCTGCTTGCCGAGGAATTGGCTCTTTTAGCAGCTAGTGACCCAGTAGTTCAAGTCTGGGGTCACGGAGTCTCCTCACACACAACTATGCTTTTTAAATTAAAATTGCACCCAAAACTGTAGCCTCAAGCACAATTAGGTGCTGTGTGGTGCTAATATGGAACCTTCTCCCTGTTGACTTGGCTAATTGTTGTACTATTCAGGGTTTTAAGTCAGGCCTGAAAGTATACCTGCTAGAGTTTAGTCTCTGTGGTTGTAACCACTAGTCCGGAACTTAGTCTTGGTGGCTGAAACTTGCTTGTCCCATGGCAGTCAGCGAACAGGGTGGCAATATATCCTGCATATTGCTGTTACCACCTCTCCCCTAAAGCATTTTTGGTTAAGATGTCATATGTCTGATTTAGTTTGCTATGTTATTATGTGCATGTAACTGACATGCTCTGTAATGTACTCTATACCCTATCCGATGTATACTCCAGCTAGTGTGTACTCCTACCAATGTATGTACTACTGTGTAATCCTGCCAATATATGTAATTATTGTCTGTAACTAATGCGGGTTGCTCCTGAAAAAAGGGGCCTCTGGTCTCAGTGAGCTTACCCAGTTATCAAAATCTAAATAAACAAAAGCTTTCTTAAGAAGCTCCAGAAGAAATATTCACTGTTTGATATAGTCTGTAGTTCATTGGTGATACCAGATGAACTATATGGTCTCTTTCTGGTTCCTCTGCAACAGGAACAAGGGCTCCAAGCAGATATTCCACAAGTTAAAACAGTCACAAACAAGTACAACAGTTTAAAGTTTCATAAAACACAGCACAAATGCCAGAAGGGTGTATTCAATGCACCTCTGCTTAAAATTAGAGATTTCTGAGCACCCTGCTTGCCGAGGGATCGGCTCTTATAGCAGCTAGTGACCCGAAAGTTTATGTCAGGGGTCACGGAATCTCATCGCCCACAACTATGCTTTTTAAATTAAAATTGCACCCAAAACTGTAGTCTCAAGCACAATTAGGCACTGTGTGGTGCTAAAAGCTTTCTTAAGAAGCCCCAGAAGAAATATACACTGTTTGAATTAGTCTGTAGTTCAGTGGTGATACCAAATGAACAACAGGCTCTCTTCCTGGTTCCTGTGCAACAGGAACAAGGGCTCCAAACAGATATTCCACAAGTTAAAACAGTCACAAACAAGTACAACAGTTTAAAGTTTCATAAAACGCAGGACAAACACCAGAAATGTGTATTCACTGCGCCTCTGCTTAAAATTAAAGATTTCTGAGCCATAACGTGCAAACTCATGGAAACGAAACAAAAGGAAAGACTGGTGTCATACTTGAAGGACAATGGCCTCAGGATGTGGGGCAGCATGGGTTCATTTCAGGAAAGTCTTGTCAAACCAGCCTGATACAATATTATGACTGGGTGACAGGTGAGCTGGATAAAGGGCATGAGGTGGATGTTCTTTACTTGGACTTCAGCAAGGTCTTCTATTTGGTGCCTCATGGGTGACTTGGGGGGAAGCTAACTGATGTAGGGGTAGGGGCAAAAATGATAAACTGGATTACAAGCTGGCTGAGTGGGAGGCTATAATGGGTGGTGGGAGGGGAGCTCTGAAATCCAAGGCCAATGACTAGTGGGGTGCCACAGGGCTTTGTGCTGGGACTGGTATTATTTGGGCTCTCCATGTCAGACAGTGAGCACTGGGTGGTGAGCAAGGTAAGTCTGTTCGCAGACAACAGCAAAATAGGAGCAGTGGTGGATGGAGTGGAGGGATGGAAGCAGCTGCAGTGGGACCTAAGCATGCTAGAGGAGTGGTCACAGAGGTGGCAGCTGGGGCTCAATGCAAAGAAGTGTAAGGTTATGCACTTCGGGTTGAAGAACCCAAGAAGAGAATACTGGCTGGGAGGGGTTAAGCTGGGGATCACTGAGGAGGAGAAGGACCTTGGGGTAATGGTAACCGGTACCATGAATAACACTACCCAGTGCAGGAGAGTGGCTGCAAAAGTGAACAAAATGCTGGGGCGCATAGCGAGGGGGCTTTTGTCCAGGTGAAGAGAGGTGATCTTGCCCCTTTACCGGTCGCTATTAAGACCACATTTGGAGTATTATGTGCAGCTTTGGAGGCCATACCTGAAGCGTGATATCAGACTACTGAAGGGGGTGCAGAAGAGGGCAATGAAGATGATATGTGGAATGGAGGGGAGAGACTGTGAGAGCAGGCTGGGAGACCTGAATATGTACACCCTGGAGGAGAGAAGTGACAGGGCGGACATGATAGAAATGTTCAAGTATCTGAGGGGAATCAGTAAGGATGGGGTAGATGGAGTCTTTAAGCTAAGGAGGGGGAGGGACAGGAGGGAGCACAGGCTTAGAATAAATGGGGGAAGATTTAGGAGAGAAATGAGGAGACACTATTTCATGGAGAGGGTGGTAGCAAAATGAAATGCACTAAAAGAATAGGTGGCATTATGTAATTCTGTGAACAGCTTTAAAAGGGCATGAGACAGGGAATGGGGAGAGTAAGGATGGGGGAGGTGGGGGCTGCATTGGGATAACAAAGGGGAGGGGGTGGGGCAGCTGCAAACTAGGGGTGCTAGCTGCACACTTGAGCAGACTTAGATAGACCGGGTGGTCTGTTTCTGCTGGCACATTTGTATGTTCGTATACAAATTATTATCATTTTGGGCCCCCAATTTTTCTCATCTCATAATAGCACCCTGTTTGCCTCCTTCCTGTTTTTAGCAATCACCTCACCTACCTTGAATGCTCCCTTGGCCATGACCATGAAGATTGCCCTAAATAGGCAGACTTCATACCAGGCTGTGCATATCCATCCCAGAGCTCCCAGGAGGTTTACAAGTAGTTGTCCTGCCACCGGCTTCCTGTCGTCGCTGGGCCTGCCCTGAGTTCTCTGACACTCTATGAGCACTCTTCCTATACCTTGAGCTTGTTAGGCTCCAGCCAGCCCCTGGTACTACATGCCCATCCAATCCCTGCTAATTGTACACCATAGTCATGGGTGCCATACCCGTCTCCCATTTCTTGACCGCAAACTGTATTGTCTGCTCCTCAGTTATGGGTTTACTTACCTCATACCCCTCCTGTTGCCAAAACTCCTGGAATGCTGTCCACACCCCTTCATATGCTTTTAGCATGTTTCAGACCAAGAGCTCCATATCAGCAGTTGGACTTCTTCCATCCAATCTCCCATAACTGAGGCAGAAACCTTGTTTTCCGGGTGGTGGCTTGTGGTGCCAAAGTCCTGAACCTGTCCAACTGAAGATGGGAAAAGCTGTCCACTATATCATTCTGAATCCCCTCTATGTGTCTTGCTTTGAAGGACAGGTTGATTTTTAAACCCAACTGGACCAGCTGATGCAGTACCCTTGTCACCATATCCATGGACCCCCTCTGCCTGTTGATAGCCTCAACCACTGCTTTATTGTCACATCAGAAAATAATCTTTTGGTCCCTCAGGTCCCCGGCCCCCCATGTCAGCATTACTACCCAGATTGGAAATATCTCTAGGAATGTGATGTCTATTAACAGGCCCCTCTTGCCCCATTCCTCAGGTCATGCTTTGGATATCCATATCCCCCAAAAGTGTGCCCCATCCGCAAGGCCCCAGAGGCATCTTTATACAATTCTATGTCTGTGTTGAACAACCAGTCATCTAGCCAAAACGTGACTGCATTGTACCCTTCCAAAAACTGTTCCCATACTTCTAAGTTCTAACGTTCCCCTCTTGTAATGTCCACCCAATGGTGTGTCAACTTTGCTTTTCCCGTTGCCCTTGCTAGTCTTCTGGTGAAAGCCCTCCCTGGTGCTATAGCCTTGTAGGTGAAGTTTAATTGCCCCAACAGCTATTGAACTATTGATAAGGGAACCCTTCTTCAGCTGCCTACCTGTCATAATAAATCCCTCAATCTCTGAACCTTGTCCACAGTAAGATGGAACCTTTCATGTTCCATATCCACCTCAATGCCCAGAAACTCCAGTGTCTTGTCAGACCCCACTGTCTCACTCTCCGCTAAAGATACCCAATGACCCCACACAACTCCTGGAAGTCTGTCAACATTGCGGCTGCTGCCCCTTGTTTCCCTTGCCCCACCAAGAGGAAGTCATCTAGCTAGTGCACTACTACTTTGTGGCCATACCTCTCCCCAGAAACCCACTGCATAAAGGTGCTGAAGGCCTCAAAGGTGGCATATGCCACCGAACAACCCATTGGCATGGCCTTGCAAAAATAGAAACTTCCCTAAAGTTGAAAACCCAAAAGATCCCAATCCTCTGGTCTAACTGGCAGTAGCCAAAAAGCAGCTGCCTCTGTTGGTTTTCACTAGCCATGCCCCCTCCACTGCTCTTATCAATGCTGCTGTGTGGTCAATTGTCACATTTGAAACTGTGCTCTGTTCCTCTGGGATGATGTCATTCACAAAAGACTCTTCCGGATATGACAGGTGGTGGATCAGCCGGAACTCCTGCACTTGCTTCTTTGGTACCACCCCCAGGGGTAACACCCTGATGTCCTCCAGAGGGTGCTCAGTGAAAGACCCCTGCACCCTGCCTGCTGCTAATTCCTTTTTGAGCTTTTTGTTCACTCTGTCCTTCCTATTCATGACTGAGCCCAGATTTTTGCTGTCATTATGTTCCTTATACCCTGTTATCCCAGACTGAAACTCCTTGTGAAACCTTTCAGGAGCATCATGCCTTTCTCTTTGTCCCGGTGTCTCTTGGACCATTACCATATGACTCCCACTCTTATGGAAGTCCTTGCCAATGGGGAATCCCCATCTGTCCCCCCCAGCTGTACCACTATTAGTTCCCACTGTACCCTGCCCCATAGGCCCCTCTACTGATGTTTCCTCTCCCTTTCCCTGTGTGGTAGCTCCCCCCATGCACCGGAGTATCCTCCCCAAAAGGACTGCTCACTGTAGTTCTGAGAATTCGATCTGTCACCCACTGACTTACACTGTGTTACTGGGTGCTGCCCTGAGCACTTGGAGCAGAAGTGCTTAAATTTGCAGTTCACCCATGTGCACATTGCCTTGTTATATCTCCAGCAGGTTTTAGCAGTCTGGCCCCCACTCCCCTTCCTATTTCCCTCCCCACTTCCCCTAGACAGGCCTGACAGTGTACTCACCCACAGATCTGTATGGGTGCAATCCCATCTCAAATCCACATGGGAGGCCATCTGCTGACAAAAAAAAACTCATTATATCTGAGCCACCCATAGCCCAGTTTCACTTTGTAGGCATCCTTGATGATGGCCGAATATGCCAACAATGGGATAGCCAAATCTGGCTGTTTTCCTAACAAAATGGTGCTAAACACCATGAAACCTGCCTGCCATATGTCAATATTTTTCTCTTTGTAGGTGGTTTCCTCGGTTGTCGTCCCTACTAAAGCCAGCGCCATGGTCACCTCTAACTTCCCCACCATTTCCCTCTGCTCATATTTTCATGCTGTCTCCTTATCTAACAGGTCGAAGATATCCACATACTCCCCCTTCCATATCTTTTCTTTTATAGTCTGTGGCACGTGATCCCTGAGGTTCACCCCAACACCCCATCATTCCCCCTTTCCCCTGTCCAATTCCATGGCCCATCCCCTTTCCCTCTTTTAGCTCTTTCATTACCTTCTCCATGTCTTCAAGGCCTTTGTCCCCTATATCATTTATAATTCACTCCAAATAACTGTCTTAAATCTCCATTTTTTTTGTGTGCCCAGCCTTTACCCATGGAGGGAAAGGTCTCCTCCCACCTTGCCCCTTCTTTTTCTTCTTTGTTGTCCTTACCCCTTTTGACACTGCCTTTCCTTATGTCCCTTTGTTATCCTCTACCTCCTTACCTCTGTTTCCTTTTCAAGCCTTTCCATCCCTCATCCTGTGTTCATTGCCCCCACTGCTGGGCATGCCCAAAGCCAGCCTACAGCCTGTGGGCTACTTACTCCCCCTCCTACTCCCCTGTTAATGCATGTAGCCCCCTTAGTCCTTGGACCTTAGCTAGAATTGCTATTCATTTTATATAAACATACACATTTTAACATTTTTTTTATATGAGGCACCCCCAAGTTCTGTCGGGCTAGCGGCAACGTTTGGTCTTCATCTTTATGTTCCTACGGCCCCCACCTCGTAGTAAAGACCCTTTCACCTCTTCTCAAAATTTTCTTGTTCCATTCCCCTGCTTCTTTTTTTTTTTTTGTGAGTCCATGTGAAAGGTTGCCATTTTGTCTGCCCCAGCAGTCTGATGGCCCAGACACCTTGTAGCAGGCATTACCTCTTGTGCTTCTCCCTTTTAGCCCTCCCATAGAAACCTTCTTACTAAGCACTTCAGCAATCTTCTCTGCTGTCCCCACTCTGTGGTTTTCTGACCACCTTTGTCGCCTGCCCCCCCTCGCTTTTCTATTTTTTGTGGGTTCTTTTGGGGCCTCCCCAAGAGCTGCCTCCCCCAAAACCTCTGTACCCTCCCCCACTGCAGCTCCATTTGTGGCTGTTTCTCTTTAGTCTATAGCTGGTCTATATACCTTTAGGACTTGGAATGGGTCAATTTACATTCTGGACCTGCCCTGCCCATCCACTTCCTCTGTCTTCTGGGGGCACTGCCTGGCCCGTGGCCTTCTGCTCTGTGACTCCCTCCCATTTGGTGGCTTCAGACCTTCCTCTCCTCATAGGCCCCTTCTCTCTTTTTAACCTGTTGCCATCCTTCCAAAGCCAGCACATGACTAAAAACCCCAAAATGAAAATATTGTTATAGATTTTTTTTTTTTAAACAAATCCTCAATTTCCATGACCTTTTTTCCAGCCCGCTTTAGTATTGGCCCCCTGCATTTCAGGCTGCCTTCAGGCTGCATCCCTGGATCTTTCCCTTGGGACTGCGCGTTTACAGGCTGCATGGTAGGCTGGTGGCCTCTTCAGCCATGTGGTCTGTCCTAGTCTACCATCTGCCACTTCTGTGCAGCCTCCTGCTGCCTTGCTTATGGCAAAAAAACACCCACAACCACCTGAATTGGCCTTCTGCCCACCGCATATGATCCCCGGACTCCATCACCAGGACCCAATGCCACATGGCTGGGGCCTGCCCCTGTCTGCCACTGCATCGTCCTCACTCCAGCTCCTGTGGCCTAAGGCATCATCAGACCCCAGCTGCATGCCCCAGACCTGATCCGGCTCTATCTCCTTCCTCCACTAATAACCACACACCATTCTGGACCCTATCACTAGACCAGCATTTCTCTAATCGTGAACTCCTTCCTTGGATCTAAATAACAAACCACCAAGCCCTGTTTATAGCTCCCAGCAACTCCTTCTGCATTGAAATGCCAGTTGCTCCCACCTGGAATGCCACAACTCTATCTCTCAAATCAAATACCTCTGTCCTTGTGGACCCAACCCCCTTGCCACTTGCTCTGCTCTCCTACTGTCCCCTCTATAGCTTCTCCCTGTAACATCTATCTTCTTTCTTTTTTATTTTCTCTTTTTTTTAAATGCTGCTGCATCCCTTATTTCTGCAGTTGTGCCCACAGCACCAGAACTAGGTTGTCCACTTCATGAATGAATGCAAGGCCTTTAACATTGGCTGCAACTACCCACAATCATCTTAAAGTAACTAAATAAATAATCATGACAATAAAAACATATCAATGGCTGCAAATATACACAATCACCTTAAAACAAGCCAAATAAATAAAATGACCAGCACAACATATAATGGCTTGCTGCTTTTCACATTTTAACTGTGATTTGGGATATGAGTATCTACTGCATTTTATAAGCCTTGCCCACCACATGCCTCGTGGCCTAGGCCCCAATCCCAAATCCAGCCTATCTAAGCTTACCTTGCTTGAGAATTCAACCTCAAATATGTGTTTGACAATTGATGTGCCAAGATCTAGTTCAAGTTCAATTCTAGCAAAAGAAGGGGGATCCCTTCTCTTGCAGCTGCCTTTATAGCCCATTAGAACCCTTATGGAACCCTGAGTCTGCCCTGCCCCTCGATGTGATGCCACCCAGTTCACATGCACCAGTGCACACTCCTGCCTGCTCACTCAGCATGTTTGCTGAGGTGAAGCTCCACTATAAGCAGAATTCTTTATTTCTTTAAGCATCTTTTAGACTGTTTTCTATAGGCAATGCTCTTGTTTTTTTTCAGGAAATATTCTTGGTCAATGAGCCAGAACGCTGCTACACACTCCAAGCTAGGAAGCACTGCTTTGGTAAACAGCTACCGAAATTAAGTAAGTGACTTGGCTTTACTCACTCTGATCAGTTTAAGAGGGAGTAATTAGGGCAGTAAAGTAACCGTGACTGGGTGAAAGGCATTTAGAAGCCTTACATATGGTACTGTAGAGTTTTTGTTTTTAATTTTTTGTTGTGGAATTCTGGCTATAAGGCAAATGGAACCATGGCCTATGATAGACTTGTTGTATTCAAATGTTGGAAGACCTGCAAGAGGATGATGGGACCCTCCCCTTTAGGGTCTTATTGACCTAAATGTGTTATGCTATCTAACATGTCTATTTCAGCTCTGACAAACCCCTAAGCTGGAAGGGGTGCAAATACTTTCTATTGCTCTTAAATGAGCTGCTATGTTCTGATGTTCTGCAGGACATCCCTACAAACACACACAAAACAATGTCGGCCCCTCAGGTAAGGGATACCCATACAGGCACATCCAGGTGTGCCAGAACAGGACAATACTGCTAACCCACCTCCACAGGCAACCCCCAACCTTGTCAATATGGAGTGTCAAGATGAGGATAAAGGGGGCAAGAGGAAAATCCTGACCTGACCATGCTATTTGATGAGAAGGAGGATCCCTCTGAGGAGGAGGAGGGGGAGTGGTCAGAACCTAACTAAAAATATTCCAATCCCTTCCCTCTGTAGCACAAAATATCTGCCCTACCTTATAAAGAAGGCTTTTAGGACACTGCAGCTGAAGGAGGTGCAAGTCATGGAATCTCTGGATGTGATTCCGATTCTGTCAACTTCCTCCTCTGCACTGAAGTGTTTTCCAAACGTTGTGCACTCTGACCAGATTATTGAGCAGGAATTGGCCATCACAGATAAACACGAGCATCTGCCTAGGCCATGGGTGAGATGTTATCCTTTTTGGAGGAAAGCTACCAGAAGTGGATATCCCACCTTTGGCAGATGAGACTCTCCAAAATTTAGTTAAGCACACAACCATACATTTAGTTAAGCACACAACCATACCTACTAAAGGGTTGTTGGACCTGACCGATACAATAAGTGGTAGTGGATGCTGCATGCCGAAGAGCCTTTGCCTTGAATGAAGTAAATATTCACACCTTCTATGCATCTTTTATTATTTTCAGAGCATTGAACTCATGGAGCACAACCATGGGTAGCTTTGTTCCCCTGAAGTCTGAGGGGGCGAACATTTTGCAGCTCTTGTCCATGACATCCACTTTTCTAGGGAATGCTACTGTGGAAAATTTACAGATGTCAGTGTGCTCTACTTATCACATTGTGGTAGCAATGCAGGATGCCTGGCTCAGGCATTTGATTGAAGACCAGGCATCGAAAGCCAATCCGTTTAGCCTGTATTTAAAGGAGGACTGTTATTTGGATATAGCAGGAATGACATTTGGAAGGCTGTCCAGGAAAAGAACAGACAATGACTGGTGTTAAAGCAGCAACAGAAATCAAATTTGATGTCAAAAGGATGAGGAGGTGCTCAGCAGTGGCAGTCTCAAGGTGGTTTTCACTCTTTCGGAACTTTGTAAACTAGCAGAATAGGCGAGCCTATTCTGGCTTTAAGGCAAAAGTAAGAGAGGATCCTTCATATGCAGGTGTAATGGAGGTACAGGATGAAAAGGAGGTAACTTCCAATGAAGGTATGCAGGCCCATTTCTGCCCCATTCCCTTGGTGGAAGAGTGCAGAACTTTTATACAAGATGGACCCAAATGACATCAGACACCTGGGTAATAGAGTTACTGGCTCTAGGTTATACAATAGGGTTTGCAACAATACCCACTAGGGGTCATGTCCTGCAATCCCCTGCCCCCAAAGACCAAGTGAAGAGGAAGGCGATGTCTCAGACCTTGGATCATCTAATACAGATTGGGGCAGTTGTCCCAGTGCCCCCAGAGAGAAGGTCAGGGATTCTACTCAATTTCTTTTGTGGTTCCCAAAATGTCAGGGGGTGTTCTGACCAGTTTGGGATCTGAAACACCTAAGCAAGTTTGTACACCACAAGACCTTCAATATGTAGTCCCTACAGTCAATCATCAGGGCTGATCAGTCAGGGGGCTGTCTAGCATCTATAAATCTGAAGCATCCATATTTGCCAGTTGCACCAGAGGTTTCTGAGGTTCACAATTGAGGGGCAGAATTTCTAGTGCTGAGCACTTCCCTTTGGGTCAGCAACAGTTGCCAGGGTGTTCTTAGAGGTCATCATTGTACTAGTGCCACAACTGAGACAGAAGGAACATCCGGTATATCCCTGTCTCAATGACTTGCTCATCTGAGCATTATCTGTTTCAAGGACCCTGGAGGTTCTTGAGGCACATGGTTAGGTCATCAATTTGGAGGAGTGCTCCCTTGTTCTGTCTCAGTGGTTGGAACACCTGGATGGATGAGTGTAAAGTCTTCCTCTCTTCATCTAGGAAAGGGACCCTAAGTCGAGAGGTTCAAAGGTTGAGAAGTCAGTTGTTCACATCTGCTCACAAGCTTCTCTGGATTCTGGGGCTGACTGCAGCAGCTGAGCTCATGCCATGGGCCCACTTGCATATGCAGCCCCTCCAGAATGGGATGCTAGCAGCCTGGAATCCAGCCTCAGAAAACTACCAAGCCACAATCATGCTTCCATGATTAGTACAGCAGTTTCTGGTTTGGTTGGAATGTCCAGGGATCCTCAGCAAGGAGTCCCTTTTAGAAGCACCACCAGAGCTGATCCTGATGACAGATGCCATCCTGTTGGGCAGGGGTGCAGTTCTCCACCAAATCCCAGTCTAGGCCATCTGGACCTCTCAGAAGCAGTGGCTACAGATAAACATATTGGAGATGAGGGCAGTATGACAGGCTCTTCTTCATTTTCCCAATCTAGTATGGTCCAAGGCCATGAAAGTAAGATCAGACAACACCACCACAGTGGCATACATAAACAACCAAGGAGTCACAAGAAACAAGGAGATGCTGGCAGAAGTAACTGAAGTTGCAGCTATGGGCAGAAAAGAACCTTCTGACTCTCTCAGATGTTCATCTGGCAGTAGAACTAAAAATCCAGGCTAACTGGCTGAGTCAAGAGACAGTCCTACCACCCAGAGGAGTTCAGGTTCCTGTGCAGAAGGTTCAGTCTTCCTCAGATTGACCTCTTTGCTATAAGGGAAAATACTCTGGTACCAAGATTCTTCAGTTCATACCAGTGTCCTCTGGTGGAAGCAGTGGATGCTCTGTCCCAGATGTGGGAATTCTTTAGAGCATACTTGTTCCCTCCACTACAACTCCTTCCCAAGGTTCTTCACAAGATAAGGTACTCTAAAGGAAGTTTTCTTCTGGTAGCACTGTATTGGCCCAGAAGACCATGGTTCTCCAACCTTGTGAATCTAGCTTGGCATGTTCCATTCCTTTTCCACTCTGGGAGGACCTTTTCTTCCAAGGACTCATTCTGCAACCAAAACAGGAGGCAATGCAGCTGGTGGCCTGACTCCTGAGAGGAGGAGATTATTTAAACAGGGATTTTCCATGTGTGGAATACCTTCTCAGCTTAGGCCAGAGAGAGAGATATATCAGGCCTTCTAAAGCAACAGTTCCACAGATTTTGGATATTTTGCAGGACAGGGTGGTCAAAGGCTTGCACTGAGTACCCTGAGAGGTCAGATATTGGTGCTATGAAAGACTGTGGAATCATCCATGGGCTTGTCCCTGGGGACAATTCAGAAGGCTATCCATTTTCTAAGAGTGGTTAGCAAAGGCAGATAATTGTTTCAGTCTGTGGGACCTAAATCTAGTGTTAAATGCTCTTTGTAAGGCACCCTTCAAGCCACTTTCATCAGTGCCACTGGACATCCTGCCATACAAGGTGTGTTCCTTAATTGCAATCTGCTCAGCCAGAAGGATTGGTGAACTTCAGGTGCTGTGAGATAAAAAACCTTACCTTATCATTCACAAGGAAAAGGTGGTCTTGAGGACAGTTCTGTCCTTTGTCCCTAAAATACCTTCATCATTTCATGTACATCAAGAAATACATATACTGCCCTTCTGTCCTAAACTGGCAAATGTCAAGGAGCTTGAGCTGCACAAGTTGGATTTGCACAGGACAGCCAGAAAGTACCTTAAAAGGGTAAGAGAGTTCAAGAAGTCAGAAAGTTTGTTCATTCTTTCTGGAGCAAAGAAGAAAAAGAGTCAAAAAGCCTCCAAGGCCACCTTGGCTAGGTGGGTGAGGGCTTGCATCACCAAGTCCTATGCAACGGAGAAGAAGAAAGCTCTGGTCCTCATCAAAGCCCACTCCACTGGGGATCTGGCTACTTCCTGATGGAGAGAGAGAGAGAGGGGATGGCATCTATGTTAGAGTTGTGCAAGGAAGCAATGTAGTCCGTCATCCATACATTCACTAAGTATAATAAAAAAAGTATTACCACTAAACCAACAGTCAATATGATAGGCAGACTTGTACAGAATTCCTTGGATGTGGCACCTAATATAGCCTATCAAAAATTAAAAGAGAATATAGTACGCTACTGGAATCTAAGAAAAAGGTCCACAAAACCAAGTGATGGCAACAGTTACAAGAGACAATTCATAAAAGGAACAGTAAAGGCTTTTTGGAGCTGTTGGCTTTAGGTACATCCAATATTCTATATAATACACTGTCAGTAATAACAGCACATACATGGTTTTCCTTCTTTTCCAATAAATATTAGGCTGAGCACCATAATAAAAATGGCCAACATAATGAGACAACCTTGCTGGTACAGGGCCAATCTAATTCAGTGTTGATATCTTCCACAGAGACCCTTGGCCAAGCTAAGGAACCCTTTACAAAGAAGGATGAAGTCATATGGGCCATTAAGGTCAAACATACAAATAAAGCACCAGGGTATGATGGGGTTCAAGCCAAAGTGTTTCATAACAATTTTGATAAATGGTCTGATATTTTATGTGCCCTTTATAGCTGTATCTTTGAACAAAATATCATACCAGGAGATTGAAACAATATCATAATAGTTCCTATTCATAAAAAGGGACCATATGGTAACTCTGATAACTACAGGCCAACCAGTTCATTATGTATAGGACTAAACATTCTGGCAAGGATTATCCTTCAGAAATTGGAAAAGTGGGTTACGGACAACAAGCTCAGGCAGGGTTTTGTAGAGGGTACGGCATGGTGGACCAAATGTTTACCATAAGATTCCTCTATGGTAAATACACAAAGAGGGAGAAAGGGGTTTTCTATATGGCCTTTTTAGACCTTAAATCAGCCTTTGATAATGTCAACAGGAATTTACTATGGAAAATATTTAAACTGCTTGGTTTGGAAGCAAACTTGTTGGAGATTTTAAAAATACTTCACAAAGATAACAGAGCATTTGTCAGAGTCACCAGAGAAGATAATATTACCAAAGGAATTACAGTTAATAAAGGTGTCAAGTAGGGGTGCCTTTTGGCGCCCTTGCTTTACAATATACGCATTGAACAGATAACATATAAAGTGAAAGAAATAGATACTTTCACCCAAAAAATTTTAGACCACAAAATTGGTATACTCTGTTATGCAGATGACATCATTCTGTGCTCACATACATCATTAGATTTAAAAAGAGTTAGCAAGACAATGATTGAATAACTGGCAACAATGGATTTACATATTAATTCAGAAAAATCCAACATAATGGTGTATAGCAATGCTAGAAATAAGGAATTCCAGCTATGGAAGATTTCTGACTCAGAGATTAAAGCAACTAATATATATAAATACTTAGTCCTGACATTAGATGAATGCAGTAATTGGAATTCACATATCTTCAATACTAAGATTCAGGCAACCCAATTATTAAAGTCAATTGTAAGGTTTGGCAAAATGCTTACCAATAATTCCTTTAAAGCCCTAAAAAAGACATTTGATGCTAAAGTCATAAGCATCTTATTATATGGGGTGGAGATTTGGGTATTAGACAAGGCCTTGTTAGAGCTTGAAACCACCCAGAATAATTTCTACAGACAACTTATGGGTTTAAATAATAACATAGCCACAGTTTTCATCAGACACAAATTTCATTTAAGATCTGTTGTTTTGATGGCCAAGTAAGTGCCATGAAACAATGGAAAAAGATTGCCCCCCTACTTGAAAACAGAACCATGAATTTATGCTTGAGAGAAGCTCAGGTAAAATGAGGGGTGAGTTGTTGGTTCTCCAGATTAAATACTATGCTAATGAGTAGAGGGCTAATGGAAATCTGGGATGTACAAAATATCAATGATCTGACTAAAATGGCAACAGAAAGGTTGGAGGACACCTTCTTTGAAGTAGAATTTAGTAAATTAAAATACTTATCCTACTATGGTACATACTGTAACTTGAAAATGCCTCGGAAGAAGGAAAAATGCCTATAATTCTTAGAGAAAGAACTAGACAGAAATGCACACTGGAAATTAAGGGCTAGTATCATGTCAAATATATATAGCCAAAATACAAATCTCAAACAAGGTAATCAGGCACAGAATTGTAAATGTGAACCAGAGAGCCTATTGTCGGTCCCATATATGATTTTTGAATGTTCATTACTGCACGATATTAGAATGCAATGGTTGTATCCCCTTTGGGGTAAATATTAACTAAAATAATTGAACTTGACACTCTCCGTTGTATGCTGTTTTATGAAATTAACAGTCACATTTTTGCTGTAGCCAGTTTTGCTAGGATTGCACTTGGTAGATTGGGAACTTAGATCATGTACTGGTGTAGAGGGCTGGCTGAGCTTAGTTTGATATTTGTTTACATTTCATAATTTTGTTATATGCATTTTTGAATTAACAGCTGAAATGACTTATCAGCAATGATAGTGCACATTTGTTGAAATATTTCCTCCTTGTATGCATTGTTTTTATACCCTTCCTATTTATTATGTATAATTATCATAACAAGATTTTAAACTTTGTTTTAGTTTTTACTTGGTGTATGTTTATGGATTTTATATATACTTCTAACAAAGCTGATTCTGATTCTGATAAAAAAAAATCCTACATTCACTAAGCACTGCAGATTGGATGACCACACCTCATATAGGTCATAGACAGCATAGAGGCACTCCAGAGAAGTGAAACTAAAATAGTACATGGTTTTCACAAGAAGTCCAATGAAAAAATATTGCAGGATCTGAACTTGTTCACCCTAGAAGGTGAGAGAGACGGGATATGATAGATACCTACAAGTACCTCAAAGGCATGAACGGGGTACAGATGGGAATTCTCTTTCAAAAGAGAATAAGCACCAGGGCCAGGAGGCATGCAATAAAGCTGTTGGAGGAGGAGATTCAAAAGTTATATGAGAAAGTATTTCTTTACTGGGAGGGTGTTCAATGCCTGGAATAGATTGCCAGTGGAAGTCAAAACGGTGAGGGGCTTCAAACATTCATGGGATAGACATAGAGTATATTAGATTGGATGCAGAAAGGCGGAAATGTCAATGGAGACCAGCTAAGGTCTGCAGAGACAGAATAGATAGGGAACATTTGGGCTGACTAGGTAGGCTAAGCAGTCTTTTTCTGCCATTAAATTCTATGGCCCAGCTATTCAAACTGCGCCCAAAAAGTGCGCAATAGCAGGAGCAAGTGCAAGTCCATTGCGCCGATGTGCAAGAGGAGCGATATTCAAAAACTGAGCCGGCCAACCTGCGCCTACAGCCGACGACTGAATATCGTACCACCTGCGCTATAGCACAACTAGGGAGGAGAAGCTGAGCAGAGCTGATGCACCATAGCGCAACTAGGGAGGGGAAGCTGAGCAGATCTGATGTGCCATAGCACAACAAGGGATGTTCAGCTGAGCAGTCCAGAGGTGCCATAGCACAACCAGGGATGCCCCCCAGCAGCAGGGCAGCAATGCAACTGCACAACCAGGGAGGTAGGGGCCCACCACCCATGCCACAGATGGGCAGAGGAACACACAGCAGAACAGACATCGTCCCCCCACACCCCATGCACTGCACAACTGGGGGAGGGCTGGAATAACCACTGGCCCATGGAGACAAGCAACCAACCCACAGCCAGACCATGGTGCCCCATCACACCCCCTAGCAAGCTGTGACTGGCACACAAGGAGGGCTGACCACCCCATGCCACAACATCCCCCAATGCAGAGCACACCCTGCACCTTGACCCCCAGACACCCTGTCCAGGAGCAGCGTCCACCACTGCAGGAAACCCCATGCATGCCACCACCCCCACTGTGACAATGCAACCCTGTGCAGCACAGAACCATGCAAGGCAGCCCCACCATGAGCACTCATCAGTGGGTGGCAGCACACAGCAATGCAATGATGGCATACACAGTGCCACCACACACAGTCCCCCCGAGGTACATCTGAGAGACCGACCATGCGGCGGCACATGAGGTACCCCACATGGGACAGGGCATGCTCCAGACACCACCACCAGTGGTACAGCACCCTACACACCCTCCCAAGGACACACCCCAACCCAGCACTGGCCACAACAGCCAGTACAGACACCCACAGTGGTGCATGGAAGCATGCACCACACCGGATGCCACACAGTGCATGGACAAACACCCACCCATACCCAAGGGCACAACAACACAAGGACGCAGTAGTGGGGCAACCAAGCCCCCAGCGTGAGCCCATGGAAACTGTGTACACACAGCCCACAGTCCTTCATGGCACAGGAGTGCCAGCCACCCTGCGCAGGCACTGTGGACCTGTACGCCACCATCATTTGCCCGGAGCACAAGTCACAGACAGTGGTGCACATCCCCTGCAACACACACAAGCCACAGCATGGAGGTGGGACAACAACTGCGGAGGCCACAGTGTCACCCGAGGCAGACATGCACCACACCAGTGGCAGGAGGCAACCCAGCATTGTGACGGGTACAGTGGCTGCCCTGCATGGACAGCCACCACTGACATGCCAGCAGACCATGCAGGTCACAGACATGCAAGGGTGACAGCTGCACAGGCCATGGATGGGCTGACAGGGGTGCCATGGACACAGAGCATGCGCCATGGACCACTGCACACAGTCATCCAGTGCACAGGGCACAACACACACACCACAGACACTGACTGATAACTACCCCCCCACCATAGTCACCTCCCCATGGACACACACACATACCCATGACTGCACCACCCCTGACGCCATGCACACCACTGCAGCTGAGCACCTAGCCCACTGCAAATCAGAGACCACCACAGTATTCATATCAAAATATTTGTATTCAAAAAAAATATCAAAAGGAACTATTTACAAAACTATGTACAAAGTTGGGGGGAGGGCCACAAACAAGGTGGGGGTGGGTAAGGGGCAGGGGTGAACAAATGGGACTGGAAAGGAGGGGTGTGAGGGTGGGTCCACGGGGGTAGGGGATATCAGGGGCAGAGGGAAGATCAATGGGAGCCCTACTCCCCACTCTGGCTGCTCTGCCCCCGGTGCCTTCTCCAGGCCCCATGCTGGTCAATCCGTTGCAGGATCTCCAAAGAAGCCCTGGCCACATTGAGGATCTCACACAATGCCTCCCTAATCTCCTGCAGCTGGCAGACACCTAGGACAAGGGAGCACAGTCAATATGTGTGAATGCACAACCCCATACAGCCCACCCACTGTGCATGGCATACAGCCGTGGGACATGCCTCTGTGATGGTGTGTGACCACCCACAATGATCACATCCACAAGACCTGCCCACCCAGGTGCATACAGCCATGCGGACCACTGCACACACCCACTGGCCAAGTCATGCACAGCACCACCATGGCCATTTAGTGACATGGCTATGTGGTGCAAAGGCAGTGGCACAGCCATGTACCCGGTGCACGCATGTACCACCATCGACACACTCCCAGACATGCAGTGCCACTGGACAGTGCTGACTGTAACAAGTTGCGTGCATGACAGTGGTGTCAATGGATGGTGGCCATGCCCCGCTGCCCACCATGTTACACAGCATGCAGTAGTAATCATGGAGGTATGGCACTCACCATTATCAGGGTGGTCCCTCAGGCGCTGTTGACTGTCACCCCTCCTAGCGGCCCTCTCGTCCTCCTGGCGCCGTATCTCCCTTGCCAGATGCCTCTCCTCTGGCCCTGTGGTGCAAACATGGAGAGAGGAACATCAGTACAATCCTGTAGCAAAGTCCCCTGCCCCATGTGTGTGCATTCCCACCCAGCCAGACCCACCACCCCACACCCTGATAACACCACCACAGCCAACACCGGATGGTCCCTCCCCATGTTCCGGACACATACAACCATGATACCCATATGGAAGATAAAAGTGTGTGGATTAACACCTACCTGGCTGCCGTGGCACCGTGCCTCTCCTGGCTCGTGACCGCAGGCAGGTAAGCAGGTCTGGTTCCCTCCTCCGCAGGTCACCATACCTGTGGTGACACTGCTCGGCCCCCTTCCTGTGGCCTCCTCCAGTGCATTGGCCACCTCCTCCCACACCTGGCTCCTGGACCTGTCCAGGGGTGCCTCCCCAAACAGTGGGCCATAGAGTGGCTCTACTATGGCCACTAGGTTGGCCAGTTCAACATGGGTCCACTGTGCAGCCCTCCTCCGCGCCATTCCACTTGCTCAGTCAGCTCAAAATGGCGCTCTGCAGTGCAGCTCCACCACGTGCAGATGCTGTGTGGTACAGCACTGCCATTCCCTATTGCGCTGTCACTGAACAGCACGATAGTGGTGCACCCATGCCTGACGCATGACGCCTAGGGGGCAAAGGTCGGGCACAGAGTCAAGGGGCTCTGGCTCACGGACAGGCACAGCGCCATTGGAACCCAATGCGTGTAGCATGATTGGATGCCTGTGTGCTACCTCCAGTAGTGGCCTACTGCACTGTTGCCCCAGTGTGCCCGTGATGGCCCAGTGCCACAGCGCCATATAGGTGAACATCGCTGTAGCGCCACTGGCACAATGATGGCCATGCCCTGCATTACTTCCCACACACAGCACGTCAGCAGCGCGGCAGACGCCTGCATCAGCAACCCGGGCATGCGCAGTGAGGTGTGTACTGTGCATGTCACAGAACTGCGCCCTTGGCTCAGCACATTCAACACAATTGCCAAATCGCAACAGCACGATATTCAGCCATCATATGCAAATCAGCTAATCAGCCATTCAATGGCGCAGCACTGCAATTTGCATCCACTTAAAGTTGCGCCTCGCCTCATTTGCATGGGTTGCACTATAAAAGTGCGACATTGGGCTGCACTGGCCATAGTCGGTTACTGCAGTCTATTGGTGAGTTACATGCTGTTTGGGAGTGTGGACTGTGGATTCTGGGACATGCATGGGACTGCACAGTCACAGGTAACAACTTTAATTCTCACAGGCTAAATAATGACTGAGCAAGTTGTGGGAGAGGAGGAACACAGTGGTGGGAGGAGGAGGAGGAGGCCTAATTTCACCAAGGCTGAGACCGATGCCCTGTTTGAGGCCTACCTGGATCAGGAGCCGCTGCTCAGCAGATAGCAGGGAACACCACAGGCCCATGCTGCTGCATGGGAGGAGGTGGCACATGTAGTGAACCTGCATGGCAGCCACCAGTGCTCCATGCAGGAGTGCAAGAAGAAGATGGGCACAGACAGAAGGAGGATAAAGGAGAATGTGGCTGCCATCAGAGCAGCACGAGCTGTGACAGGTGGGGGACAGCCGGAGGTGGTACACCTGACCCCACAAGAGGAGAGGGTTGCTGGAAGCATGCAGCTTTGTGCCATTGAGGGTGTTCCAGATGGTGGCTTCCAGACGGGTGGTAGCCCATCACTGCATGGTAGGTCATGGTCTGTCTATTGGGGGGGCAGGGTAGGTCACAAGCAGTAACGTGACTTTGTTTTCCCTTACAGATCCTGAGTGTCTGCATGGGTCAGTGGTGGTGGGCCTGTCCACTGAGGACAGTCAGCTGGAGATGGAGGAGGGCCCATCCACCTCCATGGGTATATGTGGCTCAGTGCGACAGTGGGCCCCCCTCTCTGTCCACACTGATGTTGTTGGAACAGGTGCAGAGGAGGCCTACCCGTGTCCCAGCGTGTCAGTGTCCACAGATGCCAGCATGCAGTGACTCAGGCTGGTGCTGGGTCCGTCACCAATGATGATGTTGCTAACAGCAGGAGCAGTGACATGTGTGTGCCACAGGATGGTCACACAGCAGGTAACATCGAGGCCATGGCTGTGGGTGGTGCCGCTGTGGAGGCCTGTGTGTCATCACAGTCCCAGCCTGTGCCTGTCAGCACCAGTGGGGCAGCACTGGTGTGTGTACAGGACAGTGGGACTGTTGCAGCCACTGCAGTGGCACCAGTGAGCCCTGGTGAGCGGCAGCCAGAGCGGCAGCATCAGCAGTCGGCCAATGGGCTTGGGGGTACAGGGTCAGGGGGGCGGCATCAGTGCACCACCTGTGGACATGCCCAGACCTGGTCCTGGTGTGCAGTGCCCACCCTCAAGGGGTGCTGGGCATCAGGGCCATGCACACCCTGAGGGACAGGATGCCGAGGAGGCAGATGACCTCTTGGACGAGCACACCTGCATACTGCAAGCATCAGTCAACCAGCAGATGCGCCTTGCGATGTTGGTGGATGCACTGCGTGCAGCTCTGGAGCCGGCAGAGGAGCGTCGCAGCAGAGACACCACTCTGATCCTGGCAGGGATGGACCGGTTGCAGGAGGATATGACCGCTGCCATTGACAGGCAGACACAGGCATTCACTGCTGTCTGGCCACAATGGGCACACAGTCATATGCCCATGCGTCGCAGACACCATGCAGTGCACTGTCCACCCTCCGTTCCTGGCATCATGCGACACCCTCCTTGTCGACACCGGGTTCAGCTGTGGGCATCACGAGCACGCCTGGCGCAGGCATGTTTGGTGTGCTGCAGACCCCTGCACAAGCACAGTCACGTTCACGCAGTGGAACCCTTGGGGGACCATCAGTGCCACCCCATGAGGCCAGTGGGCAGCCTGTCAGTGCTGGCAGGTCTTGGTGGGGCCGCCCATGCATCCGTGGCAGCTGGGGCACTGTGGCATATGACTGACCTGTCTCCCAACGCAACTACTGTCTGGTGCTGCCCTGTGTGCATTGTGTCATTCAGCGGGCATTGCACGGGTGGGTACCCAGCCCTGCATGCGGACACACAGTCCATCTGCACACCCTCCCGGCTGCCGTCCGCAGTTGTGTGTGCATGATGATGCCTGCATTGTGCTGTACACCAATGTGCAATGGTGATCAGCATCTGACACACGCACAAGGACAGGCAGTGGGCGTGGTGGTCTGTGGACATGTGTGTGGCTAGGGGTGGCGTTCTGGGTCGGTGTGCCTCCTACCCTTTCTGCATGTCTGGTGCATTTGTGTGTGTGTGTGTGTGTGTGTGTGTGTGCGTGGCATGTTAGACCTCACCCATCCCTGGTGGTGTATGTGGTTCCATGCCCGGCCACTTCCCTTGATGGCATGCACCCCTGGTGTATGTCTATGCATGTTTGTGGGTTGTGCCTTAGCCACTGTTGGTTGCACATGGCCCCGTGACTTACCTGGGTTGGCTGAAGTGCTCCTCCATGATGGTGTCCCGGTGCAGCTGTGCCAGCCGGAGCAGTCGGGGGTCCCGTCACCCAAGGGGGGGGCTGCCCGTCACCATTGTTACCAGTGTCCTCATCATCCCCATCACTGTCCCCCTCTTCGACATGTATGGCTATCCCACATTCGTTGGCCATGTTGTGCAGGATGCAACAGGCCAGGAATAGCCCACAGGCCTTTGAGAGGCTGTACTGTAGGGCACCGCCGGAGGTGTCCAGGCAATGGAAACGTGCCTTCAGCATCCCGAACACCCGCTCGATGACATTACGTGTGGTGGCGTATGCCTCATTGTAGCACTGCTGCGATGGGGTCGCGGGCTGCATGTAGGGTATGAGCAGCCAGGGACAGAGTGGGTATCCACTGTCACCTGTGTGTAGAGGGTGGAGGTTAGTTTGGTGATCAGCATTGCCCTGCCCTGGGCCATGTAGGCCACTACCCATGTCACCTCTGACCATGCCCCCAGGCCCTATGATTGTCCATGTGGTTTGCATACTCACCCACTAGGTGGCCAGTGGGGATATCCCCACTCTCGAATCTGTGGCACAGTGCTGACTGGTGCCAGATGAAGGCATCATGTACTCCCCCAGGGCGCATGGCACAGGCATTGATTATGCACCCCCCTGGCATCGCACACCACCTGGCCAGGTGGTGTGTGGATGGCCACATGGGTGCAGTCTATTGCCCCTAGCACACCAGGCATACATGCTACCCTGTGGAACTCCTGTATGTTTGCTGTGCGCTCTGCCGGTGTGCTGGGGAAATGGATGTACTCCGCAGCATGTGGCAGCAGTGCGCTGAGGAATTGGGTGAGGTGGCATGATGTGGCAGACTGGGTTATTCCTGTGGTGTCCCCAGTTGGTCTCTGGAAGGTACCCGTGGTGAGCAAGCACATGCAAGCTGTCACTTTCATCTCCACTGACAGGGCATGGCTCCGTCATTGTGGGTGCCTACATCACATCACTGCACAACTCACAGAGCCACCCAGAATTGCCTGATTCAGGCGGTACCAGCCCACAATCTCAGTATCACTGTACAGCTCAAAGCTGGTGTGGGCTCAGTACTGTCTGTTGGGGGAATACCGCCAATGGGCCCTTCCATGGCCACGCCCCCCTGCTGCCCTCCTTCTCACCCCCCTCATTACGGCCTCCATCTGGATGGTGGCATTGGCCATGTCCCTGACTTGTGTTCCCCCCCCGGCAGCTGTTTCTGTATTCCCCCCGCTGTCCTGGCTGCTACTTCCCCTGCACTGGGAACACCTGCCTGTGCTGGCCTCACTACTGTGGTGTACTTCCCCCTTCTGCATTGTGGCTCCCCACACCTTCCCCTGTGCCTGTTGCTTCCAGGTGCCCTTTCCTGCCTGGCCCTGTGTGTCCCTGCTGCCCAGTGTTTCCTGCTATATTTGGCTCTCATGTGGCTTCCCTGTAGCGTTCTTGTGTCTCTCCCTTGCTCCGTTTTATTTTGGCTCATTTCTGCTATGGCGCAACTTCCGCTTGCTCCCCTATTGCACATGGCGCATGTTGTTAAATATTGCACTGCGCCATTTATGCATGGTTCCTCCCCCTTCAGTTGCACATGCATTCATTATCATGGCGCTGTTGCTCAGCATGATTTGGGGGGCGCAACTGCCTCCTGCTGAATATCGCAGAATGGCGCATTTTCGGACTTGCGCAGGCTCAACCCTATTACGTATGGCTCAACTCTTTTGAATATCTGGGCCTATGTTTTTATGTAAGGGATTAAAACATGACTTCACATAATTTACAATATAATTAATTTGCTTTTGCTGATATTTGACAGACATATTTTCATATTAATAACAAAACTTTAAGTATTACTTATTTGACTAAGAATCTTATCATACAGGACTAATATAATCATCAATGATCATCACTTGATCATACTCAGATTATCCAAAACCATGCTGATGAAAGTTACATGCTTAATGATTAAATCATGATCTAGATGATAATCATAGATCACGATCTCCCATAATTATTATATGATAAATTGATAAATTAATCATGATTGAGCTTCAAAAACATGACTGATGATTTACTGATTCACCTAGGAGAGCTTTAAAAATCTGGGACACATGACTAAAATCTGGCACAAAGCTTAAAAGATAGTAACTTCAGCTCAAGAAGCCTGCTACAATGTGTTCCTTAATATGAAACACATTTTCCGATATAGAACTAGTCTGTAAAACTATTGTTTAGCATAAATTTCAGTTACAGAAACAATACTTTTTAGGATGGAAAGATTACTTTTTGGGGGCAAAACTAGAATATGCCATGGTTATAATTAAAACACAGAGAAGCATATTTCATTTCATTTTTTATCTTTGTATGTCTGATGAGCATAACTGCCCATTTTCACAGATGACAAGCAAGTACATAAGCATACAAATACAATAAAATACATATCACAAAGACAAACATTACAAATATGAATACAAGATGTAAAATCAGCAAATACATTCCTGTGACAACTGAGCTTGCCATTTAAAGGCAAGCCAGGTTGTCCCATAGCCCCGCCACAAAGAGACAAAGGAAAGGGGGGAGGGGGAGTAGGGGGGTCTGGCTAGTGATATCACAGGAGGGAAGGGAGGGTAATATGACTAGGTACAAGGCTTGCTGGCCATTGGCCAGGGAGAGGGGCTACCAGGGGTCCTGATTAGGGGTCCATAGGGGTTATATAAGGGCTGGTAGCCCTCTGGGAGCTCTCTTTCTTGTTGATAAAATTCTACCCTGAATCTCAGCACTTTATGGCAATATCAGGTAAGGCACACCAGGGGAAGCATGACCACATGCAGCCCTGTTTCTTACATCAGAGGAATATTTGTTGTAGCTAGTTTTGAGCACTAGAGTGCATAGGCTTGCAGGTTAGCAGTGGTGGTTTGTGATATATAAATTTCAGCACAATAGGCTGTAGGCTACAGGATGGAGTAATGGGCTCATAGGCCTGGTAGGTTTAGCAGTGGTGATTGTGATATAGATAAGGATGATAGTGACTAATGTAGCTGGATTTGTGTTCACCTTCTTATTTGGCAGGTCATGGCAATTTTATAAGAAAGAAAGAAAAGTTGGAGGCAGAAGGCTGGTGCAGTAGGCCACATTTCATAGGATCAGGCAGGCCCCAGTGGGCAAGTAGAAGGAGAGCAGAGCTGTGGTTCATCGGTGGGTGCAGGACCGTGAATGCAGCCTGTGCCCCACATGGTTAAGAATTTTTCTGCTATTTCTGTGGAGTGGTCTGGTGATCATTGCTAGGTGTAGGCAAGCTTGGATGGTTCGAGCAACAGAGGAGGTAATTTGAAATGTGAAGGCAGGAGTGCAGTGGGGTGGGCTTTAGGTGATGCTGGGCCAAGAATGTGGTCTTGGCTTTGCGTTGTTATGAACTTTTTAGTTTTCGGCATCCCTGAAGTAGTCTAGTGCTCGTCACTAGGTCTTGGCATGGGTATAAATGCCCAGGGGGGGTTCGTGCAGCAGAAGATGGTCAGTCTTGTTTTAAAAAAAAAGTAAATAGAAGATGGACTTGCCAGCACCGAGATTACGCAGTGGCAAGCTGCACCAAGAGGGAACAAAGCCAAGGGATGGCTCAGGGCTGGGAACTGGAGCCACCATGGTGGCGTGTTCAGTGGTGGGGCCACATGGTACAAGACGGGAGCAGGCCATGAGGCCTTTCTTTTGGCATGCCAGGGAGGCATTTACGGCAAGAGATGTGATGGCTCAATGGCTTAGATGTTGGCTTCTGATATAGGAGGCTGGTGGTTCTAAACCAGAGATAGTGAATTTCTTTTGTAACAGAAAAAATGGATGGTGACCAGGGCTCCAGCCTAGAGGTTCGAGAGGGGCTGTTTTTTTTTTTTTCAATTTAGGCCCGGTAGGCTGGAATAGGCCTGAGGATATAAGATGAGGGGACGGTGCAGGGACCAATGAGGAGTTTTTGCTGATGGGCGCGCTAGAAGCTTGGGCCTGTTGTGCGGGTGAGTAGAGGTGCGACGGACATGAGTCTAGGCAGCATCCATCGCGGTGGCTGCATCCCGCATGGTTTTGGTTTGGGTATTAAGCGGTCACCCGCATGCATGGAATTGTAGGTCAGCAAGGTTGGGCAGTAGCTGGACCATTTTTCAATCTGCAGCGGACGAGAAAACAGCTCCCAGTTTCTGACACTAGGTGGATGCATTGTATCTGGCGTGGGCACAGTGGTGAAAGTGTGACCCCCACATGTGAGAGGAATGGGGAAGCTTTATGGGGAAGTGAGCAGGTTGAAAGCAATAGGAGTGCGGGGGCAGAATAATACTGCCTCCTAGTGGGGTGGTAGATAAGGAGTAGTGGTTAGAGCTGGGCTGAGGAGCTACCCACCATAGACCTCTAGGGCAAAAGGGGGGATTTGGTAATTCAGGCAGGTCCTACGAGGCACAGGCATGCCCATGGACAGGGCTCCCCTGCCTCATTTGGACATGGGGCCTACATGGGAAGTGGGAGACAAGGGAAGGCCAGGAACTGGAAGTGGGGGACAGGAAGGGGATATCACCAGCCAGGAGGATGGGATATTGTCAGGGGCAGGGAGGAATGAGCACGCCTGGGGGTCCTCGTGGTGGGCCCCTTCCGCCACATGACGGGGGAGCGGGAGGAGTCACTGCAACCCATGGCAAGGGAAAATGTGGGCACGGAAGTGGCTGGGCCAGTTCAGCAATGGAAAGGGAAGCGTGCATGTGGTGGTCCCTCAGGGACCAGGAAGTGAGGAGAGTGGTCACACTGCTATTCACTGTTGCTTATTACAAATTTTTAGTAGCAAGATGGAGAGGATGGCACCCAAGAAGGCACCAGTGTCCAGCACCAAGATGATGGAGGAGGCAGCGGAGTTAATGAGCCAAATGATGGAGCTGGTGGAAGCAGTCAAGAAGTGGTAGGTGGAGGAAGAGGCCCAGAGGAAAAGGAAGGAGTGGGAAGAGAGGGCAGGTGGTGGAAAGCTGAATAAGAGACACAAGAGAGTGGGACCTAGCCCCCTTGCCTGCACCGGGGCCTGCACCTGAACTGACTCCAGCTCCGGTGGGGCCTAGGCTGGACAGTGGTAAAGATAATGTGGATGTCAACAATTAATGAGACTTAAAAGAGTATTTGAAAGGTCTTCTGGGGGACATGGGGGGGAAGGGGTGAAGAAAATGGAGCGGGCACTGCAGGCCATCAAGGATGGGGCCAAAAAGGAGGAGGAAGGGGCAGGGAAAGTGGGTGGGGGGGCCAGGAAGTTGTATAATGGGCCACCAGGTTTTACTACAGGGGACCACATTCCATCCTCTCTGAAGGAAAAAATCTGGAAGGGTGAATATGTGGATATTTTTGGTTTGGTCGACAAAGAGACAGCCAAGAAGTATGAACAAAACGAATCAGTTGGTAAGTCAGAGATGGTGGTGGCATTAGTGGTGGTCGGGCACAAGGCAGAGGAGGCCAAGTACAAAGGTAAGAGTATTGACACATGGCAGCTGGGTTTTCTGATCTATAGCGCACTGGTGTTGGAGAAGCAGCTGGAGTTGGCTATCCCTCTTTTGACTTATAAGGCAATCATTAAGGAAGTGTATAAGGCAAAACTGGGTTTTGGTTGGTTAAAATATGATGAGGCATTTCAAAAATGGACGGCAGCAAAGGGGAACCTGAGATGAGACTGCACCCACTCAGAACTGTGGGTGATGACCCTCTCAGGGCCGGTGGTAGGGCCCGTGGTGGAACAGGCCAAGAGGGCCTCTCAGGCCCCAGGTGCCAAAACCTGCTGGGCCTTTAACAGGGCCTCATGTACGTGGCGCAGTTGTAAGTTCAGACATGCCTGCTCTCAGTGCATGGGGTCATATCCAGCAACAACCTGCAGGCAGGAAGGGGATAAGGCTGTACAAACAGGGGGGCAGCACCATTAGCAGCCCTTTCAGGGTGGAAGGGGGGAATGAGGAGAGGGGTTGGGGAGGGCCCAGCAGGGGGGTATAATTCCAACTACTGATGGAATTAGGGAAGGGAAGGATGTGGGGTGGTGGGGATGCACCCTAGCCAGCACACCCATCAGACTCGGGGTGGTGAAGGCTTTGACAGAAGGCTATCCCAATGCCCAAGGAGGCCAGCTGCAGAGGGAAGGCTCTTGGGGAGAGGGGTTCTCATTAGGTTTCGTGGGAGGACGAGTAGGGATGAGGGCAAAGAACTTGGATTTGGTGAAGGGAAAGGAAGACACAGTCCAGGTGAAGATTCAAAAGGAGGTTCTGGCAGGAAGGGTGGAGGGGCCTTTGCAGGAGGCCCCAATGCCATAACTTCTGGGTGTCACCCCTGGGAGTGGTGCCCATGAAGCAGGCAGGGAAATTAAGGTTCATACATCACCTTTCCTACCCTGACAGGGGGTCAATAAATGAGGGGATCCTGGAGTGTTTGAGCATAGTCTCATATGCCTCGCTGGATCAGGCAGTCGAATTGATTAGGGAAGTAGAAGGGGCATGGCTGGCAAAGATGGACATTGAGTTAGCTTTTTGCCTGTTGCCAGTCCAGCCATTGGATTGGGTCCTGTTGGGGTTTCAATTCGAAGGTGGTTCGTACTTTGATAAGGCTATGCCTATGGGCTGCTCGGTGGCTTGCTCAACTTTTGAGACATTCAGCTCATGGGTACAATGGGTATTCAGGACTCAGTATGGATACAGGAGGGTGGTCCATTACCTGGATGATTTCCTCTTGATCAGGGCCCATTAGGCGGAGATGCAGGCAATGTTGCAGGACTTCCAGGGCATGTGTGGGACCATTGGGATCCCCCTAGCTAAGAAAAAAATAGAGGGTCCAGCCAGCAGACTGGAGTTCCTGGGGATCGAGGTGGACTCGAAACAAGAATGCTTCCGGCTCCCTGGGGACAAGGTAGCATGGCTGAGGGGGCTGTTGGCACTGGTGGGGGGAGGAGGAGGGTGCCACTGACACAAGTACAGCAACTACTTGGGCACCTTAATTTTGCCTGCAAGGCCATAAGCCCGAGCAGGGCATTCACACAGAGGTTGGGAGGGCCATGGGGAAGGCAAACAACCCCACCCATTTGGTGGATATCAGCAAAGGGGTGAGGAAGGATCTCTGAGTATGGGAGGAGTTTCTGTCGGCATACCATTGGGTGATATTCTCGTAGAAAGACTGGGCCTACAATATAGACATTGAGATGTACACGGATGTTTCCGGTGCCTTGGGGATGGGAGCATATTTTAAAGGGGAATGGATTTTGAAGGCATGGCTGGCACAGTGGAAGGAATGGGGAGTCAGCAAGTACATCACCTTTCTTGAGATCTTTCCCATCTGGGTAGCAAGTATGGGGGGACCGGATGAGGGGGAAGTGAATTCTGTTTTGGTGCAACAACAAAGGGGTGGTGGAAGTGGTGAACAGACAGACTGGTAATACTGAATTAGTTTGCCGAATTGTGCGATGCATGGTGCTACTGGGGTTACAGTTGAACCTGTCATTCAAAGCATAGCATATTGAGGGGCTCCAAAATGAGGTCCCTGACAGTCTTTCCTGTTTTCAGATAGTGAGGTTTTGGGAGTTGGCACCACATGCAGCACCATCCCAGACCAGGGTTCCGGACAGGTTGTGGGAGATTGGAGGGAGAAAGCCAGGGCCCTGTATAGAGGGTCCTGGTCGGCCAACAACCTAAGAGCTTATGAATGGGTGTGGGTAGGTTTCCAGGAGTTCTGAGCCTGACAGGGTTGGGATACAGTGGAGCTGGTGCAGGACGAACAGGTAATGCAACATGTACTGGAAAAGTGGGAAGAGGGAATGGCCCATGCCACCATGGTAGTCCAGCTGGCAGGCATCAGTTGGATATGTAAGGACTGAGGGTAGGAGGATGCAGCTGGGGGGAGGGCAGTAAGGAAGATGGTTATGGGGTGGCAGTGGGGACAGGGCACGAGGCAGGATAGGAGGAGGCCCATAATGGGGCCCTTACTCACGAAGGTGATAAGGGCTATAGAACATGTTTGTACCTCAGCAAAGGAGGCTTGCCTTTACAAGGCCATTTTCGCAGTCATGGCCAGGGGTGCATTCAGGGTGAGGGAGGTAGTGACTCCCAAAAGGGCATGGCCTCCATGGCATTGAAATCAAGAATGTCACATGGGGTATGGACACAGTGATCATTTGGCTACCAGAAGGGAAGAGGCACCTCAGTGTCGGTGGGGTGAAGGGGTGTGTATGGTCAAGGCCATGAGGTAGCACGGAAAATCTTGAGGCATGAAGGGGGCCTGGTTTCAGTATGGCAATGGGTCTCCAGTGACAGGTTTCTAGGCCAAGGCCATCCTGAAGAAAGCCTTGTTATTTATGGTGGAGGACCCCAAGGAGTTTGCCCCACAATCATACAGGATAATGGTAGCATCTGAGGCGGCCGCAAGAGGGAAGGCAGTAGAGGAGGAGAAGCGGTTGGGGTGATGGCAATCCAACTGTTACAAGAGGTATGTGAGGTATTGATATTGATAACTCATTTTCCTTTCTTTCCACAGCGGGCTCCAAGTGACAGGTGTGGATCGTGGGGCACTCATTCATCTATTGGGAGGAAAGGTTTGCTGCTGCCACAAAGAGAGGGATGCAGTTGTGCCCAGATATCGAGCACACGAAAGTTCAATGGAAAGACATCAGGGGCATGAGGTTGGCCCAGCTGCTACCTTTGTTGGAGGAACTGCTTGTGCAGAGGGGCCAGGCCTGACTGCATCATTATTCATCTGGGGGGCAATGATTTGGGGGGGTCTGCCTTGGGGAGCATTGATGAGGGACATTATAGCGGACCTTGAGAGGGTAAAGAGCTGGTGGCCAGGAGTGGTGATCGGCTGGTCCAAGATCACATCACAGCAGGTGTGGAAGGGAGCTAAAGGTGTTAAGGTGATGGAAGTAGAGAGAAAATGCCTAAATAGGAAGGTGGCCAGGGCAGTTACAGAGATGAGAGTGGTACACATCCAGCATAGAGATATTTTGTTTGAGCAGGCTGATTTGTACCAATCAGATGGGGTGCACCTGTCGGAATTCAACATGTGCCTGTTCCTGCGACCTTTTGGGGACCTAATAGGGGTGATGAATAAAAAGGGCCTGAGATACTAGCCCACAAAGGGGGAGCCCCCTCTTCCATCGCAAGCGTGAGATGGGTCAGTGGAAAAGGGGTGGGAGCAGTGGGGAAGAGGGGCAGGAAGAGGGGAGAGGGGGAGACACCATGGGCTAGGGACAAATGAACCCAGGTGTGGGAGTAACGGGGAGAGGGGGAGGGATATAGAGCTGGAGGAGGATTACTGTGTCCACACCTAGCTGGGGAGGAGTCCGGGGAAGTGTTTGGAACCTGGTCTGGTGATGGAGGGGGGAGCCAGATCAGAATGTCTGGACCCCAAAGAGCAACACAAAACAGGAGAAGGAACAAGAAAGGAAGAAGTGTAGGATGGAAGACATGGACTGATATGTCCAATGTGAAGAAATGGATTGATAGGCTTAATTGTAATAATTTACTGTTGTGATCCATGAAATATTGGGATGTAACTACTATAGCATGTGCCTTTAAAATAAATATTGCCAGCGAGCATCCAAAGCTAGAAGTTGTGGCATGAGTTATTTCTGGGGGGGGGGGGATCAGGGGACAATTGAACTTGCCATTTAAAGCCAAGCCAGGTTGTCCCATGGCCCCAGCTAGAAAGAGACAAAGGAAAGGTGGGAGGGGGAGTAGGGGGGCTGGCTAATAACATCACAGGAGGCAAGGGAGGGTACTATGACTAGGTGCAGGGCTCGCTGGCCATTGGCCAGGAGAGGGGCTACCAGGGGTCCTGATCCAGGAGTACTTGAGGTTATATAAGGGTTGGTAGCCCTCTGGGAACCCTCTTTCTTGCTAATAAAATTCCCCACCCACCCGCCCTGGCAAGAAGAAGGATTGCGTGTTGGGATGGCACACAGAGTGGGGAGGCAAAGGAAGGATAGTTGACTCTGCTCGGGCTCTATTACAGCCAGGTGAGCTGCAGAGGGCAGCTGGGCTGGGGCTAGGTGGAGCCTCACCGGTGGGCAATAGGAAGTGGAAAAGGGGGAAGAGGTGGGAACAGGGGAGGGGGCAGGAAGGGGAGGCACAAGAGGAGGAGGCACCATGGGCTGGGGACAAAGGAACCCAGGCATGGGAGTAATGGGGGAAGGGGGAGGGATATAGAGCTAGGGGGAAGATCACTGTGTCCACACCTAGAGGGGGAGGAGTCCGGGTAAGTGTTTGGTTCCTGGTTCTGATGATGGAGGAGGGAGCCAGATCAGAGTGTCAAGACCCCAAAGAGCAACACGAAACAGGAGAAGGATCAAGAAAGGCAGGATGGAAGACATGGACTGATAGGTCTAATTGTAATATTTAACTGTTGTGTTCTATGAAATATTGAGATGTAACTATTATATCATGTGCCTTTAAACTAAATATTGTCAGTGAGCATCCAAAGTTGGAAGTTGTGGCATGAGTTATTTCTGAGGGGGGGGGGAGTCAGGGGATAATTGTAGGTGCCTTTTCAGTCTAGATTTGAATGACAGTAATGAATTACTGTTTGACACATCATTGGGGAGAGATTTAAAGAAATATGGATCCCTATATAATAGGGAAAGCTGACCTAATGTTTTCTTAAAAGGTGGTAAATCAAATGTGAATTGTATTTGAATTCTAGTACCATTAAAATTAACATACCTGAGAAAATATGAACTTATCGAAATGGGCAAAAGGCCAGATTTAATTTTGAATAGAAAAGTACTCATCTTAAACTGGATCCTGTTTGTAAGGGAGTGACAATTGGAGAGTTTCATGAGGAGACAATGATGAGTTCTTACAGGGATGCAGACGCATAGAGTACCATGTTCTAGGACTAGAGAACTGCTGGATGGACAGAGAGAGCCAGAGAGAGTGAAAAGAGAGAGAGAGAGAGAGAGACAAATACAGAGACAGATACAGATGTAGATATATTGTTTTGCAAAAAAACTAATTTAATGCATTAATTAGGGTTCAGATTAAAGTGACACAAGTAGGGAAATGTGATGTTATGGTTTCCACCCAAAGACAGCAATCATTAGATAAGACAAACAGCATACAACTCTCTGCAGATAACACAATAGATATCCATCGTCATGGTCCAGCACTTCTGTAGCCATAGATACACATGCACACTTCATCACACACACACTCGCTCACTCACTCGCTCGCTCACTCACTCACTTCAGTTGTTTTCTTTTCTAATATGTCACACAGGTACTTCACTGTAACTAGGAAGTAATTTAGTAACTGTGACATTTAATTTCTATTGCACTGTAAGGATGGCTCCATACTACGTTGCATAGAGTTCAATAAAATGACAGTTGTATACAAATGATCAATATTGTTTTTATTCTGAATTTTGAATCAAATAAATATTATATGACTAACTATCATATTTACAGTATGCCAGTGAACAGAATAATGTAGCATGACATACTACGTAGCTGTATTACTACTGTCTGATTAAATAGCATGGAAATGGTCAGAAATATTTGGTTACAGACAACACTTAGAGTAAATTGTGGTCGCATTGTCATTTCAATGTAATATATTGTACAAAATTGTAATACTCTATGTAGAAACACCAATGAGTCCCATTACTCGATTAGTATCCAAATATCATGAAGATTTGTTTTCCTAATTTTTTTTTTGCTGACAGAATTACTTCTGACTTAGCTGGGTAGACATAGTTGCAAAACATCTGAATGCTGTGATACAACATGTAAACAAGAATCATGAGGAAGTCCAGTTTTTGGTTCAGTATTATATGGAAATGTGAAAACTGATACATTTTTGTTCCTATTTTGACACATAGTCATGACCACGTAATACTGGAAGTAATGACATAATGGTAGCCAAATAAACAGATGTGTAACTTCACTATCACAAAGTGTGAACACTATGACTGCATGGAGACTCTGGTTTTTGTTTTCCTTGGGGATGCTTCCATGAAATTATAATTTTATGTGAACGTACATCAGAGAAATTGTAGTAGATCATAACATTACACTTATAGACTCCTGTTAAGACTATTGCTCTGTGAGCAGAATTACATGTTCATATACAATTATTTCATGTGTTCTTTACAAACTCTCTCCTAATAATAATTAGTAACTAATTTCAATACTAAGTAACAATTGTCCATGGTAATATTCTGTTACCAAATATGTGTTGTTTACATTCCTGCATAGGACTTAGTATAGAATGCAATTGTGCTGCATTTTTCTGTACTTTTATTAAATAATAATAGGGTGGAAGTGTTTGTGTCAAGCAGTGTCAACATGATAACACTGCACTGGCAAACAGTAATTGTTGTCATGCATATATTGAGATAAGAGTAGCCTCAAAACTATTTTTTTTGTGTGATCTACCAAGGGCAGTGTCTTTCTGCACCCAAGAGTGGGTGTGTATGTGCAGAAGTGTGCATGTGTATTCATGGCTTCAGAGGTGCTGGACCATGATGATGGATGTTTTTGTGTTATCTGCAGAGAGCTGTATGATGTTTGTCTTACCTGATGATGGCTGTCTCTGGTTGCTTGTGTTTTCTTACCCTTTTCACTGCTTGGGAGGGGGTGCGGAGTTAGGTTAGGAAACTCTAACACTGCATTTCCTACATTTGTCACTTTAAGCTGAACTCCTAAGTGGTGCATTAACTGATTTTTTGTGTTTGTTTTGCAGATAATTTCCTTCCTTTTTGAGGTGACATTTGATATCATAGCCTTGCAGGAACTTTGGTGACAAAAAGAACTATCAGGATATGTGGCTTTTCTTATTCCCAGTAAGAGTTGAGTGAAAAAGGGTGATGACCTGGGTTATTGATGGCCATTAAAACACACTTGGAACTTCAAATTAAATGTGTTAGTTTACCAGTTAAATGACTTCTAGGGGTAATACTTGGAAGAAATGGTCATCAATAATTGGTTACTTTCTATATTTCACCATCTTCTGCAAAATATTTAACAGATCAAATTGAGTGAAACATCAAAACAACTTCAAAGTTGCTGTCCTTGAATTATCCCAAGTATGTAGTTACATTTGGAGGAGATTCAAGTGAAAGAATAGTCACTCAGAAATTAGAAGTGGGTGACAATATTATAGCTCAATTAAATTCAGTCATCTTTCATAAAAAAATCTATTTTTATTAACACTCAAAAGACTCCTTAACAAATAAAATTATAAGTACAGTTTTGGGCTCCATGTAATAACAGCACATCATTAACAGTGAACGTCATAACAGTGAGTCTGGAATAGCGACACCAACAATAACGCATACCAATAATAGCACAGCACATAACAGCTACTAAAGCTCACAACTGGACAGAGGGCAGCCTCCCAGCAACAGCACTGCTTGCACCAGCAACACTCTGCAGCACTACCTGGGCCATTGTTTCAACACTTATATGGGCCCTCTCCGGTATGTGATTTATGACCCTACGATCCCCCTCGCCGTCTTCATGCAAGAATGAGAAGCCAAAACTTACAGCAACATTTATACCAGTCCAGTCAGCTGTTTTAAATTGTATTTAAAATGGGGGGCTCTACCCCTGTGCCCCCAACCCCCCTATCTTTAAGATTCTTACTGCACGCCGCACATTGATGGTGAAGGTATCGGCCCTCACCCATCACCCATCACTCAGATGAGCAGTCGCTATATTTACTTTTAGCTATACTGTTCAAGTTGCCGTTTAAACACACTCGTTATATTACCTATCTCTATTTTTGATTCGCTCTTATTGAGTTGCTATTTTAACATCGCTGTTATCACATGCTATCCAGTTTTGCATATAATGAATAATTTTAATTTCACAATAATACATGGCAGAATTCAACGAGATTCAGAGTGAGGTTGTGCCATCTTGGGCCATACTGAAGCTTCAGTTATTGATCATATTCTGATCAGTTTAGAGATGTTTCAATATATTGCAGATTCTTGTGTTATTCCAAGTCCTGAATCTCACCATTTACCAGTTTCTTTAAATTTTAAATTAACATGCTGACAACAGATTACAGAATATGCAACAATCATAATATAGAAATATTTAATCAGAATGCAATTTTATAGACTACTAAAACTATTGGATTCATCCTTTTTGATATTACTAAAAGAAACATTATTGAAATGTAATGATTTCACCAAAATAAAAGAGTATTTGAACTCCATTCATGCATGAACATTTGACACCCTTTTATTTAAATATATTGAATTTTTAAAAATTACAAAGAACATGGCTTAATGCAAGATGTAAAGCCTCTAAGAACAAACCAATAAAATGCTCTGACAGTCAAAAATAAGTAAAGGTAGGGAAAATGTAAAGTATTTGAATTTCAAAAGGAAGCAATGTAATCAAATCCTATATAAAAGAGATCCAAATGTTATGCACTAGAATGAGTGGCTGTAGGAAAAGCAGTCATGGAGGCGGACAAAACAGATCTGGCTATTTGAACCAAAATAATATAGGAACTATTCTGCTAATATTGAGCCTAGACTCCAACCTCATACTTGGGAGAAATTTAAAGATCTTTAACAAACTAGAGAAAATAACTTAAACTTTATTTAGCAAAAACTAAATTGCCTTGTTTTGCAGAATACTAAACCTTACCCTTACCCTTTATTTTTTATATGTCTTCAATAGAACTAGATCTGGTAGCATCAAAATTGAACAAAGCTCCTGGACAGAAGTGAGTCCCAGCTGATCTATATAAATTCAATACTATTTAGTGGTCACCTACCTTTGGCATATTTTCAATTTCTTTTACAGTACAGAATGCATGTTTCCCATCATCATGGCAAGGAAACATAATATGCCTTTAGAATTCACAACTTAGATCCAACTGGGTTCAGACCAATCAATTCTATATATTATTTGGTAAACAAAATTATATTACTGAAGGAGCTCAAAATGGCTTCAGTAACCATCTTTTTATGATAGGACTTTGCAAACTACACTATATAATCATCTCATTTTCAAATGTTTTATTGTAAGGAATGTTAATCTTTATTGCCTCTTTGTGGATTTAAACTAACCATTCAATAATATCTGGATGGCAAGCTCCAATGGAGGTGGCAGTGGTCGGTGGAAAGTTACAGTTCCTCGGTTTGACTGGACCAAATTGACCTGTTAGAGATTGTAGATATTATGCAGATTGTTCAGAGTATGTGACCGACCAGCTGTGGTTTGGACCCAGGCCCAACCTGCCTCCTTGTGGGGTGTGTTAAAGTCATCAACCAGTCCTAGTGGAGATTATCCAGTGTTCATTAGAGACAGGGGCATTTCCAGATTCCCTGAAGGAGGCAGTGGTGACAACTCTCCTTTAGAAATCTTCTCTCAATCCATACTGTCCTGCTAACTACAGACTGGTCTCTAACCTCCCTTTTGTGGGAAAGGTTATTGAGAAGGTGGTCATGTGGCACATGGAGAATCATCTTACCATCCATGATATCTATGATCCTCTCTAGTTGGGATTTCAGAAGAGGCATTGCACAGAGACTGCTCTTGTCCAGGTGCTCTATAATTTCTTGATATTGAGGGATCAGAAGAGCTGTTCCATTTTGGTTCTTCTTGATCTCTCTGCATCATTTGACACTGTAGACCATGTGGTGTTGCTACAGCATCTGCAGTTGATCTGTGTTCGGTCAGGTACAGTCCTCAGATGGGTCCACTCTTTTCTCACTGGCAGATTTCAGAGGGTGGTGTCGGGGATTTATTCCTCTGACTCATTCTCTCTGCCATGTGGGGCCCCACAGGACTCTGTGCTGTCACCCATGTTATTTGCAGTGTACATGCTGCCATTGGGAGACATTGTAAGGTGGTATGGGTTGGATTTTCACTGTTATATCGATGATAGCCAACTACACCTGTCCTTTGTGCCTGAGCAGGATAGTGCAGTCTCTGTGTTTAACAACTGCCTCACTGAGTTCCAAGACTGGATGAATGCTAACTGATTGAGGTTGAATCTGGATAAGACTGAGGTTCTGGTGGTGGATCCAGGCCATCAGATAGAGGGGTTGGTGGCAGGATCAACCTCTGGGATATGGCTTGGGGGTAGACAACTGTTGACTTCTGAATGGATATGGAATAGGGGCGTTATTCTTGATGATGGGCTGACACTGCATTCTCGGGTGTCAGCCATCATCAAGTCCAGTTTTTACCATCTGAGGAATATTGCCCAGATTAAACACCTTGTTCCTCCTGGTGACCTACCTACTCTGGTCCATGCCTTTGTGATCTCCCGGCTTGACTACTGTAACTCCCTGTACCTAGGGCTTCCTGGGGTTGATAGCCACTGCTTGCAGTGGGTGCAGAATGCTTCCACTAGGCTGTTGACAGGGCTGTCTCAATCTAGTCATGTCATACCTGTGCTGCATGGACTGCACTGGTGCCAGTACAGTTGTGGATCACCTTTAATGTTGACTTGCTGACTTTTAAAACCCTACATGGACAGGGTCCTAGTCATCTGCAAGAGCTCTTGCATCCCTACTGCCCCCTCTGACCATTCTGCTACACCAGCGAGGAATTGCTAGAAGTTCCCAGGGTTTGGTTGAAGACATCTGGGGCCCGGGGTTTTGCATTTGTGGCCCCCACCCTGTGGAACTCTCTACCTCATTGGATATGAGAGTGCCTGATGGTGGAGAGCTTCAAAACAACCCTAAAAATGTACTTGTTTGATCTTGCATTTGTGCTTATTGATTTACTGACATGTTGATGGATTTTGTGAGTGGTTTTATGTTTCTAAGTATGATATTTATGGAATTGTATTGTACAAGCTCCATGATCAGTGTGGCTAGTGCTTTTTAAAATTAAAAATGAATTAAATTAAATCAAAATCCTAAGTAGGAACTTCTTGAAGGAAAAATGAACTATTGGATAAGGAGATGGATCCACTTTTGTTGTATGTTTTAATTCACCATTATGATTGAACATCGTCAAACATAACATTTTAAATTTTGCGGCAGTTAACTAACACAATTGTAACTAATGTGGGAGTTTAAAAAGAATGTGTGTTAGCACCAGCTTTCTTTAACATACACATGAACACAACAACCCAATTGTCTGAAGATTATTTTTTACTTCCTTAAGATAGCTTCACAAATCAGCCACTTAGTCTATGCTGACGATATAGTCTTGATCATGAATATACTCTTGGCTCTACAAAGGAAAGCAAAGACATGTGCTGATCTCTATATGCATAAAAAGTGTGAAATAAATACTGACAGAACTAAGCTGATCATTTTGGGGAAAAAAAACTCAGACAAAAGAAGGACTTTTTTGTTTATAAAAAAGTAAAATTTAAACTGTTGCTTCTTGTCCATGCTAGAAAAGGGAAAAGTTGGCTAAATTTACTCCATGAAATAATTTGCAAATTTGGTGCAATTTGTGAAATGCAGATCGATCTTCGAAGGGCCGAATTTCACCACGAACAGTGAAATTCTGCCCACAAAGTGCATAATTTTGCCCACGAATTGCAGAATTTTGCCATTTGTGGGGGAAATCCTGCCATTTGTGGGGGAAATTCTGCACTTCATGGCCAGAATTCCAACTTGCCTTGGAAAACATCCAATTTCAGGTGAAGTCGAAGTTGCTGAGGGTAGGGGAAACTTTGCAAAACTCTGTGGATGTGAATTTTAGCCACTTCGCAGCAACTTCACTGGTGAATTAAAACTTTGGTACAGCTCTAGTCCATACATATAAAATACATTCTCTGCAAAAAAATGACTGGAAAGACAACAATGATCAAGTAGAAAGCAGAGCAAGAGCTTCCATTCCAGCTTTAATAATAGATATGGTTGAAAGGATAGGGTATGAGTACTCTATCTAAAACTGAAAAAAAATCTTAATAAATTATTCAGATATCTCTTCAAACTTCCACAATCTGTTTCCTCTTCTGTTATTAGATCTGAGATGGGACAGTTACCGATTGCAGTTTTGGCTAGGGGAAAAAATGTGTTTTTTACTGAAGGTTCTTCTTCCACCCTCAGGAAAACTTCCCAGAATCAGTATGAAGGATTAAATGAATCTTTCCCACAGGAGTCTACATTCCCCCTATATGAAAAGTGTCCATAATCATATTTGTAACTCTGAACTATCCCATCTTTTAGCTGATATTTATACACTTCCTTGGGAGGAGACAGCTATTATGATTAAGGTTTTTTTTAGAGATATTTTAAAACAATAGGATTCATCAATGTTAGAGAGCTAAAAAAATTCATAAGTAGTTAGGTTAGCAATAAGACATGACAGGCTATACATCATCGTGATGTAATTGCATGCCTCAGGAGCATTATTAGGCACAAGGTGTGGCTGAGTACTATTAAATGCACCTGAGAAGAACAATTATATCACCATAATAGCACACCACAGAGTGTCGTAATGCACTTACAAAATGGCATTTAAATACATAAAATGAAAGCACACAAGAAAAATGATTTAAAAAAACATAAATAGGACCTTCAATTGAAATATACTTCCATTTTAACTCTGAAGACAAAAATAACCCATAATCTGGTAACTGGGGGTAGCTAAAAAATAATAAAACACAATTAAAATGCATATCTATATAAAATGTGTTACCTTATTTGCATTTCAAATCAATACATGTATTGTAATGGAAATGTATTCAGAATCTTTTAACCTGACATGTTGTTTTGTGAGGAGGGTGTTGATTTCTTCTGAAAACACCCATGTATGATTCAAATGTATGTGCTTTTATAAACTTCAGAAATATATTTAAGCAGTTTGGTGCTACCTTTACCTATGTAACTGTGTTTTCCCACCTTTTTTCTCTTTCTTTATGTAGTATTACACCTCCTATCTTCTTCCTGTTTCTTCGTTCTCTGTCTTTCCCCACATTCAACATATGGAACGTTTACCATTGAATGCTTTCAATGTAATACAGGGATTCAAAATTCTTCACAATTCCACTGGCAGACTGTTCATCTCACAACATACTGTACACATGTGACAATGGTTTAATGTGGCTTAATGTGGGGCCAGAGCCTCAATGTATCTCTGTCAGGGTAAGCAGCAGAGATTTCTCTGGTAAACATGTAAAGATAGGATGAGGATTGTTTTTTTATTGTCAAGAAAGGAGTACTATTAATAGAAACAATGAACAGTACTTTTTTTACTAATTTGCTCTGATGTATAAGGAGAGTATGTTGATCATGAAAACAACATTTAGTTTTGCTTTTTTAAGGTACATTGTTTTTTAGGGCCTGGTTGAAGGTTTTTTAGTAGGTAAAGGTAGCAGCCATGTTCTCCAATTTCCCAAGACAGACAGTGGATCAACGTGAAGCATGAAATGTGATATGGGATCAACGGTGGAGCAGGAGTCATTTTGAGTGGCAGAAGCAGCAGCACACAGTAACATCATGGCAGAGGCTACAGGCCCCATCCAGCTGTTGACAGTTTTGTCTCATAAATTGGACAATTTTCTCAATGATGTGGATAATAACCATCTGGTATGGCTACAGGAGATTGAGGAGGAGGCAAATAAGATGTTTACTAGTGGCTTCAATGAAGAACATGAGCTGATGCCCAAGACTCCATCACAAAAGAATCTTCACAAGAAGAAATGTGTCTTACTCATTCAAGATGAGAATCAAGATCCTAACAGGAGAAGGCTGTCTAGAAGGAGCAGCAGTGCAAGGCATTCTACAGTTAAGATTCCTTTACTGAAACTTGAAGCAGAGAAGCCTGCTCTGGAAGTAGAGGCAACAGAAGCCAAACCAAAGTGGATGACCCAGGCAGCTGCAGCAGCTCAGGCTGTTACTACTAACTGTTCTGAAAAGCTGACAGAAGAATGCACAATTGTTCCTGTTGAAGGTAGGGTTCCATTTGTGGAAATAACAGAAAAAGATTTCAAAAGTGCAGAGCTGTATCAGAAGGGCCATGTTCCCCAAATAGTGAACAGATTTGAAGAAATCATTTCCTTAAGTTCTGAAGATGAAAGATCTCCAAAGAAAAAAACTAAAGTAACTAAGCAGCAGCAGCCTGCAGCTGAAACCTCCACGCTTGTAGTACCTGAAACTCCACCATCTAATGTATGTGGAGCAGGGAAAGAAAGAAGTACATCAAAGCTGAAAATAGCACACTCTTCTACACCCAAACAAGAAGATACTGCTGTCTACATCAAAGCAGAAAAAACTGGGGATACTGCAGTGCAGACAGCAGATCCTGTCGATGTGAATGGCAATGCTAGTCCTGAAGTTGTGGCCATCTTGGATGCAGAGGAAAAAGATTTAACACCAAAAGGTTCAAAAGCGAATCATAGATCTGTTCGATGTAGCCTCATTGGCAGACAGGCAAAGAGTCGTAGAAGTTCTTTAGTGGAATGGTACTCTCTAGCCAGCAAAAGAGAGAGCATGACACATGAAGCCATTAGGAAATCTATACGGAAATCTCTTAGCAAGAAGTCCCACCAGTCGTCCTCTTCATCCAGCTGTCTTAGCCGGGAACATTCACTGGAAATCACAGAGGAAGGAAAAGCTGAGGAAGAAAAATTTGAGGAGAAAGTCAACCCTGAAGCAGTTCAGTCTGAGAAAGTGGATGCTGTTGAACAGGTTCCTGAAAGCCCATGATGTTCATTGCGCTGTCGCAATGTTACTAAGATAGCAATTACTAATTTGCCTGTGGGGCAGGATGGAACAAATAGCTCCAGGAAAACATGCCAGAACAAAAATGTTAAAGAACAGGATTCCCTGAACAAAGAGAGCAGCTAAGCCCAGTGGATCACAAGTGAACAGAGCCAGAGCACCAGGCGAAAGCAGAGCTACAAACGTGCAGTAACTGAGTTATATGAAAGAAGTACTGATAAAGAGAAGAAATACGATGAGGATTACAGTCCATCTAGAAAGAAGACACCATCCCCGCCCTGCCCTGCCCTGCCAGCAAGGTTGGTCATCCAAATCTTAAGACTTTCTTGCACACTGTACAGAAGAACCAGCTGTTAATGACTCCAGTGTCTGCTGGCTGTGGCATTGTGAAGTCTTTTATCAAACGCACTACTCCCTTTAAAGTAGACACTAAGGAGAAAGAAAGGCAATGCTTGGAAATGCTGAAAAAGAAAGAGGAGGCTGAGGTTTTGTGGAAACAAAAGTTGGAGGAAGAAAAGAAACGCAGGCTGGAGGAAACAAGATTGAAGCAGGAGGAACGAATGAGCAAGGTCCTGCAGGCACGAGAACATGTTGAGAAAATAGAGGAAGAGAAGAAAAAGAAAACAGAAAATAAATTTGCACAGATTGATGAGAAGAGTGAAAAGGTGTGAGAGGAGAGACTAGCTGAGGAAAAGCTAAGAAGAAGGTAACTGCTAAGAAGATGGAGGAAGTAAAGACTCGGAGGTGGCAAGAAGAGGAATATCACAGGCAGAAACTGCAACAGTTGGAGGAAGAGGAGCACAAGCACCAGGAGATGCTGCAAAGAAAAAAGGAGGAGGAAGAGCAGGAGAAACAGGAAAGGTTTGCTGAGGCCAAAAAACAAGCAGAACAGTGACAAGCCAAGCAGGAGAGACAGTGACAGAGGGAGCAGCAACTTGCTGGTGAAAAAGAAATGGAGAGAAAGAAGGAGCTGGAAAGGATTAAGGCTGAAAAGGAACGGGAGCATCAGGAGAAAGAGAAAGCCCTCCAGTTGCAGCGGGAATTGAAGAAGCCTGCCAGAGTAGAGGCAGCAGCTAGGGAAAAAGAAAGACTTTGCAAGGAAAAGGAAGAGTGAGAAAGAAAAAAGCAGGAGGAACAGCAGCGGCTGGCAAACCTAGAGCATCAAAGGCAGGAGAAACTGCACATAGAGAAGGAACGGAAACTCCAAGAACAGCAAGACAGAAAGGCAAAGGAGCAACAGGCTGCATTAGCAGGCAACAAAGATCTGCTTAATGTTACCGTGGATATTTCGAATTCTCCAGTTTGTCAGTCATATCAGCTAACTCCCAAAGGCTGTGATCCCAAAGCTCCGAAGATCAATTCTGACAATTATGGAATGGATTTGAATAGTGATGACTTCACAGATGATGAGGGAGCGCCACGCAAGCCCATCCCATCATGGATAGAAGGCAAACTCCTAATGCAAGCCATCAGTCGCCAATACTACAGCCCTCCAGATCATCAGTCTTATTTTGGAGAAGTTGAAAATCCCAAACTGGAAGAAATTTTTTACAAGGGCAAGCCTCGATATAAGAAACAAACAAACAAGCTCTGCGGTTTGAAACTCCCCTCCACTCCTTAATAATTGGGCCAATTTCACTTATAGTCTGAAGAAGTTCTGAGGTTTTAGAGCCATTTAGGCTGCTGTGCCAGGAGTGCTGAAGAACTTGTTTTGATATAACTCTTTTCATATGCTGCATCTCAAAAGCTCTTTATATGCAGTGAGAAACACTGGAAGTGCAGTGACCGTAAACGTCATGGGAGCTATACTGTTATTCAGCTCCCGCAGTTATGGAGAATTGCCTGTACCAGTTTTATTGAGAAAGGATATGTTTATTGGTACATAGGTGGAGATCCTCTGCTCTTGTGAAAGTGCCATGGGTTCTTTGACTGCCACATGGGTACCCACCATGACAGCACCACAGATGTTTTGCTCTTCTGAACGTACCACACTGGAGTGCCAACTTTCGTGGGATAAGCCCAAGACCTGATATGGATATAGAATCTGCAGCCTTCTGGCCAAGAGGGAGATTAGCTTTTGAGCCACACTGACACGTTTGCTTACTGTATATAAAAGTACTATATATATATAAACATCTTTAAAAAATGTTGGTAGTTACAGAATATAAAAATGTTACAGAAAAGTTTAGCCCTCTCTGAACTGGTCCTTTCTTTTAAAATAATAATCTGTTTTTTTAATAAAGTCTATTTACCTTCCAAAAAAAAAAAAAAAATCACAGAACGGGTGGTGGACAAGTGGAACACCCTGCCAGAGGAAGTGGTGGGGGCTGAAACAAACACGGAATTTAAGAATGCATGGGATAGACATAAAGGAATTCTGGAGGTCAGGGTTAAGAGGCAACAGACTTCTAGGAAAACATAAAGTAAACTTACAAGTTCAAATGGGCAGACTGGGTGGGCCATAGGCCCTTATCTGCTGACACTGTTTATGTATCTATGTATCTATGTTTATGATAGAAGGTTGGTTCTGGGTGTATGGGATTGATGCACTTAGGGCACAGAAATCCAGGGGTAGTTTATAAAATGTTGGGGGGAGATGATATGGACAGTCACAAAGCAAGAAAGGGACCTTAGGTTTATCATATCTAAAGACATCAAGGTGGCAGGGCAGTGCGACAAGGTAGTAGGCAGGGCCAGAGAGATGCTGGGGTGCATAAGGAAGGGAATCACCAGCAGGAGAGAGGTGGTGTTGTCACTGTATGGATCATTGGTAAGACTCCACCTGGAGTACTGTGTCCAGTTCTGGAGATCATATCTTAGAAAAGACATAGATAGGGTGGATACTGTCCAGAGGAGGGCAACTAACATTGTGTAGGGTTTACATCAAAAGCCCTATGAGGAGAGACTGAGGAATCTCTGTATGTATACCCTGGAAGAAAGGAGGGAGGGGGGACATGATACAGACCTGTAAGTATCTTAGGAGGGTGAACATGGTACAGGAAAGGGTAATTTTCCGTCTGGAAGGTGTAACAGGCCAAGAGGGCATGCAATGATGCTGAAAGTGGGGAAGTTTAGTAGGAATGTGAGGAAGTATTTATTCACTGAAAGAGCAATTGACCCCTGGAACAATGGAGTTTGCCCTTTGATGGGCAGACCAGGTTGTCCTGGTGCACCCCTTTCCTCCTGCATAGAATGGTTGTGCTCAGAAGGGAAGGGGGGAAGGAAAGGAAGGAGCTAAGGGCCAGGACAATGGATAGGTAACAGGAAAGGGAGGGGAAAAGGGGGGTACATAAGGGACAGCACAAGGGAGCCTCAGCCACTTTTTGCTGGAGTTTTGAACCCTCCCACCCACCCTACTAAGCAAAGCGAGAGGGGTAGACAGTCAAGATGGGACTGTATGGTGGGTCTGTCAAGGTGGATGACAGGCGTGTCTGGTTGGACAGTTTGGACTGCCAAAGGTGGATGGCAGGTGATATTATGGTTATGGACTGCCAAAGGTGGAGTGGATGGCAGGAGATAAAGAGGGGGAAAGGGGGAGGAAGGAAGGGGGAAGAAAAAAGGAATAACACAAGAAGAGGAGGAAGATGAAGGAGAAAGCGATCTCGGTTTTCACCATTACCTAACGAAAAAGGAGAAGAAGAAGAAGGCACCCAGGTTTTCACCTGGGGGAAGGATAATCAGAGAGTGATTTATGAAGGAAAATAAACAAAATGTTGAATATGTGATAATAAAGAAATGGAAATGGAATATGGAATTATGAATATAAATAAATTAATTGCCAATCTGAGCACAACAACAAACAACGTCTCTGTCTTTTGTGAGGGAAAAGGGGGGAATCTGGGACAATCTACCACTGGAAGTGGTAGGAGAACAAATAGTGATGAACTTCAAGTATGCATGGGTTAGGCACAAAGGAATCATAGTAGAAAAGTGTTGGAAGGGAGAAGCCAGAGATTAGGTAGGGTCTGTGGTGATAGTATAGGCAGGGGCAAACTGTGCAGACAACCTGAGTGAAGTGGTCCTTATCTGCTGACAAAGTCAATGTTTCTATGTGCTACCGACTGGTCTCCACCCATCAGCAGTCATGCAATGGGAGCAGTGTCCCTCAGAGGAAGGAGAGCAATTCCCTGAATGCTCAGTCCTTACTCTCCCAGCACGCCCCCAACTATGCATGCTCATTCTCAAACACGGGTCACTGGTGTCACAACTGGTAGCACTACTGTTGTGCTACCAGTCTGGCTACTGTCCATTTTGTCTAATGCTCAGTCCCTATTTTAGTTTATGCTTTAGTTGGGGTGAAGACAGTAGGACCTTCCTGAGTTGTGGTTCTGTTCTTGATCCCAACAGATCTGCATCTCCATTTCTGGTTGAAACTCTTCAGGAGGTGCTATGCTAATTTCCTGCACAGCACCTACATGTCCTTCTCATTAGGATGTAGGTCATTGCTTTCGGACAGCCTCTATCACTACTATTTTGACCACTGTCCATAAGGATCCAAAATCCCTCCTCCTTGCACTATCCTTTTAGCCATACATTGAACAAGTACAAATTAAGTTTTTCATTCTTATTCAAGTGTGATCATAGCAACACCACTGAAAGGTTACAGCCCCTGCTCTTTCTTTGACTACAGTTCCTAAAGCATGAACACTTGCCTTCATCTCCTCCATACTCCTCCTGCACAGATTATTTGTGTGTACACGCACAGTCAGTTCTGATCTCACCCCCTATTTCCTGCCAGTTCCACTACTTTGGACCTGAGTCTGTCTGCTGTAGTCCCAGGATAACAATGCACCACCTCATGCTCTTCCATAGAGAGAAAAATAGAAACATAAGCTTTGACGGTGGATAAGGACTGCTTGGCCCTCCTTGTCTGCCCATTTTCCTACCTACTGGATAAGTTACAGATCCTAGTTAACCAACAGCCTATTTCTTCCTACCCTCCACAAGAATTGCCTTATGTCTGTCTCATGCATTCTTGAATTCTCCCTCAGTTTTAGACCTCACGACCTCCTCAGGAAGGCAGTTCTATGCATTCACCATCTTCTCTGTGAAAAAATACTTCCTCACATTGCCCCTGAGCTGTCCCTCCATTATCTTCAAGTTGTGTCCCCTTGTTCTTCCTCAGCTCTTTTTCTGAAAGATGCTACCCTCTTGGGCTTTGTTGATTCCACTGAGGTACTTAAAAGTTTCTATCATGCCCCCCCCCCCTTTCCTCAAGGGTATACATATTAAGCTCATTTAGTCTCTCCTCACATGGCTTCTGTTGCAGAAACTGCACCATTTTAGTTGCCCTCCTCTGGACTGCCTCCATCCTGTCTATGTGCTTGCAGAGATGGGGTCTCCAGAACCGGACGCAGTACTCCAGATGGGGTCTCACCAACTGTCTGTACAGGGGGATAAAAACTTCCTGTTTTCTGCTGGTGATGCCTCTCCCTATACATCCCAGTATCCTTCCAGCCCTCTCTACTGCCTTCTCACATTGCTTGCCAACTTTAAGGTGATCTGATATGATTACCCCCAGGACCCTTTCCATTTTTGTTGTTGTTATTACCTCCCCCCATTGTGTACACTTCCCCTGGATTTTGGTTTCCCAAGTGCATTATTTTGCACTTGTTTGCATTGAATCCAAGCTGCCATACTTCTGACCATTTCTCCAACCTTGCCAAGTCCCTTCTCATCTTTTCCATGCTCCCTTGTGTATCAACCCTGTTGCAGATCTTTGTGTCATCTGCAAAGAGGCATTCTTTTTCTTCCAGTCCCTCTGCAATGTCACTTATAAAGATATTAAACAGACTGAACCCAGTACTGAACCCTGCGGTACCCCTATATTAACCCTTCTTTCTTCAGACTGGACTCCGTTTACTATTACCTTCTCTGTCCTGTTGTTCTGTCAATGTTTTATCCAGGCTACCACCCTGGGACCCACTCCCAGGATGGTTAATTTGTTTATTAATGTTTTGTGTGGGACTGTGTCAAATGCCTTGCTAAAGTCTAGGTAGGCCATGTCCACATCCCCTCCCTGATCTACTACTTTGGTCACCCAGTCAAAGAAATCAATTAGATTCATCTGACATGACCTTCCCACTGTGAACCCATGCTGCCTTGGGTCCTGTGCCCCACTGGCCTCTAGGTACTCAACAATTCTTTCCTTCAGAATTGAGTCCATCACTTTCTCTACCACAGAGGTCAAACTGACAGGTCTGTAGTTTCCTGACTCTGAATTGCTCCCACTTTTGTGGAGGGAAATCACATCCACCCTCCTCCAGTTTTCTGGTACCACACCATCCTCCCATGATTTGCTAAAAAGGGTAGTCAGTGGTGTCACTAGTTCTCCCCTTAATTCTTTTAGAATTCTACGGTCGATCCCATCAGACCCCATTGCTTTGTCCACCTTCAGTTTCAGGAGTTCTTTCAGAACCCTTTCTTCTGTGAAAAGACTGGGATCGACACCCCTATCCAGAGAGCTGTTAATTGGATTAATTGTATAATTGGAATATAGCCCTCACAAGGTATATTGCATATTCCTAGCATGTTGTACATTACACAACATGGCACTAAACCATGGAATACGCACATCTGAACCCTAGGAACAGCCTGACAGTGATCCAGAGCCAGAGGCCCAGGGGATAGTAGAGCAAAATCGAAAGGCAAGACCCTCTCATGGCCAGGAGGTCCCAAGAGCACAGGAACAACATGATTGCAACACTAGCACGGATGGCCAGGTGAGTAAAAAATACTGACAACAGATATGTGCTCAACAGTGTATTTACAATTTGTGCAATACAGTGATATGTACAGAATAGTGAAAACCATGCACTACAGTGATTAAACAGACCTGACACATGTGCAAAGGTGACAGTGGTGAAATGTGTGCAGAGTGAAGGGTGTGCCTTTGAGTGGTGTGTGACTGCAAAGTGTGCCTGAAGGTGTCGATTTGGCATGCCACTATTGCCGTCTCCCCCATGGACTCTGACAGACTCCCCACAGCTTACCCTGGATGTGGGCTTACTGTGGGATGAGGAGCATACAGGTGAAGACTGCGGGATGTTTTGACCCTGGTATGACTGCAGCCATGGCGCGGTCTGGCTGTGGTCAATGACTTTTGCCACCCACGGCACCATGGTGTGCCCACAGATGCTAGTGATGCAGCAGTGGTGGACATTCCCAACCCATCACCACCACCACAGGTACTGGAGGCATGCCAGGGAACACCAGTGGCATGCATGTGGAGTGCACTACTGGTGTGCTGCTGCCCAGCCATCGCTGCATCCCTCACTGTGGCTGTTAGCTCTCTCACAGCCCCAGTGAGGTCTCCAAAACACTGGTGAATGGCATTGAGTTGCCGTGCTACACAGTCCTCAGCATGCTGCTCCACCTGCAATCAACCAGTACTCACAGCCTCCCAGAGGAGGAACAGTTCCTGCCATACCTCCATACAGAAGGAGTGGAGATCTGGCTATGTGGCATTCTGTGCCTCCACAGCAGCACAAAGTAGCAGATAGAAACCTGGGGCATCCTGACCTGGGGGTTGGCAGCTTTCCCTGGACATTGGGTGGGTGGAGTCTGGGGTCTGTCAATGGTGTGTGGGCATGATGCACCCTGTGCAGATGACTGCTTTTTTCTAACACATGGCACTCTCTGCTCTGCTATGCATGTCCAGTGGGATCAGCTGCACAGTAGATTGGCCACCCACAGGCTGCTGCTGTGTCATGTGGCCTGGATTTGTTGAATCCACCCACTGAACTGCTGCTGTGGCTGTGCTACTAATGGTGGTGGTGGTCCATGTGGGTGTCTCCACACATGTCCTGGGGCGAACACAATGGTGACCCTGGAAACACAAAAGGTGCCACCTGTCTCATGTGACCCTGTTGGTATAGCACCCTGGTCACTGCAGCCATCCCATGCTGTGTCCTCTGGTGCATGGTAAAGCCCTGATGGTGATCTCCCCAATGTCCAGTTCCACCAGGTAGTCCAGGCCTGTAACAAATGTCATATCATCATCTTCAGAAACATTATTAGCATCCTTATCTTCATCCACACATGCAGTAGTCCCTGTGGCTGTGTGCTGCCCAACAGCAGTTGTCTGAGCCGTGGCCACTTGCATCCCAGACATTGATGGTCCTTCCTGGGGGTCATCTTTCTCACACACCACCAGGGCCAATGCCGACCGACACTCACTTTGTACTGTGGAGCAAGAGAAACAGTGTGAGTGGCCTGTACAATACACAGCAGTCCCACACTACTGCCACCACATGCAATACACAACAGTGCAGACAACGCAACATAGTGTCCTCAATACCCCTGTATCAACTGCACGCACAACATCATGGCCAAGGTGCACACAAACCCACACCCAGAATATGCAACCCACAGTGTGGATGTTCCCCAGTAACCACTGTGATTGACACAGACATGCATACCCACGTGGAACATGCTACCTGAAAGGTGGTGGACATGCGCGGCATGCAGTGACACCTGTGTCAACATGCCAGATGCCTGTGTGAGTGGCCATACACACTGTCTGTCCACTCAACACCTGCCAATGCACATGGTGACTATCCGAGTGTGACACAATGGTCCACTACAGCAGACACATGTGGCATGTCTATGTCTGCATGGCACAGGTGGACATACACACCCATACTGCATGGAGAACCACCACATGCCCGCAGATGTGCACAGAACAGACCACCTGTGTGGTACAACACAAGCAGAGTGATCATTACCCCAGTAGGTGACATGCTTTCCCTGATGCAGCAATGTCAGGTGCTCACATACCCTGTGCAAACTGAGTGGGGTCTCACAACCATCGCCCTCCACACCTCCCAGGGAAACTGGCCTGATGGTGGATGCCAACACAGCCATTATTGGGTCTGACACCCTCAGCTCCATGGGAATGGGACCTCCCTCTGTGCATTTCATTGCTCTGAGCTGGCATGCCTCTTCCTCCTTGGCCCTCCACTGCATGTCATGCCATCCCACCTCTTATGTACGGGTTCCACTGTCCTACCATGGCCACACATGGCATTCACCTCTGCTGTAATTCCGGACCACATGTGCTGGACAGTGGCATCAGTATTCCAGCACAGTCTCATTAGTGTCTCCTCTTTCTTGTACCCATCTACTAGGGCCTTCAACTCTTCCTCCAAGAATTTGTATGCATGCAGCTGTGCCTGGCCATCAGTGTCACCTGTGTAGGACAGAAGGTTTGGTAGTTTTTGAGTTTATGCCATCAATAGTGTGTGTGAGTGTGTGTGTGTGTGTGTGTATGATGGGCATTGTCCAACATATATTGGACATGACATGTCAGTGGCTGTGGACCCGTGACATGGGTATATCGGACAACACAATGGTACACATGTCACACAGGCCTGGCAATGGCTCCAGCTTGAACATCTGTACCACTGAGACACATGCCTGTTAAGGTGCACAACATACACATACCAGAACTTTGTGAGCAGCCGCTGCATCCCTGGTGTGTTTGCGGACAACCAGCAGTGTGCCTGGGATGTGCTGCACAGAAATGGATTGCAGTCACATGGCACAATGTACCCTTGCTGGAGGTGTGCATAGCATCTTGCACACATACACATGTCTGGGGACACAAGTGATGTGGTGTGCGGCCTCTGCACACCCCTTGATGTGTGCATCCAACCTGTCAGCCCTCTGAACTGCCATCTCCATGTGCCTCACCCCCGGCAGTCATGCTGTACATACAGTGCATGGTGTGTTACAATCAGGTAGCCAGCAGGCCAATATAGTATCGCCACATGCAAGGGTGTCAGCAGACATTTGTTGGGGGGTGCATTGAAGTATAATGTGTGCTGCACCTGTCTCGCTACATGTGGGTTCCCAGACCCCAATAATGATTGTCTGTGTACCTCAGCAAACATGGTCATTGTGTGCATTGCAATCATTGTGGTGGGCCTGTCATGCATGCCCCCCCCACCATATTGTAACACTGCTGCTGCTGATGTGCAGCCATATGTGTACCACAGTGTGCGTGGTTAGGGACACATGCACAAACTGTACGTACTATGACATGGGTACACTGTGATGCAGTGACTGTGTGGGCCTGCATACAGGGCCTGCAGCATGTGAGCCTGCAGTGGACTGGGTACACAGTTCCAGAACATCCAGTCCATCATCCCACAGCATTGGTCTTATGTATTGCATAGTGGCTGTGTGTACACTTTGTTGATAGACATTACAGAAGCCTGCTAATAAATGGTTACATACCTGCAGCAGCCTGATCGAAGTCCGGGGACATCCTGGGGCCTGTTGCTCTGTGGCGGTCTTCCTCCAACCTCCTGAAATACCTGTCAGCTGTGCAGGTGGAGCTCTGGAAGCCCTTAAATAGCTCGGCCAGGCAATCCACAGGGTAATGCATGCAGGGCAGTCTGCAATGAGATGCTATTATGTTGGTTTGCCCCATGACTGCCTAAGTATGCTAATTTGCATACAGGCTTTGAATATTGCAAGATTTAGCCCCAGGCAAATGCGTTAGTGTCAGTCAATCCATTAGCGTGGTGCAGACCAAGAGTGTAACAACAATTAAAAAGGTTAACACATTATCAAATATAAACAATGAAAATAATTGCAGCAAATAAATTAAGTCCAAAGACTAGGACAGTTGATCTCTTTTACATGTCCCCATCTCATAAAGAGCTCTTTATAACTTCTCCACCATAGGAACTGCTACTCACATACCTGTAGCTCAGTGGCACACTGCATATGTGCCTGCTTAGCAGGCAAAGGATCAGTGGTTCAAATTCTGGCAGCGACTTAAACATTTTTTAAAAGATGAAAACTTACTTGAGTGGTGATTCATGGTGTTGTGGACTTGGAATAGTTAATTACAAGATAAGTAAATTTAGTTAAGAATAACAACTTGTGAAGGAAAATCTCCTGGTGGGATGAGATCCCCAGGCACCTATTTTTCAGGTTGTGATATAACCTCTACAACATAGGAAATGCAACTCACTTATTTGTTGCTCAGTGGCAAACAGAACGTGTGTTTGCTTAATAAACAAAAGATCGGTGGTTTAAATTCTGAGGTGCTAGGCCAATTTGCACCAGATGCACTGAGCATGCATCATGCGGGGTGGGGGGGTCATGCAGTGGTCATGACCAGGTCATGCATTCTCAGTGGAGTCCTGGGGCCTAGCATGGCTATATTGTGATTAGCACAGCACCGGAGACTTCTTTCATGGCGCTATTGAATGATTGGACCATTTCCAGGCCTAAACCTGCATTACTAGCAAGGGGTGTCATGGTGTGGCCACTCTCAGCTGTTGTAGGAGTCATGCTGAATGGAAGGCATGTGAGAGCTGCAGTACAGAGAGACCACAGGTGGGGGGAGGCTGAATTGGTCAACCTGGTGCAGCTTGTCCTTTAATGGGAGCGCCAGATGTTTGGTGAGGTCCAGGAGAGGGACAGGCCCAGTAGGCAGGTCAGGGCCTCCATTGCACATCACCTGTCCCAGAGGACAGGTATAACATGCAATGGTGAGCAGTGCTGTCACTGACACACAGACATGTAGTGGAGGGAGAGGCAGTGGATGGACTGATTCTGGCAGATAGTTCAGGATGAGACGGTACCTGCACCAAATAAGTGTCCATCAGGGTAAGGGCTCATACAGTCACATGTGAGTGTTTGGATTCACATCCATACACAACTAACATGTACATATCTGTACTGCAAATTCATGCACACATGTCTGGGGGGGGGAACAGGGCAGTGATATGTGTGCCCCATGGTTGGTCCACAGGTATGAATCTGTGGCTACACTGTATCCCTGTCCATAGTCATACATACATACATTGCACTGTGCTGTCCAAATATTCATTAAACCATCTCAATACAGACCAAATGCCAGGCATTTAATAATCTGGAGCCTTCATGGAACTCTACTGTATTAAAACCAGGGCCCCTTGTTTTCTGCGATTCTGCGGTTGCAGCAGTGGCCGCAGAAATCAGTGCTTGCCACAGAAATCAGGAAAACCAGTCACACTGCTGCAGAAATGCTAGTTATGCTATGCGATCACACAAGGCATGGGCATAGCTATTGATATGTTAAGTATGCCATGGTATACATGCTCATTAGAAGAGGCAGCAATCTGATGCCATCTGCTACAAAGCCAAAAAGCTAGTGGCCGCATGGCATCTTGACTCATGCTGGCTCTTGTTACATAACTCCGTTCAGCCAGTATCGTGCGGGGGGACTGACGCAAGAGTAGCAGAACTTGATTAGGTCCACTCGGTTATGATTTGCTGCTGTGTAGGTGTGGATAGCTCAGCCATGTTAATTTTTCATTGTGAGGCTGCTCAGGGTGCATGCTGAATCCTTGGAAGATGAATTTGGAAGGAAAAACTGAAAGGCAAGCTGTAGTCAAGAAGTGAAAAGATTAAGTGGTGCCCATGGAGGTGGAATTGATTTCTGTGTAGTGACAGGTATAGGAGGAGGAGGAGCTGATTGCAGGAACATAGGGCTGGCAGCAGACTGAGCAAAGGACTCAGTCCCCACTGGTGGATATCAATCACAGTTTTGATTTGCAGGCCACAGTTCTGTACCTGCAAGTGTGAGAGTAATTTTTTGGCAGATTTGAACCTGTAGCCTAAGTGGTGGCATCAAGCTTAGTTCTTGAGGGTCAAGTTGCCCAGCTGCAGCAGAGTTTGGGACCAGGGTATACTAGAACTGGAGCAAGTAGGTGTGGAAAAAATCGGAATGGAGAGTTTGATTGCTGCTATACATAAGTGAAATGAGGGTCACTGCCTTAAGAACATCACCACCCCCTGAGTTGTGAGAAGAGAACATGGTAACCAAGGTTACTACAGCTTAATAAGAATGACTTGCTTGCATTTTTTTAGTGTGTCCCCCAAAAGAAAAATCAGGAGTCAACAAATCCTACAGACACTGCAAGTTACACCCTCCTTCACTGTTATGGGAAGACAATTCCCACCCACCCCCAACACACAGATTTGTACACTGTACTCAACATGTTTGTTGCAAGGCAGCTGGGGTATTTCTAGTTTAAAAAAATAATAATCTAAAAGAACATTGATCAAAATCAGAAAAAAAATGGCTTTCAATTTGGAGTCTCTCTTTATATCTGCTAACTGTAAATATAAACCAGAAGAAATCCAAGCAGGTTTTGTCTTCTGTGTAGTTTTAGTTAAGTGTTCTCCTCTGATTATAACCTAGGAGAACAACAAAGATCACCAATTTCCAGAAGAACAGATGAGCCTTCAAATTTGGGGTGGGAGGGAAAATTAATTAAACAAGAACACTGATGCCCATGTCTTTGCTAGGTTTGGGTTATTGCTGTTTAATATTTGTGATAAGAAGACTACAGACTGTTAAATGGCCTGCTGTTCCACTTTCAGTATAGCAGAGTGGTTGCATGAAGACAGTCAAAGGGTTAACTAAGACTTAATCCCTTTGAAGGAATGCTGTTTAGCCACAATTTATCTGCCACAGAATGGCTGCAGAATCAGCAGTTGTCCTGTTGCAGAAAGTATGAGGTCCTGCCACAGAATGTAGGTCGACTTTGCCACAGTAAACATGGGGCCCTGATTAAAACGTAGGTATGCTTGAAAGGAATGTCTGCTTCCACTAGATCCTGCATGATTGCCAGGCTTACTTTTCCATTTTGTTAAAGGCCTATTTAATAGTTAAGTTGCCTTTCTTATTATTTGATGTGTTGGCATTTTGTATAAAAATTAGCAAGGAACTAGTCTCTCCGTTATGAGAAAAAAGATCATTAAGGACGTTGTATGAATTGTCACATTCAGCACTAGAGCTTGGTCCTTTAGGCATTTCTATAATGTTGGATCCTTTTGTTGCAGCTAAACATGCAAAGGCACCCCAGGCATAATCCCAAAAGGCAGTACAAACACTAAACAAGTGTTGGGCCACCCACAGGATAAGTAGTGCCTGTCATAACAGAATCAAGTAACAAACCAAAAAACTTTGCACTTACTATGCCCAATACAAACAAATATGGACCAACAACAGTTACTTCTAGTGAAAAGGTTTTTATTAGACATTACAATACACCAGATGCAGGGTGTTGAGCTTATAGCCAAAAGAGGTGCAAACCCGCACCATCACACAGTAAACCCGATGGCATTTTGTGCCTTTACAGCACTTTAGCAAGGGTTAGCAGTGCATCTTCTGCAATTTTATATGTCAAAGAAGAGTTATGTAATTACATGCTTCCACTATAGATAAGTAAAAGTAATCTAATTTAATTTTAAATATATGTCTTCTATGCAATCTACAAACAATATATATCCCAATACAAATAAACACATTTGCAAGTAAAAAAAAAAAAAAAAGTCAGTCCATAGTTTATATTTGTTTGGTAGAAGTCCAAATGACCACTAATAGTCTTGCTTCCATGGTGGGACTGGAACATACACATCAGCTGCACAGCTCTGAGTTTTATTGACTTTTAACAAACAAATATAAACCATGGACTCTCTCTCTCTTTTCTTAATCAAAAATGTATTTTATGTACTGGGGCTATTTATTGTTAGTAGATGGCACAGTACGTGTGTGTGTGTGAGTGTGTATCTATCTCTCTCTCTCTATATATGTGTGTTTATATATATATATATATTCTCTATCCAAAAAACTTTGTTAATGCATCATTTAGGGATAAAGTACAAAAAGTCAGGAAGTGAAACATTTAGGGTTGCCCCTTCCCCCCCGTGGACCTGCCCATCATCCCAAGATTGACAGCTGACAGGGTGTGTCATTGGGGTTGTGAGGTCTAAATCTCACCCCATTCCATGTGTAATTATATTCACAAGCCACAGTAAAGAAGAATGGGGTGAGATTTAGGCTTCACAACCTCAATGACGCACCCTGTCAGCTGTCAATCTAAGGATGATGGGCGGGTCCACAGGGGAAGGGGGCAACCCTAAACATTTCATTTCCTGAGTTTTTGTGTTTTAACCCTAAATGATGCATTAACAAAGTTTCTTTGCATAGAATTTCATTACTTTTTGAGAAAGAATATATATATTTTTTTTAGTTGTTTAACCAGGTATAGCACACTAAGCTGGAAGCTTTTTTACAGGAGCAACCTGGGAGCACAAGGAGGTTAAGTGACTTGCTCAGGGTCACACAGTAAGCAAGTGGAAGCTGTGGGATTCAAACCCAGGTCTGGTCTGCTGGATGTCACCAGATTTGCAGCTCAGAGCCTTAGACCACTGCGCTATACTGCCTCCATGAATATAAAAGTAGAAAGTCACATTAATTTGCGGGAGCACGGGCCCTTCGGTCCCCGCTCTCCCACCAACTTGCAAATTTCTTCAAAATTCCACACCTGTTTACATTTTAGGCACCTAACAACTAAAAAGTACAACCATGGCAGTAAGGATAGCTACCATATAAATTTGTAGCCAGTACCATAATGAAAAACGCTGTCCACAAAACGTAAACTGTGCCACACAATATCTCCTCAAAAAATGTATTGTCCAACACATAAACACCATAATTGATGTCTACAGGACATCCCGTCAACACTCTCCAAATTTCATGTGAAAAGACAAAAGCGTTTCTGAGATATTTAATTAAAAAAAATTGTTAAAATTGGGCTATCTGGTCCCTCCAAATCTGGCCATCTAGTCCCTATCTCGCGATCAAAGATCATGACCAAAGAATTTGCAGGCTCATGATCAAAGAATAAAAAATGGTAAAAGTCAATTTTTACACAAAAGTAAATGAAACCGCAGCCATGCCACAATAGAACAAAGTCCCCTGAGCAAAACCCACCCTCATTTGGCTTAATAACCCACCCCTGAGCAAAGAAAATTTATTTTTTCAACTTGCCATCTAGTCACACCCTCATGATCAAAGATCACGGTCAAAGAATCTCGTGATCAAAGAATTTGCAGGTTCATGATCAAAGAATAAAAAATGTGAAAAGTAAATTTTTAGGCAAAAATACATAAAACCACAGCCATGCCTTGATAGAACGAAGCCCCCTGAGCAAAACCCACCCTCATTTGTCTCAATAAGACACCCCTGAGCTGAGAAAATTGATTTTTTCAAGTGGCCATGTAGTTGCGCCCTTACAATCAAAGATTGTGGTCAAAGAATCTCACGATCAGAGAATTTGCAGGCTCGCGATCAAAGATCGATAACAAGCCACGATCAAAGAAAAAAAAAGTTTAAAACTTTCTTTTTTGACCATATTAAAAGAAACCACAGCCATCGCTCGATTGAGCGAAGCCCCCTGAGTAAAACCTATCCAAGTTTTACTTCAGGAGTCATCCCTGAGCTGAGATATTTGAATTTTTCTGACTGCAAAATCAAAACAAGATGGCGGCCGTCACGATCAAAGAATTCCTTGCGATCAAAGATTCTTTGATCATGAGCCTGCAAATTCTTTGATTGTGAGGAGGGACTAGATGGCCAAAACTCCATTCTTCTTTCGCAAAATAACCATATAAATTTTCTTCATTGACTTTTAATGGGAACTTAAAAGTTTAATAACTTTTGAATGGATTAATATTTTTTCACCAAACAAAAAGTGGCATGTTCCTTGACCCAAGCTCTTTCAGACAAGCCAAGTTGCAGAGTGGCACACCAAACAACAGCCACACAGCACCACAGACAAAATCTGAAAAACTGACCACATAACTGGTGAAAAGTGCATTTTACACCGTTTTGGTGCACAAAAACCATAAGTCTGACCAAAATGAAATTTAGCAGATCAAGAGATCTGCAAGGCTCCTCTGGGCATACCAAATTTCATGCAAATCTATTGAACGGGTCTAAAGTTAGTAATGCACAAAATTTCGAGTTCAACATAGAAGTGCCTACTCAACCCTGACTGCTCCGCTATATATATATATATATATATATATATATATATATATATATATATATATATATATATATATCTACATATAGATATTCATTGCAAAAAACTTTACTAATGCACTAGTTAGGGTTAAAGTGGCAAAAGTGGGAAATGTGGCATTAGGGTTTCCAACCCTGACACCCCACCCTTACCTTGCAGGCAGCAACAGAGTGGTGTGTGTGCCTTGGGGTTGCCAAATCTAACACTCACCCAATTCTCATGCACTGTATCCATGTCAGCATATTTACTCATGGAATGGAGTGAACATTAGGGTTGACAACCACAAGGCACACTCCACTACTGTTGCTGCCTGCAGGGTAGGGGTGGGATGTTAGGATTGGAAATCCTAACATCACATTTCTCTGTGGTTGTCACTTTAAGCCTAACTAGTGCAATGAATTTCCTTACTTTTTGAGATAGTATAATCGCATCCTTATTTGCATGTGGGAGTGCAGGGCCCAGGGCCCTGCATTCCCATCCACCCATACTTTTTGAGATAGTGTAATTGCTTCCTTTTTTGCCTGTGAGAGTGCAGGGCCCTATGGGCCCTGCACTTCCATCACTCAATATATGCATATACTGTATGTATGTTGCTGTGAAAGTGCAAGGCCCTCTGGACCCTGCACTTCATATTATAACAAAACCACAACCAAATTGTTACCATAGGCTTCTTATTACCCCACCGCATGAACCTGATACTGAAAATGTCCAAATCCCTGCCACACTGTGATTCTGTGCCACTACAACATCATTCCATGCCACAGGTGTGAAAAGAGAGTTTGGACAGGATTTTTGAAAAGCTGTATAGTGTGCAACATAGCTGCATACATTCCCAGCTACACACACCAAGGGAACACCTTTAATGCAGTGGTGTCCAGAGCCAAGCTACACTGCTAATAAGAAGGAAAAAAGAATGTACAAATGGTTGATTAATGTGTTTACAGCTCATCTTGTTGGACACTTACCCGCTACATCAGAAAGTTGCAGTTCAGGATACTGCAAATATTTGTATGTTTTCTACAGAGTGTATGCATTGCCAAGGTAGTTGAAAGGTTCATGAGGTTGTGTAAAATTATGGCTATGCTTACAATTTGGGGTCAAAATAGTTAAAATTACTAGAGTTACGAGTGAGTGTTGCAAAATATCAACTTAAGTGTATAACTTTGACATTTTTACATATTTTGACCCCAAATGTCCAACATGGCCTTCTTATGACCCCCTCCCCCATGAACAAGGGCAGTGAACATGTTCAAATCTTGCACATAATGTGATTTCACCAACTGACCATGAAATCACCTTTCAGGCAGGATTTGCAGAATTCCACTGTCATTGTTCATTAGGTGGGTTCCCTAAAAGCCATGTTGACAATTTGCTGCCAAAATATGCAAAAATGGCCAAGTTGTGCATCAAAGATGAAAACCCATGTTGAACTAAATTGAACAACATTTACCTTACTTTTTCATATTGCAGTTGCTGGTTCCAGCAGCAAGATGTATCTTTGATCGGAGAGTGGATCTTTGCCCTATGACCTGTTCAGGTGAGTGAGGGTGTGCGGGGGTGTACTGGTGTGTGGGATAGTGGGTGCTGAGTGGGAGGTGGAGGGGGTAAGATTGGCGAGGGACCTTTTTTTTTGCAGGTTTAAAAAGACAATAGAATACAAAACTAGCTAACCAAAAAAACCAGAGTATTTCATTCAGTAAACTATTATGCTGAACAATGATAATGTATTAAATAGTGATTGCCATAAAATTAGTGGAAGTTCTCATAGAAAATAACCCCATCACAAAGATGTATCTTTAACTCTAAGGATGCTTAGGGCAGTAGCACAAAGATAACTGAAGTTAGAGATGCACTTTAAGCTATCCACTGACAGAAGTGCTGTCATGCTGCATTATAAAGATCTCACATTTGAGTCTGCAAATGATTCTGAGGTAGCACACAGTTGAAGTCAATTGTTTATTTGTTGATAGGCAGCCTTATGTGCAATTAAGAAAATGATTTAACACTGATGACTATCAGCATGATGCCTGGATGTGTGTTCGCTCTTTGAATTTTTTTTTTATTATGTTAGTTTTCACTGGGGATAGAAGGGGCTAATCATAAATGTGATGTAATATGTATTGAGACTATTCATAACCTGCCAACAACAAGAATTATATTTCCAATGAAAAAAAACCTACATAAATGACTTATGTTTCCACCTTTAAGGAGCAAAGGTTCTTACTGGAAATGCTTCCATTTGCACAAATAGTACTTCAAACATGCAAAAATTAGATAAAATATTTGAAAAGGCACCTTTTTCCCCAAACAACATGGAAATGTTCGAAAATGCTAACTCACTTCCAAAAATGGGACACTTCCACTTTCTCTAACAGTACTTCATTTTCAGAAAAGAATGCCCCATTTTCACAAAAAATGCCCCCTTTTCAAACATAAATGCCCAATTTTCACAAAAGATGCTCCATTATCAAACAAAATATCCTATTTTCGCAAAATATGATGCATTTTCAAACAAAAATGCCCCATTTTCATAAACAATGCCTCATTTTTGAACACAAATGCCCCATTATTTAACAAAAATGCCCAGGTTTTGCAAAACAATCCCCATTTTTGAACAAAAATTTTCCATTTTCATCAAAACTGCTCAGTTTTCAAACAAAAATGCCCCATTTTTGCAAAAAATGACAACTATATGAGCAAAAATGACCCATTTTAACAAGAAATGCCCAATTTTCAAACAAAAATGACCAATTAAAAAAAAATTCTAAAAAATTCTATTTTCGTGCTTTCCCATAGGAAATAATGGGAAATTAAAAGTTTAATAACTTTTGAGCAGATTAATATTTTTTTTCACCAAACCTTCTAAAGGCGAATCAGTGACCACATCCTTCCCACCCTGAAAATGTCAGCCCACAACATAAAGCCACTTCTGAGATCCAGGATGGCAAAAAAGTCAAAAAATCTTGTTTTTTTTTTATTTTTCAACACTTTATATCTCATACACCTCTCAATGAATACTTACCACATTTGGCAGGTCAAGAGACCAGACCATAGAGATTATGCATTCCCCATTTTATGCAAATCCATTGAATGGCTCCAAAGTTATAAACCCTCAAAGTCTGAACTTTAGCATAGAAGTGCACTTTCACTCTAGCTACTGTATACTGGTGCTACTGCACCAGTATAATTAATAAATACCTATATATATATATATATATATATATATATTTTCAATGGGGTGGACATAAATGGATTGTGATAAATCCATTTATGTAAGTAACTGTGTGGATAAATTTAATTTATCCACACAGTTACCCATTTATCCACACGGTTACTCGTTTATCCACACTAACCATATTCAAATTCAAATAACTTTAAAATGAAAAAAGATAGCATGGTACTCTGAGCATGAAAATTGTTCAGCACAGAATTATCTACAAAATGAGGGGTGTTTCATATATAGATACCTTATAGATTTTTTATAATTAGTAAAATAACTGAAGAAAATTATATTTTTGTTCACTTTTTTGACAAACAAATGCAAACAACTTTAAAATGAAAAATGATAGCCTGGTACTGTGAGCATGGAAGTTGTTCAGCACAAAGAGATCTACAAAATGAGTGATGTTTCATTCAGAGATACCTTTTAGTTTCTTTATAATTAGCAAAAAAAGTTCCATGCATCCACCACCCTTTCTGTGAAAAGAACTTCCTCACAATACCCCTTAATCGGCCTTCCTATAATCTCATGCTGTGTCCTCTTGTCCTGCTATTTTTCTTATATTGAAACATGTTAGACTCTTTCACCTTGTTAATACCCTTAATGTGCTTGAATGTTTTGATCGTATCACCTCTCTCCCTCCTTTGCTCTAAGGTATACACATTGAGCTCCGTTAATCTATCCTCATATGTTTTCTTTTGCAGTCCCTGAACCATTTTGGTTGCCCTTCTCTGGACTGCCTCAATTTGGTTAATGTCCTTGTGAAGGTGTGGCCTCCAGTACTGCATGCAGTAATCCAGTTGGGGCCTAATCAGTCTCTTGTAAAGAGGGATTATTACCTCCTTCTTCCGGCTTGTGATCCCCTACTAATACACCCTAACATCCCCCTAGCCTTACCTACTGCTTTAGTGACCTGCTTGGATGATTTCAAGTCATCAGTGATGATGATGCCCAAGTCTCTTTCTTCCCTTGTGACTGCCAGCAACTCCCTTCCCAGCCTATAGGTGGCTTCAGGGTTTCTCATCCCTATGTGCATGATCTTGCACTTCTTTGCATTAAACCCCAGTTGCCACTCTTCCGACCATTTTGCTAGTTTATCCAGATCTCTTCTCATTCTGTTCACCCCATTTAGATCATCTAGTCTGTTGCAGATCTTGGTGTCATCTGCAAACAGACAAACCTTACCCTCCAGTCCATCAACAATGTCCCTAATAAAAGTATTGAAGAGGACTGGCCCCAGAACTAATCCCTGAGGTACCCCATTTGTGACTTGCATCTCTTCTGACTGTATACCATTTACCACCACTCTCAGTTTTCTAGTTTTCTGCCTGTCAACCAGTTTGCCACCCAGTTGACCAACTTCTGACCCACCCTGAGCCTACCCAGTTTATTAATCAATCTTCTATGTGGAACAGTATCGAAAGCTTTGCTGAAGTCAAGGTAGGCGACATCAGCTACTCCCCTTTGGTCCATCACTCTGATTACCCAGTCAAAGAAATACATGAGATTAGTTTGACAGGACATTCCTTTTGTAAACCCATGCTGTCTTGGATCCTGTGCTCCTATGGATTCCAGGTGTTGCACTATCCTTTCCTTAAATAGTGCCTCCATAATCTTGCCCACTACTGAGGTAAGACTGACTGGTCTGTAGTTCCCTGCCTCCTCCCTGCTACCATTCTTGTGGAGCGGGATCACATGAGCCCTTCTCTAGTCTTCTGGGACCTCTCCTGTGCTCAGAGACTCACTAAACAGTTCTGATAATGGCTCTGCTAGTTCCACCTTTAGCTCCTTTAGTACCCTGGGATGTATGCCATCAGGTCCCATTGCCTTGTCTACCCTGAGCTGATTGAGCTCTTGTAGGACCCTTTCTTTTGTGAAGGGACTAGTGCACACCTCCCTCCCTCCTGTGTCCATGGTGCTGAGCTGTGGGTCCTGCACTACCTTCTCTTCAGTAAATACTGAGCAGAAGTCTCTATTAAGGATAGGACCACTGTATAATATATATATATATATTTTTTTTTTTGCAAAAAAGTACCCTGCACTCCTACTGTGACATATGTATACTGTTCTACTATCTGGATGTACGGATGGGAGCGCAGGGTCCTGTTGTACTAGCTGGATGGAGGGATGGAGTGCAGGACCCTGTGCTCCCACAGTGAAATGAGGATAAAATTATAAAATCTGAAAAAGAAGGGAAATTCATTCCAAAAACTTTGCTAATGCATCACTTAGGGTGAATACCATAGCAACAAAAGCAGGAAATGAGGTCTTAGGTTTTCAACCTAACACCCCCACCCAGGGTTCCACCCTTTCAGCACCCCACCACTCCACCCACACACCAATACGGGGATATGCCATGGGGTCGTCATGCCTAACTCTCACCCCATTGTCCTATACTGTAGTGTGTAAGCTTGTTTACATGTGGAATGGGGTGAGAGTTGGGCCTGATGACTCCATGGCACACCCCACGCCTGTGGGTGTGTGGAGGGTAGAGGGTGGGGTGGGATGGTAAGGGTGGGAACCTGGGGTGGGGCATTAGGGTTGGAAACCCTAACACCTCATTTCCCTACATTTGTTGCTATGGTATTCACCCTAACTGATGCATTAATGATGTTTTTGCAATGAATATATATATATATATATATATATATATATATATATTATTATTATTATTATTATTATTATTATTATACTGGCCCTACTGGGCCAGTATAGTTAGGGTTGCATGGCCACTTCTACATTAAACCCCAAATTTTGCACTTTAATAACTTTGCCACTCTGCCACGGATTTACCTGAAATTCTGCATGCACAGGCTGGTACCATAAGTCTCTGGCTCTGGCAAATTGTGTTATGGTCAGATAAGCAGTTGCAAATCTGCGGAGCAGCTAAAAATGCAAAAAAAATTGGGGGTTTGAGTGCTTCTTTTCTCGTGGCTGCAACCCACAGAATTTGTCCGTTTGGTCTGAAATCTTCAGGGAAGATGCAGTCTGGGCCACTGATGTGCCTTTCGAAGATTTGGTGAACAAATATTAAACTGTTCAAAAGTTATTCAAAAAACGAATTTCCCATTATAGGTAAAAGGAAAAAAATATTATGTGTCTCTCAAAAGCTGCCGCCACTACATTTTACTGTTGCAAATGGCCCTCTTACTGTCATGCGGTGGCCATCTTGTTTTCAGTTAGCAAAGAAAAAATGCCTGTTTTTTTTTAGTTTGGGACCCCCTAGGCAAATGCTAACTGTTGTGTTTACCTAGTCGGGTCCTGAGGATGACAGCCCTACCTTTTTCGGGGGGAACCTCCCCCCCAGAAATGCCATTTTAAAAATTGGTGCCCCAGTACTGTTGCAAATGGTGACAGAAACAGCCGCGACACTTTCACAAATCACAAAAGTGTTGTGCTATTTTTGTGAAACTGTCACAATTTGTGACAGTACTTTGCCCAAAAACCTGCAAATCTTTGTCATCCCCTGCAGCAACACGGTTGGGGCGTTTGGGCTGAAATTTGCAGGGTGGCAAGCCTAGGTCCCACAGATGTGCCTTTTAGTAGTTTGGTCCCAAAACATTCAACAGGCCCATAGTTATAGTGTTCCAAATTTGAGAAATTTCCCATAGGATAACATTGTGGTGCCCGTGGCGCCTTTTTGTGTCCATATCTCGAAAATTAAGTGAGATATGAATCTTTCACTACCCACAGCTTAGATCACCTAGGTGATCTAAGCTAGAAAAACAAGTTTGGAAATCATTGATTACACCTGCAGTGGAATTTGTTTCATTCTTGCTACGGTTACGGAGATATTGGCAAAAATGTGGTACATGGGTAACTTTGGAGTACTATGGCACTGCTGTATGGCTCTGTACTTATGTGTATGTGAGAGCGTAGGGCCCGCGCTCCCACTACCACATATCAGTTACCAGTTACATTACACTTTCTCAAAAAGAAGGGAAATTCATTGCAAAAAACTCTGTTAATGCATCAGTTAGGGTTTATTGCACAGCTACAAAACTTTGGAAATGTGGTGTTAGGGTTATACCCCTACCACCCCACCCCCACCCCAATTTTCCACACACCAACAGGCATTGGGGTGTGCGTTGGGGTCGTCAGGCCTAACTCTCACCCCATTCTCCTATACTGCACCACCTCAGCCTGTTTACACATGGAATGGGATGAGAGTTAGGCCAACGACCCCGACACACACCCCGATGCCTGTTGGTGTGTCGTGGGTGGGGGAGGTGGGGGGTGGTAGGGGTGTAACCCTAACACCATAGTTACAAACTTTTGCTGCTGTGCTATCAATCCTATGGTGAGCCATTGTGGCCATGTGGCCAAACTCTCACCACATTCCATGTGACATGCTAAAGTAAAGGAGAATGGGGTGAGATTTAAACCTCATGATCCCAATGGCACACCCTGGCATCTGTTAGTCTGTGAAGGATGGGGGTGCGGGGTGTGTTGGGGGGATTAGGGGCTCAATCCTAATGTTTCATTTCCTGACTTTTCACTTTAACCCTAAATGATGCATTAAACATAGTTTTTTGCCAGGAATTTCCTTACTTTTTGAAAAAGTGTAATATAATTAGTAAAATCATGTATTGGTGGGAGCACAAGGCCCCCACCAACTAGTCAATATTTGCATTACAATATGCATCTATGGGAGCGCCGTCCTTCTGAGCCGTACTCCCATTTATGCAAAGCTACAGAGCCATATAGGCCACCAAACCCTTTTAACAGTAATTTGCAGATATCTTGCAAACCGTAAGAGCTAGAAAAAAATTCAAGAGTCATTACAATTGTGACAGAGAGTACTTCACACAGCATTGAAAGACAGTACTCATATCTCACATCGTTTCCGAGATATGGGCACCAAAAAGCACTGGACAGGCACTCTTTAAACCCTTGTGACAGTTATTTTGCACTATCTCATGAACCGTGCAATGTACAAAATAAATTCCACTGCAGGCTTACTCTAGGATTTTAAATATTTTTCCAGTTGCTTAGATCACCTTAAGGTGATCTAAGCCACCAGTAGGGAAAAGTTTGTATCTCGCTTCATTTCTGAGATAACAGCACCGAAAGTTGTAACGCAGACCACAGTGTAATCCTATGGGAAAAATGTTAAATATGTCATTGAATACCTCTGCAACCAATTAATTCCCCAACACCTAAACATAGAATTTGATGGCAGATAAGGACTGCTTGGCTCACCCAGTCTGCCCATTTCCCTACGTAATGGATAAGCTGCAGATCCTAGTTAACCAGCAGCCTACTTCTTCCTACCCCCACCCCCTAGAATTGCCTTATGACTGTCCCATGCATGCTTGAATTCCACCACTGTTTTTGACTCCACTCTATGAATTATGTAAATAGCATAACTCACATCTCTAGGACATCCCCTCAGCACCCTGCAAATTTCAAGTAAAAAGACCAAACCGTTATGGAGATATGGTTGTCCCAATTTGGGCCATCTGATCTTCCCTAGGGACATCTGGTCTTTCCCATGGACATTGCAAAATATGCATATACATTTTCCTATAGGATATAATGGGAACTTCAGATTGTAATAACTTTTAAACAGATTAATATTTTTCACCAAACAAATGCTGACATTTTCCTTGGCTCAAGCTTTTTCTACATTCCAAGTTTTGGGCCAATAGATGACACGGTGTCCATGCAGTGACACAGACAGAAAATGCTCAAATGTGGTGAAAATAGCATTTTTTGGCACTTCGCTGTGCAGAAACCATATGTCTGCCTGAAATGCAACTTGGCAGATCAAGTAATCTAGCATACCAGACCATGCATTCCAAATTTTATACAAATCCATTAAACGGTTGAAAAGTTATTAACACACCAAATTTGAGGTTTAACATTAAAGTGCCTACTCAACCCTAAATATAGGGGTGTGACTGCACCCCTATAATAATTCCCCAACACCTAAACATCAGAATTCACATCTCTAGGGCATTTCCTCAACACCCTGTAAATTTCAAGTAAAAAGACTAAACCAGTAATGAGACATTCAATCCTAAAGTTTTTACACCTTTAAAAATTGTTCAGCTGTGAGATAGCAAAATCTTCAGTTGTGAGAAAATCTTCAGCTATAAGCATGCAAAGTCTTCAGCTGTGAGAAAAGACCAAATGGCCAGATTGCCATTCTTCTTTTGCAAAATATACATATACATTTTCCCATAGGGTATAATTGGAAATTAAAAGTTTAATAACTTTTGAATGGATTAATATTTTTTCACCAAACCAATGCTGGCATGTTCCTTGGTCGAAGCTCCTTCTATGTCCTATGGCAAAAAGTGAATTTTTTGGTGCTTTGCTACACAAAAACCATATGTCTGACTGAAACGCAACTTGGTAAAACAGAAGATCTACCATACCAGACCGTACATTCCAAATTTCATGTAAATCTGTTGAACAGTTGCAAAGTTATTAACGTACAAAATTTGAGGTTTAACAATAAAGTGCCTACTCAACCCTAAATATAGGGTGCACTACCTATAATATATTATATATATATATATATATATACATATATAGACACACACACATATGAAATGCCAGAAGAAACCAGGTCTATCGAGTCTGCTCGTTTATGCAGCTAGGCCATCAACCTGCATTTGCCCTTCCCCTTAGTAACCCCCCTCACTTTGTCCTACCCCCTCTTAAATCTCCCCACCATTTTACATGATAACACTTCCTCTGGCACAGTATTCCACTTGTCCACCACCCTTTCCATGAAAAAGTGCCTCCTGATTTCCTTCCTGAATCTCCCTCTCCAATCTTGGTCAATGTTCTCGTGTCCTTCCCCCTTCTGATCTGAAGGATCCATTCCATACTAGTCTTGTTTATTCCCTTTAAGTATTTTTTTTTTGCACCTCCCCTCCTCCCTGGCTGACCACTCCTTTTTTAAACTTAGTTGATTCAGGTATAGCAATCACAGTACTTGGCAATCGATTCAAAAATGCTATTGTATGCATTGTAAAAAAAAAAATTATCTCATTACGGCTGTGTAGGCGGACCCTGCAGCCATTTTGCAGTAGCTCAGAAAAAACGAGCTACTGAATTCAGACCTTGGAATGCTTTAATTTTGGAGTTTCAGAATGATACTTCTGAAACTCCAAAACAGTTGGAAGCAGTCCACCAGAGGAACACTATTTGTCTGCTTGTTTTTGAATACTTGCTGTACCCTCAGTGAACAGCCATCACCACTAAGTAACTTTGGTCACTTTGCAGGGCACTTTTTTCTTTTCGCTGCTAATTAACTTTTGATAGCAGACACTTTGCAGGGCACTTTTTCCTTCCACAATAGCAGCATCGGGATTGACGGGCGCCATTCATAAGATGGCCACAAACTCAGACTGCGCATGTGCACTACGTGCGTATGTAGTCAAGTCATCATCACTATCTACGAATGGCATATCCGGTGCCATGCTGAAAAACTACTGTCTGCTGTGGCTTCACAGCCATTCTAGACAGCTACACTATGCCACTGCTCTGAAAAGCTCTGCCACTGCACCAGTTTCCCTATGTGGGGCAGTTCAATATGCATTGCAGCCTCTGTCACTGTGTTTCTTTAAATACTAAGCCAGGAGCAGTTCGGGGGAAGCAGCAGTTGTGGAGTTAGTTAGGTTTTGTGATAGCGTGTCTGTCTGCGATATGGAAGGTGTCTAGTACTGAGCAAAAAACTATCCCTCAGTTCATCAGGTAGGTTTGTGTTTGGATTATACATTCATGGGGACAGATGTCACAGGAACTCTTGTTAATTACTGAAGCAGGAAATGAGCTTAGAAAAAGTAATAGAGACCCGATACTGTGTTTATCAATACATTCCTTGCTTAAAGAGATTTTTGGATATGCATGTTCTTATCTGATCAGGATCAAGTTATCTGCAGGACTTGACACATGACCTGTGAGTCAGGTCTGGAGTCCTTTAGAGAGTATCGGCTACAGGCTATAAATGTTTTCTTATCACAGTGAGTGGGGGCCAAGGTTCAAAGTAGGTTACAGTCTGGCATCTGAAACTGATTCCTGAAGGTGTATTGAAGTTAAGCAAGTCATCTTGGTAAGAGCTTCTCCGTACTAGAAGGTGAAGGGCCCTCTCCACCACAGGAGAGAAAAATCACACAAAGCCTTGCCCATTTGAGCTGTGCTTATACTGCTGTTTGTGTGTGTGTATGGTTTGACAACCCAGTGTTGTACATATAGTTTTAGGTAAGGAACAGAAGACGACTTAAAATCATTTGTGGACAGTGCTACATAGCCTGTCCATCAATCAAATGTCAAGGCTTGCCCTTTCCAGCTTCTGTATATAAGGTCTGGCCATGGAATTGAGGGTTACATGTTGTTCAGAGGCTGTTTCTTCTTGCTGGGTCTGTTAAGGATAAAACTCAGGCTGTCCTGCTTTCAGATAGAGACTCATACAGTGGGGATGATTGGACTGTCTCAGCCCCAGGCATGACATATGCTACTTCCCATCACTTAAAAAAAATCATTAAAAAATAAAACACTTTTGAATAACCAAAAATACATTTAATTCATTTCTTTATATATAACTAATTATGACATGAATTTCAATACCTGTAAACCACAGAATGATTTTTCTATCTGTCTCCAGTCAGATATACACTTTAACCTGCTGAATCTAAGGCCCTATTCACATTATAGCACGATAAGGTAAAACGTTTTTTAACATTAATTAAGCCTTACCATGCTATAGGGCTCGCACTGTCTGTTCCATTTTTTTAAATCGTGTCACATCTATCATGCTGTGTAGCTCAGACTGTTAGAAGTATTCCAGGTCTGTGTGGCATGGTGCAGTAGCGTGTTTCACCTGAACTGCTTAGACAACACGGATCGAACCTAACACGGACTAACCAGAGATACTGTTCACAATGTGAGTTAAACCGATTTCCTTACTCAAACATTTTAACGAACCGTGCTATAGCCTAGGTCCAATCAGGGTTTTAGCACTGTTTGTTAAAATGTGTCTCAAAGTGAAATAGATGCAGATGGGAAAGGTGCTGGCACAGATCGGAAATGGTTCAACGCCCCAGAACCGTTTCAGACTGCCCAGTGTGAATGGTGCCTAAAGTGATGCATTGAAACTACACATAAGAAATTGTTTGGTCAATTTTATTGTTTTAAGATATTGAAACAGTGTGACATGAGAGAGAGAGAGAGAGAGACAGAGAGACAGAGAGACAGAGAGCGGAAGAAGAAGAAGAAGAAGCTGGTGTCATACGCTGTGATCACAAAGGATGCAGATTATCACTCTTGTGAGAGTGAACACAAAACTGTGAACAAAATAGAAGGGGTTAAAAACATAGCTTATTCACACTGGATTTGTTTTCAAGGATGTACATAGATTAATACAGTAAAATGATGTAGACGTGAGAAAATGCCTGCATTACTTATATAATTGCAGTAGAAGATCCTGTCGTAACAAATACAGGTTAATAATGTGGGGTGGTAATTTCTTTTTCTTTTACAAGTAGTGCACTGGTAATTCAGTGTAAAGCCAATCACAGTACCTGTTTAGTAAAACAAACGTGGCAGTAGGTGTGACTGGCATTGTACGTCCTGTGTTGGTGGGGGAGACAACAAAACAGCCCCAGCTGCCAGGGAGGCGATGGAGGATCTCCAGTGGCCCAGCCAACATGCCCACTGCCAGCCCTGACTTGACTTTCCATGGACCCTGCCTCCTCCCGTAAGGGGGGCAGTGGGAGAGGTGGGACCCAGCTCCCAATTCCTCAGTCAGGGAAGGGGTTCAGGTGGGCGGTGGAGGCAAGGTCAAGTGAGTCTGCCTGAGAATCACCCCTGCCAGCTGGTGAATAAAAGTTTTTTTTTTTTTTAAATGTAAACTGTCAGTTCTACTGGTAGAACTCTCCTACAGTAGTCAATGCAGAAAAATAACAGAGATGGTGTAACTGTCATACTGTTTTTAAAGAGGTGGTGGAGCAGAGTTACAGTGGGCTCTTACCTAATTTAACCTCAGGATGCAACAGAGGCTGCCTATAATGGCTTCTTGGCAATGGATTCTTACTGACATCTATAGAATGGAATGGATCACAGCCTCCCTGCTAGGCCAAGTGCCACAGTTCCATGTCAAATGGCAAGGGTGGATCTCTGATTGCCAGCACCCTAGTTAAATATATATTCCCTGGTGTCCAGTGGCAACCCCCGCCCTCCAATTGCCATCTCCATAGTTAAATAAATATTCCATAGCATCTTGTGGTACTCTCACCCTCTGATCACTGACCCCATATATACCTACCCATTCCCTGTTGTCTAGTGGCACCCCATGCCCTCTGATCACCATACCCAGTATAATTCCATCAGTCTCTGGTATCCAGTGGTTACCCCCACCCTCTGATTGTTTGCCGTAGACCAAAACTTGCATTCCCTTGTGGTTAATTGTACCTCTATCCTCTGATCGTGCACTGCAGTTTAGTAAATGAAGTCCCTGGTGTCTAGCAGACCCCTGGTACTGCCCACTTCAGGAACACAACCCCGCTGTCCCCCCCGTGCCATGATTGCTACTGCTATAGGGGCCTATATAGCGACTGGAACAACTCTCCTCTCACCTCCTTGGCCAGTTGCCGTATGGAATGTCAGGGAGTGCACCCTAGGTACTGTATAGGACACATGCCCTCTGTATTGTACAGGGAATGTGCAGCCTGTGAACTGCCTTTTTCTGTACAGTACACAGGCTGCACACTTCTTGTACAATACAGAGGATGCACACCCTGTACAGTACTTAGGGCTCACTCCCTGACATTCCATAAGAAGGCCTGCTGAGGAGGTGAGAGGAGGGCTGTGCTGGTTACTGTATGGGCTCCCCAGAGCACTGGTGATTATGGTAAAGGGGGAGGGTGGCAGGGTGGTGTACCGGTGTGGGCTGTGCGTGGGGGTGGGTCGCTAGGTGACAGGACTTCATTTACTAAACTGCTGTGAATGACTGGAGGGTGAGAGAGACCATGGGACACCAGGGACTGGTAGACTTATACCAGGGACAGTCATTGTAGGGTGGGAAGTGCCCCTGGACACCACAGAATATGTATTTAACTATGGGGCTGGTGATCAGAGGGTAGGGGTGCAACAAGATGTCAGGGAATATATATTGATCTACAGGGACGGTGGTCAGAATACAGCAAGTACCACTGGATACCAAGGAATATACATTTAACTACAGAGACAGTGTTCATGGGTGGGGGTGCTACTAAACACCAGGGAACAGGGGTCGAGATAACCACCTGTCTGCCTATCCCATACACCCAGTTTTTACCAGGGACAGTTGGTTTCATTTTTCTGCCTGTCCCTGGGACAGGCACTGGAAGAAAAAGCATTAATGGACACTAAGACCCTGGAGATACCACCACCTATAAGGTTGAGCTTTGAGCATCCCAACATGGTGATATCTTATGTTGAGAGATGCCCATTCAATCCAACATCCTATGATGGGCTGTTCTGCACAGTTGGGGGTTTCATCAAGCAGTTGAAATGAAATTGTGCTGCAGTTGGAGTAGGCTGCAGATGTGTTTCTTCTCATCGCGCATGAGCAGTTGCTCATCTTCCTTTTGCTTTCTGTACTTCAATTCTTCATGTGCTGCTCCTCTGGCAGCAGACCAAGACTATTCTTGTTTACAGGCAGCTGTTTTAACAATGCAGATTAGAAATCCTTTTCAGGGATGCTTGCTAACAAAGAGGGGCCTGGGTAAGGTTAATCAAATGCTCTTGCCAAGGCTAGAAAACAGTATATGACAGCACTTTTCAGGGCAGTCAAAGCAGAGAGAGGGGATGACTCAGTATTTAGAAATTAGGAGAGGAACTTAAAGGCCTGAGACAACCACATAAAACCCCCTGTCAGGGCAGGAAGGACTCTAGAGACAGGAGGTGGAAAGGCTGGTTAAAAGCCTTTGTCAGAGCTGTCCCTAAGGTGCAGCGATAGCACTACCACTCATGATGTGAGCGACCCGGGTTCGGGAATGAGTCTAGGTTATTGGGGGCCAACCGAGGAGAGGAGGATTGAGCATCCAAGGGGAAGCTGTCCTCCTATGGGGAGGGAGGGCTGTCACACTGCTCTGACCCTGCTAACTGTGAATGCATGAGTGGCAGTGCAAGAACATCATTGTTGGGAAAGGGAGAATGTCATTAGACACTTAGCTGAGACATTTGTCAGCATGTCAACAGCCTGGAGGTTAGTCCTTCTTGCCAGCATCCTTAGGGGAGGGGCCACAAGGGGGAAACTAAGGGGGAAATCAATGCCAGGCTCTTTGATGGTCCACCGTAGGGCAGGGCCAGATAGGCAGATATATCTGCCACCAGCAACAGTAATGGAATCAAAAACTATGTTAAAAAAAAGTATTTGCTAGTGTTACTAAGTAGGGGTATCCTGTGATAAGTGTGTCTGCTATTGAGTGCTTACAAAAGGGTGACTCAAAAGTGGTGTCTGTTCACAGGGCTACTGGACAGGGGGTTAAATATGACTATAGCAACATCCTGTCGCTATATGTACATGCACACGGGGGGGGGGAGGGAGCGCGTTGGGCTGAAGGGGAGGGAGGGTTTGTGAAGTGTAGCGTGGTGGTGGGCTGCCGAGCTGGCCATGTGGCATGGTGGGTTAATGGCAGGCTAGGGTTGGGAGGATGCCGGGTTCGATGCTGGGCACGTCAATATTTTTGCACTGGTCCAGGATTTTGTAGGTTTTTTTGTTTTCAGCCCCCAACATGTACCCCCCCTGAAGTTGAGAATTCTTTAGAAGGGGGTGCCGGGGGTGAAGCCCTCAATGGGGGGGGTGCGGATAAACAAAAAAGCCTATTTTTGTCACCCTTTTGGTTTGTGCCGCCATTGTGTACATCGCCGAAATTGATTGTCGCCGATGTATACTCGCCCTAATGACGATCGCCTTTCCGCGATCACCGTTATCACATAGAACTCTAAGTAGGGGGGATCTATGCAGAAGCAGAGGAAGCTGATCGAAATTTTGGGGCAGAACAGAAGGGAATTAATTAAGCACCCTCATCAGGGCTACTACAGAGCAGGAGGGGGAAGTAAATTAAAAGCCCTTATCAGGGCAGTGAACTGGCAGTGCGCTTAAGTTCTTTTCAGGATCATGTACCAGCCAGTGGGTAATAATTAGTAGCCCTTTTCAGGGCACCTTACAATGGGCACTATCAGTTACTAAGCTATTTTCAGTGCACTGTTCCAGCCAGGGGGGCACACTTATTATTAGCTGGTATTTTGAAATAGAAATGTAGAATTAGTAAAGAAAAAATTAACAGGACAGGTACAAATTCTGCAGGACAGTCAAAATAAATATTGCACTTGTCCCTTGGACTATCATCTACAAAAAATTATTTCTAGCTCTACTAGGGAATGTATATTGAACAATGGGGACATCAATCAGAGGGTGAGGTATGCCACTGGACACCAGGGAATGGGTATTTTCATATGGAGATGGGCGATCATGGTGGGGGGGGCAGTTGCAGGGGCACAAACCTGCTGCCGCTTCCCATACACAACATAGAGGAAAGAAGATAACATAGATCAGTCATGTAAAATAAGTCTGTGTTGGCATTGAGATGTTGCCTTGACAGCTGCCCACCTGGAGTGCAAAGATCCAGAGGTTTGTGATTATCATGATATCATCGAGATGCCAACACAGGATTGTCTGTGTATGCTGGGACCATACAGTAGCCAGCATTTTTGAAGCTGAGGCAAAGCACAGGGCAAAGTCCCATACCGGGAGCAAAGTTGCCTGACATGAGCAAAGTGCTGTAATGGAACAGGTGCAGAGTCAAGTTTGCACATGAAAATTCTATTCTGTTATACCCCCATGGGAATTCAGGGTAATTTTATTTCTATTTATTTATTAATGGTATCAGAATTACAAACCTTTGAGTCATAGACTCATTTACAAAGGCTCCATGTCACAGTTGGTTGCAAGATAATAAGATATTGCTAAGGACTAAACATACAGCAAGAATTAAGATTTCTTACACAGGCAGGTAGCTATTGAAAGCAAAAACAGAAAACAACCAAAATTATAAATAGTTACGGTAGACATACAATCAAACAACTAAAAGAGGGATTATACACAGTCCAGGGATAGGAGGGGAACCATGGAGGGCAAAGTAGGCAGAAGTCTCTTTTCAGCAGGTGGGCCATTGCCAGTAACAAGCAAGTGACTTATTGACATGGGAGGGCAGACCGCAACTAGGGGCATTTACATTTGCGGGAGGTGGGGAGGTGGTGCCGGAGTGTATTCTTGAAAAGCCCAAACCTGAGCTCAGAGGTGATAGCCGCAGGGAGGGATTTAAACCAAAATGGGGCTCGATAGTAAAAAGGATCTCTGGGCCAGTGTAATCCTGGCTCTGGGTATGTGGAGGGACGATTTGGAAGAGTTGTTGGTGGAGTAGTGGGTAGAGGTCGGATAAATATGGACAGTCCTGGGGTTGCCAGATCTGTAATGGTGGGGGTGGAGAGCATGTCCAGAGGATTGCAATGGCAGCAGTAGATAAAAGGGAGTTAGAAGTCATTGTCCATCTGAGGATAAATGACCTGCTAAGGGACAGGGTAGGGATGGTGCAGGGTAACATCAGGGAGTTGGGGAGGGTCCGTAAACAGATTGCACACATGGTGGCTTTTTCCAAGGTATTACCTGTGTACAGCCAGGGAGATGCAAGGCTACAGTACTCTGTACCACTGCATTTAATGTCTGGTTGAAGGCATGGTGCATGGAGGAGGGCTTTGGCTACATCAGGGACTAGGGGCCAGTCTGAGAGAATATGGAACTCTATAATGGAGGTGGAGTACATCTTCTGGGAAGGTGGCCACGGTCAGTGGTGGGAGGTTTAAATGCTACTTGGATGAGCATTAAAGCTAGCTGAGAGGAAGGCAGAAATACAAAGGAAGGCACAAATTATTCCCCCCCCCCGACCTCAATGATGGAGTAACACGGAGAGCTGGCTGATCAGTGGGGGACCATTCCTCTAGGGCATTGGCTAAGAAAGGCAGGGATGGGGTGAGAGACAGTAGAGGATTAAAGGACGCAAGGAGGGAGGAAATTAAAAAGTTAGGGGGAAAACACAATCAGTAATAGGAGGGGGAAACAGGGCAGCAGGTGGGGGTGAAGGAAGGTGTGGAGAGCCATGTGTGCCAATTCGAGGAGTCTTGTAAACAAATTCCAGACCTGGAAGTCACCACGGTGGAGGCTGACCTGGATTTAGTAGTCAGTATGGAGTTATACTGCACTAACCAGTATGTCTGGGATATGGCCATATCAGACTGCTCTATGTTCAGGAGAGACAGGGCAGGGAGACAGGGAAGTGGGGTTGTTCCATATGTGAGGCATTGAGTCAAGTCCATGGAGCTACAGGGGCACCAGGAGCAAAAAGCAAAAAAACGCTGGAGGTGTAACGAGTCACTCTGGAGACAGCTTCGGGGGCTGCTGTCCACACCAGGGTAGTGTACAGGTCTTCAGTACAGGAAAAGGAGTTGGATATCCATCATTAGCATCGTAAGTAAGATGGGAATTTAGGCTAGATGGCTACTTCATCCTGTCAGGTGTAGATTGAAGCCTTCCAACTGCAGTTTCCGTAAGGAGTAGGGCCATCCTTGACTCCTTATGAGGGGCTTGTCTCAGGCATCTAGTCAAAGAACCCACTAGGGACAGGGTAATGCTGGATCTGATGCTTCAGACCAGGACAGAATTGCAATCATCACAGTGGGCAGTCCCCTAGGTGCCGGTGATCACTGTACAGTGTGGTTTAATGTTAAGATTGGAACAGAGGCTTAACTACATGAGGACTAGAGTCCTGGACTGTAGGAGGGTGGATTTTAAGGAAATGGGGGACTTGCTTACAAACTGCCTCAAAAGGGGAATGCCAGGGAGGAGTGAATGCTGAGTGGAGAAAAATAAGGGAGGGTATAACTAAAGCAGCTAACCTCTATGTGAAGGAAGTGAGTAAAAGCAAAAGGAAAGGTTTCAAACCTGCTGCCTCCCATGGAAGGCTGTTCCAGGAATCCACCACCCTTTCTGTGAAGAAGTACTTCCTCACATCTCACTTGGATCTACCTCCTTCCAGCTTCATATCATGACCCCTTGTTCTACAGCACCTTTTTCTCTGAAACATATCTCCAGACCCTCCAGTATCTTATTAACCCACAAGAGGTATTTAAAGGTCTCCATAACATCCCCACTCTCCCTTCTCTCCTCCAGGGTGTTCGTATTGAACTCTTTTAGTCTCTCCTCATAGGGTTTCTGATGCAGACCTTGCACCATTTTGACAGTTCTCACCTTTCTTCTTACCGCTTTCTACTTTTTCCAGTTGCTCCCACTTCCACACCTTTCTCCATTGACTATTACTTTTTCTCCCTTCTTCCTTTACTAATGCCTTGCTTCCTTAATTAACTTGCATCCCGGTGGAAATCTCTCCCTTTGGGTTCTCTCTACTCTCTATCTCAGCTTGTGGTGTCCCACTTTCTGCCTCCCCTGTTTCTTCCATCACCCCCCACACTGCTACTTTACATGTCCATCGAAGTAACATTCAAATTGTCCACTGAAGCCTGTGGTTACCTTCTGGATGGTCCAAAGTCCCCAATGTAGACATACCTCTCCTCACTGCATCCATTCCTTCTACCAGTATTTGTTTATATTGTGACTTTTCTTTACGTTATAAGAGCATCAATGTTTAGACCTGCTATTCTGGCAGCTACAGTTTAAATCCCTTTTGGATGTTAAATATGAGCTTTTAATCTGAGTGTATGGTGTTAAAATATGTGTGTTTTCATTATATCTTTATTTGCACTGCTAGCATGTTTTACGCATACTTTGTGTTGTTATCATGTCTGTGAAGTTATTATGTCTGTGTAGGCTTTGGTATTAGGTGAGTTTACATTGGCTGATGTCATCAGGAGCTTTTTGTTCTTAAACCCTCTGATCTGTATCGCAGGGCAAGAGTGTCATGAGTGCAAGGTCAGCTGCCCTTACTAAACAGCCATCACAGTCAATAACATTACTCTGTGATGGCATTACAGGGCAGAGCATGCTTGCTGAGGTGCTCAGCTGTGCCATGTGGCCCATATTGCACTCAAGTCTGTCCATGGTTAAGAGGGACTTTACTTATTTTGTCCCTTCTCCATCCCGCATACAAAAGGTGCTTCCCATACATGAAGTGTGCTGTAAATTCACAGTAAAGCAAAGCCATAATATTCTAAGATGCTAAATGAAATACAAGTGAACACCATGGTTTTCACATTTGTTCTGCACTTGTTTCTCCATGTTTGAGGATTTTAAGTTGTTCCCCATATTTTGAGCATCTGTGTCCCTCATTTCAGTGACAAAAGGCTAAGAGGTATGACCCAGAGGCCAGCCCACCAGCGCAGCTGTAGAGCTACCACTTGTGATGCCAGCGACCCAGGTTTGGTAGTGAGCCCGGGCTTATGGAGGGCCTGCTGAGGGGAGAAGGCTTGAGCACCCAGCAGGCTGCTCTCCTCTGGGGTGGGGAGGGCTGCATGCTCCCGCTGCCATACCACCATCTAGGAGACCCCAGCTGGTGGTGCAGTTGGGGAGTAGCAGATTGGAAGGGGAGGATGTTGGCTGAGGAGAGGATCAAAGGGCATACCTCAACATGCCTTCATTTCCATGACCCTCCCTGTGTGCTGATGTCTATGGGATGGGACTAAAAAATCAGGAGAAAAACACCCTAGGCAGGCTCCTAGAGACAGGCCTCGGTGCCGCCAACTAGGAGGTTGGGAGGAGCTCTGATCTGTCTGTCCGCCTCGTCTCAGGTAAGGAGGGGGTTTGGGGATCCTCCTCCCCCCACCTGAGGGGTAATCCAGGGTGCTCAAGGATTGTATGGGTGGAAGCAGAGTGGGGAGCAATATCCTCCACCTCTGGACAGTAGGACACGATTGAGGACCTTGAGGAAAGGAGCCAGCGTGGGGCTACATAAATACAAGGTTAAAAAAGAGAGGTATGACCTTGCTTATGGATTTTAGACAGCACCAATCTCTGGTGCTGAATTAACTGTAAAAAAATACCAATGTGTCAGTTGCCTGTTTTGCATGTAGATAATTTTTGCAAAGGTTCATTCTGTGTGTACATATGTAGTGTCATTTTTTTTTTAGATGATGCATTACCAAACCACTGCATTGGTGTGTTTCTAGAAAATAATGCTATACATTATCAACTAAAGGCCAGAAAAACAAATACATTTATGCATGTGTTACGCAGCAGTTCCCCTACCCTCCCCATCTCTGGCAATGTTGTGCAAATGGGGATTTCTTGGGGATTTCATCATTGTGCACTGTGGCTTTAAGACTGCTCTTCAAATATGACGGAAAATAGGCATGTTTAATGTCCAGTGCACAGTCATCAAAAAATAATTAAATACATAACTGGCATTACTTCCTGGCTTAGATTGCACCCCCTAAAGAAGCCTTAGAGCAAGCAGAAGGGCTGGGGTCCTCAGCCTTTTTTGCTGGTTTGTCTGATTGTTCTGATGGAATACATAATGTATACTTAGCAGCACTCTCCTTGCTTGAGCTTTTTAGTTTGTCAGCAAGCATTGCTCCTCTGTGTGGGTTCTGGTCCAGTTGCTAGGAAAGTGTCTTGCTTAGGATGTGGGGCTGGTCCATCAGTGGGAAGGGTAATTCCAGGGTGTAGGGGTGGCACTTGCTTAGATGGTTGTCCACTAGTTGAGGCTTGTCAGGGCCATGGAAGGGTGAACTAGCTGCAGGAAGAGTGAGTGGTAGGGAGGCCATTGCAGTGCTTGGGAGGGGGGGAATCCAGCTGTGGATAGAATGATTTGCTGGGGAGGTTCGGAGGGGACAGCTGTAGAGATAGTTGTCTGTTGTGGGTAGCTTCTCTGTGAAATTGGGGAGGTGGTCCACTTGAAGGGAGGTTGCTTGTCATGTGGTTGGAGGCTGGACCAGATGCACAGAGTATGATTGCTTACAGAAAAGACTGATCCAGAAGCTGGGGGTGGTTTACCTCCAAGTAGGGTACTCAGTTTGGTGGGGTTGGTCCATAATTAGGACTGAAAAGAGTGGTCCATAGTTGGGGATCGATAGGTTGTTCTGTGGCACTGAAGGGCTGTCCACCAGTATTGAGTGTGGTTGACTGGGATGGGAGGCTGGTCCAGTGTCTGTGGGGATGGTCTAACTTTAGGTAGCTTGCCTGGGGAAGGTTGGTAAAATGTTTCCTTTTATATGTCAGGTTACTTTACCAAGTGTTACTTGAAAATCATCATGTCATTGTATAGTGTGCTTACACGGTTATCACAAAATACATGAGACTACTTTGCTGTCATGCATGCACATTTCTGCCTGAACTCACATAAAGGGGTTGAGGTGTCGGATGCCACGCCTTCTCCCATGGTGGCCACCCAGTTTTCCAAAAGCTGCAAATTCCCAGCAGAAGCCCAAGTGCTCATCATTTGCTAATTCTCTTTCATTCAACTTCATTTGCATGTATTCCTTCTTTCCCTTTCTCTTTTGCATATGCTAGGGTTTTGCCATCTCCACATGCTTTTGTGATACCCTTCCTACTTGTGGTGCTGTTTTTGCTACCACTTTACTGCACATTTTTAATTTCCAATGTTGTCACATTGCATTCTGTGCACTGTTCCATATTACCACACACTTACATTTTTGTGTTGCTTTGTTTTCCCTTCCTTGCATCTCCTCTTCACGATCATATCAGTGGTGAGGATGCTAAGCTCAGCAGTTCTTCTGTGCTGGGGAAGAGGTGAAGATCTGCTCAAGGAGCTCGGTGGTGGTGGTGGTGGGGGGGGGATCTACTGTAGCAGGCAATGGCAAGCTGAACTCGGAGGACTGTCATGGTGTTTACCGCTAATGTTTCCTCACTCGCAGTTTTACACCTGTGAGGTCACGTGACATCCACAAGGTTACATTCTGAGCCACTGACTGTGGTGGGATTTGAACCTGGGATAACCTACTTCCTGTTTGTAATAACTATTCTTGTCCAGCAGCTCTTGCATCTCTTGAACACTGTCTCCACTCTTGCCTTTTTCCCTTAGGTTCACCATTTTTTCCTTTTTTCCACAGGTCTGAAAGAACTCTGGTCCCAGTCTGACATGACATGGCTACCTGCATATCAGATAAGTACTGTTGCATATTTAACCTTCCCTATCAGTCTAATTGTGTTCCTAACGAACTATGGGTCCTTTATAACCCTATAGCTATTCTTCTTTTACAGGTACGACTGGACATTGTCTTATTACCCCAATCCCAGGCTCCTGGGATCCAGGTAAGACATCTGTTATCTATGCAAGGTAGTTAAGCTAAAATGCTGCAGCCACAACTGTGCTTTGTCTGTCTCCTTCTGCCATTTACATTGCCTATCCCCATTCCCTCTTGCATATCCCTATACCCCTTTGCATTGCCTATTCCTGTTACCTCATTTGCACCACCTGTCAATATTCCCTTGTTTGCATTGCCTCTTTCTGTTGCCTGACCCCTTTGCTCTATTGCATCACTGTTCCATGTTATCTATTTTGCATTGCCTGTCTCTATAGACCTAATAAATTGTCTATCTCCATTTATCCACATTGCAGTTCCTGACTTTCCCTATAACCTCCATGCACTGCCTATCTCCATACCTGCCTTTGAACTGTATGTCTGTATAGACCCCTAGCATTATCTAGCCCCATCATGCCTAACAACTGTCCCTGATTTTGCCTCAAAATTTTACTCTGTCCCTCATATAATTTGTGTTTTTGAAATGGAACAGTGGGGGCTGTAAGCATAAAATAATGTCAAGCATTAGTCTTACAGACTTGTTCCTTTTTAGAAAACACATCTTACACTAATCCCCTTATTCTATCAGCTTTCTGAGTGAATAGTACCAATTTTTAAGATGTCCCTGATTTTTTAAGCCATGCCCCTAATTTATGAAGCAAGACATTGAGAGGTATGATTCTCCACCATCAAAAATATTAAGAAAATTACATTTATTTTACAGTGCATATCATTGCATCTAAGAAACAAACTCTGGCCAGAGGCAAAAGGGCTACAGGAGAGGAATCTGAGTTAAAAATGTTTAAAATAATTTGTTTTCAATGTTTTTACACCACATGTTCAACACAGCCTTATGTTGACCCTGACTCATAAAGAAAGGTAGAGAAAACATTCAACTCCTGGCCTAAAGGTGTTGTCGTGCAGGGACTGCAAAATCAACTTTTGGGCTACAAACTCACATTTTGGGCTGGAGTTGAAAAATGACAGCTGTCACATTCATGAGTTGCTGTAACGAAATAGCAATGTTGAAAATTTGTGGTAAATATAATGAATGTTACCAAAGTTATGAGCCCGCATTTGCAAAATTCAACATAGCCTCATACTGTAACTTAATATGTGAACATTTTAGAATCATAGAACGCAAGAATGCGCAAAGTATAATACCACCCCATAACAAGGGATGAAGTGGTATTTCTATTAGGAAAGGGTGTGCATACTGTGGCAGTGTATATGTACTGGACCACTGGATGAGGAGGGGGATCAAGGATGTTCTACAAACTGAGGAGGGTGTCATCAGATGGAAGGGGCTGGGAATATGCATAACTATTGTAATAGGATGGGGGGGCCTTGGGATGACTTTAATCAAAAATACCATACCCCACACACAAAGGGTAAGGAGAAAGAGCATGAGTGAATTATCTATACCCATCAGACAAACACATAGAGTGGAGTCAGAAATACAGATGGACACACAGGTAAGACAAAATGCTTAATTTTCAATGTTTTACTGCATTTGCTTGATTTATAGTCTGGTATTACTTACCTAAAGTATTAATGCCCCTTGTCCCCTACCCCTGCCTTTTCCAGACACTGAAACTAGATGAAGGATATCACTCACCACTCGTCTGATAGAGACACTTGGAAATGGAAAAGGGCCTCTCAAGTCACCTGTTCCACAAAATGTCTATGACAGGTGCACATGTAGCAATAACAGTGCAGAACAGAACCTGTACATTTGGGGTGGGATATTCAGACTGCGCCACAAAGAAGCACAATAGCAGGAGCAGGTGCAAGTGCAGTGCGCCCCTGCACAACACGTCCGATATTCAAACACAGTGCAGGCCAAGGTGCGCTTGCACAACACAGCTGAATATCGTTCCAACTGCGCCATGGCTTAACCAGGGATGCGTAGTGGAGCAGGGCCAATGTACAGTAGCACAACCAGGGATGAGCAGTGGAGCAGGGTCGATGCACAGTAGCACAACCAGAGATGCGCAAGGACAGGGACAGGATGCAGGGGTGCACCACCCATGGAAGCCATGGGCAGAGGAGCACGCAGCAGGCCAGACAGCTCCCTCCCGGCATCCCATGAACTGCACAACCAGTGGTGAGCTGGATGGACCACCAGCCCATGAACACCAGCACCGAATCCACAGCTAGGGCACAGTGCCCCAGCACCCCCCCCGGCAAGCAGTGACTGCAACACAAGGAGGGCCAGCCACCCAGTGCCACCCAATCCCACCAATGCATAGCACACCCTGTACAGCGATCCCCAGACACCCGGCCCAGAAGCAGCACCCAACAGTGCATGGCACCGAATGCATGCCACTACCCCCACTGTGACAATGCAACCCTGTGCACCATGGAGCCATGCATGGTAGCCCCACTGTAAGCACCCCACAGCGGGAGGCACCAGCCACTGATGCAACAACTGCAGACACAATGCTCCCCTACACGGCCCCCCTGTGGCACAGCAGAGAGGTCGACCCTGAGTCAGTACCCGAGGGACCCGGCATGTGACAAGGCCTGCCCTGGACACCACCACCAGCAGGACAGCACCCTGCACATCCACCCATGCACACACCCTGTCCCAGCACTGGCCCAACAGACAGAACAGCTGCCCAATGTGGTGCATGGAGGCATGCGCCACACGGGATGCGACACAGGGCACAGACAAACACCCACCCTGACCCAAGGGCACCCTGACACAGGGCCACAATAGCAGGGCAACAAATGCCGCTGGTGTGTATCCACTGATGCTGTGTACCCACAGCCTGCACCCCACCATGGCCCAGGTGAACCAGCCATCTGGTGCATGCACCATGAAGCCATCCACCACCAGCATGCGGCCAGAGCACAAGTGACAGACAGTAGAACACAGACACCACAACAGACACCAGCGACAGCATGGAGGGGGACAACAACAGCATAGCCCTCAGTGTCAACCAAGGCAGATGTGCCGCAAACCGGTGACAGGAGGCAAGCTGCGATTGTGCCATGCCCAGAGGGTAGCCAGCATGGACAGCCACCAATGACATGCCAGCAGACCGTGCGTATCACAGACATGCAAGGGGCCCCGCTGCACGGGCTATGGACATACTGACAGGGGCATCAGGGACACAGCGCATGCACCAGGGACTACTGCACACAGGCATCCAGTGCACAGGGAACAACACACATACCACAGACAGGGACCTAGTCCCCCACCCACACCATAAGTGGGGCCCTGCCGGACACACACACGCCTAGGCCTGCACCACCCTTGATGCCATGGACACCACTGCAGCCAAGCACCATATGCCTGCTGCAAATCAGAGACCACCACAGTTGTCATATCAAATAAGTATATATTTAAGGGGTAAATGTACAAACAACTCAATACATCAAAACTATGTACAAAGTGGGGGGGCCACAAACCAGGTGGGGGTGGACATGGGGCAAGGGTGTACATCAGGGAGTGGGACAAAGGGGTGTGAGATACAGTCTGGGGGGAATGCACAACACGTGCGCCGTAGGCCCTAATGGTGGCCCCTCTCCTCTCTCTGGTCCCCATGGCGCCGCCTGTGACTACTACAGTCACCTTGATCCATCCTCTGGAGCAGCTCCAGAGTGGCCCAAGACAGCTGCAATAGCTACTGAATGTTCCACTCCAGGGCAGTCCAGCGTTGTCCACCTAGGACAAGGGAGCAGAGTCAGTACGCGTGACTGGCCATACCCCTACAGCCCACCCAATGTGCATGGCATACAGCCGTGGGCCACACCCCTGTGATGGCATGTGACCACCCACAGTGTCCGCACCCACAAGACCCACCTACCCAGGCACCCATAGCCATGAGGAATGCTGCACACACCACCTCCCATGTTCTGCACAGCACCAACGTGGCCATACAGTGACATGGCTATGTGGCGCAAAGGCAGTGGCACAGCCATGGATCCAGTGCATGCACAGCCCATCTGCAACACCCACCACCACACATGCAGTGCCACAGGACAGTGCTGAGTGTACCATGTGGCGTGCATGGCAGTGGGGCCAAGTGTGGGTGGCCACGCCCCGCCACCACCCCTGCAACCCAGCATGCACAGATGTAAGGGGAAACATGGCACTCACCTGCATCCTGGCCAGCAGGGTGCTGCTGACCCATGGCTGCACCAATGTGGCCCAGCTGCATGTCCATGGCACCCACTCTGGCCTGCTGTCCCTGTCCTCAGACCAAATGTGCCCTACGGCGATCCTCCGGGCCTAGGGTGCAAACATGGAGAGGGGAACATCAGTACAGGTCAGTAACATAGCCCCCCCCAGTGTGTGTGTGCCCACACAGCCCAGCCATGATGCACCCCCACCACCACCACCCCCACTAGATGGCCCCACCCCCCCTGCAGTGTGGCCTGATGCACACCATGATACCCAGACAGACGGACACTACCAGTGACGGGATGGAGCACCTACCTGGCCGTGGCATGGCACCTTGCCAGGCGCATGCCTGCAGATGCCCCAGGCAGTCAGGGTCCCACCGCTGGAGGTCACCATAGTGGTGGCAACACTGCTTTGCTGACCTGCTGCTCCCTGTTGCCTCCTCCAGGCCCTCTGAGACCTCCTGCCACACCGCTGTCCATGGCCTATGGAGGGGTTCCTGCCCAAAGAGGGGCACCAGCATGTGACTCCACCTGGGCCACCGAGTTTGCCAGTTCAATGGCACTCCAGACCTGCGCTCTTGTCCTCGGCATGTTGCTGGCTCAAACGGCAACAAAATGGTGCTCTGTAGTGCACGTGCCCCATGTGCAGAGGCAGCGCGGTACTGTGCTGCCAGTCCTTATCACGCTGTCACCGGACTGCATGATAGGGGTGCAGCTATGTGGATGCATGGCACCTAGGGGGGCAAAGGTTGACCGCAGGGTCAAGGGTCTGTCCTCGCACAGTGCGCCACAGCGCAATTGGGATGCCCTGCGTGTAGTGCGGTAGAGTGCTTGTGTGTGACACCCTGCAGTGGCCTACTGTGCTGTGGCCAAATGGTGCCCATGGCACACCATGGCACGAGCACCACACGGGCATACAGCGCACTAGCACCACAGGCACAGCAGGTCACAAGCACCGCATGCGTCGGTGTCAGCACCCTGGGCATGCGCCATCCAGTGCCAATTGCGCATGTCACAGTGCTGCACCATAGCCTGAGCACGCTCACCTACATTGTGCAAGGCGCAACAGCGCAATATTCAGCCTGGTTATGCAAATCAGCTCATTAGCCATTCCACGGCGCATCGACTGCATTAGCATCCACTTACAGTTGTGCCTGCCCTCATTTGCATGCGTTGCACTATATAAATGCAACCTGGGGCTGCAGAGGCCATGGTTCGGTATTGCAGTCCTTTGTGGTAAGTTGCATGCTGTTGGGATATGGGGACTGTGGTTTGGGAGGGCTGTATGAGACTGCACTTTCCAAGGTACCACCTGTCATTCCCACAGGCACGGGCATGACCTAGCATGAGGAAGAGGAGGAACAGGGAAGGGGGAGAAGGGTTAAATCTGATGCCCCTTTCAAGGCATATCTGGACAAGGAACTGCTGCTTAGTGGACAGCGAGGAATGCCACAGGCCTGTGCTGAGGCATGGGGTGAGGTGGCGCGTGCCGTGAACCAGCAGGGCAGCCACCAGCGGTCTGTGCAGGAGTGCAAGAAGAAGGTAGGCATGGACAGGAGGCAGATCAAGGACAAAGTGGTTGCCATCAGGGCTGCACATGCTGCCACCTGTGGGGGCCAGCTGGATGTACCCTGCCTGACACCACAGGAGGAGTGGGTGGCCAGCAACACATGGCATTGTGCCATCGAGGGCGTTCCTGGTGGTGGCTTCCAGATGGGTGGCAGCCCATCATTGCATGGTAGGTCCTGTGGTGTCAGTGTGTGGGTGTTGGAGGGCATGTCACAGGGCAAGGCAGGGCCACTAACGCTAATGTGTTCCCTTACAGCTCCTGAGCTGTGCATAGGGCAGTGGTGGTGGGTGTGTCCACCGAGGGGGAGGCCCTGGACATGGAGGATAACCCATCCACCTCCACAGGTGTCCGAGGGACTGGCCAAGTGCATACCTGCACATCTGCCTGACTGATGTGGGTGGTGCGGTTGCAGACAAGGCCCTGCCTGTGTTCCAGTATGACATTGCCCCTGGTCTTCAGTGTGCTGGGCCACAGATTGGGGCTGGATCCAGCACCGATGATGATGGTCCGCATGTCCCGGACAGTGATACATGTTGGACACAGGATGGTCCCACAACAGGTAACTGCATGGGCGTTACCGTGGGTGATGCCGCCGTGGCTGCCTGCGTGACAACCCAGTCCCAGCCTGTGCCTGTATGCCCCAGTGGAGCAGCACTGGTGTGCATCCAGGGCAGTGGGGCTGTTGCAGCTGCTGTGGCAGTGCCAGTGTGCCCTATCGATCGGCAGCCGGAGGGGCAATGGAGGGACAGTGTTGGGGGGAGGTGGCAGTGCACCACGTGAGGACGTGTCCCAGCATGGCTCTAGTGTGCAGCGCCCAACATCAAGAGGTGCTGGCCAGCAAGGCCAGGAACACCATGAGGGACAGCATGCCGGACCAGCTGACAACCCCTTGGACAAACACAACCATCTTCTCCAGGCTTCAGTAGGTCAGCAGATGTGGCTCATGATGGCAGTGAATGCACTCAGTGCAGTTCTGCACCAGGCAGATGAGCGGCGCAGCAGGGACCACAGATTGCTCCCGGCAGAGATGGCCCAGTAGCGGGCGGATGTGACCGCTGCCATTGACAGGCAGACCACTGCAATGACAACTGTCATGGCTGCACTGGGCACCCAGTTAGGTGCCCAGCTGCTGCAGACACCGCATAGTGTCATGTCCATCCCCTGTTCCTGGCATCGTGCGACACCTGCTATCTCAATACCGGGTTCAGCTGTGGGCATACTGAGTACGCCTGGCACAGGCATGTTTGGTGGGCTGCAGACCCCTGCACAAACACGGTCATGGTCACACAGCATCACCCCTGGGGCCCCATTGGTGCCACCCCAAGGGGCTACTGGTCAGCCTGGCATGGCTGGACAGGTCTCAGTGGGGCCACCCATGCATCTGTGGTGGCCGTGGTACTGTGTCGCGTGACTGACCTCTCTCCCACCATGGCCACTGTCTGTCACTGCCCTGTGTGCACTGTGGTGTGCATTGTGTGATGCACGGGTGGGGTACCCGGCCCTGCACACACACGGTCCCTGTGCACACCCTCCCGGCTGCTGGCCATTGTGGCGTGTGCATGATGATGCCTGCGTTGCATTGTCTGCCAGTGTGCAATGGTGCCCAGCATCTGAGGCATGCACAGTGCCAGCCACTGGGCATGGTTGTGTGTGGTCCTGTGTGGGGGTGGGGTGGCTGTTGGGGTGGGTGTGCCATTTTCCCTTTGTGCATGTATTGTGGTGTGTGTGCGTGTGTGTAAACGTGTCATGTTCAGACCTGCCCATCCCTGCCGCCGTGTGTGGTGCCCCACTCAGACCCATTCCCTAACCAGCGTCCACCCCTGGTGTCCAGCCTTTCCTGTCTGTGGGCTGTGCCCTTTCCCTTGGTGGTTGCACATGGCCCCGTGACCTACCTGTGTTATCTGAAGTGCTCCTCTGTAATGGTGTCCCGGTGCTGCTGTGCCATCCAGAACAGCCGGGGGTCTTGACACCCAGGGGGTGGCTGCCCTTCACCAGCTGGACCAGTGTCCTCATCTTCCCCACCGCTGTCCCCCTTTTCGACCTCTATGGCTATCCCACAGTCAGTGGCCATGTTGTGCAGGATAGAGCAGGCCGGGAATAGCCTGCAGACCTTCAAGGGGCTGTACTGTAGGGCATGCCTGATGTGTCCAGGCACTAGAACCATGCCTTTAGCAACCTGAACACCCACTCGATGACATTCCATATTGTGGTGTGTGCCTCATTGTACCTTAGCTGCAATGGGGTCATCGGGAGCCGGTATGGTGTGAGCAGCCAGGGCCATAGCGGGTAACCACTGTCACCTGAGTATAGAGGGGGGACATTAGAATGGTGGTCTGTGTCGTTATGCCATGGGCCATCATGGACAGTACCCATGGCACCTCTGACAATGCACCCCCCCACATCTGCTCACGTCATCCTGCGTGATATGCATATTCACCTACTAGATGGCCAGTGGGGATGTCCCCACTCTCAAACCTGTGGCACAGTGCAGACTGGTGCCAGATGAAGGCATTATGTGCTCTCCCAGGGTGCATGGCACAGACATTGGTAATGCGCCCCCTGGCATCGCACACCACTTGGCAGTTTATGCTTGGATATCCCTTGCGGTTTATGTATGCCACACCCTCCAGGCCAGGTGGCATGCGGATGCCTACATGGGTGCAGTCATTGGTCCCGAGCACAACAGGCAACTGTGCTACCCTGTGGAACTCCTGTATGTGTGCTGTGAGCTCCGCCTGTGTGCTGGGGAAATGGATGTACTCCGCAGCATGTGGCAGCAGTGTGCTGAGGAATTGTGTGAGTAGGCGTGACACGGCTGACTGGGTTATGCCTGTCATGTCCCCTGTTGGTCTCTGGAAGATGCCCATGGTGAGCAGGCACATGACGGCTGTCACCTTTGTCTCCACTGACAGAGCATGGCTCTGTCGTGTGGGTGCCTGCATCTCATCACTGCACAGCTCACAGAGCGGCCTCAGTATCTCCTGGTTCAGGCAGTACCGGCCCACAATCTCTGTGTCAGAGTACTGTTCGAAGCTGGTGTGGGCTCAGTACTGCCTGTTCTGGGCATGCCACGGACGGGCCCTTTCATGGCCGTGCCTCCCTGCCTTCTCACACCCCTCATTACCACCTCCATCTGGAAGGTGGCACTGGCCATGTCTCTGGCTGGTGGTCCCCCCCTGTGGCTGTTCTCCCTTTCCCCCCACTGTCTGTTCCTGGTGCTTCCCCTGCATGGGGTTCACCTCCGGCTGTTTGCCTGTGGCTGTCCTGCCTCTTGCCACTGCCCTCAGTCCACTGTGGCACTCTCATGCCCCTTTCTGCTCACTGGCACGGGCACACCCACTCCTACCTTCACTCTGGCACACTTCTGGTGGGCCCTGTCCTACTCCTGCCCACTCCTGCATCCTGCTTCCTGTATTTCCTTCCTGGCACTCTGTCTCCATGCTCCCACCTGTGGCTTCCCTGTGGTGCGTTCTTCCTCCCCTCTCTTGCTCCCTTTTATTTTGGCTCATTTCCGCTGTCAGGCAACTTCCGCTTGCTCCGCAATTGCACACGTCGCATGCTGTTGAATATCGCACTGTGCATGTTATTCATGGTTCCGCCCCCTACGGTTGCATATGCATTCATTACTGTTGTACTCTGGCGTATTGCTTGTTGCGCTGCACAGCTGCATCCCACTGAATATCACACAATAGCGCATTTCCACACCTGTGCTGGCGCATCCCTGTTACACATGGCGCAGCTGCTCTGAATATCCCACCCTTAATGTTTAACCCAACCAATCAAGGGCTTCATCACAGGTAGCTCAGCCACTCACCGGGCTTCTCTTTAAAATGTGACTCTTGCACACTTAAAACCCTGATGAGTAATTGGCTCAGCAGTGTGTACTCAAAGACTGAAGCAAGTGATCAGTGACAATACATACAGTCATTACTGTTCCAGAAAATTTTAAAAGACACTGCCACACAAATTAAGGTTTAGACAAAAAAAAAAATTCATGTTCTTGCTTGGTAATTTGGCCAGATGAGTCACTGCTTAAAGAGAACCCCAGAGAGGGGCTGAGCTACCACTGATGAAGCCCCTGCTTTCTTGAGGTGAAACATTAGGTCTACAGGTTCTGTCCTACATTGTAAATGTTATCTCTGCACCTGTCATGCACATTTGGTGGAATACAAGAACTGAGAGGGACCACTCCTGCTTCCATGTCTCTTTTTGATTTCACATGACTGGTGACTGCTATCCTTAATCTAATTTTCCACTGAGTCATTGGGAATAACACCACCATCCTTGCGCTCCCCTATGCACCATCCTTCTCCAGATACCCTCCACAAGCACTCAGACCCCACTTTACCTCAATCTATGTATTTCTCAGTGCAGTCTTGTTTTGCCCCCTAGAAAGAGTATGGAGTCAAGCCATGTGTCGGGTGATCTGAGGAGATGGATAATCTCTTCCTTTCACAATCATGAGAATTTCACTAGTACAGCTCTTCTTATTAGTTTATCACTTTTTGCCTCTATGCTACCTATGCCCAACAATTACACAGCAAATACCAGCAAGCAAACATTCAACATTGACAAATGCTTGTTTATATGGTGCCCATTCCCAAAGGCTCAGGGCACCTACCAATAAAAACAACAAAATTCAGTAAAACCATTTAGAATAAATATAAAAAAAATGTGTGCAGAAAATTATTCAGCAGTGCCAGGCCCAAACAAAAGGGATCTCATTGGATACCAAATGGATTTTTTAACTAGTAGAGGTGAATGGCAAATACTGATGTTTACTGCACTATTTTGTCCATGAGTATTGGCAGAACATGGCACTGTCCACCATGTCCAAGATGGCTATCGGAGTTTTCTGTGAAATCGTGTCGACTCACTCATGCATACTGAACTGCCATATCCAACATGGCCACTGGAGCCCAGTGTGCATGTACAAGTCATGCAAGCACAGAAAAATCTGGCAGCCAGCTTGGACATGGCAGACAGCACCGTATTCTGCCAGAGCCCTGCTGCAGCTGTATTGGCTCTTGCAAGAGTTTGTTTTAGTATTTGTCACTGGTAATTCAAATTGATTGTTGTGAGATCTCACATTTTTATTTCTGTTGTTACAAATTATATCAAGTTCTTTTTTTAGTGTTGGATCATTTATGATGTTATGGAAGAGTAAACAGTCACCTTGCCTCCTTCTAACCTCTAGGGGCATAAGATTTAGTTTTACCATTCTATCGCTATATGGAAGTCTATACAGGCTAGGTATCATTTTGGTTGCACGATTTTGTACTCGTGCAATAAAATAAATATCCTGCTTATCATAAGGTGACCAGAATGGTGATGCATAATCCAAATGTGGGTGTACAAAGTTTTTATAATGGTTTATCATAGTATATCTGTCCCTTGTTATAAATGATTTCTTAATAACGTTTATAATTTTGTTCACCCTTTGAACCATTGTTCTGATATATATTCTATGTTTGAATGAATTGTCAGTTATTACTCTGAGGTCCCTTTCACTTTCCACTGTTCGCAGTTGTATGGAGTCAATTAAAAAATCAAATTATGGATTATTTTTGCTTAGATGTATTACCGCACATTTGTTATGGTTTAGTTCCATACCATGTTTTATACACCAACTGAATATAGTATTAAGATTATTCTGATGCTTTTCCCCATCAAACATATTATTTATTTCACTGGATAATTTTGTATTATTGGCAAATGTAATAATATTTGTATTTATGTCTTTATGTAAATCTGATACGAAACAGTTGAATAGGAATGGTCCATGGGCCGATCCCTGTGGTACACCACTAGTCACTTCAATAGGTTCTGATAATTGTCCTTGAACACATACTTGTTGTGTAATTCTTCATCCAGATTACTAAATAAGGACCGTATTCCATATCTACTAATTTGTCAATTAGTATTTGATGACAGACTTTATCGAATGCTTTTTTGAAATCAATAAGAACAATATTGCATGGTTTTCCTACATCTAAGCTGTGATTGATTGATTAATGAAATGATATTAAGTTTGTTATGCATGACCTATATTTTTAAATCTGTGCTGAGTGTTGTCTTGTAAATTCAGGTTTGAAGTTTCCTGCTCAAATCTATTTTTTAATATGGTTTCAATTATTTTACATGGAATGGATGTTAAACTTATTGGGCAATAATTTTATGGATGAATTTTATTATCTTTTTTGAAAATTGGGCAGATGACCACAGTTTTCCATTCCTTAGGTATACTACCAGTTTTGATTGAATCAATCAATTTTTTATTTATAAAAAGACGCTTTTCTTCAATCCAAAGCGCCTGTACAATAACATAAAACAATAAATAAACAGAGTTTAAAGCTATTATAAATCATTAAAAGCTAGACTAAAAAGGTGGGTTTTCAAGGCTCCTTTAAAGATCTGGACAGTCGGACTATTTCGCACCTGACGAGGTAGAGAATTCCACAGGGTCGGGGCCATAAAACTAAATGACCTAGCCCCCGAAGATGTCAAACAGACCCTGGGAATTCCAGCAATCCCTCATCAGTGGATAGGAGAGGGCGGAGGGACAGAAGGCGAAGGAGCTCTTTCAGGTAAGTTGGTCCCTGGTCATGTAGAGCTTTATAGGTCAGAAGACCGACCTTAAAGGTGATTCGCCAAAGTACTGGCAGCCAGTGCAGTCCACGGAGCACAGGCATTATATGACTGGATCTAGAAGAACTAGTCAACAACCTGGCCGCCGCATTCTGCACTAGCTGCAGACGGCGAAGCTCAACCCCGATAGCCCTAGGTACAGGGAGTTGCAATAGTCAAGGCGGGAGGTAACAAAGGCGTGGATCAATGTTGGAAGATCTTCTGGAGGAACCAGATGCTTCACCCTGGCAATATTCCTCAGATGGTAAAAGGAAGTTTTGACCACTGCTGACACCTGAGCTTTAAGCGTCAAGTGATCATCAATTATTACGCCAAGATTCCACACCTGATCTGAGGTTGTCAGTGGAGCGCCTGCAAGCCATAAGCCAGAATGCGATCCAGCTGGCAAACCCGCCTCACAGCGACCTTTATCCACAACCAACACCTCAGTTTTCTCGGGGTTTAACCTCAACCAACTCCCATTCATCCAATCTTGGACTTCTGCAAGGCAGTTATTAAATACCAACAAGGCAGCATCCTGGCCGGGCACAAAAGACATATACAGCTGGGTATCATCAGCATAGCAATGAAAACCCAGTCTGTATCATCTTATAATCACTCCCAAAGGCAGCATATACACCGTGAATAACATAGGTGCTAGAATAGAGCCCTGTGGTACCCCGCAAGGCAGGGAGACTGATGCCGAGGAAAAAATTCCCGACACCACCCTCTGAGTCCTACCCGAGGTAAGATCTAAACCACCTGAGGACCATACCAGATAGTCCACAGATGGACCGCAGACGCTCCAACAGCACCCCATGATCAACAGTGTCAAATGCACGAGAGATCAAAAGTACCAAGATAGAGCGGGTCCTACGATCTCTCGCTATTAGGAGGTCATTTAGTACACGAACAAGTGCTGTCTCGGTACTGTGCCTTTTCCTAAATCCAGATTGGAGAGCATCGTAGATATTGTTGTTGGTCAGATGATCCTCCGTTGCAATCGACCACCTTCTCAATAACCTTACCCACAAAGGGTAGGTTAGAGACTGTCTGTAATTTGCTAGACAATCTGGGTCTAAGGAGGGCTTTTTTAAAAGAGGCCTAACTATAGCCTCTTTAAGGGGTTCAGGAAAGATCCCCCTCTCCAAAGACTTCCAGACTATCAAAGCCAGGATTAGGCCGATTTTATCCACACAATCCACTAGGAGACGTGTGGGGCCAGGGTCCAAGTCACAGCTGGTTGGTCGTAGTGCTCGGATGACCATCACAATATCCTCGATTTTGGGGAGGCTGAAGTCAGACCATACAAACTGGGTGTTTGACATCTCCGGCCGACCATCACTACCCCCATTGGAGAGGGAAGAGCGGACGTCCGATCTGATTTTGGCAACCTTATCTGCAAAGAAAAGAGCAAACTCCTCACACCGTTCTGTGGAAAAGGCCCTCCCGGGCTGAAGACAGACTGGATTGCACAGTCTGTCCACAGTCCGAAAGAGCTGGGCTGGTCTATTCTGTGCAGCTGCTATCTCCCTGGACAGGAACTCTGCCTTCTTACGAGAGATTGCGGATTGATAGGCCATATAATGGTCCATCAAACTAAGTCTGTCATCATCCAGACCGGACTTCCGTCAACACCTCTCCAGCCTTCGTCCAACCCTCCTCAACTCCCTCATGGTCTCATCAAACCACGGAGACCTGGGGCGCAGAGTGAGCGGACGAACACGAACAGGTGCAATAGAATCCAGGGCCCCTGTAACTGCCCTATTATAGGCCTGTAATAGGTCACCTGGATCCAAGCAATCTATCAGAAGATCCGATAGGTCCAGTACCGCCATCAGGTCATCTGGGGACACACCCCTCAATGGGCGGTACCGGACCATTTCCGAAGAGGCTGACCTAGTAGGGGCGGCCTCAAAATTGAACCTAATGGAGTGATGGTCAGACCATCCTAGTGGTTCCACCACCACATCAGATATCCCCATCCCCAGAAGGAACACCAGATCCAATGAGTGCCCACCAATATGGGTCGAGGAGGAAACTACCTGTGTGAAGCCCAGTGATGACATCAACTGGAGGAAGTCTTGACCAAAACGTGAGAGTTCATCATTGACCCAAGCATTGAAGTCACCCAGAACCAACCATCTGGGGGACCCCAATGTTAGGTCGACAATGAAGTCTGCGACTTCCTGCAGGAAAACATTCCCATCACCTGGTGGACGGTATACGAGAAGTATCCTGCACCCCACACCCTCGCCTAAGACACACTCAAAGGATCTGGTGACTCCCACTGGTATCTCCACCAGGCCCAATTCTGATTTAAAGCAAATGGCAACACCCCCGCCCCTACGATCCTGCCTCGAGCGGTGTATCACTGAGTACCGGCCGGAACTGCTGCGGCTAATACTGGCCCAGCATTCTCATCCAGCCAGGTCTCAGTGATGCAAGCTAGGTCAGCTGACCCAACAAGATCAGCTATAGTAGCCATCTTGTTTTTAATAGACCTAGCATTGCACAACACCGCTCGTGCAGGATGGACCTCCGACGATGACCGTGTTACCTGCTGGTAACCAGAACCCTTGGGTATGGGCACAAGACAGGGAGAACCCCTCTCCTGAGCCCATTTCATTCCAGGGCATCTCCTTGACCTCACTATCCTATCCTTCGCTCCTTTCCATCCCCAGGCCCAGCCCACCTCCTCCTCCCCTCACAATCCCCAAAGCCCTACACCTTCTATAGACTCCCAGCGACAGAGGACACGAGAAGGATGGAGATCCCTGAGCCTGGAGGGAATAATAAGCCGACTGTCCTATTTTCATTTCCAACACATAGTAACACAACTTAATACAAACCCCCAACAGAATATATAAATAACAGGATTTAAATTACAACATACAAATAACATATAATTATTATAACTAAGCAAAACAAAACTAACTAAAATTAAACCCTAACAAAATACTCTATCAAGGATAAAACATTCCATAACAATGTGTTACACACAAATGTATCAGAAGCACTTGTCCATCTACCCCCCTCCCACAGTGCTCTCACCACTGTAGAAAATGATTTTTAATTTTTTTCACCTACACAAAACCCTTAAAATTTGGCCCAATGTTTCAATTTCCAAAATACTAAAGGAAAACCAAAACAAGAGTTCAAGATCTTTTCTTCTTCTTCTTAGTATCCACACTTTTGTGCTCTCACCACTAGTATGGCCCCCCCAAAAAAAAAAATTTAAACAGTATTCTCTCACAAGACTGAACTAAATAGCTCAGGTTTCGGTCCTCCCAATCGTATCCCAAAGTATAATTGAAGAGAACAAAAGTTCAAGTATACATCACCAAAGTAGCAGTCCACACAGATCCAGCTCCAGTAAAATCCTGCAAAATCCTGCAAACATTCAGAGAAAGCATCAACCAGAAGTCCAGACTCAACCTGACCCTCGCAGCAATGAGACAGGCTGAACCACCCTCCGATGGTACCCCCCTCTCACTAAGGAAGCAAGGTTAACCCCACCACCCTCCGGGGGCAGAGAAACCCACTACCCTGTCTGGACCAGGGAATCTGGACCATTTAATAATCAACAACTTCATCTGTCCCAGACGCTTCCTCCATGCAGTAAGTCCAGTCACAGTAGGATCCCGATTACTTCCTCTTCCTGGTTCGGCGATAATCCTTCCCTGAATGGGAACCAGCATTCCACCATGAAGCGTTCCTCCTCACAGTCCAGTCCAGCGTTCACCCCAAGCATGCAAGCAGCCACCAGAACCCCAGGCCACCAGCAACCAAAATCTTCTCCCAAAAACAAAGTTTCCACTGGAAGCAGGTGGTGGCCGGGCTGCCCTCTCTCCTGGCTCACGAGGCTCCGTGTCACTTCTCTAGGCTGCTGGCTCACCCTGTCGCTCAGCTCCTGTGTCGTATCGCTGCTGGTAGTCCTCTCGGTTACCCGTTTCTTAGGTCATCTCGCCGGCTAGTGAAGACGCACTGGTTACTGGCTTCTTGGATTGCTTTCCACCCGCTCGTTCTAAAGCTTCCAATTTAAAATCCTAGCTGCCGACTTGCGCTCCTGGTTGGAGGCTTAAGATGCACGAGGGAGCAGAGGGAATAAGACAGAAAGCTCGAAAACAACTCCAACAACGGACGAACGAACGGACAAACGAACATGCGATGCAGTGGTTAGCCCAGCGTAGCTGCCATCTTTGGTGTTCATCATTGGCATGTTATATAATATCATTAATGGTTTACTGATAGCTGTTGACAGGTTTTTCAGAAGCTTTGTATTAATCTTGTGTGGTCCAGCTGCTGCATTAACTTTTAATTGCTCAATAACTTGTCTTGTTTAATTTATATTTATAGGTGGTAGATCATCATTGCTAATTACCATGTTATATGGATTATGATCTTTTTTTTCCAAACACTGTACAAAAATAGTTACTGAATGCTTCGGCTATTTCCTTAGGGTCAGATGTATTTGCACCATTAGAGAGTATTGTTTGGATATAGTTTTTACCATTTTTCAATTGATTCATATAAGAGAAAAAAGCTTTATTATTTCCTTTGGTCATAAATAATTTGAACTCAAAATTTCTTAAAATCAGTAAAACTTACAGGCCAATATTAATCCAATAGTTGTTACATCAATTAACAGAAACAGTTAAAAGGAATGTATCAACAAATCAAATAGACAACTTACTGTACAAATAAATTATCTAAACCTAATGGGTTCAAAATAAGGATAATTTATTTAGAAATTGGAAGGCAGGAAAGGCACACTGAGCCAAAGATAATTCCAGGTGTGACCCGGGGGACATGTACAAGGAGAAAAGAAACATAGACAATGATGGCAGAAAAAGACCACAATTCCATGCACTCTGCCCGAAGTTCCCTATCTGCCCCTGGACCTATTGTCCACATGGGGGTTTAGCCCTCCCAGTCCACACTGGATAAACATATACATCATAGAAGAAGTAAATTAAAACAAAAATGCACTACAGTTCTGCTATCAAAACAGGTAGTAAAATACTTTGAAGTGTTGCAGGAGTTGCAAGATGATGATTTTCTTGTATAATTCAAATTTAATTAAAAGAGATGACTTTTTATGCAATTCAAATTTAATTAAAAGAGATGATGACTTTTAATTTAATTCAAATTTAATTAAAAGAGATGATTGCTTTTTATATAAGACTGGCATTCTTAAAGCACCATTGCATCAATGACCTCTTGTGCCTCTACTTATTTATTCATTCATTATTTGATATTAGATAAGTTTTCAAGTCTCATACTTCTTGTTTCAGTTCTTCTGTTGAAACAGATAGTAAAAGATACTGATGTGTTACAGGAATTCCAAAATGATGATTTTATTTATAATTCAAATTTTGCTGAAAGAGATGATGACTTTTTCTAAAAGCTAAGGGTTCATAGTACCATTGCATCAGTGACCTCATGTACCACTGCTTATTTATTTATTCATTATTTAACATAGGATTAGTTCATTGAGACAAAGTCCCATTTTCAAAAATGTCCCAAAATAAAACAATTAAAGTAAATGTGCACAAAAGTCAACAATAACAAGTGCAAATGGAAGTGTGTTGTCTTTTCCATTTATTAATAAACGATGCCAAAGTGGTACACTATCTAATAAAACAAAGTAACGTATCTTAGCAGTAGAGGATGTTCATGTGAAGGACAGATCTCTGCATGTCTGACACATAGACTTCAAATGCAAAAAGACAAGGCAGTGGCCAGCAGACAAGGAGCCCACCCTCACTAGCAGGCCTAATTTGAGAACATGAGTCACCTGGATCAGGAATACAATATTGGACCTAACAGGACTGCACTATAGCTGACATTACAAATATTTGCCTACATTTGTTCAGCAAACATGGGCTGGCACCACAGCTGGTAATATACTAAAGGAATTTATTCACACAATCTGATCTTCAAGAGGCTAGCACTCCAGCTGGCATAGCAAATAACTGCAAACCCTAGCAGGTCAATCAGGACCTGTAAATTTCACACAGTAACAGACAGCTGAGCTTGGTGTTAAAGATTGCCATTTCTAATTTCCATTTAACTTGTTTCTCCAATACAGGCACAGTACAATTCATAATAATCTGTCACACTAAGAAGTTGTTTTCTCACTGAGTTTCTCTAAGTGTTGCTGGATCCCATAAAAAGCTTATTAAAACTGTTGCACAAAAGCTGCAACTCAGTTTTCCATTGCAGTGTGACAGAACAATGGATGTATTCCAGAAAAGTTGCAAAAGGTTTTTTTCAGAGTGGCTGTTCAGCTGGTTAATCATTGAAGACATCACAATGTGAGCTGCAAGTGCATCATCATCTTAAAAAATACAAATCTAGATAAACTCTTTTATGTAAAAGTTTAACGTGAACTTTACTGTATCATTTAAATCAACTACACTATGCACTGTCTTTGATGTCTACACAGGGACATTTTTAAAGCAGTTACTGATTAACTCATGAGAGCACAGACCCACATCAGTTTCAATGGTATCTGCTTGTCATGCAGTGTGCAGTATCTATGAGGCCATTGTTTCATCCCATGCCATATCTAGAAAACTGGCATTAAATTACCTTATTAGAGCTCTCTTTAAATGCATCTAGCGCAGTAAGCAAAATCTTGCTCTCTCTCTCCCCCTCACTCTCCCCACTCACTGTCTTTTTCTACCTCTCTCAGTCTCTCTGTCTCTCTCATTTTCAACATTTATTACCAGGTTACAGCATGCCAGAGACATCAACCATATTCATACATATTACAAGAGTGTAATGCTGGTATCATTGCAGTTCAGTATTTTTTTTTTAACATTATCAATTATTGTACAATGAATGTACTTACAGAGAACATAAAGAAACAATAAATCCCGGTTTCACTTTTTTAATATCACTGAAAGTTTGAGAATGTGTGTTGTCCCTAATGTACTGTTTCTTCTCTCCTGCCAGCCGCTTACCACTGTCTTCCACAATCTTATTTATTTATTGAATCTTGGATTAAAAAATACCTTTGAGCTAACAGCCCTTTTACAAAGGTACCGTGTCACACTGGAACAGTACAAACATAGTTGAAGTAGATAAAATGAGTGTACAAAATGAAATGACAAGGACAGTACAATGAATGACACTTAAGGAATGGAACCTGGTTACATTACCATTCACTTGAGTGAGGAATGACTGGTGAGGAATGGGGTGTATTAGTAGGGGTATCACAAGCCATAAGAGGGAGGTAATAATCCCTCTTTACAAGACACTGGTTAGGCCCCTTCTGGAGTACTGCGTGCAGTACTAGAGGCCACAACTTCACAAGGACATTAACCAAATTGAGGCAGTCCAGAGAAGGGCAACCAAAATGGTGCAGGGACTGCATCAGAAAACATATGAGGACAGATTAACTGAGCTCAATATGTATATCCTAGAGAAAAGGAGGGAGAGAGGTGATGTGATTGAAACATTCAAACACCTTAAGGGCATTAACAAGGTGAAAGAGTCTAACATGTTTCAATATAAGAAAAATAGCAGGACAAGAGGACACAGCATGAGATTAGAGGGAGGCCGATTAAGGGGTAATGTGATGAAGTTATTTTTCACAGAAAGGGTGGTGGATGCATGGAACAGCCTACCTCAGGAAGTGGTGAATATGAATACAGTGCAGGTCTTCAAACATGCATGGGATAGGCATAAGGGAGCAATACAGATGAGTATGAATAGATATGCCATTGACAAAGCAAAGGCCTATGGCACATTCATAAGATAGAAAAAGAAATGGGCAGACTGGATGGGCCTTGCGGTCCTTATCTGCCGTCAACTTCCATGTTTCTATGTTTCTATGACTAACAATAGCAGTTAATAAGTTTAATCATAATATTGTTATAAAGTAAGCAAGACAGGGGGAATCAGCCTAACGGGCCTTGCTAGAGTCAATAGAACTTGGAGAAAAGGGAAATTGGGGAGGAGGGGGGTAATAGATAGTGTAACTACTGTATGTTCAGATGCATGCCATTTTGAGAGGAGGGCAATGTGAAGGGATTGTGAGGAGGGAACAGGAGAGGGCTGAGAGGGGTGAGAGGATAAGGGTATAAAATTAATGAAGTGAGGGGGAGGAGGAAGGGGATGAGAGAAGGCAGGTTGGCTGGGAGGTTTAGTAGAAAGATAAGAGGGGCAGGCAGGCTAGCTGCTAAGTGCTAAGGTGACCATAGAACTAAGAGGCAACATAGGGATTGTAGGGCAAAGCATCATAACCCAGTTAGATGGGGAAATAACAGCCACTGAGCACTAGGAGGTGTTCACGTAGCTTGCATTTAAAGTTACCAAGTTTTGGTTCAGATAAAATGTTACTGCCAAAAGAGTTGACCCAGAAGGGGGCATGATATGAAAATGCTCTTTGCCCCTGTGTAGTATGGCAGAAGGGGACCTTGAACATTGGCTTGTCAGTCTCTCTGGTATGATGGGGGTTAGGTGCATGACCTAGCAAGTTCTGGACATGCGGGGGAGTTAGACCCAGGGAAGGTTTTTTAGCCAGTAGGCAAGTCTAATACTGCAACCTGCCTTCAGGTGGAGCCAGCCAGTTTGTACACACAGATCACATATATGTGTGAGTCGATGGGCTCCTGTGACCAACCTATAGCCCTTATTTAGGGCTATAGTGACCCTTTTGAGGATTTTGTCTGCTGCAGTGCCAGAGATTACCAGGCCATTGTCAATTATAGGGATAACTGAGCTATTCCCTGCAATTCACGGTGCCTCAGAGATCAGATAGTGTTTATGTCTGTATAGGAGTCCTAATCTTGCATTGACGTCCTTAGCGACCTATTCCACATGGTTAGCATAGGAAAGGGTACTGTCTAAGGTAACCCCTAGGTACTTAAAAGTGTGGACCCGGTCCAAGGGGGTGTTGAAGTCATTTAGGATTGTGAGCTGGAATGCCCTATGTTTATTGTGGGAGTTGGTGAAAGTCATAACCTTGGTCTTTTTGTAGTTCAAGAGCAGTTTTTGCTTCAAGAACCGTTTTTCGTTGCTAGTGAAATTTAGTTGGAGTTGTTTTTTGAGCAGTAGTGAATCCATGTTGCACATATAAATCACAACATCATCTGCATAGAGCAAAATTCTATCCGAGCATGCTAAGAGGAGTCATTTGAGGAATATACTGAAAAGGAGTGGACCCAGTATGGAACCTTGTGGGACACCAATACATGCAACCCGTCTATATGAGAGTAGTCCATTTATTTTTACCTGCTGCACTCTGTTTGATAGGTAGCTTTTAAACCAACTGACAGTGCTATCAGAGAGTCCAGTGCTGGACAGTTGGTCAAGCAGAAGTGCATGGCTTACCATATCAATGGCTTTGGTGAGGTCAATAAAGGCTGCTCCCACCATCTGACCATGGTCAAGAGCCTTATGGATATAGCTAGTGAATTCAATGAGTGTAGTGGTGGTACTGTGTAATTTTCAGAACCCGTGGTGTTGGGGACATTGAATTTGATATTTACCAAGATATTCTACGAACTGGTCTGACACTATTCTCTCCAATGCCTTAGAGAGATGGGGAAGAATAGAGATGGGTCAGTAATTGGTGTGCCGTGTTTTGTTCCCACCTTTGTGGAAAGGAGTAACTACATCATTTTTCCATCTTTGTGGGAATCAGACAAACTGTAGTGATAGATTCAGGATATGTGTGAGTGGGGCAAGTATAACATAAAGGGTAAGGGCAATAAGCTTAAGGTCAAGTGAGTCACCACTATATCTCACTTTCCCTAGGGTCCATTGTAGGTACTTTTTGGCTTCACTTCTGTAGATGACTTTGAAGTGGGGGGCTCAGGGGTTGGTTTTCCTCTGCATCATTGTTTTTCCTAACTGTTTCATTAAAGTAGTCTGGCAGGTGGACACTACTGAGGTCAGTGAAAGCCGTGTTAAAAACATCAGCAATCACTTTAGGGTCTTGGAAGATATCACCTATGATATCAAACATGGTAGGTGGAGCTTTGTCAGTTTTACCCATAAGTTCCTTTAAGTTGCCCCAGAATGTTTTCCTATTACCCCAGGAGTTAGCAGATTCATCTTTAACATGTTGGCTTTTAGCCATGTAGGAGGCATACATACAGTCATTTCTGGCTTGTTATATTGCAACTGGTCAACCTGCTTCCCAGAGGAATGCACCCTGTGATAAAGCTGATCCCTATCAGTCATGAGATTGAGAAGGTGCAGTGTGATCCACGAGTTACAAACTTCCTCAGTGTTACATTTCTTGGTGGGGGCGTGCAAATCACAGGCCTCATTAAATGCCTCAATGAAATGGCCAAGGGCTTGGTCCACATCATCAGAGGTGTTAATGGGGAACCAGTCCTGTTGCTTAAGGTGGGATTTTAACTTTTCAAGATGCCCCTTTTATAGTAATCTGCCAATTATAGTTTTAGCAGGAGGTTTGGTAACTTTGTTAGTCCAGAGGTACAAGATGAGGGAGTGGTCGCTAAAGGCATCAGGGAGGACTGTAGTGTTTGGGATTCTCTTTGGATGGTTGTGAAGTACCCAGTACAGAATAGTACTTGTGCTAGTCCTGTAGTTAATTCTAGTAGGAGAGTCCACTGTCTGGGTTACACTGATGGAGGAGATAGCATTTTTAAATAAGGCTGCTTCCGAGGATAGCCAGTTTATGTTAAAATCACCAGCTATTATCACTTCTGAGTTGTTGTGAAGATAGTAGTCTATGACCCCTTTGAAACCATTTGCCTGATCCTTAGGGTGGGATATAAATGGACACCACAGTGAGTGCCTTGTTTTGGACATCTAGCAAGATCTTGACCACCAGTGCTTGGACATTACTACCAGTGTCTGGGTGGGGAGTAACATGGCCTTGTAGGTTGTCCTTCAGATAAATAGCACAACCACCACCCCTTTTGCTGAGCCTGTTGTATTAGAAGAGTGTATACCCATCTACAGCAATTTCTGAGTCTGTGATTTTTGTCGTTAGCTAGATTTCAACAATCAAGAGGAAATCTGGCCTGATTGGGTAACCTAAATTTGAAGAGCATCAAATCTGGCAAGTAGACTACAGATGTTAATGGATGCAATTTTGAGTGTACCTTGTTTGGTGTTGTAGCACGTTGACTGGTGCATTAGACCAGGGTTGGGGCGGATGTTACCCGACATTAAGAGAAGCAGAATAATGATGCTAAGGGCTTGAACCTTTAACAATTTGAGGGTAGATGGGCATTTCCTTTTAGATGCCCTCCCCAATTTAAAAGTACTGTGGACTAAAGTCAGATTGGTAAGGAGAAGTAGATAGTAACCGTTTAAGTAACTGAACCCCAATGGCCAGTCATGATGGCAGGAGATCTGAAAGTAGGAGTCTGGAAGAGCATTGGTAGTACCATGTGTAATGTTCACATTTGCAAATAAGGTCTTTTGGTTTTTATACTGCGCCATGACATGTACTTTATTTGCCGGGCTATGCCGATACCTATTAGGAATATCATGGTCAGCAAGATATAACTGTGTAATATATAATGGACACTCATTGTATGCTACTGGATAGTCTTGGGGGGCAGTAGACAAGGAAAGACACTGATGTGGGGGTCCTTAGCTTTAAGTAAAACAAACAGGCACTGGGTAATGTCACTTCCAGCATAGAGTAGCGATAGTGTCACCGCCTGTAGTGTAGAAGGTCAGGAGTTTAATCCCCAGCACTTACCCTTAAATAATACAGTGGGAAAATAGAAAGAAAGAAAGTGGTTGGAGGTATCTGAGAGAAGGAGAAATACTGGGTATAGAATAGCTAGGACAGGTAGAGGGGAAGGAGATGAGAGGGGGATTCCTATGTATTGCAGTGACTCCTTGTGGCCAAGGGAGATAGCTTGCTAATGGAAAAGTAGAGTGTTAGGTTACAGGCTGTGGTGTCATGTGACAGGTCACGTGACCCACCCAGGCAAATAAATGAAAGAACCACCAAGGAGAGAGGAGGGGAGGGGTGGGTGAGGCAGTCACCGCATAAGTGGCAATGGGCTAACAGGGTAACACTCTGCAGACAGGATTTATTTATGTATTTAAAATTTATTGACTAGGATAGGCACACTGTACTGGAGCTTATTTCCCGGTGAGACTTGGGGAGGGATAGGGTTAAGGTTAGGGAGTTATATAGCAATAACAAATATAGTGACCACAACAGGTACATGTACATCAATAGTAAAAAGCAATACATGGAAATGTTGTTTATTTTACACCCTGTGCAAGAGGCTCGGGATGCTTTACATCAAATACAACAATTTTTTTTTGTTTCTTTATCATTTATTTTTGCTCCTCCTAGGCCGGACATCCTTCTGAGGTGCACACGAGGCGAGGACTACTACTCCCTGCCTGAACCCTGCAATTCCGACTGGGACTCCGCCAACAACCGGGAAAACCTAGCGCACCGGTTCACCCAGCGGGCCAGGCTCATTCACCCTCAGCGCCTATCTGAAATTAGAGAGGGCTTACCACAGTTGCCGGGTTGGCCAGTAGTCCATCAGGTATCGGACCGGTGGTGGGATGTGTATCATGCCCCTGGTGCCCCCATCATCTCCACAGTCCCAGGTGTTTTTTTTTTTTCCATGTTTGTAGTTTCCCCCTTGGGAGTGCTATGTGCAATGATGTCTGGCATGGCTCACCTGCTGATGTCTGCTGCACTCCAGCCCCCTCTCATTCTGGCTGGCGTGCCTGTGCTGCCCTCGATCTCCATGGGGGGTTGCTAGGACACTGAGCAACCCCATAACCCTCCCCAGAGAGAGGAGAGCAGTCCTACAGATTCCCAATCCTCTTCCTCCCCTGCCGATCCCCGGTGGCCAGGGCTTGTTCCCGAACCTGGGTCACCAGTGTGGTGCAAGGTTTGGCATCCAGCGCCTCAACCCTCAGTGCCACCGGGCCGTCCAAATACAACAAATTAACATAACTTAACAACAACATACTGTACTTATACATATTGCAAAACATCATGAGGCAAGGTACAAGTAATCAGTTCCAGAGAGGGAACAGAAAGCAGAGCAGAAAATTTGCAAAGTACATAATTCACAAGGGTAGCAAGGATGAGAGTTAGGGAAGTGTACAGGTCATGCATGCCAAGATATACAGTATGTAACAGAATCATGGGGGCATAAAAATTCAAATTGTCTTTCTAGGCCCCTAAACATCCTCTCATTTCCCTTGACAGACACAGTTGGCAACAGTCTTTGAAAAAAATGTCCACAACCATGCGTTTCTCGAACAACTGCAATCTTACAGAAATGAGTGACGTACAGCTCAGGATTCTCTCCCCAAGACAACCCCAGACCTCCACAGGTCCCTTCCCGCATGAAGGCGTCTTCTCACTGACTGATGGATCAATGTACCATAATACAGGTAACTCTGCTCCAAGAGTGGGAGATGGGGGGCTCTGACCATGTGGTAAGCATCCTACTCTCGTCTAGTGGTGCTACAATCACAGGAAATGCCAGTAAAAGTTAGCCTTCAACCTGCCCTAACCAGGCACCTAGTCATCCGGCTGTCAGGTAAACAACTTGTGTTCTGCAGGATTGGCATCCTGTGCTGCCTTGGGGCCAAGCCCAGTGACAGCTAGATAATGAGAGTCAGGAAAAAAACACACAGCAAAGAAGCAGCATACACAATGAACTGTTGCAAAAATAATGAATTTGTTCGGAAAAAACATCCCAAAGATACAAACACAGTAACAGGGTACGCTAACCAAGTGGTCCAGTGCTTCTACCAGGTGGGTCTTCATCAGGGGGATGCATGCTGAACAGGAAGGGACCAGTCCAGATTGAAGCAGATCCCACTTCCTTTACCCCTTGTACCTGTGGTCTTGTGAGACTTCCAAGTTGCACCAGCTTACAATGACTGGGACTAAAGCCAATGCTCAAGACACTTCAGATGAGGTGGAAAACCTGGTGAAAACCCTTTATTAAAAAAAAGTGGGAAACTTCCTCCCCAGCTCCTAGGTGATCCTCCTTGTGGGGCAACAGTGCTCTTTACACTACCATGTCCTAGACCTAGACCATTCTTTTACAAGGGTTGGCAGATGGGAATCTTGGCTACTGGAGAGAAGTATAGAGCGGGAATATAGATGGTACTTGTTCTTTTAACCCTTCTAACTCTTCACCCCACTAGTCTTCCCCACCCTTCAGGTGGCCCTTGCTGGCTCCTTCCTTGGGGTGGTTCATCTCGACCCCCTGACTTTTAGAAGTGAATGAAACCTACCCCCTGTCCCGGTAGAAGGATGGAGGGGGAACTGACAAAGCTGTGTTTGCTTTAATGTTTGGGCAGACTGCTTATTGTCTTAGAAACATAGGTTTTGTTTGCAGCAAAAGAACCAAGGTCCATCCGATCTGTCCAATTATCCTACCTCATACTTCTTGATCCATTGTCATAGAGGGTTATTTAGCCCTGATGACTACCCCTAGTTACCTTCCTCCACTGAGTGTTTCTATCTCATTCCCTTTGGTATTACCAGCCTACTTTATCTGTCTACCTCCACCACATTCATTGCTAATCTGTTCCATGGTTCCACTGACCTCTCAGTGAAGGAGAATTTCCTTCTGTCCCTCTGGACTGTCCCACCAATGCGTCTTCATTCATGCCATTCTGCTCTCTCTTGATGCTTCTGTTCCTGGTGTACAGATCCTCATTGCTCACTTTGTTTCTCCCTCAGGAATGTGTACATTTTTATCATGTCACACCTCTCCCTCCTGGCCTCAAGAATGTTCATGTTTAGGGACACCAGCCATTTCTTATATAATGTGTCTCACTGGCCCTGTATCATTTTGGTAATCCTGTGCTGCACAGTACCCAGCCTATTCCTCTCCATTCTTAGGTGTGGGCTCCAGAACTGGATGCAGTAATTCAGGTGGGGACTCACCAAGGTCTTGAACAGGGGCAATATCACCTCCTTCCTCCTACTATTGAATTCCCCTCACTATGCATTCCAACATCAAAGTTGTTTTGAAAACCTGGGCCCCATTTCTCAATCATTGTGGCAGGAAGTAATGTACTAGGCCTTTCACCTACCCCCATTTATCTGGACATACACACTTGACAATGGTTTTGGAAGAAAGTGGTCACAGCCGTGTGTTTCTTAAAAGTTGCAATCTTACAGAAATGAATAATGTGTGCAGCTCAAGAATCTTGCCAAGTCAGCCTCAGATCTCCACAGGTCCCTTCCCCCATGGAGGGCCTCTTTTTGGGGACTGATGGATTACTATATTATCTTGGAGATAACTAGCCTGCAAGAACAGGGTGTCCTCCGGTCAGGTGGTATGAACCTCACCCCCATCTGGCACTGCTGCACCTGCTGGATAAGCTCAATGAAATTAGCATACAACCTGCCCAAAACAGGCACCCAGTTGTCCAGTCCTCACCTCATGTTGACCGGGTAGGGATCAGTCTAGATGAAAGCAGATCCACGTGCACCATTGGTCTTGTGACTCCAAAGGTGCTACAGGACAATGTCTGTCCCTCCCCCAAGCACCTCACTCCAAACACTCTTCCAAGAACTTCTGAATGGACAGCAAAAAATTATCAACTTAGTCTAATAAGTGCACACCATCCAAAGCATACAGACTAGGGAATCCTGTGCCAGTGTCATTATGTCTCATGATGGTTCTGCAAATGGAAATCATAAAGGCAATCATATCCACATTGATATGCCTGTGAGCTTTGTCCTTCACCCAGTTATCATCAGTGTTTCACCTCTGATGTCTCTGGATGATGTGAGATCACAGCACTTTGGTATCAGACCATCACTTATGAATGGATCATAGATCTACTATACTATAGGCAGGAAAAAATGGTCAGACTAGATGGGCCAAGTGGTCCTTATTTGCTATCAAATGCTATATTTCTATGTATCTGCCTCAATCTTGAGCAACAGATGGATGGCCTTCCCCAATTCCAGGTTGTTGTCCTCAGCTGATTTACAAGAACTTCAACAAGGCCTCTCCAGTGAGCCTCAGGTACCACCTTAGGGAGTCGTTCACTTCAGTTCATGTCCCCCACTGTCCCATCCACTGCACTTGTGCCCCCTCTGGATCCAAGTGAAGGTTTCACCACCTACATCAATGGCAATACCCAGCTTGCACCACTGCCCAGAACATAAAGGAATGGCCAAATATCCAGACACACTTAACTCCTTGATGACCTACTAGTTAGACAAAGATGAGACATAAAAGCAAGTGTGACTTCACATACCTTTTGAATGCCTGAGATTTCCATCTCGCAAGGTCCTGCATCAGTCTATCAGTCAAGACACTCACCTTTGCATTTATGGCAGCTTTTATGCTAAATGATTAAGTAATAAACTCCTTCAAGTTAAATCCCACTCACTTCATTACCTAACTCAGAATGCATCTAAACTGCTATGTAATAATTAGAAACCTGCCCTCATGTCGAAAAAAAAATCCAACCAGATAGGTGACCATTCTGTTAGGTACTGTTGTAACATAACCCTGATATGCCATGTTCCCCCCGAAGCTATAACCATGTATCTGCAGCCCAAGCCAGCTGATCAGCCTTACTCTGATGCAGACAAACAAATACTCCCTGTGAGTTCAAAGTTGTGTCCTCATCCTGTAAGCCCATTGAGGCCACATGGTCCTTCCTGGGCTAGAACATATCAGAGACTCCATTTCCTACAAAAAAGCCAGCAAAAAGTCCACGCAGAAGTCGTTGGTGTGTTTGGGGCCTGTGTCCCTTGTGGACACCAGTAACTCAGGAACAGGAGTGAGGGAGAAATGGACTACTACGTCTGTCAAGTGTTGTCTCTTGGTGGAGTTCCTCTTGAAAAACCTCTGGCCTATTTCTGGACCACTTCAGGTTTCTGTGTCATAGCTCCATCATGCACCTTTGTGTAGAATCCAAAAGACATCGGAAGAACCCCCTGACAAAGGGACTTGCTGTCATCCTGAAGTACCAGCATTTTGAGTTGTGTTCTTGACCATGTTGATCAAACCACGAGTCAAACAGACTTTTGCCTCTATATTTTTTTGTATCTCTGTCCAAGTGCTCTTGCCTGTGTGTGTTTTTTTAACCAGCTGCCAGGGACTGAGACACTAGATTAATAGGTGTTTCCCCTAAACTTGAACTAAGCTTCTCCCCCATATCATCATTGCCAATTTTGAGGCCATGCCACAGAAAGGACTAAGAGCTAAATTCGCCCTGCCACTCAGGCTTGTACTGTGCAAATGGGTGCTTGCACCCACATGCCATATGTTTCTGCCTAAACTGTCATTCTGCTTTACTACATGACCCCTTATTGAAGCTAACACATGTTTGTTTTCTGCCATGATCCACTCAGGGGCCTAAGGAGACTTCAACGGTCAAACCACTATTTGTTCACAGGATGTTTTCCACATGAATGACCTCAACCATCAATGGCATATCCATGACTCCCAACTCTTTCATGGGATCATTTTATATGTATCACCAAAGTCCTCATTATACTTCAATCAGGCTGAATCCCCCTATTCCTGTAGGCACAAATTATTCTACTGAAATAGCTGATGAGGCCAAACCTTTTCTCTGTGGTGGCTGGGTAGATGGTGCTAACAAACATGACAAAACCCATGACTCAAGTTATCAAATGACCTTTCCATTTTGACTCTCTTTTTATTCTTGTCACCATTCTTCTTGTCCCTTTTCTCAACAAAGTCCCTGGCTCTGTTAAAGAGATAGAACATGTGAACATATTACCTCCCCCTAATTTTCTGGTTGGTCTTTTCAGATAGATCTGACTCCACTGGCTATGCCGCACTGATAGAATGCACTCATAGGGCCATCTCTGTTACCTCTGGGGCCCCACTCTGGCAGAGCCTTACCAGTCATCAGGGCACTGGCATTACAGTACCCGGTCATTATGGCACTGATTGTTGGATTCACCACCCCTTCCCTGAGGTCCGCCCCCCCCAGAGTTAGTATATTTAGAAAGGAGGGGTGTGGGAGCACAGCCCCCTGCAAAAAGAGAGGATAGCAGCATTCCAACTTGGCACCCTAATGACTGGGCGACCTACCGCCAGTGCTCTGAAGTGGTGGAACCCTGGCTGAGCACCTCAGAGGCTGGCCTGCTTGTAGGGTCCCTGCCATCTTCTGTGCCTGAACCACTGCTGCCAGTTCCACCACTGCTTCCAACAACTTATCCAGCTTTTGATCTGAGGATGACATGCAGGCAGGTGAAGAGAGGGTAGCTCTACCTGGGGAATAATGACCTGGTATAGGTGGAGGGGCCACTTGGAATGGGACTTTGGGGATCACCACCATCACCTCTTCATTGTCTCCATGTGGTTGTTTGCCTTTTTTTCAAGCAATCAGGGAATCCCCTTTTTTCAAGCAATCTGGGGATGCCCCCCCTCGCACACAACTAAAAACCTTTATTATAATGTGGTGTGCCTCATCCTCAGGGAAATTTTTTAAATCAGGGATGTCTTACTTGTGTTGTTACCTCCCTTTCATAGGTACTTTGGGCCTTGGTTCTGCTGGCCCACCTTTTTCCAGCTGCTTCCACTTCCTCAGGGCTGGGCCTTTGTGAGGCACTGGGGCTCCAGCTAGACACACCTCCAGCTAAGCATACCCCTTCTTCTCAAGCATTTCTCCCACCTGTTAAGTGCCCTGGCTGCATTTGCCTTGCCAGTTGTCTTCTTCTTGTGGGGTATCATGGACTATAGTATATTGTTTAGAGAAGAGAAATACTACCTGCCCAGCCCTACCCTGTTTCATAACCCACACAAGTAGTCAGCAGTAAGCAGAAGAATTAGTACTAACAACACCTACTAGGCAAAGCAGTCAGGCATTCACCACCTCAAATGGTTCAAAAAGAGAACACATTGACTCCAAAAGTTGAAACTCCATTGTCATTCATTATAAGGTACAATCACAAAGAGACATCTTGGCTGCATGCCTAACATGTTTTTGAAATTTTTACTAAAGGCTATGTAGGGACAAAACTATAATTTGCAAACATATTTTATAATATACTATTTAATTTTAATATCTAGTTAATATTACATTGTTATGTGGGGTGACAAATGATACTAGACAATTGGTTCAAAGACTCTAATGGGTTTTATTTCCATGGATGGAAAAATGGGTTTCAAACTGATTGCAGGGTTGTCAGCATGGATTTCTTCAAAGGAAAAACAACTTCTTCAGTTTGACTTTCAACAAAGAATGAGCCTAATTTACTACCCCAGATGTGGGCCTCTTAAAAGGGTAATATTGAGTGTCTTCTTGGATCTCTTCTGGGAGAAGAAGAAATAATCTCATAAGGGAGCCATGGCAATTGACATACAAAGTGAAATGTATGGCTGGTACTGCAAGGCACCAAATACCGGTATCTAGTGTTGAGAGGAAAAAAAAGGTCAATGCTTCTTTTACTAGTGAACAAAAACTTGTGTTTGTTGCATCAGAATAAGAGTCCATCCATAAAATAAACCATATGACTTGATAGCTGATGACCTGAAAACCAACTGAAATTCATGAATGCACCTGTTGGGGGAGATAAGTTATTTACAAATATGTCCTGTGCCAACAGTTTTAAAAATATTTCACTGTTGTTTGGTCTTGAATGAGAGCTTGTCTTATGAACCTGCAAAACTATAACTCTTTATGTGTGAGTAACTGCAGGACTGAGCTACAGGTATGTCACTTGAAAGTTTCGAAAACTGCCTTAGACAAACAAATTGTTATTTATTTAATTATGGGCCATGCTTCCAGGCTTAGAGACAAAGGAACTTTTTTTCAAGAAAAGATTTTGTGCTTTTTAATTGACTTCCTGAAGATGGATTTGAATGAAATACATCTCATGTTGTAGCACAAGACATGAGCAATAAGCTCATTATTTTATTTTTAAGATACACTGCTGAAATCTAATGCTATAACCATTATTAGATTATCTCAGGAAATATTTGCCTCAGAAACATGAGATACACTTCAAAACATTACCCTTGATGAGCTGAGTTCAAGCAATTTTTGTTTCAAGACGGTATCTTAATGTATTCAAAAACTAAAGATAAAAGAAAGAAAACAAATTTTGGTCTTAAAAGTGGGCAGTGCAAAGAGAGGTGGATCCTAAAGAGAAGGAAATAGCTATGCCTACCTCATTTACAAGACTGAATCACAACTGGTGAATTAATATGCATGATGTCATAATGAGACACACTAAAATCCATGTTACTGGAGGAAAAACCCAGTATTCTCCAAGCTCAGCTGCTAGAAGGACCTATGTTTGTGGAACTGCCATGTTATTGCATTTTTATTGTTCTTTGACTTTCCCGCCAAACGCCAAGGACTGTTTCTGCCACTAAGAGCCAAGCTGCTACTGTGAGTGTGTCAGAAAGGGAATCCATGCAAAACAGCAAGTGGCAACACAAGGGACAGCAAAGCCAGCTACAAGAAGGATGACCAACAGCCTAGGATGGATTATTCTCACCATTTATTTTGTACCATGCAGAAATTCCAGATCATGAACCCACTCTAATACTTTGAGTATCACTTTGATACTTTTATAAATTTTAGTGTAACGTAGAAGTGGGTGGAAGTGTAAGAGAAATATTTTAATGTATATTAAAGCATAGGTATACAGCTTAAATAAAATATCAATACAAAGGAATATTTAAACATTTTGCATGTGAAGTGTCTGAACAAATTTTATATGCAAAGAAACTTTTTTAAGTATTTATGCATGAACAACAAAAGTTACAAAAGTGACTAAGACTACATGTTGTGTCTGATTGCTTTTGTTTACTTTTGCTTACTGTTTCTTGTTTTGCAATTACCACTTTGTGTTTATTTTGCTTTGTGCAATATTTATTGAACTTGATATTTATGCCATATATTCATATTTACATATTAGTGTGTATTGTATAGGGATAATAAAATCTATTTTGATTTAATTCCAAGACTGTCGAATAAAAGTTAATTCATAAGTATCAGAATTTTTTATATGCAGTAGGTTTTGAAATAAGAATCTGAGCAAATCTTGCATTGGTTTATACAGTTTTATATCTCTTTTATGACACTGTGCTGGAGTCTTAGCCAAGTGCCAATAATAAATAATTGATATTCAGCCTATTGTTCTGACATTTTGGGGTTGCTCATCCTGGGGATAATTGTTTAGTGAATGAACAGTGCACACACCTTGCATGTGTATAAAAATAGATGAAAAGTTATTGAATTGCAGAAATTACTGAATTGCATTAAGTAAATTCTTCTTGTTTTTGCTTTTCAATGACCCTAAAGTTACTTTAGCAGAAAGTGAGAAGCAGAGGAAGAAATAATTGTCTGCCTCAGTTTATTACTGCAAGCAAGCAAAATATCTTTGAAGCATCCTTAGAAGAAATATATTACATTATTGCAGTGTGGATGTGTAAAGTTATTGTTGTTAGTATTGTTGCTGTTGTCCAAGGTTTATTGTTGTGAATTATGGCATCCCAAAGTATAAGTGCAGGTTGTTAAATCAAAAGTAGTACTACACCATCCAGCACAGCTGACTTCCATTAAAAGCAAAAATGAAACTGTTGAGTATAATGAAAGTAGTAAACTTACATGTCAAGTCCAGCTACTAAAGGAGCAGTTGGAAAAAAGTAAAAATGATTTATCTGACAAAGATCATGCCCTGACTGATCCAATGACTGACAATGCCCTTGATTGATCTAATGACTGACAATGCTGTTTTGCTCAGTGGTCTACGTGATGCCGAACAGTATAAAAAGCAGTCTTCAGGTTTGGAAAGGCAGAAGCCTGAACTGGAGAAAACAATTATACTGATGAAAAGAGATTTAGCTGGCATGAACAAGAAGTATAAAAGTTTAAAGGACTAATATGAAATTGGAAAGGGACAATTGATAAAAACTCCTGAAAAAAGGGATCTATAACCTAATGGCCTTTAACCCTTCATATCCTGACTACCAGTCCCAGGCTGGCGTACAGGAAGAAGGTATAAACAAGGTATATATTCCTTTTGGGAATGTTTCTGCTACCAAACAGATAGAAGAAACTTCTCTCCAGTCACACTCCCCTATGACATCTGGTGCTGAAAATGAGTCAGAGCTAGAAGAAGGAGAGGCTAAGCAAAAAGAGAAAATATAGACAGCTAAACAAACTAGTGCACCAGCAAAACTAAAAAGAACATTAGTGAAACCAGATACACTGGAAGAAAAGGGCAGATCGGATGGTGCAGCTTCACAAGGTGAACTGGGTGAGGATAGGCAATGGAAAACGGGTTCTACACTTTTGGAAAAACACTTTTTTGAATTAGAGAAAAATCATAGAGATTGAAAGACCAATATGAAGGTATAATGGGTAAAAGAAAGAATCAGAGAAAAATGAGACCAAACAGTAGTGAACTGGGCACTGATCACAAACCCTCTAGCATTTCCACTTTTGGAAAGGAATAACACAAGAGCCGAACAAAAAGAGAAATAAACTTAGACAAAAAAGTGATTCCAATTTAGAGGATGGATCACCTAGCAGGTTCAACAGAAACTGGAAAATATCTGAGAGAGAAAAAGGATATTTTAATTCAAAAACTATCATAAAAGCCTTGAATTTAATAGAAGATAGATACAATTCCAAAACTAAATGACACATTGAATAGCATATCCATAAATTGAAAGAAAGTTTGGAATCACTGTCTATAATTGACAGGAATGAACAGAGCTCCATAATTAGAAGATCTGTAGATGATCCACATGTGAATTGGTCTAGAGTACCCAAGGAGGGTAGAAATAAACTAGCTAGGCTGTACAAGTTCTTGAAAAAGGAATTTGGTGAGTACCACACCAAAGGAGCAGCCAGGCATGCTGCTTACAAAATGCAGTGTGTGGTATTGATCAAAGTCTAAGGAATTTTTACTGTAAGCTGAAAAATGTATACTTTGGAGCAGAAGACAGTCCTGATAGTGACTGTGAGGATTTCAAAGATGTATATTGTAATGGTTTGCCTCCTCAGTTAGAACACAGTTGGCACTGTAGCTAAAGAAAAAGCCTAGGGGTGTACATTGGATTGTTGATCATGCTGAACACATCTGGAATTCTAGGAGAGGTGATGAGGCCCCTCCAAAGAAAGGGGGGTCCACTGCTAAGGCCCAAGTGTTGGAGGTTACTACCTCTGATACTTTAGCCATGGAGGGAGGTGAGTAACCTGCTTCAAAAAAACTTTAAGAAAAGGAAAGAAGCAGAATAATAATACCTCACAGGATAAAACTGTGCAACAGCCAAAGCCTGCATCTGACCCCCTAGTGGTTCAACCAGCTAACCCTGTCCAACAACCTTACCAAGTAGTGGTTCAACCAAATAACCCTGCTCAGCCATCTTACACAGTGGCAGCTCAAAAGCCTTATCAAAATGAGCAACAGTACCAAAATATTCAGCAATATCAAAACTTGGGCCCCTCCTATGGGCAATATGACCATGGTAGAGGATATGGTAGAGTGTACAATAATGACCATAGAAGATATGGTAGAGATACCATAGTGACAATAGAGGTGGTGCAGGTACTTATGGAGGGTGCCTAAATTATAACCATGATCAGTGAGATTATGGGGCGCCCCAAAATAGGTCTAGGCCTGACTCTCCAAGTCTAGAGAAAATGATTAAGAAGTCGCAGGATGAAATGAGATAGGAAATGGAAAAACAAGTGGGGGGATTTAAAAGCACTTCTCCAAAATCATATGCTCTACCCTCCCCAGTTACCTTCTGATTCATATCCTCCTGTACAGTGTTATTTAGAATCATCAGGTACAGGTGGGCCTAGTAGTGCTACCTGACTAGCAGGTTCTGCTCCCTCTGCTACTGCCCAGGTAAATGAAATAGCAATTGCTGACAGTGGTAAAGAAACTGTACTAAAATTTGAAAATGAATGCATGCCAGATGAAAACAAAAATGCTATTTCTGAGTCAGACCTTTCTCTAGAGGTGTCCAGAGTTACTGCTGCAAACAGTGTGCTGTATCACAGTGAAACTGTCGTGTTGCCAGGAGTAAAGAAAAACAAATTCTACCTGGCAACTTTATCCCTCTTGGGGGGGCACAGATAGGCTTTACTTTGACATAAACATTGTAAACAGTCTGAATCATGAAGCCTTGTTGGATTCAGGGGCAGAAGTGACTCTGATGTATAAGAGCTTCTTTGACAAACTGATGCTGTAGGTGATGTGAAGGTGCTGAAAACCCTCTCTGATGGTGTACAAATTGTAGGTTATGGATGAAGGGGACTCAGAAGCTCTTATGTAAATGTGATTAACATTAAGATTTGGCAAAATGGAAGTCACCCATCCAACGTATATCACTAATAAAACAGGATGATTTCTTGATTGAAAATGACCTTCTGAAAAGGTTTATCTATTATGGACTACTTTCATTGAGTTTTATGGTCATTGGTAAACAGGCCCATTCCATTTGGAAAGAGTCTTATGGTTGTTAAACAATCAAAGTAATGTTATCTTGAGAAAAAGGATGCAATGATTAACTTGAATTTTCTAAATTCTGACATCCCTGATGTATCTGTATTGGGTAATTCTGAAAATTTGGCTATATGGAGAAGTAAAGCTCATGTGGTTTGTTTTTGTCCAAACAAGAGGTGTTCAGATTTGTGATTAACAAAAGAGGCTTAACTTTCTTCACAAAGGAAGGAAAGTACTCTCTCAGAGTCCCATCTGGTTTTTGACAAAGAGACATTAGGTTCTGACTACACAGCCTCCCTTGAAGATTGTAGAAAATAAGTTCCATTAAATCATGAGTCCTTTCTCTGTGAAATAAAGTCAGAAGAAGGTGAAGTTAAGCTGCCAGTCAAAGCAGAGAACTTGCAGATAATCAGTTCTGTGCTGTACTTAGGCTATGAACACTGTCTAATCAGTGAACAGTTTTACAAAGTGTTAAAGAGGTGGGGGCTTAATTTAATATTTGTAACTAAGGAAGAGTTGCTGCAAAATGTCCCAAACCATAAAGGTAACTCGAAAAGTGTAGACATCTGTGCCTTGCACTCCCAGATAGGTAAAAAGAAGGTACAACATACTGTGTATGTTGTACAAGGTTTGAAATCTCCAATATGTCTTGGGTTAGACATACTTGTATGGGTGTGTATGTTGGCCTAGCCATTGATATTCTGTGTCACAAATAAAGGGGGACCCTTACCCAATCAAACTGAAACCACACGCCTTGAGGTCTGAACAAACTATCCCTTAGGTATGTCAGGTGGTGAATGAGTTCACTACAACAGTTCCAGGTAACATAAGGGAATTTTCTGTTAGGGTTAATATAAGGAAAGGCTGCAACGTCTCTGACCAAACTGCATTATTTGTGCTTAACAAGCAGTTTAGAGATATGGGTTTAAAGATCCATTCCACACCTTGCTTTGACATGAGCAGCAGAGTCATGCATATTTTGGAACATAATCCTATAGTACAGCCTATCACTATAGAAGCTAACTGTGAGTTAGGAGTAATGATAGGGGAATCCTATGATTTGGAATTAGTTGTTCCAGTTATTGAGGTACTACCAGAGAATATTACTCGGAAAAGTGAGATAGATGAAGATATTACGTCTTTACCCAATGATTTAATTGTTTTGCAAGAAATTTGTTCAGTAGATAAGAAAGAAATACATACATGCAAAGCTGAAGATGATTATCTCATACTGTCCATTACTGCAAAAAAAACAGAACCATTTAAAGAAGTACATGTAATTGATACTGAAAATGTTTCTGATGTAGTTGAAGATAAAGTAGAGTTAGGTAAAAACTTACCTTCCCCTGATTTTAAAGAACAATTAAGCATGCTATACAAGAATGCAGTTGTGAAATTGAAGCAGAAAAATAAATGGTTTGTGGCATGTTTCTTCAGTTTAAAGACATGTTCACAAAAGATGCCTATGATTGTGTGGTGACTGACCTTCATGTTATCAGGGTGCCAAAAGACCCCAGTAAAGGTCAAGTTTATGTACCACAGTACAAAATACCGCAAGCATCTTACAAACACATGCAAGAGATACTGGATACCTTGATGGAGTGAGGAATTAAAAGACAAGTAAATTCTTTTATAATTCCACCATTTGCCTGTACTAAAGCCTACAGGAAAGTGAAGGCTCACTATTGACTACAGAAAATTTAACAAACAGGTAATTTTATCTCATTGGCCCATGACATATTTGGATGAAAGTTTGGCCAAAGTTGAGGGTGCAAAATATTTCACTACTCTAGATATAGCAAATGGATTCTGGACATTGAAAGAAGATGCAAAAGATCAATACAAATTGAATTTTAAATTTGGAAGAAAACAATACACATGGAACAGGTGTCCTTGTGGGTACTTAAATTCCCCTGCAGATTTGAATATATTTCTGCATAAGGCCATGCCTGATGCTGAAAATGGAGGAAATCCGGTTTACGTGGATGATGTACTAATCAAAAGTAATTATCTGGAGGAACTCCTGGCAGAGGTAACCTATGTGTTGAATCAGCTGAAAAATGCTGGTGCCAAATTGTCTTTAACAAAGGGACAGTGGTTCAGATATACGGTAAACTATCTTGGGTATGAAGTTGGGTCTCATGGGCTGCACCCTCAGCACAACAAAATAAGGGTTGTTCAGAAAATTGGTCCACCCAAAACTTTAAAGGATTCAGGCAGCTCCTTTGGAATCTGTAATTATTCAAGACAGTTTATTCAGGACTATGCTGAAATTGCCAATCCTCTTGCTAGGCTACTAATAAAAGAAAGAACCATTGGTGGGGGGCGGGGGATAAGAGGCAGCCATTTAAGCCTTAAAAGATAGCCTGAGTCAAGCACCATGTCTTGTTTACCCACAAATGGATAAGGATTTTTATTTAGAAACATGGCACACTGACCGCAGCATCAGTGCAGTGTTATATCAGAAACATGATTCAGAGATTTGTGTTATTGCTTATGCCAGCAAACATTGAATGATGTTGAGAAAAAGTGTTCAGAATGTGAAAAAAAGCATTATTTTTTACTGTATGGACATCTGATATCTCACCCAATGATGTCACATGTGATGGTGTCATGTGCTGATTAGGGCATAAGTTAACACGTGATGATAACATTTTATGTTATATGACTAATTTTCCTGTGATGCTTAAACTTTATAGTCATATACTAGGATTCCAGTTTTGAATTAGGAAATGTATTATTTCAGAATACATTTTCATTTCAAAAGAGTGAATGTAGGAACAAAACTCTAATTTGCAAACATATTTTATAATACAATATTTAATTTTATTATCTAGTTAATATTATGTAATTGTGTGGGGTGACAAGTGATACTATACAACTGGTTCAAAGATTCTATGGGGTTTTTGTTTCCATTGATGGAAAAATGGGTTTCAAACTGATTGCAAAGTTGTCAACATGGATTTCCTAAAAGGAAAAAATTTCTTCAGTTTGACTTTTAACAAAGGATGAGTTTAATTCACTACCACATCTGTGGGACTCTCAAGAGTGTGATAGTATCTGTCTTCTTGGAGCTGTGCTTGGAGAAGGAGAAACAATCTGATAAGGGAGCCATTGTGATTGACATACCAAGTGAGATTTATGACTGATACTGCTAGGCACCTAGGGTGGGATATTCAAAAGGGTTGCGCATGATGCAACAGGGGTGCACCATGCACAACCCACCAATGTGCCCTGGCACAATATTCAAAGGGGCAAGTTGAGCTGCACAACTCCCGATGCACCGAGGCTCATCGGTAATGTATGCGGCGCAAGTGCGGGGGGCGTGTCCATGCATATGCGGCACATCCCAATATTCAGCCCGGGATGTGCAGCACATATGCTGGCACAACACCACCTTGCACCACTTGGGGGGGTGCAAGGTTGTGCCTGGTAAAGCCAGGAGCAAATCCTGGCCACCCACAGGCAAACTGCCATATTGCAGGGCACAACATGGAAGCCGCCAGCCGTGGGTGGCCACCTACCCACCCAGAACACTGTTCACAAGCTCCCTGCCCTGGGAGAGTTGTGCCCCCCATGGCCCGATCGAGGGCATAAGTAAATGACAACCCTGGTGGCCAAGTGGACCGCTCCCCATCTCCCGATCATGGGCATATGTAATACCATTAAATATCCCTGGTGGTCCAGTGGACTGCTCCCCATCACCCGATTATGGGCATACATTGCAAATATCCCTGGTGGTCCAGTGGACTGCTCCCCATCACCCAATCACTGGCATATGTTGTAAATATTCCTGGTGGTCCAGTGGAACCCCCCCAGTGCCCAATCATGGCTGGAAATAGCTATCGCAAACCAGGTGGTCCAGTGGTACCCTTCCCCATCTACCCACTGAGGTCCCCCACCACCCAGCACCCCCCAGTCAGTGGTGGGTGGTGGCACCCCACCTGCATGCCACCCGGCCACCCGCCGTCTGACAGCATACAGTACTGTTTGTACACCTATTGGTCCACTGCGTGGGCCAATGGCTATGCAGACCATATTGTACTACACAGGCTCAATATGTGAATGACTGTGTTCATTCATATATTGGGCCTGTGCAATACAGCATGGTCTGTACACAAACTGGCCCATGCAGTGAACCAATAGGAGTACAGACAGTACTGTACGCTGTCAGATGGGAGGTGGCATACTGGTGGGTTGCCACTGCCTGTGGCTGACTGGTGGGGTGCTGGGTGGGGGGACCTCATTGGGTAGGTGGGGAATGGGGTACCACTGGGCCACTAGGAGTGAGATTGTTATTTCTGCCCACGATCGGGTGCTGGTAGGTGGGGCTCCACTGGACCACCAGGGATATATTCAACTTATGCCCATGATTGGGTGATGGGGAGTTGGTCCACTGGACCACCAGGAATATTTAATGGTATTACATGTGCCCGTGATCGGGTGATGGAGTGCAGTCCAGTGGACCACCAGGGATATTTTACACATATGCCCACAATCGGGCTTACGTGAGCGGTGTCCACCAAGGGTCTGCAGGGCATCGGTCCCCAATGGCTGCAGCCTGGCAGTACACATGCACAAGTCACTGGGGATTAGCACACCACATGCAAATGGGGCCATAATGACATGCAAATGGCCCCATTTGTGCCTTGCATGCATAATGGCCTCATTTGCATGCCCAGTGCTGAATATCACAGTTAATGCACCTAGTGTTACCACACTTGCGCTGGCGCATCTCCCTAGCTCACCTCCTGCCACTTGCATGGTGCAGTGCCACTGTGTCGTGCGCAGTGCATGCGCCTTCAGTGCTATATTCAATGGTGCTGAGCCATGGCACAGCACCATTGAATAGCGCATGGTCCATGCCCTGGTGCAACCCAGTTGCTCTGTGCCCAGGCTTGCACCCCTGCCTGACACAGTCTGAATATCCCACCCCAAATGCCTAGTGTAGAGGAGGAAAATAAATAATGCATCTTTAAACTATTGAACAAAAACTTTTGTTTGTTGCAAGTAGAATAATAATCACACCACAAAATGAAACATAGGGCTTGATAGCTGACGTCCTGGAGTATGAAAAGATTGAAATTCATGAATGCAACTGCTGGGGGAGATAAGCTATTTACAAATATGTCCTGTGTCAACAGTTTTAAAAATAATTCACTGTTGTTTGGTCTTAAATGAGAGCTTGTCTTATGAAACCTCCAAAAATATAACTCTTGAATGTGTGAGTAACTGCAGGACTGAGCTTGTCACTTGAACGTTTTGAAAACTGCCTTAGGCAAACAACTTCTTATTCAATTAATTATCGGCTATGTGTCTGAGCTCAGAGACAATGGAATTATTTTTTCAAGAAAATATTTTGTGCTTTTTAATGGACTTCCTGAAGATGTATCTGACTGAAAGATACCTCATTTTGTACCTCAAGACATGAGAAATAAGATTTTTTATTTTAAAGATATTTTGCTGAAAACATAGGTTTGTACTGGGTATATATACTGGGTATCTGACAGGAGAAGGCTGGTGCCCATTGAGTCTGTCTGCCCACAGCGGGTCCAGTTTTAGCCCTTACTAAATAAAAATTAATCCAATTTGTCTTTAAAGATGTTAAAATTCTTGTTCTTAATTAGTTCTTTGAACAAACTGTTCCACCCCCTACCTGTACACTGTGTGTAACTATTGAATCTTTTTTATTTTTATATTGTTCCAGTTATAATTGATGGTTATGAAATCTTAGCCCTTCGGGTTTTATTTGTGTTGTTATAACTATCTCAGTCATCAATTCACTATAATTTCCTAAACATCATCAACAGATCTCCCCTCATTCTTCTCTCCTCCAAGCTATGCAGTCCCAACTTTGTCAGTCTATCCTCATATGATTGGTGCCCCATGCCTCTGATCATTTTTGCCATTTTGTGCTGTATATTTTCCAGTCTATCCACATCTCTATATAGGTAGGGGTTCCACAGTGGTGAACCATAGTCTATGTGTTGGTGGATGAACGTTTAATACAGAGACTGCAAACAGTTCACATTTCTCCTTATAAATGTTCTCTTGTTCCATTAATAATGTAATTTGTCTTTGTCATCATCTCAGTATATTGAACACCAAAGTTTAGTTCATGATCAGTTTATATACCTAAGTCTATTTCTGATCTGACCTTTTTAATTAACTTGTTTTCTATGTAACAATCCTGCCTTTCACTATCTTTGCCCAAATGGATAACAAAGTACTTTCCATGTTAAATGAAATATCATTTTCACTTGTCCACCTACTAATTTTCCTCAGACCCTCCATTAATATGGTTCTATCTTGACCCTTATAGATGGGACCCCCTAACTTAATATAATCTGCAGATTTGGTGATTGTACTTTTTATGTCAGTGTGCATGTCACCAATAAATACCAAGACCAACACAGGGCCCAATACAGAGCTCTGCAGCACCCCACTAGTAACATGTCCCTCATCAGACAAAAAGCTTTAGATTCATTGTTTTCTATCAAATAGCCAATTTTTTATCCAGTATGTAACTCCTATGTCAAAGAGAACATAGTTTATGTATTAATACATTATGTGCTACCTTATTAATGGCTTTTTGAAAATCCAGCAGAATCACATCAAAAAGGAGAGTATTGTTTAAGTGTCTATTTACTTCCTCAAAAAAAAGACAACTGATTTGTGATACATGAGTGACTTGTTTTGAACCCATATCATTTAGGATCATTGTAATCAATACTTTTTTGAGTTTTCCTCCAATTTTATTTTTATGAAACTTTTTGCTAGTTTTCTTAGTATTGAGGTCAGACTAACTGGGCAATAGTTGCACAGTTTAGATTTTTTCCCTTTTTTAAATATTGGTAGTATCTCTGCTATAGTCAAATTTGACAGAATCACACCTGTGATGAAGGATACATTGTAAATTCAGGACAAAGGTTCAACAATAGAATGTCTAACTTCCTTAAATAACCTGGGTAGAGTGAATCTGGACCTGCAAACTTACTGGGCTTTAATTTTGACAGTAGATGTCAGTTATAAATATTATGAGATTATCTCAGAAAATGTTTGCCTCAGAAACTTGAGAGGCACTTCAAAATGCTACCCTCAATGAACTGAGTTCAAAAATGTTTGTTTCACAACTACTGTAGGGATGGGTAAAAGTGCAGATTTCTGCTGCCGTGGAACTTCCATGAAATTTCAAAAATTTTGTGGAATTTTCCTCTCTTTCACATGTGGTGGAATTCCAAACTTTCACCAAATAACTGAGGATTTCTGTCTAGTACTGCAGCATTTAATTATGAAATGCAGGCTTTTTAAATGACACGTGGAAGTAAAGGGGCAGTTATTCAAAACTTTGTGCTGGGCACAAACTGTTTGCAGAGGGTTAGCGCTGGGTTTGCATGGGTCTGCTATATTCAAAAGGTCAAATAGTGTGGGAAAATTGCATTAGCATAGGAGAAAAGTATGAAGTATGCAAGGGGTAAAAGGAGGGGGCATGTACGTGAATAGAGGTTCAGTGCTATATTCAGTGGTTTATCACGGCACAAAGTGTTTTTGTGTGATTTAGTGTTACATTTTGTGCTGCAAATTACAGCACAGAAAAAAAGTAGTCTTAACTCTGGGCAAACCAGTTTTGTGCAAGTTTGTGGGTTTGCCCAAATTTTGTGAGGCTTTGCACAACCCTAACCAGTAAATATTAAACATAGAAAGAAACCAGACATAGAAGAAACATGCTACACACGGAGGCACCTCCTATGATGCCATCATCTGCTACTAGTCCCAGTCATGCCAGGCAGTAAGTGCTGACCTGGCACCCAGTGGGCACCATACCAGTGTGTCATTACAGCACACACCTGCAGACCACCCTTCAGTGGACACCAACAGAATCCACTACACACATGCAGCACTGGGAGCATGGAGGGTGTTGAGGGGAGAATGTACAGATGTCCAATCTGCACCACTTACTGGATGCTGCCACAAGGTTGGGACAAGCCATGCAGTGCAAATGATCCAGTGTTGGGAATATTCCAACAGTAGCATGCCCGTCTGATGGTATGTGCACCCTCAGCCACATACCACACAGCTATACAGACACCACAGCACACACAGCCAGCCATGTCTATGTCACTGTGAGTACCCCATGCCAGTGCTGTAGTGTCTGTGGGTTGCTCAACAGCATAACAGTAATATGTAAACCAAAACAGAGCCGCTACTTGGTACGTGGTGCCTCAAGTATCATTAAAACTCAGAAAAACATAAACTTTGGCACACACTTCACTCAGACATATAAAAAAAATTGCAATGAGTCTTTCTATTCAAAAAATCAGCAAACCCTCACAGCAAAAATACGTAGCCCAGATAGCACTCAATGTTTCATGCAACCGCACCTGCCCTTTATCAAGAGAATGAGATACTATTCAACATACATCACTTAAATAGTGCCCTCAATAAAGTGTTACCAATCAAATAAATTATTAAATAGATCTGATTCAGAATGTGATACACCAATATATAGAGAAACCCTATCAATATACAACATCACAACACTAATTTATTTAGAAACAAAACCTATTAGAAAGATTTTTATAATATCCAAACCGCAATAGTTAATAATAGATTATACTAAGCAACTTATGGACTTATATTACTGTTGTTAGATACATCATAATAATAAAGGCATACTAGATGTAAATAATGAATCTATATTGACAGCTCACTGACAGGCATGATTCTATTGCCTAAAGCATTAGGCTATTTATCATGCTACTCTTAACCGCAAGGGTTTATAGCATGTTTATAAATGATGCTGTAATTCAATTTTATCAATCAGCCTTGGAAAAAATCCAGTATTTTCCTTTACTTGCTAGGGTACTATTTAAATCTACCTCATGAGGTCCTAATTTTACCTAATCAGTTACTATAAAGCTCTAATTATGTGACAGGAGGTCACCACTAAAATGACTATGCTGGGCTGTTGCATATACCAAGTTTTTAATTCAAAATTGCCTGAATGTGCTCCCCCACTTACTCTTTTAGTTTTCTTTTGGGGCAACCAACATAATATGCCCCACAGCAGCAAGTTGCCAAATATATAACATAACAGGAGTCACAATTAATAAACTCCCGAATGTGTACCTCACTCCCATCTACTGGATCTTTAAAACTTTTTCCCAAGTTCATATGGTTACAAACTTTACACCTTTGACACTTATAACAGCCCAACGGTAAAGAGAGTAACCAATTTCTTACTTGTTTTGACTCACTATTCTCATTTGGTATCGAATCAACAGAGGGAGTAGTCAAGTGGGGAGGTGGGGGGATAAACTCTAGGCTGATAACTGCTGGTTAATTTATCTCCCAGATTTTGGGGTTTCCTGAAAACTATTCATGGAAAATTCTGCACAAAGGGTATTAATTTAGGCTCATTCTGTAAAATATGCCAATTATGCCTCAACATTGTTTCAATTTTAGTAGCCTGAATTGAATATGTAGTGACAAAAAAATTAAGTCTGCCATTATTTTCACTTGTTTTGTTGTTATTATCATGAAGTATATTTTCTGCCAACACTTATTGTCTAGACAACATACTAACACTCTCTCTAGCTTGTACAACATAATTAACAGCATAACCCCATTGCAAAAATCTTTATTCCATATCTCGTGCCCAATGTTCAAATCCCCCTTCAGTGGAACAATTCCTTCGGGCATGAATAAACAGTCCCCGAGGTATAGATTTAACAATGTGTCTTGCATGGCAGGAACTAGCTAAAAGTGTTGTGTTTCTGTTCATTTGTTTACGAAACAGTGTGGTGCTGATGCCATTAGTCAAATCCTTCATAACCTCCACATCCAAAAATGGTATGGCATCATAACTAGAATTAACAGCAAACTTCACATTTTTTTGTATATTCTAAATAATCCACAAAACACCTCCGTACATTCTTGGTACCTTGCCAGATAATAAAGCAATCATCAATATAGCCTTTGTAAATATTAATATATGAGTAGTAGGGAGTAACCTCTGAATCATAAATTATTTTCTCTTCCCACATCCCCATATATAAATTAGCAAAATTCGGGGCAAATGATGCCCCCATTGCTGTACCACTAACTTGTAGAAAAGAATTACCTTGAAACATAAATGCATTTTTTTTCTAAAACACAACGGACCATGTCAGTAATGAACTGTGTGTGTTTGAAATCCAAATCTCCATTTTCCAAAAAACTCTGTAAAGCCAACGATCCATCTTGATGTGGAATATTGGTATACAGTGCCTCCACATTGAGAGTGGCCAATAGGTCCATTTTCTCGATGTGGAGGTCCTCAAAAATACTCAAAGCATGTTTAGTATCCTTAATGTACGACCTCAATGATGAAACAAACTGTTTAATATGAGCATCTACATATATCAATGATGCTGTCACTGAACCAATTCTTGCTACAATCAGGCACCCTGGAGGGTTTTGAACATTTTTATGGACTTTGGAAAGGAGTTAGATCGAGGGGCATACCAGGTTTGCTACAGTCAAAAAATTACATGTTTCTGAATCAATAATTCCATGCTGCCATGCTAAGTCCAATTTTTAATCAATCTCCTTTTTGAATTTCAATGTAGGATCACTCTCTAAAGACTGATAGTGTTTTACACACTTCAACTGCCATTCTACTTCACTAATGTAATCTGCCGAGTTCAACACTACTACACTCCCTCACAAATAATTGAATCAAACGTAAGGAGGCTTCATGTATTTCCTCTAACCAAGGATCAAAAAATCTTCTATGATGTTATCCAAAAGATGGAAATTTTAAAATTCTCAGGCCCCTGGGTACTCTCTTAACATCCAGATACCTTTCCAAAGTAACTTGAGTCCAGACAAGTCTTCTGATTTTATATGTCATTTTTTTATATTATGTGTATGCCTCATTGACGGTAATGACTTTATCTGATTCAGCTAATAGGCCATTATCACCCCCTGAGGAAGTCTGTTCTTGTCTCCCCACAGACAAACTGCAGGGAGGAGTGGCAGGAGAGCAAGATGGAGGGGGAGATATTAGGAAAGGTTAATGTTATAAATCTTTCTGACTATCAACTTATGGATGCTGAATTGTCTGTGTTAAATAAAGGCTTGAAATTTGTTCCTACTTTTTCATTTAATTCATTTGATTTGAATATAGATTTTAACAAATTCATTAGGGAACTTAAATTTAAAGTGTTGTTTTTTTTACAAAAGAACGGAATAGTGAGCCTAATGATCATACACTATTAGCCTCTGATGTGGGTAACTTGAAACAAAACACAGACAATTCACAAGTAGGTATGCCTTTACAGAAACAGTTTAGATCAAAATCTACTTTTATGCCCCCCAGAACTCTGTCATTAGCGAGAATTTTTTGCTGTGAGGGTTTGCTAATTTTTGCATAAAAAGACTCATTGCAATTTTTGGCATATGTCTAAGTGAAATGTGTGCCAAAGTTAATGTTTTTCTGAGCATAACAGTAATGTCCACTGTCAGTACACACCTGCAAGAGTGGCCTGTCACTGTGTAAAGTACAGCAGTCATTGATGCCCTACACACCATAGGCATTGCTGTGTCCCCCACACTACTGGCCTCCTTGTTACTGTAGTGTCTTCTATGCACTGTAGCAGGAACTACAGTTTGACTATTGCCTGCAGCACCACCACCTGTACCTGTGCTGTGTAGTCCCCTGGGGCACAATATTGTATGCAATTCTGTACAAATGTAGCCTGCAGCTACCACCATGGACTTCCAGACTGACCTACAGCTGGAGCTGTGGGCAGACCCAGCCAGCTCCTGTACTTCCAAACTGACCTACAGGTGGAGCTGTGGGACCCCGCAATAGCGCTGGGTAAACTTCATGCAAATCAGGACATAATGAGATGCTAATTTGGATGTTTGCCACAGACTGCCTAAGTAGGCTCATTGCATGTCACTTTTGAATATAGAAAATGTTTGCCCTGGGCAAACGTGATAGCACCAGGCAAATGGCTTAGCTCCACAAAAACCTGAGCTAATCCTGTGCAAAACCTGTACAAAACCTGCACAAAACTTGCACGAATGTGTTTGAGCCATGCAAACATTTCAGAAACATTACACATTTCTGCAGATTTTCACATGCGCTGGTGCTTACAGCTTTAATGAATCCACTGCTTTGCTAGCACTCACATTGGCCTCATGGTTCAGCTTTACCTTCTTTCATGTCAATGCACACTGGGCTGCTGTTGTGGTTTGCACTTCCTTGTTGCTATATTCAGAGATGTCCTATTTCATGGGCTATTTTTGCACTGCACTTCCAGCCCAGTTTGCCCGGCTTCCTTAGCACACTATATTCAGCAGATTTAGCACCAGGGCTATCCCTTTTGAATTTAGCGGGCTATTGGGTCTGGGTTAATATAGCACACTGTGCAGTGCTTATTTAGCCCTGGGGCAAAGTTTTTGAATATCTGGGACCAAGTCTCTTGCTTAGTATTTCACCATATATCATGTAACTATTTGCAGTTGCATTACTTTAGCAGTTTTTTTTTCTATGCAGTTTAATACTTTAGCTACAGAACTGAACACTGACAGTGATCAGTTCTGTGGAGTTTTTTCCCACAGTTTAATAAATTAACCCTCATTTCATATATTTATTCCACAGTTCTTGGCGGAATTTCTGTGAAAAGTGGCAAAATGATTTCCAAATGTTCATGGAAGCAAAAATTCTACTTTCACCAAAATTCGGCCGGTGAAATTTTTTTTTTTTTGCACTGCCCTATTCACAACTGTATCTTAATGTATGCAAAAACTAGAGATAAAATTAACTTTGGTCTAAAAAAGAGAATAGTGCATAGAGAGGTACTAGGAGGGAACTAGCCATGCCTACCTCATTTGCAAGATTCAATCAGAACTGGTCAATTAATATGCATGCGGTCATATGTGATGTCATAATGAGACAAACTAAAAAACAAGTTACTGGAGGAAATGCCCAGTCTTAGCCAAACTCAGCAGCTAGAAGGACCTATGCTTGTGGAACTGTCATTTTATTGCTGTTTTATTGTTATTTGATTTTCCCGCCAAATGTCAAGGACTGTTTCTGCCACCAAAAGCCGACCTGCTACAGTGAATGTGTCAGAAGAGGAGTCCACACAAGAGAGCGAGATGCAACACAAGGGACAGCGAAGCCAGGCACAAGAAGGATGACCAACAGCCAAGGAAGGAGAATTCTCACCATTTCATTTGTACCAGAAGAAATTCCAGATCATGGATCCACTCTAATACTATGAGTATCACAAGGAGAAATGCGAGCCACTTGCAGCGGCCCGGTTCAACGTGACCAGAATATCACAAAGCAAAAAGAACAAGTCACTGAACTCACCCAGCACAAAATAAAGCTGCTGACATTTAGGTCAAAGACCTGTTTAGGTTTAAAGGCCAGTCTGTGTGGGTGTCCTCGAGCTGAGGCACTTAGTTTTTAACCTCCTGATCTGTGAACTGACTGTACTATTAGCACTATTCCTTGTGTGGACAGCAGCTTTATTTTGTGCTGTGTAAGTTCAATGACCTGTTCTTTTTGCTTTACTATGAGTATCACTTTGATATTTTTATAAATTGTTGTGTAACTTAGAAGGGTTCTATGTGATGAGGGTGAATGCAGAAGGGCAACCAATGGAACAGTGCAAGGAGAATGGAGAAAACATGTGCGGCACATCCCGAATGTCACAACAGTCAGAACAGTGAATGGTGGGCATTTAAAAAAAATGCTGACACCACCACAAATACAGGGAGACAGAGAATGGGGGGGGCAACATCATATGTGGGGACAGGGGGTAGAGCACAGACAAGGGTGAACTTAAATGCACAAGGCGGAAGGTGGGTGGGTGGGTGAGCGAAGAGGAGGAGGGGGTAGAGGAATAGAATGACAGCACTGTGGATAAGCCTGTCATGGATGCATTGTGCAGGGCCACACACATTTGACAGATGTGTGGCAGGGACAGAAGGTCCAACTGGGTGTCTGGTGGCTGATTGGGGACGGCAGCGGCTAGGTGCGGGGCAGACAGCACACAGTCCTGCACCTGCCAGCACAGCAGAGGTGATCACATGGTGGGATGGTCCACAAGAATGGCAGCAATGCAGAGTCATCCACCCAGCCAGCAACACACCCAACTACACCTGCAGCTGGAAATTATAGACAAGGCCTCACAGGTAGTAGGGTGTGGAGCGCTTACCATAATCAGCCACAATGGCCACAATACTCCTAGTGAAGCCATGGTATGTCTGCTTCTGGGAAGCAGGGGCATCCCCGGAAAGCAACTGCTCCATCCAGAACTCACATAGGTGCTGGTCCTCCTACAGGCAGTCTAGGAACTGCCAAATGTTGGGGTGACTGGCACCAAGCCATGTGTTTAACCCACAGTGCCAGCCCTCCACAGAATTGTTTGTCTGTGCCAGCCCAGCAACCTTGAGCTGGTACATGTTCCATGTGTGCACAGGGAACAAAGGATGCCTGCGAGCCATCCTACCCACTGCCCCGGCCAATCCAGATCACTTCCAGGTACTCGAGGACTGGGTGAAGGATCTCCTTGTGTGCCCTGTAGAATAGCTGGTCAAGGAGCTTACCATATGTCGTCTCCACAGTGTTGACAGGCATGAAAGCTAGGGTGAGTAGCATCCTAACCTGCAGTGCAAACTCCTCCTCCCATGCATACCTGGCATGGACCTCAGGGGTCTGCTGTACCTTTCACCAGACCACCTGCTAAAAGTGGAAGAAACAATCCCTGAGGTCCGTTTCCTCGAAAGTATTGCTGAAGCCACACCAGGCAGCATGTTCAAAGTCCAGCAAGGCTGAGTTAGGCTGGACAACTCCCATGAGCCTGCGAACCTCTGCAAACACCTGGCTGTATGCACTTTCAGTCTGCGACAACATCAGCAAGTACACTGATGGCACGATGACACCCTCGCATATACCATGAACAGTATACAGCTGTCCAAAAAGAGGTGGTGAACAGTGGAAAGTCCCATCCAGGAACCAGTCCTCGGACCCTGCCAGGAATTGGATGGGCCAATGTGTGGCAAACAGGAGGTGACATTCCTGCCAGAGCTGCTGTCATGCTGTAAGAAGGTGTCCCCTCTCCTGGTGACTGTGTACTCAGGAGGGATGACAAGGTCCCTGAGCAATGCAGGTGTAACAAGGAATCCCCTGGCAGCCTGTCTTAACCACAGAACAGTGCGCTTCATGAGTGGTACGGTTGGAAGCTTGCTGGCCACAGCATCTAGCACCCCAGTGGTGCAACGTGTGAGCATCTGCGATGTGCTCTCAATGCTGCTGCGTGCCCTGTCCTGGATGTTATCCAGCATACAACACCCCCCCACCTCACCCACATCAGGTACATGGTTTTGCTCCCTCCCAGTGAAGATCACATGGTCCAACACTGTGTGCAGGCATGCAGGAGAGTGGTGCCTATGGTCCTGCATGCACCTCCAGTACGCCTTCATTTTTACCTCCTTGTTCCAGCAGTACACATGACCCTGTTAGGCAAGGAGATTCTTTCCCTTTTGACTTGTCTAAAACTGGACAGCATCCATCTCGACAGTCACTCTTGGGTATGAGTGCCTGTACATCCGCGTAATGGCCCTTTAATGCTGCTGCTGGGGTCAGGTGGTGTTGCACCTGTGTGCATTCCTGCATGCTGTCACTCCCTCCTTGAGCGTGCGGCATAAAAAGTAGTGTGTGGGCAGCCACCATCCCATATGCATCTGGAGCAATGGTGTGTGGCAGTGCCTGCGAACCAGCGGTGGTGTAAAGCAGTCCTGTGGTGTATGATGAGTTATTCAGACCTGCCTCTTACTGTTTCCCTGCACTCCCATGGACCTGCACTGTCGGCATTTCTGTGCTTCTATGTGCTGTGGGATTTTTGTGGGCTTGTGGCTCCAGGGATTTAAACCAGGAACACAGAGCCTGCACACCATAGCTGCGGTGAGTGTGAACTGGTGTATGCTATGATGGTGGCTTGGCTGCAGCACTGCCATTGTGCACTATCTCGTCTGTTTTTGGGCTGGGGTGTGTGTATCGAAGGCCATGGAAGGCGGCTGCCAGTATGTGTTGTTGGGGTGGGGGGTTTTGGTGGTCAAGGACCAGTGCTGCGGTGTGGCTGTCCACATGGGTGGCCACTGGGGGAAGGGGGGGCGCGGACCCTGCCATCCTGCCTACTGGGTGCTGGGAGCACTGTGTACTGTGCAGTCCTGTGGTGGTCAGGCGGACGCATGTGTGCTGTAGCTGTGCAGGCACGTGTGCAGCTCACACGTGCAGGGATTCACCATTTTGGGCTATTCTCCCTTGTCCCTGTTGCCCAGGTGCCCTGTCGCCCATATGTCCTGTCGCTGGTATGACGGGCGACCTCTTACATTCATGGTTCTGCCAGTCACTGACCTAAGCATGGGCATATGTGACATTCGCCCTACTGTATCTGTCTCCCTTTTGCCAGTAGCCATTTGGTACTCACCGTTATGCGGTTTGCCCTCTCCCTGAACCCCTTATCACTGGATACCACTTAGAAGTGAGTGGGTGTGTAAGAGAAATATTTTAACGTATATTAAATCATGGGTATACAGATTAATTAAAATATCTATACAAAGGACTATTTAAACATTTTGCATGTGAAGAAGTGCCTGAACAAGTTTTATATGCAAAGAAACTTTTTTAAGTATTTATGCATGAACAATTAAAGCAATTAAAGTTATAAAAGTGACAAAGACTACATGTTGTGTCTAATTGCTTTTGTTTACTTTTGCTTACTGTTGTTTCTTGTTTTGCAGTTTTTGCTTTGTGTTTATTTTTCTTTGTGCAATATTTATTGGGCTTGATATTGATGCCATATATTCTTATTTACTTATTAGTGTGTATTGTATGGGGATAATAAAATCAATTTCATATAATTCCAAGACTGTCACAGAAAAGTTCATTCATAATTATGATAACTTCATATGTGCAGTGGGTTATGATGTAATAATTTGAGCCAGTCTTACATTGTTTTATATGGTTTTATATACATTTATGATACTGGGCTGAAGGTTTAGCCAAGTGCCCATAATAAGTAATTGATGTTCAGCCTATTGTTCTGACAGCTAATGCAGTCACACAGGTTCAGACAATAAATACATAGTGGTGCATGATGTGTACAAATGACGTAAAAGACAATATTTGAATTCATTGGTGCAAACAAACAATACAAACAGTTAACGGTGTGAACATATTTAAAATTACTAGATTAAATAACCTGAAACTAGGATAAAAAATTATCTGGAATCATAATATTAGTTTAAACCAGACAAGTAAGAATTTAAACATCAGCAGCAGTGATCAGGAACATGAATACAGAATGCTGCTTAAAATGTGGGGATGAACTCATTTAAAAGTTAAAAGTGGGGAGGCAGTATAGCGCAGTGGTTTAAGGCTCTGAACTGTAAATCTGGTGACATCCAGCAGACCAGACCTGGGTTTGAATCCCACAGCTTCCACTTGCATACTGTGTGACCCTGAGCAAGTCACTTAACTTCCCTGTGCTCCCAGGTCGCTCCAGTGAAAAAGCTTTCAGCTTAGTGTGCTACTTCTGGTTAAACAACTTTAAAAAAAAAAAGTATTTGGGACATGTATCCACTAATACATTTTAACTACATAAGTGATGAAAAGATATATCACTTTTTCAGAATTTATTTATTTTGTTTATTTATTTAGTTTGTGTTGACCGGGTAAGTGCACTGGACAAATTCTGCCTATTTTTAGGCATGACACGGAGGAGGGGGATTCAGATGAATGACAACTGACCTAGAACCAGATTAAGCAGTTGGTGGTATTTTTAGTGAACGGAGGGAAATTCGGCCAGGGCACCGGGGAAATTCCCCTACTCTGCCAGTAGGGGGTTCCTTGGCCATCTGCATAGTGATGGCCAGTTTTCCAGAGGCATCGGAGGCAATGGATGTGGAGGGTGCAGGAGAGAGGGCCTCCTCCCCTGTGCTTGGTGCACTAGAGGCCGTGGAGGAAGTATGTGTCATGGCTGCAGTTGCTACCAAGAGTATGGTGGAGTCAGATGTATCCTGTGTTAGTTACCACTCTGAGCAGCGGGCAGTTTCAAGTTTGCCCTGCAATGATCCGGTGAAGGTACGCTTGTTGTTGGAACGATCCTTGCTTATGGATAAGATGGTATCACTAGAGCAGGAGATTGCAGCTCTCCTGATAATTTCCATTTCTATGGCTACAGTCCAGGGCGCTCTGCCTAGCAAGCCCTCTGCTGACACAGAAGTAACTGTGACGACCAGAGAGCCGGAGGCTTGCAGTGCCTCTCCGTCGGATGCTGTTTCTGGGATTCTAGGGGCTGGCAGTCCGCTGGTTTGCAGCCCAGAGTGCCTAAAGCCCTCAATGGAACTGTCCAAGAAAAAAGGTAAACGTCTTGGCGGCAAAAAGAGATGTGGTGTAATGCCTGCCTCACGTTCTAAAGAGGCAGGAACCGATTGTTCTGTGTCTGAAGTTTTTTTTTCCCTCGAAACAAACATCTGGGTGGAGTAAACAGGAGGGGGAGTCGGTGCCCGCGCTACAACCTACTGCTCCTTTACCAGTCGTTCCAACTTCTAAATCAGAGTTGGTCTTAGACAAGATTGCCTGGTCCCCTGAGGCAGCTTTGCAAAGTGCAGGTTGGGAACAAGGGGAGGAAGGTACTTGAACTCTGGATTCACAGGATCCTTCCTATATTACTATGCTACAGAAGGCTGCTGCACTGGTGGCCACAGAGTCGATTCCTCTTCAGAGCTCCAACGAACCCTGGGGTAATTTATTTATTGTTGATTCTTTTGACTGTCAAGAACTTATTATTCAGAATGTTCCTTCTGTTAATGAGAAGGATAGTACTGTTGAAGTTGTAGAGTGTTCTGTGCTTTCAAGTAAAGAGACACCTCCTTTTAGTGGCCCTGTTGGTCCTCATGCAGGTCCTGAGGAAAACATTGTTGCTGCAGTTCCTCTTAGATTAGGGCCTGATCCTCAGCTACTTGAAGCACATAAGGGAGACAAAACTAAACCAATTCGTTTTAAACTTACAGATCTGTTTACCTCTATAGGTGAACCTGCTCCAGGGCATAATGCTGTTTGGTTACTATATAAAGGAGGCCTGGAAGAACCTCCAGACAGGATTTATGTTGCTAAAACCTTGCTTAAAGGATCCATGAGTTTTTTTTCCTCAGAAATTTTTGCCCTTATCGGGTTGGGGAATGCTAACTATGACATCAGTTTTAAACAAGTCTCTAGTTTAGATAGATTTTGGGCCCAGTATGCTATTTGTAAGAACTCTCCTATTTGGTCCCCTTTTCATGCTATTCCTTTGACTAAGCCCGCTGTTCAGAACATAACAATTATGTTTAAAAATGAAGGGGTTAATACTGAGGATATTTATTTTGGTTAAAACAAAGATGCAAGGTTTTGAATAAACCTGTCCCTACCCTGGACAGTGAACAAATTTGGGATGGTGGGTGGAGGGTTCGAGTCAAACTGTACTCCACTAATTCAGGTCCCAGTTATTTGCCTAGTTTCTTTTATCTGGGGAAAGATAAGGGGTTGATTTTTTATGCAGGGCAACCTAAGTCCTGCTTTAAATGTGGCTCTAGAGCACACTTCAGTTCTGCTTGTGATACAGTTAAATGTAGTCATTGTTTTGAATTTGGTCACAACTCTAGTGTCTGTTTGAATTTATTTAAATGCCACCTGTGTGAACATACATGCCATGCATATGGCGTTGTCCCTGGGCCTCCCATAACAGGGAGCATTGTCCCTCTCACGACGGCCTGATTACGCTAGCTCAGCAAACACAGGCCAAAATAATTGCAGACCGTGCTTTACAGAACGGAGTGGGTTCCCTGCAGCATGTCAGACAGGAGGACGTCTCTGGGTTGGGAGCAGTTAAGTAGGGTTGTCTACATGTGGACCTAGTTTCTCAGAAGCGAGGATTAGTTCAGGGGCTGCCACAGGAGGAGTCTGTAGCTGAGGAGGTTAGTGTAATGCCACCCAACCCCCCCGCCGGCTGCTCAGTCTACATCAGGTGTAGATAAGACAGCTTTTGTTAAGGTGCAAAATAAAAGGAACAGTAAGGGTCTGGCTGTCTCTGGACTTAGTAGTGATGGTGAGTTTCATTCTTGGAAGACTGGAAATAAATTTTTCTTGCTAGCGTCTGAGTTGTCAGATAAAGAATCTGCAGGTGAGGAAACGGTACTTCCTCTATAATTTCTAATACTGACACTGAGGGCGGCGGGGATGCAGATCCAATTGTTAAAAAAACTCGGCAATGCTGGAGAAGTAAGTCTCCCTTAGGCACTTAGATGGCTTCCTTAAAAGTATGCTCCCTGAACATCAATAGTATTAAGGGACATAGGAAACTTGGGGGGTTATGCTATCCATCGTGATATGAATTGTGACATTTCCTGTCTAGTAGATACCAGGTTAAAAAACAATCAGGAGTTACAACAAGCATCCAGAGCTTGGCATCATGGGCCTTCCTTTTGGTCCTCAGGGACAGACAAGTGTGATGTCAAAGGGATTTTATTTTCTAACCCTGCCCTGCGAGTGTCCAGACTTGTAGACATACAACCAGGGAGGGCTCTATTGTTGGATATCTCATTCTCTTCTGAGAGATTCCAATTGATCGCGATATATGCACCTCAGACTAAAGCACAGAGGGTGTCTCTCTTTCATTTAGTGCGTCCTTTTCTTCATACTTTCAGACTGATTATTTGGGTGGGAGACTTCAATTGTGGGCTGCATCAGATGGACAGAGCACTTCAGACTTCCAAGCTTTTTTGTGATTCTGTTGCCCTCAAAAATGTTGTTTCTACAGCCCATCTTGTGGATGCTTATAGATCCCAACATTCTACAGGTGGGTGTACATATTTTAGGGGTAACCTTAGCACTAGGATTGACTTCATCTTTTTATCAAGTGTAGTACATATTCTCTCTTGTCAAACTGTAGGTATAGAATTTTCTGACCATGCTGCTGTAATGGTTTCCTTTTCCTGCACTGCGGTGTAAAAAGAATATGTGGAGACTGAATGACTCCATGTTAAAGGATCCTAAGGTTCAAAAGATATGGAGGAAAGAATGGGTGGCCAGGCTGTCAGTGGCAGATATATACGAGGATGCAGTTGAGTGGTGGGAGGATTCTAAGGATCGGTGGAGGCAGGTGCTGCAAAAGAAGGCTGCTGCTGATCGCACTGCCAATATCTATTGTATTTGGCCTTACGTCAGCAGTTCCAGACTCTGATTTCCCTTACAGAAGCTTCCTCTCAGGATTATAGTAAACAGCTTGAAGTTAATAAGAGTCAGATGAAAACCCTACAGTATGATCGGGTTGGCTCTCTGGGGCAGGAGGCTAGATTTGGGACCCGGGTATCCAAAGAAGATTTAGATCCCTTTAAGGCCTGTCAGGGAAGGGTTGAGTTGAGATTTATTCAGGCCTTACGGTCCCCCTCTGGGGAGCTTGTTAGTTCTCCTGAGCTTTTTGTAGAGCTTGTTGAGCAGCATGTGGTTAACATGTTGGGTTGTGTTTCTGAATGTGATTCGGCAGAATCCTTTTTAGACTCTTTGAATTTACCTCTTCTCTCATCTGATGAAAGTGACATGTTGTCTGCTGAGATCTCTGCTGAGGAGGTATCTCAGGCTATTGCTAGTTTAAACCTGAACTCAGCTCCTGGGTCAAATGGCTTTACGGCCGGGTTATATGTTACCTTTAAGGAAGACTTAGTTCTGGTTTTGACCCTTTTGTTTAATGATATGTTATCCAGAGCCCAATTTGCAAATTCTATGAAAGAAGCTATTTTAGTACTTATTTTCAAGAAAAAGGGCTCTTCGGCTGACATCCATAATTTGAGGCCTCTCAGTTTGCTGAATATTAATTACAAAATTTTGGCCAAAATTTTGTTAGCTAGATTAGTTTGAATTGCACGACTGATTAGCCCTGTTCAGACACGTAGTATTCCTGGGAGATGTCAGCATGACAATCTGGTTTTATTACGGGAACTGTTATCACTGGGTGATACGGGGCGTGTTAAAGGATGGGTACTAGGCTTGGACCAAGAGAAAGCCTTTGATAAAGTCTCTCATCAGTTTCTCTTTTCAGTCTTAGCGGCATTTGGGATCCCTGCTCAGTTCATACGGTGGATAAGAACCCTATATATAGATGCAGTCATTATTCCCAATGTTAATGGTTGGTTAGGTAAGCAGGTAGCAGTCAAATGTGGTCTTCGACAAGGCTGACCCTGAGCCCCATTTTATACAACTTTTGTATTGTTGTATTGATTTGGGCTATTCTTCTTTGCCCAGAGGTAATTGGGTTGCAAGGGGCTCATAATTCTGCCCCTGTTAAGATTTTAGCTTATGCGGATGATTTGGTACTGACTGTAGCTATGGATACAGAGGAAAGAGCTTTGGAGGGTGTCCTCCAGAAGTATTCCTCTATTTCAGGGTCTCACATTAATTTTTGGAAAAGTGTGGGGGTTCCCTTGGGGCACCTTCATGTCCCTGTTTCTGGGAGTTTTGCTGGTATTAAAATTTCTACTGAACCTATTAAAATTCTAGGTATCTGGTTTGGGGCAGGTGATATGCAATACCTTAATTGGCAGGCGACCTTGGGGAAGGCGGATAGACTTATTGCTGCATGGAAACAATACCAAATATGTAAAAGGAAATGTGTATTTTTAATCAAAACACTTGTGGTTCCCATTTTTGTGTACCTTAGCTGTTTTTCCCCCGCCTCTTAAGTTGTTTACTAGATTATTTAGTATCTTTTCTCAAGGGTTTTGGGGTTCCCGCTTGAACCCCATCAAGTGCAGTATAACCTATATACCAATTGTAGAAGGAGGGGCCGGTATGGTTAATCCAGTTGCTTTCTTTTATAGTATTTCTTTACATTATAATTTTGGTGGGGCATTGAAGCCGTGTGGTGCTGGTTGGAAGCCATTGCATTTGGTATGGCTGGTGCCATGTGTGGCCTAATGGGATCTAGGGAAAAAGGGATTTTTGGCAAGAATTCCTTATGTGCCCACCTATGGTAAGGAAGCTATAAAAATGGCTACGTCTTAGGGTTTTAAGCCTAAGAATTTTTGTGTCCGGAGCAGGAAATCTCTATACGTAGAGATTTGGAGACTGGATGCTCAGGATCCAGTTACCTTTCCCTGTTGCCCTTTAGATCATCTGGACTGGATCTTAAGGCAACTTCGTAACCCATGTTTACCACCATACGTTTGGGACACTGTTTGGTTGGGTAATTATGGGAGGTTGAGCATTAAGGTGAATCATAAACATAAATCCTTAGATAATGGTACTGCCTGAGGGATTCTTGCCAGTGTATTATAGAATCTCAACAACATTTGTTTCTTGAATGTCAGTTTGCGCTTGATTTTTGGAAACTGTTAGCTGCTGTTTGGACTGAACCTGTATTTCTGCAATTGACTTACGAAGACATTATGTTTGGCACAAATATGTCCCTGAATGGTAAATATGATGCTGAAACTATGTATATTGTTCTGACATTGATACGTTATTATTTATGGCAGGCCAGATGCCTGTTAGTTTTGCACCAGAAATTGATCTAGTTACAGAAAATTGTGTGCAATATTATAACTGCTCTGCTTACTGTTAAAATGAATGATTTTAAATTTAGGTCTAGATCACAATTTTTTCAGTTTTGGGATACTGTGATATCTGGCAGATCGACTGAATTATTTTCTCTGTATTGATTGGTTTAGTTTTCCTTTATTTAGGCACTCTTGTTTTGATTATGTTTCTGTTTTTACTGTGCTTTTTCTGTATGCTTGTATTGCCTTTGTATATTTCTGTAATGAAGTCCTTTTTCTTTCAATAAAATTCCCCTACTCTGTCTGTAGAGGGAGCTGCTGGCCATATTTCCAAGATGGCCACTTTGGTGGTTCCAGCAGGAGAGGTGGACACCAGAGAGACAGAGGAGCATGCCTCCTCCTCTGTCCCTACCAGACTAGAGGCCAACAGTGGTTCTGAAAAGGGAATGAATATTGCTGAAGTACTAGAAGAATTCTTTGATATGGATATGGACTGTTCTCAGACTAATGATACCTTTGAAACCTCTGATAAGGTATCACTTGTTTCTATTTCTGCTGTGCAAAAATAAGTTATTTTGGAAAAAGAAAGTCTGATTACGAAAATCTCAGCAAAGGAACTACGGTGCAAAACACAAAGAGAAGCTCTACAGGCTGAAATTGCATCTTTACAGACCTCACCCATGTCAGAGCGGCGAGATGAGTCATGAACCACAAAACAGCTGATGAATGATGAGGCATCATCAAAGGATGCCGTCGGAGCTGTCTCCCAAACAAGATTGTCCTGTCAAAAACCTGAGCTGGCTGGCAGTTCTCAACAACTTAAAGTTGTGTGCCCAAAGCCAATGGAGTCAAGTAAAAGGGAACAGTCAGTACAAGAAGAGTCACATACCTCTGATGTTCCTCCAGACCTGAACTGTGGTAACACCCAGGTGTCAGCAGTACAGGAGGAATCTGATATGTCTATCATGCCCCCCCAACTCAGCTGCAGCCATTTAAAAAGGTATTGGCAAAAAGAGGAACAGGCCAGGGAAGACTCTCTCTTCAAAAAAACAAACCTTTCCTGCTTCTGAATGGATAGGACAAAAGAATTGGAAAGTAGGAAATAAAATTATTTTTATTTATTTCAATCTAGGATTACAATACCTTTGAGCTGAGGCTCTTTTAAAAGGTTCCACATCAGCATGTGTAACAGTCATCATTTTTAGTTACAAACATATAATCATTGACTTACAGACATGTAATAACCAGCAGAAAGACTTGAGCTATGAGCAACACAAGGGAAGAAGGGAAGGGGGTGGGGGAGTGAGGGTAGGAGATCGAGGGGGGGAAGGAGGTGCAGGGGGTAAGGGGGAGGATGAGAGGTGGTTTTGGCGAGGGCAGGAGTGGAGATACAGGGAGAAGTGGGCAAGAGCGGGAGACAGTGCAGCCAGGGGGCCTTGTAGAGGGAATATGACAGGTAAGGTGCTAGGGGTGCAAAGACTGATTGTGAGTGCTGGGTGCTGGGGCATGTGCAGCTGGAACGGCAGAAATGTTAAGATGGGCAATCGCAGGATACAAGCTGTGAGAGGCGAAGCTTGGACTTGAAGAGGCCGAGTGTTGGAGCGGTTGCTATGTCACTGCCAAGAGAGATGAGCCAGTTGGATGCCCGATAGGCGAATTATCTTTTTGCAGCATTGGCAAAGGAAGAAGAGTCAGGTAATGAGGAGTCTGATTCCTCATCAATAGCCTTCGCAACCACAGATATCATGTCTGAAGTTGATGAGGGAGGGAGAGGGAGATGATGTAACCCCTTGCCGCTCCAGGTGTAGAAGATGTTCTAAAGTACCCTGAGGGTTGGAATGCACAGTGTTCTCCTCCTTATTTCCATCATGCGTTCCTGCTGTAACAACTATCAATGTAACTAATACCAAGAGTCATAAGAAAATGCTCTCTACTCTGAGTGTGTTACAGGATGGATCTAGTGACATTTTTTTAATCCTGGGCACTAGATTAAAAAGTAATGTAGAATTACAGTTGGCTGCTAGAATCTGGACCAAGGGTACCTCCTTCTGGTCCATAGGTGAGGTCTTATGTGATGGTGTTGGAGTTCTGTTTGCAAACCCTTCTATACAAGTTTCCAGATTGGTGAACAAATGACCAGGCAGGGCCTTGCTATTAGACATTAATCTTTATAAAGAATGGTTTAGTTTAATTATGATTTATGCTCCCCAAGCCAAAGCACAGAGGGTTTCTCTTTTTAAAGAAGTTCAGCGATATCGTCATACTGCAAGGTTAGTTATATGGGCAGGAGATTTTAACTGTGGGCTGGCAACTACAGATAGAGGGTTAAAGACTGGGAAACTGTTCTGTGATTCTCGGGCCCTCCATAATATAGTGGCTACAGCAATTCTTACTGATGGCCATAGATCCCTGCACCCCAAAGATCCCTACACCCCAATGGTGGCAATACATACTTTAGGGGTTCACTATCCACAAGGATTGACCTAATATTTTTATCCTCCCCGTTACAAATTTTTTCTTCTAAATTACAGGCCTAGGAGTAAACTGATCATAGATCTATTACAGTACAAGTTGAATGGGAACATTCCCCCAGATGCAAAAAGAACCCATGGAGGCTGAATAATAATATCTAATCAGGTGAAGGTACTAAACAAGCGTGAAGGAGAGACTAGATGGCTAGGATTTCTGAGGTGGGCTTATATGATGACATTTCTTCATGGTGGGAAGACACCAAAGGCTCTTGGAAGCCTTTTTTTCAAAATAGGACTAGGAAATATAGAAACATAGACACATAGACTTTGACGGCAGATAAGGACCACTTGGCCCACCTAGTCTGCCCATTTCCCTACCTACAGGATAAGCTGCAGATCCTAGGTAACCAACATTCTATTTTTTCATACCCCCCACAAGAATTCCCTTATGTCTGTCCCATCCATTCTTGAATTGTCCCACAGTTTTAGACCCCACAACCTCCTCAGAAAGGCTGTTCCATGCGTCCACCACCATTTCTGTGAAAAAATACTTCCTCTCATTGCCCCTGAGCCATCCCCCCCTCTATCTTCAAATTGTGTTCCCTTGTTCTTGCACATCTCTTTTCTGAAAGATGCTACCCTTGACTTTGTTGATTCCACTGAGGTACTTAAAAGTTTCTATCATGTCCTCCCTCTCCCTCCTTTCCTCAAGGGTATACATATTAAGCTCCTTTAGTCTCTCCTCGTATAGCTTCTCTTGCACACCCTGCACCATTTTAGTTGCCCTCCTCTGGACTGCCTCCATCCTGTCTATGTCCTTGCAGAGATGGCATCTCCAGAACTGGATGCAGTACTCCAGATGGGGTCTCACCAACTGTCTGTACAGAGAGATAACAACTTCCGGTTTTCTGCTGGTGATGCCTCTCCCTATACATTCCAGTATCCCCCCAGCCCTCCCTACTGCCTTCTCACATTGCTTGCTTACCTTAAGGTCATCTGATATGATTACCCACAGGTCCCTTTCCATTTTTGTTGTTGTTACTACCTCCCCCCCATTGGGTAATCTTCCCCTGGGTTTTTGTTTCCCAGGTGCATTACTTTGCACTTCTTTGCATTGAATCTAAGCTGCCATACTTCTGGCCATTCCTCCAAACCTTGCTAAGTCCCTTCTCATCCTTTCCACACCTCCTTGTGTATCAACTCTTTTGCAGATCTTTGTGTCATCTGCAAAGAGGCATACTTTTCCTTCCAGTCACTCTGCAATGTCACTTATAACGACATTAAAAAGGACTGGACCCAGTACTGAACCCTGTGGTACCCCACTAGTACCCCCTCTTTCTTCAGAGTGGACTCCATTTACAGTTACCTTCTGTGTTCAATTGTCCAGCCAATATTTTACCCAGGCTACCACCCTGGGACCCACTCCCAGGCTGGTTAATTTGATTATTAATGTTTTGTGTGGGACTGTGTCAAATGCCTTGCTAAAATCTAGGTAGGCCATGTCCACAGCTCCTCCCTGGTCTACTACTTTGGTCACCCTGTCAAAGAAATCAGTTAGATACATCTGACATTACCTTCCCACTCTGAGCCCATGCTGCCTTGGGTCCTCTGCCCCACTGGCCTCTAGGTACTCTACAATTCTTTCCTTCAGAAGGGATTCCATCCCTTTCCTTTCCACAGAGGTCAAACTGACAGGTCTGTAGTTTCTTGCCTCTGTCTTGCTTCCACTTTTGCGAAAGAGAATCACATCTGCCTTCCTCCAATCCTCAGGTACCACACCATCCTCCCATGATTTATTAAAAAAGGGTAGTCAGTATTGTCACTAGTTCTCCCCTTAATTCTTTTAGAATTCTGGGGTGAATTCCATCAGGCCCTATTGGTTTGTCCACCTTCAGTTTTAGGAGTTCTTTCAGAACCCTTTCTTTTGTGAAAGGATTGGGATTGACCCCCTAACCAGAGTGCTTCTGTTAATTGGATTAGGCACCTCCCTTTCCTCCTCTTTTGTGAATATTGAGCAGAAGTATTCATTCAGTATCCCTGCTTTTTCACTGTCCTTCTCTGCCCACCCACTGTCCATTCTATTCAGCCTCACTATCCCTCTCTTTTTCTTTCTACACTCTCTGATGTACCTGTAAAAGGTTTTAACCCCCTTCTTAACCGAGTTGCTATCTTTTCCTCAGTTTGAGCCTTTGCTATTCTGACTTCCCTCCCTGCTTCCTTCTGCCTTAACTGGTACAGTTCTCTGTCCTGCTCTTTCTGTGTTTTCTTATACTGCCTAATTGCTGTCTTTTTCTCTTTAATCTTCCCTGCCACCTCTTTTGAAAACCATAATGGCTTTTTCTTTCATTTTGATTTGTTTATTTGCTTCACACAAAGGCTTGTTGCCTCTGTGGTGGCAGTTTTTATGTTTCCCCATTGTTGCTCCACCACCTACTTCTAGCCTATTTTCTAGTGCTTTTCTAAAGCACTCTCACATTTTGACAAAGTCAGCCCTCCTGAAGTCCGGTACCCTCACTTTTGCATGGCTTGACTCTGTAGCTGAGTTTATCATAAGCCACACTGTTTGGTGGTCACTTGTTCTCAGATGGCTACCCACTTCTAGATATGAGATCCTCTCACTGCCCCCATTTGAGAGTACAAGGTCTAAGATTGCTCCCTCATGAGTGGGTTCCAACACTAGCTGTCTGAGGCATGGCACCTGTAGGGCATCGAGAATGGCTCTGCTCTTGGATGTGGGTGCAGCAAAGGTGCTCCAGTTAACATCTGGCATATTCAGGTCCCCCATCAACAGTGCCTCACGTTTCTCTGCCATCCTAAGTATGCCTTCTTTCATTTCCTTGTCCATTCCTTCCCCCTGACATGGGGTTCTGTATACAACCCCTGTGCAGACTGTGGTACCATTTCCAGTCTCTAAGGTGACCCACAGTGCCTCCTCTCCTTCCTGTTTACTCTTTTATTCCATTGCTTTTATCCCTTCCCTTACATAGAGAGCTACTCCTCCCCCTCTTTTCCCCTCCCTGTCTCTCCTGTAGGTTGTGTACCCTGGTATGTTAACATCCCAGTCATAGTTCTTTGTGTACCATGTTTCTGTGACTGCTACAATATACAGGCATCCCTCTTCCGTCAAGGCTACCAGTTCAGGGAGCTTGTTGCCCAGACTACAGGCATCAGTACTCATTACCCTCCATTTCTTGATGGCCTTACTCCTTTTTGCCCCATCCCTAACCTTATTGCCTTTGTTATTTTCTACATTTACCCCTGCCCTTCTCCCTATCGACATGGTTAATAAGACATATATGCAATACCTTCAATTAAGGAATCAGTTACAAAAAGTAATCTCCCTTAGAGAAAGCAATAAAAGTGACTATAGCTCTCAAATCAATGTTATTTGTAAACAGATTTTCAGCTTACAATATGACAGGGCTAAATCCCTCAAACAACAACTAAGATTTGGGACTAATATGAAAAAGGGCTCCATGGACCCTTACAAAGAATGTAAGGATAGAGTGGGCCACAGAATGCTCACTGGGGTACTAACAAACTCAAGGGAAATAATATCTACACCCATGGGTATTTTAGAACAAGTGGGAAAATATGTGTCTTCCTTGTTTGGGAAACACCCTGAGATTGATATTTCGGCAATAAATCTAGAACAGTTAGACCTACCTAAAATTAATGAGCAGGAGGCAAGGAAATTATCTTGTCCCATCTCTGTGGAAAAAATACAGGCTGCCATTTCTCACTAAAACTGAATTCAGCCCCAGTCATGGATGGAATAGGGGTTGAATTTTACAATACCTTTGTTGATGATTTATCTTCAGCTTTGGCACTGGTATTAAATGAAATGCTATTTGACTCTTCCTTGGCAACCTCAATGAACCAGACATTATTAATTATACTTTATAAAAAAGGGGCAAAGGAGGACCTAAGAAATTGGAGGACTCTAAGTCTATTAAATACAGACTTGAAAATGTTGTGTAAAATTATGTTAAAAAGATTATCTGATGTATCAGATAAATGAATTCGTCCCCAGGAAACGTGCAGTTCCAAACAGATTTCAATATGATAATTTAATCATCCTTAGAGAACTTTTCCAGAAAGCACAGTTAGGCTCATTACATGGGTATGTTTTGGGACTCAATCAGGAGAAAGCATTTGATCAAGTATCACATGATTTCTTATTTTCAGTATTAAGGGCATATGGGATTCCCAGTACTTTCATACACTGGATTCAAATCATGTATAGCAGGGCTACAGTGATCCTGACTATTAATGGATGGGTGGGCAAATCTGTACCAGTACAAAGGTGAGTTAGACAGGGGTGCCCTTCTATATACCTTTACTATAGGATCAGGTCAGTAATGCAGAATGATCAGATTCATAGATTAGAGATTAGTGCAGGGTCTCACCCGGTTAAGATGCTGACTTACGCCAATGATCTTGTGTTATGCTTATCTCTTGTTTCAGAAGAAACAGTATTATTGGATACCTTCTCCTCCTTTTCAAAAAGCTCGGGTTCTAAGATTAATTATGCTAAAATTTCAGGAGTCCCACTAGGTAACACGTCAGTCCCGGTGGGTAACAAATTTGCTGAAATTCCAATAAAAGAAGGCACAATTTCCATTCTGAAGACATGGCAGACCTAAATTGGAAAAAAGGGCTACGGAAGGTGAACAGACTAGTCTGAGTTTGGAAAGGGCAGCAATCAGTCAAAAAGAAAAAGGTTTTGCTTATTAAACCCCTGTTAGTCCCTATATTTTAATACATAAGTTATGTATTTCCACCTCCTGTATCATTATACATGGAAGCATTGAACGTGTTCTTCCAAGCACTATGGAGGCACAGTCTCAATCAAATTAAAAGAGAACATACAGTACTTACAGGAAAGTGCAAGATGGAGGGCTGGACGTAATCAGTCCTATGGCATTTTACAGCAGTATATTTGCACATTATAATGTAGGTTCTGCTTTAAAATCAGGAAATAAGATTTGGGTTCACCACATTAGGGTATGGTTGTCTTTATGCTTAATACAGTGGACAAATAAGAAACCATCTTTACTGAATAAAATTCCTGTTCTTCCCAACTATGGGTTGGAATTGGTTAAGAACCTCATAAAATGGAATGTTACAGTTGCACAATTTCAAATTATTGACATGAAAAGGTTATACCCTCACAACCTGCAAACTGAGTCAAAAGAACAGGTTGTTTTCCCAGAATGTCCACAGAATAAAGTGTAGTGGGTATTAATGTTTTCACAAGTAAGCACGTCCCTGAATTTTTATGGGATAATGTTTGGCTAGGAAGCTATGGCAGGATTGCAGTACATAATAATAATAATAAACATTAACAGCTTTTAGATAGATACTGTATTAGAGATTCGTGTACTTTGAAGTTGTAAACTCAATCCCACTTGTTTTCAGAATGTAAGTATGCTATTCAGTTTTTGGTCTTTCTAGCAATTAAATGGAATGAACCCCTTTTTCAACACTCTCATACACTGCTTTTATGTATGGGGATGTTTCTGCAGGATGGGGGAAATATGCAGAAACTTTATTCATTGTTTTTTCTGTTATTCGCTATTACTTGTGGCAATCCAGATGTGTGTGGGTCACACAACAAACGGTAATACACTATGTTGAAATAGTGAAGAATATTCAGTGTTCATTACAAAGCATTGTGCAAAAAGATTATAAGAAGTGTTTTCCTGAGAAGGTTAACGTTTTATGGGCTAATTGCAACAGATGGACAGATCCTCCTTGATGAATGAATTGTGATATGTATTCACTGGTAAAATATGTGTCTGTAATTAAGTAATTTTTATGTTTGCTTGCACGCATGTGCAAGAAACATAGTGCCATCATCCCAGTTTTCGGAGGAGTGGCAGCCCTCTTCCAATTCAGTCAGTGTGTTTGCAGGTGTAGCCACAGTTCTCCAATGGCTGCTGGAGCTGTCTATGACAGCAGTCAAAAATGCAGTGGAGTACAGTTGAAAGGGGGAGCTACGCTTCAGTGAGCAGCGATAAGATATCGCCTGCTCATGTGCGCTCCCCCTACACACACACACGCATACATACGGAGTGTTCACCCCCCCATACACACACTGTATAGCTGACAGGGGTGCCCAATCCCCCATCGGTTGTGCTGTACTCCCCCCCAGAGTTCCACATGCCACGCTGGGTGCCCACCCCAGCATGGCTACACATCTGTATTGCTGACAGGGTGCCCAATCCCTGTCTGCTCCACTGTCCCCCCCCAGAGAGTACAGAGTGCCACGCTGGGAGCCCACCCCAGTGTGGCAACAGATGCTATCAACAATGGGGGTGCCCAATCCCCCATCATCTCCATGGCCCCCCAAACAGCCATCCTTGTGCCACGCTGGGAGCCCACCCCAGTGTGGCAAATGTCCCGTGTCGTTGTCATCCTTGTTTTAAGAAAAAAAAAACTGAAACACAAAAATGGTCCCTCGCTGTCTCTGCACTCACCCACTGTGCACCCTGCCTCCCCACAGCCCCCCTTACCCCATACTTACCTCCAGACTCTGGCGCGACGATCTTCAGTGGACCGGGAACACATCTGCACTCTTCAAAGGCGACCGCGAACTAAGGAAATGCTGGTAAGTTGTATAATGGGATAGATAGGGTTTTTTTCAACTTTGCTGCATATCTCAGGCATTTTTCAGAATTTTTGCACCACATTTTCAAGATGGGGTTTTTGGGACCCCTTCTCATGAGTGCTCTCACTGTTATGGCGTTAATCAGGCCCAAAGGGTGATTCACAGTCACTGCAAGAAATCACCTTTCAGGACTGAGTAATGAAACAACACTGCCACTGTTCATAAGGTGGGCTCTCAAAAAGCCTATGTTGAAAATTTGGTGGAAAAATTCCTAAAAATGACTGTTTTATGAGCGTGCATTGCGCAGTTCCTACACACGCTAGTAAGTTCAAGAATTTTCAATATTTTCACTCCAGATTTTCAACATTGCCATTTTACCACACCTCCTTATGAGCAGTACAGCTGTCATTTTTCACATCTTGCCCAAAACATGTTTCCGCCCATGTAGTGCACAATGGCGCAGTCAGTGTGCAAAATCAATGTATGGGACACATTAAGAAAATCACAGTGACAATGTTAATAAGCAGAGGTCTTAAAATGGCTATGTTGAAAATTTAGTGAAAAAATTTCTAAAAATGACTGTTTTACAAGCGTGCGTTGCGCAGTTCCTACGCACGCTCGTAAGCTTGTGAATTTTCAATATTTCCACTCCAGATTTTCAACATTGCCATTTTATTACACTTCCTTATGAGAAGTACAGCTGTCATTTTTCACATGTCGCCCCAAAATGTTTTTCCGCACATGTAGCGCACAATGGTGCAGTCGGTGTGGGAAAGCAAAGTTTGGGACAGATTAAGAAAATCACAGTTACACTGTTCATGAGCAGAGGTCTTACAATGGCTATGTTGAAAATTTGGTGACAAAAGTCCATAAAATGACTGTGTTACGAGTGAGCATTGCGCAGTTTCCACGCACCCACCAAAGTTCATGACTTTGTAATATTTTCAGTCCAGATTTTCACCAGTGGCATTTTCCCACACTTTCTTATGAACAGTACAGCTGTCATTTTTCACAACATGGCCGAAATGTGTTTTCACACTTTCAGCGCAGAGATGCATGGTCGCTGTGGGAAACCATTGTTCGGGGCAGATAAAGAAAATCACAGTGGCACTGTTCATGATCGGAGGTCCCAAAATGCCTGTGTTGACAATCTGCTGTAAAAAATCCCCAAACTAATTACATTACAGGTGTGCGTTGCACAGTTTCTATGCACGCTCGTGACTTCACCAGTTTTTTTTATATTTTTACTGCAGATTTGCAACATTGCCATTTTTTACACCTCCCCATGAACAGTACAGCTGTCATTTTCACATCCTGTTCAGAATGTGTTTTGCACCTGTGGTGCTAAATGCCGTAGTCGCTGTGCATAAGCAGCTTTCGGCTAACAAACTGATATTGCCACTGTTCATGAGGTGGGGTTCACAAAAAAACCATGTTGAAAATTTGGAGTGAGAATACCAATGAATGCCTGAGGTGTTAGGGTTTCCAACCATAACGCCCAACCCTGTAGAGAATGACAGGCATCAGGGGTGTGACTTGGGATTCTTGCCTGTACTGCTCATACCATTCCACACCCTGCAGCCAGTGAGAGGCATCGAGGTATGCCTTGGACTCTTCGGCCCCAAAGTTCACCCCATTCTCTTATACCGCACCCATCTCACCATATTTCCTGATGGAATGGGGTGCTCATAAGGGCCAAAAACCCCAAGGCACACCGTGACACTTGTCAGTGTCTGCAGGGTAGGGTGTGGTGAAATGGTGTGGCCGTTATGCCTAATGACCCAAAGGCACACCCCAATGCCTGTCACTCTCTGCAGGGTGGTGGTGGGGTTGGCTTCAGTTCAATACTTCACTGCCATTCCTATTATGCAGCTCTGTAACTTCTACATTACCAATGCCAATGCCAACAAGCAAACATTCGGCATTGACAAATGCTTGTTCTTTTTGTTGTATAAGTTATGGTAATGTTTATGTTATGTAGTCCTTTTCTTTCAATAAAAATTCTCCTACTCTTTTCAAGAAGTGCCACAGGATCTTTAATATCCAGCTGAGCTACCAAAAGAACAGGCAGATGGGACCTCGGTTTTAAAGTTTCATATGAAAGACAGCACCTCAAGAGTACAGCACCTCCCTCGTGCGGCACTACAGTGTCAGTATTGAGATTTAACCCAAGTGCCTGATGTGGGAACAGATTCCTAGAAAGGGCTTTATGTTAAATTCAGTGTTAGTCCCTTGGTATTTTGTTTTCCCTAAACTAATGATCCAGAATGCCTCTCTTTTCATTACAAAATTATTAAAGTCTTCACCTCAGGGATGTGGGTTAACTTTATCTATAGCCATAAAGCTGAAACTGTTGATTGCTCTTATATGTTCTCCCATTCATATTCAGACATTTCTAGTCATCTTTTCAACATAGACATGTAGCGAGGTAAATGACACCCACTGAGTCACATGTAATAAGTTGACATACTTCAACATTTTTGGGGTGTTAAGGCTACTAAACTCACTGCCTGTATGTACATGTTTACAATATATACTGTACATCTCTTACACTGGGTGCAATCTGTGGAGCCCTGAAAGAGCCATGTAGTTTCCTGTTTATTAACATAGTGGCTATGCACTATCATGTCACATATTGTGATTGCCCATCTATATGCCATTCTTGGTGGGGGTGGGGTTGTGTTAGTTCAGAAAGACCTGGATCACTTGACAAAACTGGCCAATGTTTTTTTAATTATACTTTCCACTGGAAGAGCATAGACTGAATATGGAGTAAAATAATTAAAACATTGTACTATGTCAGTTTCATTCATCATGGGGTTCAAAAGTGTAGTTCTATCCTGTACTGTAGCATGCTGTCTGGCTGTATTAATGATGTTGCTGCTATAACACCTTTTTTTGGTCTAATACATAAATCATGATCTCTCTTTTCAAAATTTTCCTCCATGCTGCAGTTGCTTTTAATACATAAAAATTACCCCTTAGGGATATTTCTAACAGTATGTCTGGGATGGCAACTGCTGGCTTACAATATTGTGTTCCCTGATGTGTCCTTTCTGTACAAATCCAATACAATTTCCCCCTCATCTTTTCTACTAAGGATATTGTCCATGAAGTTTGCAGAGTTGACATCCACTGTGTAGGTGAATTTAAGATGTGGATTTGAACAATGTAAAAACTATACAAATGACAACAACGCTCCTGCACTCCCTTCCCATAACATGATCACATAGTCAATGTATCTCTTTCATAATTTGGCCTTTTGAAAAAAATGGGTTGACATCAGGTTTTAAACCATAATTCCCCTCCCATTCTCCCACATACTGATTTGCAACGGCACTAGGTCAGAAGAACGCTGTCAATAACAGCGCCGACCAGAACAGTGCCGTATTGACAGCACTCTCCAGAACAGTGGCATAACACAATGCCTCCGTGGAACACAGCACCAACAAACAAGTAATATTCATTTATGTGTGAGGTGGTGGTGTAGAGGAGGGAAGGGGGGCTGCTCTGGTGTCTCACGGGGAGCAGGATGGGGGAATGGCATTGTGCACCTTGGGGGGTCCACAATGACAATTCCCCATCCCGCCACCCCTGCCAGTGACTGGAGCAGCCCTCTCCCCTCCTCTACACCCCTAAACAGCTGAGTAAATCACTGCAAGTTGTCAATGAATAAGTGTGTGTTTGTATAAGCATGCGCTCATTCATTGAGCTCAGTCAGGAGGGCTGCCAGCTGTGGATGTGAGTGGAGGGCTGTGCCAGTGGCCCGCTCCAGTCGGGATTGGGGGAGCATGGTGGGGGCACTACCTGACATGGTGGTGGGGTGGGGGGTCTACTAGACTCCAGTGATAGATCAGGGGTGGTGTTGGGAGGAATCCACGATTTTTAACCACAACTTGCTTTGGGATTTGTATGTGCAATTTGCACTTAAAAACCCCCCCAGCAAGGCAAAGTCACAAATAGCGAATTCTGGGTAATTTTGAAAAAACTACGCAAAGTGCTATGTGGGGCTAAATTGCTGACTTTGTGGCAATTTTGCCCACCTAGTAAAACTATGCTGCATCTCTACTCACCACTGGGTAGACATATCCAGATTGGTGAGTCTGTATCTGGAGGTTTGGAAACACTTCCTACAGCAGTTGAATGAGATAATGTTTTGGCAGGGCAACTGGTTATTTAACACAGATCTAGAACTACAGTATGTACTAATGCAGCAGGGTCACTAGGGATAGGGGCATATTTTAGGGGGGAATGGGTTTCAGAAAGATGGTTGACAGAGTGGGTTAACAGAGGGCTACCAAGGGACATAATGATGCTGGAGATGTTTCCCATTTGGGTAGCAGTAAGAATATGGGGTACGAAGCTAATAAATCAAAAGGTAACTTTCTGGTGTGACAAACTGGCCATAGTGGAAGTCTTGAACAAACAGAGGGGTTCCACAGAGTCAGTAATGAGGATGGTCAGCCAGCTGGTGCTTGAAGGTCTTCAGCTTCTAAAGCCAGACATATTGAGGGAGTGAACAACAAGGTGGCTGACAGCATTACCCATTTTCAGTGAGACAGGTTCAGGTGGTTGGCACCCGAGGCCGCACCGGAAAGAACAAGGGTCCCACCAGACTTGTGGGAAATTGGCTGAAAGGAGCACAGATGATGTTTTGGGGTTCTGGGTGCCAAACACCTTGAGGGAATACAAAGGGACATGAAAAGCATTCCAGGAGTTCCAACTGCAGATGGAGATTGAGGTAAGTGAGCCTGTGTCCGAAGCTCAAGTCATGGAATACATAATGCAAAATTGGAAGGGAGGGATGGCACATTCCACCATCGGTCTACATCTAGCATGAATGAGCATAGTATGCAGTCTCCAATGGTGAGGGGAGCTGAACAGGACCCCTGTGGCCTGGAGAATGGTTTAGGGTTGGCAAAGGTTGCACGGGAGAGTAACAGATCAGTATAGGCCGTTTTAGGCTGCTCACTAACATCATGGGGAGGTTAGTGAGCAGCCTAAAACACATCTGTGCCTCAGCATATGAGGCGTGTTTGTTCGCAGCTGCTTTTCTGATGCTGCAGAGGAGGCATTCAGAGTAGGTGAGGTGATGGTGAAAAAAGAAACAGAGATGGGGGCTACAATGTGTGGACATCATGTGGGTGGCTGGGAGGATGGAAGCTAAACTCCGCAGATCTAAAACAGATCAAACTAGGCATGGAGCGATGGTGATTTTTCACAAGACGGGGGCAAATACGATGTGTGTAGTAAAAGCAGTGGAGGCATATAAGGCCATAAGGCCATTGGTGGGATGGTTTTTGTACACTGCAATGGGGATCTGGTCACCTGCTACCAGGTGTCCACAGTGTTAAAGAAGAGAATGACTTTTTGGGGTGAAGATGCCAATCAGTTTGCCCCACATTCCTTCAGGATTGGGGCGACATCAGAGTTGGTGGCCATGGGGTCCTCTCCTGACAGCATCAAGAAAATGGGCAGATGGCAGTCCATGTGTTATAAGAAATACATAAGGAAATAGATGTTAACCATGTTTTGTCCTCCCTCAGATGCAGCTCGCAAAAAGAATGTGAGGATCCAGGGGCACTCCTTCATTTACCGGGTAGAACGGAGAGCTGCCATCAAACCTGGGGGAAATAGTTTCAGAGGGCACCAGAGGACACCAGGATTTATTTGAAGGAGATCCAAGGGCTACGACAGGTGCAGATGCTGCCAATAGCAGAGGAGCTAAAATTAAAATGGCCAAAGCTGGTCATGCTGGTGTTGCACGCGGGGGGCAATGATTTTGGGGGTTGACCCTGGGTAGACTTACTACATGAAATCATTCACAGTTGTGGGGTGTTCTGGTTCTGGTGGCTGGGAGTGGTAATTGCCTGGTCATCCATTATACCCAGGATAGTTTGGAGACAGGCACAGGACATTAAAGCCATAGAAAGGGCAAGAAAGAGGTTGAATATGAGGATGGCAGCAATGGTAGCAGAAACGGGGGTTATTTCTATACAGTAAGGCTACGGATAGTATGGGATAGCTCACGATTACCTAGGGGATTACAGGGCTGATGGGGTCCACTTATCTAACATAGAGAACGCCCTTTTTCTGCTAAAACTGGAAGAGGCAATTGAGGAATGGGAAGCCCAGGGAGCTAGCCAAGAGGGAAGCCAATCATCCTTAGCAAGAGCAGAAGATGGGCTAGTGGAAGGATGAGGATGAAGGAAGGGGGAATGAGTAAAAGTGGAGAAGAGGGGGTGCAGGGGTTACCTGTGTGGCAGGCACCTCATGGGGTTACAACCCCAGGGGGCATGGAGCAGAGAGGGTGGTTGGGTGGTACACCTGAAGAAAGAGGAAGAAAGAAGTACACAAGGGTATCAGGTGACACACCTGAGAATGAGAAGAAAGAAAGGAAATACATGTGATATTGGATTTTGATGAATAAAATGCAGTGTGGATATTGATGAATGTTTTGATATGGATGTATAAAGAAAAATTATTTTGATTTGTAATAGGGAATTTTGTAAATAAACCTTGGCCAATTGATGAACCACACTTATGATTTGCACATCTTTTTGCTTGGGGAAATCCACATGACAAATAATTGAAGTTATAGTATATCAGAATGGTGAGAAGCCAACATAATGCCTATTTTTAAAAAGAAATCGAAACATGATTTTAAAAACTATAGGCTGATCAGCTCTATAGGCTGATCAGCCTCACTTCTACACTAAGTAAACATATGAAGGAATGCATACAAGATAAGGTGGAAAAACATATACTGACCAAAGCTTAACTGATGTAACACAACATAGATTCAGATCCCATAAGATTCAGATCTAACTAACCTGCTACAATTCTTTGAACCAATCAGGCACTTGACAACAGTCCACCGGTGGAAGTCATCTACTTAGATTATACCAAAGCTTTTAATATAGTTCTCCACAAAGAACTTATTCAGAGACTAAGTGATCTTAAATTCAATATAAACTTGGTGAAGTGGATTGACTCCTGGTTTAAAAACAGAAGGCGGAGAGTTTGTATTAGAGGGTATACTTCTAATTGGGGAACTGTGACAAGTGGAGTCCCGCAGCAATGAGTCCTGGGACCAGCTCTTTTCAATTTTGTTCATAGCATCAATGCAAACCTCTTCATCATCATGGATCTTCAAATTTGCAGACAACACAAAATTAGATGTCATTGTCAACAGTGAATCTGCCATAAAACAACTTCAGAATGACCTGCGTAAATTAGAGAACTGGGATAAAAACAACAAACTAAGGTTTAACTGGGATGAGCATAAAGTGTAATGCATTTTGGCAGTAAAAACAAGATGGCTAACAATGTGTTAAATGAAAAGGAATGCAAAGCAACAGAAAAAGAGGGGGGATATTGGAATACTAAATACAAATAACCTGTCATTTACAGACCATACCAGAGAAGTTGTTAAAAAGGGTAACAGACTACTCGGCTGTATACTAAAGCACATACAAAGCAGAGATGTAAATGTTCTAATGCCATTGTTTGGTATGTTGGTTATGTTCCATTTTGAGTACTGTGTTGCCTTTTGGGCTCCACAAAGTTCAGGCAATGTTAATTTATTGGAGAGGACTCAGAGAAGGGCTATGAAAAAAGTTAACACCCTTGCCATCTTGTCATTTAAAAACAGATTACTCAAACTAAAATTATATTTGTTAGAATATAAAAGATTAAGAAATTATTTGTGTTTGGTATATAGAGCATTCAAGGAATAAGATCTATGGGAGTGTGTTGGACTAGAAAAGAAAACGCTTAACAGATATATAAGGAAGCACAAACTGCTGCTCAAGGTTGAACAATACAAAACCAGCAAGAAAGGTGGATGGTTAAATCAAAGGGTGGTCACAAGATGGAATGCCCTCCATGAATCTGTGGTGAATAGCACAACCATGGATCCATTTAAGAAATCTCTGGATAGGTACATGGGCAGTAAATGTACTAAATCGCTGCATTGAAAAATGGCGAGTCATATATGACTAACACTGTCTGACTCAAAAATTTCTATGAAATCTAATTAAAATGTTCCCATGAAAGGCAAACAAAAACCAGAAATTGCTTAAATGTTAGGGACACTAGGGAATTGAAACCTAGGGCTGATGAAAACATCAAAGCCACCTGAAAGTGTCCAGTATCCATCTACAAAGTGTTAGAAACAAACCTACTGTCTAACACAAAAACACCAGAAAGCCCTTTCTCTGTGTCAGTAAACACCAACCAAGAGATGTATGATGAACTCATGAAGTGGTTTAAAAAACAGCCTGTAGTCATGACTAAAACTGATACAATACAAAAGACAGTGCTTAGTAATGCCAACATAACCACCAATAAAAAGTAAATTACTAACCACAGTGCAAGGAAGCATGTAGTACAAGCATTAAATGATTCTGACGTACAAGTGACTGACATAATGCAGGTCACAGGGCACAAAAACAATAAGAGCATTAATGATTACTGCAAGCTGAACAAGAAACAGTACATGAAAATATCCAACATACATAATGATATTCCCAGACACTGCAGCAAGTACCAGTTGCGAACCACTGAGTCTGCATTCAAGCACCAACCAGAGTGCGTGGGAAGGATATTTTTATCAGCCATGCTTTCAAGCCACTCATATATATTTCCATTTAATCTCAGACAGCTTCATAACATCAGTAGAGATGGGCAGAATTTGAAAATGTTGTTCTGCTAAATAGTTTGTGAAATTTGCGCATTTTACAAAATATTTCACAGGTGCGAAATAGGAAATTCCGCTGGTGAAATACAGAACTTCACCGGTGAAATGCAGAATTTCGCCACTCGTGTGCAAAATTCTGCATTTGAATGGGGATGAACATGGCAAATGCATATGTTTAAAAATAGAAAAAAATTGTTTTCCCCCTCTGGCCAACAATAAAATAAATGTTTATCCCCACAATCCCAGGTGTCTAGGTTTCCCATCCCCCTGGCCAATCGCTGGCCCAATATGAAGAATTCCATGGTTTCCACCCCCCCACTGAGATTCACTCTCGTCCCTCTTCCAGAATTTTTATTAAAAATAAAGATAAATGGCCCTGGTGTCTCGTGGTCCTGCCCCTTGGCCAATCTCCGGCCCAATGTCAAGAATTACAACCCCCAAGATTCACACCCTGGTGTCCCCCAGCATCCATTAGTGCCACCAGACCCACCGACATCAATCATTTAATTAAAAAAAAAAACTTTTCCTGGTGTCTAGTGGATCCCACACACCTCCACCCTGTTCAGTACTGACCCCAACCCCACACACCCCCATCCAGGACCCCAGCGGGCCACCAGCATAGCCCTCCACTCACCTCCATGGCCAGCAACCTGACTAAGCACTTTCATGAATGCGCCCGACTGAGCCCATTCAATGAATGAGTGTGAGCTTGTGCCACATTGGCATTACTTTGTTACACATCGGGCAGCGATGGGTGACTGGTGGTGGGGGGGCTTTATGCACTACAGGGATGTGGGGATAGGGTCATAGAGACAGTGTATCACAAGCTGCACCATGCATTATGTCACTCAGACACTGGCGGGGGGGGGCATTCCGATCCGCCAGAGTTATAGGTTTGGTCAGTCGACAGTTGTGCTAATTTGCTGAAATGTAGCTAAGACATGCATCATGACCTTCACCCACCTGTACTTGCCCCACATTACTGGCTTTCCATGGGACTCCCCATGCCCACCCCAACCCACCAACAGCAGATGCCAGGCATGCCAAGGCCCCCCTGCACATGGCTTGTGGGTGTCATTGTTATGCTACCATGCTGGTCAGGTGTCATCTGGGACTGCACACAAGCAACAGGAACCTTGCAGACACCAGTGCTGCCATGACCTGTCTGCAGCCCTAGGCAGCAACACCTCCATATCGCTCCAGCTGGTCTGGTACAATGGCGTATTGTGGTCGCTGCACAATGGACCACAGGTGATTTGCACTGGTCTGAGGTTGCCTTCTGCATCCACATCTACACATTGCATCATGGCCAATGCTCTCTCAATGACTCTGCAGTGGGTACCATACATACAAGATTGTGGGATTCCTTTGGCCTCTGTGGTGCAGTACATGCTCTGCAGTCCACTACAGGGGTATAACAGTGCCTGTGGCTTGGCACATTCCACATGGGGTGTGCCACATGCTGTTGTGTGGTTAGCCAAAGTGTGCAAATATCAGGTTGGTACTAGTGCTGTGCAGAATGTGAAATCCAGCCTGTATTTTAAATGCGGAAATATATTCTGCAGCTGTCCAGCATTTTCCTCGGAACATATTTCCGCAAGATTAAAATTCAATTTCCATAGAATCAAGTGGATGAATTTAAATGAAATTTCATTCAATTGATACCTGCTAGACTGGACACATGTACATACACAGTGCAGTGTATTATAATGGTGTTCTTATTTTTAATTTAATGATAGCGATGATCGGCGGAATACCATTCCACGGATGTTCTATTCCATGGAATACTATTCCTCCATGTATTGATGCTATTTAATATAGCCACCAGAATGTTTTTCCACTTATATTCATTACGCATATACATATCAGTGTTTCTGTGTAATCATATTCCGCAGAGCCATTTGTAGAACTCGGGTCTGGTTTTCTCAGCAGTCTGAGCAGTTGATAGAGTGAGACATTACACATTATATTACTAGTTTCTCTTGCTCGGTGGGTTTATCTTTTTCCTTAAGCAGCAGCAGCAAATTACCAGGGCCAATACCAGTTCAGTCAGCTGAGGTTCATTAGCAGACATGTGAGATGGCAGGAGTGGGGCAGGCACAGGAGGACGGGACTAAAGCAGCAGAAACAGCATATCAGGGCCACTACCAGTTCAGTTAGCTGAGGCTCATCACCAGACATATGAAATGGCAGGAGTGGGAGAAGCACATGAGGATGGGTCTAAACAATAACATATGAGATGACAGTAGTGGGAGAAGCACATGCGGACGGGCCTAAAGCAGCAGCAGCAGCAGCATTTCTGGGCCACTATCAGTACAGTCAGCCAAGGTTCATCACCAGACATATGAGGTGGCAGGAGTGGGAGAAGCAAATGTGGATGGGACTAAAGCAGCAGCAGCATATCAGGGCCACAATCAGTACCGGCTGCCAATGTTTATCAGTAGACATATGAGATGGCAGGTGTGGGAGAAGCAAATGCTGATGGGACAAAAGCAGCAACAATATACAGTATCAGGGCCACTAACAGTAGTCAGCCAAGGTTCATCTCCTGACATATGAGATGGCAGGAGTGGGAGTAGCATATGAGGGCAGGCCTAAAGTAGCAGCATCAGCATCAGGGCCACTATCAGTTCAGTCAGCTGAGGTTAATCACTAGACATATGAGATGGCAGGAGTGGGAGAAGCACTTACACTTGGGCCTAAAGCAACAGCAGCATATCAGGGCCACTATCAGTGCAGTTAGCCAAGGTTTGTCACCAGTCATATAAGATTGCAGGAGTGGGAGAAGCATATTGGGGGGGGGCGGTTCAGGGGCAATGTGAGGAAGTACTTTTTCACAGAGAGGGCGGTGGATACATGGAACAGCCTTCCTGAGGAGGTTGTGGGGTCTAAAACTGTGGGAGAATTCAAGAATGCATGGGACAGACATAAGGCAATTCTTGTGGGGGGTAGGAAGAAATAGGCTGTTGGTTAACTAGGATCTGCGGCCTATCCTGTAGGTAGGGAAATGGGCAGACTAGGTGGGCTAAGCGATCCTTATCTGCCATCAAAGTCTATGTTTCTATGTTTCTATGTTTCTATATGAGATGGCAGGAGTTGGAGAAGCACACGGGGGATGAGCTTAAAGCAGCAGCAGCATCAGGGCCACAATCAGTTCGGTCAACTGAGGTTCATCACCAGACAAATCAGATGGCAGAACTGGGAGAAGCACATGCAGATGGAACTAAAGCATCAGCAGCATATCAGGGCCACTATCAGTCTGCTAAGGTTCATCAGTAGACATATGAGATGGCAGGAGTGGGAGAAGCACATGTGGATGGGCCTAATGCTGCAGCAGCATATCAGGGCCACTATCAGTACAGTCAGCCAAGGTTCATTACTAGACATACTGTATGAGATGGCAGGAGTGGGAGAAGCACATGAGGATGGGCCTAAAGCAGCAACAGCAGCAGCATATTATCAGTGCCACTATCAGTTCAGTCAGCTGAGGTTCATCACCAGACACGAAATGGCAGGAGTGGGCAGGTACATAAGGATGAGCCTAAAGCAGCAGCAGCAGCAGCAGCATCAGGGCCACTATCAGTTCAGTCAGCTGAGGTTCATCACTAGACATATGAGATGGCAAGAGTTGGGAGAAGCACATGCGGACAGGCCTAAAGCATCAGGAGTATCAGGAATTTCACCAGACATATCAGATGAGAATAATATCAGGGAGACAATGATATGTAAATGAAAGAATGAGAAACTAAAAATTGTAAATTACATTTTCATAGTAAGAAAAGCAGTATATTTCATTAATTCAATGATATTGAAAAGGCAGTTTATACCCTTCCAGAAATCAAACTGTATGTTTAGGAAATACTTACCTTAGTCAAGTCAAAGTCAAGTCAAACTTTATTTATAAAAGACACCTTTCCAAAACCAAGGCTCCTGTACACGACATAATTAAAACGATATAGCTAAAAACATTAAAATTAATCCAATCCTACAACATTTAAAAATCATTATATGCATGTTTAAAAAGACACGTTTTTAATGCCCCCTTAAAAGTTTGGACAGTTGGGCAATCTCGTACCTGATGAGGTAGAGAATTCCACAGGGCCGGGGCCATAAAACTAAAAGATCTGGCCCCAGAGGTCTTCAAATGAACCCTGGGAATCTCTAGCAATCCCTCGTCAGTGAATCGGAGAAAGAGCAGGATGGACAGTAGGGACGAAGGAGATCTTTCAGGTAGCCAGGTCCCTGATCGTGTAGGGCCTTATAGATCAGCAAACCAACCTTGAAGGTGATTCGCCAGCATATTGGCGGCCAATGCAGTCCGCGGAGCACAGGCGTTATATGACTGGACCAGAGGAACCAGTCAATAGCCTGGCTGCCGCATTCTGCACTAGCTGCAAGCAGCAAATATCAACCCCCGGTAGCCCAAGATAAAGGACATTGCAGTAGTCAAGACGGGAGATAATGAAGGCGTGGATCAAACTAGGAAGATCGGCAGGATGAAACGGGTGCTTCACCCGGGCGATGTTCCTCAGGTAGTAAAAAGAGGCTTTGACAACTGCCGACACCTGGGATTTAAGTGTTAAGCAGTCGTCAAACACAACGCCCAGGTTCCGCACCCGGTCTGAGGTAGTTAGCTGAGCACCCCCAAGCCATAAGCCTGAGGGAGATCCTGTCAACAACCCCACCTCCCGGCGACCTGGGTCCACGAACAGCACCTCAGTTTTTTCTGGATTCAACTGCAGCCAACTCACATTCATCCAGTCCTGAATTTCGGCCAGACAGTTGTTAAAGACCTCAAAGGCAGCATCTTGGCCGGGCACAAAGGACACGTACAGTTGAGTGTCATCTGCATAGCAGTGAAAACTCAAACCGTACTGCCTAATGATCGCTCCCAATGGCAGCATGTACACCGCAAACAATATGGGTGCCAAAATGGAGCCGTGCAGCACCCCACAGGATAGGGGGAATGATGCCAAGGAATAAATCCTAGACACCACCCTCTGAGTCCTACCCTTGAGGAAAGATCGAAACCAACTGAGGACTATACCAGACAGCCCACGGATAAACCACAGGCACTCCAGTAACACACCATGGTCCATGGTGTCAAATGCTGCAGAGAGATCAAGAAGGACCAAGATGGAACAGGTCCTTCCATCTCTCGCTATTAAGAGGTCATTTAGTACCCGGACAAGAGCTGTCTCAGTACTATGTCTCTTCCTAAATCCAGACTGGAGAGAATCATAGATATTGCGGCTGGTCAAATGATCATCCAACTGCAACGTGACCACCTTCTCAATAACCTTTCCCACAAAGGGCAGGTTAGAGACAGGCCTGTAGTTAGCCAGACAGTCCGGGTCTAAGGAGGGCTTCTTAAGAAGGGGCTGAACCACAGCATCCTTCAGAGGATTTGGAAAAATCCCCCTCTCCAAAGACCTCCAGACTATCTCAGCCAGGACCGGGCCGATTTTATCTACACAGCCCACTAGGAGACGTCTAGGGCCCGGGTCCAAACCACAGTTGGTCGGGTGAAATAATTGGATGACCATCACAATGTCATTGATTGTGGGAAGGCTGAAGTCAGACCACAAAAACTGGGTGTCCGACATCTCCTGCCGACCATCACAATTCCCACTAGGGAGTGTCAAGCGGATATCCGACCTGATTGTGGCAATCTTATCTGAAAAGAATTGAGCAAACTCCTCACACCATTCTTGAGAAAAGGCTCTTCTGGGCTGATGACAGATTGGATTGCACAATCTGTCCACAGTCTGGAAACGCTGAGCTGGTCTATTCTGTGCAGCAGCAATCTCTCTGGACAGGAATTCTGCCTTCTTACGAGAGATTGCTGATTGATAGACCACATAATGGTCCATCAAACTAAGTTTGTCACAATCCAGGCCCGATTTCCGCCAGTGCCTCTCTAATATTCATCCAACTCTCCTTAACTCCCTTAGAGTCTCATTAAGCCAAGGAGACCTAGGGCGAAGAGTGAGGGGACGAACACGAACCGGAGCAATGGAATCCAGGGCCTCTGCTACCGCCTTATTATAGGCAAGTACCAGGTCCCCTGGGTCCATGCAATCACTCGGTAAACCCGATAGGTCCTTCACTGCCATCAGGCCATCTGGGGAAACACCCCTCAAAGGGTGGCACCGGACTATCTCCATAGGAGCTGGCCTACTTGGGGTGGCCCCAAAACTGAACCCAATGGAGTGATGGTCAGACCACCTGACTGGTTCCACCACCAAATCAGATATCTCCATCCCCAGTAGGAACACCAAATCCAATGAATGACCACCAATATGGGACTAGGAGGAAATAACCTGTGTGAAGCCCAGTGAAATCATTAACTGGTGGAAGTCTTGACCAAACTGCGAGAGTTCATCGTCAACCCAGGCATTGAAATCCCCGAGAACCAACCATCTGGGGGATCCCAACATCAGGTCGACAATGAAGTTTGCGACTTCCTGCAGGAAAACATTCCTGTCACCTGATGGATGGTAAATGAGAAGAATCCTGCACCCCACACCCTCGCCCATGATACATTCAAAGGAATTGGTAGTTCCCACTGGTACTTCCACTAGGCCCAGTTCCAATCTAAAACAGATAGCAACACCCCGGCCCCTATGATCCATCCTAGGGCGGTGTAACACTGACTACCTGGCTGGGACTGCTGATGCCAAAACTGGGCCAGCATTCTCATCCAGCCAGGTCTCAGTGATGCACGCCAGGACAGATGTTCTGACAAAATCCGCTATAATAGCGGTCTTGTTTTTAATAGACTTGGCGTTGCATAACACCACCCGAGTAGGATGAGCATCCGAGGATGACCATGCTACCTTCTGACTACTAGCAGAACCCTTGGGTATGGGAACCAGACAGGGAGGACCCCTTTCCTTGACCCATTTTGCCCCAGGGCTTCTCCTCGTCTCAACTATCCCTATATACCCACTCCTTTCCAATCCATCTCCAGGCCCAACCCTCGTCCTCCCCTTTTTTCTAACAATCCCCAGAGCCCTACACTGTCTGTACACCTCTGGTGATAGGGGAGGACAGAAAAAAGGGCAGAGGTCCCTGAGCCTGGAGGGGGAATAATACCTGACCATCCTTATGCCTTCCCTACACATATTTGCTGCGCTAAATGAATATCAACAAATAAACAATCCCAAACTACAGATTTTAACCCATACCCATACCCAAACATACAATAATCAACTATTTCATAAACCATAAAATCAATAAATACCCCCCCCAATCACCCACCCTCAAAAGAAAAGATATAGATAATCAAAATTCAAAACCAAAATAATAAAGGTCAGCCAGAGAAAACAATCATAAAATAAATGATATAGTTCTTTAAAATTATAACTGTAACTTAAGTCCAGGGATGTAAAGTTTATAATGAAAGAAGTGAAAAATAAAGAAAAGTTCTTCAGTCCCCGAAGGCCCTCTCACAGTCTAGGGAGGCCAATAGAGCACTTCCTGAGCCCAAAAACTGCTTTGTTTTTATTTTGTCATTCAGCCCCCGAGCACTCTCACTACAGAGGGAACTGAAGAGGCACTCTCACTGCCTTCCAATGAAAAACAGGTAAAATAAATAAAATTCAAAGTCTGACCATAACCAACGAGTTTGGATGAAAAATTAAGATCCTCTTCTTAAAGTTTGGCAGGGCAATTTAAACCACTTAACCCCTAAGGAAAACTAAGAGGACTGGTCTCGGTACAAATTAATAGGAGGAAGAAGAGAAGTCCTGAGTACAGGCCAGGAATGTACACAGGCAGAACAATAGAGAGTGAAGACCCCCCCCACACCCCCAGACCGCCTAATCTGGCTCTATCACACCACCCAAGACCCGCAGCTACAGATACCCAGAGGCCAGACTAACAAGGCCGACCCCAGAAAAACTTTGGAGTACTCCAAAAAACTTCTAGCTCCCCAAAGGCAAAGTGAGGCAACTCCTGCTCAGTCCTGGGCAATGTAGCCCACAATCACCCAGGCACAAAGGGGGGTAGGAGCCTCCCTCAACCAACACACCACACAGGTAACATCAGCAATTCGTTCAGTCGATGCACCATAAACAAACTCCTAGCCCTTCAGTCCTGAACAGCCCTGCCAGGTCCTCTGATCAAGTGCCTCTTCTTAGAAGACCAGCATAACAATCATCCTTAATGCATAAGCATGTATGAATTTTTAGCAACAATAGATGGACATGAAACCATTCGTGTGTAAAGCTATTAAAGGAGACTGAGACCTGTAAAGAGAAAAAGCATGAAACATTAATTGTGAAATTGCTTTGTACGAACAAGTGATACAGCGATTATCAAAAAATTGTAACACAAGTAACCGAAGCTATATCTAAGCAATATGGCACAGCAGGGGTTGGCATTATGGTGTGATAATGTTCCACCTCAGGTGGTTTGAAGCACGAGGCATAGTCAAGTGCTTACACCACCTGAGCAGGGCCATTATCCCACCTTAAAGCACCTCCCAGAGTGTCATATTCTGATTATGAAAAAGATTATTTTTAGTGCACTTTATTCATTTAAAAAAAAAAATTACTTTCAGCTTTGCCATTGTGATGTGATGATGCCCCAGCCAAAAAACAGCTCTCAGCCAATCAGAATTTAGCATTCTATCTACCCACTTCATAATAACCAATAATACTATATTCTTCATGTAACTTCTTGATCCTGTATTATATTTAGTACTTTTTACTTTCTCCTAACCAGGACCTCACTGTAAATGAGAACAAGAGCAACCAAGTGAAGTACTATCAGCGGAATAATATTCCTCGGGAACCAAATTTTTTCCGAAGAAAGAAATTCTGAGGTCAATCTATGCAATTTTCTAAGAAATGAAAAAGTGAGTTTAATTAATAATCCCCACATATCCTTGCAGGCATTGTTAACATGACCACATATCTACTTGTATGTTATATGGATACCCAGATTAATTTTTTTTTAAGGTCCACTCCACACTCTGTTTCTATGGCCAGGCAGCCAGACCAGGTGTTGATCTGCAAAAAATACTCTCGCAAATACACCAAAATCTCTGCTGCTACAAGTGTTGCATATGAACATCTATAGAAAAACTTTCCGGCATGTTTTATACACGTCATCCAATGTATGCCGTGGATTATTGTATCATGGAATGCAAAAGTAGCAGGTTACGTTTCCATGGAATACTATTCAGCTGGACTGCCATTGTATTCCTCAGAAACATAATTCTCTGATTTTACATCATGGGGAAAAATAATCCGTGGTGCACATTAGATGATGTGTATATAAAATACCAGAAAGTTTTTCCACGGATGTCGATATGTTGTTGTAGCCTGTAGCAGCAGAGTTTTTGGTGTATCCGCGAGAGTATTTTCTGCAGATCAACAAGCAGCCTGGCCTTAACAGAGTGTTGCAGGTTTTGGAGAGCTAATGAAAGATGTTGCTCAGCTCTTTGACTTCCAGTAAGTTTTGGGAATTTGGTGATTCACACTTTTTGGGTTTATTAGCTCAGCTCTCTGCAGTTAAGATGCAGAGTGAAGCAAGTGCTGACAAACAGCAATCCTCCACCTCTAGTGGCACTGGCAGCATAGCACAGGATGAGATCGGCACTCCACAAACTTCAACGGCAATGCCCAGGATAGTTGCCCCACCCTTCTTCCCAAAGGAGACCTCAATCTTAATCATCAAAGTCACAAAGAGGACAACAGACCTGTTTGGCCCCAAAAGTCTTCTGCTTAAGCGTGATACCATTTTGGGGGAAGGTACAAGTAAAGGTTTCCAGGGACTGCAAACACCCTGAGAGAACAACCAAACTACTGAAACACAGATGGAATGACATCCAGCTGAGGGACAGACATATTGTGGAGAACCTTGGGGATGTGGTGACCATCTCGGAAGTTCCAAGGAAAAGGCATCATCGCACTCGGAAAACCAGGGAGGGTGGTGAGTTTTACCACTAATGTCATCTGATCTTACTGGTTTACATTACTTTGCTTGTAATGCTGGTGTGCGCATGCAGCCTGTTTGATCATATCGGACCAATGTAAGTCATGGTAGTGCATTACTGATTGTTATAAAATAGTGTGAATCAAATAAGCAACATGATTGGTCTAAACTGGTGCTCACATGACTTGGCATTGGCAATTCCATATCAGAATTTCAAATTTCATAAAATAGCTCTGTCTCTGACTCTAGTTGAATTTTTACTGTTATCAGTATGGTCATGCATGTCCTTGTACCTGTTTTTCCAGTTTAGTTGGCATTAAGATTATATGTGTATCTGATCATAAATTGATTCGCAAATGCCTTATATGTTTGACTGATCAAAATGTTATGTTTTATTTGTCAACAGGTGATACTGACAAACCAGAAATTACTGCAACCACAGTGAGTGTAGGAGCTGCTGAAGCCAGTGAGGAGGCCTCAGGAGGAGGTGTTGATCCATCATCTGCATCTCAATCAGCTCCAGGGAAGAAAACTGATAAGATATTATATTACACTATACTACTACTAGACTTCAGGTTGATGTTGTAAGAGTTTTGGGGCAGTACTACAGTTTTAGACTACAGCTGTTATAGAAAAACAGATGGATATAATTGTAAAGAGCTGTTGAATATTTATGCTGGGAATAGAGGGATTACAGATAGAGAGGCAGCAAATTTAAAATCCGCTGTCGAAGTGAACACGAAGTAGCCACTTCGTGTTGACACTTCACTATGCGGAGTGCTCCATAGGAAAGGCTCACTTCACCTTGTTATTATTGCTTTGCATTGTCATTCCTCCTTAAACGCGAAGTAAGGCGGAGTGACAACAATATTGGCAGCATCCCACCCACACAGTCACCAGAATGAGTGTACATCCCCAAAGTGCTGTTGTCTTGTGTCCAGAAAAATCCCCAGTGCTGATGAAGTGAAATAAGAGTGTAAAAAGAAATGCAAAGTCTCTCAAATTTAATGACACACTCAGACATGCGTGCAGTGGTCAGGTCACACACAGAGTCACCAGAATTAATGTGCATCCCCAGAATGCTACTGTCTTGTGTCCAGAAAATTCTCCAGTGCTGACGACGTGAAATGAGAGCGTAACAAGAAATGCAGTCTCCCAGAATTAATGGTGCCATGCAAATGCCCAGACAGATTAAGATTGTGCTGCACACTCAAGAGATGCATACAATAAGGCACAAAAACACCTAACCAGTGCTCACAAGTCACAAATCCAAATCTGGAAAGGAATACATTTTGCCAGTTGGGGGATTATTGCATGGCAGTAACAATCCACTACCAGTAAAGATACCACAAAGCAGTATAAAAAAATCATGCAGGTGTGGTGGATAGCAGGTTCACACTGCTGCAGTTAGTCTGTAACACAATTAAAGGTGTCGGATTTAATGGCATGCATCGCGCACACACACTCACATACACTACAAGTAATCCACAGCAAATTGAAAACCTTTAGTAATATAACCAGATGTTTTAAACAAACTGAAATTATACACTGCTGCACCACAACAATCAGCAAAAAAAGTCAAGAATTACCGAAAATATTACTGTGTATACATTAACACACTTATACAAGAAAAATATAACCAAAACAGAAAGACTGCCTTTTTTTCCCAGTTAATGTACCTACACCACAAATATGCCCCTCCCCAAAGCACACTTCACAGTACACAGACGGACTGTTCTAAATTAACATTGAAATCCACATACAACAGTAAACACTCGATGATATGAGCACAAAAGGGTTTCCTACAATCAATGTACTAACTTTTGAGCAAAAAACATTTACTCAAAAAGGCATTATAAACAGCTTTTAGAGGTTTTGAATTGAAGAGCTCTGAGAGCAAATTTTCTCCAGCTACCACTGCACACACACTACCCAGGCAAGAACTGAGGCTGTGCTGAACAATCTAGAGCCCATGTGACCTTCAATCGCATGAATAACTGCAGAATTTCATTTGGAGCTCAATTACAGGGGGAAGTGAGGTGAATTACATTGATTTCAATATACTTCACCTTAAAAGTGGTGGAGAAGTGATTTGAGGAAGGCAGAATAACGCAAAGTAATTGGTTTCAATGGATTTTGCATTCCTCATTATGAAGCTAAGTACTTCGCTTCACATTGTGGAATTCTCCACGGATTCCACGTTACTCAGCGTATCACTTCATAAAGAAAATTGGGGCCACTTCGCCCACCACTACTTACAGTACTGAAACTCACATGCTGTACAGGAAGGAACGCGAATGCCTATGACTGCACATCCCCAATGAGCTGCAGCACAAAACTCCCCAACTTAAAAATGCTGATTAATGAGTACAATGGTGGAGTGGTGAAACCTGGAGAGATACTAGAAAACATGCTTAGAATACATCCAAGTAACTAGTAAAAAAATTAATGTTGTAATTCGTGATGTGATCGTGAATTGTGATTTGTGACTGCATTTGTGACCGTGACGATGAAGAACGTGATTCGGTGTCAATGGTGTGAGATAACCAATATGGAACTGTAATGGGAATGCGAAAGCCTACGGCAGTACTTCCCCGATGAGCTGTAGCACTAAACTCCCCGACTTAAAAACGCTCAATAATAAGTACAATGGTGGGGTGGTGAAGCCTGGAGAGATACTACAAAACATGCTTACAATACATCCAAGCAACTAGTCAAAAAATTAGTGCTGTGATTCAAGATGTGATCGTGAATCGTGATTTGTGACTGCATTTGTGACCGTGATGATGAAGAACGTGATTTGTATCACGAGTGACTCGTGATAATGATCCTGATTTAAAAATGCATATTAATGAGTACAGTGTTCATGCAGAATTATGAACCACACCTGTCCAGTACTCTGAAAGGAAGCCAAAGAAACAACTGTATCTTAAGTTACAGATGGAGATTGGGCCCTAAAGAGATGCAAATGCACAGACAGATTAAGATTGCGCTGCACACTGTAGAGATGCAGACGCAAAGGCTCAACACTTTACCAGTGCTCACCATCAGAAACTGAAATCTGGAAAAGAATACCTTTGCAGTTGGGGTGGGTAGCGGGGGGAGTGTATTGCACTGCTGCAGTAACAGTCACTAGTACCAGTAAAGATACCACAAAGAAGTACAAAAATCACACAGCTGCAATGGAATGCAGGTTCACATTGCTGAAATTATTGTGTGGCACAATAAAAGGTGTCTGATTTGACGGCACGCGTCACACACATACTCACACACACACACACACACACACACTAAATAATGCATAGTAAATTGAAAACTTCAGTAATATAACCACATATTTTAAACAAACTAAAATTATGCACCGCTGCACCACAACAATCAGCAAAAAAATGGCAAGAATTATTGGAAGTATTACTGTTTGTACATTAACACAGTTATTCAAGAAAAATATCACCAAAACAGAAAGCACTGTCTTTTTCTTCAAGTTAATCTACCTACACCACAGATACACCCCTCCCCCAAAGCACGCCTCCACTGTCTCTCAGTACACAGACTGAATGTTGTACATTAACATTCAAAATCCATACACAAACAATAAACGCTCGATGATATGAGCACAGGAGGGTTTCCTATAATCGATGAACTAAAGTTTCAGCAAAAAAAATTACTCAAAAAGGCTTTTTTAGCAGCTTTTAGAAGGTTTGAATCGCAGAGAGCTCTCAGAGCAGATTGTCTCCTACAGCTTCCTCCACACACTACCCCAAACTGAGGCTTTGCAGAACACTCTAGAGCCCATGTGACCTGAAATCACATGAATCACTGCAAAATTCACCTTTGGAGCTTAAAAACAAGGTGAAGTGAGGCGAAGTACATTGTTTTCAATGTACTTCGCCTTAAGAATTGGTGGAGTAGTGGTTTGGGAAGGTGGAACAATGAGAAGTTATTGTTTCATGTTACCCATTATAATGTGAAGAACTCTGCTTCGCGTTGCGATGCATCCCGCAAATTCGCCTTCACTCCACGAATCACTTTGTGGAGCTAATTAGGGCCACTTCGCCCATCTCTAATTACAGAGCTTTAGATGTGACCTGGGAGGTGGAACATGTATGAGGGAACAATGAGGATATGGGGTAGAGGGGCATGGAGGGCTCCATGATGGGACTGCACAGGCTGTCACAGGCAGGAAGGTGGGGCTCGCTTTGGGGGGACAAGTCCACCAATTCTTGTGAGAAACAAAATGTGAGGGTATGCAGGTGGTATGGAACACAGGTACACAGAAAGGAAGTAGAGAAAATGTTGCACTAACTGAATGACCACCCCTCAACCACCAGGTAATGGTTCCTGAGGTCACAGGCCCAGGTGTACTGAACCTGTACACATTACTGTTACACCTACCTTATACAAAAATAGTATACATTTTAACACAGGGACCGTGAATATTCACATTAACTGAATGCACCCCACTCAATGACCAGCTAATGGTTCCTGAGGTCACAGGCACAGGCGTCCTGGACCTCTGCACATTAAAGTTACATCTCACTTACATCTAATTAGTATACTATAATTAGTATACATTTTACCACAGGGACCTTGCACAGTTTCATTCTCCCCTCCACAGCTTTAAACTAGCCAACAGTAACAGTGAGACTGCAAACATATAGTAATATGTATGAACATCAGTCCCACATACTACATTTTAACAAAGGTTAAAGGTAAGCATAGGCAGGAAGGGATTTCAGGGGAGGGCAGGGGCAATAAGTGAAACAGTGCTTCCTCATTTCCCTCCTTAATCTGCCTCCTTGCAGCTTCAGACTGTGCAGCCTGGTTTCCCTGCTCCCAGGTTGTGGGGGGTGGATGAGTGAGACAGAAAACATTTATATATTTTTTTTTCCAACTGCAGAATCTGAAGTATGACAGGCACAGGTGGAGGAAGTCGGTGATGGCAGTGATGGGGAGCCGTCATTAACAACTGGTCAGGATGGACAACATGTGATGAAATTATTGATCCAATCAATACACATAGTAGGGTCATATTTTTTTTTTATTATTAGCTTGAATTGCTACAGATAACAGTAGTAGGCAGTGGATTATTACTTAATATAAAATGGGCAAAGAAATCCCTGTGTCCTGATTGGCTGAGACTTGGTTCTAGCCATTGCAGTAAGAGAGTGCCACCACTGGCTAAAACAAGTCCCTGTCAACCAGGGCAACTCACAGAATTCATAAGCCACATATTTCTTAGTTTCCATCACAAACATGGCTACAGCCTTTACTCATGATGCCATTGTACTCACTGTATTATATGTACCTGATGTATTATAACTTGTACCTATTGTCTGTGCCACTATATGGCCCGGGTCACAACTGAAAATGGTCTTTCGGATCAGTTTGCTTACCCGGTTATCAAAAACATACATACATAAATAAATAATAAATAAATAAATAAATATATATAAAAAACATCAATTAGGTTCTAAAAATAAAGGTTCATTAAATGAAACAGTGTAATTAAATAATTTAATGTTATTTACACTCATGAGCCCCCCCCCCACACACACACACACATACACAAATTTAAACAATCAAGTACTATTCAGAGTTTCCATTGCTGGTGTTTCTTTGATGACCATGAAAAATCCCCCACCTATCTCTACCACATTGCCAGAGAACTCCCTGCTCCTTATCTGACAACATATAAAACTGAGGTTCTGGCTCCACTTCAGGCCTGTGTGTGTATCTTTGTTTGTATGCCAGTTGATCTCTGAAGAAAGATAAATTCAAGCATGTAAGCAATATTAATACCTGACAGGGTGGGTGGTATTTGGCTATACCGGACCACCCAGGGGGCGTAATGAGGCCCGACACCACAGTTGGAGGGCCTTATAGCCCCTGGAAAGTATGGTATAGCCCATACCGCCCACCCTGGAGGGTATTATTGCACTTAGAAAATGATCACTGTTTTTATATATGTTTAAAAATAAATAATTTTTATGTTTGCATGTTGAAACTCTTAGGTGTTTCATTATTTTGTTATTAAATAGTTCCTCCGCCTGCAAGAATGGAGCTGGTTGTCATGGTTACCCCCACCCTGCACGCGTGCATGCACACACACACACACACACACACACACACACACACACACACACACTCACACACACAGAGATGGCTTAACATTATTAAAATGCTTTGTTTTACTGTTTATTTATTTTATTTATTCTGACTTGAACAATGGTAATGTTTTAGAATTATTCAGTCCCTTCAAATATCTTCATCCTGGGATGACGTTCCCTCTACCGAGTGCTTGGCTGTCACAAATGGAGTGGGTGGGAAGGGGGCATGGGTAGTTTACTTGACTTTTGTGTGGGGGGGTTCTTTTTAGTTACTGTAACTTCCCCAGCTCAATACTGGCAAGAGAAGCAGCTTTGAGATCAGCTGTGTGTTTTAGTCACAGTGCGGCCAGAAGAGACGCATTCTCTGGTGGAAGCGGTAGGAAGCTCTCTCTCTTTCTTTCTCTCTCTGTCTCTCTCAGTAACTGAGATGTGTGAGCAGTTGGTCAGCAGCAGCAGAATGTTGTAGTGCACATAAAATAACAAACTGTGCTTCCACATGCCACTCCTCACCTCCCCCCAAAAAAACACCCAGTGCCCATTCTGTGCTTACTAGAATGAGGCATGTAACTTTTATGGTCTACACGATCAGTCTTTATTTTTTTTTATTTTGTATCCCTTATTACTGAAAATTTCTTACTACAAGCTAGACTGCGGTGGGAAAAGTGAGTTCAATGAAACCACACTAGTCATTTCCTTACAGATGCTACTGCACTTTGCTTTTGTCATGTTCAAATGTTAAGCAACAGAGCAGGTGGGCAGTATCTGGAGAATGGGTGCGAGACAAGAGCGAGGAGAGAGCCACATTTCAAAGTAAAGTGCGGTTTGGGAAATTGTTCGCTTTTGTTCCTGCTCTTTTTTTATAAATTTACAAGTGTCTCTTTTACAAATATGGCCAATTTCTATTTAAATGCTGATCGGTCAGCAGAGGAGCTTGTGAGAGCTGACTGACCGGCATCAGGAGGAACGCTGGTGATCAGTGTGGTGTGGTGAAGTTCAGCTCAACAGATGATTTATTTACAAATAATTTTTTAAGTTTAATTACGCAACTGCTGAGCTCAGTGAACATTTTTTTTTCATGGTGGTGGCAGTGGTAGTGGGGGGTGGCATAAGTCGCTTGCTAACTGTTTTAAAAAAGTGGTGACAGTTTAAATTGTGTGCCCAGTGCTTCAGCCAACGAGGAAGCAGGCTGGGCACAATGATACCTAGCTGGGCATGAGGCCGGCTTGGGCTGGCACTTTTTATTTGCTTGGTGTCTATTGAAAGTTAACGTACCCTCTGGCAGGGGTACTAGCCAATCAGAGCCCAGCAAATAAAAAGCCCATTTTCTAATTCATGTTACCATTCTGTGTGTGTGTGGAGGGGGGATTCTACTATTGGAATAATGCAGAGCTTTGAATTTTTCTATTCCATGTTAGAAAATAGCTAAGTAAATGCTGACGTTCTGATTGGCTGGGAGGGTAACTTCAGTGGGCAGGTATTTCTCGATAGAGCCCACTAAAAAACAAGTACCAATTAGGGGTTCCCCATTACTTGGGGTATTATTGAGCACCTCGAATTATTGAACTGACCACCCACCATTTTTTGTATGCCTCTTACTGGACAAACTGGTGGCTGGCCAACATCCCCCCCCCATCAGTCTTCATTCCATTTAAAAACCCTAACATACCAAATAAAATCTGTTCACCTCATATCTCCTCGAAATTTGCTTCATGCTGTAAGTCCACATCGACCCCCGTAAATCCACATTGACCGGTCACCTGCCGATATGATCCACCACCAAAAATGGAAACACTAATGCAGTAACAGTACATATTTTATGCCGCAAATAAAAAAAAACTGCTCCTCTGTGTAACTGAAGAGTAAAAAAACAAAACAGCTCTCATTCCATATAGTTGCTCCCACAGTGCACTTCCTGTTTTTGCCCAGGGTCATGCAAGGTCGCACAGGGTCGCACGTATAGTAACACCCCCCAACTCCCGAGTGAGAAAGTACAGTAAGAACACCAGAAAACAATGCCCCCCCAAAACAACTATAGTAAGAAACTGGTGGGGTAGAGAAACTATAGAAAAATCCAAATCTTATGCCTGAGCTGCTGTTCTCGGTGGTGGTGGTGGTGGTGGGGGGGATACATTGAACGGAATGGCTCTCTGATGGGAGGGGCAGCAGGAGACACAACAGCAGAAATAAAGGGACTAATTTACAACAAACAGACAAAAAACTCATTATTACTGTATATTTTCACTTTTTTTTTTATTTTTTTTAAATCTCATATAAATGCCACAGTTTGCCATTTTCTAAGCACAATAATAACCTCCAGAGTGGGCGGTATTGGGCAGTACCAGACCTCCCAATACCGCCCACCCTGTCGAATATTATTGCTTACGTAAACAATCACACAATGTATTGAGTGTGAAGAAATACAGATCACTGACAGGTGAAAAACATCTGTGGAAGGACTATTTTACATTATTTAGCAACATTTTAGTATTTTTGTGACTGAAAACTTTTAGCATGTTCTTTTTTTCAAAGTTACCTATAAGCCCATTTTATATAAGCCATAAGACATCGCTGGGTGTTGGTAGTACTGAGATACCCACACACCCAGAGGCTGAAGGCAGTCAACCTGCAGTCTCATGCCTAACTATGCCTCTGGGTGTGCGGGTATCTCACTACTACCAACACCCAGCCATCTCTTATTGCTTACATAATGCCTACCTTGATTAAATATACATGAGTTTCAGATTCTGGCTTGTACTACCTTACTTGTGATCTGAAGAACCATATTGGACAGTCATCATAACTCCTCCTCCATACCTTTTCTGTGCTCTTTGTCATAGTGCAAAATGATTGTCTCACCACTATTCCGAATCTTGAGAGCCGAACATAGATACCCAGACCACTCGATACTGCCACAACCAAAATCAATAAACACCTCAAGGATAGTATATCCTCACACACTGAATGAAGGTAGCAATTTAGGTGTAGCCATGCCACTCATGCTGTTTGCCACTGCTGTCTGCCCTCATCTATGGGCACTGAGTGTTCTCAGTTCTGGCAGCCATACAGCTCAGATCTCACACTTATCTGTTCAACCTTCCACCCTCCTGTATCCCCCGAACCTGAATAAAGCTGTAACCAGCATGAATTGTCTCCTCCTCAGTCCCCTCTGCTTATGTTAAGTTCCCTTCTCCCAGCATTTGAAACTGGTGACTGAACCGCTGTTCCACATTTTCACACTTATGCCTGGCTGCCATCAGCCTAGCTTACAAGAAAGATATTGATTTATGTTTTTTTCTTGAGAAGTCTGAAAACCAGGGTACAGTACCTATGATATTCATGATGTGGAGGGGTGGTGAGCTCATCATTATTTGATGTGAGAAGCAGTACTGAAGAATAAAAAACAGAAGTGGACTAAGGAGACAATTCCTGTAGGGTACAGCTATAGTCAAGGATGGGAGAGGGCTGGGGTGAAGGAGACAAAATCCTTTGGAAATCTGAGATGTGGGGCTACAATTACCTTGATCACTACCTGAACATGTATGAGAGAAGGCATCAACAATTTAGCTGGTGTGGCACTGTGGTGTGTAAACTGAAACATAGAAACATAGAAGTTGACGGCAGAAAAGGACCACAAGGTCCATCCAGTCTGCCCATTTTTTCTACCTTATGAATGTGCCATAGGCCTTTACTCTGTTACTGGCCTATCTATTCATACTCATCTGTATTGCTCCCTTATGCCTATCCTGTGCCGGTTTGAAGCCCTTCACTGTATGCATATCCACCACTTCCTGATGTAGGCCATTCCATGCATCCACCACCCTTTCTGTGAAAAAGAACTTCCTCACATTACCCCTTAATCGACCTCCCTCTAATCTCATGCTGTGTCCTCTTGTCCTGCTATTTTTCTTATATTGAAAAATGTAAGACTCTTTCACCTTGTTAATGCCCTTAAGATGTTTGAATGTTTCGATCATATCACCTCTCTATCCCTCCTCTGATCTAGGGTATACATATTGAGCTATTGAGCTCCTTTAATCTGTCCTCACATGTTTTCTGATGCAGTCCCTGCACATTTTGGTTGCCCTTGTCTGGGCTGCTTACATTTTGTTAATGTCTTTGTGCAGCTGCAGCCTCCAGTACTGCACGCCGTACTCCAGATGGGGCCTAACCAGTGTCTTGTAAAGAGGGATTATTACCTCCCTCTTACGACTTGTGATACCCCTACTAATACACCCCAACATCCCTCTTGCCTTACCTACTGCTTTAGTGGTCTGCTTGGATGATTTCAGGTCATCTGTGATGATGATGCCCAAGCCGCTTTCTTCCCTTCTGATTGCCAGCAACTCCCCTCCCAACCTATAAGTAGCTTCAGTGTTTCTCTTCCCTATGTGCATGATCTAGCACTTCTTTGCATTAAACCCCATTTGCCACTCTTCAGACCATTTTGCCAGTTTTTCCAGATCTTTTCTTATTCTGCCCACCTCATCTGGATCATCTATGCTCTTGCAGATCTTGGTGTCATCTGCAAACAGGCAAACCTTACCCTCCAGTCCATCTGCAATGTCAGTGATGAAGATAGTGAAGAGGACTGGCCCCAGGACTGATCCCTGAGGTACCACACTTGTGACTTGCATCTCTTCTGACTATACCATTTACAACCACTATCTGTTTTCTGCCCACAAACTAGTTTGCCACCCAGTTGACCAACTTCTGACCCATGTCGAGCATACCCAGCTTATTAATCAATCTTCTATGTAGAACAGTATCGAAAGCTTTGCTGAATTCAAGTTAGGAGACATCAACTGCACTCCCTTGGTCCACCATTCTGGTTACCCAGTCAATGAAATCTATGAGATTAGTTTGACAGGACCTTCCTGTTGTAAATCCATGCTGTCTAGGATCCTGTGCTCGTATGTATTCCAGGTGTCGCACTATCCTTTCCTTAAGGACTGCCTCCATAATCTTGCCCACTACTGAGGTAAGACTGATTGATCTGTAGTTCCCTGCCTCCTCCCTGCTGCCACTTTTGTGGAGCGGGATCACATGAGCCCTTTTCCAGTCTTCTGGGACCTCTCCTGTGCTCAGTGACTCACTAAACAGTTCTGCTAATGGCTCTGCAAGTTCCACCCTTAGCTCCATTAGTGTCCTGGGATGTATGCCATCAGGTCCTATTGCCTTGCCCACCCTGAGCTTAGCGAGCCATTGTAGGACACTTTCTTTTGTGAAGGAACTTGTGTACACCATCTTCTCCCCTGTGTCCATGGTGCTGAGCTGTGAGCCCTGTCCTACCTTCTCCTCAGTAAATACTGAGCAGAAGTATCTATTTAGGATAGATGTTTTTCCTTGGTCCTCGTCCACACGCTCCTTATTATCCCCTTTGATCTTAGCAATACCCCCTCTGGACTTTCTCATTTCACTAATGTATCTATAGAAAGTCTTGTCCCCTTCTTTTATTGTTCATGCTAGTGTTTCCTCAGTTTGGGACTTTGACTACCTTACTGCATTCCCTGCTTCCCTTAGGGAAGTTAGGTATGCCTCCCTATCTTCGTCCCACTGCATTCCCTTATATTTCCTGAAGGCCAGACTTTTGGCTCTGATCTTTTCTGCTATTGTTTTTGAGAACCAACATGGTTTCCTTCTTCTTTTGCTCTTGCTTTTCTCCTTAACAGAGTGGGATGTTGCTTCAAGTATTACATCCTTAATGCTTGCCCACTTTGCCTGTACCCCCTCACCTGTATTTCTTCTTGGCAGGGCTAGCTTAACTCTGTTGGCCATCTTATCAAAGTCAACTCCTGTGAAGTCCCATATTTTTGCCTTGGAATTGGATGATTTTGTTCTAGTGGCCAAATTGAAACATATCATGTGATGTAGCTGGCCTCCAGGTGACCTTCTACCTGGAGATCTGTGATCCTTTCCCCGTTAGTCAGTACTAGATCCAGGATAGCCCTGTCTCTTGTAGGTTGTTGTACCAAATTGTTTGAGGCCCTCCTCCTGCAGGGAATCATCTATGTGTCTAGTTCTGGTGGATGTTCCTGCTGGTATTGAGCAATCTGTATCGGGCATTTTGAAGTCTCCCATTATCAGAACCTCTCCTTTAGCTGTCATGTTTTGTATGTCTTCTAACAGTAATGTGTCTATGTCCTCCCCTAGTCTGGAGGCTGGTAGACAACCCCAGTTCGTATGGCTGTCCCAGTTCCTGTTTCCAGGGTGATCCACATTTCTTTTGGCTCCTTATGTGTATTGTGAATTTCTGTAACTTTGATATTTTCATTGACATAAAGGGCCACTCTCCTCCCACCCTTTTTGCACCGCGGTCTCTTCTGAACAGTACATAGCTGGGTACCAAGTCTCCCAAGTGTGGTTACTGGTGAACCATTTCTCGCTAATGGCTACTATGTTCAGTTTAGCCTCTGTCATTGTTGCCTCCAGGTCTTGGATCTTGTTTCCCAGACTGCAAGCATTTGTGTGCATGATTTTCCATTGGGCAGATTTTGGTGTGTTAGTTGAGGGGCGAGGTCCAGCTTTTCCCCAGGGCATTTTATGGGGAGCCAGACCTTTTTCCTTACCTGGTGATGCAAATGAACTACAAACATGCTGAACTCCTGTTTGGTCACTAGCTGGGGGGGATTCTTCCCATTCAATGTGTCAGGTGCTGCACCCCTCTCCCCATTTGCTAGTTTAAATATTCCTCAAACACATCAAACTTCTGCCCCAATGCACTGAATCTCTCCTTAGTCAGATGCAGTCTATTGAATTTAAAGAACTTTAGCTCCCCAAACTGTTGCCAGTTACCAACAAATTTGTGTCCTTTTTCCTGCCACCAGCCCTGGCTTGAGCCACATGTTTATCTCCCCTATCTCCCCCTCTCTGACCTTCCTCAATCTACCCCCCTCTCCCAGACTGGCAGGATCTCAGAGGAGGAGATGCCAGATGAAATGAATGACAGTTTGTCTCCCAGCCTGGTCAGGTGTTACTTGGTCTCCACAACTGACCAGCTGGCGAGATCATTAGTCCCTATGTGTAACAGGATGTTGATGTTTTCTCCTGCTTCCTGCACAATTTTTTCAATGCGGTCAGTGTCTCTCCACACTGATGTACCTGGGAGACATCTGACCATTAACCCCAGCCGGAGGTAGTTATCAATTACCCTAATCATGGATTCTTCTAATCTAATCAGAACTGTTTAGGATTTCCTTTTTGCTTTTTTAGTTTTGGTTCCTGTTTTGGGTGATTTTTGTAGTGCTAGCTCCTGTGCTGCAGTGTCCTGCTCTGCAGTGTCCTTTGCCCCTTTGTTTGATTTCAGAGACTGAGGCAGATACCTGTTTGTAGTTTTTATATGGTTTGTGGAGGTGATACATTGGTGAGCATTGAGTGATGGGGCACCTGATTTGCACCTCCTAACCACCTGCCAACCTCCCAGACCAACTACTCTCTGCAGTTGAGGTGCTTCATTTGGATGTTGTGGAAATGGGAGGCAGTTCCTGTAATATATTTCCTCATGAATATATGATTTGAGGTGCACAAACTCTGCCCATGCTGCCAGGAGCTGAGCCCTTAGATCTCTGATGGTCCAGCATGTATGACAGCATCCTAAATCCTGTATAACTTCCCTTTTGAAAAGTATCCTGCAGTGCCTGCAGTTAGTAATATCCATTCCAGTTGAGTTGTCAAGTTTATAACCTGGTCTGAGTAATTAGAAGGAAAATGAAAACAAAAGTTAGATTTTTTTAAAAATATTTATTTGTTTTGTTTGTTTGTTTTTGTATAACTTTTTGTAACAAGTTAAAGTAATTGTGCCCCTCTAAGTGAAGTCACTGTGTGGATACCCCTCTGATCCTGGACTTCCTGGTTTGCAAAAGGAAATGTCACGAGTGTGCAGCTCTATAAAAGGAGTGTAGCATGGGGTGGTTGGGGATAGGGGTGGGTGTTTGGGCCCTTCCCCTGCCGAAAAGGACAACCACGGATGAAAGAAACAAGGAGGTAAGAGCAGAAACAATCAACCAACAACAAATGCAGTTGCTATCCCTCAGTCTGTATCTCATATGTGCTCCTGTAATTAGCCCTGAAAGCTTAGCCTAACGATAGATAAAACTGCAAAACCTGTAAGCACCACATGTAACAATTTCACAGAAGATATGCCCTGCAAAAAACACTTTGCTTCAGAGAAAAATAAAGCAGTAAAAAAGCAGCAAAACCTGTAAGCGCAACCTGCAGAACACTTTAACAGAAGATATACCATGCAGAAAACAATCTGAATCAGAGAAGAAGACAGCAGTAATCTGTAAGCACAAAATAGTGACAAACCTGTAGGCACACCTTGTAACAATGCTGCAGGAAGTATACCCTGCAACAACAATATAAATCAGAGAACAATAAAGCAGTAAAATGTAAGCAAAAAACAGTAACAAATCCTGTAAGTGCAAATGAGAATAGTAGCACACAGTAAATCTGCTTAGCCAAAAGAAGCCTTGATCTTTTTTCTTGCTCTGATAATGTTGTTCCTTGCTCTGTCCTTACAAGCAAACCTAGAAGAAAAGAGCTCAGGTGAAGCTAGGTGACTTTGCCAGCAAACTTAGTTGGTTGGTTGCTACCTGGATTCAGTATAGTGAGATAACCTTTTTGGTGTGATGGGTGGGGAGGTTGCTGAGGCAGTACTGTGGAGACTGGGTACAAATCATTCAAGATGCAGAAGAAGGGTGAGCTAAACAACTACAGTTGTAGATAAGGGCATGGACAAAGACTGCAAGAGGAGTGCTGAGGACTGCCCTCCTCCTGCCAGGGTATGCTGAGCACAGGTAAGGTGGTAGACCAATGCTGTAGATCTGCAGGATTCAAGCAAGACATTACTATTAGATGTCTCCATAAATAGCTATGTTCTTATCCATACTAAGTCCAACTCTAGTGAGGGTATGAGCAGAACTTTTTCTTGTGGTTTAGGGGACTTACTGCTTGACTGTCCAAGTGTCCTGGAGGACGTAGTTGTTGGTCAATGTATACCTATAAAAGCATATGAAAATATGAACATACAAAAATGCAAGCAGAAATAGACTGCATGGTTTGTTGAGTCTGCTCGATTGTGCAGCTAGCTCATCAGCTCACCTCTGCCCTTCCTGCCTACCCCGTCTTTACATTAACCACCCTCTCACTCTTTTCCATTCCCTCTTGAAACTGCCTGCCATTTCACAGACCACAAGCTCCTCTGGTAGAGTGTTCCACCTGTCCAACACCCTTTCTGTGAAGAACTGTAATCCTTACTTCTCTCTCAAATATTGCCCCCTTTAATCTCAGACTGTGCCCTCTCATTTCACTCCCTTTTCTTAACTTGAAGCTCATCTCTGTTTGAGTCTTGTTTATCCCTTTCAAATACTTAAAGGTCTCAATGATGTCCCCCCATCCATCTTCTTATACAGAGAGTACATGTTTCGCTCACTCAGCCTTTCCTCATCGGTCTTGCCCTCCAATACCTGGATAATCTTTTTTGATCTATGCTGAACCCCCTCTTACAATCTGACATCTCTCTTCAGGAACGGGCACCAGTTCTGCATGCAGTACTCTAGGTGCAGCCTGACCAGTGACCTGTTCAGGGGTAGGATTATCTCTTTAATTCTGTAGGTGATTCCCCTAACTATGCACCCCAGCATCTTGTTGGTTTTTGCCTCAGCCTTCCTACACTGAGCAGAGTTGCTCATGCCCCCAGTTATATTTATTTATTTGGAAAATGTTTCACCAGGAAAGACAACCTGAGCTGTAAATAGCTCATTTCCAGAAGCGTCATGGGACGGGTACAAGAGTTGGGAGAACAAGCAAACACGTAACAATACAAGTACAATTACTAAGACAAAACAGTGTAGTACAATTATAGGGCAGAAATAACCCAGACCAACTGGCCAGAGTAAACAAAACCATATTCAGTTATAGCGTACATTGCAACAACCCAAGAGCAGGAGATCCTGTAGGGTAAAGGTTAGAGGATGGATAACACATTTGTAGTGCTAGAAGTAGTAGGTTGAGCACAAGATTCGAAGTATACCCAAGGGAGGGCAGTTATAAGACAAGTGGGGAAGTGGATAGGTGAGGGGTAAAGGATGGGGGATGGAAAAGGGAGAGAGAGAGAGGGACAGCCAAGATCTATACCCACTCAGGATGCTGAGAACCCTGCAAGGGGGACAGGACTAGGCAGAAAGGGGGGAGAGAAAGGGAGCAGGGAGGTAGAAGAGAGAGGGGTTGGGGGAACAGGAGAGGAGGAAGGGGATAAGGAAGAAGGAAGATGGAAAGGAAGGGGTAAACTAGGAATGAAAAAAGGGGAGAGCATCAGTAGGGGGAGAGGGGTATTGTGGGGGAGGGACAGCAGTAGAGTGTCAAAATAGCACAGTAGGTTGTGGATGGTAGTAGAGTGTTGAAATGGCATAGTAGGTTGTGGTACGGGGTGGGAGGAGGGGGTATAATAAGATGTAGCATGTAAGAAAGTAATCAGAGGAAAGGTTCAGTTAGGAGACAGGAGGTAAGTCAGGGACAGAGGAGTAGGGGATAGTGAGCAAGGGTGGAGAGGGTTGTGAAGGGGGGCTAAGAATAAGTACATTTAGGAGAATGGAAGTAATGTAGGGCTAAAGGATAAAGCGCCAGGGTGGGGAGTGTTGAAAGGATACTAAGAACAAGTGCAGTTAGGAGAATAGAAATTGTGAAGGGATAAGGAAATTGAAGATGGGAAGAGGAAAGTCTGATAGTAGGTTACAGTGAGTTTCAAAGCTTTGGTAACCAATAGGAGAAAGCTTCAGGCCTATGGAGGTAGAGCGACAAGGAATTATAAGTCCCCCATGTCCTTTTCCTCCACGGTACTTGCCAACTGCCCCCTCTACCAGCTGATACACCCTCTTCTGGTTCCTTGTTCTGAAGTGCGGCTTGCACTTCTTGGCATTGAACCCCAGCTGCCATGTTTCTGCCCATTAATGCAATTTAGTCCTGTCCTCCAGCAACCCCTTTCACCCCTCAATGTCATTAACCACTGCACACATTTTGGTGTCATCTGCAAAAAGACTGATCTGACTTCAGATGCTGTGTGAGATATCAACTATGAATAACATAACAACACCAGCCATAGCACTGATCCCTGTGGTAACCCACTCATAACTGCACTCTGTGTTGAGATTTCCCCTCCCATGACAACCCTCTGTTGCCTACCCCTTAGCCAATTTCTTATCCTTTTCACCATCTTTGCTCCCTCACCCACAGTTTCCATCTCTGTTGCTATTATAATAATTATAGTACTTCAACTCGATGGTGGTTACTTGTTACTATAATGATATTTTATGAATTATTACTTTACAGTTCCCACATAGAAACAGAAGGAGCTGAGCAGGCATGCAGCTAGAAGACTAGAAATAGAGGTGGCAATTAAGAAGTGTGCCAAGGAGGAAGACCGCGGCCAAGCTGAGGCAGGTGAAGGAGGGTCACGGTCAGCAAAAAGCAAGCCGGATCCGGAAAAGGAGCAATTTTGCAGTATTGGGAAATGGGTGGGATGTCTAGAGAAGGAGGTTGGGGAAATTAAAAAAAACATAAACTGATCACCAATCAAAAAGTGAATGACAAAAAGCTGGACACCATTTTGGAACTCCTTCATGGAGGTGGTACCGTTGTGGCTGCAGGTGCCAGTACACTCCAAGAAGAAAACGTTGGAGCTGAGGAACAGTAAATTAGAATGGCCTGCTGTTCCTCCCCCTGTTCCCCAGACTGACATTTCATTGTACATTGCTAGTATTGTTCTAATTATTGTTATTCAAATTTTGATGTATTCATTGTAGTTTTGTTGTTCTTGTTGTTCTATGTTAGTTAGTAAGTGGTTGTTAATGTGTTTGCTACATTAAGATTTGATTCATGTTTGAAAGAGTGACTTCTTTTAATATGTCTACAATCTCTATCCTTAGTTTTTACTAGAGATGCAGTGAAATTAAATTTCGCCGGGCAAAATGTTACGCAGATTTGTGACAAAATTTCATAATTTCACCTGCAATTGTGCCCGTCGCCACTAGCCACCACAAGTCCACCACAAGTCCAATTAACTCCCCAGCCCCCACACACAAGTTACCCTGCACCCCGATTTGTTTTATTAAAAAATCACCTCCACCCCTGGTGTCTAGTGGACCCCACCCCATCAATAGATAAAAGCACCCACCCAGCTCCCCCAGTAACCCAATTGCCACCTACACAGTCCTCCACTCACCTCAATGGCCAGCAGCCTGACTGAGTGCCACTGAGTGCTTTAATGAATGAGAATGAATGAATGCACATCTCACAATGATATCTATTGATGGGATGGGGGGTTGGGGGGGTCCACTAGACACCAGGAAGTGGAGGGTGATTTTTTTTTTTTATAAAACAGATGGAGGCAGCAGGGTAACTTGGGGGGTACTTATTTAATAATGTAATGGCCAGTGATGGCCTGGGGGGACCACTAGACACCAGGGAGAGGAAGGTATTTTTTTTTAATAAAACAAATCGGGGGTGCAGGATAACTTTGGGAGGAGAGTTCTTATTCATTATTATTATGGCTAGTGACAGCCAGGGAGACCACTGGGCACCAGGGAGAATTTTGGCCAGTGGACAGTGGCCACACCATTTTGCCGCAGGAGGTGAAATTATGTCCACAGGTGGCGAAATTGCGGGCGGGTGGCAAAATTTCACCCGCGGGGGTGAAATTTTGCCCAGGAGTGAAATTTTTCTGGCTCAGGGTTGAAATTTCACATCCAACTGCAGGTGAAATTTCACATTTTGCCCAGTGAAATATTTCACAGAATGCGCTAATTACGCAAAGTAATTCACTGGGTGAAATTTTCCAATTTTGCACATGACTAATTTTTATGTGGATGGCAGTATGCCTACTCACCACTATCAATCTAATGATTGATGTGGTGTGTCTTTCCAAGGTGAAAGAGTTGTATTTACAAACCCATTTAATCATCACAAGCTTAAAGTAGTACTAACACTGCAAGTCAATTTTTATAAATCTGACATATACTGTCTGATTTTATTTTACATTGCCACTTATATAACAACTTGTGTATGATACCTTTCTTTCAACTATTTTTCTCCATTGCTGTAGTTTTTGCCCCTTGTCAAATAATAAAAGGTCTGCTACTTTTAAAGGGACAGTGTCAACCCCCGTAGGCCTCAAAGTGTCCCTAATTTAAAAAACACATTTTATGATTGTTCACATTCTATAGAGACTATTGATGCAGCAGGTAGTTTGATTCAGATCCATTTTTTCTTTTAAAAAATGAAAAACAGACTGCCCACCATATTGGTGTTACCACACCAAATCATGTTTGCTTACATTTCTTGATCAGCTCCCACTGCATCTTTCCTGGACTCAGGAACACCCCAACACAATCTAGCCACTCATTATGAAATGTGAGTAGAGGAGACTATTGTATCATGAGTGGTTGCACTGTTTGAGAGTGTTTCTAATGTTCAGAAAGTTTTCACTATGAGCAGTTCAATGATTTGAAATAAAACAAAGCTAGGCATAGCTATACATTACCATGTATTTTGGTTCTAATAAGCAAGGAGGCAGGCAAAACAACCAGCAACATCAATGAACTTTAGAGACAGTAAGCAATCATAAAATGTGGGGTTTACATTAAAATAATATGATGCAAAAAAGGTTGACAGTGTCCCTTTAATGTGGCTTGTAAACCATTTTCATCAGTGTTCTCGGCTATTGTTATACATCGATTTTCAAAAAAATCACTTCTGTTCTGACTGCAATGAACTTGCATGCAGCATAGCTGCCATTGCTCCCTGACCTTATGGAGCAGTGTGTGTTGTAAAACAGCTGAGAACAGTGAAGAAAAAATGGTATGACCCATATTAGATGTAGCGCTACTTGTATTATTTCAAATGTACAGGAAGTTACTTTCACTGACTCAAAATAATCTTGTAAAGAAGCGTATTTTACAAGTCATGTGATAAGGGCAATAAAAAAAAAGATATAACTCCAAAACTGTATCCATTGCATTGTCTTGCAGTGCTGCATTACTGTGATTATGCTAATTCACTGAAAGTAAAGAAAGCATCAATATAAGGGAAGATGTTTGAAAACATTTACTGAACTGTATAGCGGTACATAAAAAGTAATGAAATGTGATTTAAATTGCCTGGAATCATGATACTCAGTAATCATCAACAAATCAATTATCTTGATCTCATATAACAAAATATTTACATAATATATATATATAATTTTTTGCAACTAACATATATATATATCTATATATATATAGATATATATATATATAGATATATCTATATATATATATATCTCTATATATATATATATCTATATATATATATATGATACATGATGTGCATGAGTGTGATATTGAAAATATCTTCACTCCTCTAGAGTGACCTCTGAATACTCACGAGTGGCAAAGCCACGAGTGAGGTTTCAGAGGTCACTGTACAGGACTGAACATATTTCCCATATCACACGAGTGCACATCATGTATCCAGTATATACAATGGGGGCCTCATTGTTGCAAAATGTAGCATTTGTGTGGATTTACGCAGTTTGCACAGCTTTGTGAGATTGTGATAAATGTCAGTTCTTACATTTATCACACCCCAGTGAAAATAACATGATTTATCATACTCATTTATCACTCACCCACATTGTGTGTGTGTATATATACTGTATATATATATATATATATATATATATATATATATATATATATATATATATATTATACCGCATGGTAGTGCAGGTATAGTTAGAGTTGAGGGCCAATTTAATGTTAAAACCCCAAAGTTTGCACTTTAATAACTTTGCAACTGTTTGTCCGATTTGCCTGAAATTTTTCATGTGCAGCATCCAACTACATATCTCTAGATTGTGAAAGTTTCATTCCAGTCGGATGTACAGATGTGGAACATAGAGTGTCCAAAATGTGAGATGTAATAAACTTTTGTGCATTTTTTGGTGGGGCATAATGGGCTGAAGAACTCGTCTGAGTGGATTCAAATTTGCATTTGTATATGTGGAATGGGTTGAATTGGTGCCTTTTGAAGATTTGGTAAAAAAATATTAATCCATTCAAAAGTTATTCAACTTTTTCATGTCCCATTGTAGGCTATGGGAAAAATTTATATGTGCATTACAAAAACTTTCACGAAAACCTTTTAATATGCGCGCCAACATTTTTTTGTCTGTGACAACATTCCATTATAAGGTATAGTGAATCCTGAAAACATTTTTGTTCTCGTGAAAACATTTTTGTTGTTGTGAAAACAATACTCCACAACATTGTCCCATGTGTTGTTTTCTTTGTCACTTCAGTTTGCCAAGGTAAATTGTGCTTTTGGGCTGATATTTGTAGGGTGACAAGCCCTGCTCCCACAGATGTGCCTTTTGGTGGTTTGGTCCCAAAACATTCAATGGGCCCATACTTACAGCATTCTGAAGCTTGCAAATTTCCAAGAGGATAACATTGTGGTGCCTGCAGTTCCTTTCAGTGCCCATATCTCAAAAACAAAGTGAGATACGGATTTTTTAGGTGAACGAAGACCACGAGGAAGTTTAAAAGTCATAGATTACACCTGCACTGGAATTTTTTTTCATAGGTTGTATGGTTACTGAGATATTGGCAAATTATTGTTACAAGAGTTCCTTTTCAGGCCTATAGGGCTATTATATGGCTCCATTGTTACGTGCAAGTGAGAGTGCTGGGCCCAGAGTGCCTGCGCTCCCACAGATACATATCATTATGCACAAATGGACAGTTTGGTGGGAGCTTGGGGCCCAAAGGGCCCACTTTTCCACTGACACATACCAGTTACCAGGTACTTTACACTGTAAATAATTGGTTTGGTCTTTTGGCTTGAAATGTGCAGGGTATAAAGAGGGTGTCCCAGTGACTTACGCTATTTAGGTGTAAAAATGTTATTTGTTCCATAGATATGCCATTATGAAGTTGAGAATTCAAATTATCCTGTGCTCTCATAGTACAACAGTGTCCACATTTATGGTGGGAGCACAGGGTCCGTTTCTCCATCAAGATACTACAACAGTATCCATTTGTCATGGTGGGAGTGCAGGGTCCGAACCCTCCACTGAAATAGTACAACAGTATCCATATGTTACGGTGGGTGCCAGGGTCCTTTGGACTCTGCACTTCCATCCCTCCATCCAGATAGTACAACAGTATGAAAATTGGGAAACACTGGCAAAGTTACAAGTGTGCATAGAAACTGCGCAATGCACACTCGTAACATGCTCATTTTGGGGAATTTTTTTCACCAAATTTTCAACATCGGCATTATGGAACCTCCCCTCATGAAGACTGCAACTGTGATTTTGTTAATGCATCCCAAAAGTTGATTTCACACACCGACCATGCCATTCTGCACCACTGGTGCAAAATCACATTCCAGACAGGATGTGCAAAATGACAGCTATGCGGTTCATAAGGTGGTGTTAAAAAATGGCAATGTTCAAAATCTGGAGTGAAAATATGAAACATTGGCAAAGTTGCAATCGTGTGTAGAAAGTGCCAACACACGCCGTAATGTGATCATTTTTTTGGAATTTTTTCACCAGTTTTTCAACATGGGTTTTATGGGTTATCCCCTCATGAACAGTGGCAGTGTCATTTTGCTACTCCATCCCAAAAGTTTATTTTGTGCAGTGACCATGCCATTCTGTGCCACAGGTGTGAAAACACATTTTGGGCAGGATGTCAAAAATGACAGCCTTACTGTTCATAAGGAGGTGTTATAAAATGGTAATGTTGAAAAGCTGGAGTGAAAATATTAAAAACTGGTGAAGTTACGAGCATGCATAGAAAATGCACAATGCACGCTCATAATGCAGTTATTATTGGGAATTTTTACACTAAGGTTGCAACATGGGCCTTTTGGAACCCCACCTCATGAACAGTGGCACTGTCATTTCATGACTTGGTCCCAAAAGGTGATTTTGCACAGCAACCACAAAATCACCTTTTGGGACAGAGGAACAAAATGACAGTCACATGTTCAGGAAGTGGGGTCTCAAGAACCTCATGTTGAAATTTTGGGGCCAAAATTCCCAAAAATGGCTGAGATATCAACCTAAGTTGAAACTCCCCCATTGACTACCATTATATAGCTTATTGCGATTTCTTCAGTTTGCAGTTGGACTTTGAAGAGTGCAGACGTGTTCCCGGTCCATGGAAAATCACTGATCCAGGCCTCCGGATGGTAAGTATGTGAGGGGGGGGAGGTGTGTGCACAGAGGAAGGGTGGGGATCGGGAACTGGGGAGACAAAGGATCATTTTCTTTATTACAGGTGTGGGGAAAATAAACACTGGGTTGGTTTTCTTTTTTTGCAGGTAGTAAAATGCAATTTGGGCACACTGGGGTGGGCTCCAAGTGTGCCACATAAGTTGGAGGGGGATGGATCATCATGCTGACAGAAGACTTGGCAGAGTGTGGTTGGGAGGATCATCCGACACTGGGAGTGGGCATTCCAGTGTCGGAAAGTTATAAATTAAACATATATCAGCACACTGGAGTAGGCTCCCAGTGTGCCACAATAATTGGTGACAGATACACACTGACACGGGGACTGGGCACCCCAAGGTGCCACTACTTCGATGCAGGATCCTACATTGATCACACATTTCAATGCAGGATTCTGCATTGAAGAAAACACATTGGGTGACAGTTTTCTTTTTTTCACAGGATTGTAAATAATGTAGGCACACTTGAGTGGCCTCCCAGTGTGCCAAATATGTGTGTGTGTGTGTGTGTGTGTGTGCAGGGGATACATCCTGACATGGGGATTGGGCACCCTGTGTCAGTGAAGGAGTCAGGCTAATGTGATGCAGGATCCCGCATCAAAATGATCACACATTTTGATGCAGGATTCTGCATCAAAGAAAATACATTGGGGGACAGTTTTCTTTTCCTGCAGGCTTTTAAATGATGTTGGGCACACTGGGGTGGGCTCCCAGTCTGCCAAATATGTGTCTGTGTGTGCAGGGCATACATCTCGACATGGGGATTGGGAACCCCATGTCAGCAGCTCTTCCTTGACTCTGCAGCTGGTTGCACAAGTAATAGCTGTGGCTGCGGAAGTCAAGAAAATATCGCTCTTCTCATACAGAGAACGGCTGACAAGTCTTTGTCTGTATAAGCTGGACCCTGAAATAAAATTGTTGGGGTCCAGTTTAAAACACAAAAAAAACTCAGAATACACCTAAAAGAGTTCTCTTTAGCTGTTTTCTGATTTTTTTTGTGTTAAAAAGGTTCAGGATTTCAACTTTCTCATTAAGTGTGGGAACAAGATGGTGGACTCAACACAGCGAACTGTCTGAAAATTACCAGCATTCTTTGCAAAAAGAAGCTGGTATTTTTCACACAGTGGTCCTATCGTATGCACAATACCAGCCTTTTTTTCGAAAAGAAGCTGGTATTGTTCACACAATACAGTATTGTTCGAACAGTAGTATTTTAAATGCCTGACATATACATTTTACCATAGGAAATAATGGGAACATTTAAAATGTCATAATATGTGAACGGATTAATATTTTTTCACTAAACCTTCAAAAGGCACATCTGTGACTCAAAGGTTTTCTGCCCATAAAATTTCAGCCTACAACATAAAGCAGTTTGTGAGATCCAGCTGTAGAAAGAAAGTCAAAAAATCCTGATTTTTATGTTTTTTCAACACTTTGTATCTCAGAACCCACTTGAGGGACTCCTATGGGATTTGGCACAACAAGAGACCTTCCCCTAGAGATTGCACATGCTTACTGTCATGCTAATCTATTGAATGGCTCCAAAGTAATTAAGGCTCAAAATTTGGACTTTAACATAGAAGTGCAGTTTCACCCTAACCACACACACACACACACACACACACACACACATATATATATGTATATATATATATATATATATACATACATATGGCAAAAAAAACTCTGTTTAATTCATCAGTTAGGGTTGTTCCACAGTGACAAATGTGAGGAAATTCGATGTTAGGGCTGAAAATCCCCCATTGGACCCACCTCAACCAGCCCCCCCAGCCGGCATCGGGGTGTGCGTTGGGGTCATCAGCCCTAACTCTCATCCCATCATATGTGTAAAGAAGCTGAGGGGTGAACTATAGGAGAATGAGGTGTGAATTAGGACTGACAACCCCAATGCACACCCCGATGCCAGCTGGGGGGTGGGTTGGGTCCAAGGTGAGGTTTCAACCCTAACATCGAATTGCCTCACTTTTGTCATTGTGGAACAACCCTAACTGATGCATTAAATGGATTTTTTTTTGCCATGAATTTCCCTTCTTTTTGAGAATGAGGACTATAAATAGTGAATGAAATGTGGTGGTGGGAGCGCAGACCCTCCGGGCCCTACGCTCCCACCACGTGATTTTAACTCAAATAGTAATGGTAACCACAACGGAAACGCAAGCGCAAACATTATCGCAGATGGTGACAGAAACGTAAATGGTAACACAAATAGTAACAGAAATGCAAGTGCAAAGTGATGCCAAAGTGAACAGTAACTCAAACGGAAATGGAAACACAAGTGCATATGGAAACACAAACTGTAATTTGCATGGTCACGGTACCGCAATTTTAAACACAAATGGTAATGGTGACAGCAACAATAACACCAAAGGAAACAGAAATGCAAATGCATATGGAAATGCAAACCGTAACATGCACGGGCATGGGAACGCAATTGGAAATGCAAATGGCAACAGTAACAACAATGATGATGCAAATCGAAAGACAAATGCAAATGGAAATGGAAATGGAAGTGCGGCCACAAACAGAAATGGTAATGCACACAGTGAAGCAAAGCGAAACACAAACAGTAGTGGAGACACAAATGGTAACAGTAACGCAAATGCAAATGCAAATGAAAACACAAAGGGTAACGTATACGGTGGTGTACACAGGAACGCTAACACAAACGGGTATGGAAATGCAAGTGGAAATGTTACATGTGACAGTAACTGGAGTGTACACCCTGGTTTTCCCCAACAGCTGCATAGAGAAACACAGTGACAACAAACAATGTATGCATAATAATGGGCCTCAGACCAGAAAATGAGGTCTTGGAATACTAAATTGCTTATATCTCAGGAACCGTACTACATAGAGAAAAAATTAAAATTTCTTATGATTCATGACTTTCCTGGCTATGGTTGGACTAAACACTTAGCCCCCTAAGGGGCTGAAAATTTTTCTGATGAAAAGTCCGCATCTTGCACCTTTTCCGAGATACTGGCCCCGAAAGGCGCGGTGGACGCCGCAATGTTAGTCTATGAGGAAACGTGTCAACGTCAGAGTACTGTAACTTTGCATCCCTGCAATATTTTTTCACCAAACCACCAAAAGGCACATATGTGAGATGTTGGCTTTCTTCCCTCCAAATTTCAGACCAAAAGACCAAACCGTTGTTTTGCAGCAAGGTGGCAAACAATTCCTGTCATTTTGGCCACAGTGTTGAAAAGTAGTCTGATGATTTGCGACACTTTCGCAAAAAAATCACGAAAGTGTCGCAGATGCAACACTACTGTGCGACACTACTTTTCTCAAATATTCCAAAAACATATTTCTGGGGTGTTTAACCCCAAAATAAAGACATGCCTAGTATCCGCAGGGTTAGACTAGGTAAACACAAAATGAATTGTGTCCCTAGATGGTCCCAATTTTAAATGCCAAGCATTCCTGTGATCAGTAACTGAAAAAAATGTCTGACTCACTACACTACAGGGGTAGTTTGTGACACTAAAAACTGCATTTGTGACACTGTCGAACTTTTTGTTAACTTTTCCCATTGACTATAATGGGAAACTTGTTTTTTGAATAACTTTTGAGTCGTTCAATATTTTTTCACAAAATCTTCAAAAGGCACATCAGGGACCACGACTGCACATTCCCTGAAGTTTTTGGACCGGTCACGCAAACCAAGCGACCTGTAGGTGTGAGCAAAGAATGTGCAAAAAAATTAAATGCTCCTGGAATGTTGCTTAATAACTCCACAGCTGTATATTCGACCGGTGCAAAAGTTGGCAGATCCCAAGATCTATGTTTACTCCCTGTGCCTACCAAATTTCAGGCAAATCTGTTGAACAGTAGCAAAGTTATTAATGTGCAAAGTTTCACCATTTAACCTTAAATGGGGTAACAATCTAACTATGGTAGCTGTACCATTAGATATATATATATCTATATATATATATATATATATATATATATATTAGAGGTAAAACTTCTGTTTAATGCATCGAAAGTTAGAGTTAAATGATACGAGTTGAAAGTGAGGAATTGGTATTAGGTTGAAAATCCCTTTGCACCTCAGCCTGCCCCCAACCAACATCGGGTGTGCCTTGGGGTCGCCTGCCCTAACTCCTCACCCCATCATAGGTTTAAAGAAGCTGGGGTATACTAGAATGGGGTGACAGTTAGGACCGATGATCCCAACGCACACCCCGATGCCGGTTGGGGGGCGGGCTGAGGGGGTGCAAGGGAGGTTTGCAACCCTAACACTGAATTTCCTCACTTTTGTCACTGTGGAACAGACCCTAATTGATGCATTAAACAGAGTTTTTTGACTCTAATTTCCCTTCTTTTTGAGAATGAGGACTATAAGTAGTGAATGGAATGCTCACACCACGTAATTTGTTGTGACATAGTAACGGTAACAGCAACGCAAATGCAAGCGGTAATGGTTATGCACATGGTGACACAAACCTAAATTGTAAAGCAAGCGTTAAAAGAAATGCAGGTGTAAAGTAAAGCCAATGCGAACAGTGTTGCAAACGGAGAAGCAAGCGCATACAGAAGCGCAACTGTTAATGCGCACAGTCATGGTACTGCTATTGTAAATGCAAATGATAACTGTAACAGCAACAATAACGTGAAAGGAAACAGAAACAGAAATGCAAAGGCAAGCATGTACGGAAACACAAACCGTAACGCCCACGGTGACAGTACTGCAATTGTAAACACAAATGGTAATGGTAACAGCAACAATAATACCAAAGAAAACAGAAACACAAACGTAAGCGCATATGGAAACACAAACCATAATGCACACGGGCAAGGGAACGCAATTGGAAATGCAAATGGTAATGGTAAGAACATAGATGATGCAAAACGAAAGACAAATGCAAAGTAAAACAGAAGGGTGGCCACCAACAGAAATGGTAGTGGAGACACAAATGGTAACAGTAGCACAAATGCAAATGGAAACACATAAGGTAGCACACAAGGTGGTGTACACAGGAATGCTAACGCAAACGGGCATGGAAACTCAAGTATAAAGCCTATGTGTAACAGTAACTGGAGCGTACACTGTATTTTTCCCCAAAAGCTCCATTGAGAAACACAGTGAAGACAAAGAATGTATGCATAATAATGGTCCTCGGAGCAGAAAACAAGCAGTTGTAATACTAAAATGGTAATGTCTCAGTGACCGTACAACATAGGGAAAAAAAAAAATTCCCATGATTCATAAGTTTCCTGGCTAGGTTTTCACTGAATGCTTAGCCCTATGGACAACACATTGTCATGACAAAAATTCCGTATCTCGCACCATTTCCGAGATACGAGCCCCGAAAGGCGTGGCGGACACCACCATGTTAGTTTATGGGAAAAAAAGTCAAATTCAGAGTACCGTAAGTTTGCTTCCATGCAATATTTTTTCACTAAACCACCAAAAGCCACATCTGTGAGATGTTGACTGCCTTCATTCCAAATTTCAGCCCAAAAGACCAAACCGTTTTTTTGCAGCAGGGTGGCAAAGAATTCCTGTCATTTTGGTCATAGTCTAGAAAAGTAGTGTCGTGATTTACGACACCTTTCGAAAAAATTTGCAAAAGTGTCGCAAGTGCGACACTGCTTTTCCCAGAAATTTGAAAAACATATTTCTGGGGTGCTTAACCCCAAAATAAAGAATTGGCTAGCATCCTCAGGGCTCGAATAGGTAAACACAAAAAAAATTATGTCCCTAAATGGTACCAATTTTAAATGCCAAGCATTTCTGTGATCAGTAACTGAAAACAAAATGGCAGATTTGCGACACTACTAGGGCCATTTGCAACACTAAAAACTGCATTTGTGACACTTTCAAACTTTTTAACTTTTCCCATTGACTTATAATGGGAACTTGTTTTTTGAATAACATTTGAACCGTTCAAAATTTTTTCATGAAATCTTCAAAAGGCACATTGGGGACCCCAGCTGCATGTTCCCTGAAGTTTTCAGACCTGTCATGCAAACCATGCGACCTGTAAGCACAAGCAAAGATTGTGCAAAAAAAAAAGTAATTGTGTGCACGGATGTTGCTTAATAACTCAGCAGCTGTATATCCGACCAGTACAAAAGTTACCAGATCCCAAGATCTATGGAAATGCCCCATGCCTGCTGAATTACAGGCAAATCCATTGAACAGTGGCAAGGTTATTAAGGTGCAAAGTTTCACCATTTAACCTTAAAAGGGCTACTTAGCCCTAACTATGGTAGCACTACCGTGCTACCATAATATATATATTTTTTTCATGGCAAAAAACTCCATTTAATGCATCAGTTAGGGTTGTTCCACAGTGACAAAAGTGAGGAAATTTGGTGTTAGGGTTGAAAACTCTAACTGTGCATTCCTCCCCCACCACCACCACCACACACACGCACACACACACACACACACACACACACACACACACACACACACACACACACACACACACACACACACACACTTATACATGCAAGTATATAAAGTATTCTTTTCAATGGTGAACAATCCCTTGGTGTACAGTTAGTATATCATGAAATACAGATAACTGTCTGACATCAATAATGTTAACTGGGGTGTATACACACCTTTTATGACAGCTGCACTGGAGGTATTAAATGGAGTTGTCATCTGAGCCCCTTCCAGAAATGAAACTCTCTCCACACCTGCTAGTTTGGATGCTCATTGGCAACATTTTATTTAGACACTAAGTTAATATTTGCATTCCCATTCACTTCCACATTTCAACATTTCATTTAAACCGGTAAATAAATCAGTCCATTATTTCAGCCAGAACTTTCTTCCTCCCTGGTCCTCTTCTTCTTGCATGCTCTCCATCGGGGTCCGGACACTCATATCTGTCCCCCCCACACCATCAGCAGAATCAGGTTCCAGCTTACCAGGACCTCCACCTCCCCTAGGTCTGGACTCTATGATCTGACCCCCAGTCTCTATTCATCCCTCACCGCCCCTTTTATTTCCATACCTGGGTGCCATTTGCCCCCAGCCTGTGTTGCCCTGCCCCCCATCTCTTTCTGCCTACCCCCCTATTTTTCCCCTCTCATGCTCTACTTTTTCTCCTTCCCCCTTCTTTCCCCATCCAGGCCACTTTTTTCCCCCTCTTCTGGGCTCTGTTAGCCCCCACTGGAAAAAATTGCTGTCCTTCTGCAGCTGCCCAGGCCCCCACAGGGCATCCCCCACTGGGCATCACCAACCTCTACCCTTGTTGTCCTCCATCCTTGCTGCCTTATCCTCATCCTGTATCTCTCCCCTACCTCCTTCACATGGGTGGGTGGGTGAGGAAATTTCCCAGCAAAAGAGGGCTGCTGGAGGGTTACCTGTTTTTATATACCTCCAAAAGGCCCCTCAGCTAGGACCCCTCTGAGCCCCTCCCCCTGGCCAATGGGCTGTGAGCTCTGGCCCCTGTGTCAAATAACACTAAGCCCCTCCTACTCCTCTCCCCCTCCTTTCCCCCACCCCATCCCCATCTCTATCTTATTTCTTTAGGGGCCATTTGACAACTTAGTTTGCCTGATAGTGGCAAACCTATTTGTCATCTGATCCCCTTCCAGAAATGAAACTCTCGCCACACTTGCTAGTTTGGATGTTTGTTGGCAACATTTTATTTAGGCACTAAGTTAATATTTACATTCCCATTCACTTCCACATTTCAACATTTCATTTAAAACAATAAATACATCAGTCCATTACTTCATCTGAAATTTTCTTCCTTCCTGGTCCTCTTCTTCCTGCATGCTCTCCTTTGGGGTCCAGACACTCAGATCCGACCCAGCACACCATCACCAGAACAAGGTACCAACTTACCAGGACCTCCATCCCCCAGGTCCAGATACTATGATCCGAACCCTAGTCTCTATCCATCCATCCATCTCCCCCTTTTTACTTCCACACCTGGGTGCCATTTGCCCCCAGCCTGTGTTACCCTGCCTCTCCCCCTTTCTGCCTACCCCCCACTTTTCCCCTCTCTTGCTCCCCCAATTTTTTTTCCACTGACCCATCTCCCACTCACGATGGAATATGGAGCTCCCCCTTGCGGTCTAGTAACTAGGACCCTTTTTCTAAATCTCCCACAACAGGTCTATAATGAGTCTAAGGAACAGGCACATGCCTAACTCTGACAGGTGGACCCCATCTGACCTATACACTTCAGCCAGCTCAAAGGAAATGTTCCGGGTGCTGTATATGCACTCCCCCATCTCAGTCACCACTCTTGCCACCTTCCTGTTGAATCACTTCCTCCCCTTTTCCACTGCCCTAACCTCCTTGGCTCCTCTCCACACCCTACAGGATGAGATCTCAGACCAGCCGATGACCACCCCCAGCCATCACCCCTTTACCCTTTCCCAATCAGCCATTATGGCCTGCACTAATGCCCCCCATGGTGTCTCTCCCAGGTCATTTCCCCATAGGTGTATGGCTAGCCAGTCTGGCCTGCTCCATCGTACCCACAGTTCCTCTAATAATGGCATCAGCTGTGCCATCTCATGCCCCTTACTCCTGTACATTGCACCCTCATGTGCTCCATGTCATTCCGCAGCTGTGTCCCACCACTTCGGGATGTTGCAAATGTCTCGGCCCAATAGATGAAGGAGTGCCCCACAATCCAGACCCTTTGCTTTTTTCTCTGCTGGGGAAAAGAACAAAAACAGGGTGAAAACCACGCTGTTAACACCTCACATATTTCTTATAGCAGCTGGATCTCCAGCACCCCACCTGCTTTTCCTCCACCTTGGACCCTCCCTTGGATGTGGCCTCTGATGCTGCTCCTATGTGAAACAAATGAGGGGTGAATTTCTGGGGTCTTCCCCTACAAACGAGAGGGCCTTCTTAAGGACTACTCTGACCTGGAAACCTGTCACTGGGTTGCCATCCCTGTGGTGGAACCATATCCCCCCCTCCTGTCCCTGCATACTCCCATATTCCTCCAGTTCTGTAATGGCGCACACCTCACCCGGCTTCTGTCTGATCAATACCATGGCTTCGCCCCTACCCCCTTGATCTGTTTTGGACCCAGACAGATGAATGACCACCTTGTCCCATCCCCACTCAACATCCTCTGCCTGCAGCCCCTGAGCTGTCCCAGACTTCCTCGGGGCCATCACCTACCTGACCCTGAAGGCCCCTCTGACCATAACTGCAAAAACCACCCAAAACAAACATGCTTCCTTCGCTGTAGTGCATACATGCTGTAGAGCCCCCATCACCCGCTGGAGCAGTTACCCCATGAGAGGCTGCCTCCTGTCCCATCTCACTCTCTGCCTTCTCTGCCAGCCTGTGACCATACGCCTAACTGCCCTTCCTGCAGTGGCATCAAGCCAACTTCTGTCCTTGCAAACCCAACCTATGCCAGCAAACTGCACACTCATGGTGGTGTGGGCTATCCCCTCCTCCCACTTCTCCACTACATATTGTCTCACTTGGCCCTCAGCGACTGGCTCCCCCATACACCATCCAGACCTGGCCCAGAACTCCTGAAATGGACCCCGTGCCCTTTCATATGCTCTCAGCATGTTGGTTGCCTATGACCTCTGGTACAACCACCTGGCTTTTCCCCTCCAGTCTCCCATAGATGGTCAGGGACCCTGGTCCTGTGTACTGCCGCTTTCGGGGACAACTCCTGGAACCTGTCCAGCTGCAAAGAGGAAAGACTGTCAGCCACCTCATTCTGAAGACCTTCAATATGTTGTGCCTTAAATGAAAAATTCATTTGCAGCCACAACAGTACCATTTGGTGCAATACTCCCTCTACTGTGTCCATAATTTCCCCTTGTCTATTTATTACCTCCACAACCCCTTCACTGTCGCACCAGAAGAGTGTTTCCCCTTCAATCTGTCCCCCCACACTTCCAGGGCCACCAAGATGGGAACTATTTCCAAAAAGGTAATGTCTTTCAGTAAACCCCCTTCTTTCCAATGGTTCAGCCATGGTTCCGATATCCATTCGCCTCTGAAGTAAGCCCTCATTCCCAGAGCCCCTGAAGCATCCATGTACATCTCCAAATCAGTGTTGTAAGCCCATTCCTCTTGATAGACTGTAACCCCATTATAGCTGTCGAGGAAGAACTCCCATACCCCCAGATCCTCCTTTACCCCCCTTAGTGATGTCTACCAAGTGGTGTGGCTGTTTTACCTTCCCTGCGGATCTCGCCAACCTCCTGGAAAATGCCCTGCCTGGGCTTATGGCCTTACAAGTGAAGTTAAGGTGTCCCAGTAGCTGCTGCACTAACACCAGTGGCACCCTCCTCCTCCCTCTTACTTGTGATAATAGCCCCTTGAGCTGGGCCACTTTGTCCCCTGGCAGGTGGAAACATTCTTGTACCATGTCAACCTCAATCCCAAGGAATTCCAACTGGCAGGCTGGGCCTTTAGTTTTTCCCTTTGCCAGTGAAATGCCTCCGTGCCCACACATCTCCTTAAAATCCATCAACATTCCCCTTGTCTCAGCCTTGCTGACACCTATGAGTAGAAAATCATCCAAATAGTGTACCACTGTCCTGTGCCCATATCTCCAACTGAACACCCATTGTACCCAAGAACTAAAAGCCTTAAAGGTCAAACAAGCCACCAAACAACCCATTAGTATGGCTTGTCGAAATACAGCCCACCCTTGAACTGGAAACCCAATAGGTCCCAATCCTTGGGCCTCATTGGCAGCAGTCAGAAGGTGGATTTGATGTCCATTTTGCTAACCACTCCCCTTGTACTGCCCTGATCAGTACCACCACCTAGTCTAGTGACATATACGAGAGCACCCGTAGGTCATCCGGGATCCCCTTGTTCACCGATGCACCTTCTGGGTAGGAGAGGTGGTGAATGAGCCAAAATTCTCCCTCTTTTTTTTTTTGGTGCTACTCCTGAGGTGAAACCTGTAAGCTGGGGCAAGGAGGTTAGATGATAGGGCCCTCTATCCTCCCTGCCTGTGCTTCCATCCAGATTTTTGCTTGGACAATGTCTTCCTTCCCTGAGACAGATCCCAAATTTTTTGCCCTCATCTCTCTGTACCTGTCTTCAAAGCCCAAATGAAAACCATTTTTGAAACCCCTCCTCAGAAAATCTGCTCTTGTTATGTCTGGGTATTCCTGTGTCCAGGCTTCCACTACTCTCGTGACTATGGGAGTGCGTGACAAGGGAAAACCCCAGCACCCTTCCCCCAATTCCCCATCAGTTCCAGCAGTAACTGAGTTGTACCCACCCTTGTTGTGTCCACCTGCCCCTCCCCACCCGCCCGAGGACTGCTCATGGTACTGCTCCCCTTGTTGTGTGCTCCCCCCCCCTTGACAGCAGCTTGTCGCCGGGTGCAGGCATGCGCAGCGAGAGCAGACATGCCTGAATTTGCAATTTGCCCAAGTGCATGATGCCCTGTTGTACCCCTGGGCATGTCTTTACTACTGGGGCAGGGGTTGCCTTCTTACTGTGCTCCCTGCTTGGTCCCCCTGCCGGGCCCAATAGTGTCCAAACCCAAAGCTCAGAATACGTGCAATCCCATCTCAGATCCCTTTTTGCTGCCATCCATTTTCTGAATGCCTCATCGTACTTTAACCATCCGTATCACAGTTTCACCTTATATGCATCCCTAATGACTGCCGTATATGTCAAGAGGGGAATTGCCAACTCTGGCTGCTTTTCAAAGACCAATGCACTGTATATCAGGAAAACCACCTACCATGTGTCTATGTTCTTACCTTTGTATTTTGCCTCTTCCTTCTTATGCCCTACCACAGCAAGTGCTACTGCCATCTCTGATTTCCCTACTGATTCCTTCTGTTCATATTTGTTGGCCGTATCCTCATCCACCAACCCAAAAATGTTGATGTATTCTGCCTTCCAGATTTTTTCTTTAAACGAAGATGGTACATGGTCACCCAAAGTGAAACCCGGGGGCCCTTTGTACAGCTTCTTCCTCCCTGCCCGATTTCCCTCTGTTCTCTCCCCTTCCTTGCCCTCACTCTTTATGGCTTGCAGTGCCCATTCCATCCTCTCTATGCCCTTGTCCCCATGTCACCTATCAACCCCTCCAAGTACTCTTTCAAACCCACCTCATTTGTGACATCTACATCACCCTTACCCTCATTCGGTGATGGTCCAGTTGGTGCCAGTGCGGTCTCTGTGGCAGGACTGGTGAGGGGCTGGGCCCTGCTCCTCATGGCCTCTTCCTTCCCCTGCCCCCGCCTGCCCATTCGTTTCTCTCCTTCCTTTTCTTCTATGCCTCCTCCTCCTCTTACCGCTTGGCCACCTCCATCAGCTTCATCATTTTGCTTATCAGCTTGGATGCCTCTTTCATCATCTTGGTGCTGGAGATCGGGCTCTCTTGGGTGCCATCTTGCTGCTGCTGCAATGCTATGGGATGAATTGACAATGTGAGTGCTTCGTGCTTGGCTTTACTCTGCCCTGCATCAGCTGCTTGAATACCACCATAAACTCCTCTCCTCTTACCTTTCTCTTTTTTTTTTTGAAAGAAAACCAGAAGGTCCAATATGCCGTCATACCTGGCTCCCATTGGGCCCCACCGTGGGGTACCAGGGATGCCTACTGGCTTGCCCCTCTCCATGCAGTCCTCCCCCGGGCCCGCCCTTGCCCACTCTCATTTTTGCCAGCACCCCCCATCATCCCTGGGTTCGGCTGGCTGCCCCATTGGCCCTCCTCCAATGTCCACAACCCTCATCCTGCCTGGTCCATCTGGTCCATGGGCCTGCAAGCCCATGAGTCCTAGCCACCAGACCCTCAGTATTTCCCCAGCACCCGCTTCACCAATCACCTTCTGACTGACAGGGCCTTCCTGCCCTTTGTCACCCATTCTGGATGCTCCATCCTCTTGAGTCTCCTCTGACTTGGCCCAAATGCGGCTTGGACTGGGAGGTCCACTCTTCCATTCACCCATCAAGCTGGCAGGCCCCTGAGTCCCCCTGCCCTCTTGGGCCCATCACTTGTGTTGCCCTCCCCCCATTCTACCCACTCCACATGTGTGGACTGCAGCTCCCTGCTGCTTCCCTGGTCATCTCGAGACCTTGGTCTGCCCGGGCACCAACACAGCTGGCCAGTTCCGTCTGCACTACTTTAAAAATCCCCTGCACCTCTCATCACCGCTGATGCTGCCATGCAATGATAACAAAACCTGCTTTGGATCCTGTTGGCTCTGAAATTTCAACTATCCTGACTTCCACATAGTTTTCCCTATTGCAAAGCGCAACAGAATAGGCCTGATGCCCAGCCACAGTTAACAGGCCTCCAACACCTGGATTTCTGAGCACAGGAAGAAAACAGGAGAGCTCACATGCCCCAGTCAGCCCCTCCCACCCCCGAGGCCCCATCCTGCTCTCAGCTCTCTCAGACCGATGACCTTCAGGAAACAGCCCATGGCCCCGCGGTTCTCTTTCTTCCTTCCTATTATTATTTTTGTTTGTTTGTTTTTTAGCAAATACCTCCATCCATGCCCCTTAGCCACCACCAGAACATTGCACCACCTAACTCTCAGGCCTTTCAAGGCCTGCCTGACTCTGCTCAGGCCTGAGCATACTTACCAGGAAGAAGGGAACAATTTGCTAAACCATTTAAAAACCCACTGCTGGTCACGCTGTCCACCAGCTCCTTCTGCCGCTCATTTCCTCCATCTCTCCCTCGGGCTAATGTGCCCCTTACTGTGCCGGCCATCCATTCACAGTAAAAACATTACAGTTCAATGCAGCCTGAGGCTTCACACTACCTTCACTTCTGCCTCCTCCAATGCTATCAGATCAAACCTCCACCGGCGTGGCAGCTTCCCTGCTTCTCTCACTCCCAGGCCACTCTACACATAGCGATGGGATTCTTAAACTAAAGCACCTCTAATTTTTCTTTCTTTTTTTTTTTAAATGAACGACCATCAGCCCTCTAATGGCCCCTGCCATGGCTCCATGTGGCGCCCTGGTCCAAGGCCCTTAAATGGACTTTTCTTACACATTACCAACCAAATGCCCAACCACAACAAAAACTTGTAGGCCCAGCCGAGGTTCCACATGGCCCTAGGCCCCATGAAGCCATCAGCCCTGGGCTTTCAACAAACAGATGAAATAAATAATAAAAGCCATTACTAGGCCCAGCTGAGGTTCCACATGGCCATAGACCCCACAAAACCATCAGCCCTGGGCTTTTAACAACCATGTGCAACAATTAAGAACAGCCATTTTTGCCCAACCGAGGTTCCACATGGCCATAGGCCCCATGAAAAAAACTCAGCCCTGTGCCTTACCTCAACAGTTGCCCACAAAGTGCTAAGAAGTCTCACCATGGAAATTTCCCAGCAAAAGAGGGCTGCTGGAGGGTTTCCTATTCTTATATACCCCCAAAAGGTCCCTCAGCTAGGACCCCCTCTGAGCCCCTCCCCCAGGCCAATAGGCTGCAAGCTCTGGCTCCTGTGTCAAATGACACATGGTGATGTATCTAAGCCCCCCTACTTCCCCCTCCTTTCCTCCACCCCCTTTCACTGTCTTATTTCTTTAGGGGCCACTTGACAACTTGGTTTGCCTGTTAGTGGCAAACCTATTTATATCTAACTATGGATGAGATGCTTATATGCCACTGAACCAAATGTATAGTGCCTAGGATTGCTAATGTGCTTGCTAATTGTGCAGAAAATTACCCTCCGCATTATCATCATCGGAGAGGTCATCCGCAGGTATGCTACCATCATCATCATCATTAGAAACATGTACCATCTGGTTTTCCTCTCTCTCTGCCTCCTCATGAAACATGAATGTTTTACTAATCTTATAGCCATGTGAGATGTGCTCACAATTCATTTTTATGAAGGTTAGCATCTCAACATTTTTACTCAACAGACAGGTTTGTTTATCTGTTGTAATGGCCCCTGCAGTGCCGAATACTCATTCTGAGCTAACACTCACGAAGGGACATGACAGATACTGAACTGCAGCATCTGCCAGAGCAGGCCACAGTGTGTTATTCATCTCCCAGTACAACAGTGGTTCATCGTCTGATGCAATGTGCTCCACGTCTTCCATGTAGGATTGCATGAGTAATGTTGCACACATTGGGCTATCTTTGGGTGAGGGATCAACTGATTTACTGGTCACACCTTCCTGTGACTGAACAGCCCATAACAGGTTCAAATAGCTGCCTCTTGGCTTATGCTGCTGTCCAGTTAAGGAATGCACTTTGGGGGTTGACATGTCTACAGAGAATGCTTGTCCACTATTACTTGCAGATGATGATGATGCTGATCCAGTTATACAATACCTAGTAACATGTTTATGTTGCTGCTGCTGTCTACCCTTATCATTCAGTTCTAACGTGTTTCTCAACAATCACTGTCAATACCTCAATTTTATGCTCTGTATCTACACCTTCAAAAAGTGACCTGAAGCCATGCTTGTACAGAGGGTCTAACAGTGTTGCCACACCATACACATCAGATTTCAGCACATTACTGAGATGAGTGTCACCACCAACCCTATCTATCGTCCGCAGTGCTAGAGCTATGCCTGTGCTGTATCTCTTGCATTCAAACTGATCCCTAATATTTATTAGAGCCTGTCGCAGAACACAAATAAGCAGTATCACCTAGCTTTTACAGGCACTGGCAGCACTAACTGCTTATGTGGCATGTTCAAATGGCTGTAAAATTTAGATTAGGCTGTCCACTAACTGCCATTGTTCAAGAGTGAGGGACAGACTGGATGTGTCATGATCACAGTGTAGGATGTTGAAATCCATAACTGTAACTGCCTTATACAGCTCAAACAGCAGTTCAGGCATATACAAGGTGGAATTCCACCACATGGCTACCTCCAGCTTTAGATGGTGCTGTGGAACTCAATTTTTAAGTTGCAGGGTACACAGTTCATTTCTTGCTTTAGTCAAATGACTGAAATGTGCACACAAGTGATAGGAACAGTTAAGCACGGCTTAAATTTCACTGTTAGACCTCAAGTAGTCCTGCACTATTAAATTTAGGCAGCGGGCAAAACATGGTACATGGGTTTATGCACCATCCTCAATGGCCTTGACAACATTTCAACCATTATCACTGGATATAAACCCAGCCATCACGCCATTCGATGTCAGCCACTCATTTATTTGTGTTTTCAACTCAACCAATACAGTATATTACTGGCAGGGTGCTGAGCAAAGTCCATGCAACTCACACTAATTGTGGCCTGCTGCCACACACCACATAGGGATTTTTCATTAGTACAGGACACAGACTGACATGCCGTTGATTATATTTTGCATATATTAGCCCCATGGGCAGAAATATACATGTATGAGGATGTTGCTCCATGCCCACTGCTACACATATCTGTGGTCAGATGTACCTGCTGTACTGAATAATGGCTAACTGCATGTGACAAAATGCATTTAAGGTCCATATATAATACAGAGACTGCCTTGGTAGAGAAATGCCCTTGATGGAATGTTCCATTTAGACACTGCATAACTCATAAGCAGGGCCACTAGAAAACTGCGGAAAAAGTTACCCAAAATTGTGGAGTGTTTTGCAAAAATTGTGGGAAATTGCGGGGGTTCTACTATAGATTCTGAGTGCTTCACAATAAATCTTTTAATGGTTTTCCGCAGCATGTATTAGTCAGTATAAATTGCTAAATGAATACACTGACACCTGAATATGTTTAAAACATAAAGAAAAGTTTATGTTCCTAACAAGAATACTAAACTGATAAACTGTCATAAGCATTGCCTTTCTTCCAAAATGTAAAAGCATCTGCTTCATACAGCGCAAAATAGATTCTATAAAGTGAGCCACAGCAAATAAATGTTAAATAAAGCCAGAAGAAATATTTTTTTTTTGTTTCTGGCTGTAGAATAATGAAGTCTAATCAACAGCTGTTTACAGTGCTCTGCCAGCTATTCACCCACTTTGGTACAAGAATAAATAAGCAGACAAAGTGGTGAACAACTGAGTTTTAGTAAAATGTTGTTAAAGTGTTTAATGGTCATAATTTGTACTGTAGGTACTGTACACTGTTTTTGAAATCACATATTTAAATATTAAATCTGGGGTTTATTGGGGCTGGCAGTATAATCTAGAGGTAAGAGTAACAAACTGTGAATGAGCTGACAACATCTAGCAGACCTGGGTTTGATTCCCACAACCTCCACTTGTATACAGTGTGACTCTGAGCAAGTCACTTAACCTCCTCAGTGATCCTGGGTTGTACCTGTAAACAGGCACTTGTGCCTAGTGGGCCTAACGTGGTTACCAAAAAATATAAAAAAATACCAATATACTTTTACTGCATCATACAGTAGTCAGGGTACCCTGTAATTTACTTTTGTTTTACTCTGGCTGCAATGATTTTGTTTAGTTACAGATATATGTTCAGATACATTTTGTGTTTAGAAGCTTGTTTTTAGACTTTAGTCAGGTTTTTATTGTAGTATTTGCATGTGAGCATCTGGGGGTAGTTGCTAAGAGTGAGATCACTGTTACCAACTAGCATATTCAAGGTTAAAATCAGCAGGGTCATCCAAAAATCCTCAGCTGCTTGAATCAAAACTAATCTGAATGAAAGTATGCTCACAAGGAATAACTTGAACTGCCACTTACAAGAAGGCTTCATAGTTAGCACCCCATTTACGTGAATGGGATAATTTGCACCTTTTCTCCCATCTTTTGTTTCAGTCTGTGTGTCAACAAAACGTTTTCTGACAGACTACTTCAACACAAAACAAATGTTAAATGTTTAAGTGTACTTATGCTCAGCCAGTGGACTTTGAAACCAAACAAAACAAAGATTCAAAAGATCAGTGTCACATAAAACCCTTGATCTACCTTGCACTGCATTGTTTCGGCCATACCCAAGTCTGCAAGCAAAATTGTCAATATATTGAGAGTATTTTATTAAAAATGTTAATACTTTTTACACTGTTCAATATAAAAACTCATAAATTGCAAGAAATTGCGGAACGTCAGTTTTTGCGGAGAATGGTGAAAATTGCGGATTCCGCAAAAAAATTGTAGGCGCAATTTTCCAGTGACCCTGCTCATAAGATGACTAAAGCCATAATTCTCCATGAAGGACTAAGGCAGCATATAGACAGCTAGCATTTAGGCCAAACATGCATTAAGTTGAAGAACAATAGGGTGATTTTGGTGATATTTGCTATTGCGGTAAAGTGCCTCCATTATTTTTGGTTGAACCAGTGCTTGTGATGAAGAATTGGATTGTCATGAACCCGGAGTTACAGCCATAGCAATTATACTACTGCTGCTAATATTTGGTGATTTACTCATCTGCTGTACCAAATATCCGGCTATAGACCTAACAGTTTTTATAGCTTTATCGTCTGGGGTGCTAGTCTCGGGAATCACATTGCTAGTGCTAAGATGCTGCTGTCTGTATCAATACTGACCAAGACCTGGTCATCATCTCTTCCCTCATCAGCCGATGCTGATTTCTGAAAACCAAGCTTTGCATTACACTTGTGTTGCTGCCATTAAATTAAATATTTGGTACACATGTGGCTATGATGACCTGAAGTGCCTAAATGTGAACCAGCTTTACACAGCTAACTCTACTGCTACATATTTGGCAAATTGCATAACTCTTGTCTGTGGAATCGAGAACAAAAAAAATCCCACACAAGAGAGCAGGGATTGGCTACTGACTGCTGTGTTTTAATAAATGACAATGACCAGTGTTGGGTGGGCATGACTTGTCCTGCAATGCTACTGTTTTTACCCTGTCTTCCACAATTTCTTGAAGTTCTACCTTTCCTGCCACTTAATACTTGCTGCTGTTTAATACCAGACTGCCTGCTGGAAAATTATTTACTCACTGCTGTGCCATTATTATTAATGTTATCCTTCCAACGCTCAGACACATTTTCATCTTCTGAATCTTCACTTTCAGTATCTACCATCCCTTTTTGTTTATATGAAACAATCTTGGGAGCCTCTCTTTCTGGTTCCCAGTCTACATCAAGTAGTGGATCATCCGTGTCGGAGCAAACATCTCTGCTCCCTATATCAAGGCCGTTGGTGTCCATCACCAAAACTTTGTCATGCTTATTAGTGACATCACCATTATTCTGTGCCTACACTAGTGCTGTCTCCTTCAAATCTTCATATAACTGCTGAGAATCATCTAATGCCCTCTGCCCCTGAAACTGACTCTCATGTTCAGCAGTAACAACACTCTAAGAGTCATCTGCCTGAGACTGTGACATCACCATCATTGCTGCCTCATCATTTGTTGTTGCTGATTTTTTCAGATTGAGGTTATGGCTAGGACGCATAGCCAAACTGTTGCTAGTAACTACCTGTTCATGCAACCCAAACTCTGTCTCTAATTTTGCTTTTCTTTGATCTGCAGACATCATGTCCAGTACCAAATGCCCTGGCTTTACTGACCACCTCTCAGTTTCTGCTAATTTTCTACCCACCCCCTGCCACTGACCTGAGCATTACCACAGGATGTGCTTGCTTTCTTCATGATACACTACAGATTTTGATACCTGACATATGGACTAGGATTGGAAATAAATTGCTTATCAGAATAATAATAATAACATATTTTTGGTCAGAACAGCTTTTTCAGTACACCTGGATACTGCACAACAAATCAGTCAAATATCAATAAAACTGAACAATAAGACCAAACAAGTAAATCCTGAAAAAGATTAAGATTTATAAATGGCAACAAAACATACAAGTATTCAGCAACAACTTGTTAAATATCTACTCCTTCACAAACGTTCTCTTCATTAGTTCACTGACAATCTCTCTATGAAGCTCCTCACTGACTGATCCCTTCCCCCACTGTCTCTGAGTGAGGTGAAATAGAGAGCAAACACTGACTAAAATACTATCTAAATACCACACAGATGGATACACCAGCACTATACTAAAGCAAGTAAATTTTTTACTACCTATTGATAGTGACATTTTTGAAATTGAATGGTTTTTGAAAATGTTTTTAACAGTTTTTCTGTAACAGCTATAGAGAGCAGATCCTTCATTCACAAACGCCACTAGGTTCTGCACAGAGAGGAAGGAGACACATGGCCACATAACTGTCACCATGTGACCACTTCTGGAGACTCCCATGAGACAATTCATATATTCCGTGGAATAATATTCTGCAATACATACATTTCCATGGAACATTTGTCAAACATTCCGTGGATGACTTGCAATAAATGCTGGCATAAAAAAAAAACATTTAAAAACACATATTACACAAAATACTAACTGGGTACACATTGTCATTCTTTTCACTACAAAATTAATAAGTTTCTTATTTAAATTGATATGTGTATTAAAAGTTTAAACAATAACAAGGACGTAGAACATTTTTCAGTGGAACATCTTATTTTTGGCTATTTTATTTTTCACGAGAAATGAAATAACTACACAGAATTCCGAATTCGGGATCCACAACTTTTGTTTCACCTTCGAATGAAATTCCATGGAAATGGAGTGGATTTTAAAAATTTCCACAGAATTTTGTTCTGCCTGATTTTGAAAATTCTACACAGCACTAGTTGGCCACACACATTGTCCAGCTATGGTCTGTTGTAGTCATGCGTGACAGGGCCATTCCATGGTGGGCCTCCTGTCCTCCTCCTCCTCCTTCTCCCCAATGTCACCATCCTCTTCTGCTGGCTGTGCAAGGTCTGGCATTATTATGCTGTGTTAGAGTGCCATGTTGTGCAGCACACAGCCCGCAATGAATATCTTGCATGCCATTTGTGGTGTATACTGCAATGCACCGCATGACCTATCCAGACAGCAGAAATGCATCTTGAGTAGGCCAAAAGTTTGCTCTATCATGCAGCATATTGATGCATGGCCCTTATTGTAGTGTTTCTATGGCACCATCAGAGGGCATCTCACCAGCATCATGAGCCATGGGTGTTGGGGATATCCACTGTCACCTGTGGGGGGAATGTACACATTGCAGTTACTGTTGTGTCCAGAGACTCCACATACCATTGTGTCCTGCCTGTTGGTCACATGGCCCCTGCATATTATGGCCCTGCCTGTAGGTTCATGACCCCTGATTTCTGAGACCAGACATGGGCTAGTGGGACACCATTGCAGCATGTGTGCAGGCAAATTGCCATTCTCTGGACATATCTACATAATGGTATGGTTTTGCAACATACACTGTGGCATCCACATTGCCAATGGTCACAGTCCATGCACCCTATCATGCACTTCCCTGCATCACCATGGCGTGTTTGTGTGTACCAACATGTCATCCAGAATGCCTGTGTTGGGTGTGCTTTCACCATTGCAGCCTGTGTGGGTTGTTTATGTGCTTTTGTGTGCCTTACCTATCAGCCAGCAATCCATCAGTGTTCCATTCACAAATGCCTTGCACAGTCCACTGTTTCTGAATATGTATGTATCGTGGTTGGACCCTGACTACTGTGTCATGACATCCAGGATTCAGCTTCGGCTGTTGTATACCGCCTGAATGATCATGGAATGCAGTCGATTGCACCCAGAACACATGGAAATCTTGCCATGCTGTAGAACCCCTGTTTATTACAAGCATCTCCTGGACATCTATGGGGAAGCAGATGTACAGTAGTTGTGTGCCTTGCATATGAGTTCATCCACAAATAGCCTCAGGCACTGTGACATGGAGGGCTATGATATGTCCACTGTGTCCCCACTTGGGGTCTGGAATCCACCACTGGCAAGTACACATAGGGCTGCACAGACCTTCACCTCAGTTGGTATGGCATGGTCTCTGCATGTCCTGCTTCCTATTTCAGCATCCAACTCCTGGCATAACTGGGCAATGGCAGCCTTGCATAGCCAGTAACAGGCAAGGCACTGCTCCTCTTTGTTGTACTTGTATGAGGTACACACACCTGGCATTCCTCCTGTGTCTATGTTCCTGCTGTCTGTCTTCCTACTGCCTGTCTTTCTGGGGTCTTCTGCAGCGCCACCCTGTTGGAGATGTTTGCAGGCACATCTGTGGCATAGCATGGCCAGTCATATGCCCAATAGGACCACAGGTGCAAACATATCCCTGCGTTCTCTCCTGCTGCAGCAGTCTTGCCTGTCAGTTAGTCCTCTGTCAGGCTGCTTTATGTCAACCTTTTATTTTCTAAGTCCCCTTACATCATGTGTGGCTGGTTTTACAGGTGTTTGTCATTTTCTGTTGGCTGCCCTTTGTGAATTCCACTCCTACATCCTTTGCGTTATGAGCATGAGGCAACGTAGCTTGCTTTGTGGTGCTGGCCACTTTTGGACAAATCAGTGGTGCAAGGGGTGTTGGCGCACCTGCACCAACATTGATGCACTGTGCATTTGTGAATCCCATTTGGTGCATGTTATGATGCACGGTGCTTTCTTTGTCATTCTGATTGATGCAGGTGCCTTGCATCATTTTCTTGCTTTTGAGAATCGGGCTCAAATAGTGGAGGACTTGAGACTGAGATCTTGGAATCACTGATTTAAGAACACTGATTCATTTTTTTCATTCCATTCTGTGCAGCATCTTACTCTTGCCTTCTGTCTGGGCAGGAGACAGGCTCAGTCAACAACCTTATTTACATACAAAGGCAAGGCAGTTTTTTTGTTTTGTTTTTTGACTGTGTAACCTACCTGCTTGGGACTGGAATAAATCTCCCTCTTGTTATTGCTAAATAACTTGACACAGCTAGCAGCAACCTGTTAGGAAATAAATAAATGTCCCTGTTTATGGTGCAGCTATTGGATGCAGCTAGCAGTCAGGACTGTATTGACCAGTGTTAGCCAAATCTCCCTATGTTTTCACTACTTAAATTACTTAACTAGCCATCAGTGCTGTACTGACCTGTTAGGGAGTAAATGTCCTTGTTTTTGGCACAGCTATTCAATGCAGCCAGCAGTGCTGTACTAACCTGTTTGTGAATGAATATCCCTGTGTTTTCACTATTTAAACTACTTGACTATTTGACACAGTCCCACACAAAAGATTAATAAACAAATTAGTCAGTCTGGGAGTGGGTCCCAGGGTGGTAGCCTGGGTAAAACATTGGTTGGACAACAGGACACAGAAGGTAATAATAAACGGAGTCCACTCTGAAGAAAGAGGGGTTACTAGTGGGGGTACCGCAGGGTTCAGTACTGGGTCCAGTCCTTTTTAATGTTTTTATAAGTTACATTGCAGATGGACTGGAAGGAAAAGTATGCCTCTTTGCAGATGACACAAAGATCTGCAACAGGGTTGATACACAAGGGGGCATGGAAAGGATGAGAAGGGACTTGGCTAGGTTGGAGGAATGGTCAGAAGTATGGCAGCTTGGATTCAATGCAAAAAAGAGCAAAATAATGCACCTGGGAAACAAAATCCCAGAGGTAGAGTACACAATGGGGGGGGGTACTAACAACAAAAAAAATGGAAAGGGACCTGGGGGTAATCATATCAGATGACTTTAAGGTTGGCAAGCAGTGTGAGAAGGCAGTAGGGAGGGCTGGGGGATACTGGGATGTATAGGGAGAGGCATCACCAGCAGAAAACAGGAAGTTGTTATCCCCTCTTTACAGACAGTTGGTGAGACCCCATCTGGAGTACTGCATCCAGTTCTGGAGATCCCATCTCCACAAAGATATAGACAGGATGGAGGCAGTCCAGAGGAGGGCAACTAAAATGGTGCAGGGTCTGCAAGAGAAGCCATACTGTATGAGGAGAGACTAAAGGAGCTAAATATGCATACCCTTGAGGAAAGGAGGGAGAGGGGGGACATGATATAAACTTTTAAGTACCTTAGTGGAATCAACAAAGTCCAAGAGGTTAACATCTTTCAGAAAAGGAGATGTGCAAGAACAATGGGACACAATTTGAAGATAGAGGGGGGACGGCTCAGAGGTAATGTGAGGAAGTATTTTTTCACAGAGAGGGTGGTGGATGCATGGAACCACCTTCCTGAGGAGGTTGTGGGGTCTAAAACTGTGGGGAGAGTTCAAGGATGCATGGGACAGACATAAGGCAATTCTTGTGGGGGGTAGGAAGAAATAGGCTGTTGGTTAACTATGATCTGCTACTTTTCCTATAGGTAGGGAAATGAGCAGACTAGGTGGGCCAAGTGGTCCTTATCTGCCGTCAAAGTCTATGTTTCTATGTTTCTGTGACTCAGTGCAGCCAGTAGTGTTGTACTGCCCTGCTTGGGAATAAAATTCTCTGTTTTTGGTGCAGCCACTTTACACAGCCAGCAGTGCTGTATGGACTTGTTTGTGAATAAATATTCCTGTGTTTTTTTTTTTTCACTGCTTACACTACTTGTCTCAATGCAGCCAGCAGTGCTGTACTGACCAGTTTGTGAATGAATATCCCTGTGTTTTCACTACTTAAACTACTGGACTTGATGCAGCCAGCAGTTCTGTACTGACCTGTTTGGGAATAATTTCCCTGTTTTTGGCACAGCTACTCAATGTGGCCAGCAGTGCTGTACTGATCTGTTTTGGAATAAATATCCCTGTATCTTCACTACTTAAACTACTTGACTCAATGCAACCAGCAGTGCTGTACCAACCTGTTTTGGAATAAATATCACTGTATTTTCACTGCTTAAACTACTTGACTCAACGCAGCCAGCAGTGGAGTACTGACCTGTTTGGGAATAAATCTCCCTGTGTTTTCACTACTTAAACTATTTGACTCAATACAGTCAGCAGTGCTGTACTGACCTGTTTGTGAATAAATATCCCTGTTTTGAGTACTTAGACTACTTGACTCAATGCAGCCAGCAGTGTTTTACTGCCCTGTTTGGGAATAAATGTCCCTGTTTTTGGCGCAGCTACTCAACACAGCTAGCAGTGCTGTACTGACCTGTTTGGGAATAAATATCCCTATGTTTTCACTACGTAAACTACTTGACTCAACGCAGCCAGCAGTTGTTTACTGACCTGTTTGGGAATAAATCTCCCTGTTTTTGTGCAACAACTTGATGCAGCCAGCAGTGCTGTACTGACCTGTGTGGGAATAAATCTGTCTGTGTTTTCACTACTTAAACTACTTGCTTCAACATAGCCAGCAGCTGTGTACCTATCTCCCTGTTTAGGAATAATTCTCTTTGTGTTTTCTCTACTTGAACTACATGACTTGATGCAGCCAGCAGTGCTGTACTGACCTGTTAGGGAATAAATATCCTTTTGTTTTCACTACTTAAACTACATGACTTGACACAGCCAATAGTTGTTTACTGACCTGTCTGGGAATAAATCTCCCTGTTTTTGGTGCAGCTACTTGATGCAGGTAGCAGTGGTGTATTGACCTGTTTGGGAATAAATCTCCCTGTGTTTTCACTACTTAAACTACTTGACTCAATGTAGCCAGCAGTTGTGTACTAACCTCCCTGTTTGGGAATAAATCTCCTTGTTTTTTTTCTACTCAAACTGCTTGACTTGACACAGCCAGTAGTGCTGTACTGACATGTTTGGGAATAAGAGACACAGCCACCATTTGGTTTAAAAATTTTTTTTAATTAGGAACATTTATAAAATCTATTATGGAAAGACAGGAAGCATGTGTTTCGGACTCTTTACTCAAATTGGTGATAAAGAAACCAAGAGCAGCACTTGTGAGGCAATCCAGGGAACAGTGACAATGGTACAGAAAATTCAGGACATTACAGGAGTGACCCGTTGTGGTACACTGAGGATGAGCACAAGGGTCTTCATAGTGTGGCAGCCAGTCTTAGTAAACAGAGTGATGGATGATGATGATGATGAGAAGTCAGATGAGACTGAGGGGGAAATCAGTGGAACAGATCATGAGTATGTAGTAGAGAAAGTAGCAGTCAATCTTTCAAGTAGCAGTAATTCTGGGGAGTGGGATGAAGAAGAGGAATACAGGGCCAGAAAAAGAACAAAAAAGACTTATAGGAAGGATGGTGGTGGTGGTAAAACAAAATAATTAATCTAGTAGGGTATAAGGAGACACCCACACAAGCAAAGGAAAAACAGAGGATAGATGATGGACAGAAACAGTCGAGCCAGTCAAAGGTGCTGTGCATCAAAATTTACAGATGGACATGGAAATACCTCAAAGAGATACTGGCACTGGTGGTACTAGTGGCTGTGGTGGTGGCACTGGTGGTGGTGAACACCTCCCCATGAGCAGCAGTGCAACAAAATCTGTGAAATTCGTAATGTGGGGATTTTTCACACAAGATAAATCATGTGGCAGCCATGTCATTTGCAAATTATGCAAAACAAAATTAAATTGCGGTAATGTGGGTATTCAGCTGCTAACATCAACAATGGTGAGACATATGATCAAGTCTCACATTTGTCAGTATCAAAAAGCATAAAAGGAGCATGCACACACTGCTGCACTGGTGCTCTCAGCTGAGGAGGAGGATGATATGGATGCTAACCAATGTGAGGAAGTAACTGATGAGGAGGGGGGATGAAGGTCTGTCTTTCAGTCAAAGCACATGTTCAATTTCTTGTTTCTTTAACCCTTTGACTCTGCCACCACAGCCTATTAGGAGTCATATGCTGTACCACCCATTACTATGACCGCAACTTCTGGCAGTAAAGGTCCAGGGAAGCAGCCAAAAAAAATCAGGTGATATCAGGTGTAGCAGCCATCAAATTGCTTTGAAAGACTCTTTCAAGCAGTCACATATATAAGCGCAACAGACCTGAGGTAAGGCGATTAACAAAAGCAATTGGGGAGATGACAGTCACCAACTTGCTCCCATTTTCCTTTGTGGCTAACCCAGGTTTTAATGCACTGATGGAAATCACAGTGCCAAAGTACCAAGTCCCCAGCCGGACCTCTTTCTCAGCTGTTGCTATCCTAGACACATATGATGCTGTTTAGAAAAGTGTGTGCGATGTTCTGAAAAGTTCAGTGGGCAAAAAGGTTCATGTCACCACAGATAAGTGGATCAGTGGCCAGACAACTGACTTTATGGCTGTGACTGCCCATTGGATAAACTTTCTTCCCTCCTCCTCATCATCATCATGTAGTGGCACAATTGGAAGCAGCAGCAGCAAGATGCAATGGACTTTCATTGTTCTAAGGCAGGCAGCATTATGTATTTGTGGTTTTTGAAAAAGACCACAAAGTGGAACATCTTCTGGTGGGCCTTCAAGAAATGATTGCTGACAGGCTGACTCCAAAGTCCTTGCAACCTGGGTTTATAGTATCTAACACTGCTTCAAATATCCTGAAAGCAGTATGGCTTGGTAACTTTACACATGTACCATGCTTTGCACACACTATAAACATGGTGGTAAAAAAATTAATTGATGAAGACAGAAATGTTCAGAACTTGATTACAGCTGCCTGCACTGTATGCACCCACTTTAGCCCTTCTGTTAAAGTCCAAAAGTTGTTGTGGCAGATTCAGAATGAAAATGCCTTCCTCTCCACCAGATGATACAGAAAGTTCCAACCCGGTTGAATTCAACTTACTATATGCTGCTGAGAATGCTTGAACAACAGAAAGCCATCAATCAGTATGCAGTCCAATATGGCACTGAGAAAGGAGATGTGAATATCAGCCACAATCAGTGGCATCTGATGGAGAATCTTTGTTGTGTCCTTAAACCCTTTAAGGAGGCTACCTGAGTAGTAAACACCAATGATGCTGGTCTAAGCCAGATACTACCCTTAATTTCACTTCTCAGGCTGACACTGGAGCATCTTGAGTTACAGTTTTTAAAGAAGGATAACGTGAATGTTGCATCACTTGCCAGAAAAATGCTAAACACCTTCCTGGGTGACAAGCGCATTATCAATATATGCAAAGCTGAGCATTACATTTTGGCCACACTTTTGGATCCTTAGTTTAAGGACACAATTGAATCATTCTTCACACCACATGACTTTAAGGACCTGGAATATTAATTGAGAAAGTGTCAGCACATATAGTTGAGAAAAGCAATACATCATCAGTGCCCTTTCAGCCATATTCAAATTTGGCACAAAATCTGGTTGAGAGGGAGGAAGCATAATCTGCCATTGCTGCTGCTGCTGGTACCACCACTACTGATGCTTTTGGCCCTCAAAAACCAACCAGAATTGCTGCTACTATTGAGGTGACTGCTGGCACACCACAAGAAGAGAAACCACTGTGGGACATTCTGTCATACTTTGGTCTGATAAAGACAGTTGGAAAGGCTCAGTCACCTATTGTGGTACCAGAAGTCCCTGCTGCAAAAATGGTGAAATATTATATGGAAGAGACTGTACATGTCACCACCAGGGACAAACCTTTACTCTACTGGCAACAGAAGAAATCATTGTCTCCTTCTTTATCTGAGATTGCAATTGAATACCTCCATGCCCATCCATCAGCACATATTCAGAGAATATTTTCAGTGCTATTGTAGCAATAGTGAATGACAAAAGAACTTGTCTTTCTACAAAAATGTAGAGAGGCTCAGTTTTCTAAAAATTAATCTGCTACAATTCAAGAACACATACTGTCCAAAATTTATGCAGGATGACAGCACCCAGATGGCATGTCACACAGATGATGATGATGGTGAAGGAGTTTGTTGCCACTAGTCTTTCCACCAGTCTTTCCTCCAGTGGCTTCTTCTGTCTCATCCCCCTCTTAAGTTCCATTCATTTCTCAAAAAAATGTCTACTGCTGCTTCTGTGCTACTAAGATCCATGTCCAGGTGGGATTTATTTATTTTCTTTGTTTTTGTTGCAATGTCCACTTTCTCTTCTTTGTTTCAGTGCTGCACCCAAGGACACATCCAATGCTTTGATCAAAAATGAGTCATCCTTCAGACACAAACGTTTCATCCTAACCTGGAAAATGAAAATTAAACTCTAGAATTTTTTAAAATTGTGTTCCCATGCACTGATTAAGATTGACCATCATGGGAATAAAAATAATAAATCCCTGTTCTTACTGTAACCCCAAACTCCAAGTTCAGACCCCTGAGACACTCCATCTTACAAATACAATCCACCCACTCTCCATTGTCAGATCCTCAACCGCACACCTAGCATCACAAAGAAAAATTACCAATTGCAGATTGTTATGTTTTTTTTTTTGTTGTTTTTTTTTGAGTAAAGATGATTAATATGGTATATCCAGGATCCCTGCATCATACCGTTAAACTTACTCCTGGTTTGTTGCAGAAATGTCTCCACATACCCGAAGTTTTGATTCACTCCGAACTGTGCTGGTTTTCAAGTGCTGCATCACATATATAATTATGTATGTTTAAGTTGTGTTCTCCCAGGTCGTGCCTGAAAATAGGCATTCTTATGCCTAGTGCACTTACCCGGTTACCAAAAGCAAATAATAATAAATACATTTTGAATAAGCACAATCTGACTGTAATGACTCCCATCCCCTCCTCCTTCAGCCAGATATCGAAGTATGCCAAGACCTACCCTTCACCTACCCTTACACATCCATCTAACACCCTTCTTCTTAGCAATTTACATAATTTTCCCCCAACACTTTAGGCAAGATTTTCAAAACACTTGGATTGCCACAATCCACGGTGCACTGACGGTATGGTGCATGGAGCTTGTGGTGATTTAACAGGATTTTCTATCCCTTGCAGCAATTGCCTCAGGTTCAACCAACTTTTTATTGTCTAGCTTGCAGCAATCCCAGGGGCCTGTGTTACAGAGCTTGCATCGGATATGTAGCTCAAGCTGCAATAACTTGTTAAAACTGTCACAGCTTCACCTGAAATTGGAAAATCGAGTGCAGTTGTGGTGACAGAGTTGGTGCATTGCCAAAACAAGTAGTAGTAGTAGTAAAATCTTTATTTTTATACAGAAGTTGGAATACACACCATTAGGTCCCGAAAGTCCTGTTTCCAAGTTAGTCCTGATTAGGCATAGCAAAAGAATACAGGCTAAAAGAATAATACAAGATCATTCTAAAATACATATAGTTATAACAAAAACACAAACATATATTCATAGCATATACACAAATACACTAATTTCATGAACTGTCAGCATTTTCCAGGCCTCAATTCAATGGATATTTCAAAAATCTAAGTTATTTGGCACATTGGCAATATATATTTATGCTTGTTTTGTAACCAATTAAAAATTTCTTGGGAGATTTACTCATTTGTAATTCCTGGGTGTCCAAAGTGCACCAGTGTTTATTTGACAAATAAGAAAACGTCATTTCCCCAAATCTATTTGTTTATTGGGTGTAAACTTGTATTTATTGCTATTCCTCAACCCATATCCATGTACTTTCACATGATGTTTATTCACTAAATAACAGGGAGTACTTGTATAGACGGTTTTATGTATCTGTCCTACCCACTTTATTTCCCTTTTGTGTAGTGGCACATGGCTGGACACAAGCATTGTGCCACACTTGGAAAATCCTGCTGTTTAGCTTTTAGAAGCTGTATGCAACCCTGCTTCACTATTCAATGAATGCTACCAAAAAAAAGTGAAACATCAAATTTCCTCCCTTCTTCCTCCTCCATCTTTTGAATTCCTCCTTCCACTTTACAGGACACTCCCCCGCCTTTCTTGGTTGCACTACCTGACCAGTCTGTCCGAAACTGCTTCTTTCTCTCTCATATATGGAAGTAGTACTTGCTGATTGTCACTACTTCAATACATGTTGTAAGCTGAGATGCTCTGTTAGAGAGAGAGAGAGAGAGAGAGAGAGAGAAGTAGGAAGGGGTGTTGGGAAGGGTGGGACAGATAGGGTAATATTGACATACAGTAGTTAACTTATGAAGCATATGGGGAGCAGGGAAGGAGAGTGTACTAAAGGACAGGAGAGAAAAGGGAGGTAATTTTGATATTTACTCAAAATAACAGATAACCCAAAACTGATGGTGGATGCCATCCTTCCATCCATTTCTTTATGGCCTATTGCCACAGCCACTGGGGGCTATCTGTACCTTTGTCCAACAATGGGGGAAGAATTTATATTATTGTAAAAGGGAGTAGCTCAGGGGGTTAACCTTCCGCTGTAACCAGATTTATAAAGAGAAAGATGTCAGGGATGATATATGAGTCATATATCTTTGTTGACCTTATTGCTTTCTAAATCTGTTTCAACAGCATTTTATAACATCCACTGGGTATAACCAGGTTCTACAATATATACATAACCAAGTTTTGTCTTATTCTGCTGCTTAAGTAAAAAATCCACATATTTGGCATTGTTTGGGAATGTACATGCAATATTAAGATTCTAAGGGCCAGATATTCAAAACTTTGCGCCAGACAAAAATGGTTTGCACAGGTTTACTGCGGGATTAGCACTGGTCTGCTATATTCAAAAGGTCAAATAGCATGGGCAAACTGCATTAGCACCATGCAAAATCATAAGGTATGCAAGGGGCAAACTGACATGAATACAGACGCAATGCTATATTCAGCAACTAGCACTGTGCTAAGTGATTTTGCATGACTTAGCGCGACACCTAGCGCAGTGCACATTACCACCCAGGAAAAGCTTGTCTTAACCCCAGCCATCAGCTTAGCGCGGTGTTTTCGCGGCATTTGCACAGCTTTGCGCGACCCTAACAAATAAATATGACACATAGACAAAGCCAAACATAGAGGAAATATGCTGCTAATCGATGGCATCACAACGATGCCATCATCTGCCACCAGTCCCAGCCATGCCAGGCAGTAAGTGGTAACCCTGCTGCCAGTGGACAGCATAGCAGTGTGGCCATACAGCACACTCCTGCGGACCGCTCTTCTATGGACACCAACAGGTGGCCAGCACACACATACGGCACTGTGGGCATGGAGGATGTTGAGGGGAGATTGTATGGGTGGCCAGGCTGTGCCACAGACCAGCTGTGGCCACATGGCTGAGACACATCATGCAGTGCACATGGGCCAGTATTGGGAATACCCCAACACCAGTGTGCCTTTCTGATAATATATGCCCCCCCCGGCCACATACCATACAGCTGTACAACTGCCACTGCACACAAAGCCAGACATGTATATGTCATGTGAACATCCCATGCCAGAGGTGTAGCATCTGTTGGTCACACAACAGCGTAACAGTATTGTCCACTGTCAGTAAACACCTGCAGGTTGGTTCTTTCACTGTGTATAGTGCAGTCATGATCACTACCCTACACACCATAGGCAGTTCTGTGTCCACACACTACTGGCTCCCTTGCTACTGTAGTGTCTGCTGTGCACTGTAGCATGACCTACAGTGTGACAGTTGCATGCAGTACTACCACCATCTGTGCCTATGCCATGTTGTCCCAGTACAGCTGCAGGTAGCAGCGCCATGTGAAAGTACAGTGTTCAAAACTGTATAATATTCCCCAAACTGATTGCGCAGCGCTAACACATTTGCGTAGGTTTAGCACAGGGCTAAACTGTTTGCCCGGTGCAAACTACATGCAAATCAGGGCATAATGAGATGATAATTTGGATGTTTGCCCAGAGATTACCTAAGTAGGCTCATTTGCATGTCAATTTTGAATATGGCAAAGTTTGGCACCGGGCAAACATGTTTCCACCGGGCTAAGAGTTTAGCCCTGCACTAAACCGGGCACAAACGTGTTAGTGCTGTGCAAACAGTTTGGGGAATATTTTACAGTTTTGAACACTGTACTTTCACATACTTTGCTGCCTGCAGCTGTACTGGCTCCATGCATTTGCTGGCACGCACATTGGCCACATAGTTCACCTCTAACTACCTTCACATCGCTGTGCACTGTGTTGCTGTTGTGGTTTTCACTTCCTGGTTGCCATATTCAGAGCTGTCTTATTCCAGGGCTAAGTTTGCCCTGCACTCCCAGTCCAGTTTGTCCGGCCTCTTTCCCATGCTATATTCAGAAGCTGTTTGCCCTGGGCTATTCCTTTTGAATATGGCTTGCTTTGTGCTCCGGGCTAAGTTTGCCCGCTGGGCAGTGCTAATTTAGCCCCGGGGCAAAGTTTTGAATATATGGCCCTAAGAATGGTAAGTTTTTCAAAGTTTTGATGCATTGAGACAGAATCCTGTGGACCAAAACTTTGCAAAATATACCATTCTTGGTACTGTATCCCACACATGTCAAAAAAAAAAAATTATTCTGTAGATTTCCCTAAGTACAACCACATATAACTTAGTTTTATATTGTAGAACCTGGTTATACTCAGTAGAAAATATGGTTTTACTTTGTAGAACCTGGATGTATTTGGTAGAACCTGGTTATACTGTAGCTGGTAGAACCTTGTTTACCTAGTAGAACCCAATTCTACCTGGATCTACCTGGTAGAACCAGGTAGAACCTGACTGAAGATTTTGGGTTCTACTCAGAAAGTTTGCAAAGAAGAATTTTTAGAGGTTTGCACAGCCCTAATTTTAGCCATCTTAAATACCTACAAGAGAAAGCACAGCATCACAACATCCTTCCGAAATTCATTGCAAGACTTAAAGAATTTATTCTGCCCCACAACAACTTCGGTTCAATTGTATACATTATGCTCAAACTATGGGAAAAGCAATGGCCACCAGGATGGCTCCACAGTATGCCAGCACTTTTATGGCAAATTTAGAGGAGGGATTTCTTTAAACAATGTATAATCAAACCACTCATTTATTTCCAGTACATTGATGATTTATTTATAATTTGGAAAGAAAGTACTCACACATCAAAAGTTTAACATCCTCTACCCATCCATTAAATTTTCCTTGGAGTACTTTAACTTCTGAATCAATTTCCTGGACACCACAGTTATCATCAAGAGGGAACCTTGCAGACCTGTAGCTACAGGAAACCAACAGACAGACATAGATACCTACAAAGAAAAACAGCAATCACACTAGATCAACAAAAAATCTGTAAGGTACATTCAAACACTTCACTATCACCAAATCTGTTTGAATGAGGAGGACAGAGATAAAATCCTGGCCACACTGACAAAAAAATACTGAACAGGGACACTACTCTAGAGAAATTGATAGAACTGTGGAACATACCATGCTTATGCCAAGAGAACAACTACTACAATATAAAGAAAATACTACCACCAACTGGATCTCCTTGTTTGTTACATACAACACTGATCTGGAGCCCCTACATAAAATTATTAATGATCTACAACCAATGCTCAGTGAGAATGACACCTTAAAATGTAGCTTCCAAGAACTACCTTTACTGTCTTTCATACAACCAGCTAACTTATCCAACCTGGTTGTCAGGAGCAAACTTATGCCTGACCAGAACAACAGAACCCTAGGAGGCATTAAACCCTGCAATATTTCTAAATGTAAGACATGTGAGCACATTTCCACTTCAGACATCATCAACACCCCCAAAACAAGCAATTCAAGATACAGGGGAATTATACATGTGTGTCCCAGAATATTGTGTATTACACCCAGTGCAAGAACTGTCCACATATAGGCTATGTGGGGGAAACCAGACAACTCCTTGAAACCCAAAAGAACTCAGACAGGCCTGACGTTAAACTGAAAAATACTGTAAAACCACTTGGACATTTTCTCTCAATCTGATCACCTCATCTCTGACCTCTTTGTACTGGCTCTTAAAGGACAATTCAGAAATACACAAGAAAGGTGGGTGCATGAGGTCAAACTGATTTTCTTCTCAATACATTAAATAATGGAATAAATGCGGACCTTACTTTCATGACCCATTACAGAACTAATCTGGCAACTGCCTTTTTCTTGCCTCAGGTACAGTACGTGGGCATTTCTTGTGCATATTATTTTATATATATGGGGCTGGATATTCAGACTGCACCGGGCAGTGGCACAAGCCTGGACGCAGTGCAACTGAGCTGTGCGGGGCCAGGATCAGGACCAGGTGATATTCAATGTGATGCACCATGGCTCAGCACCATTGAATATGATAGGGGTGGCACACAGACTGTGCATGGTGCAGTGGCACTGCACCAGTGCAAGCCACAGAGAGGGAGCACAGGGATGTGACAGCTCAAGTGCAGTTGTGCTAGGTGCATCACCCTCAATATTCAGCCAGGGGCATGCAAATGAGGCCATAAGCTATGCAAGGTGCAAATGGGGCCATTTGCATGTCATTATGGCCCCATTTGCATGCATTGCACTAGGCACTCTGCTGAAATGCACCTGGTTCCCTGCCAGGCTGCAGTTGGTGGAGGGTGGCTTCCTGGTGGGCTAGTTTAGCATCCCTGTCCCATCTGCTTGATCGCTGGCACCTGCAGTAATAGACCAAACCTTGGTGGCCTAGCAGTCCCCTCACTGCCTGATCATGGGCATCTGTAATTTAAAATCAAACCTTGATGGTCTAGCAGGCCCCCCACCAGCTGATGGCAGGCTGTCATAGCTGCAGAAAGTCACCTGGTGGTCCAGTGGTACCCCATAACCACCCTTCCACAGAGGACCCCCGGCCACCCGGCACCCCCCGTCATTGGCAGGTGGCAGCACCCCGCCTGCATACCATCGAATGACAGGTACAGTATGCTCTGTATGCCCATTGGTCCACAGAGTGGACCAATGGGCTTGCAGACCATACTGTACTACACAGGACCAGATATGTGAATGAACGCATTCATTCACATATCTGGTCCTGTGTAGTACAGTATGGTCTGCAAGCCCATTGGTCCACTCTGTGGACCAATAGGCATACAGAGCACACTGTACTTGTCATTCGGTGGGCAGCCGGGTGGTATGCGGGCAGGGTGCTGCCGCCCGCAAATGACGGGGGGTGCCAGGTGGCCGGGGGTCCTCTGTGGGAGAGTGGGGAGTTGGGTACTGCTGGACCACCAGGTGACTGTCTGCAGCTATGATAGCCCATGATTAGGTGGCGGGGGGACCACTAGACCACCAGGGTTTGATTTTAAATTACAGATGCCAACGATTGGGATGTGAGGGTGCCACTGGACCACCAAGGTTTGCATTTAACATACAGATGCCCACCATCGGGTGGTGGGTGGACCACTAGACCACCAGGGATTGGGTTTATAGTACAGATGCACACTATCAGGCTTACAGGGTGGGTGGGGGTCCACTGGACCACCTGGGGGGTATGTGTGCTTGGCAACAATGTTCTGGGTGGGCGGGTGGCCATCATGGCAGGCGGCTGCTGTGTTGTGTCTTGCAATACAGCAGCCCACCTGTGGGTGGCTGGGACTTGCTCCTACTTTTCTGGGGCTCAACTTTGAGCCACCCTCTGAGGCACAATGCAGGGTTGTGCTGGCATACATGCCGCACATCCTGGGCTGAATATCAGGATGTGCCACATATGCATGGGCATGCCCCCCTGCATCTGTGCTGCAAGGGATTACATTGCAGCCTGGCACATCAGAATTTGCACTGCACTGGGCAGACTGTTTAATATCCTGCCAGAGCACAATGCAGGGTTATGTCAGTGCATCTCAGTCGTGCCAGGAGCAACCCCTTTGAATATCCTGACCCTAATGTCCTACATTCATTATATATATTTTTAGTGTGCCTTAATATAGTAACATGGTATTATTTATATGTTTGATCATACTTTGTGTCTGCTGTGTTCTTGTTACTATGCATGTGCTTTTATGCAGTTTACATCTATGCACACATAATTGCTTCTGAGCTTGCACACACACACATATGCACACATGCACACACACTATTGAGGCAATTAAGCAACTGACAATGTATGGGTCTTCTGCTGTCATATCCCTTCCATGGAGAGGATCTGATTTATACCTAACTAGGATTTCAAAGACTGTTTTCATGTGTGCATAATATCCAGTTATTCTCCTCGATATCAACAGAACTGTCACAGCTATAGTGCAGTATATGTAAAAGTTGTTTTTCCATTTCAACTCAATATACTTTAAGTGGTTTCTTTGTATAGCATGCTATTTTTCTGAGTTCTGTGTAGCTTGAAAGGTTAAATTCTTTAAATCTCTTTTTAACCCAAAAAAGGTATCAAATTATGCACATAGGCAGCGTTCCTGTCCAGGGAGATTGCTGCTGGGAAGAACTGACCAGCTGTACTCTTCTGGGCTGTAGACTGGCTTCTCCATCCTGCTTGTCTGCAGCCCGGGAGAGTTTTTTCTAATATAGAGTGTGAAGAGTTTGCTCGTTTTTTCTCGGACAGGCTGTCCATGATCCGGCAGGTGGCTTCTTCAGCTAGCAATGTCATAGCTGACAGTGGTCGCCTTATGTGTTCTGAGTGCACTCCGCCTAGTTGGAGGGAGTTTACACCAGTGGAGGTTAGTGAGGCCATCGAGGTGGCAGTCAACTTGAAGCATACTGTTTGTGAACTGGACCCGGGTGCCAACGCGTTTCTTAATGAGATGTGTTGACTCTGTTGGCCCAGTGTTTGCCTTGTTTGTCCAGTGCTCCCTATCTGAGGGGGTCTTTCCCGATGCCTTGAAGGAGGCTCTGGTGAGACCCCATCTAAAGAAATCATCTTTGGACCTGGAGGTCAAGGCAAATTACCGTCCTATATCCAACCTTCCATTTTTGGAGAAGGTGGTGGAGAAGGTGGTAGCGCTTCAGTTGGAACAGCACTTCGTGACTCATGAGTTGTATGAACCCTTCCAGTTGGCATTTCAGGCTAGACATAGCACAGAAACTGCGCTTGTTCGGGTGCAGAATGATCTTCTCAGGGCAAGAGATTGGGGGGGACAAGACAATTCTTGTTCTCCTTGATCTCTCTTCAGCGTTTGACACTGTGGACCCTGGTGTGTTGCTCGTCCACTTTAGGGAGTTATGTGGACTCACCAGTACTGTCATCCACTGGTTTGAGTCCTTTTTTACCAACAGGAGGCAACTGGTTATAAAGGGGAATTCTTCATCTACACCCAGTCTCCTATTTTGTGGAGTCCCTCAAGGATTGGTACTGGCCCCAATGTTGTTCGCAGTGTACATGCTGCCCCTGGGAGGGATCATTAGGAAGTATGGTCTGGGTTTTCATTGTTATGCCGATGATACTCAGCTATAGCTTTCCTTTGCCCCAGGAACATCCAACACAGTGGATGTGCTAAATATGTGTCTGGCTGAGATCAATGACTGGATGGTCTCCAGCTGGTTGTGACTGAACCCTGACAAGACGGAGGTATTGGTAGTGGAGTCAAACAGAGTTCGTGATAGGATGGCCTCTGACTCAGAAACTGGACTTGTTCTTGGAGCTGTGTCATTGAAGGCCTCCTCTTGGGTGCGAAATCTGGGAGTGATTCTGGACAGGAACTTAGCCATGGAGGCTCAAATATCCTCCACGGTTCGTACCTGTTTTTTCCATCTCAGAAATATTGGCAGGATTAAGTCCCTTGTTCTGCCTCTGGACCTCCCTACCTTGATACATGCCTTAGTCACATCTAGGCTTGACTACTGTAATGCGCTCTACTTTGGGGTCACAGGGGGATCTCTCCACAGACTGCAGCTGGTGCAAAATGCAGCTGCCTGGTTACTGACTGGGCAGCAAAAATTTTGCCATATTACACCGGTGTCTCACGAATTGCGCTGGCTGCCAGTCAGGTGGAGAATCCTCTTTAAGGTAGGTCTTCTCACCTATAAGGCCCTACACGGGCAGGGCCCTGGTTATCTGTTGGACCTTCTGACACCTGCCCTCTCTACCCGCCCTCTCTGATCTTCTAGTGGGGGCTTCCTGGCCATTCCCAGAACAAGGCTTAAATCAGCTGGTGATAGAGCCTTTAGTGTTGCGGCTCCCGTTCTGTGGAGCTCATTGCCAGCTCAGGTCAGGGAAGCACTCACTGTGGTTATTTTCAAGGCTCATTTAAAGACACTCCTTTTTTCCCAAGCTTTTGTTATATAAATTATAAACTGTAGTAGAGTCTGAGATTTTATTGGAGGTATTTATTCTTTTATTTTTTGTATAAAAAAATTTTGTGATGTTGTGTTCTGTTTTTAAATGCTGTTTATAATAATTTGTACGGCACCCAGAGCCTTTGGGATTGGGCGTCTTTTAAATAAATTTTGCCTTGCCTTGCCTTGCCATTGTTCATTTCAACTCAGCTAATTATTTTTGCAGTTAATCTTTTTATTGTAGTTATTACGATTATACATACAAGTACACTACATTCTCCAATATACACTTACATAAATTCTTAATGGGAGAAGGAAAAAAAACATGTTGTCTGAAGTATTATACAATGATATTAAAGGGGAAAACAAATGTTGAGAAAACAATATGTAGCAGTACCATCTGTATGATAGAGAGAGAGAGAGAAAATATGGCAATTTATGGTTCAAGGGGTAAAAGGAGTAGATACAAACAAGAAATATGAGTAGTTGTGATTGTACTTCTATTATGTTGTAATTCAATAAAAGTATATGTAAGATTGTACAAAGGAAGAACATAAGAAAGAGAAAAATACCTAAGAAAGTGAACAAGAGTGAAGAAGGAAAGGGAAGAAGAAAAGGAGATAAAAATATAGAAAGAGAGGAGATGAAGAAGGAACGAAGAGCTGGAAGTGAGAGTCCAATGTGAACATATAACAACCCATGGACTAAGTGACAATATGTGTAGATGTACTTAAATATTTAAAATAGTCCTGCCAGCATTTATTGTATAAATTAAGTCGGTCAAAGGCTAAGTGTGACATACGATCAAGGATGGCGTATTGAGATAGTTGTTTGAGAATATCCGGGAGGGTGGGAATGATGTTGGATCTTCACTGCATCAGTATAAGACATTTAACTTGAAGGAATAGTAGGGAAAACCACGTATTCTGAGAATGGGATATTTTGTATGAATGAGCATTGAAAATACCAAGTATGCAATGTTTTGGATCTAATGCAAAGGATAAAACAATCACTTTCATTGCAAAGAAATGAATAAGATGCCAAAGATTGCGTATGGGAGGACAATGCCGTAAAATATGTAGCAAATTGCCATTGGGGTAGTTACAGCGCTAGCCCCGCCTGTTTTTACTCTGCACCTTGCCTCACCTTCTTGCCCTCCCCCCCGACCAAACGAATCACTGATCCGAGCGTCACCACTCTATTGTCTGCTTTGCTTGGTTGTACAGATAAAAACTGCTTACTTACCTGCGCCTCTCTCCTTTCCACCCCCAGATCGGACGCCTGGACTGACCAGCCGTGTGCCCCATTGGCACGGCTCAGGGCCCCCCGATGCCACCACCAGCCACTGCAAACCCCTCGCAGAAGCCGGGTAAGGATTTCCACTAGGCCAGGGAAGCAGGGATCGGCTGCTATTGGATCAAGCACTTGGAGACGCTCACCCATTGGCCACCGGTTTCCAGCTACTGTCCTCCCATTGGTACTGCTGAGAGTGTGCTGTGTTGGGCTTGGCGCCCATTCACTTGCACTGCTGTTTGCTGAATTTTTACGGCCCCCCTCTGACCTTTATTAAATAGGCTCATCGCTCCGTTCAGGTGCCATAGACCCACCCCCTAACTGTGCCTCCCACTTGTCCCACAGTTTTTACCCTCCCCCTCCTCCCTAGTTCTGCGTGACCCTCTCCCTCTGAAACTCCTACGCTTCCATCCCTTTATAATTTGTCTTTTTTTATTTTCTTTTACTTTTCCTCTCTCTTTTTTCTTTTCACTTCATTTCATCGTTGTTTCTCCCACCCCCGTTGCTTGACCCCCACCTTAGTTCTTCAGTACTCCCCTCGCTACTGCTTTAACTATACCTTTCCTAAACCCTATAAATCCTTGCTTTACTTCCTCCCCTGCCTCTGATTGTTCTCTCCCACCCTTTTCCTGCCACCCCCTTACAACTCAGTGGTGAGCTGCCCCCATTTAACAATGCCTTCCCTTAGTTTCTGCCACCTGTCTCTACTGGCCCTCTCCCTCCTTTTCCCACTATGCCAACTTCCTTTCTCTTCCTACCTTGCTCTACCTCCCACCTTTATCATCAAATCCTGCTACCCATAACATGGAACCATGGCAAGTCCTCCGGACTTTTATAAGAGGCACCCCCTTATAAGGACTGTGTACAAAATTTAACATATTCTACTGGAAAGTTGTCAAATCAAAATCTGTCGCTAGCCATCACCCTCTACTGGGACCCTAGAAGACCATGCTGACCCCAAACAAAGAAAAATCAGAGACACACTTTGACCTACTGTGAGCTTCTGGTGGTATCATTGAAACTCCTGCTCCTCCTACTTCTAATGTCAGGTGGGGTGCACCCAAACCCTGGCCCTGTCTCAGACAAGTTAACAAAACTAGAGAAAGCAGATAGAGGTCTCTCCATTGTCACCCTAAATATCTGCAGCCTCCTTCCTAAGCTAGCATCTCTTCAAGTCTTCGTTGGCCAAAAAAATCCTGATATACTAGCCATTGTTGAGACTTGGCTGTCTCCGAGTACCCCGGATCATGTTGTCTCGCTTCAAGGCTACAATCTCTTCAGACTTGACTGGGCAAACAAGAAGGGTGGGGGTTGTGCTATCTATATAAAGGAAAACCTCTCTAGTCACCTTAGTAGTTTCACCTCCACAAACACCCAAGTGCAACTTCTCCCTATCAAACTGCTCCTTGGTGCCCAAAATAGAGTGCTCATAGTGGCTGCAGTCTATATCCCTCCTAAAGACCCTCACTCTGGTCTCAAGTCAGTGCTTGAATTTGTAAGCTTGCAACCTCCTGAAATTGAGCTCCTCCTCCTTGGTGACTTCAATATAAACTGGCTCGCCTCAGACACCAGATCCAGCAAAGATGCCATCCTAGCAGCCAACCTGATGCAGATGGTAAATTCCCCAACTAGAAAAAACTACAAGACTGGAACAAGCACTCTCATTGACTGGGTACTCACTAGTCACCCGGACCAGATAAAAAACATTACAGTTCTCCCTGACTCTCTCAGTGACCACTCCCCGGTGTCATGTACCTGGTCAAATACATTTCTCAAACCACCCCCCAAAGTTATCTCAGGTAGAGTGCTGCCACATGAAAATCTCACTAAACTAAAGAGTTGTCTCCTGCAACAGGACTGGGCACCAATTTTCAAAATGGTTGATGTTGATGCTGCTCTAGAATACTTTATCACAACCTTCAATACTGCATGTGACATTTACGCACCATTAAAAAAGCGTAAAATCAAAGCTCTCTCAAATCCTTGGCTCACTGCCAAACTACTGGCCCAGCTCAAAGCTCATGACCATCTCTGGGCCATAGCCAGGGACACAGGCTCCTTGCAGGATATACACAAGTACAAACAGGCATGAAACATATGCACCTCACAAATCAGGCAAATGAAGAGCGCCTATTTAAAAAATGCCCTTGAATCCACCTGGGGCAACGGGAGAGCTTTCTGGGACAACATCCAAAATATAATGGGTAAGCAATCTAAAGCCTCTCCCACCATTATGAATGTTGATGGCTCCAGCACACTTGTCCCAAAGGCTATGGCAGATGCTCTAAATAAAACTTTCACAGACCTCAGCGGGTCCTCCCCCCAGATTTCTTCTTGGACTTGCCTGTGTCTAACTTAATATCCCAAAGCACCTCAAGTGACCAACCTCTATTTTATTTCAAGACAATCAAAGCGCATGAAGCCTACAAATACTTAAAAAAGGCCTGCTCTAAATCCAGAACAAGCAGTGACACTATAGATCTAAAAATCTTGTCTCTCACCTTGGACGAAGTGATCCACCCTCTTACCAAAATTCTCAATCTTTCTCTTTGCCAAAGTCAATTTCCCAATAAAGGGAAGTCTGCTATAGTTACACCAGTGCTCAAAGGGGGTGACAAATTGACACCAGGGAACTATAGACCTATATCAATACTCCCACCCTTCTCCAAATCACTTGAACGCATTGTGGTGGACCAACTCTCAGACTACCTGCATAAGTACAATCTACTCTGTAAGCAACAGCATGGATTTAGGAAAGGGCACAGTACGTCAACGGCCCTACTAGATTTCTCTGGAGAAGTCCACTCTGCTCTGGACAAAGGCCACCAAACCAGAGCGGTCTTCTTTGACCTCACAAAAGCATTCGATACTGTCCACCATGGCCTACTAATCTCACTATTGCCCAGGTTTGGGCTGGCTGAAGGACCTAGTGCTTGGGTAAAAAGTTACCTGACAAAACGCTCACAGGCTGTAAAAATCTCTGATGTACTCTCTGACTCTAAACCTGTCCTCTCAGGTGTACCACAGGGATCAATCCTAGGCCCTCTCCTCTTTAACCTGTTCCTAAACTCTCTCCCTGAATCCTGCCCTGAAAAATTAATCTTATATGCTGATGACACTGTAATTCTCTTCCACAAGAGCCAAACCCCCACGCCAGAGACTTACAACTTTGCCTTCCAGTGTCGAAAAGTGGTTCCTTGATAATAAGCTTGTCCTAAACCACAAAAAAAACAAAAGCCATGCTTTTTACCAATAATGAAAACAGAAATAGAAATATTCCACTCACTATTAAAACTTCCGCTGGAAATACACTTGAACAAAGTGAATACTTTCAAATACCTTGGTATCACTTTTGATCAAGGTCTTACCTTCGCGACCCACATAGACAACACGGCGAAAACAGTGAATCAACGTCTAGGAATACTATTTCGAAACGCCAATTTCTGAACCAAGCTGCACTGAGGATTGCTATACAAAGTTCCTTAATCGCAGTAATAGACTATGGCCTAATTATCTATGGCTCAGCTGCTACCACGGCACTAAGACACATCTCAACCGCTCTAAATAAGGCATGTCGGCTCCTCACGGGGTCACAGAGACTGACCCACATGTGTGAGCTCTACTCTGAAACCGGCTGGTTGCAACTATCCAATCACCTTGTGTATCTCACCTGCATAATGGCTAAAAAATCAATCCTGGGACTGACTCCACTGTTTATCCAAGACCTACTCTGTCTGAATAATGGCACGCATCCCACCAGAAGATCTGAACACCAACCTTTTCTGGTCCCCAGATGCCGGACTGCTCAGGGACAAAGAGCATTTGCGTACAGGGCCCCAACCTGGTACAATGCACTAAGCCTACCTACTCTATCCTCCACATCTCTTGGAGCTTTCAAATCCATGCTCTATGCCCACCTTTCTGCCACCAGCACCTGTGACTGCTTTGATTAAAGACTTTTTCCTCCGCTGACCATCCCTCAACATGGCCTGTCATCTTTGGCTAAAGAACCCATTAATACCACTAACTACTCCTGTCTGCCTCCGCAATCTCCCTTCTACTTTCCCCTCTTTCCTCTCTTCTCTCCCTCTACTGCCTCCTACTTTCCCTACTCTACTCTTCCCTGAATGCCTCTAAGTATCTCTCTCCTTGAAAAGTAGTTTGTTTTGAATTATTACTGCCTTGGAAACTGCTGAACAAATTTCTTATGTAACATTTTTTTTCTGTTAATACATGTAATGTTTTTGTTTGTTTCATGTTCTATGTGACGTGGAACCTTTGTAAAAGAACCCTGGCTCAAAGGTATTAATTCCTAGACCAATTAACTAAACTAAACTAAACTAAACTAATCATTTATTGTTGTTCAATAAGCCCATTTTTTGCAAAATCTCAGGAGTTCTGTACCATAGATGTAGAATTTTGGTTTGTATGAGTGAACTGTGATTATCTTTGAAAGATTTATGGCAGGATAGCCAGCAGTTACTGTATGCCATCATGAATTGGTTATGTTATAATTTAAAAAGGTACTCCATTTATTTTTTGCAATGATAGATTGATCTGGAATTGTATTTCTGATATGATTGTAAATGATACTTTTTAATTTTGAGTTTGTTTTGATCCATTTAGAAATAAAAGTATCATATATAGTTTGATGAGGAATAGTAGGAAGATAAAGGTTCCATGCCGTGCCTAACTGTAAGTATTTCCAGAAATAGTGCTGGGGAAGATTCCATTGTTTGTGCAGGTCTGAAAAGGATTTTAATTTGAGAGTCTGAGGTATAAGTATATGCTCCAAGAAAAAAATGCCAGTTTTTCCAATTACAACAAAAAATTGGGTGATTATCAAGAGTGAAGTTGCGGTTTCCAAAACTGAGGCATATATGAGAGGGGTTGGGTTGGATTTAAGGTGTTTATGAATTATTTTCCAGTAGTATATGGATGATGCTATAGTAGGGTGAAATTTTAAATTGGGAGGTAGAGGGTTATAAATGAAGGAAGTGGTGACATTGCCGGGACATAGAGATATTTCCATATTGACCCACAACTGTGATTTATTGCTGGGTTTATTAAACCATTTGACAGTTTGGGAAGTGCAGAAGGCCCAAAAATATATTTTGAACCAGTGGAGCCCAAAGCCCCCTTTGGACCAATGAGAACGCAGTTTGGTATGACTAAATCTGGGAATTTTGCTTTCCCATAAAAAATTGCCAATTATATCATCAATTCTGATGAAAAAGAAAGTAGGGAGGGTTAAAGAGATATTAGAAAATAGATAAAGTATTTTGGGAGCTATTGACATCTTGATAGTGGAGCTTTTCCCATTAAAAGAGAGATTAAGCAGTTTCCATCTGTTGAGAGTGTTTTTAATATTTCTTAATAATGGGGAAAGACTGGTGTCCCATATCTTGTCTAATTTAGAGGTGATCTGTATTCCAAGGTAAGAGATACCTTGAGGGGCCCAATGAAAACCTAATATTGTATTCATAGAAGGGTTACAAAAATTGTTCAATGGCATTGTTTCTGATTTGTTTAGATTCAGAGCTAGCTCAGAAAGTGAAGTAAAGTTGCTAAGTAACTTAATTAAGGGTGGTCCCAAAATTTCAAGATTTTCAAGTAGAATGAGGAGGTCTTCAGTGTAGGATAGTGAAGTGTAGCAGAAATTACGGATAGAGATACCTTGGATCATGGAGGATTGATGAAGAGCAGCTGATAGGGGTTCCATAGATAGAATAAAAAGAGTAGGGGATAAGGGGCACCCTTGCCTGGTACCTCTTGCCAGATGAAAGGATGAGGACAGCGTAGAGTTAGTAAGAACCTGAGCAGAGGGGAGTGTGTATAGTAATTGAATCCATGTACAAAATGTATTAGTGACACCAAAGTGGGATAGAACATGACACAAATAAGTCCAGTTGAGAGAATTGAATGCCTTTTCAAAGTCGATGGCTATAGCTGTGGCAGGTGATTTAAGAGATTTAGCTTTGCAGATTAAATTAAATAATGAGCGGAGATGATCAGAACCAGTTCTATTTTTGATAAATCCAGCTTGGGAGGTATGGACAAGTTTCAAAATTATTGATTCTAAATGAGTATTTAATATTTTGGCAAAAATATTCCTGTCTGTATTAAGTAATGATATCGGTCTGTAACTGGATGGGAGAGAAGGCTCTTTATCTTTTTTGGTAAGATTGTTATAATGGTTTCTGTCATAGAATAAGGAAGTTTACCTTGTGAACATGCCTCTTGATGTCAGCTAGGGGTTTATAAAAGTCTACAGAAAAAACATCACTCCCAGGAGCTTTACCAGATTTAAGGGAATTTAACGCTGCTTGTATCTCTTTTAGGGAAAAGGGATTCATCCAGCAAAGCCATATCTTGTTGGGAGAGGTGTGGTAACTGTAAATTTTCCAGAAATTGTTGTATATATTCAGGTTGTGGGGGAGTGGAGTGAGAGTATAATTTTTGGTAGAAGGATTGCATAATGTGGTTAAATGGAGGGATTATCTGTATGGATTTTGCCTGAAGGATCTTTCAAACCGGCAATATGTCTCTCCATCTGTTGATTCTTGAGTTGATAAGCAAGCAGCTTCCCACATTTATCCACTTGTTCCCAATAAAGGTGTTTAAGTCTAAGGAGGGCAACAACTCAGCTAATTTGACAAATATCTTTCTACTCTTGGTATGAAACAAAAATACTAGCATCCTTTACAGAAAATTATTCCTGGGAGTCCCCCCCCCCCCAGACATAGCCTTCCAGCATGCAAGCAATCAGTCAATGTTAAACATTTGTATCAAAATAAAAAGTAAAACATTTAAATAACATTTTGATAAAAGGCTCATCTATCCATTGCCCAAATTGTAATTGGAAATGCTTATTGCCACCAGTATACAACTAAAATTTGTCTGTAAATGTTGTACTTTGTTTTCTGTTTATCAGACAGTATCCAAAATGAGAACAAGTGCAAAAGAATCAGGGTTATTGAGAGCAATACTGACAGTGACTAACCATGGTAAGAAAGATAAAAAAGTATATATTTTATCCCGCACTCCCCCAAACAACCTCAAATCCAGAGATATTTATACTGTTCACTTACCTGATAGGAGATGTATTACCACCCCCACCCATTAATATTACTCCACAAAATAAAAAAATCCATATTTAACAGTTAATTAATATATTCCAGTTAATAAACTCCAGCTTGGGACTGTGTTCTTAATTAACTCATGAATATAACATTTCAGTTACCTGAAAGAACATTTGCATTAACTACTGTAAAATGTACAAAATTCCTGTGAGTACAGCTGTAATGCACAGATCAAATCAAGGGATGTTTTACATCTTATTTAGTTATTAAAAGCAAATCCATTATTTGTTGGAAAAAAAACTGCTAGCCTTTGAAGACAACTACAACTTATATGGAAACACACAACTAAAATATCTGTCTTTTCTTCATAACATTGCAGGTCTTGTCTCCAGTCTGAAATCAGTGTGATACATCCAGAAACCTTAAAAACATGAAGCCTGAAAATTCATCATACTGAGGAGGACTGTAAGAAAAGACAAGCCTGATTTGTGAACACCTATACAAAAACAACAAACTGATTTAAGAAAGACTATTGCAAGCTGAAGTTCTTGAAAATGCTGGATTATCTGTGGGAGAAGTAAGTAATAATAATACCTGACAGGGTGGGCGTTATTGGGATATAACGGACCACCCAGGGGCATAATGAAGCCTGACACCACAGGCAGAGGGCCTTATAGCCCCTAGAAGATCTGTTATATCCCATAATGCCCATCCTGGAGGGTAATATTACACTTAGAAAGTGGGCAACTATATTTTGTATATTTGGGGAAAACATTTTTTTTTAAATGTTTAAAATCTGAGCTGTTTTATTTATTTCTGTAATAAAATAACTTCTCCACCTGCATGTTACTGCTGCTTTTTGTTTTTAAATTAGGGATTTGTGTTCTAGTACAGCCCCAGTACTTTTAACTTTTGCTTGATGGTTGTCGTGGTCCCCCCATATGGCTTCGACAGTGGAGTGAGCAACCACAAGAAAATGAAAGTATTTATTTTTAAATAGGTACAGTATATTTATTCTTCCCTGCTTTTGATGAGGATTATGAGCAGTTTTACTTAACAAGGGGGAGAATTTTAGTTTTGAAGGTTTTATCAGAATCAAGTCGAGGAGCGGCACCGGCAGCTTTGTAGTATGCACAACCCAGATACACAGATGCGCTGCCAGTCGCTCATCCTAGAACATCAGCCTGCATTTGTAGGAACAGGGGACGTGAGTATCTGTTTCACAGCATGGGACTTTAGTGAGGCTGAAACTGTATTTTTTTTAGTAAGAACATTTTCTTGGTTTGATACATTAACTGTAGCTCTGGCGGCTTGCAGGATGAAAGAAATGCACTGGTGTTTGCGAGAGCGTGGGTCGCAAGTAACTCACTAAGTGAGCGTGAAAAATGGTGACTGGCGACTTTTACATTTTGGCTGCCCAAGGATAATATCAGAGATGGGGCATTCCAAAGTGGCACTTGTTTTGAAGCGGGCCATTGTTAAGAAATAACGGCCCGGGTGGCAGGCTGTTTCAGCCAATCGGGGTGCCAGTTTCAGTTTACCCATTATCTAAATAAACTATAAAACAGTACAAAGAACTCTATTTGACAGTATCTTCTACCCTGCTCATACGTTGAATTACCTACTGGGAGAAAGGACAATGCACTAAACAGAAAAAAACAGAAAAAAAGCAATTCCTTTTTGCTCCAGATACAAGAAAGTCAATTAATTGCCTATAAACCTTAACAAACAGTTGCAGTTTTTCTTCTACTTAGCAATAAAATTTTGTTTGCAGTCTTGATATGCATGTAATGTTTCAAGCATGTTCTGCCTCCTTTTGAAGTAACGGTGCCTGTGCATGTCTTGAGCATTTACTCACCAGTGTCGATTAGATGATTACATGATTACATGATTTCCATGTTAGACTGACTCAGCAATTGTATTCATAATCCACATTTTTTGGACTCCACCATCATAACTTGTCTAATAAAAAAAATTCACTCAGGTCACCTAGTAATCCCTAAGTAAAGATCTTACAAACCAGCGATCCCAACAAATTAAAAAAAATAAATTAATTAAATTAAAAAAAACATAGAAAACCAAGCTAGGATTTCTACCTCATGTAAGGTAGCCTCTGAAACCTTTGCCACTGGTCAATGAGACCGTCTAGTAATCCACATGCAAGGTAGTCAAAATTAGCTAAAAAGTAACAAAAAATACAATAACTTCACCTCTCTTCAGAGGCCACCTAATAATTTCAGTGAATAAATGGCAACAGGAAGAATCCATCCCTGTATCAGGCACCTCTGAGTAGCAGATGCCATGTGATATGTACAGGTCTACATCTATAAACAGTGCCTGGCTCTGAGTGCCACTCCTGCAAGACAGCTCCAGAAAGCTGAATCTCTTCCTGGACTGCATCCAGTTCAAACAATACCATAACATCTAGAAGCTCTGTGCAGATCCTTCTCCCCTGATGTCTGAGTGTTGACTGAGGTTGCACATGTGCATTAGGGGCTGTTTGCATACCACACCCACTAACTAAACAGTAGCCTATCAGAAAGGAGAGTCTCCACAAACAAGTGACAAACTGCATCAAAGTTAATAGACAGACTCCTCAGATGGAGCTTTAAAACAAAAAGCAGTTTCACTGTTTAAAAACATACACACAGGCTGATTCCTTATACTGCATGAAAATAGGACCCCACACCAGCTGTACTAATTCAATATGACAAGGGTGTTCGTGAGATAGTAGAAATATCTCCACTTGCTGTCATTTACCTTTTCCTTTATCACTTGTGGCTTCATCACCCATAGGCTATGAAGAGTTCAGTGAGAGCTCAAGGAGATATTTCTACTATTTTGCTATCACCTATACCATATCCCATATATATGCCAAGGGCTGACTCAATAAAATGCAGAGCCATGAGTGAGTTACTGTATGAAAGTCCTGCCAATTCACAAGTGACGATAAATTGCCTAATAATTAACGGTTTCCCTTTTTTCCCATAGGGAAACCGTGGCATAATTTGCTGTAATGAAGGAGTGTTCATTACGGCAAACACGCGAACAGTTTCCCCTCACTGTGCGCATGCGCCTGCCGCACCTCCTCACTTCACCGTCTCTGATCATGGAACCACTAACAGAACAGCAAACCACCTCCTAGACTAAGTGGTAAGTAGGGGAAAAAAACATGAAAATTGGCCAAAACATTTTAAATTAACCCTCAGGGCTGTGCACAAGATAAAAAAAAATTAAATTAGTAATCAAACTCCAAACTGTGGCCATGCACTTCAACCTAACAGGACCACGGTTGCACAGCAACATTTTATTTTATACAATTGCTGAGACAAAAAAAGGAAAACCCGGCAATTATATAAAATAAAATATGGGTTGAGTAGATAATGAAGTTTACATACTCATGGTTAGATGCTAGTCATAAACCCTCGAGTGTCGCTCTCGGGGTTTATGTAACATCTAACCCCTCGGGTGTGTGTAAACTTCTCGTTACACACCCTGACCCATACTTTATTCTGTTTTTTATAGTCAGATATTGTATATTTGATATATACAGCAATAGTTTAGAACTTGCAACATTTAAATTTGCAGTTTGTCTGGAGATGTTGCTGTTTTTATTTGATTTTAACAGCTGGATTCAGTGCTGCACCAGGCATTGTGATGTCATCAGCACTGTGCACACTGCTCTCTGATTGGCTCAATATTCCAATGTGATGACAGTAACCTTAAAAATATCCATTGTGACAGCACTAAGAACAATATTGTTTGATATGTTGCTGTTATTGATGTCATTAGCTAAGATATATATTTTTATTTTGTCATTTTTACCCCAGTCCTGTTGTATATGTAAGGAATAACACCCTTCTAGGTGTTTGGTGTACTTTGATATACAGACACCACAGATACATTGAAAGGAATGAAGCATATGCCTAGTGCTTTCAACCACCCAAGAAGTCCATATATCAGTGCATAATTAGAAACCTCAAAGGGTGTTATTCCATTTATAAAATAGATCCTAAATTGATTTTTGAAGCTTTAACAGTCATTTACTTCAACAGTCAGCTTACCGTTACAGTTTTTTTGCATTGTATATTTTCCCCTGTTTGCAGCTATTCCTGCTGGATTATGTTTAACTTCTGTCAGCAGCTTTCCTCCATGGGACCCTCATGAAATTGAGATAATGCATCTCAGGTTATCCTGGTTGTAGTACTGTCAAATATTTAGATAAATACATAAGAAAAATGCATTTTGTTCTGAACTGCCTGGGTGGGCTCTGATAATTGAAAAGTCAGGTGATGCTCTCAGTCAATCAGTTTTCTAAGATGTCATCATCTAATTTAGAATATACAGATATACACCATATATAAACAAAATACTTCCACAATAGTGCCAGTATAGTTAGAGTTGACCATGAGTTTCCATCCTAACTCCGTATCTTAATAGCTTTGGCAGCATTCAATGAAACTTCCCCAAATTTGGCAGCATTGTCTAGGAGGCAAGGGCTCAATATGTGAAATGTTTTGTGATGGCAGCTTTTGCAATTTCTAAGATCTGCGCATCTCATTTTACATTAACGTCTAATTTTTTCCTATACTTAATAAATGTTTTCTTTGCTCTCACCTACAACCTATAAAGTAAGGATTTTTTTTTCTGAAACTTTCAGAGAATATGCAGCCTGTGCCAAGATAGTGCCTTTAGTGCCTTTTGAAAGTTTTGTGAAGGAATACTAAATGGCTCCAGAGTTACAAGGATTTAATTTTTTTCTTTCTTTTCTGAGCACACTCAGTAGGGTTTTTGGATAACCCTCTGAAATGATCCAAAAAGACTGAGGTTGCAAGAGCTTTTTGATTTCTCATCACTTGCTTCCCACAACCAGAAAAATTATTTTTTAGTTGGTGGTGGCTGCCATCCTGTTTTTCTTTTTCTCTGAACAAAAAACATGGACAATAAATATCAATTACATATTTAAAAAACTAACATTTGAACCTAGATAAAAGGGACCCATTTAGCTAGATTCTGATTGAAACTTTTTTTGAAAACATACAGCCATAAATATCTTTCCTGGGCACCCCAAAATCTAGCATACTGAGCTTAAAAAGAGGAGTCATTTACTTTCGTTCTCTATATGAGTGCAGTGGGACTTTCCAGACATCTGCAGCTACAGGTGGAGGTGTGCTGCCAGCTATAGTGCCAGCAGGGAGTCAGTTATTGCTCTCTCTCTCTCTCTCTCTCTCTCTCTCTCTCTCATTTCTATATTATCTTATCTATCTATCTATCTATCTATCTATCTATCTATCTAGCTCTCTAGCTAGCTAGATTCTTTGTCAGCCCTCTCTCATCCTTCCCTGATATTTACGTATTATGCAGTAACAAAAGAAGACCATGTGTGCCCACCCTGGTGCCACTTACTCACCCCTTCCCCTCCAGGTCACCTGCCCCCATTCATAGGTAGTGACACCAGTGTGCCCACCCCTGGTGCTGCTGTAGACTAAAAGCCAGCACTGGAGTGCCCAAACCCCAGTGTTAGATTCAGTAGAATATTAAAGCTGGAAAAAAGAAAATAGTCCATTGTTGTCTTTGTTTATCTTTTTTTTTAATTAACTGGTTAAAAAGAAAAAGTTCCCTTGCCAACCTGACCCCCCCCACACTCCCACACACTCCACACTGACCTCCACTCAGCACCCCTCCCACACACATACCCTCAGTCAACTGAACATGTCCCATGATGTAGATCCACTCTTCAAGTGAAGACACATTTTGCTACTGGACCTGGCGAATGTCATATGAGAAAATAAAATAAGTCAGTTTAATGTATTTCAATGGGTTTTGAACTTTTAATCATAATTCTGTCATTTTTTAATATCTTTTAAACCACATTTTCAATATGACCTATTTTAGACCCCACCTCTTGAACAAGGTAGATTATTTTTTTTTCAAATTTATTCAGAAAGGTGGTCTTTTGATCAGTATAAAAAGAAATCACCTTTCGGGAGGGATTTGGAAATTTTCATCTACAGTGTCCATGAGGTTTCATAGATTTCTTAATGAGCAAAGTTAGATAATTTGTCCTTAAACTGCTCAACATCAACTTAAAAATGACATCCCTTAACTGTATCCTTACTGCAGAAAATATCAAGATTTGTTTTTAATTCATCCATTGTCCTACTGCTCATGATTTCCAATATGGGCTATTCCATGCCGACACCACCCATTCAGAAAACTACATTGTTCTTTTCTTGCAGCAACTCAAATTGACCTTGAGCTGGACTAATTGTGATCTAGTGCTGTACCATATTTCCCTAGTTTCTAGGCTGATGCTATCCCATAAGTCTGGGTTATTAAAGGCATGAAAAACTAACTAGAGATCCTCTCTTAGCCTATGGTACTCTAGCGTATGCAAGTCTAGGTTATATAATCTGTCCTCATACTCGGTACTGCAGACAAATTATCATTTTAGTTCCTTTGCATTGTACTCACTCTAGTAATTTAATCTCAGTTCTTGTAGAGCAAGCCCTGAACTGAGCACAGTAGTCCAAATGTGCCCTAACCAGTGAACAATACAGTGGCATGATCACCTGAGGTGGGGTCATAAGAGGCCTATGCTAAAAATGTGGTATAAAAACATGATAAAATCACCAAATTATGACTGAGTTTTTAAATATTTCAACATTCACAAGGTAGGTGACATTTTTCAAATGCTTCCTGAAAGGTGATTTCATGGTTGCTGTATGAAATCACCTTTCTGGCAGAATTTAAAAAAAAAAATAATCTACTGGTTTCCTGAAGTGGGGGTCATAAGAAGGCTATATTGAAAGTCTGGTGTTAAAATATGGTAAAATTTCCAAGTTATCAATGAACATTGAAAAAGTTCAACATTCACTCAAATCTTCCCTAATTTTCAATTTTCCCCTCAAACTTTCATCATGGCTTTTTGGGACCTAACCTCATGAAAAAGGCAGGTGAACTTTTCAAATCCATCCTGAAAACTGATTTTGTAGTCTCTCCACAAAATCACATTTTGGGTGAGATTCGAACATTTTCACCTACTGGGTTTTTCAGGTGGGGTCATAAGAAGATTATGTTGAAACTTTGGTGTAAAAATATGGGAAAATGACAAAGTTATGAGTGAACATTGAAATATTTCAATGTTCACTGGTAACTTTGCACATTTTCAATATTTTCACTCCAAACTTTCAGCATAGCCATTTTTCATACCACCTCATAAACAAAACAGGTGTTGTTTTTTAAATCCAGGATGAGACATGTTTTCACACATATGGTGTAAAATGACATTTTGGCCAATATTCTATATATGCCACATGTAATAGTATAAGTGGGGGTCATGAAACAACTGTCATGAAAATTTGGGATCAAAATAAAAAATATATATGTAATAATTATAAAGAAACATTGTGAGTTGTACTGGCCTTTACCCTAAAAGGTAGTATTTTGTTATCCTGTGACAGTGAGCTAAGCTCAGGGATGAGCTCAGTGACCCAGCTGGATGAGCTGAGGCTGGGGGGATGGTGCTGTCATGCAACACCAGCCCCAGCCTGGGATGTGTAGGTGCAGAGTTGCCTCATTGCCCAAGTAACATTTAATGAATAAAACTCTTCCCGTGGCATAGGCCCCTGCACATTTGCACCTGTGGATTCCAGAGGGTCCTGTGTTTTGGCTGAGAAATGGATTCTTGTCCTTGTGCATCTCTGCCTCTGGCCACATGGAAGCACAGTCTACCAGACAGCCCCATGAGTTCTTGACATCCATTACTGCATTGAAGTGCAGGGCCTGAAGGTCTCTGTACTTCCATAAGCAGACAAAGTCTTCCCTTGGTGAAGGGCCCAGAGGGCCCTGCAAATTCCACTATCTCAAAAAGAAAGTAAATTCTTTGCAAAAAACTGTGTTATTGCACCCGTTAAGGTTCAGCTTAATGCCATAAAAGTAGAGCAATGTGGTGTTAAGGCTTCCAACCCTAACTCCCAATCTAGCCCCCAAAGCAGCAAAAGGAAAAGACATTAGTATTTTGTGCCTCCAGCATCTTCGCGAATCAGTGGTGGGTTCTTACTTGGGGCTGTCAACTCTAGTGTCCACCCCTTCCCCTGAGCAAACAAGGTCAGACATTATCTGATTTCTTCAAGAAGGACCCCGGTGAAAAAAGCTACAACAGATTCTGTTGGCAACATGTGGTGAGACATACTTTTCTACCTTTGAAGAGTGTATCACTATGAGGCACTGGCTTGGAATTGTACCTTGTGCTTCAGACAGGAAGTTATGGGTTGGGGAGAGGAGCATTAGGGTTGATAACTCCAAGGAAGACCTCACCACATTTTATTACTTTTGGGGTGTTAAGCTGCAATTACAAAACAATTAACCAATTAACCAAATAAAAGCAAACACAACCACTAACAAATCAGATCACACACTGACCAGAAACATAAGGACTGAACATCAAGTAAAATTCATTAAAGAACAAAAACATCCCATAAAGAAGACAAACAGGTAATAAAAACTTACCTGACTTCTGGTTCCGCCTTCCTCCTTATGTGCTCCTAGACTCATGGAGCTCCATCCCCCGGACAATTTAAACAATAACTTTCCTAATTTCTGGTGTCCACCGGCGCCCCTCCCGGGAGGCAAATCAACAGAACAAAGCAAGCTATTCCTAAAAATGCAGACAAAAGGCCGCTCGAAGGAAAATGTATTTGAATATTTAAAACCATCTCTGGCACCAGACTTGAGAGGTATTAAGCAGCAGAGAAAGAATAAGCCCTCAGATCCACCTGACTCACCAGTTTCTTACTCCGAGGAAGAAAATGAGGAGGATTTCACCATCACTTCTCGGAAATTGTGCCATGAGCTCCAGAAAATTAATGGGACTATGTTGAAAATGGAGAAAGCAGTTTAAGAGACCAAAACGGAAATAGCTGTGGTGGCCCAACAAATGGGGAAACTTGAGGTAGGCCTGTCTGACACAAATAATGAGGTCCAAGAACATGAGGAGGCACTTCGCTACCTCCTAAAGAGAGTCAGAGAATGGATGGAGAAGTTAGATGACTTAGAGCTAAGATCTTGCAGGGACAACATACGTATTTACAGAGTCCCCGAGGATATGGAAAAAGGGTAGTGGATAGAGGCCTTTCTCAAAAGCTTTTTAGCAGAGCTTCTGGACTTACCTAAAGATCAGCCCCTGAATATTGTTCGCACCCACAGAGCTCTACCGAAAAAACCAGTGGGACCGAAGGCCGCTCCTCGATCCATCGTCCTGAAATTTCTGAACTACCGCACCAAGATGTCGGTGCTACAGGCGGCCTAGGCCAAAAAGTCCATCCTCTTCTGTGACACACGCCTGTTTTTCGATCATGACTACATGCCCTATACACAGCAAAAAAGAAGGGCCTTACTGGAAATCAAAAAATGGCTGGCTGCCACGACTATCAAAATGCACTTAATTACTCCTGCACAGTTAAAAATCTTCCTGCCCAAGTACCCAGCCTTTTTCAGATCGCTGGCTGAAGCCCGTCCTACCTTGGTGGAATTAGGGGTTTCAGGTGATCTTCTCTGCAAACCAGACACTGCTTCGCCCAAGACTAGATGGAGGGATAGAGAGCCATGGAAGCGGAGGAGAAACGCAAGGCAAAAGGGAAGTGAAAGCAACTCGCAGAGGCTGAAGGAGAAAGAATCGGACAAGAATGTTGAAGCGGCCACATGTATGAGAGAATGTGGTAGTGCTGACGGAACCTGAACAGACTCTGACATATCCTTTCTTATTTGACTGATTTGCTCCCTTCTTTATTCAGGAAGGGCAGACTTGCTGTCTTGATAAACATGGGGGAATGTTTATTAGGGGGGATTAAAGGGGTGTCAGATAATCACATTGCCAGGAAAAAAGTAGCAAAACCAGAAAGGGGATAATACGGGAGGGGGAAGTGAAATCTGGATGATAGCTGAAGGATGGTCGATGAGCTGGTGCCCTGGGCAGCTGGGAGCTCGGGTTTGGGCCCTTAAAATGGAGGATCTCATCTTGAGTCTCCCGACGACCTGATTCATTGCGCCCATAGAAATATGGTGGCCTTCAGTTGCAGAGGCTCAAGTTATGGGTGGTATATCCAGCTCTCTTGCTGCATCAATTCCCAGACCCTGGAGATGAAGCAATGAATTTTCACAGAAACTAGGTACAACCTGCACTCTAATAGGGTGAAGGATGCCATACAAGCTTATTGCTCCCATATCAGCTCAGATGTTTCTATTCCTCCCTTGCTGTCTGATGGCATCGGATAGCTGCTTCTGGTTTTCCCCAATGCATACAGTTATGGGGGGGGGGTGTAATAATGAAGATGCTGACTCCACTGGGGACTGGAGATTATAAAATTAAAAGGGGTTGGGCGAGGTATCAATAGGAGGAGGGTGAGTAACTACTGGGGCTGGCAGGGTTTTAAAAGCCAGTTACCCCCAAAGCGCATAATGTGTGCATGGCTCACATTGGTAGGACCACACCCAGCTGGCTTAATACCACTGACAAAGTGGGCAGGGTGCTCAGAACAAGTTGGAAGCTTTGTACATAAGTTAAAAGAGGTTGGTTTCATGTTCAGTTATTGTTGTTTATGGCAAATTGGGGAGAATTGATGGCAGGCATGCAGAGGAGAAAGATGAAAATGGGGTAAAAATGGTTGAAGGAGCAATTGTGACCTATAAGGTTCGGGGAATGGGCGTCCAATCAAGAGGAAATGAGTTATCAATGAGCTGAAGCAGAAAGGGGCGGAAGTTGCTCTCTTGCAAGAGACACACTTAGATCCCAAGGAGAGTACGAAGCTGAGGAGGGCCTGGGTGAGTCAGGTCTTTTCTGCTTCATATCTGGCACACCCCCACAGAAGGGGGATAGCTATTTTAATACACAAACAATGTCCCTTCAGTGTGGAAAGCTTTGAGGCCGATGAAGAAGGTAGATTTCTTATAGTTAAGGGTAGTTATAGAGATCATCCCTGCACAATATTAAATGTGTATGCCCCCAACCCAGATACAGAGAATCAGGCTTTTTAACAGAAATTGCTTCTCAGAGTGATACCTCCCTCAGGTGAGCTATTAATCGAAGGGGGGGGAGATTTTAACTTAGTGTTGAACCTGACTTTAGACTGACCTGGTAGCAATCAGGGACTGCCCTCAGGAGCGGCAAGAACCCTAGCTAGACTCATGAGAGACATGGGTCTCCTAGATATTTGGCGTCATTTACATCCAAGGGTGAGGGATTACTCCTGTTGGTCTCTTCCCCATGGTGCCTACTCCAGGATCGATTTGATACTTGTTTCTAAGGAATGGGCACATAAAGTAGAGGAAGCCTCTATCCAGCCCTGAGCACTCTCAGATCATGGTATGCTCTGGCTAAGGATCTGCATGACCTCTGAAGTGAAGAATTCCACTTGGAGATTATACGTCTCATTATTGAATAAAATTGAATTCAGGGAGATGGTGCAGTAGGGGGTAGAAGAGTATTCGCACCACAACCCGAGGCAGGAAACTACAGCAGGTATTTGGTGGGATGGCCTGAAGGCCTACCTGATGGGTAAAATCATACAATATGCCTCTCAATTAAAGAGGAGACATGTAGAGGAGATAGCTGACTTGGAAGCCAAATTATGGGACCTGGAAGTAGAACACAAAATAGCTTTAAACCCAGAGGCCAAACAAGAATTAGATAGCACTAGACAAAAGTTAAACAGAATACTAGATGAAAAAAATAGAGGGGCAGCTTAGATATTCCCGCCAGAGGTTTTACGAGTCAGGCGACAGAGCAGGTAAACTGTTGGCCTAGCAAATCTGAAAAGAAGCCACCTCCAAGAATATTCTCAAGGTAAAAAACACAGAGGGGGGCTGGGTCTCCAATCCTGAGGGTATAGCCAACCAATTTAAAAAAATTATACAGCCTCCTATACTCCCAGGAATTGATAGACAATTTTGGTAGCTGCCTGGACGGTTTCTTTGAGGGATCTCAATTACGGAGGCTGACACGGGAGGAGAGGGATTTCCTGGACTCCCCTCTGGGAGATGGGGAGATCCTAGAAAGCCTTCAGGCCCTGAGGGCCAGCAAGGCTCCTGGTCCTGACGGCTTGCCAGCTGAGATACATAAAACGTTTAAGGAACTACTGAGTCCCCTGTTGAGTGAGGTGTGTAGAGAGGTGCAACAGAATGGCATAACTCCACCGAGCAGGCAGTATGCGCAGATCACAGTAATGTACAAGGAGGATAAAGATCCGGGGGAATGCTGGTCATACAGACCTATTTCCTTGCTAAATGTAGATCAAAAGGTCTATGCCTCAATCCTAGCCAATCAGTTGCAAAAAGTGGTGCGGAGTCTGATACATCCGGACCAAACAGGGTTCATCAATGGGAGACTCCTGCATGATAATATCCGGCACCTTCTGAACCTAATTACCCATCAACAATCCATTAACGATTGTACCCTGGCCATTTTTATGGATGTGGAAAAGGCCTTCGACAGGGTCAACTGGGTTTTTTTACACTGTACCTTGTTGGAAATGGGATTTGGTGCAAAATTCAGAGGGAGTGTGAGGGCCCTGTATGCTGCACCACAAGCCATGGTTCTGGTCAATGGGTTCACGACTGATAGGTTTTCCTCACGACGGGGACAAGGCAGGGATGTCCCCTGTCACCACTGTTATTTGCCCTGCGCATAGAACCTTTGGCAGTAAGAATTCAATCAGCACAAGATATTAGGGGTATTAAAGTAGGGGCTCGAGAGCATAAGAGCTCTCTCTATGCCGATGACTCCCTTTTTTACATCACCTCCCCGGAAACGTCTTTACCTGCACTAAAGAGGGAACTAGAAACTTATGGGAAGGTTTCGGGATATAAAATTAATTATGATAAATCCAAGGCCCTGCAATTTGGGGGACAGGTTCCCAGGAGGGTGATGGAGGATTTCCCCTATAGGTGGGCCAGAGCTAATGTTGTGAGATACTTGGGGATCAGGATCTCGCCCTGGCTGTCTGACCTGTTTGAATTGAATTATGAGAGGCTTTGGAAGGAGATCTCAGCAGACATCATAAGATAGAGGCTGCTCCCGCTTTCCTTGGGGGTTAGAGTGGAAATAATAAAAATGAACATATTACCCAGGTTCATGTTCTTATTCCAAGCACTCCCAATTGGGATCCTGAGGAGATATTGGAAACTGGCTTGGGGAGCTTTTCTAGTTTCGTTTGGCAGGGTGGTCAACGAAGAATCTGAATGGAACTTCTCTCCCAACCCAGAGAGAAGGGGGGCCTGGCCTACCCGGTTCTTAAATTGTACTATCTGGCAGCCCAGTTAGCCCTGGTGATTTCATGGTTAAAACAGGAGGGGCAAGAAGGATGGCAAGGTATAGAAAAATGTCACTTCAAACAGTTATCTGTGACCTCCCTGCCTCACACACCGATTACCAAAGCCATCTGGCAGACAGTTAAAAGCCCTTGGACTAGACACACCCTCAGTGTCTTTATTAGAGCCACACAAATTTCTGAAACACCTGAAGGCATAGGCCCATTAACCTCTATTCTAGGAGATTTGAACTTACTCCCAGCACAGACAGACCTGGGTTTCAGAGTATGGAACAACAAGGCCCTGGTCAGGTTCCTTAATTTATTCCAGGGAGATGCTATGATGTCCTTCATAGAAACATAGAAGTTGACAGCAGATAAGGACCGCAAGGCCCATCCAGTCTGCCCATTTCTTTTTCTACCTTATAAATGTGCCATCGGCCTTTGCTCTGTCAGTGACCTATCTATTTATAGTCATTTGTATTGCTCCCTTATGCCTATCCCATGCCTGTTTGAAGCCCTGCACTGTATTCATAGCCACCACTTCTTGTGGTAAGCCATTCCATGCATCCACCACCCTTTCTGTGAAAAAGAATCTCCTCACATTCCCCCTTAATCGGCCTCCTCTAATCTCATGCTGTGTCCTCTTGTCCTGCTATTTTTCTTATATTTAAACATGATAGACTCTTTCACCTTGTTTATGCCCTTAAGGTGTTTAAATGTCTCGATCATATCACCTCTCTCCTCCTTTGCTCAAGGGTATACATATTGAGCTCCGTTAATCTGTCCTCATATGTCTTCTGATGCAGTCCCTGCACCATTTTGGTTGCCCTTCTCTGGACTGCCTCAATTTGGTTAATGTCCTTGTGAAGGTGTGGCCTCCAATACTGCACGCAGTACTCCAGATGGGGCCTAACTAATGTCTTGTACAGAGGATTATTACCTCCTCTTACGACTTGTGATACCTCTACTAATACACCCTAACACCCCCAGCCTTACCTACTGCTTTAGAGGTTTGCTTGATGATTTTAGGTCATCAGTGATGATGATGCCCAAGTCTCTTTCTTCCTTTGTGACTGCTAGCAACCCCTCCCAGCCTATAAGTGGCTTCAGGGTTTCTCTTTCCTATGTGCATGATTTTGCACTTCTTGCATTAAATCCCAGTTGCCACTCTTCTGACCATTTTGCTAGTTTATCCAGATCTCTTCTCATTCTGCCCACCCCATCTGGATCATCTACTCTGTTGCAGATCTTGGTGTCATCTGCAAACAGACAAGCCTTACCCTCTAGTCCATCTGCGAGGTCACTAATGAAGATGTTGAATAGGACTGGCCCCAGGACTGATCCCTGAGGTACCCCACTTGTGACTTGCATCTCTTCTGACTGTATACCATTTACCACCACTCTGTTTTCTGCCAGTCAACCAGTTTGCCACCCAGTTGACCAACTTCTGACCCACCCCGAGCCTACCTAGCTTATTTATCAATCTTCTTGTGGAACAGTGTCAAAAGCTTTGCTGAAGTCAAGGTAGGCGACATCAACTGCTCCCCTTGTTCCACCACTCTGGTTACCCAATCAAAGAAATCTATGAGATTAGTTTGACAGGACCTTCCTTTGTAAACCCATGCTGTCTTGGATCCTGTGCCCCTATGGATTCCAGGTGTTGCACTATCCTTTCCTTAAGGAGTGCCTCCATAATCTTGCCCACTACTGAAGTTAAGACTGACTGGTCTGTAGTTCCCGCCTCCTCCCTGCTACCACTCTTGTGGAGGCGGGATCACATAAACCCTTCTCCAGTCTTCTGGGACCTCTCCTGTGCTCAGAGACTCACTAAACAATTCTGCTAATGGCTCTGCTAGTTCCTCCTTTAGCTCCTTAAGTACCCTGGGATGTATGCCATCAGGTCCCATTGCCTTATCCACCCTGAGCTTAGCAAGCTCTTGTAGGACCCTTTCTTTGTGAAGGGAGTACTCACCTCCTCCCCTGTGTCCATGATGCTGAGCTGTGGGCCCTGCCCTACCTTCTCTTCAGTAAATACTGAGCAAAGTATCTATTTAGGATAGATGCCTTTACAGGTCCTCCTCCTCACATGCTCCTTTTCTCCATTAAGCTTAGCAATATCCTCTGGACTTTCTCCTTTCACTAATGTATCTATAGAAAGTCTTGTCACCTTCTTTACTGTTCGTCTAGTGTTTCCTCAGTTTGGGACTTTGCCTGCCTTACTGCCTTCCTGCTTCCCTTAGGGCAGTTTGGTATGCCTCCCTATCTTCATCCCGCTGTGTCTCTTTATATTTCCTGAAGGCCAGCCTTTGGCTCTGACCTTTTCTGCTACTGTATTTGAGAACCAAAGTGGTTTCTTCTTCTTTGCACTTCCTTTTCTGTCTAACACAATGGGATGTTGCTTCAAGTATTGTATCCTTAATGCTTGCCCACTTTGCCTGTACCTCCTCACCTGTGTTTCTTTTTGCCAGGGCTAGCTTAACTCTGTTGGCCATCTTATCAAAGTCAGCTCCTCTGAAGTCCCATATTTTGTCTTGGAATGGGATGATTTAGATGTAGTAGCCAAATTGAACCATACCATGTGATGGTCACTGGCCCTAGGTGACCTTCTACCTGGAGATCTGTGATCCCTTCTTTGTTAGTCAGTACTAGATCTAGGATAGCCCTGTCTCTTGTGGGTTGCTGTACCAGTTGTTTGAGGCCCTCCCCCTGCAGGGAATCCACTATGAGTCTAGTTCTGGCAGATGTTCCTGCTGGTATTGACCAATCTGTATCTGGCATGTTGAAGTCTCCGGACAGATACAGCAAAAATATCATCTTAATAAATCTAATTTCCATAGATATCTGCAAGTAAAACATTACTTGAATACTAACAGTTAAATTCTGAATATTACAAGGGACCTGACAGGGCTAGAGGAATTTATGTACCGGTCCGCTACGTTAGATGGTCAGCGGAGGACAATATCTTCAGGGTATAGGGCTCTACAAGGGGGAAAGAAATGAATATTTCTGGTGCCTGAGAGACAGATGGGAGAGGGAAGTAGGGCACCAGATCCCTGATCACCATTGGCAAGAGGCCTGGACAAAAGGATGGCGTACCACCACATCCCTGACATGGAGGGAGTTTCGCTAGAAGTGTCTCTCTAGGTTTTTTCACACACCTTCGGTTACGAGGAATTTCCAGAGTGGGAACTCAGATCTATGTTGGAGAGGATGTGGCCAAGTGGGCATACATGCTCACATTTTCTGGCAATGCCCAGAGGTGGGAGGGTTTGGGCGGGGGATAGCTCAGACCCTCAGCCGGTTATGGGGATGGGTTGTTCCCTGCTCCTTTGACTCCCTCTTTTTGGGGCTGGATCTTGGGGTTATTAGGGGGGAGGGACAGAGATCTCTATTCTGACTGGCTGCGCTCAAGGAGATCACGTCCAGATGGTTTACTGCTGTCCCACTGAATCTTGGCTCCTGGCACTGTAGGGTAGAGGAGCTCAAACGAATGGAGGGCCTAACAGCCAAGCTAAGATTGACAGAAGAGAAACATAAGGAGCGATGGAGACCTTGGGAGAAAGGATTAATAAGGGAGAACTCAGAGTCACCAGCCCCCTATTGACCTTGGCTTCCACCTCTGGTTCAGGGTGGGTCTTGATATATTGATGAGAGGGTAGACTGCGAGAACTGAGCAGGGTGTACCAATCAGATTTCAGGCAGGTCATAGGCAAGAACTTGGGTATTGGTAAAAATGAGGTAAGTAAGACTCGGACTGGTCCAGTCCCCTTCCCCTCCCCAGATTTTCATATGCGTTAGCGTTTACATTTGTCAATCAAGTCTCCCCATATAGTTATAGTTATAGGACTTAGGTTGAGTCCTCAATTGATAGGAGCTCAATCCCTTAAGTCTAGAACATAATTTTTTCTCTCTCATACCTTTTTCTGAACATATTCACAAAGTTATGATGGTAATACTCTATATGAAACTAAGTTCTGTGTACAGATGGTAACATCACTGTTAAAGCATTCTACTTACCCTAGTAACAGAGGCATGCAGATCTGTATACTCCTTGAAGACATCTTGGTTACCTGAGAGTGAGGTCTAGCTCATAACTACCAAATAATTAGTATCTACAAAGTAATATAATGCTTCAGACTGAGATTTTATCAATTGCAATAACTATGTAATTAACTAATAGAAACCGATGTACTTCTCTTGATAATATGTACATGTGAGCTGTACACCTGAATCTGGAAATAAACTTTGAGTTTCAAAAAAAAAAAAAACTTACCTAACTGAGGTTTGAGAGCACCAACACTTTCTAACAATACATGGCGAAGAATTATATAACCATTAAGCAAATTTTGTTTTCAGACACAAAAAAGCTGATAGTATAGAATATGGGCCATGAAAAATGGGCCTTATCCCAAATGCCAATATACGTGCAGTGAGTAGGCATGTCCATGACTGAATGTCACACAGCGGGGTCCAGTGGACCCCCCCATTGCATTCTCAACAGGCTTGCTTGCACCTTGCATGCCAGATCCCCTGGCTGTCCATGCAGCTATGTACCACGGGCAGTCAAGGAGCATGCAAGGGGGTGTGCTAACACTACGCACCATTCACAGAGACACAGAGGTGATGCAGAGTACCAGGCATGGGGTGGTGCAAGTTGCACAATGGAGAGCCAGCCGTAACTGTTATGCACCTCCCCAATGGATACCTGCTGGCTGTGTCAGCACAGGAACCCACACCACACTGCTGCCCCAGCCCACCAGGCTGCCATGGAGGGCTGGGGCAGCCATTCTGGCAGTTGCCCATTGGAACTTGATTCCAGGGGTCTGTGCCTTCCCAGGATCCCCTGCACGCATGCAGTAGGTGATCCACTACTGAACCCAGGTCAGACATCCCATCAATGCCTGCCTGTGCCCCATGATGCACCCCCCCCACAGCTGCGATCCACCCTCATGAAGCTGCACACCAGGGGGTGGGGGTCACACACAGGTGTCCTTCGGGTGCTCACAGTTGTGAATACCATGCACCCCGTACCTGTCTTAGGTCGCATATTGTTGCAGGGGTCATACGTGAATTTTGTACATATAACATGTGTTTTTGAGAATGGGGCCCACTAAGAGGAATCCTAAGCAGGGACAGATATTTTGAAAGAAAACACTATCCCTATTTAGTATACCACAATAGATGTACAGTTTTTTAACAAACAGTAACATGCATGATGCCTGAACAAAAATGTCTAAAGATGGAAGGAAAAGGCAATCATCCAAATCACCTGGAACCTCCAGTAGATGCAGAAATTGCCCTCTTTAAGAATCAGGAATCATAGGCCTTCACAATCCAACAGCACTTCTGCATATGGTGTTGTTTAACTTAGGCCTATGCATTGCCTTCAGAACAATGGAACAGTACAACCTGAAAGAGAGAAATCTACCATCAACAGATGCAGAAGGATATATATTTCTCCACTACAGTGAAAGATCAACAAAAAACAGTACTGGAGCCAACCCAAAACACATATGCTTCATAGAACCAAAAATGTGCCAAAAAAGTGGTCACCTTCTTCACAGGTTAGCCATTCAGTGCAAACAAAAGGCTCACCATTTTATCTGGCACCAAATATAATCCACAGACTGGAGTTACTGTGGTTTATAGACATGAAGATTGGTGAAAATAAAATTAGGGGACTGATGAAAGTAATAAAACTGTCTGCAGGAATAGCACCTGAAAAAAGAATAACCAATCACAGCAACCTAGGTGGTCCAGTAGTGGGATACCAAAAATCACACATGCTCTGGTCACTCATGGTGCCATGCTAACACTGGAAGGGAACCTAGGGACTGGCCTGTTGGTGCAGCGGTAACACCACTACTCATGATGACAGCAACCTGAGTTCAGAAATGAGCCTGAGTCACCGGGGAATAGCTGGTGAAGGAGGATCGAGCATCTCAGGAGATTCTCTCCTCCTCTGGGGAGGAAAGGTCATCACCCTCACTGCAACAGTGCTACCTGGGTGACCACAGGTGGCATTGTAGCTAAGGTTGTTGGGGAGGGGAGATGGAAGCCAATGGATGGATCATCATGCACCCTCAATGTGCACATTTCCTTGGCCTCCTTATGTGCATGCATCTCAGGCTTGAGAGAAAACACCCAAGCCAGGAAGGATGGCACACTTCGTTGACTCACAGACTTCACAGCATTAACTGTGGCACAACTCCACCAGTGCTGGCTTGAGTTATCTTGAGGGGACTGGATCCTCAAAAGGTCCTTGATGAAAGAGCCCCACTGTGGGAAGTAAGCCATGGGTGCAAAAAGTTGAGCTAGGGTAAATCCCAAGGAGATGGGTGACGAGGCTGGGGTCAGTGGAAGGTCAAAACAGGCAGACAAGTAGATGGGGGCTTAATAAAGAAAGAATGTAAACAAAAAAGGAAGAGAACATAGAGCAATCGAGTGATGGAAAGCACTTCCATGCGGGTCAGTGATGAAATGGAAATATTTGTCTGTTCTATTGAGGTGACAAATCAGGCACAAGGGGCATAACACTGGACAAACATATTTTTTTTCCCCAAGGTTGTAGGAGTGTCAAGCACTGAACAAGATGGCTTGAGCTGGCACCAGAAGAGGATGAGCATTGCCCAGTGTGGCATGTTCCAGAACCATTGCAGTGGAAGGAGAAGATGTCATTATGCCTCCCAAGACATGGTGGTCAGGACTCCTCCTTTACCTCAAAGGTCTTTTGGGCAGCTCTTGGCTCTGTCTTCCCTACCAGCAGTAGGAGGGAGCAACTGAGGGACCCCCATTGGGGGAGCAACTGGGGACCCCCCATTAGGGGTCCCCATTTGAACACCCCACTTATGGTAGGGATTCTCCAACTAGACTCCCCATGGCACACAAAGCATGCATGTGTACTGCTTTTATGTCTTCAATAAACATATGATTATGATATTTAACCCATTTAATGGTATGCTAATTGTTTTTGGGGAAAACGGGAATAGGTTCTTAAACAGCCAATGGCTCTTCCAAGAGAATTACAATTGCAATGGACTTTACTGTTGGAGATCTCCCTTCCTCCAGCTGGGCAGGAAGCTCCTTTCCCCTCTTTTCCACATTCCTGTCCAGATGGACAGATGTCCAATCTGGCCTCAGCTGGGAAGGGGAAAAGGCATCTGGCTGTGGCTGGCCAGAGGCAAGGGTAACAGGTGCTAGTTATTTATGGGGCAGTGGATTCAATGAGGACTAGCTACCAGGACAGGGTTCCAGAGAAGAGGAAGGCTGTACAGGGGGTAGATAAGCTCTTGCGTCTCAGGAAACCAGCCTTTCTGCCTGAGATCCTGAGGAGCCTGAGACAACTGCCCACACATTCTGAAAGGTGGATATAGGAAAGGAACCATTGTTTAACCAGGAGTAACACACTAAGCCAAAGCTTGTTTCCAGATGTGACCTGGGAGCACAAGAAAGTTAAGTGACTTGCTCAGGATCACACATTATGCACCTAGGCAGCTGTGGGATTCAAACCCTGGTCTCCAGATCTGCATCTCAGAGCCTTAGCTCACTGCATTATACTGCCTCCAGATATAAGAGAGGGAGGTTCAGAAGGGTAATAGATCGAGTGGCAGGGGAAGGGGAAGGTAGAGTGAGAGCATCATGGATGCGGCCCTGCTTGTGAGAGGATCACGGCAGGGGTCATGAGAAAATTTTTCCCAGTTTTAACCCTATAACAGGGTTTTTCTGTTTTTTCCCTCATTGGGGTGGGGTCCAGGGAGCAGAAGTTTGTGGGACAGGAGGAAGGGATCAATTGTAGCCATTATAAGTGGATGGGGAGTCTGGGTAGTGGGAAATGCCATGCTTTTAGCAGGACAGCCTGAGTTGGTGCCTTTAGGGGTGGAGCATCAGCCAGCACAACATGTTCCAGAACCATGGTGGAGGAGACAGGTGATGTCATTATGCCTCACATGGCATGGTGGGCCCTGACTCTCCCCTTGTCCCAGAGGCCTCAGAGGCATCTTTTGTTCTGCCTTCCTATCAGCAGTAGGGGGAACAACTGGGGTACCTCTATTGAGGTTCCATGTTGGAACATTCCATGTATGGTGGGGGTTTCCCTTCCAGGCTTCCCACTGTGCATGAAACACACAAGTGTACCGCTCTTAATCCTTTAATAAACATATGACTACAGCCATTTAACCCATTTGATGGAGTAGTCATTGTCTCTGGTCAAAATGGTATGGGGCTCTTAGCCAGCTAAGAGTGTTTTAGCTATATTTGAGGTAAGAATGGTGCAAATGAGTGCAAATGAGAGCATGTTATAGGTCCAGCAACAACAGGCAGTGTCAATAGCATGTTAACTGAGAAGAAATGAATTTCACAGGATGCATTTATGTTAGATCAGTCTTTACTGAGGAAGCTGTGGGTAAACTACCAGTAGTAGAGGGTGTGTTTGGGTGGGGGGGCAAAAATGTAATCAAATTTTAATTACAAGTGAGTTTGGAGAAAATATTCAGATTATGGGGATGCAACCAAGATAATGGACCTTGAGCTGGCACACCTCAGATTACTACAGGAACTCAGGGGTCACAGGCAGAGATTTTTAGAAAATGTTTCAAAATAGGGTTGGTGCCTGAGGAATGTAGGACAGCACAAGTGATACCTTGGTTCAAAACAGATCTAGAAGAGGCCCTGCAAACTACAAGCAAGTTAGTGTGACCTCTGCTTTACAGTAGGTAAACTGCTGAAGGTTATTGTTAAATATGTCTTGGTGTCCTGCACAGGGTAATAACTGATAGTCAATATGGTTTCATAGTTGGGTGGGTCTTGTCATAACAGATTGAATAATACATCGGCAAGTGCATGATGAAAACTGAATGCACATTCAAGGAATGGGATGCTTAATAAACCCCAAGGGTGAAGTCTTAGGGGTTTATCAAAGCATCCCACACCATGGGTGTGCATTCAATTAGAGTTATATGCCCCCCATGTTTTGTTTTATGTAATTGTTGTGAGACATTTTTTTTACCAAACAGATTTAGTGAAAAAAAACAGCATTTTTATAAAAATTATGTGTCTGCATTTTGTTTATTTAGAACAGGTTACAGATAACTGAATAAACTTAATAAACTGTGATGTGTGTGGAAACAGAATTTTAATAATTTTTCAACTTTTTGAACTGTTTAAGAAAGAACAGGTTGGTTTAATTGACTTTACAGTCACTTAGAACAGCAACATTTGCTGAAAACGGCAGGTAGGGAAAACTATATAAAACCCTTAACTCAAATATTGTTAGATCATCAACTATCAAAAAAGAAGTAGCAAAACTTTTCTGTAAACTGTACTTAGTCCACACACACTTAAGATTTTATGCAACTGTGGCTCATCTTTGTAACAGTGATATGCAAATGAGGTCCAGAGTTCAGGGTTCAGAGAAAGAGACTCTTGCTGCTATCCTGAAATCTGGCTATACAGTAACTGCTGGTAAATGTTAGTCAGGATTAAGCTATTTCTTGTGTGGATAATAAGAGTTTGAACACTTTTCACTTAGTCATTTGAAATGTGGCAGTGTGTTTATGATTGCCGATTGAAGGCACTTGTTGAGAGAGCTGCATGTGTGACAGAGCATGAGTGGAGCTGTGTAGAAGTTGGCTTGTATTTGCTGTTATAACCCTGTGGCACTTATAACCAGTTTCTGCTATATAAAAAAGTCACCCAGTTATTGCAGTCTAATTATGCCTTCTGAAGAGTTAACCATAAGAGCAGATTACGGAATGCTCTAGATTTAGTATACTTAAACTTTAATACAGTTATCTGACAAGGTAACCTATGGAAGGCTGTTACACAAAAATGGGAAAGAATGAACAGGAAGGGGAACTATTAGTATGAATTATAAATTGATTAACTTACTGGACGTAGAGTGTGGTGGTGGGGGACAGGTGTCAGACTGAAGGCAGTGACAACTGTGATTTCACTAGGGTCTATTATGGAATTGATTCTAATCAACTTGATCACTAACTATTTAGAGTTGCAGACTAGTTGTCATTTAATCATGTTTACCTATGATATGGACTTATCAAGTGTGGTCAACAGTGAGGAGGAGTGTGACAATTACTGCAGAACCTAAATTAATTTGGCTGTTGGTCAAATGGCAAAAGCTGTTGATGGAGGGGTCAGAAACAGAATATCTTCTTACAAATTAAATGGTGCAGTATTGGATGAGGTAAAGCAGGAGAGGTACATAAGGGTTATTATTAATTCTTATTTAAAAATGTCCAGTGATCAACAGCACCCACCAAGGCCAACCGAACATTAGGGTTCATATAGGGGGTACAAAAGAAATAAGAATGATTTATTTTTTTATTGAAAATTGCATAAATTACAAGATAGGTTCAATGAGAAACAAGTCTCATGTACAGAACATTCCAAGTCGATAAAAATAGCAAAGACATGAACTAACGCAAAGTCAATAAAAACAGGTACTAATAGATTGTTTCTGCAACAACAGTCTTTTAAATGATATTTGAAAATACCAAAGATGGATGCAATCTTTTGCTAAGGAGGGAGATGATTCCATGAGAGAGGAGTGGCATAGGAAAAGCATTCTTCCCCAAAGTTAGTTTGAAACTTGACTAGGCAGAGTCCATGTTGAAACACATCTCTGAGGTGATGATGCCACTATGCAAGGCACTGGATTAATCCCATTTGGAGTATTGTGTATAGTTTGGGGCATTTTATTACAGAAACATTAAAAAGAAGCAGAAAAATGTACATCTGAGAGCAATAAAGATGACTAGTGGGCTAAAAGCATGCTTTATGGCTGGAGCACCTGGGACTTTTCCCCCTAGGAAAAAAGAGACTGTGGTGAGATATGATTAAAGACATTGTACAAATCATGAAACAATACAGTATACAAACGTAAATCTCACCAGACTGTTCAGCAGAATTCAGGACTGTAGAACCTGAGGAGGAGGGACCACATGTTCAGGCTGAAAGGGAGACAGGAGAAATGTACAAGAACAATTTACATCATTAGTGACAAGGTTGTAAACCAAATTACCAAGGAATGGGATTACTACAGATAGTTTTCAAAGTTCCAAGGCTAAGCTTGATAATTACTATACCTGGAGGGAAAGGGCAATTCTGGTTATTGCTGTTAGGATAAAAGGGAGGTGAAGTAAATTGGTTCCCTAGACCAAGAAGGCATGCTCATTGCAGAAAGGGGTGTGGTTTCAAAGTGTGGTGACATTAGACATCGACTAAGTTCCACAAAGGAAACACCACTCAGTTCAAAGACTGTAGGATGAAACCAGGCACAAACTTATCTGCTGCTTAATTAGTTACTAATTTATTAAAAGTGCTAGTTCAGCAAACCTCTATCTTGTTAAGGAGATTTTTAGGTTTTTCCTGCTTCTTCCTGCAGTTTTTGAATTAAGTATGATTTCTTCTACGGACTTTCATCAGTTGCGAGGCTTGCGCTTTGAAACTGCACCCTTTCTGCACTGGGCATGACTTTGTGTTGGTGACTGTTTGATTTTGTGATTTTTAGCTCAAGCACCACAGCAGTGGCATTGGTGAGAGCATTGGTTCAACTGGGTCTCTCATGATAATATTTTCAATAGGACCTCTAAGCTGCACTTCAAATTTGTAACTGCTGAACTGCTGCCTCACTCCAACATAAAAGTGTTAGGAATGAGTGACGAGGAACTGAGAGTGGGGGGTTACAACCTGAGTTACCCAATTTGTATTGAGGCTAATAATGTAAATATCGTCAAGAGTAATCAAACCAGAAACCAATGGAGAAACATACCAGAAAGATAAAGAGCTTCATCAACAGGTGAACTTAAAAAGTCATTTGTGAAACTAGAGAAGATATTTATCAGTGAACTTGATATTACATATGGTGTTTTGACACTAGAAACATGCATAGAAAATAACCATGCATAGAGAGTTCTCAGTTTTAATAATGCATCTTCTGAAGAACTTGAAGATTTAAAGTACAGGACTGTGCGGGGAAAATGCCATTAACAGAATTCTTTGAGAAACTGATTAAAACAGCAGTGCAACAATTATTTTTTAAAAAAGCTACCTTACAGTTACAATTAGTAGAAATATCAACATGCCTGTTAAATTTATGTTTCTAGGTGCTTCCTATGCTATGTATTATATATTTGCTTATGTTCTCAGTTCTAACCTTTGTCCACATTACTATTTCAAAACAAAATGAGGCAACCATCTTTTTATTGAGAAAAAAAACCTGTTTAAAACAGTAAACATATACTTAAATCCTAGCGGAAATAGAAAGATTTTACCAGCAAATGAAGCAGGAAGATGTATGTCATCTTTTACAGTGAAAAAAAAGATAGGGTCGAATCGTGTGCCTTACTTTGCTGCTGCTTTAAGATACTGTACTCATCCAACAGAATACTGAAAAACATGCAACAGTGACAGATAAAATAACCCTTGTGAGAGTGCAGCTGTTCCAATACACAGAAACAAAGAAAATGATGGCAGAAAAAGACCCATGGTCCATCCAGTCTGCTTGAGTTCCCTATTTATCCCTGTTACCTACTGTCCCTGTTGAGTCCCCACCCTCCCCAAACTCCCTCCATTCATCCCAAGCAAGCACTATACCCTTCAATCTCTCCCAACCATTCTTGAAACCACCAATGGTTTTTGCACTTACCACTCTGGCTGGCAGACTATTCCATGGTTCCACCACCCTTTCTGTAAAATAATACTTCCTCATGCTTTCCTGAACTTCCCTTTTGTCAGTTTCCACTCATGCCCACATGACCATGAGCTAGTATTCAAGCTAAATAGTTACTCACAATTCATTGTACTCATTTCTTTTAGGAATTTGAAGGTCTCTATCATATCTCCCTGCTCCTTTCTGGTCGTCGGGGGGGGGGTACATGTTCAGTGCCTTGTGACACTCCTTATAAGACCTGACCTGTTGGCCCTGACTCATTTTTTTATAACAACTTCATTAATAAGAAAAGAAGAACTTTACAAACTATTGATTTACAATGTTAATGGGTATCAATTGAGTAGAATGAAATATAAAATGCTAATACTAGTAAGACATCATATACCTAGAAACTATACTATGTATCCAACAAAGGTACAGGCAATAGATACAAAAATATAGCCACTAAAGCAAGGCATGGGTAGGTGGAAACTGGCCCTGAATCATTTTTGTCACCCTGTGTTGCATTGGGCCTGATTTTCAAAGGTGGACTCAAAGCTTGCATCAAGCCCTGTGTCCATCACAAAGTTCGATGCAACTGTGCCAAACAGCTCACCACAACTTTTATAACATATGGTGCAGTTGTAACAATTTCCATGATTTATGGCAGCTTGCACCAAAGCATTGGTGCAAGTCCCATGAAAAGGGTCTCCCAATGGCGCAAAGTTAGACCAGTGGGGAGCTGGACTAACTTTGCTGCATTAGACACAAGGGACTTTTGTCAGAGATTTGCAGCTGCCTTCCTTACAAAATGATTGCACCAATGTTTGATGCAAGTCTTCATTTTCGTCATACTCGCGGATGCAGGTCCATTTCATTGATCTAACCCTGTTCAAAAATCAGGGCCATTGTCTCCAGCCTATCTCTATCTTTCCTGAGGTGAAGACTCCAGAACTGGGTGCAGAACTCCAGGTCTGGCCTCACTAAGGATCTATAGAGGGAAAGAATTAGCTCACCCCTTCTGCTATCAATACTCCTCCTTATATGACCCAGCATCCTACTCACTTTGTTTTATGCCTTGTTGCACTGACTAGATTGTTTTAGGGAGTCACTGATGATAATGCAAAATTCCCTTCCGCTGCCATGTGGTTAAGTCTCACCCATCCATGTAGTACTCTGTCCTGAAATTCTTGTTCCCTACATACATTATCTTGCACTTTTTGGCATTGAATTTCAACTGCCAAACTTTAGATCACTCCTCTAACTTTCATTAATCCCTGTGCATTACCTTGATTCCTTCATCACTATCCTCTTTCACACAGAGCTCAGTGTTATCTGCAGACACAACCTGCCCCAGACTCCTTCACCAATGTTGCTGATGAATATGTTGAAGAGGAACAGACCCAGAACAAATCTCTGTGGTACTCTGCTCATGATCTCCCTCTCTTCTGATTTGACCCCATTGACCATAACCCTCTGCTGCCTCCCCTTTGGAGAGATACCTACACAGTTTACTATGACCTTAGCTGCACCCAAATCCCCCATCTTCTTCAACAAGTGTCTGTGAGGCACTGAGTTGAAAGTCTTGCTTAAGACAAAGTAGAGCAAATCCACAGTGAGGCCCCTATCCAGTTTCCTCATCAACCAGTCAAAGAAAACTATCAGGCTAGTCTCACAGGACCTCTCTGCCATGAATTCATGCTGTTTACTGTCCTGGAGCCTGTTGCTCTCCGTTTAGCCCAGGAGGTCCTCTTGACCAGTGACTACATCAGCTGTCCTACAATAGAGGTAAGACTGACAGGTCTGTGATTCCCTGTTTTTTCCTTCTCCCCTCCCCTTATGGAGCAGAACCACATCCACCATTCTCCAATCATTTAGAACCCCCCCTCCCACCATCCCCAGTGAACTGCTGAATAGACCTACCTGGGGTTCGGCCAGTTCTTCTGCCAGTTTCCTCAGTATCCTCAGATGCAACACTTCTGGTCCTGGGACCTTATCTATCTTTAATGCTGCCGGTCCTTTTTGGACCCTTTCACTTGAAAATGTTGGCTGCCTCATCTCCTGGACCTCCTTTGTCACCTCCCTGAAAACAAAAAAAAAGGCAGAATTTCCAGAACTTGATGAAATTCTCAAAACAAATGTAGACTAATATAACTGGGATTCATATGTGAGGAAACAAAATAGACTGGATCATGATGAAAACAATTACAGAGAAGGCTGAGTCTATCATTGGGGTCACACACCATGACCACTAAGCAGAGTGTGGTCAGGGCATAAAAGGACATCAGAGTCATACAAACAACAAACTTACAGAGGTCAAGACTAAACGGCCTCGACATCAGTGGAGGACAGGAGGAAACAAAGCCCCATGGATATAATACAGCTCCAAAAATCAGTTAATTAGTTTTCACAACAAAAAGAACAGGGAACAACAGTAAAACAGATGTGGCTTATGCCAAGAAGGCAGGTGTTGTGATAGCAAAGTTGTCCTACTGGTGATGAGTTTGATTTGCTTGTTCAATCTACCCTAGATATCTCAGGCCCACCAGCTTTCTACATAGACTGTGAAGTAATTTTTGTAGCAGACTGGGCGACATGAGGCTTGATAATGTTAGGGATGGAGGGTGGTGGAACTGATAAGGGTGGTTTCTGAGTTTTACTGTCAGGGAATGGGAAAAAAACAACAAACTGCACTACAGTGCCATACTTCTGCACTGTCAACAGTTCAAATGGAAACAACCATAAATATGAGTCTAGGTAGTTTCTGGAACCCTGGAGTAGCCGAAATGCCAGAACCCAAGTGAGTTGTAAAATCTGGAACTGCTGGAGTGCGGCAAAATGCAGAAATTTAGAGTGGGTTCCTGCATTCCAGTGGTTCCAGATTTTACTGCTTCTGGGATTCTTGCTGTTACAGGGTTCTTAGAAACCATTACGATTTTCACATGGGATTTTCTAAATTTCCAGCACCCCAGAACCACTGAATTTGCTGGAACCCATGCAACTAGTACAATTCAGAACTGCCACCATGCAGGAACTCAAGCACAATGTGTCCGCATTCTGGCCATTCCTCATGTCAACACTTATTGACAGTTCCAGCAATCTGATAATTAACAAACCCCCATAAATATAATGTAATGAGCCTATGTTGTGCTGTGATACTTTACCACTACTGGCACATACTGTACCAACAATGACGACAGTGTTGTCACTACTGACACTCAATGGTTTCACTAATGCACTCAGCATACTAGCAGGGCCACAGGAAGTATTGCACATTTAAGAGAGCCCCCAATCCCCTAAATTCAGCTCAAGGACACAAGGCTTGTTAGGCGTTGGAGCTCATAGGTTGCAAGGATCATTGGCACCATGTACTAGTGGGGAGGTCAAGATTCAACAACATACAAGTAATGCAGGATCACTGACAATTTGTGCCTACTTGGGACAAAAGGTCAGGAGAACATCGTGACACGTGAAAAAAGAGAGGGTAACTCAGAAACATAGAATCTGTTCAAAGGAAAGGGTCCATCTTCCCACTGTGTCTGCGTAGAGGAAAACATGTACTTGTTCCTAGGTTGCTGACTGCCATACTGTTACACCCTCCCTTAAAGTCAATTGTGAGTCCATTACAGGTGAGTCCCAAGTTGTTACTTTCCTATCCAGAAATACAACAGACAGCAGAGAGTCACAGATGTATGATTATGATGAGTCAGAAGGTGACCTGCACAATCTGAACCAAAAGACATTAGTGCTGAGCTCTGAGCAGTGCAGACAAGAATAGGGACCTGATGTAGAGTTGGCTACAGCAGTGGGTTTGCCAAGTCAGCCTGTGTTGGCTTACAATGGGACCAATGTTGGTTACTACAAAAGATTTTCATTTCAGGATAGAGAAGAATCCAAGGTGCTCAGAATAAAAAAAATATGTGACAGCCCCACGTGGAGATAGTTTCTTATATTTTCTAACAGGGGCCAGCATGGTGATGGTCTGTATAGCAGTAGAAGTAGTACTGGCAGTGGGGATAATGCCAGCACCAGCAGAGTTCACCTGGCATCAGTAGCACTGTTCACTCATCACCCACTTTGGGGGGTTGTGTTTTCTGCCACCCGCTACCTGGGCAGCTGAGTGTTTTTTTTTGCACTACATTGAATTGTTTTCTTTTGTACATACTGTAAATGATGTACATCATTGTATACTATTTAATGTTGCTGTATGCTCATGTACTATCTACAACCCAGGACATTTCTGGAAACACCACTGTTCACAGCTTGGTGACCTCCTGGCCAAATATATTTTATACTGTATATCTATTTATTTAGAATGCTGCATACTGGGATATCCACATTCAGGCCATTAGCCAAGTTTTCAGGAGGGTCTGGGGGCAGAAATAGCAACAGGTATGATAAGCAAATTACATAACAGGCAGGATAATGCGTGTTACAATAAAACCACGGGCAAAGCTATGCATGTTGTAAAAATACAATTGACTAAAACTTTAATACTACTGTAGTTTTAAATGTAATGCAATATGAACATATGTACAAAGTTTAGAAGACATAGAACTTTTCTAGTGAAGAAAGAAAGAATGGGTGGATGGGAAGCATGTGTGGTAAGGGAAGGGGGCTCGGGCAGCTACAAATGATACTGCGATGATTACACATGGCAATTCTGAAATGCACTGATGGTCGGTGTTTCTTTGATGCTACTGGGGATGGTTTTCCAAATGGTTGGTACAACTGTTGCAAAGGCTTACTGTCCAATGGACTAGCAGGTCTATGACTACAAAAGCTATGAATCTTATCCTACTTCCTCCAGTTTATTTTTTCTTTCCGTTCCACCTTCCCTGTGCTTGTATATTTCAGTTAATTTCCCTTTCCTGTGTTCAAGAGGACAGTCAGAGTTAAAGCAGAGGGGGTGGGCCCTCTATAAACAATGGGAGATGGGGGCACATTGACATGACTAAAAAGACCCTATGGCCTTCTTCTGCTGACAAGTTTGCATGTACGTTTGTACGTATGTGGTCTTGTTACAAAACCTTTCACATCAACACTTTAATCCTCCCTGCAGCACTCCTTCACTGAGGTTGAAGCCTGTTTCTCAGATAACTGCCTAGTCTTGAACTGCAAAAAGACCAAAGCCATGCTGTTCACCCACAGACAAAACAAACATAGAAACTTTCTCCTCACCATCCTCAACTCCAAGGGCTCTCCACTTGACCCGGTACCCACCTTTAAATACGCAGGCATTAACCTTGACTCCTCTTTCACCTTCCAAGAGCACATCAATCTTCTCTATTCCACTGTCAATGCTCAGCTAGGGTTCTTGTATAGACATAGGGGTTGTATACCCTCAAATGCCCTAAACCTTGTTGTGAGATCCTCGGTGCTTTCACTTATCAACTATGGGATTGTTATCTAATGTTATGCCGACCCTACAGCTCTACGCCGAATTAAGGTCTCCTTAAATAAAGCCTGCAGACTTGCCACAAGATGCAACCAGTGGACCCATACCTGTGAGCTCTACTGTCACACCAACTGGCTTAACTTCGATGGACAGCTCAGATACTAGATCTGTCTCCTTGCCAGAAAGTTCTCACTCTGCTCATCCCCCCTGGGATTTCGCCATCTAGTGTAGCTCTCCGCCCAACCCCTCACAACTTGGAGCTCTCCATCTGCCACCTCTTAATACCCCTTTGCAGGAATTCCCTGGGCTAATGCTCCTTTTTCTACAGGGCCCCCCTTTGGTTGAATGAATTACCTCCTGCTGTCCCACTGAAGCAGAGTCTAGGCCCGTTTAAATCCCAACTATGCTTGGAAATTCTCTCCCACTCCTGCTGCAACTGTGATTAGTCCCTTTCTGCAATGTGGATGCAAGGTACACACCACTTTCCCTCACTTTCCCTTTGACTTGGGGTCTGCCCCTTATCAATTGACCATGCAGAACTTGTAACCAGACTATTGTTTATTGAACACTGTTCTTTTGACTCTGTAACTATTGTTGATTACTGCTTGCTGTCTGACTCAGGCTAGACCTCTCCGCCCTTGAATTTGTAACTTGTCCTCCTTTTAGCATTGTAATATTGCTCTGCTCTTGTCTTTTCTTATACCCTGTTATGTAATTTCATTTTTGGTGTGGAGCCTTTGCAAAGGAGTCCTTGACTCAAAGGTTATAATTTCGATTCTTTCACTAAATAAACAAAATAAACCTATTTATCATCTCTAATATGAATATGTTAGCACTTCCTTCAAAGGTTTTCTTTCACAGCTGTAGATGTGTTTGCTACCTAATGTCTACCCTTCCTCCCCAATAAGACTGCTCATCTTATCTAATCTGTCCTGTCATAAATTATTTTGAAACAATGCAGCTCTAAGTATACATTCAGCTTCTTTTCAGAATGCTATTGCACCTGATGAAGGAACCTGTGTTGCCCTGAAAGCTTGTGTACTACACTACCTTTGTAAAAGGCGTATGTTTTTTCAACTATATGTAAGAGATCAACTGTCCAGTGACTCCTGCTTCCTTTTCAAAGAAAGTATAGGCATAAAATCAAGTCCATCAAAAGGTCAGTTTACAAGAATGCATTTGCACTGCAGCAGCCTGAGCGCTCGGGTTTCTGCAGTGAAATTGTAGCCATATGGATACTTACCTGAGCATGGCAAGTTGTTAACTTCTCTTCTCTCTCAGATGCTGCAGAGTTGAGGATGCGTGCATGAGCAAACAGCATTAGAAGCCATGTGGACAGGCTACACTGCTCACTCTGGCACACAAAGGAACACTGCATCCTCCTCCTCTGCCCTCCCAAGCATGTTCCCAAACAGCCACTTTCTCACCCTCCCTGACTCATGGCCTCTCCCTGGCACAGCTTGCATCGGTACTGAGATTGGGTTGCATGAGAATCCCTAAGAGAAAAGACTAAGGGATCTCAACATGAACACCCCAGTAGAGATGAGAGCAAGAGGAGATAAGACTGAAACCTACAAATATCTCACAGGAGGAAAAGGGTGCAGGATGGCAGTCTCTTTCAAATGAGAAACTGCACCAGGACAGGAGGTGTGCAACAAAGCTGAGGTGTGTGTGAGGAAGTACTAATTCACTGAAAGAGTGGCAGATGCCTGGAACAGACTACTAGTAGATGTGGCAGAGGCAAAAACATTCAGAGTCTTCAAACATGCATGGGACAGATGTAGGGGAATACTAGTAAATAGGCAAGATCTGCAAAGACAAATTAGACAGGGTACATCTGGGCAGACTAGGTGGGCTAAGTGTTCATTTTTGCCAACAAATTATATGCTTCTATGAGGCGTTGTGTAAACATGATGCTCCATCTGTCTTGGAGGTGGGGACAGGACCAGAGTGGACCCCACAAAGAATCCTCATGGCTGTGTAAATGTGGTTAAAGTCATATACTGTACATCTCATTAAATTATGGGATGGAGGTGCATACCCTTCAGCTAGTTCAGTTACTTACTGTTCTCAAAAACAGACTAAGGTGTTCCCCACCATCCTGGAGAAAGCAATGATAGCACTGTTGATAAGATATTTAAATTATTTTTTTTCTATTATATTTTTATCCATTTGTTCCCCATTTTCACTCACCCCATACCTCAGCCACTTGCACATATTGAGGCAAGTGCATGACTTCCCCCGAGGAGCCCTCCCACAACTTTTGCTTTCATTAGAGTTTCAGGGTTTATTTATTCAGTATATATATTTTGAAAATATGATTTCTTAATGATTAGATTCTTGGAGAATGTTACTGAAGTGTCAGTGGGGTATTAAATCACAGAAAGAAACCAACAACAGTCTGGCACAATGAAGGCAATCATTGTGGATATTAAAAAGTTAAAGTTTCAAGATTAATACAGTCAAATTCAGCAATCGTAATTATCTAGTTAGCCAGGCAGATTTCATTACATATACAAATGTACAGAGGGGGTCAGTAAATTTGCTTTTCATATTTACCTATTACATTAATAAATCAGACTCCTATATGGCAGTCCTTTGTTTTTCATTTGTACCCACAAGAAATTCAGGTGCTTCTGTACTGATTTCCTAAATTAGAAGATATTTCCTTGCCTTTGATATCCCGATGACATTAGTGAAAATTGTACAAATGCTGCTAAACCAGGTGGAGAAAGTTTGCTTTTATATTCCTAATACCACTAAATAAAAGTAAACAAAATTAACTGCAAATAAACCAAGCTAACACTGGAACATATACAATCTCCAAGCTGCTGCTGCTGCTGAGGCAATGCCTTGATATGTTAAACTAATACATTGTTTTGTAGGGCCAGCTTTTTTGACAAAATCCATAGATTTGTAAACATCAGCTTTTAATTTTAGCTCCAATAATAACCCATGGTTTGGAAGACACTGAAGACATTGTAGTGTACTGGGTAGAATACTGCACAGTTAAATTTGAGATCATAGCATATTCCACAGGATCACTGTTAGACCCTAAGCACACCATTTGGACTTTCAGCGTTTTAAGTGTGATACTGAGTAGAGGTGAGACCCCACTGAAAATGAAATATTACATTTCAAATCAGCTGTCCTGGGGAAATGCAATACATTGAAAATCACATTTTGCTTTCATGGGTTGGCTCATTTGAATGTTTTTTTCACCCTTATGAATACAAAAATAACCATAATGCTTTATTCCCTCTCCATTTATTTCCATTTGACAATAGACATGTTAGGATTTTGATTTTAGTTCATGGCTGCCTGCTTTTAAGGCAACCACATATTTATCTGATTTACTGCCTCTGTTCTGCTCTACTAGGGTTTTTGTGCTTCAGTGCTCCTAACACTCAACTGCACTCAGTGGGTGGGCAAACTTGTATCAGCCAGCCATCTGAACTATGAAACTGCTTACTTACTTCATTTTGGTTTTATGAGTGATTATGTATTTATGTCTTCTTTAAATATGTATATCTTCTTACAACAAAAACTGTTAAGTTCAGTACTCTGATATGCTTCCACAAAATATGACATACCATTTTTTTATCTTGTCTGGTCTGGTGCTGTTGTTACATTCTACTCCAAGGCCCTTAAATAAGGCCTTCCTGTTGGAATCAAAGAGTGAAAGGGGTCAGATTTCAGTTCCCCATACTCTAGTCTTGAAGGAATGGTTTTATGGTATTGGCCCCTGACTCTCACAAGCCTCCCCTTCTCTTGTCTGCCTGCGTGCAGTGGGGTGAGAGTAGCAGGGCCAGCCCAAGTGCTATTAAGGGAGGTGGGGGAAGCCACCAGCCCACCCAGTGAGCAGTATTGCCATCCAGATGTAGAGATGTACAGGGAGGAGGTTAAAAGCAGATGCAGAAAGTACTGTTCTGTCATTCCTGCTTCTCTAGCCACCTTGTGCAATTCTGAGTAAGGAACTGGCAGAAAATGTGGCAGGGAGTTTCGGCATAAGATAAGGTAAAATAAACTGTTAACATAGGGCTCATGAGAGAAGTGGTAAGTTAGTCATCTGCAATTTTACCAAGTGCCATACTACTTAAAGTAATACGTGGTGGCAGGCCTTATTTATCAGTTTCACTGTTACAGGAAAATGGGTGGTTCATGGGCAAAGGATTTGAGCCAGCTTACCTTGTCCATGTGTGAATGATCTGAACCCAGGAGGCCCAAGATCAGTCACCCTTTAAGAGATGCCACCTTGGGTATGATGTTTATGGTGCTGATATCTATATGATCATCTTCCTAAGAGGCATTGTTATTTAAAAAGACTTCATGATTATGTTTTATAGAGCCCTTTTAGTTTTGAAAGTGGTGGCAGCATCAAAAAGAAGCAGAATGAAAAGGGGTTTGAGAAAGGGGGATGTGAGCAATACAACTGAGGGCAAAGTGATTTATGGTAGGAAACTGAAGCTGGACCAGGCAGGAAAGGGAACACAGGTAGAGATAAAAGGGAGCATGAGGTTACACTGGGAGCTGGGAGAGTGCTACAGGAATATACAAAAGAAGCAAATGGGGTGCTGTGGTAATATTTTCAGCATAAGGATGGGTCACCACCGTTAATCCTATTCCAATTAACAAGGATTTTAGACAGGGCCTTAGGGGCATCTGGCACAGGCCCTTGACAGTACTGGTCTCACTCAAGCCACATTGGGTCAGTGATATGGGTGGCAAGCCAGATTATGATAGAAAGGGAGATGAAAAAGCTGAGGAAATGGAAATCTCACATTATTAAGTGTTACAATATATGACCTAATTTACCATAACATTGATATCTCCTCTTCTTTCTTGTTTCTGAAGCAGGGCAGTGGGTGAATACTTGGCAAATCCAGGTATGTGAGCAATCTTACATGCACTTGGCAGAACTATGGGAAAAATCACAGCAGCACAGACTGCAGCAGACATTTCCTAAGCACAAAGTAGAGGTTGTTTTGCTGGGCCAGTGAGGGGTGCTGTGGGATGAGCTGGAGCCCAAGCTTAGTTTCAACCTCCACAGGCATCCACCTGCCAAGATTTTAGTCATGCAACAAGAAGGGAAAGACCTCAAGATGATGAAATAAGTGTCCCACCTGTGCATGATGAAAGAAGACCTCACAATGATACAGCTGAACCTGCTGAAAACAAAGTTGGTTTAGTCACACATGGTGTAGCATAGGTCTTGGCACCATATTTAAGACACCCAGCCTATTAACAAGAGCTGCCAAAAGCTAAATGTGGAAAATGGGGTAATTTATGGGACTACTGGTAAAACAAGATGGCATACCATAGGCACAAAGGGTCTCTATCACAAGGTACATTTATCTGACATTGGCTATAACTTATTCTGCCTGGGAATTCAGGCAGCCATTGAGCTTTACATTAAGTGATGTGCTGTAGAGAGCACAGTTGGGGTTACTGTTGTGGTGGTACAAGGGGAATCCCTCTAGGGAAGAGATGTGCGAAGTCTGTGAAATTCACTCCATGAAGTAATTTGCAAATTTCGTGGATTTTGTGGAGCGATTTCATGCGCTTCACAATCGCAAATTTCATGGATTATGCTGCAAAATGTGAAATTTTGCTCGCAAATTTCACACTTCACCTGTGAAATTCATGTTTTGCAGTAAAAAAACTTTGAATTTCAGTGAATATTTTGTGCAAATTGCGCAAATCGAAGTTTCAAACTTTTTCCAAAACTCTGTGAATTCTGCGAAGGGTGAATGTTTGGTGCTTTGTGCAAAATTCATGGACAAACTTTACTTTGCAACGTCTCTACTCTAAGATTTAGCCTCATGTAGTTGTGGGTAACTGGCCAAGAAGTAGTGGAAAAGGGGCCTGAATGGGCATCCCCTTTTTGGATAACCAGTGGCATGGGGAAATGGGAATCTTACAGTCCACACAAGTGCCTTAGCACATTGAAAGACGATTCAGAAGTTACCCAAGAGGCCAAGTGTTCGTTGATTTTTTTCAATGTATTTATTTATTCTTTTTAATTCAGCATCAGTAGTAATAGTCAACATCAATATGTGGTTAACAGAGTCCAGCATATGATTATAAAAAATGCTAAAAGTCCTACAAGGGTGGCAAGTAAATACTGCCTATAGATCAAAGATGATGAAAACAGTTGCAGCCCAGCACATCACCCCTACAAATAGGGCTTCATCAGGCACTGATATTGAATCAAACTTCTCCCTTCTCATATTCTTCAGCAAGTGAATTAATATGATTTACATGTGTGGAATTTTTATTTATTATTAAATGAATCAATTAATGTAATAACTTTATGTTTACAATTAACTCATTCCAAACACTCATTTAAATGGGAGTCAACCCTTACAGAAATATGTGTGTGCTGTGTACATGCAGAATGCATGCCACATGCTTAATTGTGCAATGTTTGCATGCAGTTCACATACACAAAGTGAACATAAGCAAACAGGGTCTAAAAAGCAAATCAGATCACCTGCTGCAAGCTTGACATGTGTGCAGCGGGTAAGCTGGTGCAAGCATCTTCTAAAAATCATATCAGGTTCACATGTTGCACGCTAGACATGAGTGCAACAGTTAAGCTGGTGTGAACATCATTTAAAAATTACATCAAGTTTACATGCTGCATGCCTGCCACATGTGCAGCAACTAAGCTGGTGTGAATCTCATCTGAAAAAAACACATCAGTTTCTATTTCTCATACTACTGCTAGCAATTAGAGCCATCAATATTTTCCCACTAAAATTAGGCAAACTCAAATAATTCTGATCCTTTTTCAAGTTGTTTAATGGCTTTTGATTTTTTTCATTAAATTGACATTCATTTATAAAGTAGTGGTTGCTTACTGCATTAAATGCATAGGATATAGTCACTCAACATTCTCCATTCTAGATGTGCAAAGAGGTCCTCTATGTTGTGAAACCTGACCTTTCTGTTTTGGGCCATGCAAATCCTCTTATGCATATTTATCACTGCAAATGTGTTTCCCCATGACTGTTTCAGCTCACTTACTTTCCCTTTATTATTCTGTATGGAGCATATAGAGAATAGTGGATGGGCAACAGTGAACAACAACACTGTTGTTCACTTCGAGAGGTTGTCATGACAACCAAGTAAACCTGGACAGTGAATTTGGAGAGGTTTTCGGTTGTTATGAAACCTCGAGAAGTGAACACCAGTGTTGTTGGTATTGTTGCCCATCCACTGTCTTGTATAGTGTATGGGCAATAGAAAATTAGTCGGTGATCACTTTTTCCTTAGCCATGACATCTGACTTTGTTCCCACCCTCCGTCCTCTTTCCAGTCTAGCAACATGCCCTACTCCATCCCTGGTCCCCCTTCCTCTTAGAAAATCTGTGTTTTAAAAAAAAAAAAAAAATAAAAACATCTGCAGTCTTGGGCTGTATATGCTGTTACTTTGAGCCCGCAAGTACTGAATCACTACCGTGGCCATTTCCCTGAGGTCCGGAGCATTGCTAACTGCGCATGTGCAGAGACGTTTGACACTGTTGTACCATCGATGTGACGTACTCACAATGGTACCACGACAAACATTGTGACGTCTCATCAATGGTACAACAAGACTAGGGAAAGCTAGTTTTTCAGGGAATACAGCGTTCTAACATACTATATACAGTGTATATATATATATATATATATCTACTATTGTCATGCTCAGCACTTTTTGAGCTGAGTAGGGTCTTTGAAACATGCACCATACAGTACCTCACATTTTGTCACTGAGATGAGGGACATGGACACTCAAAATGAGGGACACTAACCCTCATGATTATCAGGACACATCCTGAAACATGGAGATACAGTACCTCAGAACACAGTGGAAACCATTCTATTTAATATACTGATATTAGTACCTGATAATAAATCTCTACTATAAATCAGGGGTGCTATTTAGGTAGAGCAGAGGGGAGCAGTCCCCCCCCCCCACATTTGTGCCTTGGTTGTTCTTATGGTGCGGCAATAATGGTATTAAATTTGGATTTAATCATTTGCACAATAATTGCCCCCCTGCCTGTGTGTGCTCATGCTACAGGTGCACTCCTGACTCAACTGTGTCTGTATTGCATTGTCAACTATCTCTACCTATTAGTGGCCGCACCATCATATGTGACATGGAGGAGCTCCAGCCAAGCAAGAGCACATGAGTCATACAAGTGCGACACTGTCTTTCCCACCACAGAGTAGATAGGTTGCACTCTACAGCTCGGAGGAGTCAGTCATCACTGAACTCTCAATAGCAGTGTTGTGGTGGCATATTTTTGTTGGTCTACTCTTAGTGAGTCTTTGTCTCCCCTGACGGATAAAGGGTCAGAGGGTGAGTCAGAAGCTAACTGGAAACTAGACTACCTACTTACTCTACTAGGCTTGCCTTGCAAAAAAAACAGCACAGGTCCCCTGCAGCAGCAAGCTAGCCCTAGCAGCAGTGGTGACAGTGGTGTGGGCAGCCTTCATATGCCTTGATCAGTGCAGTGTGGCAGCAGCCAAGCAAGAAGCAAGCAACACAGGTCGGGTGGGTTCCATTGGTGAGGTGACTTGGTCACAGACTACTTGGGGACCTGGGATGGTTGGTTCTAGCATCCAGCTTCTGGCTGGGCTAGTGGCACACTGGTCCAGGCCACAAGTTCTGGCCAGATGGCCAGGTAAGTAAAAGTACATATTTTTTTTTACAGGGGGATTGGGGAAGGAGGAAGGACTGAAATATTGATTGTGTTTTTCATGTTTCTGTGCTTTTGAGTGGCTTCACAGCCCATATGGGATGGGTATTGAATTGAATGGAGTTGGGGGAAGGGGAGTTCAGAATTTCAGCCAAGAAAAAAAATGGCTAGTAACTAGATGATTTAAGCCCAAATCTGATGCACTGTTTCAGGGTATAGAAAGATGAATCTTACATATTTGAATTTCTCCTGATTTGTGTATCACTTTTGAGTCACAACAAATAGGTTTTACCTTTTAGAGATGTTCCAAACATTCTAGAGCTTGCCACCTAGGGGCTAACTAGCACCTGGCCTCCACTTGTTGTTGGCTCCCCCCTGCTGAAATATGAAATGTTGCCCCTGCCATGAAGTCTAGATTTACAGGACATCCTCTGTGTGAGCAGCATGTTTTCCATGAGGGATGGATGAGGGGCAGAGCAGTCTACAGGGGTAAAATAAGGATGGTCCCTTGCAATCAGGCACAGTTGAGTGGGATGGTATGCACAGACTATTGGAGCCCCACTATAGTCAGGATTATCCGGCCCCCCCGTGAAGCTGACCTACACATCACAATGATCAGGCACATTATAACATAGGGCAATGGAGACTGCAGAGGGCGTGCACCATTGAAATGAATGGAGGTATTTTTTATTACTATTTTATACATTATTGAGGGGGAGTTGGAGATTAAAGAAGGCTACTCACAAGGGCCTTATTAGTGGAACAGTGGCCTTTATTATTCTCCAGCTCACCATCATAATGTATTAAATAGTAATAAAAAATAACTCCATTCATTTCATGGGGTATGCCCCAGCACTCTGACCCATGGACATCATCTCTGAAAGACTCCTGCCTCTTGCTCCCTAATACTCAGGCAAGAGGCTCTTGACTTCTATCTATACTTGGTGGGTTGTCTGTAGCAGTATGGCTGCACTCGCTACAGTGCCTGTGCATGGGGGAAGGGGGAACTGGCCATGTTGGTTGATGTCGAGTTATTGCTACTTTTCTGTCTGCCTTTTAAAGTCTGTTTGTGTGGAAGCATTCAAAACTATGGAGAGAAAATAATAGGAGCATAAGCAAGACATAAGTAATTATGTAGTTTTTTGGGTAAGTGTGTCTATTGGGGGTGGGAAGAATCACAAGTGTTTCCATGGGTATGTGTGCTACAGAGCAGCTGTGCAGCTGAGATGGGGGACATAAAAACTAAAGTATAACAGTGGCCATAAGCATGCCACATGTGTGCAGATATATGTAGATTTGTATTGAAGTATAAGCAAGCCATATGTGTGCAGGCAGTATATCTTGATTAAGGGCCCTGAATTGCAAACCAGGAGACTTGAAGATGACTTGAAGACCTGGGTTTGAATCTCATTTGCCCCCACTTGTTTATGGTGTGATCCTGAGCAAGTCACATAACTTTTATGTGTGTAGTTATCAGTGACCACTTGCTTTCTGTACGCATGCCACATGCACTCAGTGTGTTCCAATTTAACGTAAGAAGCATGCTTTCCACACTTGCTTGTTGCACTTATGCCACATGCACACAATTGGTTCCAGTTTAACATTTAAGTCATACTTGCAGCATGCATATCAGATGGGTAGTTTCATGTGTGCAGCATGGAAACATTTCATATAATTAATTCTGTGAAGGAATATCCCTTCCAAGTTATTAAGCATTTGTCAACAGTTTGTTGCACCATGAATTAAGTGGCATTGAGTTTAAAATAAAAAAGTGTAAGATGCACAGATTATATGCATCTGCAAATATATCATTCATTCTTTTTATAATCATGTTTCTAGTACTACAAACAGTATAACTCCATACTGTTGTTAGAAACACTGCAGACAAATTATAAAACAGATTGTAAACTACAATTAGAACTGGGTGAAAACTGCAAAATCTGAATTTGTGAAATATTCATGACATTTTTCAAAATTCTGACTTTGGCAAAATACAAATCCTCCACATGTGTTTCATGAATTTTTGCTCTGTTCCGCAGCATTTTCTGGCTGAGTTGTGGAATGATACAAATGAAATGTGGAATGCTAGTTCTGAGAAATGCCATTCCACAGTTTAATATATCAATCCACAATAAATGAAATCATTTTGTAGTTTGGTGATCAGTTCAGCAGAATTCCTTTCAGCAGTTTAATATATTAATCTGTAGTTCTTACATTCATTCCACCATTGTGAGTCTGATTTTCATGAATGATGAAAAGTGTATTCTAAACCTTTGCAGAAGCAAAATTTTGACTGTTGCGGTAATTCTGTTGGCAAACTTTTATTTCCACATAGCATTAACTACAATTAATCCATTCACTTGAAATATTTATAAATAATGTCGTGAACCTCACATTAAAAACAAAAAAATGCTTTCATCTGAGAAATAGTGGGACACAGGCTAATAAATATAATGACTGTAAAGTGTAACAAACATTCTAGATGAAAATTCAATGAGGTTTTCCTTTTACAGTGATCACTGCTTGTTCCAGTTCCTCTTCAGATTTGGGTCCTCTTTGGAGCACGATCAGGCATGTAAGTTTGATCAAACAGTAGCATAACCAAGGGATCATTTATTACATCCATTTTTCATTGTAAAGAAGTCCCAAACAGAGCAGAATGGGGTTGCTTTGAATCCTTTCGATGGAATCAGGTACATTAGATTTGGGGCTTTTTTTAGGAATTCAGATTTTTTATATTGAAGGTCAAAAATCTGAATTCAGAAAAAGGATTGATGTGGAATCAAAATCCAATTCCACATCTGACTACAGTACAAATGTACAAAAAATCTCCTCCCAACTGTTGAAACAACCACCTTCACCTTACCTTAATAAGTATGCTGTGCTCTATGGTGTTCTACTTCCATATGCTGGAGGGTCTGCTCTGACACACTGCTTAGCTGAAATGGCATCATCCACTGGGCAACTCATACCGTGTGCCATGGGCTGCTAGCTGGTAGCCAGGAGGATCTCCTGCCATGAGTCATTGCATACTGCTATCCCTGCTTGATCCCAGACCTGTTCTTTGCACGATCAGCAGACACAGCCACCTTAATTTCTGATCTCCAATCTGCACTCATAGTGGAGTACTTGCTGCTCATAACCCAAAGGAAGCATAGGTGCCCCTGATGAGTCCCATGAGTCTGATTCTCTCCTTCATACCCTGGCCTGCCACTGACTTGTCATTTCCTCTCCAGCTATCAGTCTTCTGTGTTTCTGGGTAGGAGTCTAGCCTGGGCAACTAGTACCAGCTCCATAGTTTGCCTCCATAGCCAGAGATGATGGACTGCAAGATTTGATGCTGGATGTAAAACAGAGTTTGTTGTTTATTGGCCTTCATCAAATTTCCCAGCAGATACCAGGTCTTAGGGGAGGAGGACTTGATGACAGGCCTGTGATTCTGCTCATAAACATTCAAAGATGGAGTCAATCAATTCATCTAGTATGGGGAGGGCTAAAGTAAATTGTTTTGTTTGTTGTTGGCTAACCCACAATGCATGCACATGGGTAATGGACCTTCCCTGTAGGCCTCAAGGGAGAAAGGGGATTGGTGTCCAGTCTACTGGTTCCCTCTGCCAACACCTACCCCACCTGGACACTTGGTAGGGAGTTGGGCCGACTATGACAGATCTATCCTCTCCACAATTCCATCACCTGTGGCCCAGGTGAACTGAGGATGGAAACTCTGTTGAGGGGGTCAGGGGCTGGCCCACACAACCAGGCACAGGAATAGAGAAGTCACTGTATTGGTGGAGATGCAGGGAAGGCTTAAAAGGGGCTTCAAGTGGTTCCAAAGCACCTTTTCCAATATAGTCAGTTTAGTGGGAAGAGCTGTGAACAGGCTGAGTATAGTCAGTGGAGTTGATTGGAGCCCATAACCTCAGCTTGTGGAGCAGGACAGTAGTGTAAGGGACCCAGTCCACACTGGAACATGGTTATGCTCTTGGTGCAATTAGAAAAAAACTTTGGTAGTGTGCCTTTTCAGATTAAACTATCCATTTAGCTTAGTCACTTAGCTTACGGCCATGGAAGTGACATGTACGACTTGAGTAATTTAGTCATAGCAGTCTCCACTGTCCAGCCATGTGACGTGGTCTGTATAGTTTATGCAGTTTACCAAGGCAGAAGAAGGCCAAATGACCCATTGAGTCTACCTCCCCACACCATGTGGGTTGTATGTTTAAGTGGCCAAGAAATACTCATCTAATTTACACTTGAACTGTTTAATATTTGAAGAGTCAATTATAGTTTGTGAAAGTCTATTCCATAGTGTTACTGCCCTAATGGTGAGAAAATACTTTCTTTTATTTCTGAGTGCCCTTGATAAAAATAGATTTTTATTATTGCACCTAAGTATGTTTGGTTTATTTGCATATTTGATATCACAGTCCTCCATAAGCTGGGTATCTTGAAGAATTTTAATCAACAATAGAAGATCACCTCTCTGGAATCTGACTTCTAGGTCATATAGGTGTAGTTCCCTACATCTTTCTTCATATGATAAGTTTTTTAGTCAGGGAATAAGTTTTGTAGTTCTTATCTGGACATTGTCTAGGAGCTTTTTGACCTTGGTGAGATATGGAGCCCAAAAGGCAGCTCCATAATCCAGATGCAGCCTAATATGTGAATTATATAAAGATAAAATACAGGTTTCCTGTCTACTAATAAACAATCTTTTTTATAGAATTTAGAATATGGTTTGTCCTAAGGGCAATTTGTCTACAGTGTAAGTCTTTTTCAGTTTATGCATGTTTTAATTGCTTATTGTTTAGGTAATATTTAATATATTGATTTCTAGGTCCAGGGTGCATCACAATGCATTTGTTTTCATTAAATGACATAATATTATGTTTTTTATTTAATTTATTTAAGTCTTGGATTTCATATACCTTTGAGCTAAGAGCTCTTTTACAAAGGTTACACATCAGTAGAAAGGACAACAGATTAAACAGGACAGTAAAGTATGGTACAATAAAGTGTAAATAGGAGGTACAAACTCATAATGGACACAAAATCATAATGTACTGTCAATGTAAAACAACAGAGACACATTATGGTAATCAGTTTCAGGCACAGGAAAATGCATACAATACATTGATATTGGCCAGCAGTCTTTGTCAAGACAAACAGGGCACAGGGTGTAGGAAGAGATGTGGGAGGGTAGGCTGGGAAGAGTAAGAAAGGGGGTGGGAGTGGAGGATGTGAGGAGAGATGGGGCAAGGGGAGAGAGAGGAAGGGTGGAGAGGGCATAGGGAGGATGCAGGGGGGAGGGGTACGAGGCAAGAGTGCCAAGTTACTGTGAAAGAGGCTGAGTGCTAAGGTTGAGGTTTGGGAAAATATGGTTAAGGGAGACAGTCACAGGTGCTAACTGTAGAGAGTAGTGACTGAAGCTTGACTTTGAACGGGCTCAGCTTAGTTTCAGAGGTGATGTCACTGTTGAAAGCATTCATCAAGAGTGGGGCCCTGTAGGCAAATGACCATTGCCCCTGGGTGGTTCGGCAATGAGGGACCTGCAGGAGCTGAGATTCAGAACCTCGGGTGCAGCGTGAATTACAAAGGGGGCTTAGAAAATCTTGTACTCCAGCTGGCAAGAGGCCTAAGGTTATTTTCTTGGCCATCAGGCAAGTTTGGTATTTGATATGATTTTTAAGCTGTAGCCAACTGGTTAGGACATAGAGGTCACATGTGTGGGTGAGATGGTGGGCTCCTGAGATAAGATGACATGCCTTGATAAGAGCAGTGGAGATACACTGGAGGGCGGTATCAGTCGCAGAGCCATAGCTGATCAGTCCATAGTCAATTATAGAGATAATAGAGCTCTGCATAGCTATCCTTAAGGCTTCAGGGGTCAAAGATCACCTGTGTCTGTAGAGTAGACCAATATGAATATTTACAGCTTAAGCAATGTTATCTATATGCATCCCATATGATAGGTTGCTGTCTATGGTGACTCCAAGATACTTAAAGAATTCTACCTGTTCTAGGGCAGTACCAAGGCAGTTAGTGATAGTCAGGGGATGTTTCCTGTGCTTGTTATGGGAGCTGCTGAAGAGCATAAGCTTTATTTTTATTATAGTTTAGTACCAACTTGTGCTGACTAAACCATTTCTCTACTGAGGCAAATCCGAGTTGTAGCTGGTTCTCAAGGGGTATAGGCTTTGGGTGAGTTGTGTAAATTATGGCATCATCTGCGTAGAGTAGGATTTGTTCAGGGCAGGAGTTTGGGAGACTGTAAAGGAAAAAAATAAATAGGAGTGGGCCCAGGATGGACCCTCGAGGAACCCCTGAGTGAACAGGTCTTGAGTCAGAGAGGACGTTGACAATTTTGACTTGTTGAGTGCAGTTGTCCAGATAACTTTTAAACCAGGCAGTGGAGTCAGAGGATAGCCCTGTATTAAGTAGTTGTTCCAGTAGTAGAGGGTGATGGACCATGTCAAATGCTTTTGTCAAGTCGATGAAGGCAGCAGCAGCTAATTGACCATGGTCCAGGGAGCTGTGTATAGAACCGGTGAATTCCATAAGGGCCGAGGTGGTGCTATGCCCTTTTCTGAACCCACGTTGTTGGGCACATTGGATCTTACGTTTGTCAAGATAAACAGTAAGCTGGTCAGCTACAATGCATTCAAGAGCCTTGGAGAGAGGTGGTAATATAGAGATAGGCCGGTAGTTCACGTGAAGAGTCCTGTCTCCACTTTTGTAGACCGGGGTAAACGTGGATGTTTTCCATTTACTGGTGAACTGTGCGAGTCTGAGTGAGAGGTTAAAGATCCTGGTTAAAGGCACTAACACTTCCTCAAGGGTGAGGGACAGCATTTTGAGTTCAAGAGAGTCCCCACTGTGTCTAGATTTACCAATTGCTTTATGGATGTATTTTCGGGCTTCATGCAACAAGACTTGTTTGAAGCTGAATGGTGGGTGACTGGTCATTGGGGGAGAGCTTACAGAATTGACCAAGATGACATCTGCATCAAAATAGTCAGGTGGAAGAACACTGCTAAGGTCCGTGAATGTGTTATTAAAGGTATTGGTAATAGTTAGGGGGTCTAGAGTTGTAGTCCCATCAACGTGAAGTAAAGTGGGTGATGTTTTGCATTTTTTCCCTGTAACCTCTATGATATTATTCCAGAAAGCTTTACCATTGCCCCACGTGTCAGTAAGCACTCCCTTGTAGTATTCATTTTTTTTCAAGGCGGATGGACCTTGTGCAATCATTCTGTGCTCTTTTGTATTTTTGAATGTCCGATTGTGTGCCGGTGGCTCGAGCCTGATGCCAGAGGTGGTCCCTAGATTTCATACAAGCTAATAAGTCAGATGGGCAGGTGGTCAGGGCAGCCCAGGAGTTCTCTCCAACCCGGGCATTATTGTGCAATGCCAGATCTGTCAGGAACAAGACCGCAGTGATATCCGATCTTGTTGGGTCAACAGATCTGGCTTGTATCATTGAAACGTGGCTGGATGATAATGTGGGCCCAATATTTGAGGCCACTATTCCAGCCGGGTATGCAGTGATACACCGCCCGAGGTTGGACCGGTGGGGGGGGTTTCAGTCTGTTTCAAGACCAAATTGGAACTTATCAGTGTTCCAGTTGAGGAGACCAGCTCATTTGAATGTGCCGTAGCAGCAGGTGCGGGCTATAGAATTGCTCTCATCTACCATCCACCTGGACATGGGAAGCAATATCTTAAGGAAGTGGCAGACTTCATCGTCGATATGGCATTTGAGTCACCCAGGCTGATGGTCCTGGGTGACTTCAATGTCTGGATCGATGATGAACTCTCGCAATTTGGACAACACTTCCTCCAGTTGATGAATTCACTGGGCCTGACACAGGTGGTTACCACTGCTACTCAAAAGTGTGGCAATTCCCTTGATCTGATCTTCCTCCTGGGGATTGAGGCCTCTGACATGGGGGTGGAACCAGTCGGTTGGTGTGATCACTATACTGTGAGATTCAATTTTGGCACCCCCCTCTTGTAGGCTGACCCCTATGGAGATGGTCAAGTACTGACCTTTACGGAATATTACTTCCGATGGCCTTGCTGTGGTACTTGACCTGTCACAATTTCCTGTGCATTGCAAGGATCCAGAGGCTCTGGTTCTGGCATATAGCAATGCCATTACCTCAGCCTTTGACTCTATTGCTCCAGTACATGAGCGTCCTCTCTCCCTTTGACCTCGGGCTCCGTGGTTTGATGGAGTCTTGAGGGAGTTGCAGTGACTATGATGCAGGTTAGAATGTTATTGGTGGAAATCCGGCTCATTTGCCGACCATCTTAGACTGCTAGAACATTATTGGTTCTATCAGTCAGAAATCTCTCATAAGAAGGCACAGATCCTGTCCTTGGCAATTTCTGTCACTCAGAATCGACCAGCTCAGCTTTTCAGAACTGTGGACAGGCTGTGCAACCCAGCCTGTCTGCAGCTCCGAAGAGCCTTTTCACAATTACAGTGTGATGAGCTCGCTTGGTTCTTCGCTGAGAAGATGGCTGACATTGGGTCGGAGATCCACTTGACACATTCTATGCGAGTTGCTGGGGATCAGGCCTTGGTCACTATCCCTCCATTTTCCTGGAGTTCCTTCAACTGTCTGGAAATCGTGGATGTTATGCGGATTGTCCAGGGGATGCAACCTACATGCTGTAGTTTAGACCCGGGCCCTACATCCCTGCTTATGGGTTGTGGTGATTCTGTCGGTCTGGTTCTGGCACAGATAGTCTGGTGTTCCCTCGACTCAGGTGAATATTCCTGCTCCTTGAAAGAGGCAGTGGTGACACCTTTGTTGAAGAAAGCTTCTCTGGACCCAGACTCTCTTGCAAACTACAGGCCTATCACAAACCTCCCCTTTGAGAGGAAGGTGATTGAGAAAGTAGTGGCGGCTCAACTGGAGAACCATTTGACCATCCATAACATCTATAAACCTCTCCAATCAGGTTTTCAAAAGAGGCATAGTACGGAGACTGTGCTGGTTCATGTGCTTAATGATCTCCTGATGGCGAGAGACCAGAGAAAATAGTCCATTTTGGTACTTTTAGATCTGTCATCAGCTTTTGACACCATTGACCATGGGGTTCTGCTTGAGCACCTGTGATTTATCTGTGGACTTTTTGGTCTAGTCTGCAGATGGTTTACTTCTTACCTCACTGGAAGAACTCAGAGGGTAGTGTCAAGGGTTTTTTACTCTGACCCTATCTCCCGGTCTTGTGGGGTCCCTCAGGGCTCAGTATTGTCCCCCATGTTGTTTGCAGTGTACATGCTTTCCCACAGAGACAATTTCATTGTTATGCTGATGATACCCAGCTATACCTGTCTTTTGCCCCCAACCAGGAAGGAGCAGTCTTGGTATTTAATAACTTCCTCAAAGAAATCCAGGATTGGATGAAGTCCAGTTGGCCGAAATTGAATTCTGAGAAGATAGAGGTGATGGTCTTGGACCCAGATCACCAGATAGGGGGGCTTGAGGCTGGCTCCCCATTAGGATTGTTTCTTGGGGATGCTGAGCTTCAGGTCTCTGAACAGGTGCTAGACCTAGGGGTGATGTTGGATGTTGGGTTGACACTTCGGACTCAGGTGTCAACTATTGTTAAGTCATCATTTTACCATCTCAGAAACATTGCTAGGATCAAGCACCTTGTTCCGTCTGGCGATCTGCCTACATTAATCTATGCCTTTGTAACCTCATGTCTAGATTACTGTAACTTGCTTTACTTTGGGCTTCTGTGGGTTGATATGTGCCGCTTGCAGCTGGTGCAGAATTCTGTAGCCCGGTTGTTGATGAGGACACCTAGATCTTCCCATATCACACCGGTGCTGCGGGAACTGCACTGGCTGCTGGTTCAGTGGCGGATCACCTTCAAAGTCAGATTACTAACATACAAAGCCCTACATGAACTGGGCCCTGACTACCTGAAAGAGCTCCTGATTCCTTATCACCCTGTGAGACCACTCCACTCGGCAGATGAGGGGTTGCTAGAGATTCCCAGGATGACTTTAAAATCTGCCGGGGCCCATGCTTTTATGTTCGTGGCCCCTTCCCTCTGGAATTCTCTACCCTGTTGGATTAGGGAGTGCACAACTGTGGGGAGTTTTAAACAGGCCCTAAAATCATTTCTTTGTGTTAAAGCATATGGTAGTGATGACTGCTGATTTGTACTGTACATTTCATGATGTTGACCCTATTTTAACTTTGTCACTTGTTTTACTGTACTGCGCCTTGATATCTGAAAGGCGCATTATAAATAAAGTATTATTATTATTAAGTCTACAGAGAGCTAGGGGTTGCAAGGGCCTTTGATTTTCTGCCTTTTTAGGGGTGCATGGGCATCACAGGCAGCATTAAAGGTGTTGATGAAATAATCAAGTGCCGTGTTGACATCCTTCACTCTGTTGATGGGAGTCCAATCTTGCACTCTAAGGAGGAATTTGAGTGGTTCAAGATGACCCTGTGCTTGGACCCTGCTGGTGATTGTCTTTGGTGGAGGTTTGAAGAATTTGTTTGTCCATGTGCAGATGACAGGGGAATGGTCACTGAGTGTGTCCGGGAGGTTTGTAGTGTTAGTAATGTGATCAGGATGACTGGCTAGGTCCCAGTCCAGTAGGCTGCTTGATCCCATTTGGTAGTTGGATCTAGTTGGGGAGTTAACCAGCTGGGAAAAGTTTGTGGCAGAGATGGGGTCCTTAAAGCTCCCATTCTCAGGTGCTAGCCAATTAATATTAAAATCTTCCATCAGAATTAATTCCAAGCCAGGGGGTTGGTTTCTCATAAAGTCCATGACAGAACTGAGACCCCTCCCCTGTTCTTTAGGAGGGATGTGCACTGATGCTACAGTAAGTACCTTATTATGAGCACATAGAAGAATTTTGATGGCTAGTATCTGTGTGGTTGAACCAGCAGTAGGTACCTGCAGGGGGGGTCCCAAGAGTGACTTTTTGAGATAGATTGCACATCCTCCTCCTCTCTTGGTAGTTCTGTCCAGTCTGAAGATGGTGTAACCCAGCAGGGCAATTGCCGTATCAGGGATTTTTGGTGTGAGCCATGTTTCAGCAATTGTCAGCACGTCTGGATTGTCTTGAGTAACAAAGACTTGTAGAGCATCCAGTTTATGGAAGATACTGCAGGTGTTCATAGCTGCTAAAGTAAGTAACCCCGGCTGCATTAAAGAGGCTGCATTTTGTGATGGGCTGAGGCCAGGGTTTGGGTGAATATTTCCAGACAGCAGTAACAACATAATCTTAACCGCCTGTAGATAAATCTTGCCATCTGCCTCTGTCTGGTGTCCCAGCTTAGTTGTTGTTGGCTATCCCAGAGAATGGGCACGAGGGATAGAGGGGAGAGTGATAACATATGGGTGGATGTTACCCATCCCTGATGGTAAGCATCAAACCAGTTCTCTAAAATATTAATATAATTTTTTATAGCTTTGATGTTATCAGGGGTATTAACTTCACTACATAAAATTTAATATCATCAGCAAATTTACTAATGTGCCCGATAATAACATTGTGAAGATCTGATATAAAAATTCCAAACAGAATGGGACCCTGGATGGACCCTTGGGGGACCCCACTTGTTACTGGAATTGGGTTAGAATAAGAATCTAAGATTATGACCACCTGGGTTCTATTAGTTAAAAATTCTGTTACTTACATAATTGTGTACAGATCTAATTTCATAGCTTGCATTTTTCTCTGGGAACCTTGTGAGAGGGAGCCTTCCAGCTCACTGAAGAAGAGAGGCAGGGGGCCTTCATTTCAGCAGGTGGCAGTGGAGTGCTTGAAACATATAACAGAAACATAGAATTTGATGGCAGATAAGGACTGCTTGGCCCACCTAGTCTGCCCATTTCCCTACCTAAAAGATAAGCTGCAGATCCTAGTTAACCAACAGCCTACTTCCTCCTACCCCCCACTAGAATTGCATTATGTCTGTCCCATGCATTCTTGAATTTCCCTACTGTTTTTGACTCTATGACCTCCTCAGGAAGGCCGTTCCATGCATCTACAACCCTCTCTGTGAAGAAATACTTCCTCACATTACCTCTGAACCGTCCCCCATCTATCTTCAAATTGTGCCCCCTTGTTCTTTCACATCTCTTTTTCTGAAAGATGCTACCCTCTTGGACTTTGTTGATTCCCTTGAAGCATTTGAAAGTTTCAATCATGTCCCCCCTCTTCCTCCTTTCCTCAAGGCTATACATCTTAAGCTCTTTTAGTCTTTCCTCTTATGTCTTCTGGTGAAGACCCTGCACCATTTTGGTTGTCCTCCTCTGGACAGCCTCCACCCTGTCTATGTCTTTGCAGAGATGAGGTCTCCAGAACTGTACACAGTACTCCAGATGTGGTCTTACCAACTGTCTATACAGAGGGCCAACATCTTCCTATTTTCTACTGGTGATGTCTCTCCCTATGCATCCCAGTATCTCCCCAGCCCTCCTTACTGCCTTCTCACATTGCTGGCCCACCTTTAGGTCATCTGATATGACTACCCCCAGGTCCCTTTCCATTTTTGTTGTTGTCAGTATCTCACCCCCAATTGTGTACTCTTCCCCTGGATTTTTGTTTCCCAGGTGCATTACTTTGCACTTCTTTGCATTGAATCTAAGCTACCATAGATTTAACCATTTACCTTACCAAGTCCCTTTTCATCCTTTTCACCACACCTTGCAAATCAGCCCTGTTGTAGATCTTTGTGTCATCTGCAAAGAGACATACTTTCCCTTCCAGCCCCTCTGCAATGTCACTTATAAAGACATTAAAAAGGACCGGCCTCAGTACTGAACCCTGTGGTACCCCACTAGTAACCCTCCTTTCTTCACTGTGGACTCCATTTACTATTACCCGCTGTGTCCTGTTGTCCAGCCAGTGTTTTACCCAGGCTTCCACCCTGGGACCCACTCCCAGGCTGGCTAATTTGTTTATTAATCTTTTGTGTGGGACTGTGTCAAATGCCTTGCTAAAGTCTAGATAGGCCATGTCCACAGCCCCTCCCTGGTCTATCACGTTGGTCACCCAGTCAAAGAAATCAATTAGATTTGTCTGACATGACCTTCAAGCTGTGAATCCTTGCTGCCTTGGGCTCTGTGCCCCACTGGCCCCTAGGTACTGAACAATTCTTTCCTTCAGAAGTGATTCATTCATTTTGCCTACCACTGAGGTCAAACTGACAGGTCTGTAGTTTCCTGCCTCTGTTTTGCTCCCACTTTTGTGAAGGGGAATCACATCTGCCCTCGTTCAGTCCTCAGGTACCACACCAACCTCCCATGATTTATTAAAAAGGGCAGTCAGTGGTGTTACTAGTTCTTCCCTTAGTTCTTTTAGAATTCTGGGGTGAATCCCATCAGGCCCCATTGCTTTATACAGCTACAGTTTTAAGAGTTCTTTCAGAACCCTTTCTTCTGTGAAAGGACTAATATTAACCCCCCTATCCAGAGTGCTTCTATTGACTGGATTAGGTATCTCCCCCTGATTTTCCATTGTGAATACTGAGCAGAAGTATTTGTTCAGTATCCCTGCTTTTTCACTGTCGCTCTCTGCCCAACCACCAAAGAGGAGATAGTGAAGCAGTTAAGAGAGTAAATCCCCCCAAAAGCAAAACTTAGCTGCAAACCCCAGGTTGCACCTGGAAACAGACTGAACCGGGAGACCTGGTTAGAATCGTATCATCCCCTATTTGCATACTCTGTGACTCTGAGTAAGGCAGTTAACTTTTGGGCACCTGAAACAAGCTCCAGCTGAGTGGCAATAACAAAAAATCACTCTTCTGGTTAAGCACCCCCTTCCCTGAGGAGTCAGAATCACTTAGGGGTCAGGACAGAGAGTGGTGACCCCAAAGACATAGCAGGCCAAGGGGAGCTGCCTCAATCAGCAATGGCAAGCTGAGGTGTAACATGGAGTCATAGCTGAAAAGCCCTATTGGCAAAGCAGGTGAGGATGGCAGAGACTAGAAGAATGGCATGGCTGGAATCATGCCTGCACTTCCCAGCAGATCGCTGGAAGCACAACAAGAACCAGTGCCCACAACATGGAAGATGTCCAGGAGGTATGACAAACCAGGGTCAATATGATATTAGAGCATGGTTATGGGTGCTGGCAGGCTTACCAATGGACCCTCCTTGGGGTCCCCTGGAGGTAGACTTGAGCTCAAATGAGAGCGAAGGCCCCCAGAGCCAAAGGCCCAAGCCCCAGCACAACAGGAGGCAGTGGAAAAGGGGAGCAAAGCAGGTGCCAAAGAGGGCAAAAAAGGGCTTAAAGCAAAGGCCTTGTCCCATAAAGGATCTGAAGGGCCAGGAGATTGATTCAGAAAGGGACCCCTGATGGCATGTGGACCAAGTCGGATGGTGTAGGCCAAGACACCAGCTACCCAAGAAACCCAGCAGTTGGTATGGGTTGGAGTCGGTGGAGGAGTGGGGTATTAAGCCCATCACACTGAGAAAGAGGAAGATGCCCAGAGGACACTACCCTTACTCACGCTGATGGCCCTAAGACTCAAGAGGGTCTCTTGGATCCTGATTCTAGTGGTGAGTCAGAAGCTAAACAACCCATGTTGGTGGGCCACTGACCAAGGAAACCACTAATCTCCTCCGAATCAGATGAAGAAGAAAGGGGTACCAATGAGGTCAGTCCAGCAGACAGCAAGATGGATGAGGTTCATGGGGCTCTGAAGAACCTAGCCACCATCATGATGGGTCAGGGAAAGAGTGGCATTGGTAGAGCCACAGGGGAAAAGGAAGTGGTGCCAAAGCCGCCGTACTCCAGAATGGATGAGGAAGTGAGGGTGGTTTTGTTGGACAAGATGAAAGTGACTATCTGCCACAGGGAATTTGTGGATGTGTTCAGCTTGCTGCACAGAGGGGAGGAAGATGACACAAAGGAAGGCACGAAGAGTGAAAGAAGTAAGGATAGCAAGAAGCCCCAGGTAAAGAGGAATTTTGAGAATTGGCCAGTGGGGTTTTTAATTTATACGTATGTTTTATGTCGTGATAATCCGGAGCGTTGTTGCGGCCTTCTCAGTCATTGGTCTCAGATAATGAAAGTGCATGTGGTCGGGGGGGGGGTCAGCATGGCTTCACTATGACTAGGTCTTCTGTCTTCGGCAGCATAAGAACCCTGCAAAGGAATGGGAACAGGTGGATATGCCCCTGTGCATGGAAGTGATAATAGACAGGGCATTCGTGCAATGCACAAATTGAGAACTCCCTGTTAAGGTTGACCCGGTGGGGAGTAAGGAATCAGGGAAGTTCAGCAGGGCATGGAACCATTGTTTTCATTTCAACAAGGCTCATGCTTACAGTGTAGGTGCAAGTTTGCCCATGAATGTGTTGTGTGCAGTAAGCCCAACCCCTGCATGCAGTGCCCCGGGCGCAAACAGGAAGCGGGGCATACCCAAAACAAAAATGCACCCACTAAGAAAGGGTACCCTGGACTTGACAGAAACACTGATAAAGGTAAATAAAATAAGAGGGTGGTTACAATGATACTCCATCAGTGAGAATGCACTTTTATTGCTAGAGGGCTTTTCAAAGGGTTTTGGGATCCCATAATCAGGCTTCCACTGGGACTTCAAGTCATCTATCTTGAAGTTGGCAAGAGACAGCAGGAGGGTGGCTGCAGGAGAAGATAGAAAAAGAGAGGCAGCTGGGGAGGATCACTGACCCATTTACAGAGCTACCCTTAAAACATTTTAGGGTATCACTGGTGGGGGTGATCCCCAAGAGCACTCCGGGTGAGTTTTGCATGATTACCCAGGTATCGTTTCCTGAGGGTGGGTCCGATGGATGACTTTATTAATCCAGCCTTGACTTCAGTTCATTATGCGTACTTTGACAGAGCAGTGAGTGAGGTGGTAAGGTTTGGTTGGGGGGCATTCATGGCAAAGGCAGATCATGAATCCACCTTCCAGTTCTTTTTTGTTTCCCCAGCAGATTTTAACTTGTGAATGAAAGTCAACGATGTTTATTACATAGATAAATGCATGCTAATAGGGTGCGCCATTGTGTGCACATATTTTGAAAACTTCTGGACTTTTCTCAATTGTTGAGGAAACAGCACCAGAGGGGGAGTGTGTCATCCATTACTTGAATGATTTTCTGGTGATGGGGCCACAAGACGATGACACTTGTAGACAGACTCTAGGGGTCCTAAAGGGAGTTTGTTGGGGATTAGGCATGCCCTTAACCCAGGAGAAGACATTGGGTCCAACCATGGTGCTGTCTTTTCCTGGGGATAGAAATTGACTTGAAGGCAATGGTTTGTAGGCTACTGAAGGACAAAGTTGATTCCCTGTGACTGATGGTCACCTAGAAGAGGGAGGCGAGAAAGATGACATTGTGGCAGGCACAGCAATTGCTAGATCATCTGAATTTTGCTTAATGGGCCATCCCAATGGGTAGGGTATTTGTGCGCCAGCTTGAAAAAATTACAGCTGGGATCTGACAGCCTCACTATAGGATAAGGATACATGTATCGGTGAAGGAGGATATGGTAGTCTGAGTGAAGTTTCTAGCTGAATTTAATGGAGTGACGGCTTGGCCAGAGGTCGAATTGTCTAATGTAGACCTAGAACTGTTTACAGATGCCTCCGGTGGCCAGGGGTTTGGGGCATACCTGCAGTGGGCCTGGTTCATGGGAACATGGCCAGCATCATGGATGGACCAGGGCCTTAGCAAGAATATTACCTTTTTGCAATTCTTCCCAATAGTGGTAGTGCTGGTTGTGTGGGGGAGCAGCTAAGGCTAAGGAAGTGCTTTTCCAGTGAGATAATACTGGGGTGGTGCATGCTTTAAATCAGCAGTGGGGAGCAGCTGGCTCCATCAGAGACTTGCTGAAGGTGTTCATCTTAAAGTGTTTACTGCATAATACAGTATATAGTTTAGGGCTAGACATGCACCGGAGGAGTGCAATGGTATAGCCAGTGCTTTATCTCATTTATTTATTTAGCTTTTGTTTACCAGGTAAGCACGCTAGACAGTCAAGTGCCTATTTTTAGGTGCGACCCGGGAGAATTACAAGGTACAGGCAATAACAATTCAGAGACAGGGTAATAGCAATCAACAAGGTATAATCAGGTACAGGCAGAGAACTCAGGCAATATACAGATACAGAGGCAAGGTAGCAGCAATCAACAAGTTACAGACAGGTATGGGCAGAGAGCTACAGTCATGTACTGACAGAACAGATATAATACAAATACAGTGTTAAGGCATGGCAATCTCAGGATACAGTCAAGGAAGCAAGCCAAAGAATCAGCAGGGCATTTTTGAGGAGAGCACTAAAGGTGCACACACTCAGTCATAGATGGACACTTGGCGCACCGTGGAGTGTGGGACAGCTAAGAGCAAAGGCAGGCAGAAGGCATATGCAATCACTCGATCACAGATGGGCACTGGCATACCGTGGAGGGTGGGACAGCTAAGAGCAAAGGCAGGCAGAAGCTTGTTTTAAGTAGCCCCAGAGAGAGGACCTGAAACAGCTATGGGAGGGGTCAGCTCTTACATGAGCAGGGAGAAGGTTCCAGACTTTGTAGGCAAGGGCTGCAAAGGCACGCTCGCCTGTGAGGGAGCCGGTTTTTGGGATCATGAGAGCCTAGGAGTCACTAGACCTCAGCCAATAGCCAGAGGGGAAAGGCTGGAGAAGTTTGGCAAGTGCCAGAGGAGTTGACGATCAGATGATGTTGTCAGTAAAGTTGCCTGTAACAAAGGATCGATGATTACTAGGGGAGAGCCACCCCAGCCTAGAGTAGAGCTGGCAGTGATGGGTGAGCCGGGGGGGCAGATAGGGCAAAGTGACACACGTTGTTATATGCAGTGTCCCATTTTGTGAGCCAGGATTTTGGGGCATTCACGAAAGAGGTGAGCCCATAGCACAGGGTAGGGAGAAAAACCCCTTTTGGCAGGGGTGAGTCAGGCAGATGAGGTGAGGTAGCTTATGGCCCTGTAGGCCAGTCCCAGTTTTCAGTTTGTGGCCTTGCAGAAGTTACGTATGTGCAGGGAGAGGTCCAGCTGAGGGTCAAGGGTTACCCCCAGTTACTTGAAGGAGTCGACAATCAACACAGGGATGCCTTCAGTGCCAGTGACTTCGAGATCAGCTTGACACGCTCTTTCCTTGGCAGAGGAGCTGAATAACATAGCCTGCGTCTTCTGGAGGTTGATGACAAGCTTATTAGCCTTGAGACAGGATTTGATGTGGTCAAAATCAGAGTTTAGTCTAGAGTTTATGTCTCTGATATCCTGGGAGCTAGCTAGAAGCACAAGGTCATCAGCATAAAGGGTGACATGTCCAGATGCAGGGACCTAGGGCAGCTGATTGATAAAAAAGGAGAACAGTAAGGGAACAAGGACAGACCCCTGAGGCACCCCACAGGTTACTGGTGCCATCCCAGAGAGGGCTATCTGGAACTTTGTGTACTGTTGCCTACCCGTGAGGTAGTTGGAAAGCCAGGCTAGGACGGGGGGGAGGGGCTGAGGGACTGGAGGGCAGTGCCCAGGAGAGTGTGATCGACCAGATCAAAGGCCTTAGACAGGTCAATGAAGATGGCCCCAGTGAGTTTGCCCTGGTCAGTCGCCGTTCTTATTTCAGAGGTGACCTATGCAAGGGCAGTGGAGATGCTGTTCCCTTTATGGAACCCATGCTGCATGGGGGAGAGGAGGCCATAGGTTTGGAGGAAGAGAGCAAGCTGGGCGGCCACAACCTTTTCAAGCAGTTTGTTTACCACAGACAGAATTGCTATAGGGCCATAGTTTTCAAGTATTTTGGGATCTCCACGTTTGAGTACTGGGATCACACGAGCCACCTTCCATATGGCTGGGATGGACCAAGGTATGAGAGAGGAGTTGAGAATGTGGGAGATAGGCCGGGCCAAGAGGGGGGCTCCTAGGTTGAGTAAATTGGGCTCAAGGTTATCATGCCCAGCACCAGAGTAAGGGGAGAGACCAGCAAGGAGCTTCTGTGACTCGTTGCAGGAGATGGACTTGAAGTAGAAGGAAGGGGAAGGAGGATGAGACACAGTGCCAGAAGTGGGACCCAGATTATTTGTAACAGAAGGCGTGAAGGTGAAGTCAGACAGGTCTGAGAACAAGATGTTAAAGGCACTGGCTATAGTTAGAGGCATTGCTGCAGCTGACTCCATTGATTTGCAGGTCAGAGACCAATAACAGTATGTTTGATGGTGCGCCAGAAGCACCTATGGTTCTTGACAGATGCTTCAAGACAGGATTTGCAGAAACCACTCTTGGCCAAGTGGATCACCCATTTACTTGAGTTCCTGAGCTGCCTGTAAGCCTCAAGGTCAGATCTGTCCCCAGAGTCCTTGAATTTTAGCCAGCTTTAGTCCCTAAGCTCCATCAGGGCAAACAGGTCAACCTGTAACCATTTGGTGACGATGCCCCTCACTCTCCTTTTTATGAGTGGGGCATGTCTGTCTTGAAATGGGGCACATATGGCTAGGAAACAGTCAAAGAACAGTAGAGGGGTCACAGTCATCATAGACCAGGGACCAGTCAGTCCTGCTGAGATCAGTAAGGAAGTTGTTGTAGTCAAATTTTGATTAGTCCGTCATCTGAATGACTTTTAGGGGGACTGGGGGGGGCAGGGACTTTCCAGACACAGAAGGTGGGGGAATGGTCAGAGATGGAATCAGGGAAGAGGCCAAAAGCTGAGATATGGTCAGACCTGTTGCTCAACATCCAGTCTAGAAAAATGCCCTGCACCCCAGAGGAGGAGGGTCTGGTGGGCTCAATAATAAGCTGACCTAGGGTGAGCCCAGACAGAAGGGTTCATAAACATTAGCATTGCCACTCAGCCAGTTTAGGTTAAAATCCCCAAACACCATGAGTTCATTTGTCCCCACCTTGGGACTGAGACAGTCAAGGAGGTGGGAGAGGCCATGTACATCACCTTTGGATGGGTTGTAAACAAAGGCCAGGTGGAGCTTCTTTGTGTTGCCCAATATAAGAAGGGCATGTAGGTACTCAGAAGTGGGGGTGAGGTATGACTGACACTTTAAGGGTGGGGGTTTATGGTAGAGCAGTAGTCCACCCCCTGTTTGTTTCCCACTCTGTCCTATCTGATCGCAAAGTAGCCAGGGAGGGCACTGACAGTCAGGATGGGCTGGTTTAAGCCAGGTTCCAGAGATCCCCAGGATGCCCGGATTGTAGTGGGCGACCCAAGCCGTTAGGTCTGAGAGGTTAGCAAAAAGGCTGCAGATATTAAGGTGGGCAATCTTTAGGCCCTTAGCATTCTGCCACTGGAGGGAGGATTGCTGAAACAAGAGGGTTCGGATGGTTGGCTATGCCAGCAAGCCCAAGCAGGAAGAAGGGGAGTCAAGTACAGATAGGGCATATAACAGCTGCACGGTAATATTGCAATGTGCAGGTAGCTAAAACCCGGCAGATATGCAGTGGCAGTGGATAAAATCTTTGATTAGGATGCACTAGTCAGCAAAATAGAGATACTTAGCAGGCAGAAATCAGTACACAACTAACAATGCAGACATCTGTGACATAAGTTCTGAACTAGGGTGCAACGATCTGTATCACAAGTTAGCAAAAAATAAACAGAACCACAGTCCACCATGAGGTGGTCAACAGAGAGTAGGTTCAGACTGGCACAGGGTTACAAGCATGGCATATCACATATAGAGATGCAGTGAATTTAAAATCTGCCAGCAAAGTGAACTCGAAGTGACCACTTCACCTTAGCACTTTGCTACGCGGAATGCCCCATAGGAAAGGCTCACTTTGCCTTGTTATTATTACTTCTCATTGTCATTCCGCCTTAAACGTGAAGTAAGGCGGAGTGACAACAATTTTGGTAGCATCCCACCCACACAGTCACCAGAATGAATGTGCATCCCCAAAGTGCTACTGTCTTGTGTCCAGAAAACTTCCCAGTGCTGATGAAGTGAAATGAGAGCATAACAAGAAATGCAAAGTCTCCCAGAATTAATGGCGCACTCAGTCATGTGCGCAGTGGTCAGGTCATACACAAAGTCACCAGAATTAATGTGCATCCCTGAAATGCTACTGTCTTGTGTCCAGAAAATTCCCCAGTGCTGAAAAAGTGAAATGAGAGCGTAACAAGAAATGCAGTCTCCCAGAATTAATGGTGCCATGCAAATGCACAGACAGATTAAGATTGCACTGCACACTCATGGGATGCATATGAAAAGGCACAACAACACCTAACCAGTGCTCACAAGTCACAAGTCCAAATCTGGAAAGGAATACCTTTTGCCAGTTGAAGGATTAGTGCATGACAGTAACAATCCACTACCAGTAAAGATACCACAAAGCAGTATAAAAAATTAATGCAGGTGCAGTGGACAGCAGGTTCACACTGCTGCAATTACTCATGCATCACACACACACTCACAATCACACTCAAATAATGCGTAGCAATTTGAAAACCTTTAGTAATATAACCAAATGTTTTAAACAGACAAATTGTACACTGCTGCACCACAACAATCAACCAAAAAATGTCAAGAATTACTGAAAATATTACTGTGTGTACATTAACACGGTTATACAAGAAAAATATAACCAAAACAGAAAAACTGCCTTTTTCTCCCAGTTAATCTACCTACACCACAAATACGCCCCTCCCCCAAAGCACACTTCACAGTACACAGACTGACCATTCTAAATTAACATTCAAAATCCACACACAACAATAAACACTCGATGATATGAGCACAGAAGTGTTTCCTACAATTGATGTACTAAATTTTGAGAAAAAAAATATTATTGAAAAAGGCATTTTAAATAGCTTTTAGGGGTTTTGAATCACAGAGCTCTGAGAGCAAACTGTCTCCAGCTACCACTGCACACACACTACCCAGGCCAGAACTGAGGCTGTGCCGAACAAACTAGAGTCCATGTGACCTGCAATCCCATTAATAACTGCAGAATTTCATTTGGAACTCAATTACAGGGCAAAGTGAGGCAAATTACATTGATTTCAATGTACGTCACCTTAAAATTGGTGAAGAGGTTTGGGGAAGGTGGAATAACACAAAGTCTTTGGTTTCAATGGACTTCATGTTCCTCATTATGAAGCGAAGTACTCCACTTCGCATTGTAGAGTTCTCCGTAGATTCCACGTTACTCAGTGAATCACTTCACAGAGCAAATTGTGGCCACTTCGCCCCACCACTACTTACAGTACTGTAACTCACATGCTGTATGAGAAGGAACATGGCTGCCTATGGCTGTACTTCCCTGATAGGCTGTAGCACAAAACTCCCAGACTTAAAAATGCTTATTAATGAGTACAATGGTGGAGTGGTGAAGCCTGGAGAGATACCACAAAACATGCTTACAATACATCCAAGTAACCAGTCAAAAAATTAGTGTTGTAAATCGTGACGTGATCGTGAATCATGATTTGTGACTGCGTTTGTGACCGTGATGATGAAGAACGTGATTCTGTGTCGACGGTGTGAGATAAACAATATGGAACTATATTGGGAACGCAAATGCCTACGGCTGTATTTCCCCAATGAGCTGTAGCACAAACTCCCTAACTTAAAAACACTCATTAATGAGTACAATGGCAGAGTGGTGAAGCCTGGAGAGATACTACAAAACAGGCTTACAATACATCCAAGTAATTAGTAAAACAATTAATGTTGTGATTCATGACATGATCATGAATAGTGATTTGTGACTGCATTTGTGACCGTGATGATGAGGAAAGTGATTTGCATCATGAGTGACTTGTGATGATTGTCCTGACTTAAAAATGCATATTAATGAGTACAATGTTTATGCAGAATTATGCACCACACCTGTCCAGTACTCTGAAGGGAAGCCAAAGAAACAACTGTGATTTAAGTTACAGATGGAGATTGGGCCCTAAAGAGATGCAAATGCACAGACAGATTAAGATTGCGCTGTGCACTGAAGAGATGCAGATGCAAAGGCACAACACCTAACCAGTGCTCACCATCAGAAATTAAAATCTGGAAAAGAATACCTTTGCCGGTCGGGGCGGTCCATGGGGAGGGAGGCAGTGTACTGTACTGTTGCAGTAACAGTCACTAGTACTAGTACCAGTAAAGATACCACAAAGAAGTACAAAAATCACACAACTGCAGTGGATAGCAGGTTCACATTGCTGAAATTATTTTGTGGCACAATAAAAGGTGTCTGATTTGATGACACACGTCACACCTCACACACACACACACACACACTAAGTAATGCATAGCAAATTGAAAACTTCAGTAATATAGCCACATATTTTAAACCAACTAAAATTATGCACTGCTGCACCACAACAATCAGCAAAACAAATGGCAAGAATTATTAAAAATATTACCGTGTGTACATTAACACAGTTATACAAGAAAAATATCACCAAAACAGAAAGCACTGTCTTTTTCTCCAAGTTAATCTACCTACACCACAGATATGTCCCTCCCCCAAAGCACACTTCCACTGTCTCTCAGTACACAGACTGAATGTTGTACATTAACATTCAAAATCCACACACAAACAATAAACACTCAATGATATCAGCACAGGAGGGTTTTCTATAATCGATGAACTAAAGTTTCAGCAAAAAAAATTACTCAAAAAGGCTTTTTTAACAGCTTTTAGAAGGTTTGAATCACAGAGAGCTCTCAGAGCAAATTGTCTCCTATAGCTTTCTACACACACTACCCCAAACTGAGGCTGTGCAGAACAATCTAGAACCCATGTGACCTTAAATCCCATGAATCACTGCAATATTCACCTTTGGAGCTTAAAAACAAGGCAAAGTGAAGCAAAGTACCTTGTTTTCAATGTACTTCATCTTAAGAACTGGTGCAGTAGTGGTTTGGGAAGGCGGAGTAACGCGAAGTCATTGTTTTCAATGGACTTCGCATTACCCTTTATAATGCAAAGTACTCTGCTTCGCATTGCGGACCACTCTGCAAATTCGCCTTCACTCTGCGAATCACTTTGCAGAGCGAATTGGGGCCACTACGCCCATCTCTAATCATACAACAATTTTTGTGAAAAAGAAACAGCTCGTAGTGATCTCCGCTAGGGGTCAGCTGAGAGGAGCAACAGGCAAGAGTTTCAACCAGCCAAGACAGAAAAATAATAGACCCACCAAGAGAGTGGGAGGGGCTAGAATGCATTTAAGGGGAGGAGGGAACAGGATGCGTGGGCAGGAATTTTTATAGAATTCAAAACACAGCCCACAATTTTCATATTGGGAGCCCCGACTGGCACAAGTCCTTGTATAAAAATCAAATTGAGCCCCAAGGAGCTCCGGTTTCTGCTTTTGCCCAAAGTTAATAAACTGCAACTTTGTGCAGTTTCATCCTCCTCCAGCTCCTATGAGCTGAAAGCATGGTCTGATCAAGAGAAAAACAGCCCTTTCTTTTAGAGCCTAGCAGGGCTAGCAGAGCAGAGAGGACTTGGTGCCTTTTTGGAAATTCGAAACACAGTCCCCAGTTTTCAAGTCGGGAGCCCCGACTGGCACAAGTCCTTGTATAAAAATCAAATTGAGCCCCGAGGAGCTCCGGTTTCTGTTTTTAGCCCAAAGTTAATAAACTGCAGCTTTGTGCAGTTTCATCCTCCTCCTCCAGCTCCTACGAGCTGAGAGCATGGTCTGATCAAGAGAAAAACAGCCCTTTCTTTTATAGCCCAGCGGGGCTAGCAGAGCAGAGAGGACTTGGTGCCTTTTTGGAAATTCAAAACACAGTCCCCAGTTTTCGAGTCAGGAGCTCCGACTGGCACAAGTCCTTGTATAAAAATCAAATTGAGCGCCGAGGAGCTCCAGTTTCTGCTTTTTGCCCAAAGTTAATAAACTGAAGCTTTGTGCAATTTTGTCCTCCTCCAGCTCCAATTTGCAGTAGGAATGTTTCCAGACCTGGTACCTGAAGCAGATGGCACACTGGAAGAAATCCTGCAGTTCCTGTGGAATCTTGGGAGCTCATAGACTGGGCATTAATGTTCCAATCCTTGGGTCCCAGCAGCCAAAAAGCATATAGGAGAGGAGTAGAGTAATTCTTGAGGATCTGAGAACTTCATGGATGGAAGGAAATCTGGCTGATCCCAGAGGTGCAGTTGTGCTGGTTCATGGTGGCTCTGATGGAGGAGGGTAGCTCGGTGATGGCAGCAAGCCTCCATCTGTCAGGCATAGGCTGGTTTAGCAGGGTACTGGGTTTGCAAGAATTTACACAGACTTTCAGGGTCCAGAAATTATTTCCAGGTTGGGGCAGGATACAACCCAAGGCTCCATACAGGATAAGGCCATTGAAGTCCCAGACACTTGAGCGTGTGGTGGGGGTTTTACCGATGCTGCCTGCAGGACACCAGGAGGCACAGCTTCTCCAAGCAGCATTTCTCTTGATGTTCTGTGGGGTCATTTGAGTGTCAGAGGTCATGGCAGCTAGGAGACAGGATCAGTCTAGGAGGGACTTGCATGTAGGAGATGTGAAGTTGTAAGGAGATGGGGTATTGGTACGCCTCAGGAGGTCAAAAACTTACCAGCAGTCATGGGACACTTGGGCTAGAGTTTGGGACTGGAGATGTGGAGATGGAAGCTCAGGGGGTTGCTAGCAAAATACGAGGCAGGAACAAGAGACAACGGTTGGGCCTACTTTAGGCACAGGGATGAATCACCGCTGACTTAGTTTCAGTTCACAAGGTTGTTTCAAAAGGCCCTCCACTTAGTGGGGGAGGATACAGGTGAGTATAGTACTCATTCGCTACAGATAGGGATGGCTATATGGATGGCTAGCTGGGGGAAGTCACAGACAGAAACTGAAGGGCTAGGTAGATGGAAATACCAAGCAGTTAGAAGATATATACACTCACATATGCTCTAAAATGTTTTTGTTTTATTAAGCAGATTGGAGGGGATCAGAGAAATGGGTGTGCATCTGCAGGCACTCTTTCATCCATTTTGCTGGGGTTCAGGACTGGTCTCAAGCCAGAGAACCAGTTCTAAACATCATTGATATTCCAGTTAAGATGTGTTGGATGGGGCACAGAGGTATGCACTGAGATCAGATGGTTCCCATGTTGCAGAAAGAGTTCCAAAGGGAACCACACCTGGACATTCTGATTCTCCACTTAGGTAGAAATGACTTGGGTGCAGTGAAGTCCTTCATATTGTTGCACATGATGAAGGAGGACATAGCCAAGATCCAGCGCAGCCTGCCAGGGGCCAAGATATTTTGGTCACACATCATACAGTGCAAACAGTGGTGAGGAGTTGCCAAGGGCAAAATGATTGACAAGACCAGTAGGAAAATCAATGGGGAGATGGGGACTTTTATGCAACAGCTGCCCAGATGCATAGTCAAGCATGATTAGATCACATTGAACTCCCCCGACTTGTTTCGGCCTGATGGGCTACACTTGTCTGATGTACAATGTGACTTATTTTGCAAGCACATTGCAGTAGCTATAGCTCCACTCCTCCTGTGATGGGCGATGGGGGACCAGCTCGAATTGGGAGCTGACTTATCTTGCAGGACCTCTGCAGGTGTTATAGTTCAGACTATGCTGTGATGTGCTGTGGGGGTCCTGATTGCTAATCAGGTTGTAATGGATAGGGAGTGTCTCCTAGATTTGCCTCAAGGTGAGCCGAGTCAGCCCGGCTCGGACGTTGGGGAAAAGGGGGCACCAGCACCTGGCGTGGACTGGGGCCTCTCTTACAGGTGATCTCACTGGGACCACAGCTTGCACTCTGCATGGATGGCTGAGGTCACCAGGCATGTGCCCCGGGAGTCGCCAGGCCTACAAAGGGGTTCACCATGTCGGGCACCTCAAGGGTGGGATTCTGCATTGGAGGTCCATGCTCTCTGGTGCAAGATGAGGGGGGAATGCTGAGAGCTGCATCCAGCACAGATGGTGCTAGGCTTCCTACTCTGCAGTTCTGGCACCATGAATATTCAAGTAGCCCAGAATTCAGCCTTGTCCAGGGGGGCTAGACTGGGGTGGGGAGCTCTTTCCCTTGAGGAGGGGAGGGCTATGATCTATGGAGGAACTCCATTTTCCCATGTCCAGCCTGTTATAGCATTTTTTGTCAATAAACATATGGTTGTGGCCATATTCTGTAAATCCCAACATGGTATGTTTGTTGTCTTGGAGGGAAGGAAGATGGAAGGGGGTGTGACTTGAGCAACTAATGGTCCTTCTCCATAGGCCTCAAGGAAGAAGGGGGATTGGTATCTGGGCTACCTCCCTGCCCCTGCCAACACCTACTCCGCTGGGACAATAAGTGGGGAGTTGGGCTGCTTCTGACTGATCTATCCCCTGCCTCAGTTCCATCACCTGTTGCCCAGGTGGGCTGGGGATGGAAACCCTGTTTGTGGGGGGGGTCAGGGGCTGGCTCATGACACCAGGCACAGGGATAGGGTGAGCCACAGTAGGGGTGGAGAGATGTAAGGGAGGCCTAATAGGTGCCACAAGTGGTTCTGAAGCCCATTCCCTGCATCTCTCCTTCAGAAGAAACCCACCCACCCATAAAATATAGCACAAGATCACTGCCCCCTACAGGGGGAACCACTGGCAGGGGTTGTGGATGAATTTTCTTAGGTTTTTCCCTACTAAGGGGGGATTTTCCCTAGATTTTTCACTTCAGCCAGCAAAGAACTTAGTGATTTGACCATCCAGATGTGGTGGTAGCATCAATGTCATAGCCTCTTTTTAAGCAATAGGGAGTGTCTCCAAGGTTTGCCTCAGAGCCAGCCAGGTCAGACCAACCTGGACATTCAGGAAACGTGGGGCACCAGCGCTTGGCATGGACTGTGGCCTCTTTTATGTGTGATCTCACTGGGACTGTAGCTTTCACCCAGCATGGACGGGCCAGGGCATACCTCTCAACTGTCCTTGATTTTGCCTCAGAATTTTCCTCTGTCCCTCATACAATTTGTGTTTTTGTGACATAACAGTGAGGATTAAAAGCATAAAATAATGTCAAACATTAAAGTTACAGACTTGTTCTTCTTCAGAAAATGCATCTTACCACAAATCCTTTTATTATATCAGCTTTCTGAGTGAATAGTACCAATTTTAATGATGTGTCCCAGATTTGGGGTCTTTGTCCCTGATTTTTTAAAGCCTTTTCCCTAATTCATGAGGCAAGAGTTTGAGAGGTATGGGCCAAGGTCACCGGGGATGTGCCCCAGGGACATGCTATGCCCAAAGGGGGGAGGCTGCCACATCATGCCCATGATCCTGTTGGAGGTCCGCGATCTCTGGTGCCAGATGAGGGGGACTGCAGAGAGTGGTGCTAGGCTTCCCACTCTGCTGTCCTGGCACTATGAATACTCAAGTAGCCCGGAATGCAGCCTTGCCGAGTGGAGGCAGGCTTGGGCAGGGAACTCTTTCCCTCACAGAGGGGAGGGCTGGGGGATATGAACCATGGAGAAACTCCCTTCTGCCCACATCTAGTCAGTAATAGGTTTTTTTGTCAATAGACATATGGCTGTGGCCATTTAAATCCCAACACGGTGTGTTTATTGTCTCAGAGGGAAGGAAGGTGGGAGGGAGGGGAAGTGTGGCTTGGGCAACCAATTGTGAAGGACCTTGGTCTGATAGTCTCAAGGGATGGAGTGACAGTGAAGGGGAGGCAGTGTGGGTAGAGAGATGATGAGACTAGATAGAATCAATGTACAAGCAGTGACCACTAGAGTTGGACCTCCCCCCTCAAAGTCAGCAGACAAAGGACAAAGCCAGATAAGGCTTGGGTCGAGAGTGAGAGATACAACGGTAGAAAAGTGGGGAGGTCAGAAGCAAGGCAGATGACAGACTACATTTTCTGTATTTGTGACTTTTACTGTGTACACTTGTTCAAAGGGAAGTGAGAGGCTTCATTTTTAAATGGACCGTCAGTCAAGTGGCCGGCAGGGGAGCCGGGCCAGTTGGGCTGTGTATCCAAAGCGCATGCAAGTCCGGGCTGAGTGCCTGGTGGGTCCAGAGCCAGACAACAGTAGAAATGGGTTCATTCTTTAAGTGGACTGCCTAGTAGTCTCTATCTGCATATACAGTGAACGTAGCCCTTTGGGGGACCATCTATGCTTTGTTATGTTCAGCTACTTTTGAATAAAGCCACACTGAAAAATCCCAATCCTGGTTCTGGACATTACAGTTATTGCTTCCTGTAGTTGGATTTACTTGGGTGCCCCTGTGCAGAGTAGCCAAACCTAGGTCCCTTGTGCCAAGTAACCTCATCCACCCCGAACCCAGGTCCCCCACCAGGTATTGCTGCCAACGCCAACAGCATGCCACATGTCATTTTAGTAAAAAGGCAGGGGTGAGGGGTTACAAAAATGGAGGCACCATTTTGGATTTGTTCTGGAAGGAAGGTGCTTGGGCAAGGTGGCTAGCGTTTTGGCTATCTGGCAGTGGGTAGCCCAAAAAGTTGAAGCAATTACCCTAGTGTGTTGCTGTGTGCTGTAAATCTTGTGCTGCTGTTTAAAAAATGCCAACTGTTTACCAAGGAGCTGTAAAGCCAAAGAGTGTGCCCTTGACCTGCATCAAAAATGTTTACAGCCTTTTTGTCAGCTTTTAAAGTAAATTCTGTGAAGAAAAGTATGGAAAACTAGGGGTAGCAACAGAGAAATTGTGCCCTGGATGTTTAAAATGCTTTTAAAAATGAATTCTGTGAAGAAAAGTGTGGAAAACTAGGGGTAGCAACAGAGAAATTATGCCCTGGACATTTGAAATGCTTTTAAAATGAATTTCTGTGAAGGAAAGTGTGGAAAACTAGGGGTAACAACAGAGAAATTATGCCCTGGATGTTGGAAATGCTTTCTGTGTAAAGAGACTGCAGAGTTGATGGCAATGTTACATGGTTGAAATGGGCTCCCGCTGTGGAGTCAGTTGAGAAAAAAAAAAGTGCATTTTACAGTTTGAATTTGCCTGCTTGACGATCGCCGTGAGGAGAGGAGCCCTCGCGAGGAAGAGGAGGCTCGTTTGCATGGCGTCGTGTGGTTGGTCAGTTTACCATTAGTCCCACCCCTCAGCCAGCTCTTCAGAGACTGCCTCAGCATTCGAGAGGGAGACAGAGAGTAGTGCGTGTACTGGCAGTGGAGGAGCGTCGCGAGATATTTAAAGCGCTGTAAACAGTAAAAAAGTGACTTTTAAGTTTAAAATCGGGCTCAACCCACAACTCGATCATGGAAATAGTGAATTTGGTAGTTAAAACGACGATCGCGGAGACTGCCCGCCCGTTTGTGTTCAGAGACCTTCAAAATCTGGCTGTAGGATGTTTTACCCCATCGCAGCAAGTTGCTACAATAACAGTGAGTAAACAATTCAAAAACTGCTCAATCAGTGATTTTCAGAAATGCCATATAAAATGCGTATGCAGCAGTATAGTCGCTTTGCAAGTAACGACTGTGTGATGTCCTGCCAGCAAGTGCAAGTCTGTAAAGCCATTGAATGTGTGCATGGAAGAGAAAATAGCCTCATTTTAAAGTTTGCAGCCAGAGAGAACCCTATCAGCTGGCTGGGAAGGGAACGGTGGTCTTGAGCTGGGGCTCGCCTCAGCCATCTCCAACGTTTTTCTGTTTGGGGGCGCTTTAAGTGCAGCGGTCTTTTGTTGAGGGTCAGCGAGCAAGTAGTCTCCGCCACCCCAAGAGAGACATAACCGCCCCTATACGGCACACCAGATGACTTCAGATCCAGACAGGACACCAGCCCAGCTGTTTCCTGTTCATCGCCTGGTAATCGGATGATGTCGGACCAGCTGTTTTTCTTTTTGTTCCTGTTCTAAGGTTCCTTCTCCATTGATGACATCATCCCAGCTGTTTCCAGATGTGCCCTTCTGTGGTTCCCGGAAGATGTCCACCCAGCTGTATCAGAAGAAATGCTGCCAGGGAGAGTCTTCGGCAGGGACAAGGTTGGTGCAGTTCGGATACTACAAATGGCTGGTAAGTCCGAAACATTTTCTATCTTTATGGCATTGCAGTACACACCCTACACTCAGACTTCAAAATGTGTGAACTGTCCAAGAAGACTCCCTTCGGACTTTGGCCTTTAGAACTGTCTTCATGGGGCTCCGGCCCAGGAGAGACTCTTTATTGGCTAGCCTTCTGGCCTTGTGGTCACTAGTTGGGACTTTTAGGGCACTCCATCCCCCCAAATGTGTATTGTAAATAATGTCATTATTGTACTCTAATGTAAATACTGTTTTTCCTACCTTTTTCTAAAAAAATATTTTCGGGATTCTTCAGTGTTTTTTGTATGGTAGGGGTTGTTTAAGGTAGACTGTGTATGCAGATTAGGAGTGTGTTTTGTTTTTGTCTTTTTCTTACAGGTGTTCCTGGGAAGACAGAAGAGAAGACAAGAAGAGGAGGAGGAGATCATTGGAGTTCCTCGTCAGTGCTTTATTGTGTAGAATTCAAAGTACTGTGTTGTTATTGCTATGGTTGTTACTGCGTTAACCCTTTTCCTTCCACAGGTGTGGTTGTGGGGGTAGGAAGGCAGTAATTTGGTATTTTAATGGTGTAGTTGCAGGCTGCCCAAGGTCGGGGAGGTCCCCGGGTTTTGTTTTTGTTTTGGGATGTTATGTTAGAGGCAGATAGGTTTTCCCTAGAGGGTTAGGGGGGACAGACAGGCTGTGGTCCTCAGTGGCCATAGGGACTGCAGTACTGATCTATCAGGGCTATGCTTTGGAAGGTTCTACCAGAGCCACTAGGTATCCATAGTAAGTGGATAGATTAGAGGCTGAGATGTCAGCTACAGGCCTCTAGGCCCTTAGTGTTGTCTGCCTGTGCTTGCACATGGTAGGTGGGGGCCTGATCACCCCCCACTGCAGGTAGCACATAGGGTGGGATGGCCTAAGGCCGGGTGCATAATGACTGGGGACAGTCATTTTCCTGGTCAAGGGCTAGTGTAACCCCCTTGTTACCCGGGGTTACTAGAATCCCAGTAAGACCTAGTGGTAGGCAGGGAAGGCAGCTTGTGAAACTCCAGTTAAATGGGTTTCACACTGTCTCACTCTGTTCTCAGTCACAGCTGAGACTGAGAGATGACATCACCATAGAACTGTCGCAGCTGCATAAGCCACATTGGAATCTGCAGCACAGGGAGTGAGATAGAACTTTGGGAGTTTTCAAAGTCAGTCTACTGTTTTGTTTTGAAGAAGAAGGAAGTGTCTTTTGTTTACCTCCTTGGGAGAAGGTCAGTGTCCAGTTTTAAGTGGTGGAGACCACTGTCCAGGTCTCAGTGCCTGCTCCCTCCGGGGGGGGGTGGAAGAGAAGTCCCTTTGTGGATTCCAGGGGCAATACCCTAATTTCCACTACAGAAGAAAGCTGCCTGTTTACAGTTTCAGTTCTGGTTTGATAACAGTGAAAGAAGTGGTACTTCGCCTATGGGGCACCTGCAACGAAAGGGTGAGTGTTGTGCTCTATTTGAGAGGGCAAACAATATGTTTCTTCAGTTTGGAAAATATGAAGAAAAGCTGGGAAGTGAACTACTATTTGGGAGGCCTATTGTACTAGGACAAACAAATGAAGTAGTTTAAAGTTTAAAGTCTGAAAGGATTTCAAGTACTGTTGTAGAGGGGGTGCTTCAGGTCATCCACCATTTAATCTACATTTCAAAGTTTAAGTTTCTGTTTGTCCAGAGAAATGGCCGGGTATGGGCTGTGGGAGCTGGCGGTGGGAACACCCCCCATCTTTAGTAACCAGGTCCACCTCTACGGATTTCTACTGTGATTGCTACTTGCCTCATGCGCCTGGCCAGTGATGAGGTAGGTAACCAGACGTGGGTCGCAAATTGGAAAATCTCTCTAAGAGTTGCAGACTCTAAGTGGTGTGGGGAGCCACAGTTTTGGAAATATACTCCTTGTTTGATGGGAGTCACTCCAAGTAAAGTTGGGTTCATTCTTTAAATGGACCATCAGTCAAGTGGCCGGCAGGGGAGCCGGGCCAGTCGGGCTGTGTATCCAAAGCTGAGTGCCTGGTGGGTCCAGAGCCAGACAACAGTAGAAATGGGTTCATTCCTCAAGTGGACCGCCTTGTAGTCTCTGATCTGCATATACAGTGAACGTAGCCCTTTGGGAGTCCATCTATGCTTTGTTATGTTCAGCTAGTTCAAGATCTTGCCTCGGAGGAATGTGTTGAAGAAGGTGGTGATGCCACTGCCCTGGTTTTACAAGAGAAAGAAGTCAGGGATCCGTTTTTAATTTCTTTGAGGATGCGAAGCTGGCAGAACCAGGACTGGCCACCCCCAAGCCAGGCCAGCGGTCTCAGATTGACCAAAGCAAGTAAAGAGGAGAGACTGGTTCGTAGAAAGGCAAATGAAATCTATGGTATGACCTATCCTACCTTTCCTCGGAGAGTCTGGGAGGAGATTGAGGACTGCAGGAAATCCTGGATCTGGGATGAAGCAATGAAACATTTGCATCCTGGGGCCAACCAGCATGTAAAAAATAGACAGTTCCACGAAAAGTATATGCAGTGGAAGAGAGGGGGTAGGTGCTGGTGTCCCCAGGGCATTTTTGTAACCCCTCACCCCTGCCTTTTTACTAAAATGACAGGTGGCATGCTGTTGGCATTGGCAGCAATACCTGGTGGGGACCTGGGTTTGGGGAGGATGAGGTTACCTGGCACAAGGGACCTAGGTTTGGCTACTCTGCACAGGGGCACCCAAGTAAATCCAAATACAGGAAGCAATAACTGTAATGTCCAGAACCAGGACTGGGAATTTTCAGTGTGGCTTTTATTCATAAACTAGCTGAACATAACAAAGCATAGATGGACCTCCAAAGGGCTACGTTCACTGTATATGCAGATCAGAGACTACAAGGCGGTCCACTTGAAGAATGAACACATTTTTACTGTTGTCTGGCTCTGGACCCACCAGGCAGTAAGCCCCGACTTGCATGCACTTTGGATACACAGCCCGACTGGCCCGGCTCCCCTACCAGCCACCTGACTGACAGTCCATTTGAAGAATGAACCCAACTTTACTTGGAGTGACTCCCATCAAACAAGGAGTATATTTCCCAAACTGTGGCTCCCCACACCACTTAGTGTCCATGACTCTTAGAGAGATTTTTCAATTTGCGACCCACGTCTGGGTACCTACCTCATCACTGGCCAGGCGCATGAGGCAAGTAGCAATCACAGTAGAAATCCATAGAGGTGGACCTGGTTACTAAAGATGGGGGGTGTTCCCACCGCCAGCTCCTACAGCCCATACCCAGCCATTTCTCTGGACAAACAGAAACTTAAACTTTGAAATGTAGATTAAACGGTGGATGACCTGAAGCATCCCCTCTACAACAGTACTTGAAATCCTTTCAGACTTTAAACTTTAAACTACTCCATTTGTTTGTCCTAGTACAATAGGCCTCCCAAATAGTAGTTCACATCGCAACTTTCTGCATATTTTCCAAACTGAAGAAACATATTGTTTGCCCACTCAAATAGAGGACAACACTTACCCTTTCGTTGCAGGTGCCCCACAGGCGAAGTACCACTTCTTTCACTGTTATATGAACAGAACAGAAACTGTAAACAGGCAGTTTTCTTCTGTAGTGGAAATTAGGGGATTGCCCCTGGAATCCACAGAGGGACTTCTCTTCCACCCCCCCGAGGGAGTGGGCACTGAGACCTGGACAGCAGTCTCCACCACTTTAAACTGGACTCTAACTTTCTCCCAAGGAGGTAAACAGAAATCACTTCCTTCTCACTAGGAAGTAAACAGCAAACTGATTTTGAAAACTCCCAAAGTTCTAACTCACTCACTGTGCTGCAGATTCCAATGTGGCTTATGCAGCTGTGACAGTTCTATAGTGATGTCATCTCTCAGTCTCAGCTGTGACTGAGAACAGAGTGAGACAGTGTGAAACCCATTTAACTGGAGTTTCACAAGCTGCCTTCCATTTTGAACCTACTCCATTGGTTTGTCCTAGTACAATAGGCCTCCCAAAGAGTAGTTCACATCCCAGCTTTCTTCACATTTTCCAAACTGAAGAAACATATTGTTTGCCCTCTCAAATTAGAGCAAAACACTCACCCTTTCATTGCAGGTGCCCCACAGACGAAGTACAACTTCTTTCACTGTTATCAGACCAAAACAGAAACTGTAGAAAAAAAAAAGGCAGCTTTCTTCTTGTAGTAGATATTAGGGGATTGCCTCTGGAATACACAGCAGGACACTTTACTTTCTCCCCCCCCCCGGAGGGAGGGGAGCACTGAGACCTGGACAGCAGTCTCCACCACTTAAAACTGGACACTGACCTTCTCCCAAGGAGGTAAACAAAAGACACTTCCTTCTTCTTCAAAACAAAACAGTAGACTGACTTTGAAAACTCCCAAAGTTCTATCTCACTCCCTGTGCTGCAGATTCCAATGTGGCTTATGTAGCTGCAACAGTTCTATGGTGATGTCATCTCTCAGTCTCAGCTGTGACTGAGAACAGTGTGAGACAGTGTGAAACCCATTTAACTGGAGTTTCACAAGCTGCCTTCCCTGCCTACCACTAGGTCTTACTGGGATTCTAGTAACCCCGTGTAACAAGGGGGTTACACTCGCCCTTGACCAGGAAAATGATTGTCTCCAGTCATTATGCACCCGGCCTTAGGCCATCCCACCCTATGTGCTACCTGCGGAGGGGGGTGATCAGGCCCCCTCCTACCATATGCAAGCACAGGCAGGCAACACTAAGGGCCTAGAGGCCTGTAGCTGACATCTCAGCCTCTACTCTATCCACTTACTATGGACACCTAGTGGCTCTGGTAGAACCGTCCAAAGCATAGCCCTGGTAGATCAGTACTCCAGTCCCTATGGCCACTGAGGACCACAGCCTGTCTTTCCCCCCTAACCCTCTAGGGAAAACCTATCTGCCTCTAACATAACATCCCCCAAAAAAAAAACCCGGGGACCTCCCCGACCTTGGGCAACCTGCAACTCACCATTAAAATACCAATTACTGCCTCCTCCCTACCCCCACGACCACACCTGTGGAAGGAAAATGGTTAATACAGTAACACCATAACAATAACAACACAGTACTTTAAATTTCTACACAATAAAGCACTGACGAGGAACTCCGATGAGCCCCTCCTCCTCTTCTTGTCTTCTCTTCTGTCTTCCCAGGAACACCTGTAAGAAAAAGACAAAACAAAACACACTCCTAATCTGCATACACAGTCTATCTAAAACCCTACCATACAAAAACACTGAACAATCCCAAAAAATATTTTTTAGAAAAAAGGTAGAAAAAACTATTTACATTAGAGTACAATAATGACATTATTTACAATACACATTTGGGGGGATGGAGTGCCCTAAAAGTCCCAACTAGTGACCACAAGGCCCGAAGGCTAGTCCAATAAAGTGTCTCTCCTGGGCCGGAGCCCAGTGAAACACAGTTCAAAAAGGCCAAAGTCCCGAAGGGGAGAGTCTTTGCGGACAGTTGACTCATTTTTGAAGTCTGTAGTGTAGGGTGTGTACTGCAATGTCATAAAGATAGAAAAGGTTTCGGACTTACCAGCCATTGGTAGTATATGAACTGCACAAACCTGGTCCACGGCTGTAGACTTTCCCTGGCAGCATTTCTTCTGATACAGCTGGGCGGACATCTTCCGGGAACCACAGGAGGGCACATCTGGAAACAGCTGGGATGATGTCATCTCTGGAGAAGGAACCTTAGAACAGGAACAAAAAGAAAAACAGCTGGTCCGACATCATCCGATTACCAGGCGATGAACAGGAAACAGCTGGGCTGGTGTCCTCTCTGGATCTGAAGTCATCTGGTCGACCAGTAGATGGTTGCTGAACAGGACAGTACACTGTAGACTGATGAATGTGGAGCACCTGAGTCCTTGGTTATTCATATTGGCAGATCAATAAGGGCACTTCACAGTCTGGTGTGGCAGTATTGACTACCACTGCTCGGCTCCCCATTTTGTAGGCACGGGCTTAATTACTGGGAGGTCCTTGGACTGAAGCCAATGGTACCGGTGGTCAGGGGCTTGAATTATTACCCCGTCTGGGCACACATAACTCACACAGTGGGAGACTTCACGTCCCTCTCCGTCCACTATTCTCACTCTGTCCATAAACAGTGTCCTGCCTCTCTTCCACTGCATATACTTTTTGTGGAACAGTCTATTCTTTACATGCTGGTTGGCCCCAGGATGCACATGTTTCATTGCTTCATCCCAGATCCAGGATTTCCTGCAGTCCTCATTCTCCTCCCAGACTCTCCGAGGAAAGGTAGGAAAGGTCATACCATAGATTTCATTTGTCTTTCTATGAACCAGTCTCTCCTCTTTACTTGCTTTGGTCAATCTAAGACCGCTGGCCTGACTTGGGGGTGGCCAGTCCTGGTTCTGCCAGCTTCGCATCCTCAAAGAAATTAAAAACGGATCCCTGACTTCTTTCTCTTGTAAAGCCAGGGCAGTGGCATCACCACCTTCTTCAACACATTCTCCGAGGCAAGATCTTGAGGCTGTGTACCCGTTCCTTTCTCACAAGGCCACATAGGTTCCCCCTCATCTTCCTCTTCATTGAGGATCTGAGCCCAGGAGTGAGCAGTCGTTCTCACCCCTGAGACTATCCATTCATCACTAGGCGCGGAAGTCGACACCTCCCATTCAAAGGCCTCCCGCATCTCATCTTCAGTTAAGAGACTTGGGGCTAGGCCCTCCCACCCAGGGGTCTATTGATGCTTTATCTGAACTTTCTTTCTGAGATCCAGCATCCAAAACTTCAAATTCAGGTTTAGTCTCGAACTCTGCACCCTCTAGCTTTGTGCCACACTCCCCCGAGGGACCTTCTTCCACAGGCTCCGCCTGGTGCTGTGTGCTGCCAACTGCAGATTCCTGAATTTTTGTCCAATGGAGCCAAACGAATTGGAGGCACTTATACAAGCTCATATTTTATAAACATCCAGCACAGTGAGGAATCATGAAAACATCCTTCCAGCACTTAGCATATTTGGCATACACACACTGGATAATTAGGAATTGCCACATCAGGAGGCAGTTGCCCTCCATAACACCACTTTTCAATATCTCTCAGTCTATTTACTGCTGCTGTTACTGCAACCCGGGCATGATCCGGGTAATGAGCTGGTCCTGAGGCTATAACTGCAGAAAAATAAACAAAAGTTCACTGTAACTGAAAGTCCCACTTTAATGAACACACTCTGAAGCTTTAAAATGGCTCCTCTGCTGCTTTGTTTACTTTACTACCCCACCCTGTAATGATGGCGGCAGCACTCCTGTGCATTAACATTTAGAATCTGGGTCAAGCCACTGCGCACCCGATTTACACCAGCTACTGATAACTTTTACTCAGACTGCACAACTTGCTCTGTTCTGACTTTACACACATTTACAGGATTTTCCTTGGACTTTTCACATGCTGGTAACATACATTTAATTTACAATCCCTTAAAACTTCAGGTTTCAGCACAGGATTGCCTGCTTCTACTAGTGTTGCACTTTTTTACAACCCACAGTCTCTCTCTGGCTGCAAACTTTAAACTGAGGTTATTTTCACTTCCATGCACACATTCAATGGCTTTACAGACTTGCACTTGCTGGCAGGACATTACACAGTCGCAACTTGCAAAGCGACTATACTGCTGCACACACATTTTATATGGCATTACTGAAAATCACTGATTGAGCAGTTTTTGAATTGTTTACTCACTGTTATTGTAGCAACTTGCTGCGATGGGGTAAAACAGCCTGCTGCCAGTTTTTGAAGGCCTCTGTATGCAAACGGGTGGGCAGTCTCCGCGATCATCGTTTTCAACACTAAATTCACTATTTCCACGATTGATTTGCGGGTTGAGCCTGATTTTAAACTAAAAAATAAATTTTTTTACTGTTTACAGCGCTTTGAATATCTCGCGACGCTCCTCCACTGCCAGTACATGCACTACTCTCTGTCTCCCTCTCGAATGCTGAGGCAGTCTCAGAAGAGCTGGCTGAGGGGTGGGACTAATGGCAAACTGACCAACCACACGACACCATGCAAATGAGCCTCTTCTTCCTCGCGAGGGCTCCTCTCCTCACGGCGCTAGTCGAGCAGGCAAATTTCAACTGTAAAATGCACTTTTTTTTTTCTTCCAACTGACTCCATGGCGGGAGCCCATTTTAACCATGTACCATTGCCATTAACTCTGCAGTCTCTCCATTTACACAGAAAGCATATCCAACGTCCAGGGCATAATTTCTCTGTTGCTACCCCTAGTTTTCCATACTTTCCTTACAGAATTCATTTTAAAAACTGACAAAAACGCTGTAAACAATTTTGATGCAGGACAAGGGCACACTCTTTGGCTTTACAGCTCCTTGGTAAACAGTTGGCATTTTTTAAACAGCAGCACAAGATTCACAGCACACAGCAACACACTAGGGAAATTGCTTCAGCTTTTGGGCTACCCATTGCCAGATAGCCAAAACGCTAGCCCACTTGCCCAAGCACCTTCCTTCCTGAACAAATCCAAAGCGGTGCCTCCATTTTTGTAACCCCTCACCCCTGCCTTTTTACCAAAATGACAGGTGGCATGCTGTTGGCATTGGCAGCAATACCTGGTGGGGACCTGGGTTCGGGGAAGATGAGGTTACCTGGCACAAGGGGACCTAGGTTTGGCTACTCTGCACAGGGACACCCAAGTAAATCCGAACACAGGAAGCAATAACTGTAATGTCCAGAACCAGGATTGGGATTTTTCAGTGTGGCTTTTATTCATAAACTAGCTGAACATAACAAAGCATAGATGGACCCCCAAGGGGCTACGTTTACTGTAAATGCAGATGAGAGACTACAAGTTGGTCCACTTAAAGAATGAACCCATTTCTACTGTTTTCTGGCTCTGGACCCACCAGGCACTCAACCTGGACTTGCGTGCGCTTCGGATACACAGCCCGACTGGCCCAGCTCCCCTGCCAGGTGACTTGACTGATGGTCCATTTAAAGAATGAGCCCAATTTACTTGTTGTGGCTCCCATCAAACAAGGAGAATTATTTTCCCAAGCTGTGGCTCCCCACACCACTTAGAGTCTGTGACTCCTAGAGAGATTTTCCAATTTGCGACCCATGTCTGGGTACCTACCTCATCACTGGCCAGGCGCATGAGGCAAGTAGCAATCACAGTAGAAATCCGTAGAGGTGGACCTGGTTACTAAAGATGGGGGGTGTTCCCACCTCCAGCTCCCACAGCCCATACCTGGCCATTTCTCTGGACAAACAGAAACTAAAACTTTGAAATGTAGATTAAATGGTGGATGACCTGTAGCACCCCCTCTACAACAGTACTTGAATTCATAAAGACTTTAAATTTTGAACCTACTCCATTGGTTTGTCCTAGTAAAATAGGCCTCCCAAATAGTAGTTCACATCCCAACTTTCTTCACATTTTCCAAACTGAAGAAACATATTGTTTGCCCTCTCAAATTAGAGCAAAACACTCACCCTTTCGTTGCAGGTGCCCTACAGGCGAAGTACAACTTCTTTCACTGTTATCAGACCAAAACAGAAACTGTAGAAAAAAAAAAGGCAGCTTTCTTCTTGTAGTAGATATTAGGGGATTGCCCCTGGAATCCACAGCGGGACACTTTACTTTCTCCCCCCCCCCAGAGGGAGTGGGGCACTGAGACCTGGACAGCGGTCTCCACCACTTAAAACTGGACACTGACCTTCTCCCAAGGAGGTAAACAAAAGACACTTCCTTCTTCTTCAAAACAAAACAGTAGACTGACTTTGAAAACTCCCAAAGTTCTATCTCACTCCCTGTGCTTCAGATTCCAATGTGGCTTATGCAGCTGCGACAGTTCTATGGTGATGTCATCTCTCAGTCTCAGCTGTGACTGAGAACAGAGTGAGACAGTGTGAAACCCATTTAACTGGAGTTTCACAAGCTGCCTTCCCTGCCTACCACTAGGTCTTACTGGGATTCTAGTAACCCCGGGTAACAAGGGGGTTACACCAAAAATCTGCAGAATCCAAATTAAATGGATTTCAGAGAATCTGAGCACCCATAAAGCAGGGGAGAACAGGAAAACCAGCACCAGGCTTCAGCATATAAACAATTTTATTATGACTGTGCAAACAGCGCATATAAAATAGCAACTGCAAAACCACGTACAAAGCAACAGAACTCTCGACCAGGTTTCACTCGTAGGCTTTGTCAAAGGGTGCTGGTCAAAGGGAGTGACATGACTTTTAAATTACTGTGAGCCAATCCAGTGTTAGCTTATATTTAAAGATGCAGTGCAATAAAATTATGGGGTAAAGACACCTAAAGTGCAATACAATAAGAAAACAAAAAAATCATTTTATTATTACTGCTTCTCCAGTATGGATAGTTACACACTTAATTCAAGACTGTATATAAATGGCCCAAACTACCTTTCTAAATATCATCCTAAAATGAAGTATGTTTGTATTTAATTGGTATGGCCAAATATTTTACTTTCTGGAGATGCCATGGGTTACACCAGTGATCTCTGAGTCAAATAGCTGCCGCCCAATGTGGCTGGACTCCATGCACTCAGAAATTTAATGAACCACCTAGGAATAGGGAGAAAGAGAAGGAGAGAAAAGATGGAGCAATCAGATTAGATAATGCTATTATAGAACCCTAGTTTAAACTGCTACTCATTTACACATTTACAGGGAAACTTGTGCACCTAGTAGGAGCATCAATTTTATGGCTACAGTGATCTTAAATGTATTTTGCTCCTGGTCACAATTCTAAAATGCCACACATCAGGTAGAATGTGTTTTTAGTTCAGGGTTTTCTTCTCCTTTTTCTGAGGTATGGCATTATGTCAATTCTGTCATTTAGACCGGGAGGGTAGTACCCTCCCAGCTGGAAAATCCACATTGATTCTCTTTCCAACAGGAGGGCATCTAGATCTCCTCCTCGTCTGCCCAGTATCACACATTCTACAGTATACCACAGAACCTGAATTCATGTTTCTCTGTTGGAGAGACTGGTTTCGCATGGGCTGCAAGGACATTAGCAATGTCTCCATTACCAATTGCCCTTGCATGTTCTCTAGTCTTCAGTTTCAAATATCTGGAGGCTTTTCCTACATACCCGTAGAGCAGGACATAATAATTATAATTAGAGAGCATAACTATCATTTTATTTAAACCATTTGGTGCTAGCGATTGCAACCTTGAAATCCATTCACATTCTCTTTTCTCAAGTGCCAAATCTTTGTTACCTTCTCTAGGGTGGACTGGTGCAACCCCCCTACAAATGGGGATTCCTGAAAAGTCTTCCTTGAGCTTGCCTAAATGCTCACTGCCAGACTGGTGTTCTGCGTTTTAGCCTGTATAGCCTCTGTGTACTGTCTCTTTAAGAGCTGCCTGGATTGCAGTCATAAATAATCTGAGAGGGAGCTCTATTAGAAGATGTACTTGCTTGCTGATCATTTGTTAGAGTAGTAATAATATTGCAGTTTGTTCTAACCTGCCTTCTTTGCAGCATGGACAGTTCTCTTTGTTTCCATCATCTTGGTCCTGGCTACAGAATAGGCCAATCAGTACATTTGGGACTCTAAAATGGAGCCTGCCTACAGGAGCTTGGTGGGTCCAAAACTTGTAGGAATTGTAGTTTTGGGCATTTGGCATGTAAAATAACCCTTGTTGTGACTGACAGACAGATCAGCCAACTGAACCTTTGGATCTTGGTGAAAGTTCCACACTGCTTGCAGTTTCAGTCAGATCTGAGTTGGGAAGTGAAGAAGTAACAGCGCGAGATAGTTCAAGAAGCAATCCATAGTTGATTTGAGTGGAAGAACTGTGGAAAGGCCTGAGTTTGGCCTGCATGCCTGCCTGCTGTTCCTGAAAGGGAACTTGTGCTTTTTTCGGACTGAATCTGAATTTGGAGAGTGAATTAAGCCACTGAATTGTGACCAGGCTTTAACCTGAGGAAGACTGAAGATTTGCTGAATGTGATCAGCCTGTAAGGACTTCCAGCTACCTCTGAACTCCTGGATTGTGCAGAGACTCTGTAATTGAGACCAGAGAGCCATTTGCCTGGTACAGTGGCATTTCCTTACATGTGAATGTGCTGTGTGCTTATAGTGGGTCGTGATTTGGTTCCCCACTGTGTGTCAGAACTGTGTTTTGCTTGCTGGAGGCTGCCTCTAGCTCCACGGACTGAATCTGTATCCATTTCCATTTGCCTGGGCCCTGCTACACTGGCCCAGCCAGAATACCTGCTATGCAGAGAAAGTCATCGACAAGAGACCGGCCTGGGGATCAGCCCACTGCTCAATGCCTTGAACAGGAACAACACTGCAGTGATTCGTGTGGGCCCTGCTTCTCCGGGAACTCCAGCTCAACAACCTGCAGTCTTGATTTTATCCTGCCTGTGGCCAGTATTGGGTATCATGAGTAAACCTCAGGGTAGCTCCCTGCAACAACAGCTAAATCTAAAAGTGTTGTCATCTGATTGTCTTGTTGCCTTTTCTTTCATGAACTGAGCCCTCTGGCTCCAGATTACAAATAGTGTGTGTTGTGTATGTTGCTTTCTTCCATCACAGGGCCCCAACCAGCTGCAACGTTCCTGGCTAGCCCACCATTTTCCTACCTGGGTACCCAGAGTGTGTGACTGTGTAGGGACTCTGAATTGCATGCATAACTGTCTGATTAATATAGCTTTTAAGCAAATCAACCTGATTACACCCTTCCCTTGTTCAAGTCCCCTGAATAAATCTGATTTAACTTTGCATTTAACCTGACTGTGGTTCCAGTTTTTGCCAAAAGTATTGTACTGATGCTATTTGCTGTGCTTAACCTTGTTTTACAGGGGGTCCCCAGGGTCAAGCTAGAGGAACCAGCTCTGGAGGTAAGTGCAAACAGTGTGGGTAATTGCCTGGTGAATAAGGGTCATTGTGAAAGTAATTATTGTATATTGTTCAGGCCACTAGAAGGGAAAGATGGGGGTTACAGTGTCCTGGAGGGCTGTGCCCAGGTTAGCTTGACCACTAACAACCCTGACCTCCAGGTGGAGGCACCCTTTTCATTACCCAGGCCCCTTAACCTGCTACTAGCCAAGCAGGCAGGGGTAGTTGCCCTTGGGATAGTGCCACCTAGGGGTTACACTGGGATATAGCCCACCACCATAAATCTAAAAGTACTCAAATCCTCTTTGTACAGTTTTGAAATAGTAAACTGCAGACTATCACATCTTTCATTTACTCCCCATGCCCATAAATGTCATGTATTCTTACTTTGGCTATTTCGACAATCTTGCTGACATACATTAGCTTATAAGAACAGCACATAACGTAAATTATATAACTGCTTGTACAAGTCAAAAAATGTTTCACTTCAAACCTTCTTTCTCATTTTGTCACTGTAAATATATTTTCCTGGGATTACATAGTTCTTACACACTGAACTGTTCCCTCTAATAATGGGTGAAATTGCAAATATCTGTTTTGCACACTTTTTGCAAAATTGTGCAATTTTCTTGTAATGTCAAGTAATTTTTTGAACTGAGTGGAGCACAAGTTTGCACATTAAGGTTTATTATAAAGTGCACTTTTGAAAGTTTTTGCTCAGTCTATTACATTATTTTCTGAAATTGCACATTTTTAAGAATTCCAATTTTTTAAATATGTAACTTTGTGAAAAAGAATATTTGCTGAAATTGCACACTTGTAAGAATTTACATTTTAAAAACTATGCAATTTCAGAGAAAAATGTGCAATCTGGGGGAAAAAGGGAAGTGAAATTTCAAGAAAATTGCGTGAATATGAAACTGGTGATTTTACACAGTGTAGCGTTGTGGAAAAAAATTACAGTTAGTAAATTATCTATTACAAATACTTAGAAAGGAGACGAACGAAAACGAGACTGAAGGTGGAAGAATTTAATGATTGTAACAATAATCACAGTGAGAGATTACAAGTGATACATCCTTCATTCTTCAAACTAACAGTGTGTGCTAGCTTGCTTATATAGTGGAACACAGTATCAGCATTTCCTATGGTTGTCTATGATTGGTTCATAACAAGTACAAACATCAACTTAAAAGGCAATTCTCTTTCTAGTATATGTATGAGCTCATCTTTGGTCAGCACAAATGTATAGATAGTGTAAATTATATTACTATATATGGCTAGTAATAGTTGTCACTACCAGTTACCAAGGTCTAGGAGGAAGAAATAGGTTTGGACTTAAGAATGTGCATACGAGCATTTTGGCCTGTCCTGATAATAATAGTCAGAAGGGTAATTTGAACTCTGTCCCTGTATTTCTGTCTTTGCAGACACTTAAGACACCTGTTTTCTATTACTCACATGGTCAGTACAAATATCAAAAGGCACTTTAATATTGCAACTTATGGCTCAGTTTAACTTGTAGCTTTACAAGTTTTATATAATTTAATTATATAGGCCAACATTTGTTACACAAACACATTATGTTTTAGACCAAAATGAGGTTAGCCTGAAATATTGGGACAAACTTATTTATCCCTTGTTACAAGCCCCCCTTGGCCCAATATTGCCTAATTATTATTTGTGCAACAGTGCAGCTCCTCGGAGCATGTACATCTCATTACGTACTTTACGAATAGTGAGTCTTAAGCAACACAGGCCTATAATTACCAAGAACACTTATACTTTAAAAGACAGGACTCCTAAGGGTCCTCCTGCATAGCTATAAATCAAGTGCTCATTATCACTCTCACTGAGCAATTCATTTACAACTACTTGTGCCTTATGAGCAGTATTTTGGATTTGTATCAAATGAGTATCTTTTTGATTTAAAAGTGACTATACATTAAGAGACAGGAGAGGTATCACAGCTCCAAATGATGGTGCTTAACATGTCAATCAACATAGTGGCATAAAACTTTGACACACCAGTGTCTGCACAACTACTGTTAACATTTATATTCCAACCAGAGAAATCTAGATTTATATGCACTCTACTGTACTTTACATTATTCACAAGTATTTGATCAATAGGTGTTGATGTAAGTCTACTCTCTGGCCCTGTTGTCACATTTGGGCATTCGGTTGGTTTTACAGTTAAGTATATGGCATCTGAGACTACAAAACGTAATGAGTTGTTTACACCAGCTTAGTTACAAACACTATTATCACCCCAAAGACAGTAGGACAGAGTTAACACATAAACACCATTGTCCTTTGGTGTGGCTCTGTTTATAACAAGAGACCCATTTTTCTGTTCCCAGTTCATGTAGCTTTGCGGTGATCCAGTCTTAAGCTCTGATGCACAGCTGGACCAGCTGTTAAAAATGTCCACACACCTTGTAGATATGAAAGTGCGTTGTTTTAGTCCAGGTGGCTTTCCATGCTCGCGTGTCGTAGGTGTTTGTATCAACAGGGTCCCAGTTCCAACTGATTAACAGTGTAATGAACTGTTCATACTCACACGTGACATTAGTCTGTTCCACATTAATGTTTAGGCTGGGGATTATAGAAAATCTTATGGCTGTCACCAAGCCGATGATAATGATGTTTGTGTCTTCATGGCTATAAACATCAAGTGTAGTACTTTAATTTTCAACCAGCTTTGTTTGACACTTTTTACACTGATCAACATGTACCCAGAATTCTTGTTTCCTTCCTCCAGCCCCTTTCTTGCCACTTACTTTAACCACATATACCGTAATCTCACCTAACCGTTTGCACACTTGGTACGGTCCTAACCAATTAGCATCCTTCCAAGGATTTTTCTGTTACCAATTTCACACCATCACTACATCTCCTTCTTCTATAGGTAGCCCTCATCCTGCTACTGACTGTATTCCCTTTTTAATCTGTGTTTTAGCCATTTGGAGTCTAACATTAGTAGATACTGCTCTTGTTGATGTCGGGTTGCAGCTGACATAGCTCCCCCAACTGCTGTCATTCCCTGTGTGCTTACAGGTGCCATTTTAACCTTTACCACCCCTTCTCCTATATTACTTAACTCTTGAATTTTCTCCATTGCATCCTGTAGTTCTGTATACAGTTGCCTGGTTTCACTAGCCTGCTCTTGTGACTGTTGGTCTAGCTTAATCTGTAGAAGGGCACGATCCCTATTTAATAGACACAAATCCCTTTGTGCTTTTATTAGCTGTGTCCTAAAATTAATACACTGCTGCTCTAACTCTTGGTGTTGATCTATTGGGATGCTATCTTTATATATCAATGTTAATTCTTCTAGTTGTTTAGCATTTTGATCCCTTTCATCCCTCATCTGAGCTACTTCTTTATTCTGGTGACACACAATAGTCTGATTATACTGCCACAGCCCTTGCAATGCATTTGCAAAGATTTCCTTTTCATTTTTTACTCCCTCATTACAAAGCGACACTTGCTGAGTAAAATACAATTGTGCCTGTTGATCATCAGGCACTGGTTCATATGCTTCCCTTTAGGTGTTTTCCTAGAAAATGGCCTATTATTGTTTCCATACTCATTCTTTTTATCTTTTTCTTACCTGTCTAACCTTTACAGCCGGGTGCACCCATGCACTGGTGCCCTGGTCTGTCTAGCTATGTCTTATGGCTCCCTTGTGAGGTCCGGCTTGCAAGTCCCAGCACCTTCACTTACCTACTCTGCCCCATGAGTTCCTACAGAGTTAAGCATTACTTTTATTTAAAGAAATTGGAAAGCATACATCACCTGATTAGCAAGTGGCTAAAACTGTCTGTGTGCACCTTTTTCTCTTGCTTTAAGCCAGCAGCACCATGTCTCCGAGCGTCATCACCTTCTTATTAGGGCTCGCAGACTAACCAACCAGCAGTTAGGCTGCCTCCTTACATGCAGCACCAGCGATCCAAGTCTTTAAGGCAACAATTGTAGCATTGTGGAAAAAATTCCAGTTAGTAAATTATCTATTACAAATACTTAGAAAGGAGACGAACGGAGATGAGACTGAAGGCGGAAAAATTTAATGATTGTAACAATAATCACAGTGAGAGATTACAAGTGGTACATCCTTCATTCTTCAAACTAACAGTGTGTGCTAGCTTGCTTATATAGTGGAACACAGTATCATCATTTCCTATGGTTGTCTATGATTGGTTCATAACAAGTACTAACATCAACTTAAAAGGCAATTCTCTTTTTAGTATATGTATGAGCTCATCTTTGGTCAGCACAAATGTATAGAGAGTGTAAATTATATTACTATATATGGCTAGTAATGGTTGTCACTACCAGTTACCAAGGTCTAGGAGGAAGAAATAGGTTTGGACTTAAGAATGTGCATACAAGCATTTTGGCCTGTCCTGATAATAATAGTCAGAAGGGTAATTTGAACTCTATCCCTGTATTTCTGTCCTTGCAGACACTTAAGACACCTGTTTTCTATTACTCACATGGTCAGTACAAATATCAAAAGGCACTTTAATATTGCAACTTGTGGCTCAGTTTAACTTGTAGCTTTACAAGTTTTATATAATTTAATTATATAGGCCAACATTTGTTACACAAACACATTATGTTTTAGACCAAAATGAGGTTAGCCTGAAATATTGGGACAAACTTCTTTATCCCTTGTTACACACAGTTTTGCAAGAATACTATAAATTTTGCCCAGCACTAGTTCCTACACTGGTGAAATCACTTTCACAGTGGAAGATTGCTGAATAGAAAAGATTGACTGTGATTATTTGGTTTAACAAAATGACTACTGCAAATCCAGTCAGCCAAGTTTGGTGCTCATGAATATGAAACAAGTGGTGCCTGCCCTGTATTACCCCTTAGAACATTATACATCTCTAGTAATTTCCAGTTCTCACAGATACTATACTATGAATACCTCATCAGTACTGTCCCTAGTGGACTATGGGCTCCCTGTATACAGGGCAGCAGATAGCTCTGCACTCCAGAAAATCCGGGTCTCCCTAAACAAGGCCTGCAGGCTCCTAACTGGCGCACATAGGCTCACTCACACCTGCTCCCTCTGTTCATCTGCCAATCTTCTCAACCTCGAAGAAAGGCTCCTCTACTAGACCTGCATACTGTCCAAGAAAATACTGCTTGGACTCTTCCCCCCTGGGGTCACTGCCTCTCTTCATCCTGCCATCCCCTCTATCTCCACCAACAACTCAGAGAAAGCACCACTGGTTGTGCCCAGGGTAAAAACCTCCCTTGCCCAGAGATCTTTCCACTACAGGGCCCCTACATGGTTTAATGCACTCCCAACCACCATCACTAGTGCACCCAAGATCGCCCACTTCAAAACCACTCTTCGCAACCACCTCTTTAATATCTGCTCCTGTAACTGCAACTAACATTTCACTCTCTCACCCACTCTGATCCAAATTCTCTGACAAAGTCCATTATGGATTGCAACCTCCATCAACAATGCCAAACCCATGAATAGGACTGATTACTCTGCTTGATGTTTTCTCAAGCTAATAATGTCTTGCTGATGTGATGATGTAAATATTGTCATCCAAATACTGTAAATAATGTCTGAAAATATCTACATCCAAATACTGTAAATAATGTCGGTGACAAATGTCTGTAACACATTCTTAATGTAAATTGTTGTTATACCCTGTCTGTATTAGTTTCTGTCTTACATGTGATGAGGTGCCTTTGTAAATGAGCCTCTAATTTAAAGGTTGTAAATCCGATATATCAAATAAATAAGTAAATGAACAATAGTACTAGACACTGTCTCCCAGATATTCAGACTGCACCTGGCAGTGGCGTCAGCATTAGCACAGCAGAACTGGTATGTTCTGGGGCTAGGACCAGGTGATATTCAACAGTGATGCACCATGGCACAGAATGTTGAATATGGCATGGACAGTGCACGGCTCAGTGGCACCGTGCATGGCACAGTGACACTGCGCCAGCGCATGCCACAGATAGCCATTCACATATTTGGGACTGTCTAGTATAGTATGCCCTGCAAGCCCATATTGTACCTGTCATTCAGCGGGTGGCCAGGTGGTATGCGGGTGGGTTGCAGCTGCCCAATGATGGGGGAAGAGGAGTGGGCAAGGCATCCTGCGTAGGTGGGAGGGGTGAGGGGTGCCACTGGATCACCTGGAAATTTTATTATGGTGATTTACCATGATTGGGGCTGGGGGGGTTACCACTAGACTACCAGGAATTGTAAACATTACTATCTCACAACGATCATGGCAGTGGGAGGGAGGGGGGTACCACTAGACTACCAGGGAGATGTGGGTGCTTGTGGACGGTGTTCTGGGTGGGCGGGGTGGCCAACCATGGCTGGTAGCTGCTGTGTTGTGTCCTGCAATACAGCAGCCTGCCTGTGGGAGGCCAGGAGTTGTTCCACCAATTCACAGACTCAGCTTTGAGACCCCTGTGTGGCACAATGCAGAGTTGTGCCAGCATATGCACTGCATGTCCCATGCTGAATATCGGGATGTGCAGCATATGCATGGGCACGCCTCCTGCATCTGCGCCACATATATTAATATTGCATATATTAATATTGCGCCCTGGCACATCGGGATTTGCAATGCGCCTGGCAGCCTTTTCAATATTCAGTGTGGGGTTGCGCCTCTGTTGTGCCATACACAACTCCTTTGACAATCCTGGCCTGTGTATATTTAGTGACAAAAATGATTTTCTTCTTTTTTCTTTCCTTATTTATCAGAATGAATAGGTCACTCCAATCTAGTTGTTCTACTTTATTAAATGCTTCAAACAAAAGTTTCAGCGGGTAGCTTCTATCTTGGAATCTTTTAGCTAGTAGCATCGATTGTTCCTTAAATTTCTCTATACTTGCAACAAATTCTGTGCAGTTGTATATATTGTCTATATAGTATCAGTTTGCATCTATGTGCACTTGAAGCTGATAATAAGGCAACCCCTGCTGTTTTTTACAATAACCCTCAGCTTCAATGACTGTCCGTATTGAGGTTAAGATTAAAGCCCAAAAAGGAACTTGTTTCTTTTCTATGTTATCAGTAAACCTCAATCTCCATGTGGTCTTGTTCAATCAATCAAGACACAAAAGGGCCTGATATTCAAACGTTTGCATGGGCACTAATGGGTCCTTGCCTGTGCAAACTGGGGTTTCTGCTGGATACCCATATTCAAAAGGGGCTGTTGCATGGAAACGGAGGTTAGCACCTGCACAAAACATAATGTATACGTGCACACAAGGAAAGAGGTGTAGCCATGAATATGCACACTACCCATACTCAGCAGCTTTGAGCTACTCAAAAGGGTTTAGTACTGTCCTCTTGCACAGCGCAGATACCACCAAACAAAACCCCAACTTAACTCCAGGCAACCCTACTGGCTGCTGGTGGTAATGCAGCAACCTAGCCGGCTGACAGCTAGAGGAGCACAACCACCCCCTGTGATCCATAGCACACCCCCACTGATCATTGGCCTGTTCTTTACATTGATACTATCCCTGGTGCTAGTGGTTCCCTTCACCTATCACTGACCCATTCTGTAAAGTAATATGTCTCTGGTGCTGGTGGTCCCCTCGTCTGATCACCATCCTAGGCATACATAATATGACCCTGGTAGTGGTGTGTCCCCCTCCCGCCAATCCCAGGAAGCTGAAAAACTGCCCTGGTGGTAGTGGTACCCTCCCTCCCTCCGATCCCAGCCCCATAAGTTGAAAAACTGGCCTGGTGGTAGTAGTGCTCGCTCTCCTTCAGATCCAAATCCTGTAAGTTAAAAAACAATGTTATATCCCTGGTGGTAGTGGTTCCCCTCTTCCCCAATCTCCAGCCCAGAAGAACAAACAACCCCTCCCTAGCAACCAGTGTTCATACCAACAGCACCGGGCACCCCCCACTCACTGTATCCTTAGCAGTGGTGCCTTGGGTCTATTTGGTGACTGGCACAGCCCTCCACACACCTCCTCAGCCAGCTGACATATGTACATGTAGGGAGTGCAGCTCTTATTTATAAGACAGGGTGACACACCCTATCCTGTAAATAAGAGGTGCACTCCCTGCCTGTACATATGTTGGCTGGCTGAGGAGGTGTGAGGAAGGCAGTGCTGGTCACCGTATGCTCCTGCAGCACTGCAGATAATGCTAAGGTGAGTGGGAGGGTATGGCTGGTGCCATGGCTGGGAACCACTGGATACCAGGGAGGGCTTTTTTTTTGTACTTCTGGGCTGGCAATTGGGGGAGGGATCACTGGCACTAGAGATAATGATGTTTATGTCAGGGCTAGCAATTGGAGGGGGACCACTAGCATCAGGGATAATAATTTTATGTCAGGGCTGGTAATCAAAAGTGGGGACCACTAGCATCAATGATATAATTTTATACAGAATGGGCCAGTGATCTGAAGAGAGGGGACCACTATCACCAGGGATATTATTTTATACATAATGGATCAGCGATCAGTGGGGGAACCTTTAGCACCTGGGACATTATTTTATCCAGAATGGGCAACGATCAGTGGTGGGGGGTACCACTACCACCAGGGATATCTACACATCTGGGACTGGGCTATTGGAGGGGGCGCCACCATGCTAACATGCCTTGCTACCCATGCAAATGAGCCCATAATGGGCATGCAAATGGCCCCTTAGAGCCTTGCTTGCCCAATGGGCTCCTTTACATGGTTCCTTTTGAATATTGCAAACAGCACTCCAGTGCTATCTATTCTGATGGCATACTTCAGGAGCCCTGTTAGAGCAGCACTATGTGGCTTAGCACTGGGCCAACATGGCCCTATATTCAGTTCCACTGAATAAAGTGTATTCGGGCACCTGGGCAATTGCAGGGTATAGCAAAAATGTTTTCACTCCACTTTGCACAAATTTGAATATAAGGCCCCTTGCATAGTTCAAGTGATTTTGATTACAGTATGTTCTTAACATGGGACTAGATAAGAGCACATACTCACAATCTCAAATCAGAAATGTTTACCAAAAACTATATGACAAAACCTATTATTTCCTAAACCAGGAAAACTATATCACAAAATTACTATGTCATAGCCTGGCAGTCTCATGGGCCTATAGATCTGACCAATAATCTAAGTTACAAAAAGAAAAAGCAAACTAACCTAGCTAAGCTATTTAATAGTATTAGCATTCATACAATAAAGCAGTTACCCCCAACCCAGAAGTCCTATTGACCTATGGTCTTGACTACTAATTCAAGATGCATGAGAGGTGATTAATGCATGAAGCAAGAACTAACCATTACCCTTTTTTGTCCCTGCCAGCAGCCTGAAGCTAATACCATGTAAGACCAGCAGCAAGCAGTCAACTTCTCATGAATCTGCTTCTACAGTCTTCTTGACTATCAAAAGTCTGGAAGTTTTGTATTCTTCTTGCAGGGCTTGCTTGAGGAAATAACAACCAAGTGGTTGTTGGGGTGGCAAAAGGGAAACAACAACCATGTGGTTGTTGGAAGTGAAATAAAACATAGTAAAGTTTGCCACATGAGTGCTGGAAGGTAAAAGGTAACAACAACCATAAGGGTGTTGGAAGGCAAAAAAGGTAACAGCAACCACATGGTTGTTGGAGGCTAAATGAAATATAATACAAGTGGTTAAAGCTAGTCAGCTGGACTTCATCTTGCTGTTTTGTGATTTGTCTTTTGCATCTTTTTTATAGCTTATCAGTTTTGGTAATTTTCCATCTAGCTAGCCCCTGCAGTTCTTAGCCTTGATGAGTTTTACGCAAGCCAAGGTCCATTTTAGCTGGTCCTTCCAATGCTCGGCATTGCTGAGCTTTGCTCAGGTCAAGATCCTTGGGGAAGACTTCCTTGGTATCAGCTGATTTTAAGACAAAGAGTGAAAGGAACATAAGAAAGCTCCATTTAGAAAATCACTAGATACTTGTTAGCTTTTTTCCTGGTCACATGAGTTTGTAGAAAATTAATAAATATATAATAAAGGCAAAAGCTAGCCTTAAATTGCATGTCATCTGCATCCCCCGCCACCAACACACACACAAATGCAACTATTACTGTATGTCTGTATTTGCAAGAAATGAATTACAGCATGCATAAAATTAAATGATTTCATAAACTTTGCTGAACAAGTTTCAAGTGCAACATAGGCTTAGTATGTTTTGTTTTTGGCCCCTCCTCCATTTTGTGACTGTTTTCTCACTGAATAACAACACATACAGAATAGTGAATGGTTGACCATCCACAGCAAGGCTGTGTTTCCATCAAGGGAGTTGATGACATCATGGAGACCTTGAGAGAGAAGCTCGAGAGGTCTGACTGATGTCATCAACTTCCAAGATGTATACACAGCCTTAGTTATGGATTATCAACCATCTACTATTTTTTAAAGTATATGGTTAAGGCTTAGTTCTTTTTTGTGTCTATTTTATGTTGCTGATTACCTTCTGTGTCATTTGATAATCCTGCAGGCTTCTGCTTCTCCTCGCTGCAACTCATTCCAGCTTCTCTCTGCTCACTTTAGCTTCAGCTTTACCCTGCTCCCTTTCTGTTACAAGCACAGTTTGTTTCAAAAATAAAAATAAAAAATTACCATTTCTGACACAAAGCTGTACAAGGCTCTTTGTGTCAAAAGTGGGAGGGTACAATGTTTGGCGCTAGCTTAATCGCACAGCCAATGTTTTCGCTGTTTTCATCATTAGAGCCAGTCACGTTAGCCAATCAGGAGGCAGGATACAGCTGAAAAGTTGTTGTACTATCGATGTGACATCAGAAAAACAGTACAACAACTTTTTTGACCTTTGAACTGCCCTACAACAAGGTTTCAAAAGCCACGGATTGCCATTTACAATAAGCCCTAACCATAGCTTAAACCTATAGCTTAAAGGAACTATTTATTTATTTGAACCTTTAACATAATTAAATGTATGATTTTTTTCCTCAGCAGAAACCCATTTCCAAAGCACAAAAATACTGTACATGCTGCGGTGTGCATTGTACTGTAGAGCTGGGCAGAAGCTGTGAATTCTGCTTTTGTGAACCATGAAATTTCATAAATTTCATGAAATTTTCAAAACTTCTGCCATTGGCAGCACTGGACACTTCTGAATGTGTCTGGCAAAGTTTCACCCTGTTCTGAAGAATTTTCTGGTGGAACTGCGGAATAAATCATATGAAGTGCAGAATGACAGTTCTAAGGAATTTTATTCTGCAGCTTAATGGATTATTATTCAATACATGTAATCATTATACAGTTCAGTGATCAGTTCTGCAGTATAATTCATTAATCTACAATTCATACATTCATTCTGAAGTTCAGTGACTTACTGAACTGCAGAATGAATGTATGAATTGTGGATTAATGTGTTAAGCTGCGGAAAAAACAAATCAGCAGAGCTGACCACTGACAGTGATCAGTTCTGCAGAATTTTCTTGTAAAGTTTCATACAATATTCCGCAATTCATACATATATTCCACCATTCTAAGTTGGAATTTCTGTGAAAATTACCAAAGTGAAATTCAAAATTTCACAAAAGTGAAATTCCGACTTTCATCAAAATTCCACTGGTGGAAGTTTAATTTCACAGAGCCCTATTGTACTGGGATAAATGCATTTCCAGGAGAAGAACTCTCTTAAACTGCATCATTATGCCTTGGTGCACCCCTGGGCATTCATTTATCTCAATACGATATACACCATATCATGTTGTGTGCTGGACTCCTCCCCTAAGATGAGCAAGTCATATCTGTTGGTCTGTCTCTCTCTCTCTCTCTTAATGACCGCATGAAGATATGAAACTCAACAAGATGTGAAACCTTAAAGACTGACAGAAGATGACAACAGGAGATGAACCCAGAGACCTGGACAATGAGACTTTGCTGAAAGATGCATTTCCCAACCTTCCGAAAACAAAGAGACATTTTGAGAATGATGTTTCCAGTCCTACAGAGAAGAAGGAATACATGCTGCAAGAAATACAGACCATGTGTAGCTTCCTAACTAATGAAAACTGATGCCAGCCAGAGACCATGCTTGGTAAGATAAAGTACAGAAGCAAGCTTCACATTCTGAGTTAAGACTCAAACTATAAACATGCTCTACCACTGATTGCACCATCAATTTTAAAATGTAGCTATTCTTTGTCGTGGGATCTCTTCCCAAATAACACTAAACACACAATCCTTGTTTTGGTGCTCAGGCAGCATACTTTCATATTACAGTTTTGTTACAACCTTTATTTACATCACCTATACTTTTTATTACATATACATCATTTCCATCATGTGACTCTTTTGCATGATGACCTCAATTCCTTAACATCATTCTGAACTCGGATGCATACCCGATGCCCCACCTTGGCCCTCAGGCTACAATCCCACAAGATGCCAACACAGCCAGATGCACAACTAGTCCATGTCCTGGTTTTCTGGCCCAGTACCCCCTTGGCCCTCTGTATCTTTTTGTTGTGACTCTTTACCCCCTCCCCACATCCCCCTTTTCCTCTTCCTTCCATGCTCCTTGACCCCACTGCCCAAGCAGGACACAACTGTTGCCCTCCTTCAGCAACCCATCCTGAGTTTGTAATTTCCTTGAAGACTACATAATACTTGCCACCCACTGCTGCCCACCTTCAGCAGCCCACTGTGGCCCCCAGCATATGCAACCTTTTACCTGGTTGTGAATTGCTGTTCACCTTCAGCAGCTGACCATGCTGTAACCTCTTTTTGAAAGCCCCTTTTCACTTGTTAAATTACTGAGTGGGAGGCAGGAAAGTTGCTTATCTGGCAAAAGAAGGGAGATCCTTATTTACAGTATTTATTTATTGAATTTTGTTGACCAGGTAGGCCCACTGAGATGAGAAGTCCCTTTTTCAGGGGTGACCTAGGGGGTGGCATACAGATGGTAACCAACTGAAACTGAACCAGATTAAGTTGTTGGTGGTATTTTTAGTGAATGGGGGAAATTTGTCCAGCACACCGGGGAAATTCCCTACTTGTTTAGTATCTATTTTTACAATGATTTGGGGAAGTAGATTATGCCCTGTTAAGGGGGACATTCTTTATCTTCAATATGGCATGGACAGTTTAAACATGGTGAACCCTGTGGTAGTTTGTTGCAGTATATTTTTTTCATTATAACATCATTCCCTGGATTTTTCCCCTATATTTGTCAATTTTGGTTGTAATTGGGAATTAGATGGGGGGACCCCTTTTGGCACTCCATCACCTACAGTATAAGGCCCTGATGTATGGTTCCATGACTGGGAGCTCCTCTAGACATGATCCCTCCATGTGGCTTTTGAGTCTTTCCTGTCTTAAGGTGATGATCTGGAGAGCCCATTGTAAATACAGTATGTGTTACAACAACAGGTTTTGAATCACACCACATTATTCCAGATGGTGGAGTCAGACCTTTGCAGACAGTGTGCGGATGAATGTATCCACCTCCCCCCACAACATGAATACATTGTTGGAAATCATCAGTATTCCCATTTATTTATCTTTGTTTAGTCCTCTTATATTACCTTGCCAGTGCCAATCTTATTTGTTTTATATAGGTACTCATTGATTTTCCACAGATAAACTCTTCCCTGACTTTGGTTTATAACTTTGCATGAGGTAATGTATCAATTATTTTTTTTTCCTTGTTGTTTTCCTGTTTCCTTGTGACTTATCTGTAATTGTACTAGTATTACTTGATTTTTTTCTCAAAAAACAATTCCCCTACTTTTTTTCAAGAAGAGTCTTGGGATCTTTAATGTCCACCTGAACAATCACCAGAACAGGACCTCGGTTTAATGTCACATCTGAATGACAGCACCTCAGGAGTGCAGCATCCCCCTCATGATGCACTACAGTGTCAGTATAGGGATTTTCCCCAAGTGCTTGGTGTAGGGTTAGAACCTACAACCTTTCATTCTTCTGGCCTCAGAGGTGAGTGTGCAACCTGCTGAGCCACTGACAATGATCCTACTCTCCCTTCCCCTTTTATACTCCCACCCTGTGGGCTTTTCCATTTGATCCATTCCACCAATCCTTGCCCTTGCCTTTTCAACCCGATCCCCTTTGTACCACCCTTCTTCCCAGAATCCTTCACTCTCTTCATCGTCCTTACTTCCAGAATCCCACATCCTTTTCCTTCTCTTTCCCCCTCCTTCCCTCCCTGTCCCTACTGTCTTACCTGGCACCCACTCTTTCTTTTTGGTCAGGAAACTCCTGACAACAGGGGCTGCCATTTAAGCTGGCAACTCACTTTTTGTTTTAAAGCATTTATTGAGAATAGTCTTGGGACAGCAGTCTATTATCTAAATGCAGTTCAATGGGTATACACTCAGGAATGTTTAAATGATTATATATACCTCTAAAAGATAATCAGTGCTAGAATTCAAAATAATTGTTTTCTGTTTTACATTGTTTATAATAATTATCATCTACTGGTGTTAAACCTGTGCTGAGATGTCCTGTTTATCATGCAAGTTTAGATTCCCTATAATGAGAGAAACTTACCCAATATTTTTTAATTTTAAATACAATTTATTTTTATAATGCTTCTTGGTGACATGTGCAAGGCATTTTTCACATTGTATCATGTTTATATTTTATAAAATTTCGGTGTGAATGAATAAAGAAGCCATTATATTAAGAAAATTTCAAGTAATTTTTGCAAAATTCATTTTCAGTCAAATGTGAGATATTTTGATGAAAGTTTACATTCTAAGATTATGACAAAATGAGGACTCACTATGACAAGTGATGCAAATAAAAGTCAACATTTTAAACAGTTTTTCAACATTTGAGTTTTAGAATGTTCGTTAATCTTGAAATGCTGTAGAACAATTATCCTTCTTAAATGAGTGATGCATTCATCTTGAACTTGGTTAAAATAAGCAGTAATGGTACAGGTACTGTATGGAATGTGCAAGAGCAGCAAGCGGAAGGAGGCAGCTGCTAGAACTCTTCTACTGGGACTACAGAGCTAGAACTCTACTACTGGGACCTTGAATTAGGGTAAAAAAAGAGTGTGCTTGTCTGAGTTGGGGGAAGGGAATTATTATCTGTGCTGATAGCTAGGTGAAGAGAAGAGCTGTAAATTAGGGGGTGTGGCTTAGGCAGCAGAAAGCCAAGTGTCTGTATTTAAAAATTCCCTAGTTAGCGTTTGACAGAGAGCAGCAAGAGGAAGGAGGCAGCTGCTAGAACTCCTCTACTGGGACTCTCTCTCACTCTCTCCCCATCCACCCTTAGCCAGTTCCTTTTTTATAGGCACTGGATTTGACTGACAACAAGAACTTCCTGTTTGGGAGAAGGAAGGGAGTGATCACAGAGGCACAAAAGACTCACCATCCTAGAAGGATAAGAATAGCTCTCCCTCACCCCCTAGCTGCTGGAGGTCTGTCTCTGGGCAAGTAAGAAGGAGACTACTGAGGAATACAGGAACTTCCTGTCCCAAAACAGGAATGGCAGGAGCTGTGAAGGCATGGAGGCAGTAGGAAAGTAGGGAGAAAAAACAAATGAACAAAAAAAAGTAAATGGAGACAGGAAAGAGTAAGCATACCAAGCCACAGTTGAGGGGCCACAAATAAGACATGATGGGGTGGTGCAGTGCAGTGGCTATGGATTGGCAGTCTTCTGGGAGATGTTCTGGGGGATGCAGTCTTGTCCCATCTACAGGCACCTCTCTGGGCTGAGGGATGAGGTTGCTCGCCTCCAGGTTGAGTTGACCAGGATTCAGGGGACCTTCTCTGCCACCCAGGGACCACCAGAGCCAATGCCACTGCCTCAGAGGTTGCCAAGAAAAAGGAGCGGTTGGACCATAGTGGGCTCAGGGAGGTTGAGGGTGGAGGAACAGAGGTACATCCCTCCAGTTGTACCTCTCCACAATTCGTAAGCCATTCTGGCAGTGTGTTGTTCCTCTATGGAGGCACCTGCAGTGGAGACCAAGGAGGATGTTGGGAAACCTCCTCAAAGGAATCCCACAGGAGGGTGGCATGGGACCCCACTGGGGAAGGAAATAATTCCTGTTGGGGGACTCAGTTGTTATGGGGTAGAACTGGGGAGGGAAGGGAGAGGGAGGTAAAGTGCCTGCCCTGCTCCATGGCTTGAAGGGAAAGGGAGCGAATCCTCAGGATTATGGGAGCAGCTACACAGGGGAGGGAACTGGACATCATTATTCACCTAGGGACAAATGACTTGGCTGGGAATGGGATCAGAGCAGTGCAGGAGGAGTTTGTGGAGTTGGAGAGGGGCCTTATACAAGTAGCATACATGCTATCCTTCTCGGAGGTGCTGCTTGTCTGTGGCATGGGTGAGGCTAGGGTGCTCTGCACCATGAGATTCAATCAATGGTTGAAAAACTGGTTCAGAACTCAAGGTTTTGGCTTCATTGAGGACTGGGGTCCACCCGGAGGGATACAGGACTATACTGGCATAATGATCTGCATCTGTGCAGGAGGGGAACCAGGATCCTAGGTGATAGGTTTAAATACTTAATTGGCAAGCATTTAAACTAGGCAAGGGGGGGGCCACTGAAAAGGAGCAGGGAAATCCCAGACCCCCATTACAAAAAACAGGGTAGTTAGTGAGGTAAACACCAAGATGGAGAAGTCAATAGGGAGAAGGGCAGGGGCAAATGGACAAATAGGCAAAGGTAGTAAGGCCAGAGATGGGGCTAAAGAGGTAATACCATCAAAAAATGGAGGGCAATGAGTGCCAACATCTGTAGTTGGTGTAACAAGCTCCCTGAACTAGTGGTCTTGATGGAAGAGGGACTCCTGGATATCATTGCAGTAACAGAAACATGGTACACAGATAACCATGACTGGGATGTCAACATACCAGGCTACACACTCTACAGGAAGGACAGAGAGGTTAGAAGAGGAGGAGGACTAGCTCCCTACATAAGGGAAGGGATCAAAGCAACAGAACTAAAGGGTAAACAGGGAGGAGAGGAGGCAATGTGGGTCACCCTGGAGACAGGAAATGACTCCACAATCTGCACGGGTGCTGTATACAGACTCCTGTCTGACGGGAAGGAAATGGACTAGGAAATAATAGAAGGCACCCTTAGGATGACAGCAAGAGAGGATATGTTGTTGATGGGGACCTGAATATGTTGGATGTTAACCGGAGCACCTTTGCTGCAGCCACATCAAAGAGCAGGATCATTCTCAATGCCCTACAAGGGGCATGACTCAGACAGCTAATGTTGAAACCCACTCAAGAAGGAGCAGTCTTAGACCTGGTACTCTCAAATGGGTATGGAGAGAGGATCTCAAATTTAGAAGTGGGTAGCCATCTGGGAACAAGTGACCACCAAACAGTGTGGTTCATGATAAACACAGCCATAGAGTCAAGCAATACAAAAGTGAGGGTACTGGACTTTAGGAGGGCTGACTTTATCAAAATGGGAGAGTGTCTCAGAAAAGCACTAACAAATGGGCAAGAAGGAGGGGTGGAGGAACAATGGGGAAAAATCAAAACTGCCATCACAGAGGCAACAAGCCTTTGTGTGAAGCAAATAAACAAATCAAAATGAAGGGATAAAACACTATGGTTCTCAAAAGAGGTGGTGGGGAAGGTTAGGGAGAAAAAGATAACATTCAGGAAGTATAAGGAAACTCAGAAGAAGCAGGACAGAGAACTGTACCGGTTAAAGCAGAAGGAAGCAGGGAAACATAGCCCAGTGGTGCTAAGGGTTGAGGCGCTGGATGCCACTTCTAGCACCACGCCGGCGACCTGTGTTCGGGAATGAGCATGGGTCTTTGGGTGCCATCAGGGGAGGAGAAGGATCGAGCATCTGGAGGACTGCTCTCCTTCTCTGGGGTGGGGGGTCCAGAGTGTCGGTGTCAATTGCCCTTTAGCAGAGACTGGGGGACAAGCATGCCACAACAAGATGTGGGGTGGAGCTAGGACAGACGCATGTGCCCTTGCATCATTTCACATCTTAGCTCCAAAGGGGACTCTAGCCAGGAAAAATTGCCGCTGCCCCCACGTATGATCCAGGCACAGTGCCAGACCCTTCAGCCACAACAGTTCTGCTTTGGCTGCCCCACTCTGGGGGGGGGCTTCTCAGAGTAAGGGTTGGGTGTCGTTGCCAGGGTGAACCCGTTCACGAGGTTAGAGGGTTTGGCAGCTACAGAAAGAGAGTATAATTGCAAAAAAGAAGGAAGCAGGGAAGGTAGTCAGAATAGCAAAGGCACAAACCAATGAAAAGATAGCCAACTTGGTTAAGAAGAGGGATAAAACCATTTATAGGTACATTAGGGAGTGAAGAAAGACCAAGGAGGGATAATGAGGCTTAATATAGGGAGGGTGGTGGGAAGAGGGTGACTGTTAAAAAGCAGGATACTGGATGAATACTTTGCTCAGTATTCACAAATGAAGAGGAGGGGAGGTACCTAATCCAATCAATAGAAGCACTCTAGATAGGGGGTCAATACCGGTCCATTCACAGAAGAAAGGGTTCTGAAAGAACTTCTAAAACTGAAGGAGGACAAAGTAATGGGCCCTGATGGGATTCACCCTGGTATCCAGTGAGCAAGGAGAGTGAAATTGGGTGCCTACAAAAACAGAGACTCAATTACATCACCTATGTGCATGGCTACCAAGGGGTGGGTGACTGGATACTGGGTTGGGCGGAAAACTACAACAGGAAGCAAAAATAAGTAATGCAGTACAGTCTAATACTTAAATCTGAAACCCTAATAAAGCAATCAGACAGTTAACAAAGGAACATTTTTATTTATATTTTTTAAAAATAAACTACAAAAAATGTAGACACAAAACATATGTTAAAAGGGGCTAAAGCTAATTCATATCACTTAAGGGAGGCAAAACATTATATATTGTTAGTATATAATATATCGGGGACACTCCAGGTTCACGAGGTTACCAAGGCACAAAATATTTATGGCACAAAAGTAGGATTAACCTCCAACTGAAAATTAATCCAAGGCCTCCAATACTCTAGACATAGTGGTTCCTTATTCAGAGACCTATAATAAGTTTACTCCATGCCAAAAATGAAATTGACAATCTTGTACCAATTATCTTGAGTTGGTACCCTGGACTGTAGCCAAAATTTAGTTAATGCTTTTTTTGCACACAAAATCAAAAGCAATAACAATCAAACTGATGTCTAGATAATGTAGGAATCTCAGGTGGAACTAAAATTAGTACTGACTTAGTAGACAAAATTAAATGTTCCTCAAACATTCTTTGCAACTGTCTCTGGACCATTTGCCAAAATACCTTTAACCTTGAACAATCCCAAAATATGTGCATCTGATCAGCTTGCAACTCACCACATCCCCACCAACAGCAGGTATATTGTGGACCCTTATATTTAGCCACCCACACTGGAATAAGAAAAAACCTTGACATGTATTTACAGGAGAATTATTTTATATAAGGTGTGGAAGATAATCGACAATTTATTAATGCAGATTGGGAAGATTCCTCCCACTTACATTGCTCCTCCAATTCCTGCCCCCAACTAGAAAAGATAGTTTTGGCAACATCCGATTTGGGTGCATATACATCTGCATACCAGTTCCCAATTAAATGACAAAGTACCTCACCTTTCTGTGCTGCTATTATAATCTGAATCCCTGGGGTGCTTGAACCATTCTGAAGAGAGTGAAAATAAAGAATAGTTCACAAATAGGAACCCAACTGCAAAAACCTAAAATGATCTGCCTTCCCCAACCCATAATGAGCTTGTATCTCCCCGAATCTAAAAGATTTCTTTGACTGGATGACCAACGTAGTAGATCAGAGAGGGGCTTTGGACATGGCCTATCTAGACATTAGCAAGGCATTTCACACAGTCCCACAGAAAAGAGCAATAAAAAAATTAGCCAGCCTGGGAGCGGGTCCCAGGGTGGTAGCCTGCGTAAATAATTGTCTGAACAACAGGACACAGAGGGTAATAGTAAACGGAGTCCACTCTGAAGAAATGGGGGTTACTAGCAGTGTACCGCAGGGTTCAGTACTGGGTCCAGTCCTTTTTAATGTCTTTATAAGTGACATCGTTGAGGGACTGGAAGGAAAAGCATGCCTCTTTGCAGATGACACAAAGATCTGCAGCAGGGTGGTGGTAGTGGTGGTAAATGGTATACAGTCAGAAGAGATGCAAGTCACAAGTGGGGTACCTCAGGGATCAATCCTGGGGCCATTCCTCTTCAATATCTTCATCAGTGACTTTGCAGATGGAATGGAGGGTAAGGTTTGTCTGTTTGCAGATGACACCAAGATCTGCAACAGAGTAGATGATTCAGATGGGGTGGTCAGAATGAGAAAAGATCTGGATAAACTAGCAAAATGGTTGGAAGCATGGCAACTGGGGTTTAATGCAAAGAAGTGCAAGATCATGCACGTAGGGAAGAGAAACCCTGAAGCCACCCATAGGCTGGCAGGAGAGTTGCTGGCAGTCACAAGGGAAGACAGAGATTTGGGCATCATCATCACCGATGACCTGAAATCATCCAAGCAGACCACTAAAGCAGTAGGTAAGGCTAGGGGAATGTTGTGGTGTATTAGTAGGGGTATCACAAGTCATAAGAGGGAGGTAATCATCCCTCTTTACAAGACACTGGTTAGGCCCTATCTGGAGTACTGTGTGCAGTACTGGAGGCCACACCTTCACAAGGACATTAACCAAATTGAGGCAGTCCAGAGAAGGGCAACCAAAATGGTGCAGGGACTGCATCAGAAAACACATGAGGACTGATTAACGGAGCTCAGTATGTATACCCTAGAGCAAAGGAGGGAGAAAGGTGATATGATCGAAACAGTCAAACACCTTAAGGGCATTAACAAGGTGAAAGAGTCTAACATGTTTCAATATAAGAAAAATAGTAGGACAAGAGGACACATCATGAGATAAGAGGGAGGCCAATTAAGGGGTAATGTGAGGAAGTTCTTTTTCACAGAAAGGGTGGAGGTGCATGGAACAGCCTACTTCAATAAGTGGTGGGTATGAATATAGTGCAGGGCTTCAAACAGACATGGGATAGGCATAAGGGAGCAATACAGATGAGTATGAATAGATAGGCCATTGGCAGAGCAAAGGCCGATGGCACATTCATAAAGTAGAAAAATAAATGGGCAGACCGGATGGGCCTTGTGGTCCTTATCTGCAATCAACTTCTATGTTTCTATACAAAAGGGGGTTAGAAAGGATGAGGAGAAACTTGGCAAGGTTGGAGGAATGGTCAAAAGTATGGCAGCTTAGATTCAATGCAAAGAAGTGCAAAGTAATGCACCAGGGAAACAAAAACCCAGTAGAAGAGTACACAATGGGGGGGGGTACTTGCAACAACAAAAATGGGAAGCGACCTAGGGGTAGTCATATGAGATGACCTAAAAGTAAACAAGCAATGTGAGAAGGCAGTAAGGGGGTCTGGGGGGATACTAGGATGTATAGGAAGATGTATCACCAGCAGAAAACAGGAAGTTGTTATCCCTCTGTACAGACAGTTGGGGAGACCCCATCTGGAGTACTGCATGCAGTTCTGGAGACCCCATCTCCGCAAGGACATAGACAGGATGAAGACAGTCCAGGAGAGGGCAACTAAAATGGTGCAGGTTCTGCATCAGAAGCCATATGAAGAGAGACTAAAAGAGCTTAATATGTATACCCTCGAGGAAAGGAGGGAGAGGGAGGACATCATAGAAACGTTCAAGTATCTCAAGGGAATCAACAAAGTCCAGGAGGGTAGCATCTTTCAGAAAATGGGAAGTGCAAGGAAAAAGGGGCACAATCTGAAGATGGGGGGTCGGCTCAAGGGCAATGTGAGAAAGTATTTTTTCATGGAGAGGGTGGTGGACACATGGAACAGCCTTCCTGAGGAGGTTGTAGAGTCAAAAACAGTGGGAGAGTTCAAGAATGCATGGGACAGACATAAGAGAATTCTGGTAGGAGGGGAAGGAAGAAGTAGGCTGTTGGTTAACTAGGATCTGCAGCTTATCCAATAGGTAGAGAAATGGGCAAACTAGGTGGGCCAAGCGGTCCTCATCTGCTCTCAAAGTCTATGTTTCTAAGCTTAAATTTAAGGTACAAAGAAACAGTGATGATTGTTTTTACTCCTTAAAGAGAAGGAAGAAGCTGGCCCAGTGGCACTGAGGGTTGAGGCGCTGGACACCACACTTCGTGCCACATTGGTGACCTGGGTTAGGGATCAAGCTCAGGCCAATAGGGGTCTAATGGTGGTGGGGGTGGAGGGTGAGGAGCTAGGTCAAGCTGCTGCAAGGCAGTTATCCTCTCCAGGAGGGGAAGTGAGGGTTCCCCAGCTCTTGGCTACTGCCCAGTGAAGGCTAGGTGGCACCACCAGATCAAAAGGGAACCCTGGCATTAGGCCAGGTGGTTGGAAGTGGTCCTCACTGGAGCCATGGAGAGCAAGTGTGCCTCTGTGTGCATGTATGACCATGTTCTGGGGTAACAGGGAGAAGATTACGAAAAATACAATGTCTACTCCATTGCCAGAAGGTGCTGGAGGCAACCTGGGAGCAAAATGCTATATGGAAAAAAGAAAAGGAGGAAATACTAAAATGTTCAAGTTGAACTAGCAGAGAATAGAGCACTGCCTGCATGTAAGTGAGAAAAGAAAGAGAACTTCAATCAGGATGGGGTGATCTCATCTTTTGGTGAGATTATACTGGCTGTATTAGCATGCCCACTAGTGAGCTAGGGGAAACATTACACTCATATTCTTACATACTGTACTGTACCTTGCGTTTGGTTTTGAAAATTTAAAACAAATAATGGTAGAGAGGATAACTAGTCTTTTTTTTTTTTCATCAATTATCTTTCCTTCCTGGTCGTGGTCCACAGGGCCTCTCTCGGGCATCCTGTTGGATCCTACCCTGCCTGAAGTCCTCCTGCCTGAGCCTCCTCTCTCCTCCCCCTCATTCCACAGCCAGCACCCCCAGCTTAACCCTCTGGGAGTGGGGCTGCCTCCTTGGGCACACTATCAGACTTGACCAAGAGGGCCCGCCAAGAGAGGAACCTGGAAGGTCAGACAGATGGACCTGGCAGTGGGCATGGGGGCCGGTGCCATCGTCTACCCCATGAACTGGGTTTTTCCTTGTTCTGGTGCAACCCCCCCATGCATTGCACATGCCCCAAAGCAACGGCACATGGCAACCCTGCCTTGCATTGGCTATGCTGATTACATGCCGCCCTGCATGCTGCAGTGCCCCCGAGTCTCCACTGGGAGCCACTAGCACACTGGGCCATCCCAACCCTCCTTCCCCCAGGAGGGGAGCACCCCAATGGGTGCTCAATCCTCAACATGCCCCTGCCAACCCCCGGCACCTGAGCTCACTCCCGAACTTGGGTTGCCGGCGTAGCTTGAGGTGTGGCATCCAGCACCTCAACCCTTGGCGCCACTGGACTGGTGAAGGATAACTAGTCTTGATAAACCATTTACTACTCTCAAAGCTCCTGGTATGGTGCAAGGGGCCTGTGCCACAAAAAATGGAGGAAGGTGCCCCTTGCACCAAAAGATGCACTTGGAACGATTCTCAAAGGCAGTCTGCATCAACTGCAGGCTGCCTGTACCAAATGGGGCTTGCACCACCCATGCTCTGCAAAATGGGCTATGGCATGGCACTAAGGGCATGTAGCAGATGCAGGCTGCCAAATCCCCTAAATCAGGATTCCCAAAACTGTCCCAAAAAACAAATTTCTAAGCACCCTTAGACCAACCAGGACTGATCTAAAGGTACTTAGAAATTTGCCTTCTGGGAGAGATGAGAAAATTTGCGGCAATGTGCCATGGTTCCCCCTCTCCAGCCCTGATCCTCCTGTTATTAAAATAAGTCCCTGGTGGTCTAGCAGTCCCTTCTGCCCACACTCTGATCCCCTGTTATGAAATATTACATCCTCCCTCTTTATCTAGAGGACCCCCTGCCCTGATATGCCCATAAATTAAAATGTTATTCAATTAATTCCCTGGTGGTCTAGCAGTCCTCCCCCTCCTCCACCCCAATATGCCATAAATTAAAATGTTATTCAATTCATTCCCTTTTGGTCTAGCAGTCCTCACATCCCCACCTTGATATGCTTATATATGAAAATGTTACTAAAAGGTTTCCCTGGTAGTCTAATGGCAAAAAGTGCCCACCTCCCTACACCACCCCAACCTGAACCCCGAGCTGGTGACCAGCGCAGCCCTCCTCTCACTGCCACGTCCGGCCACTGATTGAACTGTCACTGATCGCATACTGTATGATACAGTATGTGCTCATTGATTGACAGCTGTCTAGGAAAACGTGCGAAGGGGGAAGGGCCTAACAGCAGAAAAACACTGAACTCTCACACTGAGGATTAATTAACCTTCAATTCATCTGGCCATTTTACAAACTGGAACTGTATACATAAAACATGGAAAAGAATGACCTTGTATTATTAAGAACTGTTGATGCATAGAAAATACCCAAAGAGGTTAATGTAAATGAAAATATTTCTGATGCAATCAAAGAACAGTAGAAAAAAGGGCACATGTGCCTTCAGTAAAACAGCGGTCATCCTGAGACCAAAGGGGACTAACATTTACAAGGCAGTACAATGTGAAAAAAGCAGAGCACACATCGTAGCCAACAAAAAAAGGAATTGTGAATAAAGATAAATCATCACATAAAAGATATACAGGGACAAAAGGTGCAATGCAGTACCTACTGTACATTGTAGCAGTCAGTCTACACAGTTACTAACCACCTGGTGCCATTCTGAATCTGACCAGTACATGATCAAGGGTGAAATGTGCTCAGTAGTTGCACTGCTTTTAAAAGTCTCAAATGCTAATGACATACATATGATGTCATACCACCTGACAAAATGTTCTAAATGAGTTCTATATTATGCAGAAAATGGTGAAACGTGATCACAATAAATTAAATTATATATAGCAGCAAGAAATACATTTATGCACATACAAATACTGTTAAAAACTACAGCAGTAACACTGTCTTGTAGATAACAAGACAGCAAAAACAGCCTACCCTGTTTAACAAATCATGGGAGGATGGGGTGGTACCCGCGGACTGGAGGAGGGCAGATGTGATTCCCCTTCACAAAAGTGGGAGCAAGGCAGAAGCAGGAAACTACAGACCTGTTAGTTTAACCTCAGTGGTAGGGGAAATGATGGAATCACTTCTGAAGGAAAGAATTGTCGAGTATCTAGAGGCCAGAGGGGCACAGGACCCAAGGCAGCATGGATTCACAGCAGGAAGGTCATGCCAGACAAATCTGATAGATTTCTTTGACTGGGTGACCAAAGCAGTAGATCAGGGAGGGGCTGTGGACATGGCCTATCTAGACTTTAGCAAGGAATTTGACACAGTCCCACACAAAAGATTAATATACAAGTTAGCTAGCCTGGAAGTGGGACCCAAGATGACAGCCTGGGTTAAAAATTGGCTGGAAAATAGGACACAGAGAGTAATAGTAAATGGAGTCCACTCTGATGAAAGGGGGGTTATTAGTGGGGTACCGCAGGGTTCAGATAGATTAGTCCTCTTCAATGTCTTTATAAGTTTACATTGAAGAGGGACTGAAGGAAAGTATGTCTCTTTGCAGATGACACAAAGATATGCAACAGAGTTGATGCACAAGTTGGGGTGGAAAGGATGAAAAGGGACTTGGCAAGGTTAGAGGAATGGTCAAATGTATGGCAGCTTGGATTCAGTGCTAAGAAGTGTAAGGTAATGCACCTGGGAAACAAAAACCCAGGGGAAGAGTACACATTGGGGGGTGAGATAGTAACGACAACAAAAATGGAAAGGGACCTGGGGGTAGTCATATCAGATGACCTAAAGGTGGGCAAGCAATGTGAGAGGGCAGCAAGGAGGGCTGGGAGGATATTGGGATGCATAGGGAGAGGCATCACCAGTAGAAAACAGGAAGTTATTATCCCTCTGTACAGACAGCTGGTCAGACCCCATCTGGAGTACTGCGTGCAGTTCTGGAGACCCAGTCTTCGCAAAGACATAGACAGGATGGAAGCTGTCCAGAGGAGGGCAACTAAAATGGTGCAGGGTCTGCACCAGAAGACATATGAAGAGAGACTAAAGGAGCTTAATATGTATAGCCTCGAGGAAAGGAGGGAGAGGGGGACATGATAGAAACTTTCAAGTACCTCAAGGGAATCAACAAAGTCCAAGAGGGTAGCATCTTTCAAAAGAGAGTGTGCAAGAACAAGGGGCACAATTTGAAGATGGGGGTGGCTCAGAGGTAATTTAAGGAAGTATTTTTCACAGAGAGGGTTGTGGATGCATGGAATGGCCTTCTGGAGGAGGTAGTGGAGTCAAAAACAGTGGTGGAATTCAAGCATGCATGGGACAGTCATAAGGCAATTCTAGGGGATGGGGGTAGGAAGAAGTAGGCTGCTGGTTAACTAGGATCTGCAGCTTATCCAGTAGGCAGGGAAATGGGCAGACTGGGTGGGCCAAGCGGTCCTTATCTGCCGTCAAATTCTATGTTTCTATGTTTCTATGTTTCTAAAATATATAGATAAATACAGTATATTCAGTACATAAATTCATGTTAAGATATCTAAATGGAAAAGTACATAAAGGGTCTGTCTTTTTTCAGTATCTTGTTGCTATCTATTGTCTTCTACTTCAACATAAGGATTCAGATTTACAGACTGGGACATAGTTGCCCCTAGATTCATCTGGTAAGTATGGAACCAAAAATAAAGAAGATATTAGTAATGAACAAAGCAATTTATCATTATCATGTTTTAACAGTAAAACTACCATGAAAATCAGTCCAAATTTACGTTAGAAATAATTTGACATAAGAAATGGGAAATGGACTCAAATCATATCCATCACTGAGACCTGGATTATGTATGCACCCCAATATGTAGATTCCTTAACCTTGCATCTTAACAGAAGAGCATCAAGGTCATTTCCCATCACTCAGAGCATATTCCTGCATTTTAGCACTGCCTGGACTTAGGGCACCCCCTCTTATTCCTGTTGGCTTTTTTTTTTTATGTTTACAGCTGAGCATAGCTATGAACAAGCAAATCTTGTGGTGGGCCTCATATACAAATTTTGTAACTGGTGCATGCAGTGATTCTCCCCCCTGCAGCTTTTCACATGAGGTAGTGGAGAACCGATTATAATAATTTCCAATGTACCAAGTGACAGTTTTCAGAAGTGAGAGGGGTCATGACAAATGTTTAAATACAGTGCACCACATCAGGATGCAGCACAATACTGCATCATTCTGCAGCAGAATTACCACAAGAAATGATGCAGTTTCGGAGGATCACGTGATGCTCACGGAGTAAGGCAGCAGCTTGTGGGTTCCCCGCTCCCTGCCACAACAAATTCCATTTCTGCAAGGAAAATCAGGGTGAGCAGGCATTGGGACATCATCTAGAGCCTGTAGGAACAAGTCCTGTAACTTTTGGGAACATCGCCCATTTTTGTAAACCGAGCAGCCGAATTTAATATCGGAGGTTGTGCGCCCGCGACCAGACAGCAGCTCGTGGGTCTACTGCTCCCTGCCAGCACAATTTTATTTTGTGCAGCAAACATAGCGATCAGACTCTGGGACACTGTTAGGAGTCTGCTAGAATAGGTTTTGGGGCATTTGGCGATAACGCCATTTTGAAAATTTTAAGCAGCCAAAGCAAAAACTGGTAACTGCACGCCTGTGGTAAGACAGCAGCCTGTGGGCCTTCCTCTCCCTGCCAGCAAGAATTACATTTTGCACAGCAAAGCCAGCTGAACTGGCACTGGGAAGCTATTGGGTGCCTGCAGGTGTGGGTTTTGTGGCAACCAGCGACAATGCCCTTTTTGAAAAATGCAGACAGCCGATTTAGAATCGGAAGCTAAACGTCCGCGAAGGGGCTCATCACCATCGCTCCAGGAACAAGAGCTAAAACCTGAGAAGATCTATAATGATCTTTCCACTATAAAAGATGCCTTATTCAAACTCATAAAGGAAGTGGCAGAGAAAACCAGCTTTGACACAGCTAGCAGAAGGGTGACCGATGCTGAGGCCAGAATCTCATCCTTGAGAGAGCTATGGATAAATCAGGCCCCAATATAGTGGAGTGCAAAAGAAATATTGCCAGATTGGATGATCGTCTAGATGACCTGGAGGGCCGCAACAGACGTAATAATCTGGTCCTGCTGGGTCTCCCAGAAGGAGAGGAAGGGCCGAACACTATCCAGTTTCTGAAGAGGCTTATTAAGAAATCGGTGGGACCCTCACCCAATGGGCCGGAATATATTATAGAGAGGGGTCATAGGGCCCTTAGAGCCAAACCTCCACCTTCGGAGCCACCGAGGCCAGTTATTTTCAAACTATTGAACTATTTGGACAGGGGGCACATTTTAAATGGAGTGAGGAAGCTGGCAGTTTTCCAATGGGAGGGTAAAAAACTGCATCTGGTGCCTGACTTAACCTGGAAGATGAGGCAAGCTCGAGCTAGCTTCAGGCCGATCACTTCGAAGCTTTGGGCGGCAGGGATCCGGCACCGTCTACTTTATCCCGCGAGGCTGGAGGTTACACTCAAGGAAGGCCCGAAGAGGTTCAACTCGTCGGAAGAAGCACTTTGTGTCCTTGAGATCTCTGCTACCTGACCTGTTTCCTAAGGGATGAGTGTTAAGTTTAACTATATGGACAACATATAGGAACTTTCTGATTTTGGCGAGTTTGTGACCAAGATTCTTGGTTTGCTATTAACAATTATTATCTGGATTTGATTGGGGGTATTGGAGCAATAAATAATTCTAGTGTGCCCTAAAACCAGTGACAAGTTGGGTTAGGTACTATGTATGTTGTTGTGTGAGATACTTAACCCCTAAAAAGATGGGCAAGGGAGCTTTACCAACTATATAATTGCTATATTTTGGTTAGAAGTAGTATAGTACTTTGGATTACAAACAGAGTACGGGGAGGGTTCCATGTTCGTCCTTGCAGTTATAAACTTAAGGTTAATATTCTAATGAGGAGGCAGGCTATAATGACTGCATTTACGCCTGTGAGAATACTTTTGGTTTTTTTTTCTGTGATACCTGCACGAATGGTGTTTTAGGAATAACAATAGTTTTCTTAATAGTAAATCATAGATGGGGGATCTAATTAGTTAAATAGGTCAAGTTAGGACCGAATTGCCAAGGGGTATAATGCTAGATAAGTTTTCATGGTAGGCGGACAGCTTTGCTTTGATTATGCAATAGTTTCTGTTAGGAATAGTTCGCCTGCCCTTGATTTTGTAGACTTAGACAGAGCCCTTATAGGGACTAATGCTTGAGTGCCATGGAATGGCTTATAATTTCGCTCGCAATGTCTGGAAGACTGAGGTATTTAACGGCCTAATGCATGCTTTATTAGTTCAATGGATGCATTATACCCCTTAATTTCTAACTTTATTGGATAATTCTTGTTTGTTAGTGTTTTATTATGTGACTTAATTGTAGATCCAAGAAGGGAGTAAATTTTCTTTAGTAGCCTGGCTCATAGATAGGGTCTGATATGACTATATATTCAATCACAATAATAATTGTGGTAGGTGGGTATACCCGCTCTATGTAGCATCATGTTCCAGAGGACGGGAGTTGGCTTCAGCCAGGAGGGAAAGTTATAGGTTATTTATGGGTGTGTTACTATTTTGTTTGGGGGTTGGAGGACATTTCGGGAAGGTAAATTTTTTGTTTTTGAGGGAATTTGTATGGGGGGAGGGAGGGTGGCAGCTATCCCAAGACCTCTATAGTCTGAGCAATAAATGGAGGATAGGTTGAATATAATTTCTTGGAATATCAAAGGAGGGAAGGACAACTGTAAAAAATTTGTCATTTTGAACCACCTTGCCCGCTTGAAACCAGCAATAGTATTTTTACAAGAAACCCATGTTCTTGCTGACCGACTGGCCCATTTCAAAGAAGAAGTGGGTGAATCAGGTCTTTGGGGCAGGATTCTCCTCCAATAGTCGGGGAGTTGCAATTTTAATTGCTCGTGGGATTCCATTTACGCATTCTCAAATAATATCCGACCCGCAAGGTCGATTTATATTTGTTTTAGGTAGTATTGGAGGGATTAATTTAGTCCTGGGTTCAGTATATGGGCCTAACCTAGATTCACCAGATTTTTTTACACAGTTAGGATTGACCTTGGCTTCTTTTGGGAATGTCCCAATAATCATAGGTGGGGACTGGAATCTAGTCCAGGCTAACTGACTAGACAGATCGCACTGTAAAGTCTCTTCCCTCTCACCAGCACAGAAGGCCTTACAGGAGCTTATGCTATCAATAGGCCTAATAGATCCCTGGCGTACCCTGAACCCCAGTCTTCGTGAGTATACATTTTCTTCTGCAGTTCATAAGTCACACTCGAGATTAGATTTTTTCTGATCAGCCAGTATAGTTTGTCTTGGGTGGTGGAAGCCGCAACTTTGCCTCCTGTAATCTCTGACCACTCACCGATAAGGATTATATATTCTCTACCACTTCAACCAAGTAGGTCATACTCATGGTCATTAAATAACAGTATTTTAAAAGAACCCAAGACATTAACCAGATTTAAATCATTTCTAGAAAGTTCTATTATCAGTAATTGGGGTTCCATTAACGCCATTGACCAAACTTGGGTGGCTCTTAAGTCTATGTGGCAAGGTGAGTTAATACGCTTGGCAACAGTTCGCAAGGTGAAGTCAAGGAAACTACTGGATGAATGCTTAAGGGAGATAAAGGAATTAGAAAAGTTAAATGACAACCAAAGAACGGAAGAGCAAGAAAATAAACTAATCTCCTTGAGAAATTGGTATGCGGGTAAACAGAGAGAGAAAGTTACTAGTTTAGCCTCCAGAGTCAAGGCTTTATACCTGGGACAAGGTAGCAGGGCAGGGAGGCTGTTGGCCTGGCAGTTAAAACAAAATCTTCAGCAAGGGGTGACTGCTCTAATCACCCTGAATCAGGGCAATTGATCACAGATCCGCTGAAATACTAGGAATTTTTAAGTCCTTTTATCAAAAGCTTTACACAAGCCAGCAGCCCCCCCACCCAGGTATTAGATGAGACCCAAGAGTTCTTGGAAACTATCCCTTTACTGAGATTGTCAAATGATGTTGGCCCTCAATTGATAGCTCCCATCTCTGTGGAAGAAATAGACAATGTTATTGACTCATTTTGCCCGGATAAAGCGCCTGGCCCGGATGGATTCACAGCTTTTTTTTTTCAGCAATTTAAAAATAATCTTGTACCCTTATTGCAGGAGCTATTTTCTTTCTGGTGTGATCAAGGGATCAAGGACCAGACGCCATTCGAGGCTAAGATTATCTTTATTGCCAAAACCAGACAAGCCCATTGATGAAGTGAGTAGCTATAGGTCGATTTCTTTGTTAAATCAGGATGTTAAAATTTTTGCTAAAATACTGGCCAACAGATTAAAAGTATGGACTTTATTGAGCCCAGAACAAGTCGGCTTTTGTTGAGGGTTGCTCCTCAGCTGATCATTTTCGTAAATTGTTTTACCTGATTTCTGACTCTCATGGACCCTCAAGTTGGCCATTAGTTTCATTAGATGCAGAGAAAGCTTTTGACAGGGTGGAATGGACCTTATGTTCACTACCCTGTCAAAGCTAGGCCTTCCAGATAGATTTATTCACATGGTTCATATTTTATATTCTTGCCCGTAGCTAAAACCAATGCAACAACTTAACTCGAGGCCTTTCCTCTCTTAGAGGTACCCGACAGGGTTGCCCTTTATCGCCATACCTTTTCAATCTATACATTGAACCGTTAATTAGATCTATAAAGTCTAATAGAGAGGTGAAGGGGCTAAGGATTGGAGACACTGAATTTAAACTATCTGCATTTGCAGATGACTTACTGTTACACATTTCGGACACTACTTCTTCCCTTCCTAAAGCTCTTGATTTAATCAATAAGTTTAGTAGGTTTTCAGGGTATAATCTGAATAAGGCCAAAACGTCAGTCTATTCTTTGACCCCATTTCTTCAGAGAAGTTGGTGCCTTTCCTGGGACTTCGCTATAAACCAAATCACTAACCTATTTGGGGATTCAAATATCTAAGAATTTAGAGAACTTAACCGATTTAAATCTTAAACTGTTAATTAAAACCATCAAGGAAGATTTGGTCAGGTGGTCAAAGCTTCCGTTGCCTTTTTCGGGAAGAGTCAATACGATAAAAATGGTGGTTATGCCCAAACTTTTTTACACATTATCTAATTTAAATGTTTACCTGCCAAAGTCTTTTTTCAAGCCGCTATTTCAGCAATGTGTGGCTTTTTTGTGGAATGGGAAACCCCCTAGAAGGAGTTACCTCAAACTTACTCGGCAACGATGACTTGGAGGGCTTCAATTACCGGATTTTTATGTTTACTACCTTGCGATCCATCTGGCAAGGTTGGGAGCCTGGGCTTGTGACGAGGGCCTAGCATACCCTGGCCTTCATTTAGATCGTCTATCTGTTTAAGGCCTTAAGTTGGATTTAGAATCATTACTTTATGCCCCATGGGCTAAGATTCCCAAGAGGGTGAGGGATACGCCGTTAGGATGGGATATTAAAGCTTTGCAACAGTTTTATGCAAAATTTCAAATCCCACAACGATATGATTTATCCCAACCTATAGTAGGAAATCCGAATTTGTATCATTGGGAAACAACCAATATCTAGACGGGGAATTGAAGGGAAAATGAAGTTGCGGATCAAGGATCTCTATCAGAATAATAGGCTACTTTCACTTCAGGCTCTGTCGGAGAAATTGGGAGGTAAACCTCAATCCTACCTAAAATTATGTCAAATACTAAGTTGTGTTAAATCGTATTTTGGTAAAAGGCTGGGGCAAGACATTCTGGGACCTATGTTTGCGGAGTTGAAAGGGTTTGTGCAAGCGGGCAAGGTGATATCAAAAATTTACAAATATATAATAGTCAAAGGGAATTCGAAAGTGTCACCAGTCCCGGTACATTGGGAATTAAATTTGTCCTTGGGTAAATCAGCAGAAACATGGGAAAAGGCTTGGGTCGATATCTATAAACTTATCAAGCAGGATAGATTGAGAGAAGTTCAATTTAAGTTACTTCATAACCTATATTTTTACCAGCTAAGCTCTCAAGGATGGGTAGTTAGCTACAGCGAATTGTACTGAGTGTAATGATTCTCTGGCTACCAGCTACCATAAATTTTGGACTTGCCCCAAGGTAGTGGGATTGTGGCATTTGGTGAAGCAAATGATTGGTCAATTTTACGATTTGGACAGGTTCTTCACTCCAGAGGCTTGTATATTCGGTGTGTTTGATAAAATACAAGGCAAATTAACTAAATGTCGATTAGCTATGGTAGCATCGGTAACTAAATTGATAATTTTGCGCCACTGGAGAGGTGACTGGACTCCACCATGCACGGAGTGGTGGGAGGAGTTTATGAACGCATTGAATGCAGAAAGATCGGTTCTCTCTTTTTATAATGCTTCACCAATATTTCAACAGTGTTGGGGGGAAGCTATTCCAATGTTTGAAGGACAGGTATGGGTATTAGAGATAAAGTCCCTTATTTTCACTTCTAACTATTGGAAGGATATCAACCCCGGCTTGGTACATTAATTTTGTGTATCCTTTCCTCCTTGGTGCCTCCTCTTGTAGACTCAGCTAAGCTACATATAGTTGGGTCATACTCTGTCTGTCTTTCTGAGGTTACATTATGATTATATACATTAATCATGTGAGTTAGCCACAGGGATAGCTGCCAGGGGTGGTCGGGGTGGGGGTTGGATAGGTACCTTTTTTCCTTTTTATTTTGGAGGGGGTTTTTTAGGGGTCTTGTTTCGCTTTGTTACTCCTTTTCTATTTATTGTTTTATGGTTTCTATGTACTATGCACTTGTTTGGTATATATTTTATGTTGGATATGTTTCAATAAAGCTTGGTTACTTGCAAAAAAAGAAATGATGCAGTTTCAATGGCAGTTAATCCCTTTTGTCATGCAGTAACCTGAGACACTGTGTTGCAGCTTGACAAGTTCCACAGGTACATGGAGGGCATTAACAGTGTGGACTCCAGCAGGCTGTCTATGCCAAACAGTATTGCTAATACCAGGGGGTATAGTAAGAAATCAGTGGGATGGGTGGAGAGGCTCAAATGTGACATGAGGAAATATTATTTCACAGAGAAGGGTGGTGGAGGGGTGGAACAAGCTACAGTACTGAAAAATACTGGTCAGTGCAAAAATGGTGGAGAGCTTCAGTAAGGAGTGAGGGGGACATAAAAGGGCTAATCTAGTGATCAGGGATGCTAGTATAGGGGAAGATCAGTCATAATCCACCAGGGGGCATGTACAACCTCATGTTGCAGCATGGATAGACCACAAGGCCTTCTTATGCTGGACATTTTTCATGTTTTCTGTGGTTTCTCCCCCATGCTGGCGAAGCTGCTTTCCTAGCTCTCCCTGTCTTTGACTCCTCCTCCTCACCCCTGTCAGTCTGGTTTCAGGAAAACCAAGTCCACAATCTCCTTCTTTCTTATGTTAATTGAAACCATACTGCAAGGGATGGATAAGAGCAGCTTATATCCATCTTTATCTACCTTGTAGAAGCCTTCGGTACTGTTGCCTTCCCCCCACCCACTTAAGGCAAGTTTGGAAGGGTTATACTCTCAAATCTTCCAGTTAAAAGGTTTATGTCCTACTTCTTGAAGAGGTCCCAAGCTGTCTGTTCATGATATTCCTTCTCTTCTACCCTTCATATTGCAACTATGGCTGGGCAAAATTGTACCTTACACTGGTGAAATTCTGGTGAAATTATGATTTCACTTCCATGAAATTTCTCTAATGTTCTGTGAACATTTCATGAAATTTCATTACAAAATTGTGATTTCAGTTATTTCCATCTAATTTAGAAAGTATTTGTCTGAACTGCACTGAATTTGCAGTGAAGACTTTACCAAGGGCCATATAGAAGTGTGTGTACCAAATTTCAAGTATGTATAAATGTGATTGAATTATAATCCTCCAAATTTTCTCATTTTAAAATTACATTTTGCACTTAGAAAATTACATTTCACAATTATGAAAACTGCAAAGTTTTAAGTCCCTATAACTTTAAAACCTGAGATCAGAATATCACTAGTTTTGTTTGGTCCACTTACCCTAAATATTAGACTTTGGTTGCCACCCCAAGGCCCAGCAGCAGAGTGTCCTGCTACCATGCTGATGACCCAGATTTGCAAGTGAACCCATGAAGTCACATTGGGAGGCATCCCGTGATTGAGACAGATGCAACTCAGAAATGTATCTTGGTTGAGGAGGGTTGGCAGTGGGTTCCAGCAACACATTGAGCCCTGCAGCCAGGCTTTGCAGCTTGCTCCTGCTGCAGGGGGAAGCTGTGGCAGTGCAAGGTTGACAAAGGTACTGCCCCCACCAGCGGAGGTGGGAGGAAAGCAAAATGTGGGAGAAACACCTGGTAGCCAACTAAGTGATGGCTGGCCTCAGCCTGATCAATGTACATCCCTGTAAATAGGGTATGTCCCTGAGACATGAGCTGTCATCTGGGAAACAACAATATGGAAAAAAAGAAGCTGAGTATGTCACCTCTTTAATCTCTTGCCCACTGGCTGGCCAAGTTATTAGCAGCCAAAGATCCCAAAATAACATCAGTAATTAAAATTGAATTTCATGAGCTTTTGTGAAATTGTGGAATGTTGTGATACTTTTGCCGAGGCCATGTCCATATATTTTCCATACATTTTGCTCAGTCATACACTTGAGTTGTCATTGTAGAAGGAGGTAAAGGCTGGGTAAAGTGGCAATAAGGCAACATTCATAGGAGGCTCCATAGTAAAAGTATAGTGCTGTCAAGTTTCAGGTCACTAACTTGAGTGATGAACCATGAAGAATAGTCGTGGACATCATTGTGCACTAGTCTGTCTTCTTGAAATATGCCAGCTAACCACTAGTGCAATCTGGCTTAATGACTTGTGGAAGCTGTGACAACAAGCATTTGTAAATGCTGAAGTTCGTCATTGGTATTGGTATTGCACTGAGTGGGGCAGAACAAGTCTGAACCTGTAATGCATTATTTTGTGCTTACAATCCCCAGTATTCAGTCACAGTCAGAAACACAACTGTAATAAGGGACAGAGGAAATGATTGTTGACGCAAAATCAGAGACACCCCTAAAAATGAGTGACAGTTAAGAGGTATGCTTCTAAGGTCTTAGTCACTATCCAAGAACTGCTCATAAGAATTCCACACAAACAGGGGTAATAGTGAAAAAAATACTCTTAATGAAAAAGTAGTGCAGATAACAGTCCTACGCCAGCAGTGTGCACAAACAACCCACCAAGGCTATGATTTCATGGTGGACATAATGTGATGTTTTGCTTGGGGGTCCCAAGCTTTCTCAGAGTAACATCCATACAGCAGAAGTGTCTCTTATATTGAAGTTCATATGCAAATATGATAAAATCCTGCATAACAACAATGTGGTTCAGACCAACAGCTCTTGTACTGGCTGCACCATTTTCACAGGTCAAGCAATGTCCCTCAAAAGCATATAGCAAAGACAGCTAAATTCTAAGCTTCTAAAAGAATGCTTAAACAGCCTGCTAAAATACTTCAGGGTAGCTAAAACTAAGTACACAAAGATTGCTCAATACTATTCAAATATTTAGAAGGTAGAAGAAAAGGGATTTATTATTGTAGATGCAAATAAATATTAATGCCCCCACGCAATAACATTTTATTGTACTTACATCGATGCTGTGCCCATAGTGTATATTACATAAATGCCTCTAACTCCCTAGCTTGATGTGACAGGAAAAGATGACATATATTATCCATGTGAGGGAAAGTATGGCAAGAATGCTACTAGCTTCAAAGATCCCTACTGTGAGAAATACATCTTATAGAGTATAGCAGCGAGCACACAGTAAAAACATAAACAAATGGGCAGATCTGCCACTGGATTTATGAACTGGGAGAACGGGTGGGTGAGGGTTTTAATGACAACTTGTAACATGGCAAAGATCACTATCAGTAAAGCAAGGCAACTAATAGGTCAGAAAGCATCACATGGCATAGTTTGGAGACCGCCTTAATTTAGCAGTGATGCCATCCTCAAACTGAAGTACCGATGTGTGCCACAGAGTCCAGAATCAGCAGTAGTGAACCAATGGAACAGAGGCAGCCCAACGGAAGTGCCTGTCTGTCCCACTCACCTACCCATGTGCCCCAGAGTATTGCATGGAAGATGGCAGTCTGAGCAGTAGGAAAATCCATCTGGGTGATAGAGAGCGAGGTAAGGGGTGAGACGGCAAAGATGTGCACAGTTAATGGTAAAGTTATTCATGATGCAAGTCAGATGGACAGTGCAGCATGGAACAGACATGAGGGCAATTTTCATGGAAATAACTACTGCAGGAGTGACAGAGTAGTGTTCATAACTCCTTGCGTGACATCGGATGATTGAGCACAGCAGACTAACCAGGTCAGCAAATATGCAAATTATTTGGTATCTTTTCTGCAGTTGAGATCGTGGCACCAACAGAATCAAGAAACTGAAACCTCCTAAGCAGTGTAGTCAAATAAGTACAGCGTAAAATCGGGAAACTGAAAAAAAAATGTCAATAGTTATCGCACTGTGCCAGATGAGTGGGTTCTTGTTGTCAGCATTAGTGGTTGAATAGATGTATACAGGTAAATCCGAAGAGTTACAAAAGTGCAGTCGACATATTTCATGATAATAACCTCAATCTGTTCCTGATGTAGATAGCAATAGATACAACATGCTTCAAAAAGAAATATGACTATGTTACAGCAAGATAAGCCACTCTGAGTGGATTCACTGGCGAATTAATGCATGGTTGGGCCATTGTAGGCCCTCCCAACCATGCATTAATTTCCCATTAGATGTCACCTTCAGAGTGGCTCAATGCACTTGTAACATGGTCATATTTTCTTTACTGTTTGAAGCACATTGTATCTATTGCTAACTACATCAGGAACAGATTGAGATTATTATCAATGCTTACATTGATTTGTCTGTTTTTTTTGCAAATGTCTTATTATGACTGCTGGATAAATGCTCTGTTGGTACGTAGCTTTAATCTGTGCAGATCTGCCAGTTTGTGCTATGTTTTTACATTGAGGCCCTGATATTCAGAAATGTGCCAAAGGCCAGCACAAGTCCAGTGCAGCGCAAATTCGATGCACCATGGTGCAACAGGAGCCATATTCAGAGGTAGCGTTGGCCGAACTGAACAGGCACAATCCGGCTGAATATGGCACAGTTGCGCCATGGCACAGAAAGAGATGCTCCAGCACAACTGTGGGAGCAGAGCAGCAGAGCAACATAGGGGGGCATGACACAGAGAATAGACCCTAGAATAGAGCCAGGGAAGCACAGTGACAGGCCACAGGTTGGCTCCACCAGCAGGGTGCACACAGGCACCTAGACACCCTTCCCCAGAACACAACAGTGGTACAGATAGCAGGCAACAGGAGGTGCCAATGGGCAACAGAGGGCCACTAAGGGAGCCCTCCACAGGCTGCTGACCATGCCCCCCCCACCCTCCTAGATCAGAGCAGGCCACACCCAGGACCACGCAGTCAAGCACACACATACGCCACAGGCACACGGGAAGCCTACATAGGAGGCACTGAACATGCCGGGAGGCAGGTAGTGTGGCATACCACATGGGACAGGCCGCATAACACCACGCAGGGGCCCCAACATGGTGTGGGGCCAGTACCTGACCAATAACCATGGCTGTGTGCCCCCATCATGCACACACCCACCACACACCCCTGACAGCCATCCCATGGGCACCCCAAGGCACAGCCACCAACTGAGGGGAAGGTCACCACCACAGTGGGACACATCACAGCACACAGCAGTGAACCACAGAAGCACAACAGGTGACCCAACACATGCACACCACATGGACAGACACTGGGCCACTGCAGCATGGCTCCTCATGCCACCCGCAAAGCAGACACTGACACAGGCAGGAAAGTAAAAAAATATACAGTATAACCTCGATTATCTGACCCCCCATTATACGAACCTCTGGATTATCCAAACTTGTGCCATGTCCACCGAGCTAATAGGAACATGGTGTGAGGGACCCTCTATTTTACGAACCTCTCGATTATCCAAACTAATCTTAAGTACCCCAGTGAGGTCAGATAATCAACGTTGTGCTGTATATTAACAATGAAAACTATTTACAATAACAATGGGGTGGGAAAGGGTAGTAAAGAGAGGGAAGGGGACAGGGAACAGGGACTGTACAGTGGGAAGGGGGACTGTAGGGGGAGGTACAGCAAGAGAAACAGGAAAACTGGGGCTGAACTAATGGCGGCCATGACCTGCCACCCCTTGGTGTCCTTGCAACCTCCGTTCTGTCAGCAGCAGGCACCAAACCTGTAGGACTGCCTCCATGGTGGTCAAGGCTATTAGTATGAGCTGCCGGAGCAGCCTGCAGTACAAGGGCCTCCTACGCCTCCACTGGACACCTATGACAAAGGATAGGATAGGTGATCAGTGCAATGTCCTAAGGAACCATGCCCACCCACAGTGCACAATGGGCAGCGGGAACACACACCCCTGGAGGGCACGACCGGCCACCCGCAGGTGGGTGGGTCAACACCTGCCAGCAACTTGGCACACCACGGCATTGCACAGAGGTAGTCCCCACCACATAATGGTCATCTGACTGTGCAGTGACAGTCACATGGCACAGTGCACCGGTGGCACCACAGCAACAACAGTGGCAGCAGACCGCACACCCACCCGCTGGCACACGTGTGAAATGGATGCACCACAGTGACAATCACCATGCACAGTGCAACACACACAGCTGCCATGGCACATTGCACAGGAGGCCATGCCCGCACCCGCACCCTCACCACCCCCCATGTAAACTGGGAAGGACTCTGACAGTGCCTACCTGCTGGTCCTGGTCCTCCCTGGCCTGCCACAGCCTGCTGTGTTGCTGCTGCCCATGCCCAGCGTCAATCCTCAGGCCCTGGGAATTGAAAGAAGACAGGTACACATCAGGAATCATCCACAGCAGCCACCTATCACCCCCACCCCCATGCACAGGGTGAACCCCTGCCTAACACATCCCGCACAGCTGCATCGCAAAGCAAGTGACAGCTGGCAATGCTACTCCTTGATGTGCACGATGACAGTGTACCCCTCTGCAGGCATGCCAGACAGCCTAGCCAACACCACAGTACAACACCAGGACACACATGCAATATGGGCCTACCTACCTGACTGTGGCACAGCCCCATGCCTGATGCATGCCTGAAGCTTCCTCATGCACTCTGGGTCCTGCTGCATCATGTACCCATACCAGTGGTGGCATTACTCCCCTGTCCTGGCCACCCCAGTCTCTGCTGCAGCCTTGCAGCAATCCCCTGCCAAACTGTGACCCTTGCCTGCTGCAGGGGCACCTGGCCAAATAGTTGGGGGTGGGGCTGGACAGGCCACCAGGTTGACAAGCTCAACCTGCAACCAGTTCAGTGCTTGATGGACACGTCCCTGTGCCATTTTGCTCACCGTGATCTGGGGGACCAAAATGGCAGCAGGAGATGCATGTGTCCACAACATGTGCCAGATGTGCACTGTGAGGGAACATGTGCAATGCTCACCCATCGTGCAGTGCCAGAGATGCGTGGTGTGGGCATGGCCAAGCAGAGTCACCGGGTCAGGGAAGTGACCTAGAGGTCATAGGTCTCCCTAGGGCCGAGGTCACCTGACAGTGCGTGACGCAGATAGCAGGCCTGGCGAACATGCGCTATGCCACTGCATTGCACTGTCAGCGCACAGTGTGTGATTGACAGCATGATACCATTAGGCACATGTGCACTGCAGACCTGTGCACTGTGCATGCATGCACATTGTGCCCCAACTTGCTCTGGTGCAATCTCATTGTGTACAGTGCAAAATCGCGATATTTAGAAACCAAATGCAAATGAGCTCATCAGCCAATGTGTGGTGCACTGGGTGCATTAGCATGTGTTACTGTTGTGCCAAACCTCATTTGCATGCATTGCACCTTAGAAGTGCCACGGAACAGCACAGGCCATGTCCTGGTATTGCATCCTTTCGAGGTAAGTTGTACATGCCGCTGCAGCTCACTGGGAGCAGACAGCACAGCAGAGTGGGATGGACCAGGGAGATGCTGCCACTGACACACTGTGCTGTCCAATGTCCACAGTAAGTGAGATGTCCAAACGTGAGGAGGGTGAGGAGAGTGGGCCTGCTTGTAAGCGCAGGCCCAATTTCACTAAAGTAGAGACAGAGGCTCTATTCAGTGTATACCTGGACAGGGATCCCATGTTGAGTGGTGCCAGTGGCATGCCACAGGCCAGGGCTGGGGCTTGGGAGGAGGTGGTGGCATACGTCAACCAGCATAGCAGCCACCAGCAGTCAGCGCAGGAGTACTGGAAGAAGGTGGGCATGGACAAGAGGCACATTAAAGAGAAGGTGACAGCCTTCCATGCATCCCGGAATGCCATCAGAGGGGGGCCTGCGGATGCGCCAGCACTCATGGCACAAGAGGAGTTGGTGGCCACCACCATGAGCTGCAGCACAGTGGAGGGTGTGCCTAGAGGTGGTTTCTAGATGGGTGGCAGCCCATCACTGCATAGTAAATATGTCAGCCATGAACAGCTGGTGGCACAGAGGGTGCATGCATGGGCATGCTGGCATTCATGCAGTTGGCATGCATGTCATGTGCAGGTGTGCGCACCCACACACATGCCATACTGCACAGGACACATGCAGTGGCAGTGTAGGGGGGCACATGTGGGCAATGTATCACTGACACGCCTTTCTTTCTCTCGTTGCACCAGCACACCTCTGTGCAGATGATGCGGTGCCAGCAACGGCAGCAGCCGTGGATGCTGGAATGGCCCCAGAGGACCAGCCGTCCACCTCTACTGGCATCTTGGGGCCTGACAGGCTGCAGCTCACCACCACAGTGTGGAGGATGTCCTGGACCTGGGGTCGGATTAGACCTTGGTTGTGTTCCTGCAGGATGCCAGCCTTGGTGTACTCTGCACAGAGACACAGATCGGGATGGGGTCTGACACCGATGACGACATCATGATTATCCTGGACAGCATGGGCAAAATTATGGGAGAGATGCCCCCTGCTGGCCACTGACACAGGCAGAATATCAGTGCTCTGCCAGTGGCGGGACAGCTGCCTGCCACCACTGCAGGTGCAGCAGTGTGTACTGCACCAGCTGTGCCCTGTGGTGGTGGTGGTGCGGCCGCGCAAGTGCTGGGTGGCATACAGCAGCTGGATGGGTGACAGCAGCAGGCTGTGGGTACCACTGGGCAGCCAGACACAGGGTCCACTGCTGGGGTGCCTGCTATGCTCATTCCCCCTGCAGACCCTGCTATGCAGCGTCCACCAGAGAGGGGATCTGTGTAGCATGGCTGGTCACCACATGAGGATCGGCATCCTGCCTGTGAGCCCCAGGATGTCGACCCACTGGCTGAGCACACCTGTTTGCTGCAGGCGTCCATTCAGCAAATGGTGCTGCTTGCCACTGGGGTGCATGCACTGGGTGTGGAGGTGTGCTAGTTAGCAAAGCAGCAGGAAAGGGGCAGTGCACAGATCTTGGTGGAGCTGCAGTGCATGCAGAAGGTCACGACTGCATCCCTGGATCGCATTGCTACTGTGATCATGGATGGCTTTGCGCTGCTGGCTGCCAAAGGCTATTGCTGGGCACAGATGACCCCCGTAGCGTGCTGCCCACCCGCAAACCCAGCATCAGGTGACCCCAACACAGTCAATGCCAGGCTCTGATGTGGGTATCCCAGGCATGCCCAGGGTTGGCATGTTTGTATGCCTTCACACCCCCACACGACACAGTCGTGGTCCCGTGATTCAACCTCTGGGGGGCTGTTGCTCACCCCCCATTTCTGATGCATAGCCTGTGGCTGCCGATCAGCCCAGGCACAGCCGCCCCCATGGCCATGGTGGCCATGGTTCAGTGCAGCAGCCTTAAGTGTGGGCCTCCCCGCCTGCAGTCTGCAGCTGCTGCCCTGTGTGCACATGGGCAGTGTGTATGTGCCCACCACTGATGTGGCACCAGTGCATCATGCCACATGCTGCCTGTGTACGTGCTTGCCTGGCTGCTGGACCGTGTGGTGTGGGCATGATGAAGGCAGTCTAGCACCAGTTGCCCATGTGCACCGGTGCAATGCATCTGATCCATGCTACATACCACCGCCTGCGTAAATGGGTGTGTGTGAGTGTGTGTGTGTTGCTGTGTGTGGTTATGTGCCACTGACTCCCCTGTCCCTTGCATCGCACCTCTATGTGTGCATACCCATTGCCATGCACACTCCTGCATGTGTGCTGTACCTGTTTGTGTGGCCCATGCATGTGTATTGCACCACATACCTGTGTACACCATAGTGCTCCTGTGCAATGGTGTCCCAGTGTCATTGTGCCTGCTGTTGCAGCCTGGGATCCCTCAGCCCAGGGGGTGGCTGTCCACCACCCTCCAGCCCATTGTCTCCATCGTCCCCACTACTGTCGTCCTCATCAGCCTCAACAGCTACCTCATGGTCAATGACCATGTTGTGCAGTATGCAGCAGGTCAGGAATAGGCCACATGCTTTCAAGGGGCTGTACTGTAGGGCACCACCTGACCTATCTAGGCAATGGAACCATGCTTTCAGCATGCCAAAGACACACTTGATGATGTTGCACTTGCTGGCGTGTGCCTCTTCATAGCATTCCTCTGCTGGGGACGATGGGCATCAGTAGGGGGTGAGCAGCCAGGACCTCAGTGGATATGTGCTGTCTCCTCTGTGGATAATTACATGGTTAGCACTCTGCTATTCTCTGCTGTGCCCCTTGCCTGTCCCTGGCCCCCATGCCAACATGCACACCCTGCCCTCCCCCATCCCACAGTCTGCTCTGCCCATCACCCCTTGCCCATGTCATACTCACGCACTAGGTGGCCCGTGGGGATGTCCCCACATTCAAACCTGTGGCACAGCATGGAGCTGTGCCGGATGAATGCATCATGTGCACTCCCAGGGTGTGTGGTGAAGACACTGGTAATGTGCCCCGTGGCATCGCACACCACCTGGTGGTTGACGCTCAGGCTCCCTTCCTGTTTATGTACACCACACCCTCGGGGCCAGGTGGTATGCGGATGTCCATGTGGATGCAGTCAATGGCCCCAATCATGCCAGACATATGTGCAACCCACTGGAAGCACTGTATGGTTGCTGTACGCTCTGCCTGTGTGCTGGGGAAACAGATGAATTCCGATGCATGTGGCTGCAGAGCACTGAGGAACTGTGTGAGGAGGCGGGATGTGGCCAACTGGGTTATGCCTGTGGTGTCCCCTGTTGGTCTCTGGAAGGTGCCTGTGGTGAGCAGGCACATGACGGCTGTCATCTTCATCTCCATGGACATGGCATGGCTCCGTCTGATGGGTTCCTGCATCTCCTCACTGCACAGCTCACAGAGCTGCCTCAGAATGGCCCTGTTCAGGCGGTACCAGCCCACAATCTCCATGTCACTGAAATTCTTGAAGGTGATGCTGGCATGGTACCACCTGTGTCAGGAATACCACCAATGGGCCCTTCCTTGGCCATGTCACTGTTCCTCATACCCCCTCACACCCCTCATTATGGCCTCCATCATGAAGGGCACACTATCCATGGCCCTTGCTGTCCAATATCTCCCTGGGCAGTTGGCTGCTGCTGGCTGCGTACCACCCTGGTGCACTGCCTGGCAGTGTCTGAGTGTCTGTCTGTCTCTCTTACTCTCTCTGCCCCTCTCTCCCTCTCCAATGGCACCTCTGTCCCTCTCCCTCTGTGTCTGTCTTTCTTTCTTTCTTTCTTTCTTTCTTTCTTTCTTTCTTTCTTTCTCTCTCCCCCTCTCACCTGGCACAAGTGCTGTCTGTGTGCTTGTGCCCTGTATTTATAGGAACAAGTCTGCTCAGAGCATCTTCAATTTGCTCCGCACTTGCACCATGGTTTCACGATTGAATATACCACTGCACTGGATATTCATAGTAACCCCCTGCACTTGTGCCTGCATGCATAATAGTTGCGCATTGGCACAATGGAATTTGTGCTGCTCAATGGCTCCCACTGAATATGGCTCCTTGGCGCAAGTCCGCACTTGCACCAATGCAAATCAGTTACGCCATGCACAACTGCTTTGAATATCCTGGCTGTAGTTCTGTATGGCTTTTAATGGGATATTTTGCTCATAATGGATCTCCTTTGATTTTTAGGAGGTTTGTAGTGTTACTCCTGAGTGTCTAGAAACCTCCCTTGTTTTCAATACAACTGATGCATTAATTTTTTTTGCAATTAATTTCCTTAATTTTTCAAATGGTATAATTGTATCTCCATTTTATTGTGACACATAATAACATAGAAATTGTTATCAGATAAGGACTACTAGGCCCATCCAGTCTGTCCATAAACCTTGGACTTGATTACGGCTTCTGACCCTCCCTCTGCTTTACCTCTATGATTCCCTTATGCCTGCCCTATGCATGTTTAAATCCAACCACAGTGCTTGCTCCCACCACCTCTTGCAGCAGACCATTCCATGTGTTCACATATACTGGTACCATATCCTGCTCGGGTCCATTATATGATTGTCCTGGGAGAGAGAGAGAGAGAGAGAGACAGAGTGAGAGACAGATAGAGAGATGCAAGCACTAGTTTGCCTGCTTGACAGCTCTGTACAGTATACACACACTGCCCAGCAACACTGACACCAAGATTAAAGAAGAATTTTGGCACCTTGTTCTTGCCCTGTGTAAACACATAGCTACACTGGGGCAAAGAATAAACATTATTTGTGTTTTCTGTAACTGCAACATTTCTCATTGGCCCCAGTAGTCTCTCTCTCTCTTTTTCTCCTCTGGATGGTGGCAGAAGTCAAAGACTTATTTTGCCAGCCTGCTCTTGCCCCCGAGTACACACACAGCCACACTGGAGCCAATAATAAACTTTATTTGAGATTTCTATGACTCTAACATTTGTCTTTAGCCCCCAATAGTTTCTCTCTCTCTCTCTTTCCTCTGAATGGTGGCACAAGTCAAAGAATTATTTTGCCGGCCTGCTCTTAAACTGTGTACACACACAGCCACACTGGGACCAAGAATTAACATTACTTGTGATTTCGGTGACTACAACATTTGTATTTGGTACCCAATAGTCTGTCTCTCTCTCTCTTTGAATGGCGGCCCAAGTCAAAGATGTATATTTCCAGCCTGCTCTCACCCTGTGCACGAACACACACAGCCACACTGGGGTCAAGATTAAACTTTATTTGTGATTTCTGTAATGGTACCATTTCTCTTTGGCCCCCAACAGTCACTCTCTCTCTCTCTCTCTCTCTCTGTTTTTCTCCTCTGGATGGTGGCTCAAGTCAAAGACTTATTTTGCTAGCTTGCTCCTGTTCTGTGCAAACACACAGCCACACCGGGGCCAAGAATAAACTTTATTTGTGATTTCTGGCCTATAATATTTGTATTTGGCCTCCAATAGTCTCTCTCTCTCTCTTTTTCTCCTCTGGATGAGTGCACAACTCAAAGACTTAATTTGCCAGCTTGCTCTTGCCCTGTGTACACACAGTCACACTGGGGACATGATTAAACATAATTTGTGATTTCTGTGACTGTAACATTCCTCCTTGGCCCCCAATAGTCTCTCTCTCTCTCTCTCTCTCTCTCTCTTTCTTCTGGATGGTGGCTTAAGTCAAAGACTTATTTTGCTAGCCTGCTCTTGTTCTGTGTACACACACAGCCACACCGAGCCAAGAATAAACTTTATTTGTGATTTCTGTGCCTATAACATTTGTATTTGGCCTCCAATAGTCTCCCTGTCTCCCTTTCTCTCTCTCTCTCACTCCTCTCTCTGTTTTTCTCCTCTGGATGGTGGCATAATTCAAAGATTTATCTACCAGCCTGCTCTTGTACTGTGCACACACACAGCCACACTTGGGCAAAGAATAAACATTGTTATTTCTGTGACTATAACATTTGTCATTGGCCATAGTCTCTCTCTCTCTCTCTCTCTCTCTCTCTCTCTTCTCTCTCTCTCTCTCTGTCTTTTTCTCTTCTGGATGGTGGAACAAGTCAAATATGTGTTTTGCCAGCCTGCTATTTCCCTGTGCACGCAGCCACACTGGGGCCCAAGAATAAATTGGGTGTGTGATTTCCGTAACTATAACATTTCTCTGTGTCCCCCAGTAGTGTCTCTCTTTGTCTCCTCTGGATGGTGGCACAAGTCAAACATTTATTTTGCCAGCCTGCTCTTGCCCTGTGTACACACACAGCCGCACTGTGGTCAGGAATAAACTTTATTTGTGATTTCTGTAACTATAACATTCCTCTTTGTCCCGAAATAGTCTCTTTCTCTCTCTTGCTCTCTCTCTCTCTCTCTCCCCCTCTCTGTTCTTCTCTTCTGGATGGTGGCACAAGTTAAATATTTATTTTGCCAGCCTGCTCTTGCCTTGTGTACATACACAGCCATACTGGTGCTAAGAATAAACTTTCTTTCTCACTTCTGTGACTAAAATATTTCTTTTTGGCCCCAATAGTCTCTCTCTCTCTCTCTCTCCCTCCATCTCTCTCTTTTTTTCTCCTCTGGATGGTGGCACAAATCAAAGATTTATTTTGCCATCCTGCTCTTGCCCTGGGAACACACATAGCCACATTGGGGTCAAGAATAAACTTTATTTGTGATTTCTGTGACTATAACATTCCTCTTTGGCTCCCAAAAGTCTCACTCTTGCTATCTTTTTCTCCTCTGGATGGTGACACAAGTCAAAGATTTATCAAACTTGTGGCCTACCAAATTACTGAATATCTATCCAATTTCAACCTGCTCTCACCCAACCAGCACAGCTTCTGCAAAGGGCATAGTACCACCACTGCCTGTCAAGTTCACGAATGATGCTCTTGGTGCAATGGATGACGGTCTCCTGATGGGAGCCGTATTCCTCAACCTCACTAAAGCCTTTGATCTGTTCAATCACCCTCTTCTGCTCTCCAATCTCTCATCTCTGGGCTTTTTGACACAATCTGTATCCTGGTTTAATAGCTACCTCACAAACAGATCGCAAGTCGTGAAATTCAACTTTGCTGTATCGGATCCAGTGTCCTTACAAGTAGGCGTCCCCCAGGTATTCATGCTTGGTCCCCTTCTTTTCTCTACCTGTATTAACCACATTACTCTGTATCCTGGTTTAATAGCTACCTCACAAACAGATCGCAAGTCATGAAATTCAACTCTGCTGTATCGGATACAGTGTCCTTACAAGTAGGCATCCCCCAGGTATTCATGCTTGGTCCCCTTCTTTTCTCTACCTTTATTAACCACATTACTCTGTATCCTGGTTTAATAGCTACCTCACAAACAGATCGCAAGTCATGAAATTCAACTCTGCTGTATCGGATCCAGTGTCCTTACAAGTAGGCATCCCCCAGGTATTCATGCTTGGTCCCCTTCTTTTCTCTACCTTTATTAACCACATTACTCTGTATCCTGGTTTAATAGCTACCTCACAAACAGATCGCAAGTCATGAAATTCAACTCTGCAGTATTGGATCCAGTGTCCTTACATGTAGGCATCACCCAGGTATTCATCCTTGGTCCCTTTCTTTTCTCTACCTTTATACACCACATTACTCTGTACACCCCTCACTGCTCATCTATCCTTTATGCAGACAACCTTGTTCTGTTCTGTAGCTTGAAGAACATATCTGAGATTAACCTTAACCTCTCCTCTGCCTTTCATGCTGTTCAGACTTGGCTCTCGAGGCTCAAACTCCTGCTTAATGTGATTAAAACTCAGGCTATAGTCTTTGGCACTGCTGCAAAGCTCAGGTCTGCTCAAAGTCAGTTTAGTGTCTCCTGCCTTGACAGGTCTCCACTAAAGTCTGTAAGCTCCTTCAAATACCTTGGAGTCCTGCTAGTGGGTTCCTGGACTTTGACCAATGTATCATATCCATTTGTAAGTCTGTGAACTCCAAAATTGGGTTCACCTATAAGGCTATTTATATCTTGACACCCTCAGCCAGGCTGGCCATTGCTAGAGGCATTCTCCTGCCTTCACTGGCTTATGGAGTTGCAACTTATATTAACTCCTCAAAGGCATCCTTACACAAAATGGAACATGTCTTATAACTCCATCTGTCGCTGTGCCTCAGCGTCTCCGCACCTAAAACATCTGTATCAGCTATACAGTGACCTAAACTGGCCTTCCCCCTCAAACTATCGACTGCTCTAATTTGGCTCACTGGTGGATAGCATTATTAGAACCAATGTCCCAGCATATCTTGTCTCCTTCCTTCTTCCTTTGACCTCCACTTATGACATCCAGTACTCCGATCAGTCCTACTCCAATTGCCGAGATGCAAAACCTCCAAGGGAACTTGTACTTTCTTCTGTGCTGCTCCCAAACTCTGGAACTCCCTTCCCCTAGCTATCCGGTCTGCACCTAGCCATCCCTGCTTTAAGAAAGCTTATCGGTCTCACCTGTGTAAACCTACCATTTGTATGTGCATCAGTCTACCTTAACTTCTCTGCTACCTGCCCATCCTCCCCCTACTCCTGGCCTCTTGTCATTTTCCCCACTCCTCTCTACTCCTACCTTCATTAACTGCTCTTAGTGTTTTGTAATATGTATTTTTAGCTGTTTACTAGCTTAGCAGCTTAGCTTTTAAGCAATGTCTTTGTTTGATATGTTTTTGGCACTTACCCTGGACATGTACTAGTTTCTTGTCTGCCAGGTACTTATGGTTGCTTACCTCATACACTAATTGTGCTGTGTCACTGAAAAGCTGTATCCTGCTGTAAATCTCAGATTGTTTTTTTCTATTGCCTTGTGTCTCCATAAAATGTAACATGCTGTTGCTATCAAAGCACCACCCCACCACTGTATTCTTTGTCTTTGCTTTGTACTGTACTGTTGTGTTTGTAACCTCCCTGGTCATGTCTGAAAAAAATCATTTCTATGGCTAGCACGCCTTGCTGGTAAACAAAAACTAAATAAATGAAATCTTGCCTGCCTGCTCTTGCCCTGTGTACACACATTCACACTAGGGCCAGGAATAAACTTTATTTGTGATTTCTGTAACTATGACATTTTTCTCTTTGGCCACCAATAGCCTCTCTCTTTGTTTTTCTCCTCTGGATGGTGCACATGTCAAAGACTTATTTTGCTAGCCTGCTCTTGCTCTGTGTACACACACATCCACACTAGAGCCAAGAATAAAGTTTATTTGTGATTTCTGTAACAATAATGTTTCTCTGCCCCTCAATAATGTCTCTCTATCTCTCTCTCTCTCTGGCTCTCTCTCTCCCTCCCACCCCCGGATGGTGGCAGAAGTCAAAGACTTATTTCACCAGCCTGCTCTTACCCTGTGTACACACAGCCACAATGGGTCCAATTTCTGGGACTATAACATTTCTCTTTGGCACACACAGAGCCACACTGGGGCTAAGAATAAGCTTTATTTGTGATTTCCATGACTATACCATGTGTCTATGGCCCCAACAGTCTCTCTCTCTCTCTCTTTCTTTTTCTGTCTACTTCTCCTCTGGATGATGTCCCAAGTCGAAGATTTATTTTGCCAGCCTGCTCTTGCCCTGTGTACACACAGCCACAGTGGGGCCAAGAAAAAACTTTATTTGTGATTTCTGTTCCTATAACATTTGTATTTGGCTTCCAATAGTCTCTCTCTCTCTCTCTCTCTTTTCTCCACCAGAATAGTGGCAAAAGTCAAAGATTAATTTTTCCAGTCTTCTCATGCCTTGTGTACACACAGAGCCACACTGGGGCCAAGAATAAACTTTATTTTTGATTTTCGTGACTATGCCATGTGTCTGTGGCCCCCAATAGTCTCTCTCTCTCTTTCTCTGTCTATTTCTCCTCTGGATGGTGTCACAAGTCAAAGATTTATTTTGCCAGTCTGCTGTTGCCCTGTGCGCACGCACACACACACACACACACACACACACACACACACACACACACACACACACACACGCAGCCCCACGCTGGGGCCAAGAATACATTTTATTTGTGATTTCTGCAACTATAACATTTCTCTTTGGCCTCCAATAATCTCTCTCTCGCCCCTATAGTCAGTCTCTCTGTCTCTTTGTTTTTCTTCTCTGAATAGTAGCACAATTAAACAATAAGGCACGACAGCGTGTGGTATATCATGGGATATCATCACGCCTTGCCGAGTGCATCCAACCAGCCGAGAAGTGACGGTATCCCATGATATACCACACCCTAGAGTGACTTATTGCTATTATGAACTGAGTTTCGAGTTTTAAAAAAAATAAATAAATAAAAGAAACAGGTTTTAAAATGTTTTATGAATGAGTTTTTGGGTGGTGTAGGAGTACATTTTGAAAAAATAGTTCTCAGACAGTAGCGAGCAAGTAGGCGGGTGGCGCCGGAACTTTTTCTAAGCCGTGATGATGTAGCCCGATATCATCATAGCTTCAAATAGCTCTAGGCCAATCAGATTCCTCTATTTACGATCCTCAGTTCATAATTAAGCAATAAGGCACAACAGAGTGTGGGTTATTAAGGATTTACCCACGCCTTGTGTGGTGTGTCATGAGGCGCAGCTGAGTAACTTAACCACACAAGAAGTGGGTAAATCCCCAATAACTCACACCCTGGAGTGCCTTATTGTGAATATACAATGGACCCATGTGTAAAATAAATATAAAAATGTGTTTAATTATATTTTTTACAAATGCAGTTCCTCAGCTGTTTGTAATGCAGGATTTACCCACGGTCATGTGATATGTTTTGACCAATGAGGTTACAGGATTTTCACACACCATTGTATAATCTAAGATTTGATTTGCCAGCCTGCTGTAGCCCTGTGCGCACACATAGACAAACTGGGGCCAAGAATAAACTGTATTTGTGATTTCTGTGACTATAACATTCCTCTTTGTCCCCCAGTAGTCTCGCTCCTGCTGTCTTTTTCTCCTTTGGATGGTGGCACAAGTCAAAGATTTATCTTGCCATTCTGCTCTTGCCCTGTGTACACACAGCCACACTGGGGCCAAGAATAAACTTTATTTGTGATTTATGTTGGTATAACATTTTTCTTTGGCGCCCAATAAAGAAACATGGAAACATAGAAACATAGAATTTGATGGCAGGTAAGGACCGCTTGGCCCCCCTAGTCTGCCCATTTTCCTACCTAATGGACAAGCTGCAGATCCTAGTTAACCAACAGCCTACTTCCTCCTACCCCCCACTAGAATTGCCTTATGTCTGTCCCATGCATTCTTGAATTCCCCCACTGTTTTTGACTCTACGACCTCCTCAGGAAGGCTGTTCTATGTATCCACAACCCTCTCTGTGAAGAAATACTTCCTCACATTGCCCCTGAGCCATCCCCCCTCTATCTTCAAATTGTGCCCCCTTGTTTTTGCACATCTCTTTTTCTGAAAGATGCTACCCTCTTGGACTTTGTTGATTCCCTTGAGGTATTTGAAAGTTTCTACCATGTCCCCCCTCTCCTTCCTTTCTTCAAGGCTATACATCTTTAGTTCCTTTAGTCTTTATTCATGTCTTCTGATTCAGACCCTGCATCATTTTGGTTGCCCTCCGCTGGACAGCCTCCACCCTGTTTATGTCCTTGCAGAGATGGGGTCTCCAGAACTGTACACAGTACTCCAGATGTGGTCTTACCAACTGTCTGTACAGAGGGCCAACAACTTCCTGTTTTCTACTGGTGATGCCTTTCCCTGTGCATCCCAGTATCCCCCAGCCCTCCTTACTGCTTCTCACATTGCTGGCCCACCTTTAGGTCATCTGATATGACTACCCCCAGGTCCCTTTCCATTTTGTTGTTGTCAGTATCTCCCCCCCCCCATTGTGTACTCTTCCCCTAGGTTTTTGTTTCCCAGGTGCATTTCTTTGCACTGAATCTAAGCTGCCATACATTTGACCATTCCTCCAACCTTGCCAAGTCCCTTTTCATCCTTTCCACCCCACCTTGGGTATCAACCCTGTTGCAGATCTTTGTGTCATCTGAAAAGAGACATACTTTCCCTTCTAGTCCCTCTGTAATGTCAGTTATAAAGACTGGTCCCAGTACTGAAACATGCAGTACCCCACTAGTAACCCTCTTTTCTTCACTGTGGACTCCATTTACTATTACCCGCTGTGTCCTGTTGTCCAACCAGTGTTTTACCCAGGCTACCACCCTGGGACCCACTCCAAGGCTGGCTAATTTGTTTATTAATCTTTTGTGTGGGACTGTGTCAAATGCCTTGCTAAAGTCTAGGTAGGTCATGTCCACAGCCCCTCCCTGGTCTACTGCTTTGATCACCCAGTCAAAGAAATCAATTAGATTTGTCTGACATGATCTTCCCACTGTGAATCTATGCAGCCTTGGGTCCTGTGCCCCACTGGCCTCTAGGTACTCAACAATTCTTTCCTCCAGAAGTGATTCCATCATTTTCCATACCACTGAGGTCAAACTGACAGGTCTGTAGTTTCCTGATCTGTCTTGCTCCCACTTTTGTGAAGGAGAATCACATCCGCCCTCCTCCAGTCCTCAGGTACCACACCATCCTCCCATGATTTATTAAAAAAGGGTAGTCAGTGGTGTTACTAGTTATTCCCTTAGTTCTTTTAGAATTCTGGGGTGAATCCCATAAGGTCCCATTGCTTTATCCACCTTCAGTTTTAAGAGTTCTTTTAGAACCCTTTCTTCTGTGAAGGGACTAATATCAACCCTCTATCCAGAGTGCTTCTATTGACCTTATTAGGTATTTCCCCCTGCTTTTCCATTGTGAATTCTGAGCAGAAGTATTCATTCAGTATCCCTGCTTTTTCACTGTCGCTCTCTGCCCAACCACGTTCCTCTTTGTTCAGCCTCAGTATCCCTGCCTTAGTCTTTCTTTGCTCCCTAATGTACCTATAAAAGGTTTTATCCCCCTTCTTAACCGAGTTGGCTATCTTTTTCCTTGGTCTGGGCCTTTGCTATTCTGACTGCCTTACCTGCTTCCTTCTGCTTTAACTGGTACAGTTCATTGTCCTGCTCCTTCTGTGTTTCCTTATAGTTTCTGAATCCTATCTTTTTCTTCCTTACCTTCTCCACCACGTCTTTTGAGAACCATAGTGTTTTTTTTCTTACGTTTTGATTTGTTTATTTGCTTCACACAAAGGCTTGTTGCCTCTGTGATGGCGTTTTTGATGTTTCCCCATTGTTGCTCCACCCCACCTTCTTGCCTGTTTGCTAGTGCTTCTCTGAGGCACTCTCCCATTTTGACAAAATCAGCCCTCCTGAAGTCCAGTACCTTCACTTTTGTGTGGCTTGACTCTACAGCTAAGTTTATCATGACCCACACTGTTTGGTGGTTGCTTGTTCCCAGATGGCTACCCACTTCAAGATCAGAGATCCTATCTCATTTGAGAGTACCAGGTCTAAGATTGCTCTCTCCCGATTGGGTTCCAAAACTAGCTGTCTGAGGCATGCCCCCTGTAGGGCATCAAGAATGGCCCTGCTCTTGGATATGGCTGCAGCAAAGGTGCTCCAGTCAACATCTGGCAAATTCAGTTCCCCCATCAGCAATATCTCCCCTTTTTCTGCCATCCCAAGGATGCCTTCTATCATTTCCTTGTCTGTTTTCTCTCCCTGAGACGGAGGTCTGTATACAACCCCTGCACGGATTGTGGAGCCATTTCCAGTCTCCAGGGTGACCCACAGTGTCTCCTCTCCTCCCTGTTTACCCTTTAGTTCTGTTGTTTTTATCCCTTCCCTTACATAGAGAGCTACTCCTCCTCCTCCTCTTCTTCCCTTCCTGTCCCTCCTGTAGATTGTGTACCCTGGTATGTTGACATCCCAGTCATGGTTCTCTGTGTACCATGTTTCTGTGACTGCCACAATATCCAAGGCATCCCTCTTCCATCAAGGCAACCAATTCAGGGAGCTTTTTACCTAGACTGTGGGCATTGATACTCATTACCCTCCATTTATTATGGCTTTATTTCTTTTTACCCCATCCCTGTCCCTACTGCCTTTGTCTTTTTCTCCATTTACCCCTGCCCTTCTCCTTGTTGACTGCTCTATCTTGGTGTTTACCTCACTAATTACTCTGATTTTTGGGGGGGCTAGGATTTACCTTCTCCTCTTCAGTGCCTTCCCTCCTTGGCTAGTTTACATGCTTACCATTGAAGCATTTAGACCTATCACCTAGGATCCTGGTTCCCCTCCAGAATCGATGCAGACCACCGTGCCTGTACAGGTTTGCATCCCTCCCGGTGGAGCCCCAGTCCTCAATGAAGCCAAATCCCTGAGCTCTGTGCCAGCTTTTCAACCAGTCATTGAATCCCAGGGATTTATTTAACTCCAAAAATTGATTAGCGTTTTGCTCATAAAAGTGCTAAAACATTGTGAAAATGCATAGCACTTGCTTCACTGTGTTTAACAAACATAACACTTCTAGAAAACCTATATAAATACTTTCTGTACAGTTAGCATTGTCCCAAGAAAAAAAAACTGCTAATCAATTATTTAAAACCCTGAATCCCATGGTGCAGAGTGCCCTAGCCTCATCTATGCCATAGACAGGTAGCACTTCTGAGAAAGTTACCATGTGTGCTACTTGTCTAAGGCCCCTGCCCAACTCCACAAACTCCTGTTGCACTGCTCTGATCCCATTCTCAGCCAGGTCATTCCCCATGGTAGATAATGACATCCAGCTCCCTCCCCCCTGCCATTGCTTCCATGATCCTGATGATTCATTTTCTGTCCCTCCAAGTCTTGGGGACGGGCATGCACCTTTCTGCCCTTTCCCCTCCTTCCCCCATTTCTACCCCCCTAACAATTGAGTCCCCCAGCAGGAGTTGTTTCCTTCCCCTGTGGGGTTCTGGACCACCCTCCTGTGGATCTCCATTGTGGAGGTTCCCAGCATCCTCCTTGGTCTCCACTGCAGGTGCCTCCATAAAGGAACCATGCTTCGCCAGAGTGGTGAATGAATTGTGGAGAGGCACAACTGAAGGGATGCACCTCTGTTCCACCACCCTCACCCTCCCTGATCCCACCATGGTCCAACCACTGCTGTTTCTTGGCAACCTCTGAGGTAGTGGCGGTGGCCTGGGTGGTCCCTGGGTTGGGGGAGCAGGTTTCCCGAATCCTTGCCAGGTCAGCATGGAGACGAACAACCTCCTCTCTCAGACCAGAGAGGTGCCTGCAAATAGGGCAGCAACGCAGCCTCCAGAATGTCTCCTGGAAGACTGCTGCTCCACAGCCTGTGCATTGCACCACTCCCACATGTCTGTGTCCCTTCCAGTTACAGATGTTTTTGGTTTTTTGTTCTTGTTTTAGTGTGTGTGCAAACATGTGAGTGTCTCTACTCCCTATTTAGTGTGCTGTGCCTTTAAGGATATGAACAGGTGTGTGTTGTTAGCGGTTTTGGGGAAGTGATGTCAGATCCCTGCTATAAAGGAAGTTATGCACTTGGGGTGGGTGGGTTGAGGGGAAGGGTGGGTGGGAGTAAACCTATGCCATCCAGAAACAATCTCCTACAACCCTTACCCTCCACCCCGGGGAGTGCCTTCCTTCCTTTTAGACACCTATTTCACAAATGCTAAGTAACAGGTCTAGTCACAACTGACTGCAAATATCTCCCAGCTATAGTTCCTCCCTGGCAAATTAAAGCTAAAACTAAGAAAAGTCCACCCCAAAAACAGAATCAATACTAGTTACTTACACAGGTCCAAAAAGTAATAATTCAGTTTGTGTAGTCTAGGAAATAACCTCCTTGATTCAAGGAAGCTGTGCTTGCTTTCTCACTCTCCCTGTCTCAGTCTCAGCAGACAGAGACCACAAACAACTCCAGTTATAAATCCTCGGTTCAACTAGGCCCCATTCAACTCCTCTCCTTAATAGACACCTAATTCACAAAGGCTAAGTAACAGGTCTAGTCACAACTGACTGAAAATATCTCCCAGCTATAGTTCCTCCCTGGCAAATTAAAGTTAAAACTAAGAAAAGTCCACCCCAAAAACAGAATCAATACTAGTTACTTACACGGGTCCAAAAAGTAATAATTCAGTTCAGTGTAGTCTAGGAACTAACCTCCTTGATTCAAGGAAGCTGTGGCTGCTTTCTCACTATCCCTGTCTGAGTCCCAACAATCTCTCTCTCTCTCTCTCTCTCCCTTTTTCTCCTCTGGATGGCTGAACAAGTCAAAGACATACAGTGTGTTACCAGCCTGCTCTTGCCTTCTGTACACAGGCACACTGGGCCAAGATTAAACATAATGTGTGATTTCTGTGACTATATCATTCCTCTTTGGCCCCCAATATCTCGCTGTTTCTGTCTTTTTCTCCACTGGATGGTGGCACAAGTCAAAGACATATTTTGCCAGCTCGCTCTTACCATGTGCACACACACAGCTACACTGGGGCCAAGAATAAACTTTATTTGTGATTTCTGTGCCTATAACATTTGTATTTGGCCGGCAATAGTCTCTCTCTCTCTCTCTCTTTCACTCTCTCTTTTTCTCCACTGGAATGGTGACATGAATCAAAGATTAATTTTTCCAGCCTTCTAATTCCTTGTGTACACACAGAGCCACACTGAGGCTAAGAATAAACTTTATTTGTGATTTTTGTCACTATAATATTTGTCTTTGTCCCCCAGTAGTCTCTCTCTCTCTCTCTTTTTCTCTTCTGCATGGTGGCACAAGTCAAAGATTTATTTTGCCAGCCTACTCTTGCTCTGTGCACACAAACAGCCACACCAGAGTCAAGAATAAAGTTTATTTGTGATTTCTGTAACTATAACATTTTTCTTTGTCCCTCAATAGTATCTCTCTCTCTCTCACTCTCTTTCTCCTCTGGATGGTGGCACAAGTCAAAGACGTATTTTGCCATACCTCCTCTTGCCTTGTGTATACACATACAGTCACACTGGGGCCAGTAATAAACTTTATTTGTAATTTCTATGACTATAACATTTCTCTTTGGTCCCCAACAGTCTCTCTCTCTATCTTTTTCTCCTCTGGATTACTATGGTACTGCGTGCAGGCGCCTGATCATGACTGTTGGTGTTTCAGCACAGAGGATCGCCCCGCCAATTGCTACATGTTTGGCTACCCCACCACCCCCACCACCACCCTTGGTCGGCTCTCTCATTTATAGGGACCATCGCACCATGTGATAACTAAAAATAGCCCACTTCTCCACCTGCAGCTTATATCAGCTCACCACTAGTGGCAACTAATCTCACTCTTCCTATACTTAATCCATTCTATAGTAAACATGTTCCCACCTCTCTTGATGCCTGTCCTCATTGCCTTGCTGATCCCCCCAAATGGCTCAACCACCCATTGCCGAGGAAGTTCCTCAACACGGATGTACCGCTGCCAGCCACACTACATGCACATGCATAATATCCTGGTGGGACCATGGTACACCACCCTACGTGCACATACTACCTCCCTGCACTAGTAACCAATCCTTACACCCACAATTATCGCTATACTGCTACACCATTCCCTTTCAGGTTGCACCCCCCTGCACCTCTTGTTAGCTACCATCTTGGCACCCATCTTTTTTTACCCACCACCGTGATAACCCACCACATATGCACCCTCTCAGTCCCAATCACACCAACTAAAAATCTCACTAATTACCAGTCAAAATGTGCCTCACCAAAACTGGTCAGATTAGCACTACTCCAACATGCTCTCATCCTCATACTCCTGTCAGGAAATTTTCACCCTAACCCAGGGCCACCCACCCCTATTGTCCCATCGGAGGGCAAACATGGTAGCCTTCTGATGGCCACACTTAATATCTGCAGCCTTCAGAAGAAGTTCACCCCTCTCCAGGGCTGGATTGCACAGTACTCACCTGATGTCTTTGCCCTATCTGAGACCTGGCTCTCAGATAAAATACCCAACGGATCGGTCACCCTCAGAGACTACACCATTTATCATGCTGACAGGCTTAGTAAGAGGGGAGGTGGCTGAGCCATCTATGTTAGAGCCTCCCTTCTCTCCCTTGCCATCCCCATACCACCACCTATGTATGGAGCCCAGACCCTAACAGTCAAGCTTACCCTTTTCAATCTGGGTAAAACCCTCTACATTGTGGCAGTCTACAGTCCCCCTTGCAACCAAAAGCTTGCTTTTGAATCAGTCCTGGACAGTATCACCCACCTCCCACCAAAGAGTGAACTCATTTTACTGGGAGATTTCAATGTCAATTGGTTATCGTCTGACTCGTCCCCCTACAAGGACTAAGTCCTAGCTTGTGACCTCACCCAGGTCATCCAATCCCCAACCAGACTGGACCCCAGAATGGGGACCTCAACCCTTATCGACCTAATCCTCACCAACAGGCCTAATGATATCTCCCAAGTCACAGTGCTCCCTGACTCAATAAGTGACCATTCCCCAGTGACCTGCCTGTGGTCCACTAAAATCCCCCCCTGCCCCCCAAGTCTCTGTACAAAGACACCACAAAAAAGGAACCCTTGTGCGGCTCAAGTCTCACCTTGTCTCCTGCGATTGGTCTCCTATTCACACTGCCCAGTCCGTAGATGCTGCACTTACCTACTTTATTGTCATCTTCAGTATGGCCTGTGACATATTCGCACCCTTCTCAAAAACAGGTAGTAAAACACAGAAACACCCCTTGGATCACCCAAGCTCTTCTAGACCAAATGCATCAAAGGGATAACCTATGGCATAAGGCCCTTGACTCTCAGCTCCTGCAGGACAGACAACTGTACAGAGAGGCTAGAAACAGATGCACGTGGTCTACCTGGCAAGCCAAAGCTGCAAACTATAAGCAAACTCTCACTGCCTCCTGGGGCTCTGGAAAAAAGTTCTGGAGCAATATTAAAGAACTCTGTGAGAAAACTGTATCCCCCCTGTTCAGCTTATAGTAGATGGAGTTACCTCCCAGGACCCCAGTACTATCTCTGATGCCATCAATACCTCCTTCTCTGATCTCTCTCATATTTTCCCGCTTAACTTCTTTGATCCTACCACCAACCCCCCCCACCGACACCTCTGCCATCACCAACCCTACCCTCTTCAGGCTAAGAATCATCTCCTATAATGAGGCTAAATGCTATCTTACCAAAGCTCTAGCAAACTCTCGCTATAGTAGTGATTCCTTGGACATCAAACTCATTTGGCTTATGCTGTATGTGACAGTGCCTCATCTCACCAAAACACTCATCCTGTTCTTATGCCTCAGCCAATTTCCTGCTGCTTGGAAAGGAGCACTAATAACCCTTATCCTGAAGAGTGGCAACCCCACCTCCACAAGCAATTATAGACCAATATCTGTCCTGCCACCCCTCTCCAAGGCCCTTGAAAAAATAGTGTCGGATCAACTAACTGACTACATATCTAAACACGACCTGCTCTGCCACGAACAACACGGTTTCTGGAGGGGCCACAGCACCTCAACTGCCCTCATTGAACTTACTACATATATATATGAGGCCCTAGAACAAGGCTGCGTGGCAGGGGCTCTCTACATTGATCTGATCAAATCATTTGATGCTGTCAGTCATGAGCTACTACTCCATACCCTTCCATCCCTTAATTTTGCACCGGAGGTCACCGCATGGTTCAAAGATTATCTCTCAAGTCGGACACAACAAGTCAAAATCAATACAACTATCTCCACCAGCAAACTGGTCCTAACGGGTGTCCCACAAAGGTCAATACTTGGCCCTCTACTCTTCACCCTCTTCCTGAACTCCCTTCCTAAATCCTGCAGTGGTAAAATGCTGCTATATGCAGATGATGTGGTAGTTTTTTGGAAACACCCACATCCAAATTCCCTGCAAACTGCCCTGCAGGGCTTCTTTAGGGAGCTGGAAAACTGGTTCTCTGAACATTGACTTATAATTAACTACAAGAAAACAAAGTCCATGATTTTTGCCCACCGCCAAAACCCCCACTATCACACACTGCTAGTTGTCACAAACTCCCTTGGCTCTGCGCTTGACCAGGTCTCATACTTCAAATACCTTGGAGTCACATTAGACACCTCCCTCTCCTACCGCTCACACATACAACAAGTCTCCTCCTCTATTAACACTAGACTGTGGATCCTGTACAGACATAAGCACTGCCTACCCCTTCAGGCCATGCATCTCGCTGTGTCCTCATCTATTCTATCTTTGGTGGACTATGGAATAGTGATTTATGGGTCGGCTGATCAAACTGCCTTGTGCAGCATCAACCTCACCCTCAACAAAGCTTGCCACCTGGTCTTTTGATGTGACAGGTTAACTCATACATGTGAGCTTTATAAACATTAGCTGGCTAAACTTCAAAGGCAGGCTTAAGTACCATACCTGCCTCCTTGCAAAAAAAGATACAACTTAAGCAAGCACCAATCGGCCTCCACCTACTTATTCAAACAGCCCCTCACAGGAGGGCACAAAGGCACTCAGCTAACCCCAGCCTTCTAGTCCCTCACTGCAGAACATCTCTTGGACAATGATCCTTCTGACACCGTGCTCTACTGTGGCTGAACAGCCTACCATCCTCCATCTCCCTGGCCCATGGTCTCAACCTATTTAAATCAGGTCTCAAACCCTACTCCTTGACTCCACAACCTGCGACTGTAAATAAACCCCCACATCCTCTATGATCTCCGTCCCCTTCTCAGAACCTCATTCTGTAGACATATTGTACTCAGGTACCTACTCTATCACAGTAAGTATCCTGCAGCTAAAGGATAGTTTCTCGTTAGTCTCCCACCTATGTCTCTCCTAGGTTCCCCAATCCTACTGTTTAGATAATATGACTCTGGGTCCTTCAAGACCCTACGGAACTGTATCCTGTCTTAACTCTGACCTGGGACCTTCTTTATGCTCCTTGTGGATGTAACCCCTTGTGTATAAGCCTGGACTGTATGACTTTGTATTATTACATTATTTTTGTATGTGTACTTTTTGTTTCCTCTGTACTTTTACTTTTGTCTGACGTGGAGCCTTTGCAAAAGAGTCTATGATTCAAAGGATTGTAATTCTGATTCTATTCAATAAATGAATGAAATAAATGTATATTAAATAATGACAAGTCAATGACTTATTTTGCTAGCCTGCTATTTCTCTGTTTAAACACACAGCCACACTGGGGTCAAGATGAAACATAATTTTTGATTTCAGTGACTATAACATTCCTCTTTGGCCCCCAATAGTCTCGCTCTCTCTCTTTTTCTCCTCTGGATGGTGGCACAAGTCAAAGATTTACCTTGCCAGCCTGTTCTTACTCTGTGTAAACACACAGCAACACTGGGCCAAAAATAATGTTTATTTGTGATTTCTGTAAGAATAACATTTCTCTTTGGCCCTCAATAGTCTGTCTCTCTCACTCTCTTTTTTTTCTCCTCTGGATAGTGGCACAAGTCAAAGACTTATTTTGTTTGCCTGTTCTTGCTCTGTGTCCACACAGAGTTACATTGGGGCCAATAATAAACTTTATTCGTGATTTCTGTGCCTTTAAAATTTGCAGGTTTTACCGTCTGACCACTGGTTGTCAGTCACTAGCCCCTGCTTCTCCCTTACTTACAGTGGTTTTTGTAATCCCTCTGTAGTACTTTTCCTCTCCTCCCCCTCTCCCCTTTCCTGGATTCTAGATTTGAACCATGGATCATCTGCACTAAAAGCAGCCACCTTACCACTGTGCTACCTGCTCTTCCTACCTTCCACCTCTCTTTGCTTCTTACTTTAATCCCTTTACCTTCTATAACATAACACTCTCTGACCACCCCACCATTCTGCAACTATAGTACTCTCACTAGACTTTTATGCCCCTTGTTATCTTACTTAATAGTAGCCTCACCCCGCATTCCCTCCCCTTCATTCATGTCACCAATTAAACCTCTCCTTAACCACAATACCCTTGTGCAGCCAGCAGGCACCATGCATAACTTTTCTACCCACACCATGTATCTCCTTGACAGAACATCCTGCTCTTACAACCATCTGCACAAACTGTCCCTATTCCTTATGCCCCATGTGATCTCCCCTCCCAATTCCCTTCTCAGGTGCCAAGCCACCCTCTCAAAAAATCATCTTAAAGTCTAAACTGCTGCAATTCATACTTTATAGGCTAGCATTACTACTTCTACTCATCTCTAGCAAAGTGCACCCTAACCCTGGGCCACCTGCTTTGCCCACCCCTATTAGTCGCCATGCTGGTGTCCTCTTACTAGCCTCCTTAAATATCTGCAGCCTACTGCAGAAGCATGACATCCTCCAAGGCAGGATCATGCAACACAACTCCTGATGTCCTGGCCATGTCTGAAACATGACTTTCTCCAAAAATACCTAACTCTGCCATAGCCTTGAATGGCTACCTGCTCTTCAGGGAAGACAGGTTGGGTAAAAGGGGTGGAGGCTGTTCTATCTTCCTCCGTGCCTCCCTCCAAGGGCACATACTCCAGACCACTGCCCCTGCTAATGGTGCTCAGGTCATGACTATCAAAATAGCTATGGGCAATATGGGCAAATCACTCATAGTCATGTCCATCTACATCCCACCACGAAACTCAAAATTCGGCCTCAATTCCATCTTTGAATGTGTCTCCCTGTTAACTAATAAGGCAGAGGTTATTGTGCTCAGTGGTTTAAATATTAACTGGTCCACCCCCTCTGTAGCACCTCATAGGGATGTTGTTGCTGCCCGCAGTCTTACTCAGGTTATGCCGTCACCCACTAGGATCAACTACAGGACAGGTACCCATACCCTAATTGATATCATTCTCACCAACCAGCCTGAGAGGCTCCATAATGTCATGATCCTTCCCAATACACTAAGTGACCACTCCTCTATCCCCTGCACTTGTTCTAACCACTCCCAAAAACTCCCTCCAAAAATCTCTTATGAGCGTTCCCCTAAAAAAAGGCTCTCTTAAGCAATTGAAGGCTCATCTCTGTAACTGTGACTGGTCCCCCCAGACTCCACCTCTAATGTTGATAGTGCCTAACTTTTTTCATCTCCACTTTTAACTCAGCCTGTGACATTTTCACCCAGTACACCAAGCATATTATGAAAGGCCCTGTTACCCTTTGGATCACTCAGGCTCTTCTCAATCTTATGCATAAACATGACAACCTCTGGTACATAGCCTTGGCAACTGGTCTCCCTGTGGATAGACAATGCTATAGGGCTGCCAGAAATGCCTGAACTCATGAAATTCACCATGCAATGGCTGCCCATTGCCAAGCCAGCCTCTCATCCTCATGGGGCCAGGGCAGGAAGTCCTTGGATTACATAAAGGACCTTACTGGTAAACCTAACTCCCCCCCCATTAAATATCAATGGTGTCACTACCCAGGATCAACAGCTTATTGCAAACACACTCAATTCAGCCTTCTCCAACCTCCGTGAGGTTCTCCATCTAGATTTCTTCCATCATTCTCCAAAATACCCCCCACCACCACCACCACCCTCTTGGGTATCCCTCCTTTCCATTTCAAGATGGTCTCACCTCAGGAGGCCAAAACTTACCTCTCCAAAGTCCTGGGTAAATCTAGATTCATTGGTGACTTACTAGATTTGAAGTTCCTACTACTTGCCCTAGATGTTGTACTATCCTCCCTTACCAAACTTCTTAATCTCTCCCTTCATTTAGGTCAATTTCCCTCACAAAGGAAATCAGCAGTGATCACTCCAATACTTAAGAGTGGTGACAGAACCTCCTCTTGTAACTATCGACCAAACTCCATCCTACCCCCATCTCCAAAGTTCTTGAGAAGATAGTTTCCTATCAACTCTCTGACTACCTCTCAAAATACTATCTTCTTTGTCATCAGCAACACGGATTCAGGAAGAGCCACAGTACTACTACTGCCCTCCTAGAATACTCTGACTTCCTACATAAAGCCCTAGACCATAGTCACTTAGTTGGGTCTGTGTACACAGATCTAAGGCCTTCAACACGGTCAACCATGCACTTCTAATTGATAGTCTTCCATCTCTGGGCCTCTCACAAGATGCCATCTCCTGGTTCGCTAACTACCTTAGTGAAAGAACCCAGCCAGGGAAAAATTAACATCACTCTCTCCTCCAGTCTTCCAGTTCTCTGAGTGGTTTCCTAAGGTTCAATCCTTGGCCCAGTCTTGTTCAGTCTTTTTCTCAACTCACTGTCCCCAAGCCTGATCAGGGCAGATGGTGGATAATGCTGTAATCTTCTGTAGTCATCCCGGCCCCACCACTCTGCAAACTGATCTTCAAAGGTTCTTTTCAGAATCTGAAACTTGGTTCTCACATCACAAACTCATTTTAAATTACAAAAAAAACAAAGGTCATGCTGATTGCCAACAAACAAAACAAAAACAAAGACTCTCCACTAACCAGTCCTAACTCCCATTTCAAACCGCTGGAGCAAGTACATAACTTCAGGTACCTAGAGATTGACCTCAATTCCACCCTCTCTTTCCATGAGCACATAAACCTGGTCTGTAAGGCTGTCAACACCAGGATTGGTCTTCTCTACAGACATAGGTCCTCATGCCTGCTGACGTCCTTCACCTTGCTGTAACTAGTTCAATACTGTATTTAATTGACTATGGCATTGTTATCTGAGGATTGGCAGCTGACACTGCATTAAGCAGAATTAGAGTCACCTTGAATAAAGCCTGAAGGCTTGTGACTGGTTGTAATCAGTATAGGTATACCCGTGACCTGTATCAACTTTATAATTGGTTAAACTTCAGTGACAGACTTTGTTATCAGACCAGCCAGCTAGCCAAAAGATAGCCATAGGCCTTTCCCCTTCTCCTACTCAATTTTTCTTAACCCCTGCCCCAACTACTCGGGCTACCAGATGCTCATCCAAAGCAACCTTCCTTGTCCCATTTTGTAGGACCTCATTGGGCCAGAGGACTTTCATGTACAGGGCCCCTCGTTGGCTTAATGACCTGCCCCCTGAGATTTCCTCTGTTAATAAAATTGGTCCTTTCAAACAAAAACTTCAGTTGCATCTCATCACCTCCAGCAGCTGCAACTGCCACTAGCCTAACCTGCTATTGACCCCTTCTTAATTACTGCCCTCCCGCCTCTTAGCCATTATTTATTTTTATTCTTTATTCTTTATTTTGGTGGGTCCCTACTGTTGACCTTCAGCCCTGGTCATAGCCCCTGGGACTTCCACCACCATCTATGGCTGTTCTCCCCCAGTTACCCCCAGAGGGTGGGACTGCAGCATCGGACCCCTGTATCTGAGCTACGGAACTAGTGACTGGTTGGGGGAGTGATGGCAATTGTGGCTAATTGAAGCCCCAGGGAGGGCTTCACCTAGACAGTGGACCCACCCACCTACCTCTTTTTTTCCAATTTTTCTGTTTCGGAGGCGGGGACATGCAATGATGCCAGCGTCTGCCCCGCCTCCCTTATGTTTCAAGTGCCAGTAGCTTGAGTGACTCCTGGCCTCTGCCAGGGGTCCTCCTTGTGCCAGACACTACCCCACCCTCCCTCAGAAAAGGAAAGCTGTCCATAGGACACCCCATCCTTCTCCCCCGGCCGGCCCTCCGGTAATCCGGGTCCATTTCTGAACCCAGGTCACTGGCGTCACAAGTGGAAATCCAACCACTGCGTCGATGGGCTAGCCCCCTTAGCCATTTCTATTTTGTGACAATGTCTTTACTGACTGCATCACCTACTACTTCCTGTACCCCTTTCACCCCTAGTCTTTTCCCTCTTTCCCCTCAAACTCCATTCCCCTTGTTTCTTCCTTGCTCCTAGGTCCCCTGCTCATTCACTCTTCACAACCTCTGCCATTATCCTTTTCTCCTGAATTTAGTTTTGTTGTATTGCTGTTAACCTCATTGATTCCCAGTGTTTCCACATTAACTGCTGCTGTATCTTTTTACTGTAACCCCTTTGTTACCTGGGGTTACTAGAATCCCAGTAAGACCTAGTGGTAGGCAGGGAAGGCAGTTTGTGAAACTCCAGTTAAATGGGTTTCACACTGTCTCACTCTGTCCTCAGTCACAGCTGAGACTTGAGAGATGACATCATTAGAGAACTGTCGCAGCTGCATGAGCCACATTTGGAATCTTCGGCTCAGAGTAAGTTTAGAACCTTGGGAATTCAAAAGGAATCTTCAGTTTGTCCTCATAAACAAGAAGGACACCAAGTAGTTGTTCGTTTACCCTCCTCTGGGGGGTGAGAAAGTTATTTGTGTATTCCAGGGGCAATCCCCTTCTCCCACCGTGGGAAGAAAGCTGCCTGTTTTAATTTAAGTTCAGTCTGTTCATGTATAACAGCAAAGGTTACAGTACTTCACCTGTGGGGCACCTGCAATGAATGGGTGAGTGTTTGGCTCCATTGGAAGGGGCAAACAACTTCTTTTCTTCAGTTGGTTTTCAAGTATTGTGGACTGCTATTTGGGAGGACTATGTCAACTAGGACAAAAAATAGAGCAGTCATCTGTTTAAAGTGTTAAAGGATTTAAAGTTCACTGTAGAGGGGGTGCTTCAGGTCATCCACCGTTCAATCTACATTTTAAAGTCTAAAGTTCTGTGTGTCCAGAGAAATGGCCGGGTATGGGCTGTGGGAGCTGGAGGTGGGAAAACCCCCCATCTTTAGTAACCAGGTCCACCTCTACGGATTTCTTCTGTGTTTTTGCTACTTGCCTCATGCACTTGGCCAGTGATGGGGTGGGTACCCAGACATGGGTCGCAACTTGAAAATCTCTCTAGGAGTCACAGACTCTAAGTGGTGTGGGGAGCCACAGGATGGGAAAATTACTCCTTGTTGGATGGGAGTCTCCTTGTTTGATGGGAGTTTCGATTTGGAAGTACGAAAACAAAATCTCTCTAGGAGTCGCAGACTTCAAGTGGTGTGGGGAGCCACAGTTTGGGAGCCTCCTTGTTTGATGGGATGTCTTTCCAAGTAAAGTTTGGGTTCATTCGCCAAGTAGACTGTCAGTCGAGTGGCCGGCAGGTGAGCCGGGCCAGTCGGGCTGTGTATCCACTGCGCATTCAAAGTCCGGGCTGAGTGCCTGGTGGGTCCAAAGCCAGACAACTGTTGTATTGTGTTCATTCCTCAAATGGACCGCTGTGTTTAACCAATCTGCACATACAGTTATGTAGCCCTTTGGGACCATGCAGTGCTTTGTTTATGTTCAGTGAGTTAATAAATAAAGCCACACTGAAAAATCCCAATTCTGGTTCTGGACATTACAGTTATTGCTTCCTGTAGTTGGATTTACTTGGGTGCCCCTGTGCAGAGTAGCCAAACCTAGGTCTCTTGTGCCAGGTAACCTCATCCTTCCCCGAACCCGTAGATACCATATGTACATCCATGTTACAAAAATGGACATATGGGTTACAAAAATGGAGGCACCGCTTTGGATTTGTTTTGGAAGGAAGGTGCTAGGAGTTAGCTATGCTTGGCTATCTGGCAGTCGGTAGCCCTAAAAAGTTGAAGCAATTTCTAGTGTGTGCTGTGCTGTGAATCTTGTGCTGCTGTTTAAAAAATGCCAACTGTTTACCAAGGAGCTGTAAAGCCAAAGTGTGTGTCCTTGTCCTGCATCAACATAGTTTACAGCGTTTGTCAGTTTTAAAATAAAGTTCTGTGAAGGAAAGTGTGGAAAACTAGGGGTAGCAACAGAGAAATTATGCCCTGGACGTTGGAAATGCTTTCTGTGCAATACTAGAGACTGCAGAGTTAATGGCAATGTTACATGGTTGAAATGGGCTCCCGCCGTGGAGTCAGTTGAAAAAAAAAGTGCATCTTTCAGTTTAAATTTGCCTGCTCGACGATCGCCATGAGGAGAGGAGCCCTCGTGAGGAAGAAGAGGCTCATTTGCATGGCGTCGTGTGGTTGGTCAGTTTGCCATTAGTCCCGCCCCTCAGCCAGCTCTTCAGAGTCTGCTTCAGCATTCGAGAGGGAGACAGAGAGTAGTGCGTGTACTGGCAGTGGAGGAGCGTTCGTGAAGTGTTCAAAGCGCTGTAAACAGTAAAAAAGTGACTTTCCAGTTAAAAATCGGGCTCAACCCACTTATCGATCGTGGGATCAGTGAATTGTGTGGTTAATACTACGATCGCAGAGACTGCCCGCTTGTTTGCAATCTGAGGCCTTCAAAAATCTGGCTGCAGGCCATTTTACCCCATCGCAGCAATCTGCTACAATAACAGTGAGTAAACGAATTAAAACTGCACAAATCAGTGATTTTCAGATAATGCCATATAAAATGTGTGTGCAGCTGTGTGGTCGCTATGCAAGTAGCGATTGTGTGATGTCCTGCTGCCAAGTGCAAGTCTGTAAAGCCATTAAATGTGTGCATAGCAATGAAAGTAGCCTCAGTTTAAAGTTTGCAGCCAGAGAGAGACTGTGGGTTGTAAAATAAGTGCAACACTAGTAAAAGCAGGCAATCCTGTGCTGAAACCTGAAGTTTTAAAAGGGATTGTATTTAAATGAATGTTGCCAGCAAGTGAAAAGTCCAAGGAAAATCCTGTAAATGTGTGAACAGCCAGGACAGAGCAAGTTGTGCAGTTTGAATAAAAGTTATTAGTAGCTGATGTAAATCGGGTGCGCAGTGGCTTGACCAAGAGTCTGAATGTTGATGCACAGGAGTGCTGCCGCCGCCATTACAGGATGGGGTAGTAAAGTAAACACAGCAGCAGAGGAGCCATTTTAAAGCTACAGAGTGTGTTCATTTAAAGTGGGACTTTCAGTTACAGTGAACTTTTGTTTGTTTTTCTGCAGTTATGGCCTCAGGACCAGCTCGCTACCCGAATCATGCCCGGGTTGCAGTAACAGCAGCAGTAAATAGATTGAGAGATATTGAAAATTGGTGCTATAGAGGGCAACTCCCTCCTGATGTGGCAATTCCTAATTATCCAGTGCGTGTATGTCAGATGTACTTGAGTACTGGAAGGGATGTCTTCATGATTCCTCACTGTGCTGGATGTCTACAAAAATATGGCTTGTATAAAGTGCCTCAAATTCATTTGGCTTCCACATGGACACAACTTCAAGAATCTGCAGTTGGCAGCACACAGCATCAGGCGGAGCCTGTGGAGGAAGGTCCCCCGGGGGAGTGTGGCACAAAGTTAGAGAGTGCAGAATTAGAGACTGAAGCTGAAATTTAAGCATTGGATGCTGGATCTCAGAAAGCAAGTTCAGATAATGCATCAATAGTCCCCTGTGTGGGGGGGCCTAGCCCAAGTCTCGAAGGTGAAGAGGAGATGCAGGAGGCCTTTGAATGGGAGGTGTCAACCTCCGCTCCCAGTGATGAATGGATAGTCTCAAGGGTGAGAACTACTGCTCACTCCTGGGCTCAGATCCTCAGTGAAGAGGAAGATGAGGGGGAACCTATGTGGCCTTGTGAGAAAGGAATGGGTACACAGCCTCAAGATCTTGCCTCGGAGGAATGTATTCAAGAAGGTGGTGATGCCACTACCTGGCTTCACCAGAAAAAGAAGAAGTCAGGGATCCGTTTTTAATTTCATTGAGGATGCGAAGCTGGCAGAACCAGGACTGGCCACCCCCAAGCCAGGCCAGCAGTCTCAGATTGACCAAAGCAAGTAAAGAGGAGAGACTGGCTCGTAGAAAGGCCAATGAAATCTTTGGTATGACCTTTCCTACCTTTCCTCTGAGAGTCTGGGAGGAGATTGAGAACTGCAGGAAATCCTGGATCTGGGATGAAGCAATGAAACATGTGCATCCTGGGGCTAACCAGCATGTAAAGAATAGACTGTTCCATGGAAAGTATACACAGTGGAAGAGAGGCAGGACACTGTTTATGGATAGAGTGAGAATAGTGGACAGAGAGGGACACGAAGTCTCCCACTGTGTGACTTATGTGCATCCAGACGGAGTAATAATTCAAGCCCGTGACCCCCTCTACTATTGGCCTCAGTGCAAGGACCTCCCAGTATGGCCTGCCTTCACAAATGGAGAGTCGAGCAGTGGTAGCCATACTGCCACATCTACACTGTGAAGTAACCTTATTGAACTGCCAATATGAATAAACAAGAAATCAGGTGCCCCATATTCTTCAGTCCACAGTGTACTGCCCTAATCAGTGACCATCTACTGGTACCACCAGATGACTTCAGATCCAGAGAGAACACCAGCCCAGCTGTTTTCCTGTTCATCGCCTGGTAATCGGATGACGCCGGACCAGCTGTTTCTCTTTTTGTTCCTGTTCTAAGGTTCCTTCTCCAGTTATGACATCAGCCCAGCTGTTTCCAGATGTGCACTCCTGTGGATTCCCGGAAGATGTCCGCCCAGCTGTGTCAGAAGAAATGCCGCCAAGGAGAGTCTTCGGCAGGGACCAGGTTTGTGACGTTCGAATACTTCAAGAGGCTGGTGAGTCAGAAAAATTATTTTTATTCTTTCTTTATGACATTGCAATACACACCCTACACTACAGACTTCAAACAGTGTGTGAACTGTCCGCAAAGACTCTCCTCTTTGGGATTATTGCCTTAAAGAACTGTGCTTCATGGGGCTCTGGCCCAGGAGAGACTCTTTAATGGACTGGCCTTCGGGCCTTGTAGTCACTAGTGGGACATTTAGGGCATTCCATCCCCCCCAAAGGTGTATTGCTACCAATGTCATTGTACTTTAATGTAAATACTGTTTTCTACCTTTTTTAAAAAAAAAAAAAATATATATATTTTCCTTTTTTGGGATTGTTCAGTGCTTTTTCTGTGTGGTGAGGGTTGTTGTTGCTGTTGTCATTGTTGTTGTTTAGATAGACTGTACATGCAGGTTAGGATGTGGGTTTTTTTTTTTTGTCTTTTCTTACAGGTATTCCTGGAAGACAGAAGAGAAGACAAGAAGAGGAGGGGCTCATTAGAGTCTCTCGTCAGTGCTTATGGTGTAGAATTTAAATGTACTGTTATTATTGCTAGTGGTTGTAGTTGCAGGCTGCCCAAGGTCAGGGAGGTCCCCGGGTTTTGTTTTTGTTTGGGATGTTATGTTAGAGACAGATAGGTTTTCCCTAGAGGGTTAGGGGGGATGGACAGGCTGTGGCCCTGACCTGCAGTAGGGGCCACAGTGCTGATCTATTAGGGCTATGCTTTGGATGGTTCTACCAGAGCCACTAGGTGTCCATAGTAAGTGGATAGAGTAGAGGCTGATATGTCAGCTATAGGCCTCTAGGCCCTTAGTGTTGCCTACCTGTGCTCGCACATGGTAGGAGGGGGCCTGATCACACCCCTCCACAGGTAGCACATAGGGTGGGGTGGCCTAAGGCTGGGTGCATAATGACTGGGGACAGTTATTTTCCTGGTCAAGGGCGAGTGTAACCCCTTTGTTACCCGGGGTTACTAGAATCCCAGTAAGACCTAGTGGTAGGCAGGGAAGGCAACTTGTGAAACTCCAGTTAAATGGGTTTCACACTGTCTCACTCTGTCCTCAGTCACAGCTGAGACTTGAGAGATGACATCATTAGAGAACTGTCGCAGCTGCATGAGCCACATTTGGAATCTTCAGCTCAGAGTAAGTTTAGAACCTTGGGAATTCAAAAGGAGTCTTCAGTTTGTTCTAAAGCAAACAAGAAGGACACCAGTAGTTGTCTGTTTACCCCCCTCCCTCTTGGGGGGGGGTGAGAAAAGTTCTTTGTGGGTTCCAGGGCAATCCCTTCTCCCACCCTGGGAAGAAAGCTGCCTGTTTTAATTTAAGTTCAGTCTGTTCATGTATAACAGCAAAGGTTACAGTACTTCGCCTTGTGGGGCACCTGCAATGAATGGGTGAGTGTTTGGCTCTATTGAAGGGCAAACAACTTCTTTTCTTAGTTGGATTTCAAGTATTGGGGACTGCTATTTGGGAGGACTATGTCAACTAGGACAAACAAATAGAGCAGTCATCTGTTTAAAGTGTTAATGGATTTAAAGTTCACTGTAGAGGGGTGCTTCAGGTCATCCACTGTTCAATCTACATTTTAAAGTCTAAAGTTCTGTGTGTCCAGAGAAATGGCTGGTATGGGCTGTGGGAGCTGGAGGTGGGAAACCCCATCTTTAGTAACCAGGTCCACCTCTACAGATTTCTTCTGTGTTTTGCTACTTGCCTCATGCTTGGCCAGTGATGGGGTGAGTACCCAGAGCAGTGGTCCTAACTTGAAAATCTCTCTAGAGTCGTAGACTCTAAGTGGTGTGGGGAGCCACAGGATGGGAAAATTACTCCTTGTTGGATGGGAGTCTCCTTGTTTGATGGGAGTTTCATTTGGAGTACGAAAACAAAATCTCTCTAGGAGTCGAGACTTCAAGTGGTGTGGGAGCCACAGTTTGGGAGCCTCCTTGTTTGATGGGATGTCTTTCCAAGTAAAGTGGGTTCATTCGCCAAGTGAACCGTTAATCGAGTGGCCGGGAGGGGAGCCGGGCCAGTCTGGCTGTGTATCCATATGCATGCAAAGTCCGGGTTGAGTGCCTGTGGGTCCAAAGCCAGACAACTGTTGTATTGTGTTCATTCCTCAAATGGACCGCTGTGTTTAACCTCTAATCTGCACATACAGTTATGTAGCCCTTTGGGGACCATGCAGTGCTTTGTTTATGTTCAGTGAGTTAATAAATAAAGCCACACTGAAAAATCCCAATTCTGGTTCTTGACATTACAGTTATTGCTTCCTGTAGTTGGATTTACTTGGGTGCCCCTGTGCAGAGTAGCCAAACCTAGGTCTCTTGTGCCAGGTAACCTCATCCTTCCCTGAACCCGTAGATACCAAATGTATATCCATGTTACAAAAATGGACATATGGGTTACATTACTCTGTAACTTTGTATTGTATATATTGTATATTGTGTATATTGCATTCTTGTCTCTGTTTTCTCTGATGTGGAGCCCTTGTTAAGGAGTCTTCTGACTCAAAGGTTGCAATTCAGAGACTTCAATAAATAAAATAAGTAAATAAAGAAATAAACAAATTTGGCCTCCAATAGTCTCTCTCTCTCTCTCTCATTCTCCACTGGTTGGTGGCACAAGTCAAATACATATTTTTAAAGCCTACTCCTTCCCTACACAGCAACACAGGGGCTAAGAATAAACTTTACTTGTGACTTCTGTGACTATAACATTTTTCTTTGGCCCCCAATAGTTTCTCTGGCTCTCTTTCTCTACTCTGGATGGTGGCATAAGTCAAAGTTTATTTTGCCAGCTTGCTCTTGCTCTGTGCACACACACAGCCACACTGGAGTCAAGAATAATGTTTATTTGTGATTTCTATAACTATAACATTTCTCTTTGGCACTCAATAGTCTCTCTCTCTCCTTTGGATGGTGGCACAAGTAAAATACTTATTTTACCTGCCTGCTCTTACCCTGTCCACAAACATAGACACACTGGGCCATGAATAAACTATATCTGAGAATTCAGCGACTACAATATTTCTCTTTGGCACCCAGTAGTGTCTCTCTCTCTCACACACACACACACGCACTCTCTCTCTCTCTCTCTCAGTTTTTCTCTTCTGGATGGTGGCACAAGTCAAAGACTAATTTTGCCAACCTGCTCTTGCCTTGTGTATATACACAGTGACACTGGGACCAAGAACAAACTTTATTTGTGATTTCTGTGACTATAGCATTTCTCTTTGGCTCCCAATAGTCTCTCTCTTTTTCTCCTCTGGATGGTGTCACAAGTTAAACATGTATTTTGCCAGTCTGCTTTTTCCCTGTGTACACACACAGCCACACTGCGGCCAAGAATAAACTTTACTTGTGATTTCTGTAACTATAACATTTCTTTATGTCCCCTAATAGTCTCTCTCTCTCTCTCTCTCTCTCTCTCTCTCTCTCTCTCTCTTCTCCTCTGGATAGTGGCACAAGTTAAAGACTTATTTTACCAGCCTGCTCTTGCACTGTGTACACACACAGCCACACTGGAGCTAAGAATAAACTTTGTCATTTCTGTTACTATAATATTACTTTTTGGCCTCAATAATCTCTCTCTCTCTCTCTCTCTCTGTTTTCTCTTCTGGATGGTGGCACAAGGGAAAGACTTATTTTGCCAGCCTGCTCTTGCCTTGTGTACACACATACATACACACTGGGACCAAGAACAAACTTTATTTGTGATTTCTGTGACTATAACATTTCTATTTTGCCAGACTGCTCTTTCCCTGTGCACACACAAAGCATCACTGGGGCTAAGAATAAGCTTTATTTGTGATATCTGTGACTATACCATTTCTCTGTGGCCCCCAATAGTCTCTCTCTTTCTGTCTTTTTCTCCTGTGGATGGTTGCACTTTTCATACATATTTTGCCAGACTGCTCTTGCCTTGTGTACACACACACAGCCACACTGGGACCAAGAACACACTTTATTTGTGATTTCTATTACTATAGCATTTCTCTTTGGCCCCTAATAGTCTCTCTCTCTCTTTTTCTCCTCTGGATTGTGTCAGAAGTCAAACATTTATTTTCCCAGCCTGCTCTTTCCCTGTGTACACACACAACCACACTGGGGCCAAGAATAAACTTTAGTTGTGATTTCTGTGACTATAACATTTTTCTATGTTGTCCAATAGTCTCTGTCTCTCTCTTTCTTTTTCTCCTCTGGATTGTGTCACAAGTCAAATATTTTATTTTCCCAGCCTGCTCTTTCCCTGTGTGCACACACAGCCACACTGTAGCCAAGAATAAACTTTATTTGTCATTTCTGTTATGATAACATTTCTTTTTGGCCCCAATAGTCAGAGTCTCTCTCTCTCTCTCTCTCTCTCCTCTCTCTTTTTCTCTTTGTTTTCTCCTCTGGATTGTGACACAAACCAAAGACTTATTTTGCCAACCTGCTCTTGCCCTGAGTCCACATACAGCTACACTGGGGCCCAGAATAAACTTTATTTCTGATATCTGTGCCTATAGCATTTGTATTTGGCCTACAATAGTCTATCTCTCTCTTTCTCTCTCTCTTTTTCTCCACTGGATGGTGAAACAAGTCAAATATTTATTTTGCCAGCCTGCTCTGGCCCTGTTTATACACACACAGAGCTACACTGGGGCCAAGAACAAACTTTATTTGTAATTTCTGTGACTATAATATTTGTCATTGTCCCCAATAGTCTCTGTCTCTCTCTCTCTTTTTTTCTCCTCTGGATGGTGGCACAAGTCAAAGACTTATTTTGCCAGCCTGCTCTTTCCCTGTGCGCACAGAGCAACAGGTGGGCTAAGAATAAGCGTTTTTTGGGATATCAAGTGACTATACCATTTATCTTTGGCCCCCAATGGACTATCTCTCTCTCTTTTTCTCCTCTGGATTGTGGCACTTTTCAAATATGTATTTTGCCAGCCTGCTCTTGCCCTGTGCACACGTACACACAGCCACATTAGGGCCAAGAATAAACTTTATTTGTGATTTCTGCAACTACAGCATTTTTCTTTGGCACCCAATAGTCTCTCTCTCTCTCTCTTTCTCTTTCCCTCTCTTTCCCTCTCTCTCTCTTTTTCTCTTATGGATGGTGGCACAAGACAAATACTTATTTTGCCAGATTGCTTTTGCCTTATGTACACACAGAGCCACACTGGGACCAAGAACAAACTTTATTTGTGATTTCTGTTAATATAACATTTCTCTTTGGCCTACAATAGTCTCTTTCTTTTTCTCCTCTGGATTGTGCCTCAAGTCAAACATTTATTTTTCCAGACAGCTCTCTGCCTGTGTACACACACAGCCACACTGGAGCCAAGAATAAACTTTACTTTTGATTTCTGTAGCTATAACATTTCTCTATGTCCCCCGATAGATTTCTTTCTCTCTCTCTCTCTCTTTCTCCTCTAGATTGTGGCACAAGTCAAAGACTTATTTTGCCAGCATGCTCTTGCCCTGTGTCCACACACAGCTACACTGGGGCCAAGAACAAACTTTATTTGTGATTTCTGTGACTATATCATTTCTCTTTAGCCCCCAACAGTCTCTCACTCTCTTTTTCTCCTCTGGATGGGTGCACAGCTCAAAGACTTATGTTGCCAACCTGCTCTTGATCTTTGTACACGTAACCACTCTGGAGCCAAGACTAAACATCATTTGTGATTTCTGTGACTATAAAATTCCTCTTTGGCCCCCAGTAATCTAACTCTCTTTATCTTTTTCTCCTCTGTATGGTTGCACAAGTCAAAGGTTTTTCCTGCCAGGCTGCTTTTGCCCTATGCACACACACAGCCACACTGGGCTGAAGAATAACCTTTATTTGTGATTTATCTAACTATTACATTTCTCTTTGGCCCCAATAGTCTCTCTTTCTCTCTCTCTTTCTTTTCTGGATGGTGGTACATGTCAAAGACTTATTGTGCTTGGTTGCTATTGGCATGTGTCCATACACAGCTTTATTGGGGCCAAGAATAAACTTTATTTGTGATTTCTGTGACTATAACATTTGTCTTTGACCCCCAATAGCCTCTCGCTCACTGTTTTTTACTAATCTGGATGTTAGCACATGTCAAAGATTTATTTTGATAGCCTACTCTTGCTCTGTGCACACAAACAGCCACACTGGAGCCAAGAATAAGGTTTATTTGTGATTTCTGTAACTATAACATTTCTCTTTGTCCCACCATAGTCTCTCTGTCTCTGTCTCTGTGTCTCTCCCTCTCCCTCTCTCTGTCTCTCTCTCTCCTCTAGATGGTGGCACAAGACACATTTTTTTTGCCAGCCTGTTTTGCCCTGTGCATACACACAGCCACACTGGGGCCAAGAATAATTTTTTTTGTGTGATTTCTGCAACTATAACTTTTATCTTTGGCCTCAAATACTCTCTCTCTCCCTCTCTCTCTCTGTTCTTCTCTGCTGGATGGTGGCACAAGTCTAAGACTTATTTTCCAAGCCTTCTCTTGCCCTGTGTACACACACAACCACATTGGCACACTGGGGCCAAGAATAAACTTTATTTGTGATTTCTATGACTATAACATTTCCTTTTGGTCCCCAATAGTCTCTTCTCCCTCTCTCTCTCTCTCTCTCGCTCTCTTTTTCTCTTCTGGATGGCCCCACTAGTTAAAGTTTTTTTTTTTTACCAGTCTGCTCTTGCCCTGTGCACACAAACAGTCATGCTGGTGCCAAGAATAAACCTTAGGTGTGATTTCTGTAATGATTACATTTCTCTTTGGCCCCCAATAATCTCTTTCTTTTTCCCCTCTTGATGGTGGCATAAGTCAAAGATTTATTTTTCCAGTCTGCTCTTGCCCTGTGCACACACAGCCACACTGGGGTCAATAATAAACTTAATATGTGATTTCTGTGACTGTAACATTTCTCTTTGGCCCCCAATAGTCTCTCTCTCTCTTTCTCTTTCTCATTTTCTCCACTGGATGGTGGCACAAGTCAAAGATTAATTTGCTAGCCTGGTCTTGCCCTGTGCACACACACACAGCCACATTGTGGTGAAGAATAAACTTTATTCGTGATTTCTGTGGCTATAACATTTCTTTTTGGCGGCCCCCAATAGTGTCTCTTTCTTTTATTAGTCACAGCAGGAGTGACGGTATATGCGGGGGCATCATGAACAGGTCTAGAATTATTTTATGCTAATTTTTGGAGATCCTTGGGTGTGGGGAGGTGCAATGACACCAGCATTTGCCTCGCCCCTTTGCGTTATATGCCAACAGTGGCTGTACCCCCAGCCTCCACCAGTGGTGCACAATTCACCATACACTCTTTGCCCCTCCTCTCAGAGAAGGAGAGCAGTCCCTGGGACACTCAATCCTACTCCCCCAGCTTGCCCTCTGACTCCTGAGTCCATCTCCGAACTCTGGATGTAGGCGCGCAGCAAGTGGACGGTAGCATGTTGCCAAGATGACTTTGTAATTTTTTCACATTTTGACCCCAAATGTTCAATATAGTTTTCTTATCACCTTTCCTCATAAACCCCATATGTGAAAATGTGTTAATCTGTGACAAAACGCCATTCTGTGAAGCACATGTGGAAAGTTGTTTTGGACAGAATGTTAAAAATAACAGCTGTAGTGTTCATGAGGTGGTGTGATAACATGACTAAGTTGAAAACTGGGAGTGAAAATATGAGAAATTGGCAAAGTTAAGTGCATATGTATGAAAATGTCAATGAGCGCATATAACTTGTGCATTGTTTTGGTATTTTTGCTCCAAATTTTCCACATGGGCTTTTTGGGACCCCACCTCATGAACAGTGGCACTTTCATTTCATTACTTGGCCCCAAATGGTGATTTCACGGAAGGATCATGCCATTCCATGCCACAGGTGCAAAAACACGTTTCGGGTTTTACTGTGTTTTCCGACAGCTGATATTGTCAGCCATTGGGTTCAAATTTCAGCTGGGACCTTATTTAACTGGCCTCCTAATTGAAGCTGGAGGTCCCTTTAATCTCTTTAATTAGGCTTATATAGCCTTCTTAGTGCTACTCGAGTACAAGCAGACACTACGGGCTGAAGTACACCCGCCTGGAGTGTCCACTTCATGCACCCCCTTCTGTTGCATGCTGCAACATTTCCATGTGCTCTGGAGCCTGTCCTTGCTCTGATGCACATTCTAAGGGCCAGCTGCACACAAGGAGCATTTCTCAAGACGCACTTGTGGAGAAATCTACTTATGGAGCAACTCATTCCATTCAGGGAAAAACCTTTGCTGCTTTTATTTATTTGTTTATTTATTTTTTAAGCCACAACTTGCAGCACATCCATTACAGGGCTCTTGCTTATTGCAATACTAAGTAGCATCCTGTGACTAGCATCAGTACTGGCAACAGAGCCTATTTCAATGGCAGTGGCTGTAAGTAAACTATTTTCAGGCATCATTTTCTTTATTATAACAGGGCACCAGTTTCTTTGTGAAATACATCACCATGTGCTATTTCTTATTTCTTTAATCAGAAACATGATGCTATGTTCATATAAGAGAGGGTAAAGAGAATAAGGGACAGCAAAAGTTTTTGTAGATTGCCAGGTTGGCCACCCTGACAAGAATTTAAAGAAAAGTCAGAAAATGGAAAAGAAAAGAGTGAAAGGAAAATGGGGGGATGGTTACACATATATCCATATTAGACAGGGGTTTGTTCACATAACAGGGGCTCCCTGTTACACCCCCCCTCACCAAAAGGCAACAGTAATACTGTTTTCAGACACTCTCCCTGAACCCTAGGAGGGTTGGAGCTTCCGCCCACTCACTCTGAGAAGCTCCACCTCAGGGACTCTTAAAAAATAAACTGATTTGGGATCTACAATTAGACATAACTAAACAAATCTCTGATACTGATCTATTCCATGAGGTATAATATCAAGGGTTTAATACATTACCCATATCTCATGTATCACATGCAAAACATTTCAACATCTTCACAGTAAGAAAATCATGTCATATCAACACATTTCATCAAGTTTCATCAGCATGGGCCCCATATTGAGAGAGACAAGAAATCAGCATTCTGGTGTTTCGAACATGCTCAATGCTGAATGGTAAAGATGTATGGCTATAAAGCCAAATACCACCGCATTATCCAGCCATTTTTGTCTTTCATCTGTTGGAGCCAGCACAGAGGGTCATGATCAGTGAGAATCCTAAACTCTGCACCCCACAGATAATATTTCAAGGCCTCTATCACCCATTTTAATGCTAAGCATTCCTTCTCTACTGTTGAATACTTCCTTTCCCTCTCATGAAGTTTGCAGCTGATGTATATGACTGGGTGCTCTTCACCTTTCCTTATTTGAGAAAGGACTGCACCGATGCCAGTATCAGAGGCATCAGTGTGCACTTTAAATGGGAGAGAAAAATCAGGACTGATTGAGACAGGGGAGGAGCATAGGGTTGCTTTAATGTTCCAAAATACCTCATCGCATTCCGTGGTCCACAGCACCTTATTGGGACATTTGTTTTTGGCCAGATCTGTATCAGTGGTAATAACTAGCCAGTCCTAAAAAAGAATGTAAGTGTTTCTTTGTCAGGGGTATGGGACTATTAGCTACTACTTTGATTTTCTGATGTCGAGTTTAACGGCACCTTCCACAATAATGAACTATAAGTATTTGGTCTCAGTCCTGGCAATGGCACATTTTGTAGGATTTATGGTCAGTCTGGAGTCTTGGATGGACTGAATGACTGCACTAAGATATATTAGGTGCTTTTGCCAGTCAGGGCTGAAAATGACAACATCATCTAAGTAGGCAACACTGTACTGTGCATGGGCATGCAATACTTGATCCATATAGCATTGGAAGGTTGTGGGGGCACCATGCAGCCCAAAATGCATGGTTGTGAACTGGTAAAGGCCAATTGGGGTGCTGAAGGCAGTCAGTCCCTGTGCATGTAAAGGGAGACAGATTTGCCAGTAGCCTTTCGTCAAGTTAAGGGTGCTGATGCATTTGGCGTTCCCAATTTTGTCTACTAAATCATCTACCCGGGGCATAGGGTACTCGTCAAACGTGGAGACAGCATTAATCTTCCTGAAATCAAATCAAAACCGGATATCCCATTCCTTTTTGGGCACTACTACCACTGGTGATGGCCAAGCACTTATCGATGGTACTATAACCCCTAGGTGTTCCATTTTCCTCAACTCATCTATAACTTCCTATCTGACTCTGTCAGGCAGCCAATAGGGTTTCTGATGTATGGGTCTCATTTGTACTACCTTTATGGTGTGCACTACCCCTTTTACTCTCCCTGGGGTGTTAGTAAAGGTCTTCCTATAATATCCCAGTAGCTGTTCAATCTCCTGTCTCTGGCCTGCATCTGTTATGTGCAGATCCAACACCCTACTGACCCACATTCACATGCCAAAGACATTATTATTCATTATTGTTATTACTGCTGCATGGCACTAACATGTAGATATAGGTACCCACCGTACAAGCACAGATACTAGGCATCATGCTTGCTAATTGAATACACTTTATAATATACATTCATTTTACAGTCTTATTTACTTATTTTTTGTTATATTTTCATTTTACTTATGTTTTATTATGCCTGCAATGCTTAGGATTTAGTATCACATTCTGCTTATATGAGGTATGTGTTTAGAAAACTGGATATTATATGTGCATTCACTGATGTTCTGTTTTAATCATATATTCATATGTATATGTTTTGCCTTCTGTCATACTCATATCCTTTACCAAAGTATCATTCCATATGTATTTCTGCTTGCTCTGCATTCTCTTTGATTTTAGTTTATAGCTGTCACTGCATTCTCTTTGCTCCTCATTTCTAGCTAGCTCTACATTTTTTCTGTCTAACGTAATACCCAAGGGAGACACCTCATTATTATTCGTTAGCCATTAGGGCTTATGTAGCATATCTGGAATTCTAGCTGTTATCACTAGTATATATTTGCTTAGTAGCCCAGCCCTCTTTGAGAATACTTGTGCCCTAGAGCTGGTGATTACTGTCTCCCTTGTGACTGCTTTGCTTCACTCGTAGTGGCATGAGTATATGTAATACACTTTCTTTTTATCATATTCTGCTTGTTATCATGTTCTTTGTCAGCACTACCATCCAAGAATCTGAGTGATGATTTTATCACAGGTAACAATGGCAACAGCAGGAAATGGTTTTGACTGGCAAAGAATATATGCTCATTTTACTTTGTAATCTGAGACTTGGGATGTGCATTTTCCCAGGAGCAAGCAGCAACTAGCTTGGCAGCTTAGGGACTCTGGTGAAAAAGCACGACCGACGCTCCACATTCAGGATTGAAAACAGCAGCTTATGGACTCTGTGTGATGGACTGCTGCTGGTTAGTTGTGGGTACTATCTTCACAAGTCCCACATACATCATACCATCTGTGTAACTTTAACTGTTGCAGATGCATATGCAACAGTAAAGCCACAGAATGGTTTCAGTTTTCCTTGCATTTTTAGACATGGTAGAAATCTCTGCAGAGTTTCGGCTTCATGTCTCAAATTATCTCCCCTCTCATGGAGGTTGGATAAATTTTGGCTCAAATGTCAAGTCTGATACATTGCCTGTACAGGCTATATGTGCTCAATATACAGAGAGTTGGCTAACATCCAAAAAGCTATTACAGAAAGGTTTGTTTGTTGCTGCTCTAAAATCTTCCCAAGGAAGGGTTACACATGTAGCTGGGCTGATGACTCAGCTGCAGACTGTATGTCAACAGCAAGATAACACTGTGCTTGGAGTTGCTCCACAATACTCTAAGCCGAGACAAACAGTCACACAGGTGTCATGGGAATTGTTTCTGGCAGAGAGCAAACTGCACATGAAACTCCAGTCCTTCCACAGCGACATCGAAACTCTGGCTTTACAAGCTTGCCAAATGGCCAAGATTCTAGGTGACTTACTGTCATGATTGTTTCACATAAACTTTCATACAGTAAGTGTGACTCCAAGCAACCAGAGTTCCCAAAACAAAATACTATGTCATTTTGTCATGTTGTTGCTCAGACAGACACTCTGACAGAGTGCTGACCCTGTTCAAAGATTTCTTTTCATCCCTAATATCTGGTGAGTACTTTGTTTATAATCTCTAATCCTTTTTATGGTTGGCCAACCACTGTTTCTGTGTATTACAACTTTCTGATGTAATCTGCAGTATTTTTAGGTGTGGTTTAATCTGCGACAAGTGTTACATGCAATTCGCTTTAGGTTGCATTCAGGTAATGGTATATAATGTGGTTTGCTCCTTGCTTTGCCATGGCTTAAGATTTTCTTTGTCTCTGTTAGACAAATCAACATTCTCATGTTTCAAGAGTACCTAGCTGACAGGTTTCTGTATGTCTTACTGCTTCTTGTACATAACATTCCGTCAAGGATGACAATCTGTTTTAATGTTTCAATTGGCATTGCGTGTTTACAGGAAATGGCATTTACTTCGGAGCACTGCATTTTCTAACCTAGACTTCTGGTTTGATTCCCATCAGCCATCATTTTCACACTGTGTGAACTTTGGCAAGTCACTCGACATCCCCGTGTGTCTGAACCATTACTATCAGCTCATTGTTCATGTGTTTTCCTAAGCAAATAACCATTGTCCTTTTCAATTATACTTTTAAAAAGGGAACAACTTTAACTGTGATTTTTCAAATGTCATTGTTTCAATGGCATACAAAGTCTAAAGTTAGGATGACCATTTTTTTTCTAGGCTTACAGCTTGGATTTTTCAGTAATCGAACTCCACCCATTATTACATCTGCCTTCCTTCATGTAGGTTAATTTTCAGCACTACGTCTCTGTCCATGTACGGTATCGTGTGGTCCCCATGCCACCCTAGGTGATCAGTGGGGGGCTAATCACCCCCATATTTGTAATGAGCCGATCATACAGTATACTGCTTGTTATACAGTATACTGCTACAAATATTACAGCTGTTTTAAGAGATAACCTTTTGCTGCAGGCATTTTAACTTTTAATTTTAACGTCTTTCTATGTTACTATCTTTTAAGAATGCATTCTACAAACTATATGCATGTGCATTATGCCATATAATACAACTATTGGCATGAATCCAGATCTTTTATGAGTTCAGCTGACTTTTGTTTTTCTAGAGCTGAAGACAAAGGGCTAAGGAAACTTACCTCTTTGACTTCATTCCTAACTTATTTTATTTTCAGGGATCCATCGGAGTGTGGCTAGTAGCCACAGAAATGCCTACTCTGCTTGGGTAGAAGAAGGCATAACTGGTGAAACCATACTGCAGAAGCATATATAAAATCAATACTAACCTGTCACAGAGAGAGCCACCTGGGAAAAAATGTTCCTTTGTGTTGTGCATTTCGTTTTTGTTCCTTTTTCTTTCTGTTAGGGAAAATAAAGTTCCCCATCTTCTGGTAGTGTATGAAGCTATACTTACTAAACTAATTGCAATGTAATGCTATTACTGCTTGGAAAAAATGTGTATACATGCTGGGGATGGCAACGGGGCTACCCCATTGCTGATTTATTCACCATACACCATTTTAAGGTGCTGACTGACTGGCTAATAAGATTGTCAGAACATTTGTGGTTTAGTAACCACACCACTATTCTTCATAAAGTGTTATCTAACATGTATGCAAATTGTTTCAGATGAATTTTATGGGGATTCACTCATTTGTTGTCTGGCTTCTGTAGCTGCATTAGTCACCCCACAGCATAACCCTTCCATTCCTACAATATTCGAGCTGCCTCTTTCACAGATGAAGGAGCTCGGGGTTGGGGGGGAGGAATAGATCATGCCTCGTTCCAGTGCAACACCTACGGTGGTTGCAAACAAGCAAAAGTCCCTCTGGACCTGGTGGAGCCATGGCTAGCAGATATAGAAATGAGGGCGGTATAACCAATGTCTCTCCAAATGTGTACATAAAAAGGAAAAATGTGTATTTGCTAATAACCCATTTGTTTACAAGGTTGGAAAAGACCCAATGAATTCTAACATTATAACCCAGCTCGGCCTCTCTGCCTTTCTAGGGCAAATAACTGAATCACACAGAACTTACCAAATGGCTTTATACCAACCAGAACCAGTCTGGTGCAAGGGCTCCGGCTCTCAACAAGTAATCAGCTGAGCTGGAGTGGGGAGGGAGTTATGTTTTTCCACATATTCATATCTTTTGATTGTCTTTTCAGCTTTCTTATCCTGTCCAGGATAATACAAAACAACTTTCCACTGGTCACATGGGCAATGGGTGCAAACATCTGCTCTCTCTAAGCACAAACAAGTTTCTATAATTTCAAAGTTCCTAAGCATGGCATATCCTGGAAAAGCATTGCAAGTTATAAGTGCCATGCCTAGCTAACAAAGCAACAGTCAGGCCTTTTTTTTCTTTCATTTAACAAACAGAAACTGAGGACTTGAACTTTCATCAGCTGGAACCAAGCCCAGTTGCACAACAAATGAATTACAATTTCATTCCTGGGGCATGATTTTCAAACCGTGGTACAGGGGTTGTGTCCTGCCCTATGCCACAGGACTTAGAATTTGCTGGTGTGCCACACCACATTGCCACAACTATGCCCAATTTTCCATTCCCAGGCATAGTTGCGAGACTTTTCATGATTTATGGCTGCTTGCACCAAATATCTGGTGCAAGCTCCATATTAGAGGCCCCAGGTAGTGGCGCAGGCTAGACCACATACATGTGGTCTATGGACCTGCAGTCGGTGCAAGGGATAGAAAATCCTGATTGCCAACAGGAGAATGCCACAAGCTCCATGCGCCTTATGGTCGGTGCACTGGGGGCTTGCACATTCATGCAGATTTGAAAATCCAGCCCCTGGATGCTTAAACAAACTTCTAGTCTACCTTTATTCTGTTGTTTAAAATGTATTTTCTGCATTATGCTCCATACTAATATTGTTCAATTGCAAAAGTGTTTATGGTTATGCTATTGTGTTTTGATATACATCTTGCTACACTTTATCAAGTGTGTACTCAGAACACTGTTCCACATCTATAATTGTTTTAGTGTCTTAGGCCCATTTAGGGTTATATCTGTCCAATCACCCATGGGGAGATACACTAATATTTTGGGAAAACATATTACAGGTAGTTGTTTTCACAACATACTATTCTAAGACTTTAACAATGACCCAAATCAAAGAAGCTTCACCATGTCCTCTACCCATAATTAATTATTTTCCTTAGGTTATGTACCATAACCTAACCCAGGTAAAGGGGCCAGCACTGATGCCCCAACTACATTTCCTCTACAAAGGGAAACCCTACCCTATGTTCCACGCAGTAACCCAGATCAAAGTGGTTTGTCTGATTGTCTCACCACTCCCAGGTCAGGTACCATGGAAAATAAGTGCACTCCATGTATGTCATGTGATTCTTACATCTTAACTATAATATGGCAGAATTTAGATTCTGCTCAAGAATCTATACTTCGAGGTTTCATAATAGGCTCTTACCAGGCCCTACCCTACTCAGTCTTTTAGAGCATTTCCCTATACAGTAAAAAGAAAGTAGACCAATATGGGATCCCTTTCAATTGTCACAGGTGCAATAGGCACTATCACCAGTTGATATAGGCCAACAATATATTTACCAAGCTATTACATGGTGTAACTTGCATACTTCCATCAGCTACTTGTTTGAAGTACGTTATTAATATAATATTACAACATTTTATAACACATAGACAAAGGCATCAGGTTAATCACTGTCATGGTTTCTTCTGTGATCTGGAAGCAGGGGTGTAACCCTGACATTATCATGGACTCACAGATGGTTAAATGGTATAATTGGACCTTGGCCTGCACCCCTAGGTGTGTGGTCGACGCCCCATTTTTATTTTTTCTCTATCCATGATTGTCAGGAATTTAGGCTCTGTTTCACCACGCTTAAAAAAAATCAGTGGTATAATACGCTTGTTATGTTTCATTTTCATCATAGCTATGTGTGTTTTACAAACTGTGTTTATAACATTATACAAGTTTACAGGTTTCAACAATATGTCATGTGTAAGATCTTCGAGCAACTCATTCAACTTTTCTTCACTGCAGGTGTTTTCCAAGTGTGGCTAGTGCCTCATACAAACTGTCACTTGTTCCTTATGGACTCTTAATCTTTGTGCAGGGGTGTGATCAACTTCCACAACACAAATGCTACGTCTGTGTCTGTGGTTATTCTATTACAGGATTCAATGCACAATCCTATGCACCCCCTGCCAAGGCCTCTGTAAATCCAGCCTTCCAGCAGCCAGTGCCCTGAACATTGACTTTCTTACTATGCTGATGTATCATCTTTAACTCAACATCTGCATAGCCCCATGTGCTTTGCGGGGTTCCCGGCATTTTGCAAATGACATTTCATCTGTAACTGCGACAATTTGTGGTTACTTATATAAACTATATTGACTGTTATTCATATGAATTTTCTGAACAGATCATATCCATTTCATAATGATCTGTCAAGAGACATTATCAACAGATTCTTCAATCAAGCAAAATGTACGCCACCATCACATGCCTTATCCACTCTCAAAATGGACTCTTCTTCATCGATGGATGCTATTATGTCATGTTCTGTTCTGTTGTACATTGCATTCAATTGTTTTTTGCACTGTTATGTGGTATAGAACATTTACTATCTTTCATATATATCAATTGTGGTGTTGCTATATCTAGATTCTTCCCTGTGCTTTACAAACACACCGTTTGTGTTCCATCTGTGACCACCCCTGTACCAGCTCCTGGACAGGCCCATTTTTGGCAGTAACCCTGACTATCTGTTTGTTTTATACAGACTAAATGAATTTTTGTCTGCATTTGGGTTTCAATCTATGATTATGGATCACATATGCAACCACTGTTTCATTTTTGTCATATTTCTAATACTAACTCTTTGCTGTCTGTGGCGTACTCTCATGCAACATCATGTGCAACTTATATTCATTTTTGTCTTAACTGCTGTTATTGGTATTTCTGTTGTTTATGCTGTTTTTTAACACCACATGTACTGTAATTCGACATGGAGCCTTTGTAAATAAGTCCATGACTCAAAGGGTTCTAATTCCTATGACATCCTAAATAAATAAATAAATATTCCTTTACAAGGCTCGTGCCATAGGCTTGTAAACTATTCCAATTGCTTCCCTATGGCTGTGTTGCCTTTTTTAAGGCAAAAAGAAGGGATATGCTATGTGCAGGTCCAACACCCTACTGACCCACATTCACATACCAAATACATTAGTATTCATTATTGCTATTATTGCATGGCTGCATGGCACTAACATGTAGATATAGGTACCCACCATACAAGCATGTATACTAGGCATCCTGCCTGCTAATTGTATGCACTATATAGTATACATTCATTTTAGAGTCTTATTTACTTATTTTCTGTTATATTTTCATTTTACTTATGTTTCATTATTTCAGTAATGCTTAGGATTTAGTATCACATTCTGCTTATATGAGGTATGTGTTTAGAAACATGGATAATATGTTTGCATTCACTGATGTTCTGTTGTAATCATAGAAACATAGAATTTGACGGCAGATAAGGACCGCTTGGCCCACCCAGTCTGCCCATTTCCCTACCTGATGGATAAGCTGCAGGTCCTAGTTAACCAGCAGCCTACTTCTTCCTACCCCCACTCCCTAGAATTGCCTTATGACTGTCCCATGCATGCTTGAATTCCACCACTGTTTTTGACTCCACAACCTCCTCTGGAAGGCCGTTCCATACATCCACAACCCTCTCTGTGAAAAAATACTTCCTTAAATTACCTCTGAGCTGCCCCTTCTATCTTCTTATATATTCATATGTATATGTTTTGCCTTCTGTCATACTCATATCCTTTACCAAAGTATCATGCCACATGTATTTATGCTTGCTCTGCATTCTCTTTGTCTTTTAGTTTATAGCTGTCACTGCATTCTCTTTGCTCCTTATTTCTAGCTAGCTCTACACTTTCTCTGTCTAATGTAATACCCAAGGGAGACACCTCATTATTATTTCTTAGCCATTAGAGCTTATGTACCATATTTAGAATTCTGTTATCACTAGTATATATTTGCTTAGTAGCCCAGCCATCTTTGAGAACATTTGTGCCCAAGGGCTGGGGATTATTGCCTCCCTTGTGACTGCTTTGCTTCACTCATAGTGGCATGAGTATATGTAATACACTTTCTTTTTATCACATTCTGCTTGTTGTCATGTTCTTTGTCAGCACTACCATCCAAGAATCTGAGTGATGATTTTATCACAAGTAAACACATTCAATGTAGGATTGATTTGAACCCCAACCACTTCTGTGCCTTTATCCAACCTCTCATAGGCCACTTCAAGCTCCGTGTTCTCTTGCTCAGGGTATATGAAAACAATGGGTACTGGGTCTTGTCTATCAAACCATTTCTGCAACAGGTTGGCATGATAAATTTTCTTCTGGGACCTTTTTCCTGGCATTTCTATCTCATAATTTACCTTCCCAGTTTCCAATTAACCACAAATGGACCTTGCCATTTCATTAATAACTTGTTTTCAATAGATGGCAACAATAACAGTACTTTCTCTCCTGGATGGTTCATTTTACTTTTCAGTCTTTCATCATACCATTCCTTCTGTTCTGCCTGTCTATGGACAACATTTTGGTGTGCTAGAGTAACAAACTTCACCAATTTCTTCCTAAGATTAGTCATATAGTCTACAATATTTGTATGGCAGACATCCTTCCCTTCCTACCAATGTTCTCACATCACATCTAAAGGACCTCTGGGGTTCCTTCCATATAAAAGGGTAAAGGGTGACAACCCTGTAGTGGCTTGGGGCACCTCCCAGCATGCAAACAAGAGAAAGGGTAGATATTTGTCCCAATCCTGACCTTCTTCTTGTACATACTTCTGAAGCATATGTTTCAGAGTCACGCTTCACCAAACCATCAGTCTGGGGGTGATAGGGAGATGTTTTTCACTGCAGTTACCCCTAACAATCAGTACAGCTCCTTGAGGAGTACTGAAGTAAAGTTAGTGCCTCTGTCTGTGAAAATGACCTGAGGGATACCCAATTGACTAAAAATGTTAGCCAGTTCCTAGGCAATACAAGGGACTGTCACAGTCTGAAGGGGCATCACCTCAGAATACCTGGTTGCATAATCACAAATCGTCAAAATCTGGGTGGCGTGGTCTGGATGCCAAGGAAGATGGCCACTTAAGCTGCTAGCTCCATCCATAGCTGAGTAAATTTGAAGCCTTTAGCAGTCATCCAGGGCCCCGTTGTTTAATAATGGCATAAGCTTGCCACTTTATCCCCTTGTCATCTGTCCAGTGTGGTTAGTTTGGTGGCATTGCTCTGGTTAATAGTTTGAATTACTGGTTGCTCGTGAACCACTCTGGGAATGCTCAGGTCACACAGGCCTCGGTCCACCACCGCTTGAGGTTTCAATCGCTGCACTGCTTCTTAGCCCCCAGCTGCCCCCTACTACTCTCTGACCTGCCTGCTATTGTGATTTTAACCCAGAATCTGAATTAAAAGTTTGGGCTCCATATCAGAGCTTGACACACCATACGATGACCTCCCTATCTGGGGCACCGGTGGTCATAGCACCTAGAGGCATTGAATCTGTGGCACAACCCATGAATGCAAATAGCTCATTACAGTACATCACAAGCATGCTGAAAACTTTTCTGTCCTGCATGGATGGGCTCTCCAACATGTCGGCAGGCACGGTGGCTGAAGTAAGGGTTCTGAACGATCACATGAATGTGGCAGAACAGAAAACTGAGGAGTTGGAGATGTCTCAAGCTAAGGTCTGGCAGCAGCTTCAGGCTCATGAGACAACGCTAGAGGAGTTATGGTGGAGGGCAGAGGACCAAGAGAACAGGGATCGCCATAATAATATTAGCATCATTGGCATCCATGAGGGCTTAGAAGGTCTGAATATGGAGCGGTACTTAAATGAGAATATCCCCAAAATGCTGGGAGAAAGATGGAAGGGGTCTGTGGAGGTGAAGAGGGCACACCGTGTCCCCAGCAGATTTAAATTCAACATGCATGGTCCTCTCACAATTATAGCCTACCTTCTTAGATACTCCACAAAAGAGAGACTGCTCAGGGCAGCCCAGGATAAGGGTGAGATCTTGTCAGAAGGTGCCAGAGTGCCCTTTTATCAGGATTTTTCACATGATGCAGCTGCAAGAAGGAAAGCCTTTATGCCAATTAAAAAGCTGCATGCTCAGCTGGGTAATGTTGAGGGTTGAGGTGCTGGACGCCACATCTCACGCCATGCTGGCGACCCAGGTTCAGACATGAGCCCACGGCATCAGGGGTCGGCAGTGGGAGGGATGGGATTGACTATCCAGAGGACTGCACTCCCATCCCATGGAAGGATCCAGGGATTCACCACTCTGTAGCGGCCCCTGGTGATGACTGGGGGCACTACTAGAGTGGTGCAGAAAAGGGGATGAGTGCAGCAGACAGCGGCACCTACGCAACGTCATTGCACACTCATACTCCAGAGGATCGTACAAGGAGGAAAATGGCAGCACATACCCACAGCTGTTTGATAGCTGCAGCTTCACCGGCCAGTAAATGACTGGATAGAGGCATGTGCCAGTAATGGATCTTGGCTGAGCATGGGGGCATTGAAGGGGGCCCCTCTCAACAGTACAGCTGCGTATGCCAGCTGGGAATGCACAACTCTGTGGTCAGCAGTGAGGAGGAGCAGTGGCTGGAGGTAGGCAGAGGATTGTGGCTGCAGGAGGAAAAATAGAGATGCAATAAAAAAAAGCTGCTTGCTCTACATGGTTTCTCATACAGATTCCAAAACCTGATTTACCTGCACGTAGCTATAGAAGTCAGGGAGCTGACTGCAGAAAGGCCCCAGGAGATTGAGGTGTGGGCATCCAAGTATTGGCCTTCCCTGTCTCTTAGAATTTCACTTCCCAAGCAATTATGGGCTCCAGGGGACCATGGTTCAAGGAGGAGGAACCTTTTTACTGGCACTGGTTCCCTGAGGGAAGGTACTTTAGACCGGATGGCACACCCAGCTAAAATCTCTCCCTAGGCATCTCCGAACATTCACTGGGCAGCATGTACCAATAATCAGGGTCCCAAACAAAGCTCCCAGAATCTCCCAGTAGAAGTCCAGCTACCCCAGCGTAATAACATGCATGGTCTGTGCATCCGGCAGCGATCAGCAGGCAGCAAGGAATCCTCACCTGATCAACGAGACTCGGCCTGCCAGCTAAACTGTCTCCACTTCTGAAGAGCACTTAGCAGAGGAAATGGTGCTTGAAGGATAGTCGATGGCTACATCTACATCTGGCTCCTGGGCAGATTAAGGGCTTGAAGAAGAGGACCTAGCCAGCATTCCTTTGTCAGCAGTCAAACCTGGCTTCAAATCTTTTTCAGAGGCCATTGCTGTAGGCCCACAAACCTCACAGAACCTACTGCTTGTCTGATCCAAGTCCATATCTGAAGCTGGACACTAGATTACCCTCTACTTTGAATTTAGACTAATTTGCAAGCATATTAGAGAGGGGTGGGGTAGGGAGGAAAGAGGTCTCCCAGAGGTCCCTCAAGGCTGTGGTATCTTTTTAGTCTGGTGTAAGCCTGTACAAAGCTTGGCTGTTGATTGTGTCCCTGTCCCTTTCCCCCCCGGGATGACTTCCCGGACAGCTGTTATCATCTGGGTGCCCCTAGTGCCTGGCCTTGGAGCCTTGTCCATCTCCTTTTTGTATGATAGCTTTATCAGAAATGGATTGGCCCTCCCCCTTTAGCAGGCCCATACATTACCATGATGTTGGAGGTTTGCCCTGGTCTACCTAAGTTTCCTATTCTTTATCATAAGCAGACATGGTGGTCCCCCCTCTCTCCCTTCATCCACATACTGCATCCCTTCTCTGATCCTTCCTTCCTTCCTATCCACTGGACTTCACTACCTCCCAGCATGGGCTCCCCCTTCCCCTTATATCCCTCCTATTCTAGTCCTTTAACCAGCTATGCCCTGGATTGATCTTTTGTTCCTGAGGTGTGATTACCCAGCCAGGGACAGGAGTTTTTCACTTGACTTACCTCTTCAAAGCATCCAACATAGGTGACTGGTTAGTGTAGCTGAGAATCTGCCCTCCTACTGGGGGTAAACTCTCTTACACTTAAACCACTTCATCTTTAGATTCTTCAAGTTAAAAGTCAATAGTTGTCTGTTACACATATAAATTGTTTGGGAGGGTGGGCATAGGCACTGTTAGGAATAACTCCTGTATATTTTTGCCTGTCATCTCTCCAGTTGAAGTGATTGTCTTGTATTATTCTAATTTCTGGTTCTGACTGTAAAAGTTTTGTAAAAGTTTTATTTTTGGGATTTCATGTTCAGGTTCTGTTTTGGTCTAATCCCCTGGCAGGTTTATTGTCCATTTTAGGAGGAGGCTACTACCCGTGAAGCAAGGTCAGATTTTCCTCCTTTCCCTACTGATCTGTCTGTAAGTGTCTACACTAGTGGGTGAGTACCTATTCCCGTATATCTTGCTTTCCCTTTCTCCCTTCATACAATCATGTCCTTGCAAACCCAGGGGGGGTCTCAAATGCATCACATGGCATGTCAAAGGGTTGAATCACCCTGTTAAACATATTAAAGTACTGCAGCACCTCCGCTCCTTGCAGGCAGATATCGTGTTATTACAGGAGACTCATCTAACTGCAAGGACCATTGGTTGGCTTAAGAAATCCTGAATGGGTAGGGTTGTCACCAGCTCGGCCTCTGCCAAATTGAGGGGGGTGGCAATACAAATTTGGTGATCATGCCCCGGGTGGAGGAGGAAGTAAAATCTGATAAAGAGGGGCACTGCATTGCAGTTCAGTTTGGTTACCCAGGAGGGGCTGCAATTTTGGCCAACCTTTATGGGCCTAATGTAGATGATGTGGAATTCTTCCTGGAGCTGAGTCAGGCTATAGCAGATCTCACTGAAGGCAGGCAGGTGCTGCCCATTGTGATCGGTGGGGATTTCAACATGGTTCTGGACATCTTCCTGGACAAGTCTAAGCCCACTCTGTAGGCCCACCCGAAGGCTAGGGCCTCCCTCCAAGAGCTAATGAATGAATGGGGATTAGTTGATATCTGGTGTCGGGACCATCCCAAAGTCAGAGATTACTCATTTTTTTCAGCCATCCACACCTCTTATAGCCGTATTGATTTATGGTTGGCTAACGCAGTTGTAGCATCTGACATGTTTTCTACCCAAATCCACAACATTATTGTTTCAGACCATGCCCTGGTGTCATGCGTGTATGTCCCAGGGGGGCAATCCAGCTCGGGGACATGGTGGCACTGCAACCCTCATCACCTCCAAGACACAGAGTTTTGTTGTATTATGAGCAAAGTGGCTGAAGAATACTTCAGTTTTAACCAAACGAACAAGGTCTCTGCAGGGGTGGTATGGGAGGCCTTTAAGGTGGTCCTAAGGTGTTGCATCATCTCGTACTCGGCAACCAGAACAAGGCTTGTAAAGCCCAACTTCAGAGCTTGTATGCTGAACTGTCTCAGTGGGAAGCCCAGTTTAAAACTTCCACTGCTAACACACCTGACCAGTCTGTATTGCAGAAAATTTACAGGCTTAAATACCAGATGAATACCATACTGCATCAAAAGGCAGAATGGCTTATCCTATGCTCGAAGCATCAATTCTGGGACAGGGGACAGAAAGGAGGCAAACTCCTAGCCTTTCAGCTGTGTAAGCAGCAAGCCGCTTCTCAAATTCATGCTCTTAAAAGTACAAAAGGGGCTGTTATCTTAGACCCTGAGGGAATTAACGCCCATATGTGGGAATTTTATCAGACTTTGTACCAATCCAGAATGAACCTGGACCAACATCAGCTTTCCCAATGATTTTGAGACTTCTGTGCTCAGGCGAGCATCCCCTGTATGAGCCCGGAGATAGTAGATGAGTTGCATAAACCCTTAGAGGAGGAAGTAAAGAAGGCCCTGTCACAGTTCTCTAAAGGTAAAGCCCAGGGGCCAGACAGCATGTTCGTGGAGCTGTATCAACTATTGACTCTGGTTATCACCTCCCCACTATTGAGGGCTTTGCAGGAGGCCCACATGATAGGCTCCATACTTGCCCCATGATGAGAGAGGCACTAGTCTCCCTGCTTCCAAAAAAGTCCACAGACCAGTTGAACTGCTCAAACTTCCATCCCATTTTGTTGATCTCAGTGGACACCAAAATTGCAGCCAAAATTCTTGGCCAACTGAGTTGCATCAGTTCTCCCTCACATAGTCCATCCCTCACAGGTGGGCTTCTCTAAAGGAAAATCCGGGGCTGACAACTCACGACTATTGCTTATCCTCAAATGGCATGCTCTCCACTCATGGATTCTCATGGCAGCTTTAGCAGTCAACTTTTCATAAGCCTTCGACTCGGTCAAATGGCCATACCTACATGAGGTCCTCTGAATGTATGGCTTCTGACCATACTTTCGGCAGTGAGTGACCACCCTCTATAACTCTCCTTTAGCTAGAATCCTTACAAATAAGGATATATCCCCCATTCCTGTTAGGCAGAGGCACCCAACAGAGCTGTCCTCTGTCACCCCTATTGTTCTTGGTGGCTCTGGACCCTTTGGTTAGAAAGCTGCTGGCTGTTTCAGAGGTCATGAGCATACAAGTCAAGGAACAATCCTTCCTGGCGGTGGCTTATGTTGATGACCTGCTGCTGATTCTTTCTCATCCTCGGTCCTCTCTTCCAGCAGCACTCACCATTCTCCAAGAATTTGGGGAACTGTCAGGTCTACAACCCAATCAGAATAAGTCGATACTGGCACCCTTGAACCAGTGCTGTACTAGAGACTGTTTGCAGGGTCTTGACTTGGCCTTGTCCCCCCAAGGATTTTCTTATCTGGGGATGAAGATCCCTTTTAGGTGGGTGGACTTAGAGAGTTCCAACTCCCCCCCCTTGCTGGCTAGCCTTTCGGTCGAAATTGTACATTGGCAGCATTTATCCCTTTCCTTACTGGGTAAGGTGGTGGCCATTCGGATGTTTCTTCTGCCAAGAGTGACCTATTTTTTCAACAACCTACCTATTTCTCTCTACTCCCAGCTGTTCAAGAAGCTGGACAAATTGATGGCATCTTTGTTGTGAGAGGGGAAGAAACCCTGCAGGAGTCACAATAAATTGCAGTCACACTGGTCTAGGGCAGGTGTGGGCCTCCCATGGCTGCAGGGGTATCACCTTGCTCACATAGCTGCACAGGCTATGAAATGGTTTGCCCCCTCTACATCTCCTCCACCTTTATGGGTGAATTTTGAATCCAGCATGTTGGAGGGCATGCCATTATGGGCGTTTTTGTCTGGACAGCTGCCTCCCAAACTAAGGCTTAACCCGATAATGGCTGCAATAAGGAAGGCTTGGATTTCACTCATGGCACTTACAGGTACACCCAAGTGGGAATGCATTCCCCCAATCAGGTATGCCCCCTCTGGAACAACCCCCATGTCTAAATAGACAAACAGCCAATACATTGGGAGGGGTGGGCAGCCGGGCCATCAGTAGGGTCCAGGATATGTATATGCCAGACTCGTCTGATCTCATGTCCTTTGCCCAGCTGCAGGCCACATATGAGTTTCGAGCCAAGGACTTCTGGAGGTTGCTGCAAATCCAGAGCGAAATTCTGGCCTTTGCTTCCAAAGTCAAACTGGATACTAAATGAGAATGGCTTGCCACACTACATACCAACAGGGCAACTCCTGGGTTGGTGGGCCAGTTTTATCAAACTTGAAGGGATTCCAGACCAAACCCTTCAGACCATTGATGTCTGGCCTGGGCTGCGGATCTACAGGCACCCATTTCCCAAGAGGTATGGTCCGGCTGCTTTCGGTGAGCCCACACCTCTTATAAAGATGCACATAGCCAGCTGATATAACTTCAAATTCTTCTTTGCTAGTATAGAACTCCAGCAGCCCTTCATGTAAGAGGTTTGCTGCTTCATGGCCAACGCTGGAGATGTCAGCATAGTCCAGCCAACACACTCCATGTCCTATGGCAGTGCCCCCAACTGGTCTCCTTTTGGGATACTATTAGAGTCGACTGTGCAGCTGTCTTAAGATATGACACAGACCTCACCAACAAGGCACTCCTTTTGGGGACACCTCCACCTTAGTGGGGATCCCAGAAGAGCACAGGACATGACTGCTAAATGCCATTATGGAGGCCAAGTGGTTAAGACTCATAAACTAGTGACAACACTCCCCCCAACCACCACCACCTGGCGGGCCACCCTGGCCAGACTTGCTAGCTTGGAGAGACTCTCATACCTGATGAAGGGGCAAATCTCATGGTTTATGAGTAAATGTGGCAGATATTTCAGCTCCCCTCTATGCTTGGTCTCCTCCACCCCACTTTGTAATCCTCCTTAGTCCCCACACCTGTCGGGTATAGACTGCCCTGGGTTGCACCAATATGTATCTCCTCTTAATGTCCTTTCCTCTCTCTCCTCCTTAATGGTAGGATAGATCTGCTCTCTTCCTCTCCTCTCCTCATATGCTTAGTCTTACCTCAGCTTCAGGAGCTTAGCCTCATATTTCCTTCTTCTTTGGAGGAACTGCCTTGCTTCAATGTGGAAAATATATCTCTTGCAAACAGATAAAGTAGTAGTTGCCAACCACTTTTACCTACCAGATGGGGATTAGTTAGTTATTAGAGTCAGTCAGTGAGGTTATGGAACCTGAGTTCTAGTGTTAGTATGGTATGTTATGGTTAATTTATTGTATTTTGATAAGGATTCTGGTTTTGACCCTTTGCTATTCATATGCAGTGTCGTATTATGGACAGTGTATTGTACATAGTTTGGTTTGTATAAGGAAAACTCAATAAAAAATTTAAATGATTAAAAAAATCATCTAAATGTACTGATTACCTTTTGCACTTTTTGTTAGGGGGCCTACCACATCCATAGCTACTCTCTCAAATGGGGACATTACTGCAGGTATTGGTTATAGGCGTACCTTATCCCCTTTTCCAACTTTGGCTACCAATTGGCGCTTAGGACAAGTGCGTCAATACTCAGCCACATTCTCATGTATCCCAGGCCGGAAGAACCAATTAGTCAATCTGCCTAATGTCCTATCTCATCCTTCATGGTTAGCCATAGGGATATCATGGGCTAGGTACATCGGTTTACCCTAAATTTCTGGGGTACCTTCATTTGTCCTATCCATTCCCCCCACAGTGGGTTTAGTATACATGCAATACAAAACATCATTTGTTATGACAAACTGTGACTGCCCTTCTGCAACCACCTACTCCACCTGTAAGAAAAAGGGATTCAGAGTCTCATTCAGCTTTTGCTCACTTTTTATATTAGTCCCAGCTAAATTGGACCCAACATCAGGTATACCTTCCTGATGGGTGTCCCTCCATTTTCTTTTTTCAGTCTTCTTCTCCTTTCTTGATTTCCTTGTTTTCCCTGGTACCTCATATACCTCCTCATCAAATGGAAAAATGTTCTGAGGCTGTTCTTGTCTAGTCTGGGTCCAAGTGGTAACTGCCACAAGCTGGTCACAGGTCTGTTGATTCTTTATCAACTGGTCAAAGTTAGGGAAATCCTGGCCTATAATAATGGGAACTAGCAGTCTAGGTACTAAATCAACAGAGATGAGTTGTTTATCCTGCTCTACTGTCATTTCCACTGTTAGGCAGTCTAACCCTGATCAGGTTCTTGGCAATAATTAGAGGTGCAAAAGAATCACAGACAAGTTGCATATCAGTAATAAATGTGTTTATTACTATAAAAAGATATCACAATCTATGTTCCCCCTAAGGTGTGCACACGTGCACCCGAAAACAGTCAGAAATAACCAGCACACAGCTTTAGTAGTAGTGCACAAAGCAGCTGATAAGGATCCTCATGTTCATGAAGTAGTGACTACAGTCATCACTCAGATTTAAGACTCAGACAGCAGGACATGAAAGTGAATGGGAAAGAAACATTGTATGCCCACCCCTGAGGCCACAACCCATTAACTTTAACAAGCCAGCAGTTAACAAGCCAGACATCTCACTCTTGCTCCACTTATTGAACAAAGGAACCAATCTGCAAAATTCCAACCAATCGGCTTTGCAGTTACAGCAATTTTTTAGCTTGACACCTCTTTTCAGTAAGACAGTACTTGATAATGAACAATATTCCCCTGCTGTTCACAGAAATGTCATGTTTTATTTGTTTGATAGATTTCCCCCAACAAAGCAATGTGAGAGATTCCCTGACATAGGGTGTATATTATATTATTTCAGTTTTAAAGTTGCACAACTTCAGTGTAATTTGCCTCCTCCCCAAGCAGCGTCTCACATACAAAATGTGTTTATAATGGATTTAAAGCCTCATTGTTGAAAGCGTGTTCATTTTTTTTCAGTACAAGAAAATGGGAAAACTGTAGTTTTTGTTTACAATAAAAGCATCAAAGCAACCTACGGTCTGTTTGTGTCATTTTTTATGTATTTGTTGGGGGCTGGGATGGGTATAACCTTCTCAATTAGCAGGCTGAGACACTGACTGTACATAGGTCTAGAGAGATGAGATTACGCTTCTCTTTAAAACAGGGTCTCACATTATACACACATTTGAGATTCAATGAATCAGAGCTTGTAAAAGGTTGCCCATGATGGCTACATGGGGATAGTATTTCTAAAATGTACAACAAAAATTAGTAGCACAAAAAATTTCCTTTTCATTTAATTTCATAAATTCAGACTGCGCTTAGTATGGCTCCAGAATGGAAGAGAAATACAGTCTCCTATATGCATCTCCTTTCTCATATCACACTGACTCACTCACTACATTGCAAAAATACATTTTAAAACCCCCACTGAGCTTGACAACACCCAGCATAGTTATTGTAAACCATGCCTAGGGTAAATGACATCACATACAATTATGCATATATCCATCAAAGATCCCATTGCTAAGTACTGCTTTATGAAGCTGTCCAACCCTGAATACCACAGTGCCATAACAGTATTAAATGATGTACTTTTAGAGTTGGCAGAGTTGTCTAAGATGCTTCAGAAAGTGGTCTAACAGCAGTTGAAGCTGTACAGATTGCTAGGACTAAAATAAAAAAAGATCAGAAGCCAGTACCTGGGTGAAACTGTCTACTGGAGCCCACTAGTAAGACTGCTTTTGCCTAATTGCACAGCTGAAGTAAGCACAGCAGCAATTTTGCAATTCATTGGCCCGGTATGTGACCATCTGGACAGCTGATTTCCTGCAGGTGAACTTTCTGACTGATCTGTCTTTGATTTTGCAGCAGTGCCACATTGCAGCTTTGAGTTTGGCTTATCAAATATTGAGAGACTGTATAGAAAATATCAGGACTATTTATTTTCATCAGTGGACCAGGCTGAAATTGTTAGCCAGTACAATGAGTTCAGATTTATAGTTGCTGAAAAAATAAAGGGAGGATCATTAAAATCCTTTATTGACATGATCCACTTTGCTTTGACTAACGTGCAGTACAGCATGGTGGCTAAACTTATTGATGTATGTGCTACATTCCAAGATAAACATAAAGCTATCATGTATGAAGGTTCCTACACAGTCTTATCCTTCCCCAGAAGAGATTCTCCATAGGGAGGTGCAGAGTGAGAAGGCTACGATAGCACAGAGAAGAATCTTGGGAGTGATGGAGGATCACGTGCTGAAGCAGGGAGAAGTATGGCTTAGTAGGACTATAACTAACTTTGGGTGGAAGGTTTCACTCAAGGATTCTCATAGGAAAGTTAGGAAAGATTTGTTGCTGCTCTTGGGAAAAGCATTAGGATTTTATATCTTCAGAAACATGGTGGAGTCCATAAAGTTATATGGAGATCCTGAGCCTACACCACAGATTTATATGACATTTAAAAATCCTCATACAGCTAACAGATTGCTTTCTCTGCCCAGCAAGCTGGATTGTTTAAGAATACATTTAGTTAACACATTAGACTTGGGTGAAGTCTTTTCATGGTTTAAACAGACTAAGGATAGTCCAGAATTAATCATAGAGGCAGATAACCCCCGATTGACTTTGGAAACCTAATTGACCCTAATACCTACTCGCCGCCGACAGTTATTGATTAAGCTTGACAAATGCAGCCTGTAGATAATATCAAACAAATGAACTCTGAATGCCAGCTGGATTTGAATAAGGGAGCTGGGGATTGAGATGTGGATGCCCTTTCTATACTTTCATGGGTTATTGAGGGCATCCATCTTAAAATAATTGACCATGAAGTAGTGAGATTTCTGGATAATTTTGATGTTATTGGACTGCAAGAAACATGGTGTACAGAAAATGTAACTCCCAAATTGGTTGGATATTCTGTCTTTACTCTACCAGCAACTAAAGATACAAAGTTTGGAAGGTTTAAAGGGGGTATATCCTTTTTTATCAAAACGTTGCTACATTTTCAGATCTCTAACATTTCTACTAAGTCAGAAGGTATTTTGGCTCTAATGATTAGCAAGGAACAAGAGAAGATCATTCTCTGCAATATGTACTTGCCCACTTGCAATAGAGCTACTGATCCTGCTGACCTTTTCATATAGGATCTGAAAATGGCACTTGACAAATTGTCAGATAAGAGTATACCTTGTCCTATAATCATTTTGGGAGACTTTAATGCCAGAATTCCTTCTCATTTCTTGGAGGATGTATATTCAGATTTGATCCACACAATATCTATAATTAATCCAAATATCTCATATACTAGGACTGCTCAGATCTAAAATCTAACCTCAGAGGTAGGGAATTGCTAGCGGGCTTGGCAAGTAGAAATGTTTGTATTTTAAATGGTAGAACTCAGGTCGATTCTTACCATGTAAAGGACCTACTGGCTCTTCAACCCCTGATCAGTTTTGGACCTGTTTGAAAGCAGTAAAGCTGATCCAAAAGTTAGAGGTCATGGATAGATTGGAATCAGCACACTGTGCTATTGTAATTAACATCAAATGCCCTTTTGGAACTTTAGGGAGTGAGGCACAACAGGAAGAGAGTCTGGAAGTCATAAACAAGAGAAGGATTGGATGGGAGCTGATTCATCAAGCTAGTTTCAAAGAAATTCTTAGTACAGGAGTCTTAGGTGATATTCACGAGTTGGTCCTGCACAAAAATATGGCCTTTAATATTTTGGAGAATTGGGAAACTATTCATTCTTTACTTGGACCTGGATGTAAAACAATGTACCATCCTAGGTCCCTTTATAAAAAGTCTTAGTTTAATTTGGTATGCCTACAGGAAAAGAAAGAGTTTGTAGGAAAACTAAGACAGCATAAGAAGAAAAGAAATAAGTCTGCAGCAGATTTTAAATTGCTAAAGACTGAAAGAGAAAAATACAGGAAAATTCTCGAATGGGAGAGACATAAACATACTCGGGGACATTGGGAAAAACTGAGACAGGCTGTTTTGGATAGGGATGGAAGGCGATTTTGGAATATTGTTGCCCAGGGATATAATAGATATGCCAATAGGATTGAAGCCTATATTACACCTGAAGTTTGGGGATCTCATTTCTCCAAGCTCTATTATTCTCATGGAGAGTGGGAGGCACCTGATGCTTTCAAAATACAGAAGGATGAAATTTTTCCAGTACCTATCTTGATGACAGAAGATGAAATCCGGATGGCACTGATTGGCCTTAAGGCAAATAAAGCACCAGGGCCAGATGGGGTCCTAGGTGATCTCTATAAGGTTTTTACCAACTGATGGATTCATTTTCTTCTTTTACTGTTTAATATCCTGGTTCAGGGGTACTCTTACCCTGCCAGTTGGGCAGGTAGTGTTATCTTCCCAATTTTTAAAAAAGAGGATCCGAATGACCCAAGGATGTATAGGCCTATTAGTTTGATAGATGTTTTACATAAGATTTTCTCTAGGATAATTTTGGGCAGATTGCTGTCATGGGTCAAGGAGAACTCAGTATTGAATGAGGCACTGAACGGTTTCTGGAAGGACTGTTCTATAGTACAACACCATTATGTGCTTCAGCACCTGATCTGGAAGTATACTGAACTGACTAAAAACAGATTATATTCCTGTTTTGTGGACTTCTCCTCTGCCTTCGACAGCATTGGTAGAAAAATTATTTGGGCTACATTAAGGGATCTGAAGTTGGAGGCCTCACTTCTTGATGTCATTAATAGACTCTTTGAAAATATGTGGGCAAGGGTCTAGTATAATAAATATGGTCATCTGCTAGATTTGAGACAAATGTGGGGGGCAGACAGGGGTGTATTTTGGCCCCACTCTACTTACCATCTATATTAATATAGCCTTGGATCAGCTAGGTAACTCAGATTTTCATACTCCAAAAATTAATGATCAAAGGATTAAATGTTTAGCATATGCAGACAATTTAGTCTTGCTCTCTACTTCAGTCCTAGGTCTTAAAAGAAAACTGGCTCACTTTGAATCTCTCTGTTCTCAAAGGAAACTAAAAGTTAATCTCAGCAAGACCAACATTGTAGTTTTTGGCTCTCAAACCAAGAATACGATAGACTTTAGGCTAAATGGTAACCATATAGACACTGTTAAGTGTTATGACTATTTAGGTGCCCGTTTTGCCTATAGCCTATCTTGGACCAACCATTTGGAGGCTATTCAATTTAAAATAGGATCTTCTGTAAATGCCCTAAAAATATTTAACAGCAAGATGGGGAAGTCATCGGTGAGCGGGGTATAAGAGTTGTTAATGCCAAAATAACAACGAGCATGTTATATGCCTCTGAAATCTGGGGTTATGCTAAGGTTAGAGAATTAGAAATAATTCTGAAGAAACTGTATAGATACATCTTAATATGTTTAAATGGAACTCCAAGATGTATTCTTGCCTTGGAGGTAGGACACCATTCATTGTCTTCTCTCATCTGTGAACTACAGATTCTCTTTCTGTTGAAACTTTTCCTTTTTCCCCAACAAAGATATCCCAGAATGTGTGTAGTGGAAGCCATCAAATTGGTCAGCATGGGATGTGTACATCCCTTTATTCAACTTATTAAGGAAACAATAATGCTGGCTGGATTGGGCCACCTCTTATATAAAATTTACTCTAGACCATTTGAGGAGATTAGGCAGGATGTCAAGTTGAGGCTTATTGACTTAAGACATAAATTATTTCAATGTTCAACTCTCCAAGCTTAAGCTATGTGGATTTTATAAAAAAAGTAAAAATTTCATGGGGATATGAGCCATATCTCTCTTCTTAACCTGTCCTAAACAAAGAAGAATCTATACAAGTTTCAGAACTGAAAACTATAATGCTCAATGCATTCATTTCAGACAAAAGAGAGGGGGTAGTTGTTTCCATATTGTAAATGTGGAGTGGGGACTATAGATTATCTCAAACATGTGGTACTCTTGTGTCCTAGGTATGAATCAACTAGGAAAAAACTGCTGAGGGATCTCGGCCTTCCCCTGGAGGATCTTTTGGAATATTTGCTTACTATGAAACACAAGAACATGGAAGAGATCTTTGCAAGATTTTTAATCTCAACTCATTTGCAAAGTTTATTAGGGGGACTTGAAGTTCTGTGGAGATTTTTTATCTGAAAAGATACTCTGTTAGACTGAATTGCACTGTAAAGATATTTAAGTTCCTTGTTGATTTATTTATTGTCTATTTATATTTGCTATGTATTTTGTCCTGATTTTAGCATATTGTAACTGCTTTATGCTGAACAATAAATTGTACTACTACTACATTCCAAGCTTCTAGTGCTGACTGTGAAAGAGGCTTCAGCCTCATGAGCTGTATTAAGAGCAAAGACACTGCTTGGAAGAAAGCCATTTAGATAGCTGATGCGAACAAAATTGTTTTTAATGTCTGGTGGAAAAATGGATCTTAATAAAATATACATCCATTGGGAAGAATGGGAAAGACAGGAGAGAAAAACAGTAAATGTTGATTTCTTCGCAATGCATCATCAGCAGCACCCCTTTTAGATGCATGCAAGACTCTTTAAAATGTACATAGTTTACATATGTTTCCAGTTCATATTGTTATGATGCATAATGCACATCCAAGCTTGGGACTATGTCAGAATGTATATTTATACTTTGCATAGAGTATTTGAGTGTTTGGTTATATTTTCTACTGTTTACTGGCAATAAAATATATCACTTGTTTGGGCCACCCAATTTGCGCACATGACTACATTTTTTTGCAAAAAGTGCCACACACATATCAGTCGCCCACCCAGACAGTTCTTGCCAGAAGACTGAGTGAGCCAGAGCTTAGCATTCCCCTGTACCCCAAGGAGTGAAGAAGGTCTCTGAGTTGTTGTTCTTTTGTGGCTGTTGTCAGCAATAGGTTATCCACATACTGCAGGACACATTGTGGGGCAAAGAAACCCCTCCAGGGTGTCTATCATGTGTAGATGGAAGAGGGAAGGACTATTGTGAAACCCCTGGGGCAAACAGGTCCATGTGTACTGTCATCCTTCAAAGGTGAAGGCAAATTTGTATTGGTTCTTGACTGCCAATGGCAGTGACCAGAAATCACTAGAGATGTCAAGGGCGCTAAACCACTGATGGTCAGGGGTCAGCAATTTTAGCACATCAGGTGCTGATGCTACTGTAGGTGAGCAGCTAGGAGTGATTTGGGTAAGTCTCCTGTAATCAATTGTGAGTCTTCAAGTTCCCATGGGTTTCTTGACAGACCAGATGGGTGACTTGACAGTAGAGACACAGGTCCTGATTTCACCTTCTTTGAGGAGTGACTGAACAGTTTCTCTGAGTGATGGCAAGGCCTTAGCAGGAAAAGGATATTGCCTTTGTCTGTCATGGGCTGGGCCTAGAATCTTGATGACAGTATGCATCCTACCACAGTCATGCTTGTCTGTGGCAAATACATCCAGATGTTTCTGCAGAATGGGGAGAAGTCTGCTGAAGAACTCATGGTTCTGGAATAGAGCTATGACATCATATTCCTTGTCATTAGTGGTTATGGCTGCAACCATGTGTGAATCCAAAATCATGACACTATGGTATTGTCCTCTGATTTGGATCAATAGCATGTTGGCCAGATTCACCACAGAGCCATTTGGTGCAAGAAATTCAATTCCCATGATGTTGGCGTGGTCCTTCAGTACCATAAACTAAAAGGTATGGTGGACCTTCAGATTACCAGTAGTCACTGATAAAACCACTGAACGATACATAGATAGCTTTGTGCCATCCATGTCAGAAGTATTGGTGCACCATCCTGTAGACCAAGGAGAGTTTGCTGGATCATCATCATGTAATACAGACACAGCTACACCTGTATCCATAGCATTGTTAGTGGGAGCCCCCAACCATGGCCTTGGTGCAAGGCCTTCTGTTTGTGTCCAATTCCAGCTTGTTCATAATAAGGACTGGGGCCTGTAGTTGTAAATCCATAGTGCCAGCAGCAGGGTGCTCCCGGATGAGCAGTTGGGCCTGGTCTCATTGGACCCCATCCCTGTGCTGGATGGCTCCTATGTAAGGAGTGGCTTCTGGGTTCAGGCCTACTGTGGCCTGGTGCCCTGCAGTTCTGGAATCCCCATGGCCTGTTGAGGCCTGCTGTCCTGGGCCTATAGGTGCAAGGTCCTGGGTTGGAACCACATCCGCTACAGAGCGGACCTGTCCGAGGAGGTGTCTGAGATTTGCATTCTCCTCGGTGATCTCTATATGAGGGGCCTGATCGATTGTTCTGATTGCCCCAATTGGAATCGGAATTCCAAATGCATTTGTTTTTGTTGTAGTTCAAGTTCCCACCTCCAGACTGATTATGCAGTCAATTGTCCAAGGGTGTGTGCTTCGTCTCATGTGCCTTGCCCTCCACAGTAGAGTAGGTTGTGAGCTCATTGGTAGATTGTACCACAGCCACCTTCTTTGAACTGGAGCGCAGGTCTCAGGTGTAGAATTGGTAATCCTGCTCTGTTTTCTGAAGGATGTTGGCAAAATTGTCTGTGGTGGGGAAAATGGTTGATTCCACCTTTTCACGGACAGCTGGGAGCATGTTGCAAAGGAACAAATTCTTGTATTCTATGAGGTCAGCATCTGCGGCCTCCCCTGCAAGGTTTTTACCTGCACAGTAGGCCATTCATAGCCTCTGATGGAAAGTTGTGGGGCCTTCCTTTGCATTTTGTTTTACAGGGTATATTAGCATTACCCCAACCACACTTGGTCTGTGTGCGGCAATGATTTTATCTGCAATTTGGTTGAAAGTTGCTTGGTTATCCTGGTGGGATGCTTCTGGGAGTTTGGCCCATAGACTTGGATCAATAGTCTGTCAGAGGATCTGTACTTGGTAGACCACTGACAAACTAAGCATTTCACATTTGGAGCATACCTTCTTCAAATGACAACTGAGGTTGTCAGTGGGCATCATGCGGCATGTGCTGTCAGTGATCTGCTGAACAGAGTGGGCCATCTGTAGGGGTTAGTAGGATGGTCTGGGGAAGGAAGGATATCTTGTGCATTATGAATAGCAGCCTCCACTGCAGCATCGGCCATAGTCCGGACCACAGATTCCTGAGTAGCAGATTCCTTCAGCATTTGTTTTATCTGCATTCAGAAGGTGTGTTTGCTTCTCTCAGGTAAATCTGAATCACACAAAGTGCTTGCAGTCATTTTCTCAATTTCTTCCCTGTCTTCCACTGAAATAATGGTGACAGGGGCTACCATTGATAGCCCTTGAGATGGTGGTGGTAGGCCTAAGCCCCCCCCATCATGGGGGTCACCATATTGGCAGCACACAAGATAATCATCATGTTGATGACATAAGGACATGCTGTCTTAGTGAGGGGACCCACCATCTTGTGAGTGGCAGGGTGGGGTTACTGGACCATAGTAGGGGCATGACTGGGCATTATATTGGGAGCTGTCATCATCTGATTCATCCTCCCCTGATGATGTGAGGTCAATGGGGGCGTAGTCACCCATAGCCTTAACATGACCATTCAGAACCTCTCGTTGATGGTGCATTTTCATCATCTTGGGAGGCACTATAGTGCAGTGGTTCAAGGCTCTGAACTACAAACCTGGAGACCTGGGTTTGAATCCCACAGACCCCACTTGTATACTGTGTGACCCTGTGCAAGTCACTTAACTTCCTTGTGCTCCCATGTCACACCTGTAAACAAGCTTTCAGCTTAGTGTGTCTCTCCTGTTAAAAAAAAAATCTTGTCTTTACAACTTTTATGACTACCTTTTGCAATGTTCTGTTCTACACCTTTCATAACCTGTTTCTGAATCACTCTATATGCAGTGCTCATTTTGCAGTTGTCCCTATGTTCCCTATCCAACTCATCACATACCTGATTCAAGTTGTCTTGGAGTCCGTCCAAGTCCTCTCAAAGTTGATCGTTAGTTTTGCCTAATAAATCATTCATTTGTAACAACTGTCTCTTATTCTGTTTCAAACTTTTACATTCATCTCTCAGCATACATATTTCTTGCTGATTACCATCAGCAGAACAGTGCAAAATAGTTTCTTTCTCATTTCGCAAGGACTGAAGTTCAGTCTCCAGTTCTTGCTCTTTTCTCAAACTTTCAGTAGCCTGTAATCCCATCTCTTTCTTAAGGGACGAGAATTGCAGTTCGTGGGAACAAAACCTCAATTTGGAGGCTTCTAAAGCAGAGTAGAGAGCCACGACACAGAGCCCTTTAGCCTCATGCTTTTTGGCTGTTTGTATCTTCTCTGTGTACTGGGTTGAAATCCCCAGCACGGGGTTGTCGGATTGACTGGCATCCAATGCAAAGTCAGTTCATCCTCTATGGGAGGCAAGGAAGTTAGAGACATCGAGTCTTTAAGTCTGCGCACATGTTTGACATTGTGGCCATTGTAATACCAGTATGAATCAATGGGGAAGCTTACTACCAGAACCTGTAAGAGGCTGCCGTGTCATGTATTGATCCACAACAGGCAAAACCAGAAGACGGGCAGGCTACTGCACTCGCATTATCTTGTAACTCAAAACTGCCATTGGGCTTGGTGAGTCGGCATCGACCGTGCCCAGTAAGCAGCCAGACATTACAAGTTGCTACAGAGGTAAAAATAATGGGAGAAGTGATGTGGGTGTGCACACCTATTGTTCCCTTAGGAAAGGGAAGTTTTTTCAAGCAATGAGTGAAAATTTGCACCATCTAAATTGCCTGCACAAGGTCGCCAATTTGTTAGGGAGTCTAACCCTTATCAGGTTCTTGGCAATAATTAGAGATGCAAAAGAATCACAGAGTTGAATATCAGTAATAAACATGTTTATTATGATAAACGGATATCACAGTTGCCCTAAGTAGTTCTTAGCATAATACACTGGGAGCCAGAGCTTAGCATTCCCCTGTACCCCAAGGAGTGAAGATCATCTCTGAGGAGAAAGCTTCATACATTACATTATATACTATGATAATTACCATGACTACCAAAAGATAGAAACACTCTAAGTTACAGTGAGTGAGCCCTATTGGCTAAAAGTAAGGTGGTTCCACAGTGTAGATAACATTATACAGTTTTGCTATGTCAGCTATCTCTGAGAACAATAAGGTATACATAAGATGAGCAAAACACAGGATGTAGTTTAATTATACATAAATCCAAAGTGTGGCAGTGCAGACTACAAAATATCAGAAGATGACAAAGACATGGATGTCTTGGATTACTATGTGCAGTTTCCATGCATAGAGAAAGTAAAAGTGTATTACAATTATTATATATCCTGACACCTACTCTTATACGGTGGGGGTCTGTGCTATATACATGTATGCATATATATATATATATATATATATATATATATATATATATATATATATATATATATATATATATATATATATATATATATATTATATATATAGTATGTGCATATTATGTAACATAAGGTTTGTCTAAGGTGTACATTAGAATGCCAGTTAGGGTGCATGGACCTCACAGAACACCACCATGGTGGTAGGGTACTGGTGGACATCCCTATAGATGCAGGTTACCTTTGCCCTTTCTGTGGTAGTTCTTTAAAATGTCCACCCTCACCAAAGTTTGTTTGCTTCCTGAGTCCAGAAGTCCCACTATTTCATTCTGGCTGATCCCTACTGTGATAACATATCCCAGATTAGCCATTGCCAAGTGGGCAGCTTCGTTTCTTCCATTGGAGCAATTATGGGCTATGTGTCCTTTTCCCAAACATCTATGACAAATAATGTCTGCAGAAGAAGGCCTTCCCCTTCGTTCCCCTCGGCAGTTATTTTCCCCAATATTTAACTGTCTAGAATAAGTATTTTAATAAAGTCTTACCAATGTTGTAGGTTGGGGTGAAGAGCCTTGGTATTCTCTGGACTTTGATGGTCTGACCACCAAGTAATCCTTCGCCAGAGTGATGGTCTTCTCTGTGTGCTGGACTTGTGCTCCTTCACCCACATCTGGATGTCTTGGGGCAATACTTGGATAAATTGCTCTATGATTATCAGTTCTAGGATTTGGTTGAGCATTTTGACCATTAGTTGTAACCATTTCAAACAGAAACTTTTTAACCTAGCAAAAGTCTCACTAGGGGTATCTAGGCTCATCATCTTTTGGGACCCGAACTGTTGCCTATAGGTCTCAGTATTGATAACATACCATTGGTGTATTTCCTCCTTGACCCAATTATAATCATTAGAGTCAAGGGCAGTAATGTGACTGTACACCAGTTTGGCCCATTCTGATAAGTGAGGGACAAGTCTGATGACCCACTGGTCTTGGGGTCAAGCACATGTCTTAGTTATACACTTAAATGTAGTTAAGTAGGCTTCTTTGTCATCAACCTCAGTCAATTTTGTTAGCTTTATGTCATAGGGTACATTTCAGTCAGATTGCCCAGGGGTCAAGGCATGGATAACTTGCACAGCATCCTGCCATCACTCATCCTATCTCTTTCTTTCCTCTTCTTGTAGTCTCCTGTCCTCATCTCACTGTCGCTGGTCCTCTGCTCACTCATGCTCTATCTTGAAATGTTTTAGACATAGCCAACACAGCAGGTTGTTGGGGTCTTCCAGTGCACTCTCCTCCATCTGCTTCCCATCCTCTTCTTCCAATGGATCCTTGTCTGTGGCATCCTCCCTCTCTTTCTTTGCAATCTTTGGCAGGGCACCAAGGTCCAACCTGACACTGTCTTCAACGTGAGCTTTTCAGCCATTGCTTGAGACCACTGTACTTTCATTGGCATTGTACATTTTACCCTGTGCATGTGTCTGGTACTGGACTTATACCACCTGGCAGCATCTCCCAGGCAATCTAGACAAGCCAGCTATCCCTCTCTGACACAAACATGTGGGATAATAATTGACACAACAAAGCAGGGATCAAGTGCATAATAAATGCACAAATGCATTCATTAATTTATTTTCAGAAAAATATAAATATTTACAGAAAGGAAAAATATCAAATAATTAGTCCTGCACAAAGAAACTCAGACCTTTACTTCCTTCAGCAGAGTCTGCAGCTTTGCTTCAGCTCAGATAGTCCAATGAATACTTTTCCCAAGTAACCTGTGTGAGATCCTCACACACACTAACTGTAGGTCTTATCCTACTCACTGTCAGCACTAGACTGACTTGACTATCTCACATTCCCTTGGTGGCAAACCCTTTTTATAGCTCCAGGGTCTGACATCACAGTTTTGGGCTCCTCCCATTAGTCATGACCTCACTGGCTCTAAATGCCATAAATAGGGCCATTGTAGGGCCGGCCAGCCCTATACAAGGAGCTAAAATAACAGAAAGCCCCACAGGTAAATTCAATTATAAATTATAGAAATTAGTATCAGGCACCTCTGAGTTGGCAAGGGAAATGGGAGATTGAGGGTGCACTCCTCATCTCCCTTTTCCTGCCAGCTGAGCACACCTAAAATAACATCAACATTTTGTTCTGCATTGAGAACATAATGCATTTCTTCACTGGAAGCTATTTCCATCCTATGTCCTGCTTAGAAGAACACTCTTACTATGTTCCCCTGTGTTTCCTTCATTACAGCCTTTATTTGGGCACTGTTCATAAGTCCTTGGGTTTTACTATATTTTCCAGTGTCTGAAATTGTCAGCCTTGTGGGCTTTTTAGATGGGCCCTTATTTAACTAGCCTCCAATTTGGAGATGGAGGTCCCATTAATCTCTTTAATTAGGCTTATATAGCCTTCTTAGGGCCACTCATGTACAAGCAGACACTATGGGGCATAAGCACACCCTGCTCATAGTGTCCACTTCATGCATCCCCTTCTGTCACATGCTGCCACATTTCCATGTTCTTTGGAGCCTGTCCTTGCTCTGATGCACATTCTAAGGGCCAGCACCAAGCAAGGAGCATTTCTCAAGCCACACTTGTGGTGAAATCTACTTACAGAGTAATTCGCTCCATTCAGGGAAAAACCTTTGCCACTTTTCTTTCTTGCTTTCTTTCTTTTTTAAGCTGCAACATGCAGCACATCCATTATGGGGCCATGCCATGTGGTGTTTCCTATTTCTTTAATCAGAAGCATAATGTTATGTGCATATAGGAGAGTGTAAAAGAATAAGGGACAACAAAGGTTTTTGTAGCTTGCCAGATTGGCCACCCTGACAAGAATTTAAAGAAAAGGCAGAAAATAGAAAAGAAAAGAGTGAAAGGAAAATGGGGGGGGTGCACATATATCTGTATTAGACAGGGATTTGAACACATAACAGAGCTCCTTGTTACAAGCAGGAACTGCAGCTAGAAGCAAAAAGACTAGAAGCAGAATCAAAATGACTGGCGTTAGAAGCAAAATGAGACAACAGCAAGAGAAAGAGATCATGACCCGGCACCAGCAGCATGTGACTAACGGTGGAGGGAGTTTGCCCAATGAAGCCAAAATTAATTCTAAACTGTTTCCACAGTATAAAGAGGGAGATAATCTTGATGAATTTTTAAGGTTGATTGAGCAGGTGTGTGGGCAATTTCAATTGGGTAAGGGCTGCCTGGTCAACTCATCTCACACCCTTACTTATGGGATGTGCTTTGCAAACATTTACCAAAATAAGTAATAAGGACTGTGTTGATTATGATAAGGTTAAAACAGTGTTGCTAAAAAGTTTTAAATTAACTTTTGAGGCTTACCGAAGGAAATTTAGGGAGTTAAAGAAAAGCCCAGAAGACAATTATGTGGAGTTGCTGGTTCAACTGTGTACTTACCTTGACAGGTGGGTGGATGAGGCAAAAGCAGACGCTGCTGAGCTAATCAAAGATGTGTTAGTGAGGGAACAATTTCTTTAAATTGCACCTGAGGACCTGTGAGTATGGCTGCTAGACAGGCAGGTGTCTTCTCGAATGAGGTAGCAGTAAGCACTGACCTGTACCTGGCCAGCAGACCATACACACAGTGTAAGACTCATGGGGGCGCAGCACATGTTTTTAAAGGGTCCCAAGGAGGGCAACCTCAAATAAACCAGCCTGCACTTGAGCCCAAATCAGAACCCTCCAGTTCTAAAGGGAACCAAGAGCCAGGGCCCAAGAAATGCCATATTTGCAATCAAGTTGATCATTTGAGATACAACTGCCCTTAGAAACTGGTTAAGGGATAAAAGGTTGGGGAAGGGGGTGAAAAAAAATAGCATCCAATAGTGGGTAGGTTGTATGCAGACTGCAGTACCACTTATCTCCTCTGAGCATATGCACCCTGTTGTACTTAATGGGACAGAAACACATGGCTTAAGTGGTATAGGCACTTCCATAACCCTGTTGAGTTAGGATCTAATAAAGGCAGAGTAGATTCTGCCAGGGAATTACTCCACAATTCAGGCAGTCACAGGTCCAGCCATCCACATACTAATGGCCCGGGTCTTTCTGAGCTAGAAGGGTGGCCACGGACAAAAGGAAGCTGGAGTCGTACCTGATCTCCCTACAAGTGCGATCATGGGAAATGATTTTGACCACAGGAAATCTCTGCTGTGTGTTACTACTTACAGCCAGGCAAAAGGGCAGACTTCTGAGGATGAAAATGGGGGCAACCCAGCCAGTGCCAGCCCCTCCTCAGCAGCTGAGAATGTGGCTGGTATGGGTGAAGGTCAGCCTAGGAGTAGCAGCCCAGAGCCCCAGTCACATGCTGAGGAGGTCACAGGACTTCTTTCTGAAGGGGAGCTGGGATGAGTCAGATGAGAGGAGCCAGGCATAGCATGGGACAGCTGACTGATTCTACCCTGCAGAAACTGAGGGAAGCAGCTGAAGGGGCTGAAGGCTATCAGGGGAGTACAGAGTCAGTCTAATGGGATAAAGGGTGGAAATAAATGGAGAGGTACTACAGCAGCTGGTAGTCCCTTTGGTTTACCGCCAGCAGCTTCTGGCCCTGGCCCATGATATTCCTTTTTCAGGCCACTTGGGTGTGAGGTGTATGAAAAAGCTGCTGATCAACAGTTTCTTCTGTCCTAGTATTGGCAAGGATGTGGCACATTACTGTCGGATTTGTCCACAGTGCCAGAGAGTGGTAAAAATGGGGTACAATGCCAAGACAGCTTTGATGTCACTGCCCATTACTGATAAACCTTTCAAAAGGGTAGCCATGGACATAGTGGGACCCCTTAGCACCCCAAGTAGCACCAGCAAGCAGTATATCTTGGTGGTAGTGGACTATGCCACAAGATACCCAGAAGCAGTGCCCTTATTGACCATTGATGCAGAAAAGGTGGCTGACGCACTGCTGGGGATATTTAGCCAGGTGGGCTTTCCCCAGGATGTACTATCCAACCAAGGTGCCAACCTCATGACTGAGCTAATGAGTAGTTTGTGAGAGATGTGTGGGGTGAAGCAGCTTGGAAAAACCCCATAAATCCTAGAGACTAATGGTCAGTTTGAATGATTTAATTCATCTCTTAAGACCATGCTGAGGACATTTGCTGACCAGTTCAAGAGGGATTGGGACAAATATTTACCCCATCTCCTTTTTGCATAGAGGAAAGTCCCACAGGAGTCCACAGGATTACTTCAAACTCCTGTTTGGCAAGGAGAGTCTGTTGTCAAGTACATCCTAAATTTTAGGACCCAACTTACAGAGTTCATGGGGCTTGCTCAGGAGCACTTAGCCACTGCATAACAGTGGCAGAAAGTCTGGTATGATCATGGGGACCGAGCCTGAGAATATGAAGTGGGACAGTGAGTGATGGTACTCATCCCTGTCCATCAGAATAAAATACAGGCAGCATGGGAGGGGTCATTCTTCATTATTCAAAAGGTGAGTAATGTTATCTACCTGATAGAGCTACTTGGTAGGATGTGCAAGTGAAAGATGTATCATGTCAACATGATGATCCCTACTATGACAGGGAAGAATTGGTTCTTGCAGCGTGCAGTGCCCCAGAAGGTGAAACTGAGGCTGATCCACAGGTGGACCTCTTCGGGGAGTCCTGGATAGGATCCTCCATAGGCAACCTTGCCCTCTCCACCCAGCTAACACCAGTCCAGGTGCAGAAGATTTGGAGTGTGTTGAGATTTCAGGGATAGGTTCACAGGGAAACCAGAGTTCACCATGCTGGTTAAGCACCGTGTGGATAAAGGAGCTCCGGTGCCACTGAGACAGTTCCCCTACAGGGTACCAGAGCAGGTCAAGCAGACCATAAAAGAGGAGCTCCATGAGATGCTGGAACTTGGAGTGATCCATGAGTTCAGAAGCCCCTAGGCCTCACCTGTGGTCTTGATCCCCAAAAAAAGATTGTACCACACAATTCTGTGTTGACTACTGGAAGCTCAACAGCTGCACAGAGTCAGATGCCTTCCTCAAGCTCAGAACAGATGAGAACCTGGAGGAACTGGGGGTGTCAAGTATCTGACCATAATAGACCTAACAAAGGGCTACTGGTAGGTACCTATGACCCCTGCAGCCAGAAAGAGATAAAACTTTCATCACCCCATTTGGTTTATACAGATTCAGGGTAATGCCTTTTGGGATCAAGAATGCACCCACAACCTTTCAATTGCTGGTGGATTGCATTCTGTCTGGGGTAGGTGATTGTGCACTGGCCTATATGGATGATATAACCATATACAGCCAGACCTGTGAGGGGCACATCCAGCATGTGGAGGAGGCATTCTGCATGCTGAAGACCACAGGGCTGACAGTCAAAGTGGAAAAGTGCCAGATAGGTATGGAAGAAGTGTCCTGCCTTGGGCACTGGGTGGGCAATGGACACATCTGTACAGAGCCTACTGAGGTCGATGCCATCCTGTCCTGGCCAACTCCTACCACTAAGAAACAGGTAAGGGCATTTCTGGGGACTGCAGGGTACTACAGGAGGTTAGTTCCTCACTACCGTGATATGGCCACACCCCTGATAGACCTAACAAAAAAGAGAAAACCAGAAAAAGTCAAGTGAACAGCAGACTGTGAGTCAGTTTTCAGGAACTAAAGAAGGTCTTAAGAGGGCCAGCTGTGCTAGCTAGCCCCAATTACAGTCTAAAGTTTATTGTCCATGTGGATGCCTCAGACCATGAGCTGGGAGCCATTCTGAGCCAGATTACGCCTCAGGGAGAGGAACACCCTGTAGAGTATCTGAACCAGAGGCTGCTACCCAGGGAGAAGGCCTATGCCACAATTGAGAAGAAGTTCTTGGGGATGGTATGGGCCCTTTAGAAGCTGCAGTCTTACCTGTACGGGCAAGAATTTACTGTGGTCACAGATCATAACCCCCAATCTGGCTTCATAGATCAAGCAGGCAAACTGGACAACTACTGCACAGCAGTTTGGTACTGCAGGCCTATAACATGATCATTCAGCACCACAGTGGTAAACAAAATGCCAATGTAGTCAGGCTGTATAGGCAGATCTAACAGCAGGGCTGAACACTTTGGGCACTTCCAAAAGCTGCATGAATGGCTGTGTCTCTTGGGGTGGCCTGAAGGATATGCCTTCATCACTTGGGGTGGGGGGGAGATGTTACAAAAATGGGAACTAAGTAGTTTATTTTTATTTTAAATTTGTTAACTGGGTAAGGACACTGGGCAAAAAGCCCTTTTTCAGGACCAAACCGGACATCAACACAATACGTAGTAAAACATACAGACACAACAAAAATGAATACATACTATATAAGTTAAACACAGTATTACAATTAAAAACATTAATGATTATAGATAAATCTTAAATTGCACTTTGAAACTTGACAAAGTTGTAACAGAATGCAAGGAAAAAGGTAATGTCTTCCATAGTGTAGGAGCAGCAATAATAAAAGAGCGCAAACCATATTTATGCTTATGAGAATTTACTTTAAACGTGTTCCCCTGAGTTGATCAAAGATGGTTAGTTGAACTTCAAAGAGTTAATAAATCAAACAAAGGAAAAGAAGAAAAATTGCCAGCTTTGATAGCTAGATAGACCAAACAGCCCAAAGAATAGGTGAAATTAATCCTCGGGGCAAGCACTCAACATAAAAGTATAGCATGCAATGATGCTTCTTTAGGGATTCAGCAAGAACAAAGCGACAGATATTGTTGAACATAACAGAGAGAATATGACTCTCCCTAGAACCAATATAATAATACAAAGAGGAGACATAATCAATGTGAGGCAACAAAGTTCCCATTGTAATTGCACGAAACGCATCATAAAAGAAATAGTGTTTAAATTTATACAACATCCCTATTTTTTCATTTATAGCTTTACTAACAGCCCTAACTTGGAAATGAAGGGTCATGAAAGGGTCTAAATAGAACCCAGGATATTTAAATTCTTTTACCTGTTCAATGATATTTCCAGATACATCTCGAATGGACAAGCACGGATTGTCCCTAAGCATATATTTACTACCAAAAATCATAGCTCTGGTTTTCTTCACATTCTTAATCATTAAATTATTAGATATCCAAGAACCTAGGCACTGAATCTCAGGTTCTAATATACAACTAAGCTGAGAGACAGAGACAGTCTGACAAAACAAGATGAGATCATCTGCATATAAAAGACTGACAATTATTAAAAACTGAGGTTAGTTGAATAATGAATAGTGAGAACAACAGGGGTCCAAGGATGGACCCCTGAGGTGCACCACACTCCATAGGTCTTATATTAGAGTTCACAGAATTAATGGAAATATATTGGGTGGGATATTCAAAGGGGTTGTGCATGGTGCAACAGTGTTGCACCATGCAAAACCCACTGTTGCACCCAGGAGCAATATTCAAAGGGGGATGTTGCGCTGCACAAATCCTGATGTGCCAGGGTACACCAGTAATGTATGCAGTGCAAGTGCAGCGGGCGTGCCCATGCATATGCAGCACATCCCGATATTCAGCCCAGGTTGTGCGGCACATGTGCAGGCACAAACCCGTCTTGTGCCGCATGGGGTGGCGCAAAGATCCATCCATTAAAAGCAGGAATGAGTTGGGGGACACCCACAGGCTGGCCACCGTATTGCTGGGTGCAACACGGCAGCCACCTGCTGTGGGTGGCCACCCGATCTCCAGTGACACAGTATGGGCATCGTGCCCCACCGCCTGATCATGGGTGTAGTAGATTTATATCCCTGGTGGTCAAGATGACCCTACCACTTGCCCAATCGAGGGCATAAAATGTGAGTAAATACCCTGTTGGTCCAGTGGACCTGATCCCGAGCCCGATCGCAGGCTGTAGTACACATCAATATTCCCTGGTGGTCCAGTGGACCTGCTCCCCTGCCCGATCACAGGCAAATAAAGAATTTAATTCCCTGGAGGTCCAGTGGCCCCGATCCCCTGCCCAATCGTGGGCAAATAAAGAATTTAATTCCCTGGTGGTCCAGCAGACCTGATCCCTGGCCCGATCATGGGAAAATAAAGAATGTAAGATCCCCTTCCTGATCATGGCCAACCAATGCAATCTATTCCCTGGTACGTTACAGCTTCTCCCCCCCTCCCACCCACCCTGGGACCCGCCATCCCCTCCCCCAGTCAGTGGTAGGTGGCAGTTCCCACCCATAAGCCACCTGGTTGCCCTGACAGACAGACAGCGAGCATAGTTGTGTTTTATTGGTCTACCGTATGGCCAATGGGCATGCAACTGCGATTGTACTACACAGTCCTGAAATGTGACTTCATTCACATTTCTGGATCGTGTAGCACAGTATGGTCTGCATGCCCATTGGCCCACACAGCGGACCAATAGGAGTACAGCCATACTGTACACTGTCAGTCGGCAGGCAGCTGGGTGGCTTGCGGGTGGGGAGCTGCCGCCCGCTGCTGACCAGGGTGGTGGGTCTCAGTGGGCAGGTGGGGGGGTACCGCTGGACCACCAGGGAATAGATGACATTAGTTGTCCATGATCAGGCTGGGGATCGGGTCCACTGGACCACCAAGGAATTGACTTCTCAATTTACTGGTATTGGCCAGGGGAGCAGGTCCACTAGACCACCAGGGCTTTATTTATGTTATGCCTGTGATCGGGTGTTGTGGTACATTGCCCGCCAAGGGGCAGGGGGTGTCGGTCCCCAACAGCTGCAGCCTGGCAGGGTGCCAGGTGCAAGTCACCAGGGATTAGCGAACCTGCATGCAAATGGGGCCATAATGACATACAAATGGCCCCATTTGCGTCTTGCATGCATAATGGTCTCATTTGCATGCCCAGCACTGAATATTGCGGTTGCTGCACTTAGCGCACTCGCACTTGTGCTGGCGCATCCCCCTGCTCATGACTTGCCACTTGTGCTGGCACACTGCCACTGCGCCATGTGCAATGCAGGCAGCACCAGTGCCATATTCAATGGTACTGAGCCATGGCACAGCACAGTTGAGTATTGCCCGGACCATGCCCTGGCGCATCCCACTTGCACTGTGCCCAGGCTTGCACCCCTGCCTAGCGCATTCTGAATTTCCCACCCATTGTGTTCTATTAGTCAAGTAATCCCCCATCCATCTCACAACATTTTCCGAGCTACCCAGTTCCCTCATTTTAGTGCTAAGCAGAAGATGATCAATTAAATCAAATGTCTTGATCAGGTCCACAAACACCGCCTCGTTAATTGTTTGGATTTAGTAAAACTATTTTCTGGTCTTCTGAATGTTTTGGCTTGCTAAAAACAAAAGACAGTGGGATTTCACTGCACTAGTAGCCTCTGGACAAGGTGATTAGATAAGTAATAAATCTCAGGGAGTGAACATACACACTCACATACACACATAATTTGAAAGGATGGGAACACTCAAATATAAAATGGTTGTTAAATGGATCTAATTGGCCACCTATATATTTGCAAATTGATTGGGGCAAGGGATTTCAGACTTGTACAAAACTTAAAATGGTTGGTCAATTCAAAGGGATGACCCACCACAGAGTTTCAAATGTAAGCTATAAATTCAGAGGATTCCTATCAAGCAGGGATTTTTTGCCTGACACCATCGATGAAGAGCACAGCCTGCCTTCCGCTGAAATTTGTGGTGGGGAACAGAGAGCTTAGATTTGTTTTTCAGTCACTGTAAGAAGGCAAGTACCCTGTTATGTTAGATTAAAGCAATCTGTGGTGTTTTTCTTTGCCGACTCCTGTTAATTAAAACCATTATTTATTATTCCTATAAATGTGTTTCCTCTCTTTTGTACTACTGATATCTTGGAGTTGCACCTTGACTCCTAAAGTAAAATGTTTTATCTAACAGTAGTGACTGCGTCTTAATTGCAAGGTAGTGATTTATTTTCTCGGGCTAAGAAAGAATTCTGTCGCCATCTGCCATCAGAAGAGCATACTACCCAAGTTAACCTGTGGTGACCTGCCTAGCCTTGTGAAGGAGGAAATAAGTGTCCTGGGACAAATCCCTGGTGGTGGCAGCTGAGAAGGAAGGTAATGGATGACTATCTAAAGGCAGTTACAGTCAAAAGAGAGAGAGAGAGAGTTGTCACAGAAGCACATGTAGCATTGTTTCTCTATAGCATCACCTGCTGAATCTTTAGCAGCCCTGTAGATAACAACATACATTTTTACTGTTTGAAAACAGTGGCACCAAATGATGTCAAGCCTTATGACTAGTTGCAACATAGGCCACTGTGACAGAAGTAATGGGAACTCTTTAGTAATGCTGGAGCATGATGCTGGGCATCGCTGTCATGGGAGTGTTGGAAGGGCATTGTGGGGCCACAATGCTAGTGCAGGTTTATTCAGTGGTGATAAGTGTTTTGAGAAAGTTAAATTTCACAAGTCGAATTCTAGCGGCAGTACCTGTTATGCGTCCATGAATTTTCCGAGCAGATTTTGCCAACTAGATATTTCCAAAGTATCCACAATGACTTTTAACCTCTAAAATCACTTTTATCCAGATTAATTCGATTCCAGGACATATTTACATTAGTTATGCATTCCAAATCTTGAGTGTATGCCTGTAATAGCAGTGGATCTATAAACATACCTATATTTTGAAAATGTTCATGTAGTTTAATAATTTAATTTGAAGTTTTAAAACTCCTGTAACTAACAATTCATGTAACCAACTACCTCTCTGTTTAACAGTTTCTAAGACTCTTCCAAGAAAGTATGCACATAAATGTTCAGTTATCTTGCTCCAAAGGTGGCTAAGTTGTAAGCAGAGACATATTTTCAGAATTGTTTGCATGAATACTAAATTGTGAGACGCTGAGCCCCAATAACATGCCTGCCCCTCATCCAAATGTCATGAAACTTGACAGCTGTTTAGGGCCTCTTCCACAAAGTATGCATGCCAAACTACAGATGTCTCACTGTAAGACTGACTGTTATGACCAATTAAAAAGTTTGGAAAAATTCTACAGAAGTTTGAAAAAGTTCACAGAATTTCATGAAATTCATGGAATTTCATGAAAATTCCATTAAATTTGATTTTGCTAATTTTGCACAGCCCTAACTGAGACTAATGTATCTCAGAGTTCTATCCCAGGCTCTATCTGTTTATTTTATCCTTCTTAATAACCACCAAAGTGCCAGTGATTCTACAAATACCAAATCACAGTATGCAGATGGGTCTTCAGTCCATGAGCTTTTGGTACTGCTCCTGCATTGCTTTATCAGCATCCAGTGCTGGTTCAGTAGAAACCAACTTTAATGCCAATAAAACAATCTCTATGACCTTTGGTTCCAGTCAGTATCAGGACAACATTTCAGTTTACTCTGATCTTCCAGGCTTCAGATGGCTCCCAACCAGTAGGGAGCCACCTCCTTTAAATACCTGGTGGACTGTTTTGATCATCACCTTAACTTCTCCTGCCGTATAGATACTACCTGTCCAAAATAAAAATCACCCTGAATCAGAGTGTACTATACCAGAACAAATCCCATTCATCAAGAGAGTGTTGCTGAAATTATTCTCCTGGCATTCAGCTGTGGTGATTTGGTCTCTAATGCAGCCCCTAAAACCATTCAGGCTATGGGGAACCCTCTTTTCCAGTCTGCCTGTCATGTCACTCTAGATTACCCTCCCTACAGTATACACTGTTCATTATACTTCACTCTTACTCTCCCCTCCTTGATTAATCAACATTTCTTCCACTGTGCCTTCCACTTTGGTAAATTCTGGTTTTGGTGTCTCCACTGCTTCCTCAGCTCATCCCTTGCTTGACCACTTCCCCTCTTGTTTTCCCCTCTGTCATGGGTTTACTGTAATTCTACATAGTTGACATTGTTGCAATTTACTCAGTTTGTGCTTGAATTACATTGTTTTTCTTATTGCTTTCCTCCAGTGTACTGAATTACATTCACTAAGTTGTGCTCCTTTCTATGCATTTGCCTTCTCCCTTGACATGCTTTGAAACAAGCACAATTTGGTTCAGTGTTTCTTCCTGCACAACTCTTTAAATAAGTAAATAATTACTGAGCATATTGAACCATCATTCCTTTCTAGGGTACACCATCATTATTTACATAAAGCCAAGCAGACACAAGTACTTACCATAAAACACCTCTGGAGGACATAATAAAATGGAGTATCTATGTTAACAATCTAGAAAATCCAGCTACACCATTAAATGGGTGCATACAGTACTGTTGTTTGTCCTTTCTCTAAGGCAGTCTATGTCTGACTTATTGCTCTTACCTGGAGATCATCAGATTGTCAGTTAAGCATACAGTGCACCCTTCCCCCAGTACTATGAGTAGGTGCATATCAGTCCTTTTCATCTCAAAATACATTTGTATTGCATTGGGTACCACAAAGGATTAATTATCTACCATTCTGCCTGCATGGACTCTGCTACATCATATAAAAACAAAATCTGGTCAGATCCACCATGGCTGCATAATAAAGTTAGTGATGTTGTGTGGAATTGTTAAGGAGGTATGGAGAAACAACACATTGATTTGTAAGTAGTAAGATTTGTTTTAGTTTCTGTTCTAAGGAAGGCATACACATTATTAGCAAAATATATGGAGGTGTACATTTTAATGGAAGGAATAGGATGCAATATAGGTTTACAAAAGAACCCCAGAGCAAATGCTACTGATGTATGTGTTATCCCAGATGATATTTGTTGGACAGCCACATTTTAAAGAAAACACAATTGCACATATCCCAAAAATGCAAAGCATCATGGGAAACATATGCAAATCACCATGAGGGTACAGAATGGGGCAGTACATGAAAAAGTAAGAAAGTAATGGCTGGCATATGTTAAGCCTTGGGATTATTTATTTTTTTTTTTTTAGAGTAACAAGGTTTTTGTCCATGAGGTGATGCAAGTTATATTTAAGCAATATGTTGATGTCAGGAAGTCAAGTGTAATGATGGACTGTTAGCAGAGAAAATATGATAGTAACTTTCAGAGGGGGTCACTTTTGAGAAGGGCAAGGTAGTTATGCTTGTGATAATGGGAATATTAGGAAAGTATGAGGTCTATGCAGAAGTGGAGTACAAATATGCACAGTTTCATAAGTATGTGCTCATAGTGCAGGCAAATGTGATATGCAGGTTTGTTTTAGAAACAGATAAAAATAGCGATACAAGCAATTGATAGAAAGATAGATAACTACATAGAGATAGAGATAGAGATAGAGATAGAGATAGAGATAGAGATAGACATAGACATAGAGATAGATATTGAGATAGAGATAGAGATAGAGATAGAGATATAATATTTATATATATATATAGAGAGAGAGAGAGAGACACACACACACACACACACAGACAGACAGGCAGAATAGGAATGGCAGTGAAGTATTGAAATGACACCAACCCATCCCCACCCCACCCCCACCCCAACCTGCAGACATGGACAGGCATTGGGGTGTGCCTTTGGGTCATTGCCCATAATCCTCACACCATTTCACCTCACCCTACCCTGCAGACACAGACAAGTGTTGAGGTGTGACTTGGTGTGTTTAACCTTTACACTCACCCCATTCCATAAGGAAATACACTGAAATGGGTACAGTATAAGAGAAGGAAGTGAACATTAGGGCTGAAGAGTCTAAGGCACACCTCAATACCTGTCACTGTCTGCAGGGTGAAGATGGGGTGGAATGGCATGAGCATTACTGTTGACAATCTCAAGTCACACCCCCATTGCCTGTCAATCCATACAGGGCAGGGTGTTATGGTAAGAAATCCTAATGCCCTGGGTGTTTCTTGGTATTTTCACTCCAAGTTTTCAGCATGGGCTTTTTGTGACACCACCACATGAACAGTGACACTATCAGTTCATTAGCCGAAAGGTGATTTTGCACAGCAACTATGCCATTTGGCACCACAGGTGCAAAAACACATTTTGAACAGGATGTAAAAAATGACAGCTGTACTGTTTATGAGGAGGTGTAAAAAGTGGTAATGTTGAAAATCTAGAGTGAAACTATAAGAAAATTGGTGAAGTCATGACACTGCTCCCACTAATGTATACTTTTTCAAACTCCTATGCATCCCATTGTTTTCATCTCTATTGCTGTTATGTGACTTCTTAATCTAGCAACGGCATTTTATGCATTACATTATAAGGACAGGTATATGTTTTTAATATATTTACAGACAGTTACATAAACTTAATTTCCTTCACAGAATAATTTAAATTTAGTAACAGTGGTAGTACAAAGCAATTACTCAGACTACTTGACAACTAGAACTACTTTATATTGTACATTGACACCCCATAAGCACCTCCTTGAAATTAAGATGCAAATGTCACATTAATCAGGAATATTTTACTATCCTAAATACATTTCTTGCTTCAGTAACTGCCCAGCACATCTGTCGCCTGACCTACTTATTGACATTTTACAACAGCTATGCAATGTATTGCTGCTTACCACACCAACATCATGAATACGGCTGTAAGAAAATCACAGCAAAAATCACCATTTTTCACAGCATCTGCATGGTAAAAAATACCACTTTTCATGGTAAAAATGAAAATAATCGAAAAGCAACGATATAACCAAAAGCTTACAAAACGCATAATGAGTCATTATGCATTTTGTAAGCTTTTACCAGAAAGACCAGCTACTAATAAAAGCCTGGCGGAAACAGAAGGTGATGTGGGGAGAACAGCGTATTTACTGTATTCGACAATGACTATGCAAAGCATGAGAAGGGAACATTCCCCCTTGTTCCCATCCCTCAGAGCTAAAAACTTAAGATTTCATACCCCCATCCAGGAAAACTGGTTGTTCAATTCCCTAACGGCACTGCAATGTACTCCACGGCAACAGAGGCTATATTAGACTTGCTCCAATGAGGGATACTATCTAAAAATGACCTGAAACAGGCACTAAGGGAATCCACTATACCCTCCAGAAATAACTCCCAAGACAAACCTCAAGCAGCAATTGGAGACCAACATCTGCAGAAGATTATGGATAAAGTACAAACCCTACAGAATCCAACCTTACAAACAGAGTAGGAATTGAGCTTGAAATCAGGTACTGTCTGTCTGGCCGGGGGGGAGGGTAATGGAGGATGGGAGGGAGCAGGAGAGGCTGGTCGCCATGAATGAGTTGGGTCGAGCGAGGGTTATTGCTCCAGTGTAGGCTCCTCCATACATAATAAAAATAAATTAGCTTCTAATGCATCTATCTGGCTGTTGGCTTGGGGATTCCAGAGCACCTTTCTCTCCCCCCTCTGCTGGATGACCAGGGTGGCTGGCTGTTCCCCCCTCTCCCCCATCTTCATACTGAGACTGAATCAGTTTCTACATCAAGCAGCCCTTATACTATGGATGCCTTTATGATGAACATTGTAGACTATAGCTCTAGTCAACTTCAAGGCACCAGAAAGGGCAACTACCAGAAATGCTCTTTGTATGCCAAAAGATTATGGCTTTTGGGGGCTTTTTAGAACATTTCAAACAAATTCACAGTAAAATGAATAAATTAGTCAATTTCACGGTACCGCTGATTTTCTTACAGCCTTAATCATGAACCATAAAACAGATGACTGCCATAACTAGGGAGGCAGTATAGTACAGTGGTTTAAGGTTCTGAGCTGCAAATCTGGAGATATGTATTTGAATCCCACAGCCCCCACTTGCATACTGGGTGACCCTGAGCAAGTGACTTAACTTTCATGTGCTCCCAGGTTGCCCCTGTAAACAAGCTTTCAGCTTAGTGTGCCACTCCTGGTTAAGCAATTGAAAGAAAAAAAAAACACAATATATTATTTTTCTTGCTTTATTTTGCTACTACAAGCTTTGACTAATACATCCATACTTAAATGTACCTTTCAGAGCTTATGTGTCTGTGGCCTAGGCAGAACTACAATTAAAATCTCACACAAAAACAAATAAATCTTCAGAATAGCATTTATTTTAGTAGTATCTACTTCCTTTTCAGGTACCCATGACACTATGTGTAATATATATATATATCTTTTAACTTCAAACACTAAACCTATTCAAATGCACAAAACACAAGACTGTATTCTCTTCACACATTACTGTTAAACTTCAGATCCCAGAATGGCCAAGACACAATTTAGACTTCACTCTTGCATTCCACTGTCACACCCACTTATTATGCAAACAACAATTAATTGCAGAAACCCTTTTGTTTCTGTGCTATGCATTCTTACATCAGAGAGACAGAAATCTTACAGAACTGCTAAAAAAAACAAATTTATCAAGACTGGATTTCTGAATTAAAACCTGTTGTTTACAGTACCTACATAAATAATAGTTTACTGGCTACAAATGATGCTACAGACATGATATTAACAAAATTTCTATAATAACTGGTTTAGGCTTTTTCCCATAGGGAAACCATGGTGTAATTTGCAATTATAAAGGAGCATTTATAATGGCAAACATGCGCATGGTTTCCCTCGCTATGCGCATGCCCAACCTACAGCTCTTCTGGGTTTTCACCGCTCACCACCAGATTGCCTTCTCGGTTGAAACTGCACCGCCACCACTATCTCTAGGTGGTAAGTAACTACTTAAAACAAAACTTCCTGACAAAAATCACACAGTAAAGGGGACAAAAAAACAAGAAAAACCTAACTGCTGCAAAGCGACAGCAGGCTCTGCTAAACTTCATCCAGACCACAGCCGCACCAGGCTATTTATTTTATATAATTGGCTGTGGCAAGAAAGCAAAACCCAGCAATTATATAAAATAAAATATAGGGTTGTTTGTAAACTCGAATTTTACACACATCCTAGGGGTTGGATGCCTGGATAAACCCCTCGAGCTTCGCTCTCAGGGGTTTATATGGCATCCAACCCCTCAGGTGTGTGTAAAATCTCATTACACACACCACCCCATACTTTATTCTATATGTTTTATATAGAAAACATCCATATAATGAACTTGTCATACAGGATTTGTCACCTTCTGTCTGCATTAATCTGACAAAGGAAAGGGCACCTGCTTGATCCTTTTTTTTTATTTTATTTTTATGCCCAACTTGCTCATACTGTTAAAGCCAAATATTGACATGCTTAAAGTTAAAAAAAAAATAATGATATGTGTATGGGGGAGGTATGCCTAGATGCAGTTTCAGGCACTCCTTAATTACTTCCCCAGGCAGCTCTGATAGTCAGTTGTTCCAACATGATAGATCCACCTCATGCCCCTCCCAAATGAACCAAAAAAAGGTTGGAGGTGGATCTTTAGGAGCTTCTCGGGTGGAGGTGGGGGTGGATCTTACTCCCCCCACAAAAAACGAATGCTGCCTCCCACTGCTCAGGTTCCAGTTCTTGTACCTCCCATTTAAGAAAGAAAATAGTGCCTTGCAACCATTGACTAAGATGGAAGAATATTTATTTGAAGGCAGAAAACATTTCTTGGAGGACGGTAAGGTGGAGGAAACTATTTACACCTTCAGTCAGTTCCACGGACAGAAAACATGACATCACTCTTTTTGTACAAGCAAAACATCTGCAGGCTCTGCCCACTGCAGCTGTAAAAATCAAAATCCTATTGCTGATATGAAAGTCCTCTGGGGTTGAAGAACAGACACAGTGCTGAACTAGCCCACTGCTTGATTAATTATTTAGCATAAGGTCTACTGTGGTATGCATTAACTGCTACTGTGCTTCCTGTAGTCAGCTGGGACTTTTGCCTGATTTAGCTCCCTTCCAGCATTTTTTACTTACACATCAGCTTACATGAAGCAAAGCAGTCACTTTACCAGTGTTAATCTGCTACTCTGTTATAAATTGTGATGCCAGAGTAACACAGATACAAAGGTACTAGGGAAAACATTTACTGCTAATAGTATACATGCTTTCAAAACTTGATTAAAAATTATTTGCTTCTGCTCCCCAAGAAACAAAAAATTATTCATGTGTAAAAACATTAAACACTCATAGTGGTTGATTAGATCATTGTCTGATATCTACCAATGAGGCCCTCTTATCAAAGCAATTTAGACAAATGACTTTTAGATCATGGACATTTTTATGCTAAGATAACATTATTGTCTGCATAAAAATACAATGTTTTGTACAGAACAGATACCACATTAATAACAAATTATGCAAGCAGAGTGAACTTCATCAACAGAGGACCCTTTATAGGCATTATGGAAACATGGCCCCATGGCAACTAAATCATTACTTATTTAGTGATCTGATCCACTGTTTTCATGTCAAAAGCTGTATTCTTCTATAAACAGTAATTTACAGTTCTGTAATCTTGTCAGTGCAGCTTTCATATCACTGAAAGCTATAAATGGGAACAGTTAACACTCTTTAGGGCTTTCCTGTCCTTGGCATTTTAGATTCAAATTAAACACAAAAATAGATTCTTAAAAAATACTGTCATTTAGTATAAAACAAAGACTTGATGTCTGTAAGAACATGCTGTTAGAATCATAACGCTCAGTTCAGCAGCGTGGGTGTTCTGAATTCACTGGGCCCATTGGTAATGGCAAAAAAAGATCATAAAATGTTAGGTTACTAAAATTATACAGAATTAAAATTAAAAGGCCATTTAAATCTGAAAATGGATTTACTTTAGCCTTTCAACAAGCATTCATGCAAAGCAAAGTATTTATCACCAAGCAGGAGGTAAAGAGGTAGAATAATATAGTGATTATAATATTAAAAAAAAGGTTAAAATGTCACCAAAGGCATTGGCTAACTTTGTGATTTGAGACACCTGAACCCATATTCAAAAGGTAGTGCCAGTGCAAACACGGTTAGTGCTAGCTATAACCTGGGTTTGTGCCAGTGCTCCAGATGGGACCATATTTGTAGGCTCCCAGAGTGCTGCCGAAACCCGGCAACTCCAGGGTGATATCCATATCACTGTGCCAATGCAAATAAGGTGGTCCATCATGCATCGTGGTGCAGCAGTATATTCAAAGGTTTGTGGTGGTGCAAAACAGTCCCCAAAGTGGTGCTGTTTACTGCTACAAAAAACAACATCTTATCCTGGTGCTAGTGCTGTGCCCCCACCCCAAGAAGGCAGGGTGACTGTACTGCAGCCACCCTTCCCTGTGTCAAGCATCGCTCCACCACCAGAAACACATCTTTCACTTTTAAGTCATATCCCTGGTGGTCTAGTTGTTCTCCACTCACCAGATCATCCATCTGTCTTTGTAAAGTCATATCCTTGGTAGTTTTGGGGTCCAACCACCCTCCATCATCCATCCTACAGTGTAAAGACACCCTGGAAGTCTAGTGACACCCCACCCTGAACCAAGTGTCAGCCCCCACTCGCTCACCTAATGAGGACCCCCACCATGCACCCTACCACTCCAATCACCACTTACTGTTAAGTCAGGAGCAGAGAAGCATCTGGAAGAGCCCTCTACTTACCTCTTTGGCCAGCCTCTGTCTGACAGTCACAGAGTATGCTGACATACGTAGTCATGTTCCATGACTGTCAGATTGTTGGCCAGTGAAGAAGGTGAGCAGAGGGCTCTGCCAGCCATTGCTCTGCTCCAATCTTAATGGTGAGTAATGATCAGCATGGGGGATGGGGGGGTCCTCAGCAGATTGGTGGGTGGGAGTTGGCATTTGGTTGGGGAAGAGCAGGGGTGATATGTCTACACAGCACAATATGTGATCAGAGGTTTATAGGACCAGTAGACTACCAGGGATATGTTTTTACACTATATGAGTGGTGAGGGGGGAAGGGGTCCACTAGACTACCATATATATGTACTTACACAGTATAATGGGTGATATGGGATTGGCAGCATCATTAGACTACCTGTGATATGTTTTTGTACAATGGGATGGGTGATCTGGGGGTGGAGGATGACTACACTACCAGGGATATGTCTTTACATTTAGGATGACTGATCAGGGGTAGGGGAGGCTCCTAGACTACCAGGAATAGGACTTTACAATGATGGATGAGTGACTGGTTGGGGAGTGACCATTATACTACCAGAGATATGTCTTTACACTGTAGCATGGGTGATCGGGGGGGGGGGTTGGAACCACTAGACTACCAAGGATATTACTTCATTATGTTGGATGGGTGATCGAAATGTGGGAAGACCACTAGACTACCAGGGTAGTGTTATGACTGCAGTGATGCAAGGTGTCCTCTGTAGCCATGCAAATAATCCCATAATGAGCATGCAGATGACCCCTTGGTGTCTTACATGCCCATATAGCTCATTTGCATGCTTAGGCTGGATATGGCCCTAGGGATATTACACTTGGGCAGCGCTATCTCCTGAGGGCCATATAAAGCCTTGGTCCATGTCAATGCAGTGCAGATACACTTATTACTGTACCAACATGGGTCAATATTCAGTCACTTAGTGCACCCTGTTGGCATATGCTAACCAGCTGAATATCATTCAGAGCTGTCTGTGTGTTATTGCAAGATCAGTGCAGCAGACTGAGCTACGCTTGTGGACTGCTCTGAATATGGGGCCTTTGACCTCCTGTTTTTTTCCTCAATTACTCCTTTTAAATTGATGTGTATTGAAAATACAGTGTACATATTTAATCTACCAGTGTACACATCATACATATGAATCCCTCCTTATGAAATGGGAATGGAACAGACCTGATGAACCTAGAGTCATTTTCAACCTTAAATTACTATGTTACTTTGTTAGCTCTCACACACACACACACACACACACATAGCCTACTCCCTACAGTTTATGCTTAGCGTATTTCATCACAGCGTGTCATTTTGCTCTTGGCTCTTGAGTGGTCCACATGGCTATGCCTCCATGCTTTTCCCTGCTCCCTACTTTACTTCATTTTCACTCCCTCCATTCACCTGCTGCCATGTTTGTTGCTCCCTGCTCCTCATCTCTCTCATTATGCCACATTTGTGTCTCTTTGTGCTCCTTTCATTAGTGCCTTGCATGCTTTGTGTTTCTCTCCTCCTTGCTTGCAAAGTGGTGTGTCCCCCCAACCTCCCATTCCCATTTGTCTGCTGCTTTTGTTTTTGTTTTTTCTGTCCACCCTTCCCCTCCTATTTCCCTTCCCAGCCTCTTCTTGGGTGCCTCCCCTTTATTCCCCTTGTGCTCCATCCTTGCCAGCTGTGGCCTCCCAGTTTTGCTTCGGAGCTTACTTAACGTCTGCTGTGTTTCCACTGTACTTCTTTGTGTTCCCCTCGTTTGTGTATGTGTTTTGCTGCTTTTTGTCTTTTGGGCATTCTCCTCTTCAGAGCCATGTTCTGTTTCTGTCGAGTGCTTCCAGGTTGTGACATCACTGTCAGGTCCTTCTTAAAGCCATACTACCCATATTGTCGCTACATACCTCTGAGATTACAATTGCTTTCTTGCGTTTTCTATGCACATCCTGTGCCTTCTATTGCTGTTTCTGCTGCCTGCCTACTATATATTGAATGTGCCCCTTTACTGTGCTGCATCCATTATTTCCTCCCTCCTATTGTCCTTCCTGCCTACTACTACAGCTCTGCTCTGCTTCGGTTCTTCTTTTCAACAGCAGCCAGCTGCTCTTTCCTTGCCAGCCCTCACCAGCAGTTTCATTAGCAATATTTCCAGTCTCTGTCTCCAACCCATACATACTGAGGTGTTCGAGTGTAGGTAGGCTTGCCCCATTTACCAGAGATGGGACTTCTATCACTAGTCATTTACAACCTCTGCATCTTGGTGTTTAGGCATCTGTGCCTTTCGATAATATGCATCTACCATAATCCGCACCCACAAATTAGTGTTTAGGTGTCTGCGCCTACCATTACCCTGCATCTACTGTAATACCCAGTGTATTGGTGTTTAGGAGCCTGCACCTACTGACTCTTCATCTACCACAATATGCAGTCGTGTATTTGCATTTTAACATTGACCAAGCTACCAACTTCCTTCATCTACCACAGTACGCTTCTTGGTATTGGCATTTTGGCATCAACCATGCTACAAACTCTCTGCACCTACCACAATACACAGCAGTATATTCTCATTTTGGCATCTGCTATGCTTCCAACACTTTGCATCTACCACAATACGCATTTATGTATTGGCATTTTGGCATCTGCTACACTACCACTCTGTATCTACCGCAATACGCAGCCATGTGTTGACACCTTGGCATCTTCTCACATCCTGAACTCTCTACATTCAATTCCAAAGCAGGTTCACCAAGGCTTCTTCTGACATGTCTCACTCAGAGCAATATGCAGCTATTGCCTCCATGCTATCTCTTTGTCATCCAACTCTTCTGCACCCAGAAGACTGTCCGGCAGGTCCTGGACTTCTTCCCAAGCTCCCCAGCTCATACCTGGGTGTTGAAATCATGCTATGCCATTTATGGTTGGACTGATCCCCTCCTTCTGGCCACTTGAAGAGAAATATGGCATCCAATACTCAGTCTACCTGCAATGGGAATTATAGTACTGTATTTATACGTTACTTTTAAGTCTCAACCTGTTTTGGTTCCCAATCTCAGCTAGCCTATTCCTCATCAGAGACCAGATCATTCATCAGACATTTGAGACGTCATGACTCACTTGCCTTCAGTTTTCATTCTGCATTTGCCAAAATATAGCGGGCATTTCTTGACATGAATTTTCATCTGCCATTTCTCTGGGCAGCCCGCTTACGCCTGCTCCCTGTGCAGCTTTTTTCCATTTGACTCCCTTTGCTTGGTAACAGTTATTCATGCCCCTTTCTCCACCAACTAGGCAAGCCTAGATCATCCATCAAGCTTGAAATTCACTCCTTGCCAAAGCTTATTTGGACATTCTCTGCTCTTCCATCCATCGTGCCAAACCAAACATTCTAGCCTGGCTTATTTAAATCATGGGAGGCAAGCCAACGAGTATCATTTGTACCTACTCTTGCTGCCCTGCATTTGATGCACATAGTTTCATATCCACAGCTTCGGTGGCTCCATCCTGCTCGTTATAATACTTGTCAGCTACTTGACCTCAACAGTCGTCAATTGTTCCTCCATCTCCTTTAATCAACTTAAAGTTTTCATCCAGGATTTTACCTTCCATTCTTCTCACCCAGTTTACAGTATATCATTTTTTGCTTTCAAATGGACACCATGCAGGCATCTCAGTGCTCCCCTCTGGCACCTTCCACTGTTAAACCTTGCTGTCTGGAGCAAATGATTCTCTGGCACTCCATCAGTTCTTACCTTGGAATCATAACTTAGAATATTATCTCCTGCAAGCATCATGTGGGGCATTCTAGAATAACTTAAGCCACCCGAGCATGAAAAGCATTTCTGCTTCTCCAGTTTACAATTCTCGGTTCCATATCATAATAGTGATCACAAAACAGCGATCACTATTATATCGAGTGTACATTGCCAAAATGCAAAATGGCAATGTACAGTCCCCTGTGAAGCCAACAACAATGACCAGGCTAAAAACACACACATCTATGCAGGGGCTGCACCCTCCATACACCCCGCTAAATTACTATTCTCAACTCCATGGGGTTGCATGTCAGGGAGGGGGAAAAAACAGAATGCCAATAAAAAGTCCCACACACAGAAAACATGCAAATGTCTTACCCCTACCAAGCCTTGAACCCTGAACCTCTCTCACTGCAGACAGCCAGCCTCACCACCACATCAGAATGCCAGATCTGCAACACACACCCAAACCACAGCCCACATACCTCTGGATCCTGCCTCCTGTCTGGACTCTCCTCTTCCTGTCCTTCACTGTCATATTCCTTTGCCATTTCCTCCCCCCTATCCACTAGCTCTAATTATGCTTACTACCCTTTCAGGGTAGCTTAGATCACAAGCACTCAAACTGAGTCAATCAAAATTGAGTCTCTCAATTTGAGTCACTATAATAATGTGATACCCAATTCTCCCTGAGTACTTCTGCTCATGTTCAAACAAATTCTCACATTCCTAACTTTTTTCATCAAGCCTTGAAATTATCATCAAAAACACTCCTGCATCAACTTGGCACAAGCCTTATTCCTTTCTAGGACATTCCATTTGAATCAGAACAGCTTCCTCAGCATGGAAGAATAACACAACTGTGTAACATAAAACATAGATTTTGATGGCAGATAAGGACCGCTTGGCCCACCTAGTCTGCCCATTTCCCTACCTACTGGATAAGCTGCAGATCATAGTTAATCAACGGCCTATTTCTTCCTACCTCCCACAAGAATTGCCTTATGTGTGTTCCATGCATTCTTGAATTTTATTTATTTATTTAGTAAATCGGATTTACAACCTTTGAGTCAAAGACTCATTTACAAAGGCTTCTCATCAGAGTAAAATACATCAGTATGCATGCAGTATACAATAATACAAAGTGGTCAAAAGGAAACACAGTATATGACCAGTACATACAACAAAGGAGGTGAGGCCGATACAAAAGGGTAGCTGAACAAGTCCATCTAAGGAGTTTGTAAATGCCAGTAGACAGTACAAATAAATAAGGAGGGAGGTCTATACATTTAAGAAGCAATACAGGCCTGGTTATGGGGCTTGTACATGCCATGATGCAAGCTATCGAGAAACTGACTTTGTCATAACACAGTCTATCTTTTTTGTTGAGAATAGACAACAGTGGGATACAGAGCACTATGGCCCATACTTACTCCATGTAGTAAGGGTGATACTGATGGTTTATGTGCACCTGCTGGCCTCTGCATCCCAGCTCTACTACTGTGACAGGATAAGGCAGGGATAGCCATTGCCTGTTTGCAAGGTATTGGAGGTGCTGTGCAGCAACCAAGCTTAGTCGGTGCTCTGGCAGTGGTGGGTGGAAAGTATGTGGTCTTTGAAGGCAATTTTGAATGGGCCTAGTTTGGTGACAGACCTAACGGCCAAGGAGAGTTCATTGTACCATAATGGGGCTCTGTAGGAGAAGGACCTTTGGGCTAGTGAGGTCACAACCCTGGGAACAGCCCATATCAGTTTATTTGCCAAGAAGGTGTTTGCTGAGGCATGGGCAGAGTGGAGGGAGGCAGAAACTCCAAGGGGGGTTAGCCCTAGCTGAATGTTTTTGGGGTGAGGAGACTTATTTGGTAATGAACTCTTTCATCTAGAGTGAGGATATTAGTTAGGGCATACAGGGTACAGCTGTGGGTATGCCTGTCTACACTGGCAAGGAGTCTGCAGGCTTTGTTGATGGCTAAGTGGATTTTATTTAGAGCCATGTGGTCAGCTGCCACTTATACGGTTAGTCCATAATCTACTAGAGAGAGAGAACAGAGGAGGTGACAGCAAGGTTAAGGGCCTCTGGCAGTAGGCAGTCTCTATGCCGATACAGTAGTCTTGTGCTAATATTTATGGCTGAAGACAGATTATTGATAGATGGGTGGAAAGAGAGGCTGGGATCAAATGTAAGTCCCAAGTATTTATAGGTATAGACCTGTTCCAGCTGGAGGAGGGCTTTGGAAAAGATTTTTAGTTGGGCATCGCAGCTCTTGCTCAGCCGGTGGGCAAACAGCATTGACTCTGTCTTTTTTACATTGACCACCAGTCTGTGGTCAGTAAACCAGTTTCTTATGTGGTTGAAGACAAGTTGCAGGGAGGACTGTAGTATTGTGGGATATGGGTGGGAAGCAAACAGTACCGCATCATCTGCATAGAACAGAAGATTACTTGGAAAGCCTATTAGCAAGGTGTTCAGGAAGATGCTGAATAATAATGGACTGAGGATGGAGGCTTGGGGGACTCCAGAGTGGACAGGCAGAGTAGTCGAGAGAGTGTTGTTTATCTTCACACATTGTAACCTATCTGAGAGGTAACTTGTAAACCACGAAATGGGTCCAGGGGACAGCCCCGTGAGGCAGAGAGTGTCTAGGAGCAAGGAGTAAGAGACTGTATCGAACGCTTTCAACAGGTCTATAAATACAGCTCCTGCTATGTGTTTCTTATCTAGGGCATTGTGCAATGAGTTAGAGAACTCTGTGAGGGTGCTTGTTTGCTATGCCCTGCTCTAAAGCCATGTTGTTCTCTGCATAGTATGTTGTGTGCAAGCAGATAGTCGGTGAGCTGGGTGGCAATGATTTTTTCCAGAGCTTTTCAGAGTGGTGGAAGAATGGAGATGGGCCAGTAATTACTGGGTGAGGTGGGGTCACCACTCTTCAGTATTGGTGTGATGGTAGCCGTCTTTCAGTCGGTTGAAAACTGCCCTAGACAAAAGAGAGTGGTTAAGGATATCAGTCAGTGGGGGGAGTACAGTCTAGCATCAAGTTAAGGATTTTCATATCAAAGGCATCTCTGCAGTAGTTTGAACCCCTGAGGGCTTTAGCAAGGAATTCTCCAACTGTTGTGTACATCATCAAGAGACTTGGAAAATGGACTTCATCAGTTAATCCAGAAGCAGAAAGCAGACAAGCAGTTAGGATAATATCCTTTTAATTTGCACAGGGGATGGGTGGATCAGTTGCCATGGTTCTCAGAGGCTTCCTCCAGAGGGGATTTTCCTCTCCTGTGTGCTATTGGTCACACTCTCCGTGAGTTGGAGGAGGTAATCGTTTTGGGCCTTCTATTCCCTACACTCTAGCCAGCTTCCTTACTAAAGGCGGAAATAGAGAAAGGCCAAAAACTTAATTAGTGTATACAAGCACAGTTGCTATTTGCAACACATTGAAATGGGAAGGCTGAAGCCCAAGATTCAGTGCGGGAGAATAGCTCCTCCCACATCCGGCATAAAAGCAGCCTACCCCCTACATTTCACTCTTAGTGTGTTTTGTCACACCCACAGTCCTCTTCATCCTCTACCTACTATGGCACTCTACTCACTCCTGGTGCTGGGCTTTTTATTCACTACATGCTGCCTGGCTTCTCTACCAAGGGTGGGAACAGAGAAAGGCAAAAAGCTTAATCAATGTACACAACCACAATTGCTATTCACAACACATTGAAATTAAAGACACCCCTCAAGTACTTTTCATTAAGAGACAGCCACAAGTTAGGTAGAATACAAAAACAAGAATACTATGTAACCCTATTCTGCAAAGTGTGGGGGGGGGGCACCTGGACTGTTGCCATGCTGCCTCTCACCCTCCTGCTGCTGAACTGGTACTGGGACTACAGCTAGAGGCCACAGTTTGTTTGATACCTAACTCATTATATGGCACCTTGAGCCCTGAAAGATATTTTTTAATAAAGAATCCATGTACTGTATCTTTCATAATGCTGGACATTATTAGATGTATCAATGTGCATTGGCCTTTAAGGTCTATGGTTCTTATGTGTCACTTACACCTTATACCTATCTGTGCTGGTTTAGGTTATCCTAAACATGCTAAAGGTTAACTAATTTGAGTCATTCTACAGGGTAGTCAAGTCAAACAACTCAATAATATAGGATGAACTCCACTACACACAAGTTGTATTAGTCAAGCACACAAATGCTTTTGTTTGTCAGTAAGTCCACACTGAAGCCTTGGGTGACAGTTTTCGTAGCTGAAACCACTTCATCAAGCCCCATAAAGCAGTGTTGTATTCTTCATCTTGTTCAACAATGTTCACTGTTTCTTTAAATCACAGAGTTTTGTTCTTTGTTTTTAACAAAAGAGTATTATGACCATCTGTTTTTTACTTAGATAACAAGGCCACATATTCGTGACTCCATACTGTTCTCCTGCTTGCAGAGTCATTACTCCAACACTTGCAGTGGATTAACCATCTCCTTAGACATTCCTGAATGCCTGAGGAGATGGGTAATCCACTGCAAGGATTGGAGTAATGACTCTGCAATCAGTGCAACAGCATGGAAAAAAACAAAGTGTGGGATTATGGAGTAATAAGGACTTTGGAGACAGCAGGAGAACAACATGGAGTCATGAATGTGTGGCCTTGTTATTTAAATAAAAAACAGAGAGTCATAACACTATTTTGTTAGAAACAAAGAATGAAACTCTGTTATTTAAAGAGACAGTGAACAGTGTTGAACAAGATGAAGAATACAACACTGCTTTATGGGGCCTGATGAAGTGCCAGCAACTATGAAACTATCACCCAAGGCTTTATTGTGGACTTACTGACAAATAAAAGCATTTGTGTGCTTGACTAATACAACTTGTGTGTAGTGGAGTTCATCCTATATTATTATGTTGTTTCACTTACACCTTGCCCTTCTAGGTCACTGAACCCTTGATGGCCTGCATGTAGAGATGCAGTGAATTTAAATTTCACCGGCGAAGTGCCTGCGAAGTGGGTACTTCACATTGTCACTCCGCTATGCAGAGTGGCCAACGCAAAAGGCTGACTTCACCTTTTGATTATTACTTTTCGTTGTCATTCCACCTTAACATGAAGTAAGGTGAAGTGACAACAATATTGGAAGCCCTTCACACATACAGCCATCAGAATTAATGTGAATCCCCAAAATGCTCATGTCTTGTGTCCAGAAAACTCCCCAGTGCTGACGGTGATGAAGTGAAATGACAGCACAAGAAATACAGTCTCCCAGAATTAATGGCGCACTCAGACATCATGCATGCAGTAGTCACAAACAGCCACCAGAATTAATGTGCATCCCCAAAATGCTACTGTTTTGTGTCCAGAAAATTCTCCAGTGCTGATGAAGTGAAATGAGAGCGTAACAAGAAATGCAGTCTCCCAGAATTAATGGCGCACTCAGTCATGCGTGCAGTGGTCACACGCAGTCACCAAAATTAATTTGCATCCCAAAATGCTACTGTCTTCTGTACAGAAAATTCCCCAGTGCTGACAAAGTGAAATGATAGGGTAACAAAAAATGCAAAGTCTCCAAGAATTAATGGTGCCCTTCGTCATGCACGCAGTGGTCACACACAGTTACCAGAATTAATGTACATCCCCAAAATGCTATTATCTTGTGTCCAGAAAATTCTCCAGTGCTGACAAAGTGAAATGAGAGTGTTACAAGAAATGCAAATTCTCCCAGAATTAATGGTGTACTGCAAACACACAGACAGATTCAGATTGCGCTGCACACTCAAGAGATGCGGATGGAAAGGCACAACACCTAACCAGTGCTCACAAGTCACAAATCCAAATCTGGAAAAGAACACCTTTTGCTGCTTGGGGGAGTAGTGCACAGCAGTAACAGTCCACTACCAGTAAAGATACTACAAAGCAGTATAATAAAATCATGCAGGTGCAGTGGATAGCAGGTTCACATTGCTACAATTTCTCTGTGACACAATAAAAGGTGTCTGATTTAATGGCCCGCATAGCACACACACTCACACACACTACATGTAATGCATAGCAAATTGAAAACCTTTAGTAATATAACCAAATGTTTTAAAACACCTGAAATTATACACTGCTGCACCACAACAATCAGCAAAAATGTCATGCAAAAATATTACTGTGTGTACATTAACACAGTAATACAAGAAAATATAACCAAAACAGAAAGACTGCCTTTTTCTCCCAGTTAATCTGCTACACCACAGATATTCCCCTCCCCCAAAGCACTCTTCACAGTACACAGACTGACTTTGCTAAATTAACATTCAAAATCCATACACGAACAATAAACACTCGATGATACGAGCACAGGAGGGTTTCCTACAATCGATGTACTTAATTGTGAGCAAAAAAAAAATAGCTCAAAAAGGCTTTTTTAAGAGCTTTTAGAGGATTTGAATCACAGAGCTCTGAGAGGAAACTGTCTCCATCTTCCACTACACATGCACTACACAGAACTGAGGATATGCAGAACAATCTAGAGCCCATGTGACCTGCAATCCCATGAAGCACTGTAAAATTCACCTTTGGAGATCAAAAACAAGGTGAAGTGAGGTGAAGTACATTGATTTCAAAGTACTTCACCTTATAATTGGTGGAGAAGTAGTTTGGGGAAGGCGGAATAATGCAAAGTCATTGTTTTCGATTGACTTCACGTTCCCCATTATAACGTGAAGTACACCGCTTCGCGTTGCGGGTACTTCACGGATTCCACGTTACTCCATGAATCAATTTGAGGAGCAAGTTTCAGCCACTTCACTCACCACTACCTGCATGCTATATGCTGTGAAACGCTTGTGTATCTGTGCAAAAATTTCTAAGCGGTGCATTGGTCAAGCTAAACAGAAGGAAGCAGTCACTAATTATTTAAAGAGGACCACCTGGAACATCAGGAGCTCAGACAAAATGGGCATGCCTCAGAAGAGAAGAAAATGATTTTGATAAGATTAAACAAATTAAACATTCTGATAGCTGTGGTAGCAAGATGCCTGGCCTGATTTGTGAGTTTTCCACCTAAACACACTTGGCTACTGAAGCTGAATTGAGAGACAGTTCCTGAAGGGTAGTTTACTGAAATGCTGCTCACAGAAATATGGATAAGAGACACACACCTAGAACAGGTTCTGAGCTGTGAGACCGGAGACAAAGACCTGCATCCAGACTGACTTCTGTGCTGACAGGTCCCTATAGTAGAACTTGCTTGACGTTATCTAGCAGGATGACTCGGTGAGTTTGGGTTCATGTGGTGCATGATCTGAGTGCTTTGCATACCTTTTACAGTGAGGAGTCAGCCTGTGGGTTTCCTTCCCTGGGTCTGGTCTCCCTCTGAACTGTGAAGCTACTGCATAGTGCTCCTATATCTGGGACTGTGTGAGAGCTGAGACTGACGAGAGTCACTGCCAGACCACTGGAGCCATTCATCCACTTGCCCACTGCTACTAAAGAGTGCTGGTTCCCACCATTATTGGAGCTGCTGCTGCTGAGTCAGAATAATTGGAGTGTTGGGGATGCTGGTTGGGGTCCCTTGTGTTTCCTCCCTTTGGATTACAGTGCTTGAATCATTTCCTTAAGCTTACAAATACTTTGATTAAATATTGTCTAGCACACTATGGCCTGCTGGGGTGTTAATATGCAAGCTTGATAACTCCATCAGGTGTACCACCATACAGTAACCTAAGCAATGTAACTACCAGACTGGCAGCAGGACTTTATTTCAAATGTTTTACAAGGAAAGACATACTGATCTGGTAGCATCCTGTCTCCAGATGTGTTTGGTGGGGGACGGTGAGTTAAACAATGTAGTATGGTGCAAGAGTGAATCAGGAAGTAGCAGCAAGGAAGGGAGCAGGGGGTGGACTGGGAGGGATAAAACCTCATATAGATAACAGGTCCTGGGACAGCTTGGAAACACTAGAAGGACTAAATGAACCTTTGGTCTTTTTCTACTATCATTGTCTATGAAGTACAGTATATTAACAGTTGTGCATAGCAATACTGTGTGCCAAGTAATTCAGGTGAGCAACCAAAATATGGTGCAAATAATTCTGTACATGGTATCTGAGGTAGGTATCATTTCCTTTGGCATGGGCCGTAAACAACCACATGGGTGTAGCAGTGGGGGGGGGGGTAACAAAGCATAACAAGACAAAAATGAAGATAATTAATGGACAGACTGGGTGGTCCCAGCAGACCCTTATCTGCCATCAGTTTCTATGTTTCTAGGTAAGGCTTGAATAGCTTTTGGTACCCAGAATATTGTGAAGTCACATATTTGCTGGTATATTTTATTAATTAGAATTCTAGAAGTCCGATAAGAATGAAACATAAAGCACCTGTGTACGTCATCCCAGAGAGCCTCTTGATTGGGTGTGTGCCTGCTTCTTTGCACTGGGGAGATGGAGGATGGTTGTTTACCATGGTAAAGTGGCCCCCTAGAGTGTACTGGTACTGTGTGAGAGTGTTCAAAAGTGATTTGCATCTGGTTAATCTAGCTTCCATTCCAGCTTTCAGATCTATGCTGTCATTTAAAGTTATGGTTAATTTATTTGACTTTACTTATGTGTATGTACCAATTCATGCAACCTGCTTATATTGATTGTGGCGAAGATAACAGCTGTCTAAGGTTGTCCTCAGGGTATGGTCCATTTCAAGTTAGGGAGCTGTGTAGGTACTGCATCCCAGGGGGTGGTGCTGCACACAACATTTAACACCCTAACTGCCTCTGAGTGGAGGCACCACACAATTTCTAATTCTTCTCGGATGAATCCCCTTACCACACGAGAATGAACAAACTCAACCCCTCCACCAGGTGGCTCTGTACAGTCACCAAGCAGGGATGTGAATCTGGATATGGTGTCCCAAGGAACACCACTATGAATTGCATCAATATAGCTCAAATAAATGCAAACAAAAAACGGTAAATCTAAATTACCAAATGCTGTGGATAAATAAATGGTTTAATTAATGCATAGAGTAGATCACCATGCATATCTAATGGAGACAAAGTACTTAGTTGAGAAATCCAGAGATCTGCGGCCATAGTACAGACTGACACTTTAACAGCATCTAAATTTCAGAAATGGATTCACAGAAAAAAGCAATAGAAGAGCTAAGATTTGGTATGAGGTGACAAAAAATTTGATTTTTGGCTTACACATAATCCATACATAATTTTAAATGTCTGCATAATATACTACTTTCTACCTATATCAATTTTCTATAACCACAGTCAGTAAAATGATTATATATTATAAACCTCTTTGTTCTGCAGCACTTCTGGATAATCCTATCACCTCCCTCTGTAGATCCCTTGGAATCCTGTAGGTATCCCAGTGAATCTCTCAATAACATTGCCATATATGCCCACTGTGTCTGCCTTCAATGCACTCATTTCCAATCAACATTCCCTCTGCAGCACTCATCCTCCCTCATGCTCTCAATCAAACATTCCTCCTGTCTTATTTTCTCCCTTCGTCTTTAACACTCCCACCCACACTCCCTTTGCAGTTACTGTACATTTTCCTTTTGATCTTGCCCACTTCCTCCTCAACTCCATAATCTCACCAACAACTCTGGGTCTTACTAGAATGGAGACATAGAAACATAGAAACATAGAAGTTGACAGCAGATAAGGACCGCATGGCCCATCCAGTCTGCCCATTTCTTTTTCTACCTTATGAATGTGACATCGGCCTTTGCTCTGTCAGTGGCCTATCTATTCAAACTCATCTGTATTGCTCCCTTATGCCTATCCCATGCCTGTTTGAAGCCCTGCACTGTATTCATAGCCACCACTTCTTGAGGTAGGCCATTCCATGCACCCACCACCCTTTCTGTGAAAAAAGAATTTCACATTCCCCTTAATCGGCCCCTCTAATCTCATGCTGTGTCCTCTTGTCATGCTATTTTTCTTATATTTAAACATGTTAGACTCTTTCACCTTGTTAATGCCCCTAAGGTGTTTGAATGCCTTGATCATATCACCTCTCCCCTCCTTTGCTCAAGGGAATACATATTGAGCTCTGTTAATCTGTCCTCATATGTCTTCTGATGCAGTCCCTGCACCATTTTGGTTGCCCTTCTCTGGACTGCCTCAATTTGGTTAATGTCCTTGTGAGATGTGGCCTCCAATACTGCACGTAGTCTCCAGATGGGGCCTAACTAGTGTCTTGTAAAGAGGGATTATTACCTCCCTCTTACAACTTGTGATACCCCTTACTAATACACCCTAACACCCCCCTAGCCTTACCTACTGCTTTAGAGGTCTGCTTGGATGATTTCAGGTCATCAGTGATGATGATGCCCAAGTCTCTTTCTTCCTTTGTGACTGCTAGCAACTCCCCTCCCAGCCTATAGGTGGCTTCAGGGTTTCTCTTCCTGATGTGCATGATCTTGCACTTCTTTGCATTAAATCCCAGTTGCCACTCTTCTGACCATTTTGCTAGTTTATCCAGATCTCTTCTCATTCTCCCAACCCCATCTGAATCATCTACTCTGTTGCAGATCTTGGTGTCATCTGCAAACAGACAAGCCTTTACCTCTAGTCCACCTGCAAGGTCACTAATGAAGATGTTGAAGAGGACTGGCCCAGGACTGATCCCTGAGGTACCCACTTGTGACTTGCATCTCTTCTGATTGTATATCATTTACCACCACTCTCTATTTTCTGCCTGTCAACCAGTTTGCCACCCAGTTGACCAACTTCTGACCCACCCCCAGCCTACCCAGCTTATTTATCAATCTTCTATGTGGAATAGTGTCAAAAGCTTTGCTGAAGTCAAGGTAGGCGACGTCAACTGCTCCCCCCTTGGTCCACCACTCTGGTTACCCAGTCAAAGAAATCTATGAAATTAGTTTGACAGGACCTTCCTTTTGTAAACCCATGCTGTCTTGGATCCTGTGCCCCTATGGATTCCAGGTGTTGCACTATCCTTTCCTTAAGGAATGTCTCTATAATCTTGCCCACTACTGAGGTAAGACTGACTGGTCTGTAGTTCCCTGCCTCCTCCCTGCTACCACTCTTGTGGGCGGGATCACATGAGCCCTTCTCCAGTCTTCTGGGACCTCTCCTGTGCTCAGAGACTCACTAAACAGTTCTGCTAATTGCTCTGCTAGTTCCACCTTTAGCTCCTAAGTACCCTGGGATGTATGCCATCAGGTACCATTGCCTTATCCACCTGAGCTTAGCAAGCTCTTGTAGGACCCTTTCTTTTGTGAAGGAGTAGTGCTCACCTCTCTCCCTGTGTCCATGGTGCTGAGCTGTGGCCCTGCCTACCTGCTCTTCAGTAAATACTGAGCAAAAGTATCTATTTAGGATAGATGCTTTTACATGATCCTCCCCTCCATGCTCCCTTTTCTCCTTTAAGCTTAGCAATACCCCTCTGGACTTTCTCCTTTCACTAATGTATCTATAGAAAGTCTTGTCACCTTCTTTACTGTTCGTGCTAGTGTTTCCTCAGTTTGGGACTTTGCCTGCCTTACTGCCTTCCTGCTTCCCTTAGGGCAGTTTGGTATGCCTCCCTATCTTCATCCCGCTGTGTTCCCTCATTATTTGAAGGCCAGCCTTTTGGCTCTGACCTTTCTGCTACTGTATTTGAGAACCAAAGTGGTTTCATTCTTCTTTTGCACTTCCTTTTCTGTCTAACACAATGAGATGTTGCTTCAAGTATTGCATCCTTAATGCTTGCCCACTTTGCCCGTACCCCCTCACCTGTGTTTCTTTTTGCCAGGGCTAGCTTAACTCTGTTGGCCATCTTATCAAAGTCAGCTCCTCTGAAAGTCCCATATTTTTGCCTTGGAATGGGATACATGAGACACAATGAATGAGACACAAGAGAAAAGTGTACCAATCTTAAACAAAACTCAAGTCATGTAAATAGGCATAAAAAAACATTTCTTTACTGCAATGCCTGGATGTCCATCTACAGATCTCTGTGCTTGAATGATACACACGCACCCAACAAGGCCACAGAGACATACCTGATGTTTTGCCCAGAGTGCCCAGAGCTTCCTCAGAAATGTGTCTTGTCTCTGGTAACACTGCTCTTTATATAGCATGATGTAAAGCAACAGAAACCAATGTAGTGTGCTCATGTCAAAATTCTTTAAATATAAAGTGCAGATACATTAAAACTAGCTTAGTCTAAAACAAAATATTTACAGACCAGTAGAAAAGCTGATTTTGTAAATGTTGATGATTTATAAGAACTTCAAGCACATCTTCTTTAATACACAAGACTTTTGGAATTCAGAGTCCTGCAGCAACACTGAGCAGAGGTTTATCTTTGTTCCTTCCATCTGAATTTTGAAGCAAAGTGACAGGTTAAAAGTTTTATGCACTCCACACATACTCATAGCACATAGGCATAAACCCTGTTTTTGATTATATTATTTCAGAAATGTTGCCAAATCTGTATTACCATTTAATCCTCTGTTTTCCCTGTCACCCACCTCAGAGATCCATAAAATCTCTCTACTTCCCGCTTTTCTCTGGAGGTCCCACCTCCTCCCCAGAGTAACCTTTTCAATTCCAATAAACAATATATTGTGTTGCTGGCCACTTGAACTGATAATGTACTATACAATTTCATAAGATGCATCCCTACTCTCTGGCACCCTCACAGGTTCCTCTAAATTTGGTAACCAGGATGAATGTATGGTGTTCCTTGTAAATGAGCTTCCTGCTCAATTGGAATTTAACAATATTCATTTATGAAATGAATAAAAATCACTACTACTACTACTACTACTACTACACTCTTACTTTAAATTGGAGAATAGTTCAACCCACAGAGTAAGCACTGCTGAATCTGCTAAGTAAATTATTCTTATAAGGGCAATGTAAAAAGGAACTGTTATATATGTGTTCATACAGTGAAAAAGAACAAAAATGTATACTGTCCATTATGATGTGTTTCATGACCAAGTAATATTAGTACAATTTGAATGTATTATTCCTGTAGAAATGGGAAATATTCAGGCAGCTCTGAAGTACTATTAAATGCACAGAATGAGAATATCCTGGCTATATGAAAATACCCTTAATATGAACAATATATAGGATGCAAAAAAAAACCTTTTCTCTTTTTAACATTGATTAATGGCAGTATGTATTTAATCAAGATATTTTTGAAGGTTAATGTGGTTAATTTTTGAAAACGTGAAAAGCTGTTAGATAATTAGAGCAACAAGTAAATAAGTTTGTACTTGCTGATGTTCAGCACTCAGGAAGCAGAAGTGGCATCATAAATATTTGACAGTTTTAAAGTATAAAAACTGAGTAAGCACAACAGCACTGTCATCTGAGGAAACCCTGCAGCAGTGTGGGCAAAATGTAACTTGCACAAGATTACCTTGTAAGTGCATTGAGTAAATGACCAGTTACACTGCATTTGTGTTTGAATTCCTACACATACAGTCAGTTTTAGAAAGAAAATCATTTTTCCATCAGTATTAGTAAATATTATTTGTGATTGATTTAGGTTACCTCGTTAGCATCTTATTCAGAATATAAAGAATGGGTATACAAAATGATCAACACAAATTGATGTGATTCAAATACAGAAGGCTATATTACATAGTTGGTTTAAAACTCTGAAACTCATCCATGGAAGGGAAGGCTATCCAAGTTTAATATGTGACTCCTGAGATAGAGCAGTCATCACAAGATTTATGATGGAGACATATACTGGTAATATGTTATTCTATAGACTAAAATGAGACAATATTCAATCACAATTTTGCAAATCCAACTGCGGTGAACAAAATGACTTAATGCACATTATTTTATTATCTCTTATTTTTACCAGAGCATTAGTGTTAAGTGTCTTGGACCACTACTATAGAATGTATATTGTAAAACTGAGATATCATATCATACATCATATCGTATCAATTTTATTTATGAGCACTATTCCAAAAAGATCAAAGCGCTGTACAATAAAAAATAAGAGTTAATCTTTTATTGACCAGAGATACTAGATCTCTGACCTAACTCAACATGTAGTAGAGGAGCCTTCACATAACTTGGTACTCTAAGTAGGTACCTATATAATTTTGAAAGCAGTCAATTAAAGAAAACTAAGTCAGTGTCCCCCCCACAAAGACTTCTGCTGCGTATGCAAAGGATGCTTTACCCTTTGCACTCATGACTGAAGTAACTCCTCCACCAAGTTTCCATCATATCCTGAGTTGAACAATTTAAATCCATTGGACACCTTAATCATTTTTGTCCGTATAAGTTTAATGTGAATCCTTACTTTATTGATTTCAATATGTTCATTGGAATTTGTTAATTTCAGTATACATGGCAACAGTGACTTGATCCATTGTGAAAGGGAAAAAAATCCAGAATCAAGGTTTAAACATATTTTTATTTATTAAAATTGTAGTATTTGAGCACTATGATATACCTTGCTAGACAGGCACTGTTATTTTATAAATGACATATGCCATAGGGTGGCTACAAATATCACATTTATTTTTATTTGCAGGTTGTGACCCATAGAAAATAGAGGAAGGGAGGAAGAGAGGAAGGAAGGAAGGATTCTCCCACTTCCAACTGCCAAAATAACACATGCTTCTGCTCACAAATTGGCAGGTCATTTTATTCAAATTCAAGGCATAACAAAAGCTACTATAGTAGCTGCAGTGCAGAACAAAGACCTAGTACTGCCAAAGTTTGTGCAGATTACAAATAAAAAATAAAACCAAGTAGACAATGATAAAAACAATTAAAATCCAACAGTTATAAGAATAGTCCTAAATAAAAGTGACATTAGACTATGATTAAGATCCAAAAACATTTTGAAAATTTTATTCACTTCTCATTATACTGGAATGCCTAAAAAGGTGATTAAATTCTTAAAAGAATTACACTTACAGTAGATCAACACTGAGTGAATATTTTTTGCACAGGTGTTCCCCTTTCAGTGTAGCGATCAACCTAATTGGGGAGTTGAGGTAGCTAGGTCTGAACTCAAGTTGGGATTTAATGCATTATATGCATTAGCTAATATTAGCTACTTAACATCCATCTATATAATTTTAGTTATCTGACTACTTCTGAATGTGTGTGCATATCTGTGTTTTTTCTTTCTTACCTCTTGTTCTTGATATTGTCTGTATTATAATGATTGTCAGGATTTGTTGATGTACAGTATTAGCAATATTGTTGTATTTTTTAAATATTCAAAGACTGTATGTATGTATATAGAGTTATTTATTGAAATGGTGGCATACCTTATCAAATAAACTTAACCTGATTTAATTAATAAAGTATTCCAAATAAGGCCAGGTAAGCTGTTATATCATTTAGGAATTCTAACAGGTGTTCTGGAAGCTAACAATGCCCCTGGAATGGAAATATCTATTGTGTCATGCCTGGAGTGGAAAAAAATGTTTTTTTTTACTTCAGTTGAAAAATAAATGCATTTATACAAAGTAGGTGAGAATGAAAGCTTACAGATAGATTTTTTTTTTCTATTGCCTGAAGACATAAAATTATGATAAATCATTTGTCATCACACTAGGTGAGTCATCACCATTTATCATCACTTGAGATTGGTCACAAAGGAGCTCTTAACCAATGGGAGAGCAACTTGAAAAATACCCAATGTCACAATGACATTGATTTCATTGTTCTTTTTGAGTGCAGCCAAACAGAAACAGTTGATTCTTCATTAAAATAACTTATCTGAAAGCTTTACAATTTAAAATACATTGAATAAATTAGACACACAATCGACTCACTCAGAATTTTATGTTTATCATCACTTGAGAGGGAACAGAACTTTGATAACTCACTGGTGGCTCTGCCACTCATAAGTTATTACTCCCCCCCACATATGATGTTAAATAGCATATTCTGAGTTTGACCACTGTGTATCCCATGTTTATCTGACCATTTTTATTCTCACTGTCATTCTATAAATAGGGGATATTACATAAGGCATCCAAGAATAAAGTTTTTATTGAACCTGGATGGTTGCCAAAAATGCTACCTAGCAATGAGTGGCTGAATAAAGTGAAGCCATGAGTGCTACAGTAGGCTGCATTTTTGGCAACATTCCAGAATGAGTGAAACATGTATTTCTGGATGCTCTGTGGAATGTCCTATTTATACCACTGGTTCCATCTTGCCATTTTGACAAGGCTGTAGTGGAAATAACATGAGCTGTAGTGGAAATGGCATGTTGTTGCCTCCACAGGTGACCAACAGGCAAAAATAACACTTTTATTCCACCATTTTATTTATCACTCCCATGGCATAAAAAATCACAAATATATGCCCTTATTTTAATGGGTATAGGAGATGAAGTGAAAACTAAATCCTTTTGTTCCACTCTAGTGCAGAGGAAAATGAATATTTCCACTCCAACAACATAATGTTCTGAGCAGAATCTTTCTTTACACCTAACATTTTGTCCAGGCCTGCCAGTAACCAAATTAAAAGCAAAAAAAAATAATTTTATGATCAGGATTTCACAAATAACATTGCCTAAATGGCATATGTCATGAGCAGCAAGAAAATAAATGATTTATTGTGAAGGGCTGTGTAAGAACTTTATGAACCTCACTTATGGCTCCACCACTCATGAGTTCAATAGTACTCATAACCAACCATTCATAATAAATCATTGGAGCTGCAGTGGGCAGAGCCCTGCAGTCCTTTTATGATCACTGTGAAAATTAGGGCTCTGCATTCTTTCTGAATGAACAGCTTGTTGGACTTGCACCACAGTGGCCTCTGCATCTGTGAAACAGTCCACCCATGTTGTCCCTACAGACTGCAGCATTGCATTATTTCACAGTGCGGGAGTTAAATAGTAAAAATCCCTCTGGTGATTAATAAGGCCAGTATCTCTTTGAAGTGGACAAACACATAGCTGAGCTGTGAGGAACACTGAACAGAGAGACTATATAGTTGGGAAAGGCAGTACTGGGAAATCACATGTCTTTAGGAACCATAAAGGTCACAGAATAAGAAGAAAAAGAAGTTTTTCTTCTAGTCCTATGCTACTAGTTGTTGTAGCCCCTAACAAATTGAAATCCCCAATCCTGAAAAATGCAGTGAGGCAAAGTGGAGATTGGAGCCATACTGCAACCAGTGTTGTGCAAGATAGGTTCTGACTAGACTGTGTGCCTTTTGGAGTCATTAGTCTTTCATTTCTCTTCTGAGGTAGCCCCTCCATGTTGCTGGCACCACACATGCACTGGAAATTGATTCCTCCAGCTGTCAGACAGTGAGCGTTAGCCCCGTGATTAGAGCGCAAGTAAGGCTGGAAGGTGGCAAGGAAGCCACAAGCAAAGATCTGGGCTGGGGTCGGGCAGAGTGCACTGACCTGGATCCACAGACTGTGATGGCAGATGCCTCCTGCCCATACTCTGGGGGGAGGGGGGAGACATCCAGGGGCTTCCTTTGCTTGAGTGGAGAGGGTTCTGGCTGTTGGAGGGGCTGACTTAGCTGTACATCTGAACAACAACTCTTCACAAAGGATGACTCACACCTGGTACATTAGCACTCACATGTTTACTGTGGTGAGTGAGCAACAAGCAAAGGTACGGAGAAGAGTCATCCCAGCCGGGTGAGTGGTGGGTTGAGCCAGTTGCTGGCTCCATTCTGGGATGGTTGGAGTTGGGGAGTTGGGGGTTGGTACTGCCGTGTGGAAGGCCACTGGACTATCAGGGAAACTAATTGCATTTTTGTAATATGAGAGTTGGGGATCGTGATGGGGTGGGGGGCCACTAGACTATCAGGAAAATGGATTGAATTATTTACTATGTGAGTCAGGGATTGTGAAGGGAGAGTGGGGTGGCCACTAGACTACCAGGGAAATGGAATGAATTATTTACTATGTGAGTTGGGGATCATGATGGGAGTGTGGGGTGGGTCACTAGACTACCAGGGGAAATGGATTGAATTATTTAATATTTGAGTCAGGGATCATGATGGGGTGGGGTGGGGGGCCACTAGACTACCAGGGAAATGGATTGAATTATTTAATATTTGAGTCAGGATCATGATGTGGTGGGGTAGGGACCACTAGACCACCAGGAAATGGACTGAATTATTTACTATGTGAGTCAGGGATCATGATGGGGGTGGGGACACTAGACCACCAGGGAAATGGATTGAATTATATAATGTAAGTTGGCGATCATGATGGGGGGTGGGGGACAACTAGACTACCAGGGATTGGGTGCCTATATGTGTACTGGTGTGGGGGATAATGCTGGGGGGGCACTGGACTACCAGGGATCAGACCTCTCAACCTATTGTCACTGCCATGTGGAACGTGGACCCTCAACATGAGTGGCAATGAGGAACACTGACTCTCATGATGAGAGACACATCCTCACATGTGATGATACAGGTTCAGAACACTGTAGAACCCATTGCCTTTACTTATACATAGTTTAGTTTTGATGTGGCATCATACAACATTATTACTGTCTGCTGTAATGTCTATGTACAGCATATTGTGTGTGTGGGGGGGGCACCTTTTCCATGTGGTATGGGACAATTTCAAGGGGTAACATGAGGGATGTCCCTCATAATGAATGACACTCAAGAGCTATGCCAGAGATTGTAATGGGCTTCTTATTACTGGTTATGGGGGTCATGCTTGGGGGGGAGGGGAAGCACTACACAACCAGGGTAAATGTGGACCTCCCAAACAGTGCTATGTGTATATATATATATATATATATATATATATATATATATAATATTTTATTTAATATATTGCATTTCACAAATCAAGGCACTGCACAATCAGATAAAATCAAAGATACAATAAATACCAATAAAATCACAGAAGTTCAGGGTAAGCTTTATCCCACAAAAAGGTCTTCAGTGCCTGCTTAAAGCACCCCACTCTCCTGCACTCACTTAGCTGACGGGGCAGAGAATTCCAGAAGGTAGGGGCAACAAACCCAAAGGCATGAGCACCAGATGACTTTAAACTAACCCTCGGAATCTCCAGCAACCCCTCATCAGCCGAGCGGAGCTGTCGCAAATGGGTATAAGGAAACAGGAGCTCTTTTAGGTAATCAGTACCCTGTCTGTGTAGGGCTTTGTAAGTTAATAAACCTACCTTATAGGTGATCCACCACTGAATAGGCAACCAGTGCAGATCGCGCAGCACTGGGGTAATATGGGTTCTCCTTGATACCCCAGTCAATAAACATGCCGCAGCATTCTGCACTAGCTGCAAGTGGTGGATATCAACCCCAGGAAGCCCTAGGTAGAGTTGCAGTAGTCAAGGCATGATGTCACAAAAGCATGGACCAAAACAGGCAGATCACTGGACGGAACAAGGTGCTTGATCCTAGCAATGTTCCTAAGATGGTAAAAGGCCAGCTTGATAACAGCCGACACCTGATGTCTAAATGGTCAGACCATCATCAAGCACCACTCCCAGGTCACACACCTGCTCAGAGGTAAGAATCTGAGCCCCTCAAGGACTAAATCAGAGGGGAGATCAGTCCTCAACCCCTCTGTCCTATGACCTGGGTCCACAACCAAAACCTCAGTCTTTCCTGGGTTCAACTTTAAACCACTAGAACTCATCCAATCTTGGATTTCTACAAGGCAGCTGTTCAATACTGAGATAGCACTAACATGGTCGGGGGCAAAAGACAGGTAGAGCTGGGTATCATCAGCATAGCAGTGAAACCTTAGCCCATACCGTCTTACAATGTCTCCAGGGGCAGCATATACACTGTAAATAACATGAGCGACAGCACCGAGCCCTGAGGTACCCCGCAAGGCAGAGAGAAAGACTTGGAAGAAAATATTCCTGAGAAAACTATCTGAGACCTACTGGTGAGGAAAGATGTAAACCATCTGATAACTGTCCCCAACAGCCCACAGATGAACCTCAAATGCTCAAGCAGAACCCCATGATCCACAGTGTGAAAAGCTGATGACAAATCAAGGAGCACCAGGATGGAACGGTTTCTCCAATCTCTCGCCATCAGGAAATCATTGAGCACCCGAACCAGAGCAGTCTCAGTACTATGACTCTTAAGAAAACCCGATCGGAGAGGTTCGATTAAATTATGGATGGTTAAATGGTTTTCCAGTTGAGCTGCCACAACTTTCTCAATAACCTTTCCCACAAAAGGAAGGTTAGAGATAGGCCTGTAGTTCACTAGGTTCTCTGGGTGTAAAGAAGCTTTCTTCAAGAGGGGTGTCACCACCGCCTCCTTCAGGGAGCTAGGAAAGTCACCCAAATCCAAAGAGCACTGGACAATCCGAGCTAAGACCGGGCCAATGATATCACTACAACCCAAAATCAGGGAAGTAGGTCCCGGGTCTAAACTACAGCAAGTGGGACGCATCCTCTGGATAAACCTCATAATGTCCATGAACTCACGCAGATCAAAGGTACTCCAGGAAACTCCTCACTCTGAGACCAAGCTCCGACAAACAGCATCCCTCGTAGAGTGAAGATGATGGCACTCCTGCCTGATGTCGGCCACCTTATTCACAAAGAAATGAGCGATCTCATCACACTCACTTTGTGAAAAAACTCGATGGAACTGCTGACAGGCTGGGTTGCAGTGCCTGTTGACAGTTCAGAAGAGTTGAGCCAGTCAATTCTGTGAAACAGCAATTTTCCTGGACAGGAATTCTGCCTTCTTATGGGAAATTTCTGTTTGAATAAGGTGGTCAGTATCCAAGGTAGTCCTCTGCCAACAATGCTCTAACCTTCACCTCTGCAACTCCCTCAGAGCCCCATCAAACCATGGGGCCCCGGGATGAAGCGGAAGGGGGTGAACATGAATAGGAGCAATCAGATCAAGAGCTGAAGAAATGGTCCTATTATGGGCCGAGACTTACAGCTCAGGATCTGTGCTGAACTCACCAATCAACGAGAGGTCAATCACCACCATCAGGTCTTCAGGGACCACATCCCACAAAGGGCGGTAACTAACCATTTCCACAGGGGCCAACCTACCAAGGGGATCCAAGAAATTGAACCCAATGATGTAGTGATTGAACCAACCGACAGGTACCACCACCACCATGTCGGAGGCCTCAATCCCAGGAGGAAGACCAAATCAAGAGAGTGACCACCTTTGTGAGTAACTGAGGAAACAACCTGTGTGAAACCCAGTGACGTCATCATCTGGAGGAAGTGTTGTCCAAAAAGTGAGGATTTGTCATTGACCAAGGCATTAAAGTCACCCAGAGCCATCAGTCTGGGTAATTCCAATGCCATGTTGGCGGTGAAGTCTGCTACTTCCAGCAGGAACAGCTTCTCATCACCAGGTGGACCGTAAATGAGAGTTATTCTGCACCCCACACCAGTTACCACAGTGCACTCAAATGAGGTGGCCTCCTCAACTGGTACACCAGTTAGGCCCAATTCGTTCTTGAAACAGACCGCAACCCCCCACCCACGGTCCACTCTCAAGTGATGTATAACTGAGTACCCGGAGGGGATAGCTGCCTCCAAAATAGGGGCAGCATTCCCATCTAACCAGGTCTCGGTAATGCAAACCAGATCTGCTGTACCAACAAAATCTGCAATAAGAGCAGTCTTGTTGCGAACAGATCTGGCATTGCATAACAGCGCTCGAGTCAGACGATGTTGGCAAGCCATCACAACTACTTGCCCTCCCAAAAAAGAGGTGCCCTTGGGTATGGGGATCAAAACAGAATCACCGCGTTCCAGGCACCATTTTGCCCTAGGGCATCTTCTGGTCCTAACCACCCCAATGGGAGAGCGCCACTCATTCGGGCTCCGCTGTCTGTGACCTCCAACCCACCTCCATCTCCCACTCCTGCGAGCAATCCCCAGCACTTGACAGTGCTGATAGATATAAACAGGTGGGGGGAAGAGAATGGGCGGAGGGCGCGGAGGGCGGATGCTGAATAGCAAAGGACGGGGGGGCAGGCAGGCACATTCCACCAATTGATTACAGTAAACAGTGGGGAAAACACACAAAACTCTAACTTCTTAACTCCAAAGTAAAGCTTCAAGAATTAAAGATTCCTAAGAACCCCAAAAAACAATAATAAACTTGAACAATAATACCCCACCCACCAAAATAAACATAAAAACTACCCTACTCCCAATATTGGATGATTTCAAACCCCAAAATTAATAATAATAATAATAATAATACAATCCCCTCTCACAGGATACAAAACACAAAATAGATATAAATTCACCCCTTCCCCCAGCCCTCTCACAGCCAAGGAAAAGATGGAATTCTAGGCACTCTCACTGCCCAGAATAAACAAATTAATCAAACACAGACTGAAGTAAACATAAACGTGGCATTGAATAAAATAAATAAATAAAAATAAAATGTGGACACCCTGGTCCTCTCACCACCAGGAGACCACAAACAAATACAGTAAAAAGTCAAGGAGAGAAGTCATCCAAATGTAGGAGAAGCCACTAAAAAAGGTTCAGTTTGATGGAGATGCAGCCGATAGAATCCAATAATCCCAATGTAGATGAAACCACTGAATAAATTCAATTTGATGGAAATACAACTGATAAAATCCAATGTCAAGCACGAATATTAAGTCCAAGTGTCTCAAGACAGGAAGAGTTCAACAACAAAAAATCCAGCAGATAAGGACTATAGTCTTTTGGGCCAGCAAAACTCAACAACAACAAAAAAGAAATCCAGCAGATAAGGACTGTAGTCTTTTGGGACAGAAAAAATCCACAACCTAAAGGACCCCCAGCCAGAAATTTACTACTGTACCACCACGACACCTGGAAAAGACCAAACAAATAGCCAGTCCCAGGAATCTAGGGGCTCTCTAGGATCACTAGTCAGTTTCCTGACTACCAATCCTCCACTCCCCCATGAGACAGCAGACTCTGGTCGAGAAACCCCTGCAGAGTCACGATAAACACAGAAACACTAGTCTCAGACCTCTCACAGCACAGTTCAGGGCCCAACACACAGTTCGAAAGTCCGAAACACTAATACTTTATAAATTAAAGCAAACTTCGAGACATAATCAATATATATATATTTCTATCTATGTATCTATACACATATTTAATTGCCAAAAAAACTCCATTAATGCATCAGTTAGGGTGGTTAGCACAATGTAAAAGTATGGAAATTCGATGTTAGGATGCCCACCCCAGCCCCCATGCGCTACACACCAACAGGCATTGGGGCATGCTATGGGGCATCAGGCCTAACTCTCACCCCATTCCATGTGTAAACAAGCTGACATGCTGCAGTATAGGAAAATGGGGTAAGAGTTAGGCCTGATGACCCCATGGCATGCCCCGATGCCTGTTGGTGTGTTGAGGGTGGGGGTGGGGTGGTAGGGTGGGAACCCTAGCATCACATTTCCAAACTTTTGTTGCTTTGTTATCAACCCTAAGTGATGCATTAATGGAGTTTTTTTGCAATGAAGTTCCCTTCTTTTTAAGATAGTATAATAGTATCATTATTTTACTGTGGGAGTGCAGGATCCTTCGGACTATGTGATCCAGTCCCTCAAAGTTATGCACATGCATAGAATAAATTTAATGGAAGCACGTAACTCAGGCATTTTCAGGAATTTTTCACCCAGTTTTCAACATGGTCTTTTGGGGACCCCACCTCATGAACAATGGAACTGTCATTTCATTAATCTGTCCCGAAAGTTGAGTTTGCACAGCAACCATGCCATTCTGTGCCACAGGTGCGAAAACATGTTACGGGCAGGATGTGAAAAATGACAGCTGTATACTGTTCATGAGGAGGTGTGAAAAATTGTAATGTTGACAATCTGGAGGTAAGATACGAAAAACTGGCAAAGTTGCCAGCATGCGTAGAAACTACACAACACATGCTCGTAATGTGGCCATTTTGGGGAATTTTTTAACCAAATTTTCAACTTGGGCTTTTTGCCACCTCCCCTCATGCCTCTGGCACCTGGTCTACCTGTTGAAATACATCTGCAATTGTCTCAGCATTGCATTGTTCCTGGGCAATGTCACATTTTACAAACAGCTTTTCCTCAACACCATTTGGCAGTCCATGTTGAGCTCTCCAGTTTCTCTGAGCCTTTTTCTTTTCCCCTTTTGTTTTCCTCTGGGTACAAGGTGGATCAAACACATCCCCCTCAAAGGGAACTGTATCTCCCAGGTTTTTCACCTTAGTCTGTGACCTGGTAGTAATGGCGGTAACATTTTTAGGAGTTAATAGCACTTCAAAATGAGGAAAGTCTTGCCCAATGACTATTGGTACTGGCAGCCTTGAAACTATGCCCACTATCATCTCTACCTCCTGTCCATCAATGTTCAAAGTCACCTTGGTGGTAGGATACTGGTGAGTGCTTCCATGCACGCAGGTGACACCAGTGAAAATGTCTGACATTGGGGCCTTTTCTAGCACATCAGGGTGCACTAATGTTTCTCAACTGCCTGTATCGATCAAATGAATCATGTTCTTATTTCTGATGGTGACAGTGGTGGCAAAGTTACCCCAGTTAAATATGGCAAGATGATTAGCTTCATTCTTTTTATAACAAAACTGTTCTATGTTCCCTTTGCAATTAAAGAAGCTATATATTATATTGGGGTTATATGACCTTCTCTCTATTTTCCTGTCTACCAACATTTCTTCCTGGGGATGAGGTGGAGTAATATTAGATGGTCCTACCAGTTGCTGGGTGGGGGTTTATGGTCGAGTCCATGGTCCAATATCCTTCCCTTGTTGGTTACCTGGCTGCCAGGCAATTTTCCACCTGGGTGATTGTAACCTCCGCTGACTCAGCATGGTGTTTCCTCACCCAGATCTAAACCTCGGCGGCAATATCTGCAAAAATTGCTCCATCACCACAGATTCAGTTATGTCCAGTATAGTCTTCGCCTCTGGTTATAACCACTTGTTTGCATAGTTCATCTCAGATAGCATCATTCCCTAGATTTTTTATGGAGTGGAAACACTGCCTGTAAGTCTCAGTGTTTACATCAAAACACTTTTGTATTTCCATTTTTACTAGGTCATACTTTTCAGTGCTCTTCTTGTCCATGTGGCTGTAAGCCAGTTTCATTTGACCAGTCAAATAGGGAGCCAACCTAACTACCCACTGCTCTGGAGGCCACTCACAGACCTTCGCTACTCTCTCAAAGGTGATGAGGTATGCCTCAATGTCATCGGTAGCTGACATTTTCATTAGTTTTATGTCCTTAGGGAAGGATTGCATACCTTCAGTGGTTTTACTGGTCCCAATAAACTGCAGGGCCCTCAGTGTATCTGCTCAACACTCCTCCATCTATCTTCTTTCTCTCTCTCTCATTCCTGGCTGTTCTTCTCTCAGAGCTGCTCCATTTCAATTTGCTTCTTGGCAAGCCACTTCAACAACTTGCCTAGCTCTTCTGGCAGTTCCTCAACTCTCACTTCCTCCAACTCTTCCTCTTCAACCTTTCCACATGGATTGATGTATCCATCAATTGACGCTCCGGTTTGGCCCTTGGTGTCTTCCCAAAATTCAGGCCAGGGAATAACTGCTCATCTGTTAGCTCTGCCTTTGCTTTAGTGAGATTGGGTTGTACAGGTGTTGTCATCTCTGAAAATGTACCACCATGTCATGGGCTACCTGGGTATCAGGTCTGATACCTACTGAAATCCACCCTGCTGCTAGGACTTTCAGTATTCCAATACTAACACCATATACGTGGGTTTGCAAAAATAATGCAGGACACAGCAATAGGGTGCAACACACCCACAGTGTGTTTTAGTTTATGAAATAGTATAAAAATACAAAAATAATAAATAATTAGCAATGAACAGTTCAATCAGAACTAGAAGATCAACAATAGCATAATGCTATTCCACCTTACTTCAGATATCTCAAAATTTGAACCTCAGCTTTTCTGCTGCTTGAAACAAATTTCCTGTTTCATGCACAGGTCCTTCCTCTTACCTTAACATCAGGTAAGTGAGACTGGCTGGTTAGCTAGTCTGACTCTTGGTGTTTGAGGAAGGCTTTTATATTCCCCCCCCCACTTATGGGAAAATACCTCACATAACATCCAGTTAGTTCTAGAATGATCCCTAAATAGGGAAACTCCTCCTCCATTACATAATGAGGTTATACCTATGGGAAGTCCCTCTATAAGAAATCCCCTTCCTGAGGTCTTACTTATGGGAAGTCCCACTATAGGAAATCCCCCTTCCTGAGGTCTTGCTAACAGGTCAGTACCTTATTTTCTATATAAGCAAACAGTGCAAACATTAATTTCATTTATACATGGGCTGTATTTTTATAGCATGAACACCAACCCTTTAATGTATATCTCAGGGCTCTATACATAATGGGGCTCCTTTAGAGACTGCAGTGCCTCTTTATTCTTTAATTTGTTTAATTTCTTCATTATGTTTAGTTTATCTTGCAGCCCTCTCCTCAGTCTGAGGGCTACTCTAACTGTATAGCATTTCCGCGTACATAGGGACATTCCTGTCCCTTTAAATCATTTGTTTTCTATATTGTTGAGCCACAGACTGCTAGAAAATAATTATCTAGCCACTCCACTTTGCAACTCTGCATAGCTTTGGTAAGCATATATATAAGAGATAAGTGGGAAATGGAGATCTGTTCTTTGTGAATTTTCATTCTTCAGCCCCCTTCGAAAAAAGGCTTCAACAGCTACTTCAAAGAAAATTTGTTCAGGGGGCTGTTTGGAATCATAGACTTCACACAATATGATATACAATTAAATCTTTTTATTTCATCTCCACTTCGTTTCACTCCTGCATGGAGCTTGTTCACAGGGGGTTTAATTCTTTTCCTTTTTTACTTATTTCATTCTGTTTTCAAACAAAAAATTATACTTTAGTATTTCTGTTATTTTTCTTTTTAAATAATCTTTTGTTAAAGTTTTTAGCACAATCACATGGTAATTATTAGTATACTTGCATCGCTTAGTCTACTTTTTTAAAACTTTTTTCTCTTTCTTTTTCTCTTTTTCTAGTCTATAGTGCTCATGCACTTTTTCTGATATGAGATAAGACATAAAGCAATGTATATCATTGTGATGGAATGTGTGGGAACTAGGTTTCTCTTGTTTCTGCAGAATGTAAACTAAATGTATCATACTTTAAGAAACAGATTTCAAGGATCTGTCACAATCATAACACCTTGTTTATAAAAAAAGTGAGCATAAAGCATGTTTTATGTAAATAAGGAAAGGTCAAATGAAGTCGATCTCCTTCTACTGTATCCTTTTATGTATTAAAGAAAAATTGCAATCATATATTCTAACTAAATAAGTAGAAGGTACAAGAAGAATGGAATACATTACAGCAAGAAAGAAAATTGTGACTTTAATATATAATGAAAGGTCAAGATGAATTGACCTCCATGTTATGCAAACAGCATAATAGCATGAAAAGGATATCATATTATCAAATAGATTGTTAACAATGCTGTATTTTGTTCAATGTATACTTAAGACACTGAAATCCAAAGGAAACATAACGTTCATCATACAAACTCTTTGAAAAAACTGAACATGAAGAAATTTTTGGATAGATAATGAAAGGTTAAATTAAGTTGACCTCCTTGTATAGTGCCCATGTATGCATGAAGAATTACAAACTGTATATGACAATTAGACACTAAGAGGAACACAAGTTATAACAAAAATGAATATATGTATAACTAAGAAGCAGATTGTAATTTGAAAGGTCAAGATGGAGTGACCTTCCAGCTATGCACCAGCATAGCTGGTAGGATGTCTCGTGGATGTCTTGTGGGCAAAGTGACTAGAACAGGCACCCCACTGGGGCTGTCACAGCTACTTCTGCCGGTGGACTACTCCTCCTACTTACTTAGATCACAGGTCCCTGGACTGCTAAGAGTTCCCCCTACTCGCACCCTCATGGGGGACAGGGACTTTGCGGCAAGTGCACCTAGACTCTGGAACTCCTTTCCTGAGCAGGTTCGATTGGCCCCCTCCTTCCATAGTTTTTGTAGACATCTGTGGGGTGTTCTAAAGCTGGCCTCCGAGTGTGTCTGTCCCAAACCCCCATAAAGCAACGTCCTCATACAGCTAGGCTTGTGAAGCTTTACAAAATTCACATGGTTAGCCCTTGACAAATCCTCTCTTGGCACTTGTCTGAGACACTACCCATTAACACCTGGCACTTGAATGAGTTATAATTTATCCATTTTGTAAACCACAATTTGTCCATATCGTAAATCGCCAGTTTTTCTCTCACTTCACACTGTCTGAAATTGGATGAATATTAGCTAGTGACTCTGTTTCACCTCACACTGTCTGAAATTGGATGTTTACCTAGAGTGCATTACCTCTGTTGATACCTTGTAAATGTCACCTTGTACTGTTCTGCTCCAGTCAAACTATCTGCTATGTTGTTTTTTGTATAATCCCTGTACCACCATGTAATTCACAATGTTGTACTCTCCCGGGTCGTTCCTGAAAATAGGCATATTACTTGTCTAGTGTACTTACCCAGTCACCAAAAGCTAAAATAAAAAATAAATAAAAAATATAGCTTGAAATGGATGTTACAATATTACACTCCACTAAAGACTCAAGATGAGCAAAAGTTAGAAAGAAACTGAAAGATTCTTAATGAAAAACACCATTATATAGACATATCATTTTGTATAACAGTAAACAGAATACATCACAAAACTGTACCATTTCCATCATAATTAGCTCTCCCACCCCACTAAGTTTTTCAAAAAAGCCATGGCACTACAGATGTTTCTCCTCTCACATCTATGATTGAATGCATTCTAATAAACTGATAAAAAAACATAAAAGTGATGGAATGAACAAGAAACTAGGAACAAGCCTGTTTTGTGCTGTAAACAGGTCAAGTTAATGGTTGCTTGGCAACCACTGGGAACCTTTGATCAGCACAACACAGGCAAGAGGAGCTTAAGAGGCAGCACCTGCATGAAGTATGGCAAGTCACAATATGCAGAATCACATTGAAGGAATACAGGAACATGAACACTAAGGAGGAGGTAAGAGAGACAACGTTTTAAACTAAAAGACTTAACTTATAAAGAATTAAGCACTGCATTTTGACACATTGAACTAGGATTAAAAAATGACCAAATTTATTGTCTCCCTGCAGTCAAAAGAAAAAAATGACAAACAGTGAGGGCCAACCTCCATGTTACTCAAAGTATTCCAGCAGATAGCCTGCTTCATTTGTTAATGGGGGGTCAAGCTTCAAAAGCTGCAGAAACAAGAGAAACCTAGATCTCACACATTCCATCACAATGATATGCATTGCTTTATGTCTTATCTCATTTCAGAAAGAGTGCATGAGCACTATAGACTAGAAAAAGAGAAAAAGAAAGATAAAAAAGTTTAAAAAAAGTAGACCAAGTGATGCAAGTATGCTAATAATTGGTATGTGATTTTGTTAAAAACTTTAACAACAGATTGTTTAAAAAAAAAATAACAGAGATAATAAAGTAAAATTTTTTGTTTGAAGACAGAATGAAATAAGAAAAAGGAAAAAGAATTAAAAACCCTGTGAACAATCTCCATGCAGGAGTGAAACGTAAGGAGATGAAATAAAAAGACTGAATTTTATATCATATTGTGTGAAGTCTATGATTCCAAACGACCCCTGAACAAATTTTCTTTGAAGTAGCTGTTGAAGCCTTTTTCCCAGGGGGCTGAAGAAAGAACAGTCACAAAGAACAGATGTCCATTTCCCACTTATCTCTTGTACATATGTGTAAATTGTATGGTCCACATTAGGCAGTGTGGACATGTAGTGGAGGTTGGACAGACAGAAAAGTCAGGAAAATATACTGTTAAAGAGTACACTAAGGCACAGGCCTGTTAGTAGCACTCACATCCTCCATATTAGTTTTAAACATCACATAAAAATACAAATCTACCAACATGCAGAATACAGATGTATTTTCAGACATAGGAAATAGTGTACAAAGTTCACTACACTTTGCAACATTCACGGAAGAGGAGAGGAAGAGGCTGTGTAGTGCCATGAGAGGAGATAGGGTCCTCTCTGTACAAATGGGAGAAGTTCCAAAACAACTGGCCCAAAAAGACTGAAAACATGAAATACAAAAACTGCCACCTAGAATGGCATGGCCTAACCCTTAACCAATATTCATAATACAACAGAATCCCCAGGGTGTTAAGAATCGATGTGGAGCCAAATGTTTGCATAAAATCTACACAACTGGACACCACATGGGATGGGATAAAGAACGGAGCTATCTGTGACTTCATGTATGCCCTGATAGAGGCCATAATTGATGAGAGACAAGTGTTAGAAAATGAAATCAAACTAGCTGAAGAAGCATTAAAACTAAAAATGCAAGAAGAAGAAGTGAGAACAAATCTAGAAAATGTCAAACAAAGACTATTTGAATATGAAGAAAAACTAAAATAACAAAAAATTAAAAAAATCGTAAGGGACACCAAAAATTTTAGGGATAACAAAGTGTATACATATAAAAAATCAAAAGACAAAATACATACAATCAATATAACTCACATGAGAACATGGACAGTAACAGTAGTTACTCCAGGGACCCACAAAGAGAGACAGAAGAACCACAGCAATCAGATGAACAAAGTCCAGGAACTTCTGCAGAAAATGCAAGGGACATAGGGAATGAACTGAGAAACACAAGAAATCAGTATAGACAGAGAGAAGGATATGGAGGGTGAGGGGAGGTAGAAGAGGAGGAAGAGATGGAAGGCCAAGCAGGCCACCAAGAGGAGGGAGAGGCAGAAGTCAATAAACAATGACCTAATACAAATATTTAACCTCAGTAAATGGAACTTATCAACAGAAGAAACCAGGGTCCTCAGTCTAGGTCTATCATTTTCCCCAACACAAACAATCAATCTATTTGATCTAGAAGTAGACCTTCAGAAATTCTATTGACATCTGAGATTAAAACAATTTGGAATAGACACAAGTAATACAGACACATACAAACAGAAACTGAGACAGGAAATGAAAGTTAAATCCAGATACAACTCACCCACCGGGAGAAATCACGGAATAGAAACTTTTTGCAAAGAACAGAGAAAGAAATAATGGAACTATTCTCAGAACAAGGAAGTAGATACCCAGCAAAAAATAACTTAAATAATAAAGACAGGCTAGCACTAGAAAACATACAAAAGATAGCAGTATAATAATAAAAAGTGCAGACAAGGGAGGGGGTATAGTAATACAAGACAGAGACAAATACAAAGAAATGTGTCTAAAATTATTGGACAATCAAGAGATCTATTCCATTCTACTGTACAATCCCACAGAAAAAAAAACAGTTGACAGACATTATGCTTGAGGAATATGCCTCTATGGGATGGATAGAGCCATTGGAAAGATAAATACTCACAAAAGATTACCCCAGAATCCCAATTTTTTACACAATACCGAAAATACATAAAAACCCAGTAGATCCCCCAGGAAGACCCATAGTCTCAGGAAATGACTCGATATTTGAACCAGTCTCAAGATACATTAACTTCCATCTCCAACCCCTAATGAAAAATACAAAATCTTATGTCAAAGACACTACAGACGTGATTTGGAAATTGAAAAAATATCTCAGAAAAGGGAATACAAGAAAATGTAATATTGGTGACACTAGATGTTGCTGACCTATATATATATATATATCAATTCCACACCAGGAGGGAGTCCAATGTCTAGGAAACCTATTAGACCAAAGAGTAAGAGGGAGCAAGCCTAAAGCACAGGTTTTACAGGAGATGGTGGAAATAATATTAACAAAGAACTATTTTGAATTTGATGGAGTTTATTATGAGCAATCAAGAGGCATAGCCATGGGATCGACAATGGCACCGGCATATGCCAATGCATACATGGATGATTTCGAAAAACAATACATATACAACAGAACAAACTACAAAATAGATATATGGATATGTTATATCGATGATATATTCATGATATGGAATGATAGTGAAGAAGAATTAAAAAACTTCCACAGGGAACTAAACCAAAAAAATCAAAATCTAAAATTTGCCATAAATTTCCATAAAAAACAAATCCCATATTTAGATTTAATGATCAAAGTAGATGGACATAAACTAGAAACCTCACTATATAGAAAAGAAACAGACAGAAATACAGTCCTGCATGGAACAAGTTTCCATGAAACAAAACTCAAGATGAGTATACTATATTCCCAACTCTCAGAGTAAAGAGGAACTGTAGTTCAGAAAGGGACCAAGAAAAAGAGACTGAGTGTATAATAGGAAGATTCAGAAATAGATGATATCAGGAAAGCATATTACAAACAGCTAAAGATGGAATAAAACAAAGAGCAGGATGGACCTTCTAGGGCCCAAAACAACAGAAGAAAACAAACTAAGAGTTGTACTAGCAGCAAAGTATAACTGTAAAAATTACAGAAATTAGAAAAATAGTCAACAAACACTGGCATTTAGTGCAGAATGACAATGAGAACATTCCAGAGCTCCAAAATAGGCCAATAATAGCAGCCAAAAAAGTAAAAAACCTCAAAGATCAACTGGTATGTTCACAGTATAAACTACCTGAGAAAAAAGAAAAACAGTTACTTCTAGGGCCTTTAGCACCAGGTATGGTACCATGTGGTAAATGTTCTGTGTATAATCATACCTCTAAGAAATACTTTTTTCTCCATCCACACATAGTACATAAACACCAAATCCATCAACATATTGACTGCACCACGGAGGGCACAATATACATCATACAATGTCCCTGTGACATGCTATTTGTCGGACAGACAAGTCGTATGCTAAAAACCAGAATCCAAGAACATGAAGGAGATATTAGAAGGAGGGATGAGAGCTCCCCAGTTGCCACACGCTTTATGCAAGCTGGACATAGTGGAGCCTCCCTAAGATTTTGGGGGCTAGAGAAAGTTTACATACCAGAAAGAGGGGGCAACTATAGAGACTTATTATTCCGCCCTGAAATGTGCTGTATTTTTTTACATGAAAACTCTGGAGCCCCATATAGGCATGAACATAGAAACAAATTGGGGGGCATGCAATTGAAACAACAGGCAAAAAAAATATAACAAAAAAATACAAGACACATTAGAACAGCATGGAAACAGTCAGAATAACAAGCAGACAAAAACAGTGCAAAACGAAGGAGGTGACTTGCATATGATAAGTATTTTTGAAAAAATTTCCAGAATGTAAATTAAATGTAACATACTTTAAGAAACAGATTTCAGGAACTGTCACAATCATAATACCTTTGTAAAAAAAAAGTGAGCACAAAGCATGTTTTATGTAAATAAGGAAAGGTCAAATTAAGTTGTCCTCCTTCCACTGTATCCTTTTATGTATGAAAGAATAATTGCAATAATATATTCTAACTAAGTAAGCAAAAGGAACAAGAAGAATGGAATACATTATAGCTAGAAAGTTAATTGTGTCATTAATATATAATGAAAGGTCAAGATGGATTGACCTCCCTGTTATGCAAATAGCATAATAGCATGAAAAGGATATCATATTATCAAATAGAATGTTAACAATGCTGTATTTTGTTCAATGTATACTTATGACACTGAAATCCAAAGGAAACATAATATTCAGCGTACCAAGTCTTTTAAAAAACTGAACACAAAGAAATTTTTGTATAGATAATGAAAGGTCAAATTAAGTTGACCTCCCTGTACAGTGCCTATGTATGCATGAAAGAATTACAAACTGTATATGACAACTAGAAGCTAAGAAGAGCACAAGTTATAACAAAAATGAATATATATATAACTAAGAAGCAGATTGTAATTTGAAAGGTCAAGATGGAGTGACCTCCCTGCTATGCACCAGCATACAGCATGAAAAGGATCTTGCAATATTACACTCCACCAGAGACTCAAGATGAGCAAGTTAGAAAGAAACTGAAAGATTCTTAATAAAAAACACCATTATATAGACTTGTTTATCATTTTGCATAATAGTAACTGAGTACATCACAAAACTGTACCATTTCCACCATAATCAGCTCACCCACCCCACTAAGTTTTTCAAAAAAGCCATGGCGCTATAGATGTTTCTCCTCTCACATCTATGATTGAATGTATTCTAACAAACTGATAAAAAAACATAAAAGTGATGGAATGAACAGGAAACTAGGAACAAGCCTGTTTTGTCCTGTAAACAGGTCAAGTTAATGGTTGCTTTGCATCCATTGAGGGACCTCTGATCAGCACAAAACAGGCAATAGGCGCTTAAGAGGCATCACCTGCAGGATGCAGGACAAGTCCCAAATTGCAGAATCACATTGAAAGAATACAGGAACATGGAGCACTAAGGAGGAGGTAAGAGAGACAACCGTTTAAACTAAAAGACTTAACTTATAAAGAATTAAGCACTGAACTTTGACACATTGAACTAGGATTAAAACATGACCAAATTTAAAATCTCCCTGCAGCCAAAAGAAAAAAAAAACACTAACAGTGAGGGCCAACCTCCATGTTACTCAAAGTATTCCAGCAGGTAGGCTGCTTCATTTTGTTAATGGGGGGCGGGGTCAAGCTTTAAAAGCTGCATAAACAAGAGAAATATAGTTCCCACACATTCCATCACAATGATATGCATTGCTTTATGTCTTATCTCATTTCAGAAAGAGTGCATGAGCACTATAGACTAGAAAAAAAGAAAAAAGTTTTAAAAAAGTAGACCAAGAGATGCAAGTATACTAATAATTGGTATGTGATTGTGCTAAAAACTTTAACAAAAGATAGTTTAAAAGGAAAAATAACAGAAATGCTAAAGCATAATTTTTTGTTTGAAGACAGAATGAAATAAGAAAAAGGAAAAAGAATTAAAACCCCATGAACAAGCTCCATGCAGGAGTGAAACGTAGGGGAGATGAAATAAAAATATTGAATTTTATATCATACTGTGTGAAGTCTATAATTCCAAAGGGACCCCTCAACAAATTTTCTTTTGAAGTAGCTTTGGTTAGCCCCTTTTTATTTCTTTTTATACTGGGCTGTAGCTTTTACATCCAGGGACAGCATAATCCATTTTTATTTTCAAGTGCTTGCTTTTCAGACTGCACAGATAACTCAGGGAAGCCTGACTCTCTAGCAGCCTGGACTGACTGCACACATGCCATAGACTCCTTCACGGCTACTTGGCACAATTCTACAGCATATTTTATACAAAGCCAGCAGCCAGGAGTTCTAATAATTCAGGGGCATCAGTAATTTGGCTTAATATTCTGCATAAAAACAGAGCGGCAGCAAAAATAATTTAAACAAGAGAGACATAATGCTTCTTCATTTGTATCCATAATCCACCTATCTAAATGGACATTATTTTGTATTTAACTGCCATTTTAAACATTTCTAAACATTCCTGCACCTTATACATAAATCCTAAGCATGCTTGCTTCTTCACTTAAGTATTACCACACTTTAAACAGATAATATGGCACAAAATGTACTCTATGCACTTTATTTATTTATTCTTATGCATTTTATTCAACCAGCACCTTCTAGCTCTTTAAAGGCACTTTATATCTTTGACAGTAAATGCACCTTATACATAAATCCTAAGCATGCTTGCTTCTTCACTTAAGTATTGCCACACTTTAAACGGATAATATGGCACAAAATGTACTCTATGCACTTTATTTATTCTTATGCATTTTATTCAACCAGCACCTTATAGTTCTTTAAAGGCACTTTATATCTTTGACAGTAAATGCACCTTATTTCATTCCTGCCAGCTAGTTTTAGCCTGCTGCATGATGTTAGGGAGTTCTTGGTGAGGGATGGATGTATAGAAACTAGAAATAAAAGTAGTAGGAAAAAAGTTTTAGTGAGAGATAGAAAAGTCTGACGTAGGTGGCCATCCTTCACCATGAGCAGAAAAAGGTAAAGTATAGCACTGGAAGATACTGTTGTACAACAGATTTCAGTGGGAAAAAGAAGATAGGAAAGGTATCCTTCCACTGGGGTTATTGGACTGGCAGAATGCAGTTCTGCCACATTCATAATAATGCAGAATATCAATAGTATGCCCCAAATGTTGCTATGTACTTCAGTTTCACTAGATTTTACACGAACAGATTGAATTTCTAAATTTCAGATTTTTGTCTTATCCTCCTGTGTGTGCATTCTTTATGTGTGGTCTCCTTAGAGAATTCTTCCTTTGTCCAGTGGTTAAGTAATCCACTATACCATTGCCCTGTTGATATTACAGATTTTGTCCAATGTATTTTTGAAATCAGATATGGTATGATGTATAAATGGTTTGTTACAGTGTTGGGGAATATCAGAATTCAGAAAGAATGGCAATTCTACTTGCCAAATATTTTTTTTCATCGTTTGATAAATTCAATGGAATTCTGAAGGTGTTTTAGTTTAAAACTTAAGATTAATTTGTTTTGTAGTTTATATGCATTGAGGATTAATTTTCCAAAGTTTGCAGAAAACTAATTTGTGGTTTATGCAAACTGTTGTGCACCAATCCACTGTTTATGTAAACCATGAATTACTATTGTATAGTTTCAATAAAAGGTTGCAATCTGTTTACAGAATTTCAGGATTTCTCTTCCGATTACATTCTGCAGAATAAAAAGTGGGATTTAAGCATTATGTAGAGCTCTAAGATTTATGAAAATAGATTGCTTTTGTAAATTACATATAAGAAACTAAAGTTCAATTGCTTTAGGAGTCATTAGGAGAATAAAATGTGTAATTTACTATAATGTTAGGGGTAATGGTAAATGTGGAGCTTGATTTATTTTTTGTTTACAGTCTCTGGGAGTACTTTTATAGGGAGCTTTTTCTTTATTAGTTAAAACAGAAATTCTCCTCCCATGGGTTTAATGGGAATCACAGGCAGCAGGGACCTGGGTGTTGAATAATTGCTTTAAAATGCCTGTAAAGGGATTTGAGGAAAGCTGTCATATGAGGGTAGAAAGGGAAGGTCCAGAGGGAAAATGTGACACATGATCACAGGTTCTTGCGATTAAGTCAACTTTAGCTAGCTTATTTGGATAGCAACTAAGCTAGCCGTGATGTCCATTGTGCTGAAAACATGATTTGCAGGACCCTTGAATGTCTCTTCTAGATATGAAGAATTTCCCAACACCTCCATAGCAAGTACTGAGATGAAATATTCATTTAACCTTCTTGTTGCCAAGGCATCCCCTGATATTGTCCTTTCCTTATGTTCAGTAATTAAGCAGTACCACTTTTTCTTAAGCTGTTCTCTTTTCTCTTATAAAATTAAAAAATGTTTTAATGTATCTCACCATGCTGCAGTTAGTTTTGCTAGTCAGATGCCCTTTTTATGCTTTGTAGTGCTTATTTATACCTTGCCCTGCTCATAATTTTGTATCTCTTAGTTATCAAACCATTCTCCCCAGATAATTAACACTGGGCATATGACCCAAAATTATTTAACCCCCCCCCCAAACAGTTCACCACTGGGTCTATTTTCAAAATACAGTTTGACCATGTAAGTGCTTTGCACAGAAATGTATTGCAGATTTGTCTACAGTGTATCCATTTTAATAGCCCAACAAAAAGTACTCTAATAATGGGCCCTATGCATGACCGAGATTGGTGCCTATGTGCCACATATCTGAGGTGCATAGGCAACTGTAAGTTGGAATGCCGTGCAGCAGGGGTCACGTAGACCCTCAGCAGCATTCATGTAAGGGCTCACAGGACACTTACATGTGCACCACCCTAGCCCAATAGGTGACTCCGCACTGGGGGCATTTTGGGCCCATGTTTGCACTATGCAGCATTCACTAAGCCACATAGTGCCAGGAACGGGGGTGCAGGTATGCCATCTGAGACTAGGCATAACCCGGTATGCACCTCCCCATGTTCTTTGGCTGTCGGGTGTGGTGGAACCAAGAAATGAACAGCTGTGAAGCCCTAGCCCACTGGATTGCAGGGGAGGGCTGGGGTAGTGGTACGGATGAGTTCCCAGCATCTGTATATTAGGTGCCACATTACATGGCCAGACCCTGATCTGTGCACTCATTTCATGGGTGGAAAGGATCCACTTTGAGACCCAGCATGGGCATCTGATTGGATGCTCACCCAGGTCCGCAACTCTGCCCCAACAACCTGCGTGACCATGTATGCTGAGGGGGCATGACCATGTACAGGCACCTTGCGGGTGCTAGTGGTCATGCATTCCATGCACCCTGCACCTGTCTGGGGATGTGTAGGTACATGGGTGGGGTGCGTGCCTCAGGTACGCATTACCCACCCTTTGGTGCATAGGGCCCAATATGCTTAAAGACTATTGTTTACAAAAGTAGCATCTGAAATGTGTTGGTTTTAAAGGTAAGCCATTTTAATTGAGTAGTTAGCTTGGCAATAATGTGAAAGTCCATTTTAACCATTTCATAACACTCATTTCAGCTCTTCAGTCTCGTTCTCGTATTCAGGTGACTGACCACTTCAAATGTTTATTTGTCCAACATTTTTTTTTAAATAACTACTTATGCATGCATACATTTACCAGCTGAATCCAACAGAAAAACAGTGCAACACTATGAGCGGGTGCTCACAGCATGAGGTGCAAACCTCAATACTTCACACAAAAGCCAAGGTAATGAGCACTCCAGGACACCCCCTTTGAAGGCATAGAGCCAAAGTGCAGGGGTCTGGACTTGCCATTTGGATTAAAATCACTTGCAGTATATTTTTCTGTGTCCTGTAGTGCTCATTACCTTGGCTTTTGTATACATTTACCAGCACCTATGAGCCTTGTTGAGCTATGAACATATTTGGTACTGCGTTATAGCTGCCTGCAGTGGGTCACTGGAAAAGGTAATTTTAGTGACTTTTTAACGGTATTTCAGATACTTGAAAGTACAGAGCACAGTGAACATTCTTTTGACAAAATGTTGGCAACAAAAGACCTCAACAGATGTTCAACAGAAAATCCTCCCAAAAACTGACAATAAGGCTTGCCAAAAAAAGGCAGGCCAGCTTATCTAATGTCCCCCTGCCAGAAAAGCAAAGGGGAAGGGGATAGGAAAAGAGAAATGTGATGTAGAAGCGGTCAAATGGCCAGGGAAGAGCTTCCCAATTGATTGGGAGAGAGGGTTAAGGAGGGGGCAGGGAGGGGCCATTTTGGGCTATGTAAGGTCCTGCTGCTTTCTGGTCACTCTCTTTTTGCTGGGAAAATGATTCCCCATCCACCCACCCTATACTAAGATGAGAGGTTTTGCCACTGGTTGGCACTGCACGGGAAGTTAAGGATAGGAAGAATGGTCCCCAGGGGCCCCGATATGGGGTCAGGGGAGTTGCAGTAAGGCAGCATATGGTTCCTGGGGGCTCAAAGGAGACCTGGAGAGGACACCAGATTGCCCAGGAAAGAGAAAAGAAAGAGAACAAAAGCAAGGAAAAGGGGGAATGAAAGGAAAAAGAGGGCAGGAGAGGGGGGTAGGCAGCACGGGCTGGGGACCAAGGAAACCAGGCATGGAAGCAAAAGAGGGAGGGGATGGAAACTAGGGGCCAGATCACATGTCCAGACCTAGGCAGGTATGGACTGGGAACTGACCCTGTTAGGGTCAGTCCCGGGTAAGGAGGGGGTACCTGCTAGTGGTACCAAATCATGGTGGTACCTGATGGTGATACCAAGTGGTGGTCCCTGATGGTGGTACCTGGTGTCTGGTGAGGATGGGGGTGCCAGATCAGCTGTGTCCAGACACCAAAGTGCTACAAACAAGGAGAAGAGGATCAAGTCAGAAGAAGGTTCCCAGAAAGAAGCAGAATGAACTATTGTGGTAGTACTGGACTGTACTGTATACTGTTGAAATATAAAGTGTGGGATGTAAATATAATTTGCGTGCCTTAATAAACATTGCCAGTGAGCATCCAACAGAAACAGGTGTGGAGATATTTATTTCTGGGAGGGGGATCAGGGGACAATGTCCCTTTAAATTTAGGGCAAATTAAGAAATGCAGAAAAGCAAGCAAATTATTTTTATTTTACTCAGTTTCTAATATCATGTATAATATGACCCTTATTTCAGTCCACAGAGTCTATAAGAAGAGTGCAAATGCATATCAATTAGTAGGCCTGCATTGTCTACATTTTGGGTGATAAATGATATAAAAAGCCTGTTATAAAAAGGGGCAACATTAAGTAATTTGTTATCCACATTTTGAACCAGCAAATTTATTCATTAGTGCTAGTTATGAATTACTAGAGAGTTGCTTTTGCCTCTCCACAAAGCAGAGGGAGCAATTCAAATATGTGTTCACTATAAGTAAATCAAGCATAAAGCACATGATTCTTTATAGGGGCACTACATTTTTCTTTCCCTATTGAGTGGTTCCTCATACACTGTGTAAAAACATATTGCTTAAAGTTTCCCAAGCAACATTACCAGATGTTCTGAAAATTCTCTCAGAGTAGATATTAGTTGGAAGGCAACTTACATACAAAATTGCAGTTCTGACCAACGCTGACCAGATTGTTCTCTTACTTTGCCAATACTGCAAACAGCCATCCTGAATGCTGAGTTACCTAGGGTATTTTAGATAGTCTTCAGCGACAGCGTAGCTCTAAGGGAATTGGCTCAGGTTGTTGTACACAGAATTGACTTTTCTACAGAATAGAAAAAAGGTAAGTTAAAATATTTTTGGTCTGATTCTTGTGTGGGTGCTTTTACTTGCTCTTTTAGTTAACCCTCCCACCACCACAGATGCAATACTATATCCTGTAAATAAATTACATTGCTTGCCACCGATATGTTTATACATCATTCAGTAAATTTTTCTAGATTGTTAATATATAAATAACTGCTGTCTTAATCTGCCCAGCAGCAGCATGTGTGGCAGACCCTAAAATATATTTTGACTGTTTGCTTGCACCAATCAAATGTTTAATTTTCATGATTAGGTGTTTTTTTTTTTTTGCAGGCGGGATTCAGCTCTTCCACCTTGCATCTCTTCACTCCCACTCTGCACTGCACTCTTGAGCTGTTGACAAGAATGTTATCCTAAACAGTGGAACTTTGTTTTGTCCAAAGGAATGCTCTCATCTGAGGCTTCAACACTTTTTTTTTAATAATGGAGTTTGCCCTTTAAGGGGCAGACCAAGTTGTCCTGGTGCACCCCTTCCCTTTACCAGAAGATGGTGTGTTCAGAGGGGGAGGGGGAAGGGAAGGGGAGGGACAGGGAGACAGAGCAATAGGCAGGCAACAGGAAGGGGAGGGGCTAAAGGAGGTACATAAGGGGCAGCACTGGAGTGGTTCAGCCACTTTTTGCTGGAGTTTTGATCTACATTGAAACTGCAGCATGTCAGATTGGCAGCAGAGGTTTGTGCACTAGCATAAAAGCAGGTAAGGAAAAGGCAGCTATTGTTAAACAACAATGATGTTTGATAAATGAATAAATAGATAAAGAATGGTAGCACCTTTTAATGCCTTTATAGGATAGCTCAATGAGAATTTGTTTCAAGTTTGGTTAGGACTAGGGTAGACTTTGCCAGAAACGCTGAGGCGCGCTAGATTAATAATCCTGCATGTGGATGGTTTCACTGGACTTTGCTTTTGATGTTTCATTGAATGTTTTCTTTGGCTGGGGAGTAGAATGCACAAGTATGCCAAATGAACCAGACTTGTGGAAATTGGTATTTGGATGTTCCTTTTGGGCTCTGTTTTCATAGTTTTCTTGGACTAGGAGGGGAAATGCTAAGACATGTTAAGTGGAACTCGCTTAAAGAATCTTGTAGGGAGATTACCCATTTAGGAAGCTGTTTTAGCCATTGATTTGTTTTTGGGAGCAGAATCAGTAGAGTTCAATTGAAATGGAATTTGGGAATAAGAGGGCAGGCTGGGCCGTGTCCTGGTATCACTGCATTGCATGTGTGGTTTTTCAGAACAAGTGGGTGCACTTAAAAATGCATAGTGGCAAAAGGGGGAAAGCTTGTATGCTAAAGCAGCTTGGCTGTGGCCTATTTAGCCACAATATGACATGGTAGGAACACACAAAAGCACGCGGCTCGGGAAGAAGGGCTACACAGCTGATGAGAGCGTGCTGGATGGGGCCTAGGCTCATGGTTGGGGGTGCACCGAGTTAATGCAGCAGATTTTACTGATAGATCCTTCTTACGGCCTTCTCATTCAGATGGTAGCATGCTGGTTCACCGGAAAATGGAGGTGGGGGACCTGTGAGTGAGGCCTATGCAAAAGGCCTAGCATGGAGCCGCCAGCAGGCCACGTGGCATGACGTCACATGCCAGGAAAAATAGGCCTCGGGAATAAAAATGTCATTACAGTTTGTGAGGGAGGGACAGTAGCAGCTGAAGCCAATAGAGGGCTCCACGGTAAGGCATCAGGCCTATGGGGCAAGGCCCGGCTGGATGATGGCATTCAGCCATGCGGTGTGATGTCACATGCCAAGAGAGACTGGCCACAAAAGGAACGAAGGAAAGGAAGGACAGGGGAGAGATTAGAAGCTGGGTGGCTTGATGGGGTGAAAGGCATGAAAGGCAGCAGTAGAAAGGGGGTTTGCTGAATTTCAGCCCATTTTTGTGCTACACAGTGAGCGCTACACTACAGCAGGGAAAGGAGAGGACTCGCGGGTGCATGAAGGAGGAGGAGAATCAGGCCGGAGGTCTTTGAAGTGGGAGTCTGGCCACATGGCATGACATCACAAGCCAGGAATTTTCAGGCAATGTGAAAGGGGGCACAAGAAAAGGATGGGCAGGGAGTGGGGTGCAGTTTCTCAAAAAAAAAGCAGGAGGGAGAAAAATGGGCACTGAGTGAGGGGTCAACTGCAAAAAAGGAATCATGCAAGGGGCAAATAAGCCCAAAAAGGCCATGAGGGAATGCCACAGGCCCCAAAGAGGTTGAGCAGGAGGCCTAGGTGATGGGGGGATAAAAAAAAAAGTAAAAGCGGGCCTGGCCATACGAGGAACTACTGACAACAGAGATTTAATAATTGTCATTTTGTCAGTTGTCTTCACAGTTTGCAAGAAGCAAGGAACATGGCACCAAAGAAGAAGAGGCCTTCGAAAGAGGACACCTACAGAGCTATAGTAGAGCTGGCAGAAAAAGCCAATAGAATGTGGGAGATGGTGGAAGGGGAGGAACCAGGGAGATCTGGGGAGAAAAGGAAAGTGGGGAAGGGTAGAGGGGGCAGAGGGAAATGGCTGGCTGAGAGGCCACATAGCCCAACCAGGCAACAGCCACCAATAGTGGTACCTCCCAGGATGGCTAGTCCAGTACCTCTGCAGCCTGTCGACCCAGTACCATCAGTACCACCCCAGGATCAGGTTGTGGTTCCTCCAGTAGAGCCCAGACTGGTTTCCCTGTGCACAGTGGTTCCTCCACAGCCATTAGTAGTGCAACCAGCTCTTCAACCACAGGGGAACATACTTGGGCAACAGGAGGACAGACGGCAACAAGGAACAGACAAGGCCACAGGTAATGCACTCATCTCTGTGGATGAAAGCATCAAAGAGTATATAAGCCAAATTATTTTGGCACTCGGGACAGGGGGTTTGGGGCAGATGGAGTCAGCACTGGTTGAGATGAGGTCAGAAAAAGAGGTGATGAAGGAAAGTGAAAGAGGAGTGGAGAAACAGAGAAAAGGAACAAGGGAGATAGGAGCTCCTGGGATGAGAGTAGGAGAACACGTTCCGCTGGCCACAAAAGAGAAAATATGGAAGGGAGAGTATGTGGATATTTTTGCTTTGGAAAGCTGGGAAGCGGCAGCAAAATACGAAGAAACAGAGAATATAGGAAAGAGTGAAATGGCAGCAGCGGTAGTTTTGTTAGGTAAGAAGGAGGAGGATAAATTGACAAAAGAGAAGACTTGGGATGGATGGTTTGTAGGCTTCGACACATTCTCAGCCATAGCACTGGAGAAGAAGCAGGAGTTGGGCATCCCACTCATCACGTACTCCCTGATAATAAGGCGGGCAAAGGTAAAAAGGGGGGTGGGGTGGATATACTGTGACGAATTCTTTCGACAAAGAATGGCGACATATGGGGATGTAAGATGGGACATGAAGCAATTAAATTTGTGGACAGACTATGTAACCGATCGGTCCACGCCAGAAGGGGAGATGGGGAGGAAAGGAGCAATGCCCCAGAGGTGTTGCTGGGGTTACAATATGGCCTTTTGTTCCTGGCCACAATGCCGCTTTCAGCATGCATGCTCAAAATGCGGGGGAATGCATCCAGCAAGCAGATGCAAAACAACATGGGTACAGGGAACCCATGGGTCAGGGGTGCAAGAAACAGGCCAACAGATTTTTCGAGAGGGGCAGGGGTATAGGGGCAGTCAAGGAGTAGAGGGGGGAGAGGAAGGGGGCATGCAGGTAGAGGGAGTCAGAATTACTGACCAGCAAGGCCAGACAACAGGCAATGTGGGGGACTTCAGGGGAGGAGAAGGGAAAAAGGCAAGGGAGCAATTTAAAAAAGCAACAACTCCCAGCAGGATAGAGGCATGGGAAGATTGGCTGGAAAGATATCTGAATAGACAAGTGGCAGAGATGATTGAAAAAGGTTTTCGCTCAGGTTTTTCATTGCAGTGTGAGGGCCCGAGGCAAGCGACAGAGGCAAACAATCTGGGTTCGGTAAAAGGGAGAGAAGAGATTTTAAGACAAAAAATAGAGAAAGAAAAGATAGCGGGTAGAATAGAAGGACCATATGATACCCCCCATTGCAGAATATGAGGATTTCTCCATTGGGTTTGGTCCTCAAAAGACAGCAGGGAGAACACAGGGTGATTCACCACCTATCCTTTCCGGAGGGGGACTCAGTGAATGATTTTATCAGCGAAGAATATAGTAAAGTGACATATGCCACATTAGAGAAGGCAGTCCAGATCATCCAAGCAACTGCTGAAGCGTGGATGGCAAAAACAGATATAGAGTCTGCTTTCAGGTTGCTTCCTGTTAGGAGAAAAGACTGGGACTTGTTGGGGTTTAAAATTGGGGGACAGTGCTATTTTGACAAAGCCATGCCCATGGGGTGCTCCATACCATGTGTGACATTTGAGGCATTTAGCACCTGTTTACAGTGGATATTTCAAGAAAGTACTGGTTACAAAATGGTCATTCACTATTTGGATAACTTCCTTTTAACAGGCAGTGGGAGGAGAGAGACAGAAAAAATGTTGGCCAGCTTTCAAGAGCTGTGCAGAGAATTAGGGCTTCCTTTGGCACCGGAAAAAATAGAAGGGTCGAGTAAGGTTCTAGAATTCCCGGGTATTGAGATAGATGCCCTGGATGAAGTATTTAGGCTGCCAGACAAAAAAGTGTTGAAGCTGAAGGAGTTGATTCAAATACATACAAGTAGAAGAAGAGTACAACTAAAACAGGTACAACAACTATTGGGACACCTGAACTTTGCATTCAGGGCTATGGGTCCAGGAAGGGCTTTCACCAAAAGGTTAGCAAGGGCTACAGTCGGGGTAACCAGACCACATCACTGGATAGATATGACAAAAGGAGTCAAGGATGATTTTAAGGTTTGGGAGGAATTCCTCAGCACCTATAATGGCTGCTCCTTCTGGCAGGAGGAATGGGTTTATAACACAGACCTTGATCTCTACACGGATGCAGCTGGGGGCCTAGGTATGGGGGCTATTTGAGGGGCAGATGGTTCGCAGAACCATGGCCTAAAGACTGGGTGAAGGATGGGAAGGTAAAAGACATAACACTGTTGGAAATCATGCCTATGTGGGCCTGTACCCTGGTTTGGGGGGAAGAGTTGCGGAATCAGAAGGTGACATTCTGGTGTGACAATAAGGCAGTGGTAGAGGCTTTAAACAACAGAGGAGCCAGGTCAGAAACGGTCATGCAGGTCTTGTGACAGTTGGTGCTAAGGGCCTTGAAACTGAACATGTCATTCAGAGCCAAACGCATAGAAAGGGTACATAATACCCTGGCTGACAGCCTTTCCCGTCTACAGCTGGATCATTTCCAGAGGCTGGCACCAACAGCAGAGGAACAAAAAAAGCCCATACCAACAAACATCTGGGATGTTGGCAAGAGGGAGCAGAACTGTTGTTTCGCAGCTCACAGGCACCACGGACTCTGAGGGCCTATGAGGTGGCCTGGTGGGTGTTTCAAACATTCAGGGCAACACACCATATGGAGGTAAGTAGGCCACTCACAGAAGAACAGCTAGGGAAGTTCGCAGTAGAACAATGGCAGAGAGGAACAGCCCACACCACAATGGGGGTCTATTTGGCAGGGATTAGTGTAGTTTACAGCCTGAAGGGTTGGAAGGACCCGAAGAAGTCAGTGTTCATTAGAACAATGATGCAAGGGTGGGGTAGGTTAAAACAGAGAGCTACAGATAGTAGAAGGCCAATAGGGGAGCAGTGGCTTGCAAAATTAAAAGGGGTTTTGCCAGCAATCTGCAGATCGAAAGCCAAGGCCTGCTATTCCACACGATCTATGTGGTAATGTTTGCAGGGACCATGAGAGTGAGTGAGGCTGTGGGACATGGCAGTAAAGATGAAGAAGGGGGATTGGAATGGGAAGATATAAGCTGGGGGATGAAAGAGATACAAATCATGATTAAGAGGTCAAAGACGGACCAAGGGGGGCAGGTTAGTACGGTAACCCTGAAGTCTCACGCAGATGACACAGCGTGCCCAGTAAAAGCTTTATGGGCTTACACTACAGAGCAAGGGAATAGGACAGGGAGATTATTTCTACATGGAGATGGAAAGAAGGTCACAAGTTATCAAGTCATGACCATGCTTAAAAAAGCCATGCAATTCCTGGGGGAGGATCTGGGCAATTACTCATCCCACTCCCTATGGATAGGGGCTGCTTCACAGTGGGCAGCAGCAGGTGAGAAGGTGACTAATATATTGGAGAAGGGGCACTGGTGGTCTGCCAGCTACAAGAGATACATCCGAGCATTGCAGCATGGAGACTAACGTATCACCTGTGTTTTATACAGAGCCACATGGGGGGGACATAGAGGTGTGATATGGAAAAGGAAGCTAAGAACATATATAAGATATTTATTTGCTTAAATCCTATAGGAAGAGGAAGGATCACAGAAGTGTGGATCTGCAGCCACTCCTACATTTATTGGGTGGAAAAGAGAGCTGAGAAAAAGGCTGGGGGAAAACAGCTGTACCAGGATGTGAGAAAATGTAGGTTGGTTTGGTGCAGAATCCGTGGGATGAGATGGGCACAACTGCTCCCTACCCTACAAGAACTGAAGGAGTAGCAACCCATTCCAGACCTAATTATTGTACATTTGAGGGGTAACAACATTGGGGGTAAGCCATGCGTGGACACATACATGCAGATGAAAAGGGACTTAGAAAAAGTACAGCAGTGGTGGCCAGGGGTATGCCTTGCCTGGTCAGATATGATCTCAAGAAGAGTTTGGAGACATGAACACAGTCATAGAGTGATAGATAGGGCCAGGAGAAAGATCAATATGGGGGTAGGAACACTGATAAGGAAAATGGGAGGACACATAATACTGCGGGGTGTGGAAGAATGGGTAGAAGACTTCTACAGGTCAGATGGCATGCATCTGTCTGATCTAGCCATAGATATGTTTAATACACAGACCAATGTGACTGCCCTTGACACCTGACCTGCTGGTGCCCCCCCCCAAAAAAAAAAAACTCTAGTAGCAGGCCACCGTACCTAAATGTATCTGTGAAACTACATGACTACAAATCTCCTACAGTATCTTCCTGTAATTTTCTTTTTTTCTTTTTTTTCTCTGGCTGTGCTAATGTACCTGAATCTCTGTTAGCCAGCTACAAATATAGCTATGTAACTTATTGTGAATGTTATCTGTAATGTGCTGCAATCTGTATCTCAAGTCTCGTCCCTGTACCATTTTATGTATGACGTGGAACCTTTGTAAATGAGTCCCTGACTCAAAGGTCTTTCCAAATATTACAATAAATAAAAACTAAAATAATAATACAGAAACGATGGGTTTTATAGAAGCATGGAGGAGACATGCAGAAATGGAAGATAAAAGATAATAAAAAAAAAATGAGAGGGAAGGAAGGGAAAGGGAAGGAGGTCCCTAAGTGGAGGGGACAATACCCTCAGTTGAGGAAAGCCAGTCATCAATTCAAGCTGGAGACTGGCTAATGGAGAAAAAAAGGGGAAGGTGGGAGGGGAAGAAAAAGGAATAGGATAAAAAGAAGAAGAAGCTGAAGGAGGAAAAGTGGTCTCGGTTCTCACCGTTACCTAACAGGAAAAGAGAGGAAGAAGGCACCCAGGTTTTCACCTGGGGGAGCGAGAAGAGGAAGAAAGAGGGATGATCAGAGATTGATATATAGATGCAATAAAATGCAACTGTGAAAGATATAATAATAATAAAAGATGATGAGATGGAAAATGGAATTATGTTATATAAATAAATTAATTGCCAAATCTGAACACAACAACGTACAATGGTCTCTGTCTTTTTGTGAGGGAAAAGTGGGGAATACAGGCCAAACTAAGGTTGCTAGGCATTTGTTTTGTTTCTACTTGTTTGTTGCCTTTGTCATTAGTTCAACTGATGTTGGTTTTGTATAATAATCCATTGGCTTTGTTTGTTGTGGTTTGCTTCTAGTTACAGAACGTATGCTAAACTTTGACTGGATCAAGTTTTTCAGGAAAAAAAAAACTTGCTGATTTTTCTTAAGTTTTCTTATATGATGCATTTTGGTTTTGCTAGCTTGGTTTATGTATTTTCTCTCTGGAGCTCAGCTGCATTAGCTGGCCATGCCAGTGTTGATCTTTATATGGTTATTGACTTATTTTTTTTATATCTTAGGATGTTTTCATTCTGCTTATTTTATTGATTAGTTCAGTTCTGTATGTTAGTAACTGGTTAAAATTTTAGTTTATATTGCTTGCTGCTTGACCACACCAAAATAGTACCAAGTTTGCCATTTGTTCTTCTTTGTGATACTAGAAGAAGTGTGCTTTATGATGTTCTTTTGTAAATATCAAGTCATGCAATTTCAGCCTGGGATAATTTCTATAATCGTGTTTGGCTGATAGGGCTGTGGTAACCTTTGGGTTATGAGTTTGATTGCTGCTGCATAATGAAATTCTGGTTTTGAGTCTGTAAGCTATGCTTTTTTACTACTGTAGCACATTTGATTTGATTTTTCAAACTTAGGCAGACAAACTTTTAGTGAGCCATATCATGTTTTTTGTTATCTGTTCCATTGGCTGCTATTTATTTTTTTCAAATAGCCCATTGCTTCTACAGGTTCTCAAAAGTAGGTGATGTTGTTGTCACAGGACCAGTCAAGAAGCCCGTCAAAAAAAAGACGGGCATTGTTTGAATCTAGGGAGTGGGAAGGAAGGTATCAAATCTCAGTCCCTTGCTTTTTCCAGCATCTTCGTTTCAGCTTCTTGGCTTTGAGCTTTTTTTTTTTTCTAATCTGTAATAATTTAGTAATGAGCCGCAATTGTTTCCATAGTGGAGGTAACCATAAGGATAATGGCAGTGTTAAGGTTCTGTTACTGGGAGACTCGATGATTAGGGGTATCCAGTGGGAGGGACAGGGGGGTGGATGCCACAGCCAGGTGAAGGTAGTGAGTATCGCTGGGCTGACAGTGCACAGAGCAAAGTTCATGGTGTATGAAATGGTTAGGGATTGTGGAGAGAAGCCGGATTTCCTGGTGCATTTGGGAACTAACGATCTAGAGGAAATAGCGTTTTGGAAATCCAAGCAGGTTCCAAGAACCTGCCAGAGTCTGTCGGATAATGGATGCAACATTTCCTTTCGGAGATATTGCCAGTACCAAAGGCCTCAGTGGAGAAAAAAATGAAGCTCACAGAGGTTAATGACTGGCTCAGGAAGTGGGGTGAAGAGAGTGGGTTGGGGGTGTTAGGGAACTGGAATGGAGTTTGGGAGGATAAGGGACTATATGCCAAGGACAGGCTTCATCTTGCTCCATTAGGGAAGGAAGTCCTTAAACAGGGGATGGCTGACTACATTCAAGAAAGGTGGGGTTTAAACTTGTGAGGGGGAAGGGATAAGGGAGGGGCTGACCAGAAGCCCTCTCCTACAGATGAGGGGAGTAGACTTCAAGCCCAAGGGGAGGGAGAAACAGACTGGGGTGGAGGTTTCAGGAGGAGCAGAGGGAGGATGGAAGTATAAGGAATCTGGGTGGGGTTCGACAAAGAGGATCAGGGATAAGGGGTGGGGGTTGGTGTTAGTAAATGCCAGGAGCTTGGGAAACAAGTTGCCAGAGTTCCAGGCCATGCTGTTCCAGAAGGGTGGATGTGGCGGGCGGTCACGGAGGGCGTGGGCCAACAAAACCATGACTGGACCTAAACATACGGGAGGTACACTATGCTTAGGAAGGATAGAAAAGGAGGGCAGAGGGTGGAGTGGCTATGTTCATTAGAGATGACATAGAAATTGCTAGGGTAGAAGAGGCAGAGAAATGTGGAGGCCTTATTGGGTCACCTTACGATCCCTAGCAGGAGATAAGGTCAAGTTGGATATAGTATATAGGCCCCCTGGGATGAGTGATGTTCTAGAGGATGGTTTACTGGACAACATCATTGCCCAGTGTGGACCAAAAGGGGAAGGAGTGGTGTTGCTGGGGGACCTCAATATGCCAGGTACAAACTGGGGAACCATGTCCTCTAAGGTGGCCAAGGAGCAGAGGCTGCTGGATGGCTTCCAGGATGTGTTCTTAACACAGCATGTGATGGAGCCCACAAGGGAGGGGCATGTCCTGGATGTGGTTCTGGCAGATGGGGATCTGGTAAGGGACCTGGTTGTACAGGACCCCCTGACTGGGAGCCACCACAATACTGTCTGGTTTCAAATAAGCATGGGGAAGGGGGGAGATCTAGGACACTGGCAGTGGACTTCAGGGCGGCAGACTTTGAGGGCATGAGAAATATTCTCAAGGATCACTTGAAGGGGATTGCATCAATGACAAGTGTGGAAAGGAGATGGGAGGTCATAAAACGGGGACTTCATGAGGCAGTCAGGATCTGAGCTAAGTTGAAACGTAAGGGAGCAAGGTCACATAAACCATGCTGGTGGTCCAGTGAGGTACAAGTAGCAGTCAGAGAAAGAAGGTGGCTACAAAATATATAAAACAACAAGAGGGATAGGGATAAGAAATGTACCATCTTGCATCTAGAAAAGTCACCCGATGGTGAGGGGAGCAAGTCCAGTAAAAGAGCAGCGGCTGGCATAGGGGATACAAGGAGGGAAAAAGGGTTCCTTCCGCACATTGGGGAGTGGAGAAAACTAAGGCCATCTCAGCAGATTGAGATCAGAAGGAGGGTGGGTGGAAGAGGCGAGGACCAGGCAGAGGTATTTAGATACTTTGCTCTGTGTTCACTAGTGAGGGGATGGAATATCTACAAAGCAAGGCATGAAGGGGATAGAAGTGGCAGTGAGTGGGATCAGGGGAGCAACAGAAATGGAGCAAGAGGGAGGGAGAGGTACCCCAGGGGTGTCACATCTGAGTAAGGATAAAAAGGCCAGTAAGGTGGAGGGGATGGATAATGCTATCTCCACCAAAAGGGTGTGGTTAGCCCTCAAGGCCCTAAATAAAGACAAATCTCCTGGGCCGGATGGCATTCATCTGAGAGTACTATGGGACTTGGCGGACATACTGGCTGCACCCCTGGCGGAGCTCTTCAACAGGTCACTTGAGACAGGGAGGGTACCTAGGGATTGGCGAGAGGCACATGTGGTGCCAATCCATAAAGGGGGGGTCGAGGGAAGTACCAGGTAACCATAGACCCATCAGTTTGACCTTGGTGGTGGGAAAATTAATGGAGAGTATACTAAAGGAACGATTGGGGGTGTACTTGGAGGAGATGGGAGGTCTGGATAGTCGGCAACATGGGTTTGTGCCAGGTAGATCATGTCAAACCAATCTTGTGGAGTTCTACGAATGGGTAACATCTGAACTGGACAGGGGAAAGCCTGTGGATGTATTATTCTTGGACTTAAGCAAGGCGTTTGACTCTGTCACCCACAATGGTCTGGTGGAGAAATTGATGGGGTTAGGAGTAGGCCCTTTGATGGTCAGGTAGATTGAAAACTGGCTAGCTGGACGTATCCAGAGAGTAGTGGTCTGTGGGAAGCTCTCGAACCCTAGAGAGGTTGGTAGTGGGCTACCGCAGGGCTCGGTCCTGGGTCCAATCCTGTTTAATGCACACATATCGGACATCAGGGAGGGTATAGGGTGTGAAGTGAGTCTCTTCACGGATGACTCCAAGATGGGAGCAGTAGTTGAGGGAGAAGAGGGGAGGTTGGCCCTGCAAGGGGATCTGGACACCCTGGAAAGCTGGGCTCACACATGGAAATTAAATTTCAATATCACTAAGTGCAAGGTGTTGCATCTTGGTCGGGGAAACCCTAAACACAGGTACACCCTGGGAGGGAAGGTGCTGAAGGCCTCAATAGGGGAAAAAGACCTAGGGGTCATGGTGGATGCATGTATGAATAGCTCTGAGCAGTGCAGGAGAGCGGCTAGCAAGGCAAACAGGATTTTGGGATGCATCGTAAGGGGGATCACTTCTAGGAGCAAGGAAGTGATTCTACTGCTGTACAATGGACTGGTTAGACCACACCTTGAGTACTGTGTACAGTACTGGAGACCACACTTGAAGAGGGACATACAGCTCCTGGAGAGGGTACAGAGGAGGGCAACTAAGATGATACGAGGGCTAGGGGATTTGATGTATGAGGACAGACTTGATGAGCTCTGCCTGTTTTCATTGGAGGAGAGGAGAGACAGGGGGAACATGATTGAGGTCTTAAAGTACCTCAAGGGAATAAATAGGGTAAACATGGAGGTGATCTTTAGACTAAAGCAGGGAGGTATCACCAGAGGGCATGGTTTGAAGTTGGAAGGTGGAAGGGTGAGGGGGGAAAAGAGGAGGAGGTTTTTCACTGAGAGGGTGGTGGACCGTTGGAATGCACTGCCTGGCGAGCTGGTTCAGAGATCCACAGTGGAGGGCTTCAAGAGAGGGTGGGACAGACACAGAAAGTGGATGTATCAGATGATGGCCTGTCCCAGGGGGGTGGGGATGGATGATAGGGGTTTCTGGAGCACAAGGGATGGGAGGGCCTCGGCACCCAACTAAGGATCTAAGGTTCGAGCAGACTCGATAGACCGTAAGGCCTAATCTGCTGGCAAATAGTATGTTAGTATTGATCCACCGTTCCAAATACCAAGCCTGCATTTTTCCAGATGTGCTATAATTGCAAAAGTTTGCATTTGACTTAGCTTAGTAAATATCAACAAGTCATGCATTTTTAACCCCACTTACCACAGGATCGGGATAATTTCATCCTTTGGGGTCAGGCTGCTTGACTGTTCCAAATAACACGCTTGCATTGTTTCTTCATTGTGATACTGGGAGAAGGTTGTTTTTTGGCTTTGTTTCATAAATAGTATCTAGTCATGCATTTTTGGTCGGGGTAATTTTGGGTTCAGGTGATAGGGTGGTGGTAACATCTGAGTTATGAGTTTGATTGCTGCTGCAGTATGAAATCCTGGTGCTGGGTCTGTAAGCTCTGCATTTTTACTATTTTATCACATTAGATCTGAGTTTTCAAACTTTGCAGACAAACTTTTAGTTAGTCATATTGTGATTTTTGTTGCCTGTTCCTTTGGTTATTTTTTTTGGTTTGAAAAAGCACATGGCTTCTCCAGGTTCACAAAAGTAGGTGATTTTGCTTTTACAGGACCAGTCTGGAAGCCAAACAAAAAAAAAAAATGTGCCTTGTTTGAGTCTAGGGAGTTGGAAGGAAGGCATCAAATCTGTCCCTTCCTTTTCCTAGCATCTTGGTTTCAGCTTCTTGGATTTGAGCTTTTTTTAATCTGTCAGCTTTATACTTTTATCTGTTGGTGTTTTTTGTTTTATCTCTTTGGATGTTTATATTCTGCTTCATTCATTGTTTAATTCTGTTTTGTAATTTAATAATGTGCTGCAATTTATTCTGCATTGATCCACTGTACTAAATACAAAGCTTGTACGTTTCTGGCTTTGCCACACTTGCAAAAGTCTGCATTTGGCTTAGCTTAGTAAATATCAGCTAGGCATGCATTTTTTATCCCCCCTTACTACTGGATCTGGGGTAATTTCATCATTTGGGGTCCGGCTACTCAATGGTTCCAAATACCAAACTTGCATTGTTTCTTGGTTGTGATACTGTAAGAAGTGTGCTTTTTGGCTTTGTTTTGTAAATATCATCAAGTCATGCATTTTCATCCACGGATAATTTCTTCAATCGGGTGGTAGGGTGGTGGTAACCTCTGGGTTATGAGTTTGAGTGCTGCTATATAGTGAAATACTGGTGCTGGGTATGTAAGCTCTGCATTTTTACTATTTTAGTACAGATGTGATGTTTCAGATTTAGACAGGCAAACTTTTAATTAGTCATATCGTGATTTTTGTTTCATGTGGCTGTATATTTTTTTTAATTTTACTTTTTAATTTTATTCGAAATACTGTAGTCCATAATTACTCCATGGACATGTGGTATGTGATGTTGATTTGACTGGTACATTTGGGTAGTCTTCTTAAAAAAAGAGCCAAAGTTGAATCCAGGCAGCTTGAAGTAAGGCATCAGAACTCAGTACCTTCTTTTTACTGCAGTTTCCCTGAATCAGCTCCTAACTGTTATGTGCTAAACAAACTGGACATAGATATTTTTTTTTTAACTGACATAATTCTAAATACAGTAGATTCATGCCACAAACAGGTTCTGTCATGTAAATTAAACCAGCATAGAAAGTTAGTATAATGCTGCAAGCAAGCCATAAGCCAGTTTTGATCTGTAATTGACCCATGTTTTTTATATAGTCAGTTTGGAGATTTCCCATCATTAGAAAATAAAAAGTTTGCATGGTCCACAAAGCAGCTCGTATTTGTCCTATCAAACTTATGCTGCAAATGTTATCTCAGACTTCTGTGTTTTGATGTGATTTTTGGAATTTTTTAATTTACTGATCTGTCATGTAAATCAAAGGAGCTTTTGAAATAAGTAAAGTGCTGCAAGCAAGCCATAAATTAGCCTGTTTTGATCTGTGATTAATTGTCCCATGTGTTTCTGTAGCCAGCTTGTAGGTTTCCTGTCATCTGAAAAACAAAATGCTTGCATGGTCTCCAAAGAAGCTCATAATTGTCCCATCAAACTTGTAGTGCAAATCTTATTTTAGACTACTGTATTTAGAAGTGAATTTTGATTTTCCTGATATAGCTACAGTATGTGTTGGTACAAGCACTCTCTTTCTCTTAGTCTTTCTCAAGCTCTTTCCTGCTAAGCTAATGTCTTAGAAATGTATCGCAAGCACTTGAATGTTTATATGCCTGGGTCTCTGTAAAATGTTAAATATGTATACTACTAGTTTGTGTTACTGTACTTATTGATATGTTTACATCAATTGCCCTGATTTATATAATTTATGTGAAATTTGCTCTGTAAAATGTTGTTTCCTCTTATGTAACCCCTTCCCCCCAGGGTGCTTCTGTCCTTCCTTGTGAAACATTTCAAATAAATAAATAATACCAATAATGATAATAGTATATACATTGACCCCTTCATTTTTGAACATGACAGTAACAGTGCAAGTAGTGGACTTGGTGGTGAGAATAGCTTGGGGGAAGGAATGCACAATTCAGAGAATTTTATTTTATTTTATTTGGTCCAAAATCTTTCTAACAAAGAAGGTGCTTTAAAACTGATGTCATATGTTGTCACCTACAACATGAATATGTGCATACATTTCACTCAAGGAAAACACCTACAGATTGTTTTAGGAGTTGTTTGACCACAAGTGCAGTCAGGAGGACGTTCCATACCCCCTCTATACCAAATTCAGACTGTGATCAGTCTCTCTACAGGGACAGACTGTGAGCAGAAAAGGACTAAACCCCTCCCTTGATTGGCTAGTCAATGCCCACTAGGCCCACCTGGATGAGTGGATCCAGTTTGGAAAGTACTGGCAACTGGTAAATGAGATAAAGTAGGAACATCCCATGACCTGGGGGTAGGGGAATACCAGTAAGAGTATGAAGCCCAGCAGTTACTGGGGTGGGCTGTTCCACAAGGTCAATAATCAGTGGGTCATTTCCAGACACTGTGGGATTAGCAATTTGATTTGTATGTCTCCTTCAATGATATTTCAGTTTTATTACTGTGTCAGGTGAACATAATTTTTGTTGTATTTGTAGCATACAATTAACTTACCAGAGATAGTACCTTCAATGAATGAAGCATACCTGCAAAGTAGAGCTATGAAAACTTCCTAAGTGACTGAAAAATATACCTAGCTCAACTGTTTGACAGGTAGCTGTAGAAAACTTGGGATGCACCCACCTGTGACTCACTAGTTTCCAGAAATCTTGTGCAAAGGGACATTCAGTTAGTAGATGGGTTTGTGTTTCTTAGATGTCTACATATTACTCATTAAGACTGTTCCTGTCTTCCAACCGTTTATGCTTCCAGGTGCCTTTCACAGCAATCCTTCCATTGATGCCAAGACACAGAGTGTCCCACATATGTTTAGGAATCCTAACATTTAATAACTGAGCTGTTGCTACCTTTTTGTACCCTCCCAGAAAATCATTCAAGTCAGGGGTATATGGAATTGTGTTTCCAAGATGTGGGAGTAAAGTTGATTTCTATTAAAAGTGACTTGACCTGGTGTAAACTTCCATTTACAGATTTTAAGCAGGGCATAATACATACCGTGGAACAATGTGAAGCTGATCCTTTCACCTACAAGTCCATTTCCCTGCATCCCTTTTTGAAAACCAGGGGACAATCTAAAACTAAGGAAATCCAGTACTGACTTGTATTAATCAATACCTGCTTAATATTATGGACTAAAAATAATGACATAAAAAAAAATATAGGGTTAAGCATCCAGACTCCTTCTTCTGAGTAATCTTTATAGGCAACTTCTCGTTTGACAGGGCTTAATCTACTACTACACAATCCCTGAAAACGAAAATACTGTATCATTTGTTTTCATACTTAGGGGGTAGGGAAAGGCCATTCCCATATAGAGAAACCCATGCAATGATGTTTTAATTAAAAACACCCTTTTCTTTTTTGATAAAGGTCTTTTTCATAGAGCTGTTTTATGTTCTGCTATCTTTATGTTAATTTTCCAGTTATCTATTGCCATATTCTGCATTCCAAATAGAACCCCCAATATTTTTATAGGTCTTTTTACCAAGAGAATCCCCGTTCTGCCCCTACATGTGTTACATCTGTTTGACCAATCAAGATACTGGAGCTTTTATGAAATTTTTTCTTGGCTCCTGCCATAATGCAGCACTTAATCAGAATATGTTGTACCATGTGTCTATCACTCCTTTGTTTAATTATAATGCAGTGATCATCTGCATAAGCTACTGTTTTAACATCTGGCACATCTTCAGTTTGGGTAATACATATTATTTTGTCATTCTGAGTTATAATTTAGATAAGGGTGTTTAAAGAGATTACATATAATAATGGACTTGCGGTTCAACCCTGTCCCACCCCCCCCTGTTTTATCTGGAACTTTTTACCTTTATTGTAATTTACATAAGGGACGCATTCTCTTGCTCTATAAATGTATTCAATCCATGTTACAAAGACCTCAGGTGTCCCATATTTCAATAACATTTTTGCCAAGATTTTGTGTGGGACCTGGTGAGAGGCCTTTTCCCTGATCTATTAACAGAAGAAAACCATTTACTAAACCTTTTGACCTTCTCTCCCATAGTTCGCTCAGTACTACCAAGTTATTCATTATATTAGATTCTCCCACTGATGCTGGCAGATTACCACTTTTGAGTATCTCAGTAACAACAATTTAGAAAATGGGGACTAAATATGTTTAAAACAAATTCTGGTGTTAATCCACCTGTCCCATGAGCTGTGGACATACAAAGGTTTTTTGATAGCTACTATATATTAATTTCTGATAACTGAACATGATTTGTCAATAATTTCTATATATAAGGTGGTAATTCTGAAATGTCTACCTTTAAAAAAAATAGAGTCCCATATGCCTTCTGCATCAGTGCCAAAAGTTGTCTTATATAATGGTAGCCCATGAAGAGGATGAGTCACTGTGAGTGAGGTAATTTGAGCAATGACAAAATAGCAAAAGTTAAAATGGCTATGTGCTATTAATCGCTATGTGCCATTAATAGAACGGTGAAATGGAATGTATAGTTTTTGTACATGGCTAGAAGAGTATGTGTGGGTTTGTTCGTCGGGCTAGTTCCAAGCTGGCTGGCTGGTGTGGTGGTTAAAGTAACCGCCTATGTGTTGGGAGACTCTGGTTTGGGACTGGTTGTAAGCATACTGTTTTTTTAATTTTTTTAGAAATGTAAAGTATTTTGTTACATGTCTTTGCCCTCCCAACATTGCTCCCCCCCCCCACTTGTGGGTCCGTCCCAATGTTCTCCACCTGCTGACATCTGTCTCCAAATATAACCCCCTACTGAGTTCCCCCCTTCCCCAGTATCACCCCCCTGTAGTTGATTATTTTAATTTTGGGGAGCACAGGGGGCATAGATTCTCCACATAAAACATGTAAGAGTATGTCACTGTTTCCTTAACTTAAGGTAATGGATATATTTGTTATTACCCATTTTCCTTCCTGTTGTTCTAGAAAAGGACCAAAAAGTTGTTTTTGAATCCTCCTACCATTCACCTGTGGTATCATACACAGATATGACACTACACCATGCCCTAAATTGTTCTACCCACTGTGATTGTACTTCTGGCATACTTAAAAGGTAATTGTTTAGTTTCTACTGTACCTGTTTAGAAGGAGGATGAGAACCTGAGTAACACATGCATGGGGCTGCTTTGTGGTCTGATGTTTCTACCACAATACAATAGTTCTTGCATATCCCACTGTTAAACTAACTGATACCAACAAGAAATCAATCCTTGTCTGCAATGACACTTTAGACAAGGTAGTGTCTCTCTTTGCCTTCTCCTGCTGCTGTGACCCCTTCTTTCATACTAGCTGTGTTTATCATCTCATTCAAATATTTAGTGTCACTAAAACATCTTTCTAGTGTTTCTCCCCATCCCCTAAATATCACCCACAGTTGAAATCTTCCCCCAATTTCACTATTGGCTGTATAGATGTTTTTGATGTAGTATTTTGCCACTGTTAAGCAATTTAAATCATAAATTGTAGTGAGAAAGAAATAATATGACCCACTGGGAATTGAACCCAATCCCCCAGGATACCATCCTGGTGCTCTAACCATTGAGCTATGGGCTCACATAGTTGGCCTGGTTCTTCCCAGATACACTTCCTTTTTCAGGTACTGCAAACCCTGCAACTAGAAACAATTGAAATGACCACTGGATGTTTTCGGTGCAGTATTTATCCACTGCTAAGAAAAAAGTATTGGCCATATATGTAGATACTGGCATACTTCTTGAAACAAAGACACTCTCCCAGATTTTGTCTGAAGGGCATATAGATTTATGAGGTGCAATTCTTGTCCTCCATAATTGATGTCTGACAAAAGTGCCCTGTCTGGTTCAATTTCTATGAAACATGATACTTGGAAACATCTCTCCTCTAAGTAAAATGCCCACCCCATCACATTTCTAGGTACCCTAAGACTAATATGAAACTCCATGTACCCATAGTCTTTTAACCGCATAAATTTAACAACACATTGCCAGGTAATGTCTCTATTAGTGACATAGTCGTATGATTCCTATAATCCTTTATACTGTTTACATTCAAAGTTACAGGGACCATGGGAAAGCCAAAACACATGATGTAGAATTAAGTAGGGGTAATATTTCCCTTTTCAGCCAATTCAGCCCTTGCTTGGGATCTTGTCCATCTTGTGGTTCTTTTTAGTTACAGATGCTTCAAGGGATGATTCCCCCATCTGAGGAAGGGTCTTGAATTGAGGAAGCTCTGGAGGATGATCCAGACACATCCCCTTCATCATCTGAGTCCCCCCACTGCCCTGCAGTGGACAAGATTGAAAATTTATTCCCTATTTCTATGGTACCCCCTTTCATCACTAAGAGTTCAGAATTTTTCCACCTTACCCTCTTCCTAGTGGTCACTATCTCCATTTCCATCTCATCCTGAGGGAGAAGCAGCAGCATCTCTGACACAGTATCCACAGTTCTCTGCTGGCTAACAGAATCTTTTGTCTCTGTCTGGGCCTTAGATTACCATCTCAAATCAAGTCAAGTTTATTAGCAGGAAATACTTCATTGAACAGGCCCATTTACAGTACAAGGAGGTCATGAATAGACAGACATATACACAACAAATTAAGCAACTAATCCATACACAGGGTATGGCAGAGGCAAACTAGAGAACATACATGAATAAGAAATAAATATATATATGTAAATATATACAAAGAAAATATATAAGTAGTCCTCAATTACTATAGACAATGAGGTTAATTCATGGTGAGAACATTTTATAATGTATGGGGAGCCCTTGTTATTAACTGTAATCAAGCAGATTACAACCTTGTTATGCCATTGTTATGACATCACTCTGTTGTTAACCCCTCTTGAGTATGTCATATCAGTAGTATAACAAAATGGAATGCTCACAACAATAAATGTTCCATAAAGTAATTCAGTAAAGTAAAGTAATTCAATCTGTGATTACAAAATATTGGTAGCCCATACACTATAATATATAATGTATGGTCTTTGGTTAACAACAGAGCTGAAGACACTTCTCAAGTTTGCCATGACATCTGAAAACCTCTTAAGCTGCACTTGGTTTACTTGGTGTTTAGGACAAAGGAAGGCAGTTGCCCATCGAGATTGTCCCCCACACGGTGGGATAATGAAGCCTCAGTTGTTATTGGTTAAGAAGCCATTTATCCTAATTGGAATTAAAAGTACCTATGTTAGAACAATCAACAAACTCTTGAGGTAGATTGTTCCACAATCCGGGTGTTCTGATGGAAAAAAAATGTAGTCTTTTATTGGTCCTAGCCCTTTTAATATAAAGCTGTTTATTGTGTAGTCTAGGTACAGTTTTCTTTGTATCGTATGAGATGCCACATTGGGACATTAAAGTCAGAGATTGGATGATTTTAAATAGTTGTAAAAGATCTCCTCTGGTCCTTCTCATCTCAAGGGAATATAGACCAGTAAGGTTAAGTCTAGTGTCATAGTCATGTTGTGACATATAAGGAATCATTTTTGTAACCCTATGTTGTATTTGTTCAAACCTGTTTATGTCAAAAACAAGATAAGGGCTCCAAAAGGGTGACCCGTAGTCTATATAGGGCCAAATGTAGGTTTTGTATAAAGTTATTATACATTGTTTGCTTTTAGATGTAAATGTGTGATTAATGCATATGATTAAAGCATTAGTTATATTAGCAATTTTATTACAGTGGTTACCTGATGAAAGTTTATGATTTACCAAGTTACCCAGGTCCCTTTCACAAGAAGATGTCTTAATATTAACACCGTTAAGTGTATAGGTCTGAGTAGGGATATTTTTTCCCAGGTGGATAACTGAGCATTAATTAACATTAAAGAACATTCTATTTGTTACTGCCCATTGCTCAATATGTCCAACGTCTTGTATAAGAGATTTCATATTTACAGGGTTATCAACTCTTCCCCCTAATTTAGTATCATCAGCGAACTTTCTGAAAATATTGCTGTAATTAATTTTCATATCGCTAATGAAGATGTTAAATAGAGTTGGGCCCAAAACTGAACATTGGGGAACCCCATTAGTCACATTTCTTGATGAGAAGGAGAGAACTCCATTTACCCTGACCCTCTGAGTCCTACCGGTAAGCCAGCAATGAACCCACTTGGTAATAAGTGGGGTAAAACCTAAGGTAATAAGTTTGTCCACTAAAGTTGCATGGGATACCTTATCAAACGCTTTACTGAAATCCAGTAAGATGGCGTCAACAGGGATGTTGCCATCTAGAAACCTGCTGATATGTTCATAAAAGGTCAGTGGATTGGTTGTACAGGAGTACCCTCGTTTCCTGTGCTGGGAACAATCTCTAATTTTAAGGGAAACTATTTCATGTTCAATAATAGTTTTAAGAATTTTTTCCATCATCTTACAAGGGATGGAGGTAAGACTAATGGGCCTACAGTTCTCAAGTCTGGAGTGTAACCCCTGTTTAAAGATATGAGCAACAATGGCAGTAAGCCAGTCAAGTGGTACTGTAGATTCATGTAGGGCTTTATTGAAAATTAGTGTTAGTGGCAGAGTAATGTGGTCGATAGTGCCAGTCAGAAAATTTAGATTAATGTTATCTGGCCCAGAGCTAGAAGATTTTTTCAAGGTTTTGAGTACTTTCTTAGTTTCTTGTAGGGAAATAATACATCCTTCATAAAAGAGGAGGGTGCAGTGACACTGTTGCCATCCATCAATTGGAGAAAAGAGTGAACAAAAGTAGCCATTACAGGTGGAAGCTGTATCACTATTAGAGACCATTGTGGCATTGTTAATAACCAATGGTCCAACAACTCTGGTATTCCCTTTTTTACCATTGAGGTAAGAGTGTAATCATTTATGAGTCCTTCGTATGAACAATTTTGAACTCTAGGTTTCATTTAGCTAATGTTATGAGCTTCTTTAAAGTTCTAACAGATTGTCTGTAGTTAGAAAGGGTCCCCGATCTTACATCTGTGGGACAGTTTTTTTAACGTTTTAAATAATTTCTGCTTAGTAGCAATTTGTTTTTTTCTTGTATTGTTAAACCATAACGGTACTTTCCCTTTATTGTTGTATTAATTTTTTTCAGGGACATAAAGATGGTCAAGCTCTTGAATTGTAGTTTTAAATAGAGACCAAGCATCTTCGGTGTTAAGGTTAAGGAGGTTATTTGCCCAATAAAAGTATTTTAAATTCTCATTAATAGTTAGAAAATCAGCCTTCTTATACAATTAAATTTTGGTATGGTTATTTGTTAATTCAGAATCATATGAAATGGTGAAATATAAAGGTAAGTGATCACCGTTACCTAAAGGATCAGAAATGCTGAAGTTTGTTATTTTGTTTTCAATGTTAGTAATGAGAAGATCCAAGGGGTTTTTCCCTCAAGTTGGTTCCTTTACTATTTAAGTAAGACCTAGGTCAATTATGGATGATAAGAAAAGCTTATCATATTGGAAGCTACCAGATAAACACTCCCTGTTAATAGAGGGAAGGTTAAAATCACCCAGGATGAGAACCATACTGTTTTTAGCTAGTAATTTTATTTTGTTTGTAAAGGACTGGGTGTAGACTAGATTGACTGATGGGGGTCTATAACAGGTGCCCACTATTAGTTTGGGTTGCTCATAAAATTGGAGGGTGACCCATAGACATTTTAAATGGGGGTCTGAACTAATTTCAAAGGATAAAATGTTATTCCTGATGTAGAGACAGACCCCACCACCCTTCTTAGTACCTGTTCTATTTTTAGTATAGAGTGTAAACCCTGGTATTACTATTGACCATGATTTATCAGGGTTTCCCCATGTTGCAGATATTGATATAAGACTGGGGTCATATAGTAGGATTTTGGCTTCAAGTTCAGCCATTTTAAGAAAGTTTAATGCTTGGACGTTAAGAGAAAGAATGTTAAGTTGTTTTTTCTGCTGTGGGGATCTAGAAGTAATAAGAGACTTACGAATAAATCTAGTCTCCCCCACAACTATTGGTTTAAATGATTGTGAATGAAGGAGCAAATTTTATGTCCCAATAATGTGTTTCCTCTTCTGCTGAGATGCAAGCCATCCCAGTAAAAAAGGGATGGATTATCATTGAATTCTTCCCAATGTGTTAAACATGGGATGTTCTGTCTAAGGCAGAATTTATGGATCCATTCATTTGTTGCTTTTATATTTTTAGACATGAGATGAGCATCTCTTGGGACTGGAAGAATCTCAGAGAAACAAATACTACAACCTCTGTCCTCTAGCGTGTTATAGAGTGCCACGTAATCCTGCTTCAACTGGTCAATAGGTGTGTTCTGTTAATATCTTTGGTCCCACAGTGAATGACCACAAGGGAGTTAGTTCCTGCCTGAGATAAGATTGATTTAGTCATTGATGTTAGGTCAGAAACCTTTGCGCCCCCCCCCCGATAACTGGAACAAGTTCTGTTGGTTGTATTGGAGTTACATATAATACGATCAGTAAATTTGATTAATGAATCACCCAGAACAAATATCTGTCTGTTCTGTGATACTAGGTTAGACTGGTTGTCATTATGAACAGTGGGGGTGAGAAAGTGTTTTGACTGTAACGGTTCATTAAAAGGTACAGGGGGCACAGATATAAATGAAAATTGTTTATCTTTTTCCGATAGTTTAGTTCTTGGTATAGGAAAATATGAATCAGCGATGTCAGGTAAAAAAAGGCTCATCATTGTTTAGATAAGTTAAGGGATGATAAGAGTTATGCAGAGGTAATGTAGAGACATTCATCATGGTGCACCCATCGAACCCTGAAATAATTAAGGTTGGCACCCCACCTCACAAACGGGTAGAATTGTTTCCTAAATAGTGGGTTCAGATCTAGTGATAGCAGGAGTAGAGCTTATAAAGGTATCCTTACTGGAAGAAACGCAGCATGTTGTGGGATCTGAATCATGTCCCCCAGCTGGTTTCTCTGAGGAAACAGCTGATGTGTTGATGTCCAATAAAATGGACATCTGGTCAATGTAATCCTCCAGAGCTTCTATTTCGGGGTTGTTAGGGGGTTCTAGTGGTAAGCCCTTTTGTCTTCCTGCAGTGTAATAACAAGTTGGCGTGTTGCACATATGAAATTGGGAGCTTGTTTCCCAATAGCATACATTTTACAGGAAGTACAATGATTCTTAGCCTTCTTCATTTCTGAGTTAAGCAGTGGTCCTTACCGTCTATCCAATTGGGACTCTAATAACAGAAATAAGAATCCTATTTTGTTAACCTCTGGTGCCCCGGTCCCAGTGCCCCCGGTGGACACACACAGGATGTGCGTGTCTCTGCGCTCATCTCCACGCATGGCCCCATGCACACTCGCCCCACTCGCTAGTGTGAGTATATATGTAGTGGGAAAACTGGAATTGATAGTATTCACGTACTTCCAGTTTAGCGCTATGTTTTAAAGTAAAATAAAGTGATTCTTAGCCTTTAAAAAGGCTGAATCAAGTAGTTGTTCTGCTAAAAGGATAAATTAGAATCTGTGGAGAAGTGTAGCAGCTTCCTTGGGCATATACTGAGAGTCTGAGTTCAGTGTCTACTATATAGACCTTCAGTATCCCATAAATCAGTGCAGGAGAACAACAAGCTATAGAAGATAGGGATAAGACCCTAGTCCCCAAATGTTTAAAACAAAGTGCTGTAAAATAAGAGCAAAAGCACATTATAAAGCAAATAATAGTGCTCAACCCCTTATGTGAGGTATTGAAATACACAACTGCTCTATTCTTCACCCACGAGGTTTACAATGATGTCATGGCAACCTCTCCAAGTGTTTACTGCGTGGTTATTCAGCAAAAACCATACACTATCCTCTATGTAATCATTTGGGACACTTTGTATTCACAGGGTCACACCATTGGACAGAAAGAGGGAAACTGGTAAGATTCTGAGGCATAGTTAGGAGAACTAGTCTTATTTATTCATTTGTTTTTGTTAGCTGGGTGAGGTGCACTAGCCAAGTGAATGACTATTTTCAAGCATGGCCCGGGAGTTTACAAAGTAGTGGTACAAAGATTCATAACAAAAGCAGAACAATACAGAAATGGATACAGAGCTCAGCAACCTGAGTAATGCATAGTACAAAAGGCAAAGTAAAAATTACAAAATTACATAGTTTAGCAGCACACATAGGATACATAATGTACAGAATACGTGCCATCACAACAGAGAGACAGGGGTTTCATAGGTATTTCAGGCTAGAAGACAATGAGTCCATAATGCCTGCCATTTGATCTCTTGCCTATATTTGTACATATTTGTCTGAATCCGACACCACTAGATCCAAATTGGATTTAAATAGAGCCATATTTGGATATGGCTGAATTTACAATGGAGCTGATTGTGGTAGGAAATCAAAAATAGCACATTTTGCAATTAATACAACTGATACAAGGTGGATTAGGCAACCATGAAATGGGGAGATTCAACAGGTCCTCAATAACAAACTGAGACTTATATTACCTTCAGTGTTTATTATCTCCTTTTGTGAAATGGTTTTCTTAGATTCTGTGGGGGGGGGTTTGTGCAGGTTCTGACCTCTCTGGGGGATTTTTCTTAATCTGTTTATGCAAATTGTTGTGCCAAGGGCTGAGCAGCACCAGTAGCCTGTCCTCTTCTTGTATATTCCTGGTTCATACCTCCAGGCTTGTTGTGTGCTGTTCAGGGGCACTGCTGTTATGAGAATCCCTGCTCTTCACACAAGTTGCACTTTAGAGGGTTTGGGCAACATAAACTTATGTGCCCATATTTTAAAAACAGATTACAATGTTCTGCATCACATGCAGCATTTAAACGCATTCTGGAGCCACAGCCTAAGGTCAGTGGTCTTTCACTTATAGAGCCTCCCTCAGGCTCAACTCTCTGGGTAGGGACATCTCTGCTGAGTCAAAACTCGGCCCTTTCAAACACAAACTCCGGCAGCGTCTATTAGCAAACAGTATATGTGACTGCTGCCCTTAGCAGCCTTCTGCTTATGATATCATTGTACTTATACCTTTTGGCACTTTTAACCCTTGGTACTTCATTTCAGTCCTTCACTAGAGCCTTTTCCCCTCACCCCTGCTTCTTCCCTGCTCACACATCTTCAGGCTCTTCCCCTGCTCCTCCGTAGCTTCTCTCTTCCACCCTCCACCCATTCTCTTTTCTCATGCCACCTCTTTTGCAACTTCTTCCCCTCCTTTCCCCTACAGTTCTCTCTCTTACCTCTCTCCCACCCATATTACTCTCTCTCTTCAGTTTTTGACAAGGCCTGCTAGTCTGCCCCTTCCCCTAGCTAAACACCACCTCTTTTCCCTCTACTATTAATTTGTCTTTCTCCCCCTCACTTTGCCAGCACTCCCCCCTCTCTCTGCAATCACCCCTTTTCCCTACATCCACCTCCCCCTCCCCTCATCTCTCTATCCCCATTACCTCCTTTGCAATTCCACTCCGCATCCTGAGGAACTCATCTCCTTTTCCTTCTTGTTTCTCCCATCCCCCACCTTACACCCCATGACTTTCTCTCCTAGATTTTGACAAGGCCTCCCAGGCTGCCCTCTCTTCTAGCCCATCTACTGAATATTGAGTAACATTCAGTGCTATTTTGATTACTTTCAATGTATAATTTTTTTTGAAGTATATTCTTCATGTCCGCTAGTTACTTATTCTGTCATTACCTTGTTTTGTTTTTGTACTACTAACATGGAACCTTTGTAAATGAGCTGTATTGCTCAATGATGTTGTAATCCAAGACTAACTAAATAAAAAAATAAATAAACATTTGTGGCATATACATGGTTGACCTGGGTAAAAGCACCCCTCTTGCTTTTTCAAGGTAAAAGCTCCTTGGGAGATGACATGTCCCTGTAATCATTTGTATAAGTTTAACTTTAAAATTCCAGCTCCCCCCAACCACACTTGTTTGGAGTCAATGATAGGTTCTGGGGATTCTATCACCTTGCATCACTGCTTTAACCAATACATAATAGCTGTTACACTGACCCACTCATTCCAAAACAAAATAGTTAGTGTTTTAATAGCTGCTTAGATAGAGGAATGACTGAAAATGGAACCTATAAAGATGTATTGTATTTTTAAGACTTTCATACTTTAACCAAAATGTTCCAAAGATTTCAAAGGCATAAACCTGGTGTCATAAGCAGTCTCCCCAGAAATATGAATCACAACATACAGTTCTGCTGCAAGAAAAACAATAGAATTGTTTAATAGACTTCATTTCACATACACCCTATCTAGAAGGGGTTCCATACCCCTCTATATTTTAGTTTAACAGCATTCCTCCACTGGGCTGGCTCTCCATGAGCTGAAAACAGGTCTGCCATATGGAACACTCTGGGTCATGGCTCTGCCTGGGGAGCACTTTGTTGAGGTCCTTTAGTGTCACTAAGTTCTGTACTTTCGGAGACAATATTGTCTGTGTGAGCAGTCATTCTTTCATCTTGCTCAGAGAGTAGATCTCTTTTCGGTGGGTGGGGGGTAAGAGGCCTGAGTCAAGAGATGTTGTCTTAGCAAAAGAAGGAACTACATCGTCATGTAATTCGACTGTGTCTATGTTTAAAGGGACGTTTCTCTCAAGGGTTTGTACAGGGTCATTACTTATAGGCTCATTTCTTGGAGCAGACTGTGGTACAGACTGTGCAGCTACATCACTTGTGGCATGCAGTTCCCATGATTTTTTTTTCAGTGCCAGTGGGTGTTCTGACTCTTTCTTATCTGTACTAGAGATGGGCAAAATCTGCAAATTTTATTCCGCAAAGTATTTTGTGAAATTCGTGCATTTTGCAAAATATTTCGTAGGTGCGAAATGTGAAATTCCTCTGGCAAAATGTGGAATTTCACTGCAAATGGCAGAATTTTGCCACTAGTAAGGAAAATTCCACCATTCGCAGGCGAGATTCCACATTTTACACCCATGAAATATTTTATGGAATGCATGAATTTCGCTAAATATTTCATGCAGCAAAATTCATGATTTTGCAAGAATTTTGCCAGCAAGATTAAATTTTTCTGCATCTCTTATCTGGGTTCATTGGAATCCATTTTGAATTATTTGGTGAATTAACCCACCAAGACACCAGCAAATCATTCTCTACAGACCTTTCCCCAGTATTATACTGGTCAGTTTTTGTCAGAACAAGATGTCCATGACCAATACCCACAGTACTTTTCCTTGTTTCAAGGTTTACATTCCCTTTTTGTAATATCACAGCTTTTGTGCCTTCTGCAATGCGCATTCTGGTAGTATCTACTGTATGGTACAGTTACATTTATAAGCTTACTAGTGAATGCATGGGACAGACATAAGGCAATTCTTGTGGGGGGTAGGAAGAAATAGGCTGTTGGTTAACTAGGATCTGCGGCCTATCCTGTAGGTAGGGAAATGGGCAGACTTGGTGGGCCAAGCAGTCCTTATCTGCCGTCAAAGTCTATGTTTCTATGTTTCTAGGCACACAGAAAATGCTAGTGGTGTCAGTTTTTGTTAGCGTATTGGACCTAAGCTCAGTATTAGTGATTACAGCTGCTTTTCCAGATGATTTAAGGTCACTGTCCTGCTGTATTTCTGTCAGCTCTCCCATTCCACCTTCCAAAGCATTCAGTGCTGTGTCTTTCTCCTGATCTGACAGCATTTCAGTTGGGCTGTCAGCCAAAGTCTTTGATGCTCCTACATCAGCAGATGTTTCCGAAACTGTCAGACCTGGCTGGATTGCTGTAGTTTCCCCTTCCAAAACTGCATTCTTGGCAAGTTCATATCTTTAATTAAGCTTTATTTTTTCCTGGGCAAATTGTGCTTCCTCTTCTGCAACCATATCCTGCGGCAGCCTTTCTCACTCATCTAGTGCTGCTTGCAGATGTACTTCATCCTCAAAAAACTGCTATGTCAGCATTTTTGGCAGCTCCACAATCTCAGTTTTACTGGCAGTCTCTATTTTATCACCATCTGTTTTGGACATTGCTGTAGCCATAACGTTATCTTCCTCTTCAGCCTCTGATGAGAAGGTGATAGTGGAGGAGGGCAGCTCCCCTACACTTACAGCATCTGTGCTTTCACCTGATTGGTCAGCCATTTTGGGAATGAGGGCCAAAAGCACCCCCTACTACAAAGAGTAGGGGATTTTTTTTTTTATTGAGGACATAAGATCTCATATAGCAGACGTTAAAGGTACAAGTCAGAGGTGCAAGAACATTTAAATACTAAAAAAAAGGGGAAAGAATAATCATACAAAACAACAATGAAAAAACAACAAAAGAAAAGATTAAAAGTTACCATCATGGCGATCTACAGTATGCAAGCGTCCTCCACAATGTTTCCAATGAATGAGCAGTTGTGATCGAGACATTGTATGCTTTTCTATATTATATAAGCATATTATTTGTTGTCTAATTCGTTGGAACAACTCATTCGGACACCAAAACTGTTGTTGAATCAGCATCTTGCTTGCCAACTGTAACATACCAAACATACCCAAGATGGGTCCTCCAGTGAGAATGTACTATCCGTCAAGTACCTTGGGGTCTGGCTTAACAACCACGTCGACATCTTTGAATACGTTAATGCCATATAAAAAAATTCCACACTAAATTGGGAGCATTGTGCCACCACCACAGCTGCATCCCACTCTCGTCCCGTAGTGCTGTCATACAGAAAATGGTCATCCCCATATTTGACTATGGCGACATAGTCTACAGTTCTGCCCCCAAATCTACCCTTTACAGACTGGCCTCTTTCTATCTCATTCTGTCACTTTGATTTGGACAGCCCTACATGTACTCATCACTTTTCTCTTTATACGTCCCTCTCTTTTCCCTCCCTTGAAGGTAGGTGTATGGCACACTGTTTCTCATTTATTGCCAAGTATTTATTTGGCTCCTTCCCTAACTGTCCTCTAACCTCTCCCTGCCTTGCCTCAACTCCTTTCCTGTCTACAGCTCCCTGTCCTGCACTCTTGCACTCCCCCTAAATCCCCTGTAGCAGACCAGTCTGCCTTTTCCTACTTCTTTCCTAAGCTCTGGTACTCCTTCCCTCTCTCAATATATTCAGCTACCTCTCCTTAATCTCTATCCTCCCTCCTGCATAGCATCTCCTCCCACACCTGCAGCTGTAACCAGTAACCTCACCTAATTCTCCCCTATATCCAATCTACTAACTCCTCCCCATCTCTTTCCCTCCATTCCTTTCTCTATACCACCCACTCTCTTCCCTGGTCCTCCTCCCCCTCCTTTCACAACCCTATCCATCCCCTATCCCATTCCCTCTACTATCACACCCTACCCCATTCCTGTCTGACTACCTTTCCCTACTCCACCCCTTCACCTCTCCTTTCCTCTTCCACCTCCTCTCATAACCCTTTCCTCACTCTTAATCCTTCCCCTTATCTAGCTCACCTTCCCCACACCAAACCCACCTTTCTTAGTCCTTGATCGTAACTCTGTTTCTATATTCCCCCTCAAGCCTGCTTTCTTTTCCCCCCTGTATTCTAACATGTATTGTTCTACTACTATCTAGTGCTGGCACACATTCAGCTTTAACAGCTATAATTTTCAATGCAGTGGTGCATGGTTTATGAGTTCTAACACTGTCTGAGTATGAATTTATTCATTTACATGTGTTTAATCCATGTACACAATTTACTGTACATAGCTGCTTCATATTTATTTCTCTGCTATTTACAGTTGTAACACGTTGATTTTGATTCTATGTATTTTCAAGTGCACTCCCCTTTCCCTTCCCCCCAGGACACATCCGGAAATGAGCCCTTGTTAGTTCAGTATGTCTTTCCTGGTAAAACTTTTAAATAAATTAATAAAATGTAATATTTAACAAAACCACAAATAACTCTCACAGTGCTTGGGTGATACTTCTGCTAATTCCCTGTATAAACACCCAACACCAAAGTGTTGTATGTAATAATTTTGTAGCATGGGCAGTTCAAAACTTCTGCTATCAGGTCCCAAAAATGTTGAGCATAAGTACATTTTATATACAGACCAGACTGCATTTCTAAAAAGATTGCAGGTATCTCTAGGACAGTGCCTTCCAGATAACTTCTTGTGTATATGTGTATCCCTCACTCCCAACCTACTGTGACAAGTTAACCATATTATTTCCCAAGTATTTTCTGGGATCCTTGATTCTATTAATTGCTTTAAAGTTAATTCAATAGTATGTGGGGTACCGTGGGGAAAAAATAAGGGATTTGAGAAGCTATTATCCAGTATGTGGTGATATAAACCTTTCCTGGAATATGTTTTGAAATGTTCTAGCTTCAGTTTCCATTGTTTTATCTTCCTTAGTGCTAAGGTCATATACTGGGGGCTATGTTCCTTTTTCAAGACAGTATGACAATTCCAGTTTCCTTGTTCTCATAACTGTAAGACTGGTTGTAACCAAACCCATGTCCAAAGGATCCAATTGATCACCTTGTCTGAAAAGTAATTTGTGAAAGTAACAGAAAAAAAGTTGTTAAAAAAACAAAGGGTTTATCATATCTAGGCCACCTTTTTTGATGGAAAGGTATTTAAAGTTTATCTGAACTGGATTAAGTCTGCTGCCCCATACCACTTGAAAAAATTAACTGTACAAATGTGTTTCTAATTCTTGAGGAGAGGGAAAACAGAACTTAAATATAGGAACATTGGCAACAGTAAAGTTTTAATAAGGTACAGTATGCGCCAGCCCAGTGGTGCTGAGGGTTGAGGCGCTGAACACCACACCTCACGCCACACCGGTGACCCAGGTTTGGGAATGATCCCAGGCTGCTGGGGGTCGGCAGGGAAGGGAGAGGATTGAGCGTCTTGAGGACAGCTCTCCTCTCCCAGGAGGGACAGGGGTCCTGAGTCGGTGCTCAGTTGCCTTCTGGCACAGGCTGGAAATGCAGCAAGTGCTGATGATGCAGAGAAGGAGTGGGGAAAGTGGCAGACGGTAACATGCCTTGATGTCAGGGTGCCAGCCACTCCCCAAGAAAAAGGGAAAAACACCCTTCAGCACCAGCAGAGACAGAGCACTGGAGCTTGCCCTCAATCTGTGGCCACCCACCTGGCACCCTCCTGACCTACGCTACTGCCTGCTCGGGATGTTAGGGGCCCACCTCGTCCCCACCCGGGGGGGGTAAACCAAGGCTATATGGGTGACAGAGGACTGTCCAGGCAGGGCGGACTGCAGAGTGATGACTCCTTGGTGTCTCTCGAGGAGACCAGAGCTGAGGGATGAAGAGGAGGAATAAATATGAGAATAAAAAAAAAATAAGGTACAGTATATTCATTTCATTTTGGCTATTGCATTGTTTTCCATTATACGACAACCCTTTCTCCTTCCTGAATCTTTTCCTTCCAGTTTAGTTTTTCCACATCTGGAACTCCAAAGTTAATACCTAAATTCTTAAGATCAGATTTTACTACTTGGATATTAACCATTTGTGTGAGGCCCAGCTCTGCCATATGTCCTAAACATAATGCTTTACTTTTATGGGCATTAACCTCAGGACCAGAAATCATATAATATTGTTTTAGAAGGTTCCATACATTTTGGCAAGACTGTACATCAACAAGAAATAGACTAATAGAGTTCACATAAGCATTGATTTTAAAGTGTGCAGTGTTCGAATCAAATGCAATTCCCTGTACCTTAGGATCTATACTAATCCTCTGTAATAAAATGTCAATGCAGAAGACATATACAGTAAAAGGGGGCTTAAGGGGCACTCTTGCCTGACCCCTTTAACAATTTGAATGTTTCTTCCAAGAAAACCATTTACTAAAGGTGTGACGTGCATTTTGACATAGAAGTTGAATCCAGAGTATAAACTGCTGCAAAGTGCAATGAAAGGCTAACAATGTAAAGAGAAACTCATGAGAAATTCAATTGAAAGCTTTTTCTTGGTCTAATGAATCAATAAACCCATGAAATGTATTCATTTGACCCCTAGTAACAACTTCCCTAAGCTAAATTAAGTTGTCACTTATTGATCTGCCAATAATCAAACACGTTTTAGAAGGGGATATAACTTTACTGGCTATAGTACTCAGCCTCTGACCTACAATTTTTGCCCAAATTATCAAATCTGTGTTAAAAAGAGAAATGGATATCTAATTTCTTAGATCTGCTTGGTCTCCCATTTTATAGAGTAAAATCAGGACAGCCTGAAACATAGTACTTGGAGCTTGTAAGGTGTCTAACATTTCATTAAACACTGTGTGAAAGGGAGCTCCTGCCACTCTTGAGGACCAACCTTTTCATAAATCTGTTGCAACAGTTCTTCTATTTCTTAGCCTCATCTATTCTTTACAATTTATAGTCCATAAGGTTAGCCATGTATGGGCTTTCCCTTCCCTTTCTTGACTATGCTATAGTGTCCTCTTTAATATTCATTTTCCACTCTCAGGTCCTCACATAGTGTATGTAAAATAACAGGCTGTGTTTATCATTGTTGGATTCAGTATGTAATAGCACTATGCCATAATATACTTTAATGTATATACCTTATATGTATGAAACCAGTAAATGTTGAAAATACCATGGCACTAGGTGTTTTTGATAAAGGTAAAACATTACTAGGGGACTGCATTATAAAAATTAAGTTAGTTGTGCTTTTAAAAATGCATGTAAATTGCTGTAAGTTGAACAAGTCTTAAATTTCATGGTGATCTGCATATATCCCATGAAGTACGTATGATGTTGTATTTCTTTGAAACTTGGCTTATTGTCAATTCCCTTTGGGGTAACCCTTGTTTCAGTGCTTCTGCACTGAGGTTCTTTGTTTTTAGCTTGTTTTTTTATTTATTTTTTTTATTTGCACCTCCACCACCCAAGCACACAGGGCCAGCATAGGGGTGGTGACTGAATCTCAGCTGCTAAGTAAGATCAGAGATCAGTGTCAGTAGGTGCTGGCTAAGTGCAGATAAAGGACATACATAGTATGTTGCTGCAAACTGATGTACTGAAAAAGGGATATGACATTACTTAAGGTTATCTCCTGAATTTTGAATAACTATCACACAGAGATTGTGTGTTGAACTTGAAGTTTGGTGTCTTGTCAATCTGTTATCCCACAACCCCTCCACATACTGCCATTAGCATAACACTTAACATGGCACACATTTTTTTTGTAGAATTCCATACTGAGGCAATCAGACACTATGTGCTCCATTTCTTGGTGAAACTGTGCATCTAACTCCTGAACCTGGTGACCTCCTGAGAGAGGATTGTGGGGAGACCTGCTGATGTTTCACTGAGCAAGCCTAGCACTGAGGAGGACCTCAGAGGAACCGGCTGTGCTGGGGTTACTAAAAGCCTGATACAAGTATTATAAAAGGTATGCCACCATTAATTGACCATTAGTAACCCCTAAATTATAATTCATTGTGTGGAAAAAACTGCGTGGTCCAAGTCCTCTCACTTTTCATTCTTTTTTAAGTTTTTAGGTTTCAGAGAACTGCCAGAGTTGCAAGGAGGAGGAGAAGAGGAGACAAACAGCGAAGGAGCCTGTGGCGTCGTGGAGTCCTGCCTGGTAGTGGCCTACCTGACTGATTGGCTGAGAAGCTGTAACCTGCTGTGATGAGAGAAATGGGGAGATACTGTGGTAGCTTGAGCAGATTCGAGCCTGCACTTTAGCTAGCATCTCCTACTGCTGCCTTCCATCTATTGACCTCCCGACCCTTGCACTGAAATGAGAGCTGCCTGGAACAAGCACATAAAAGATGGTGCAGGTACAGCATTTAATAGTGATGCCGCACAGCCACCATGGTAAAAATTCAGGAGAACACAGAGTTTGCAAGGTACTTTTTATTTTCTAAAAAAGAGACTAATTAAGTATACTGTGGGGAAGAGGGGCTGCTAGTATCAAGCACCGGGTCCAAAAAACTATCTAGAAGAGGCCGATTGTGTGTACTATGGCACATACTACCTTCATTTTTCCCCTAGTATCTTTTCATGTTAAACTTGAAACATTCAATGAGCTAGCTTGCATAGCCTATCCCAGCTAACTGGTGGAAAGACAGCTGGAAAAGGTGAAGGATGGACTGTAGAATTACCGGAGTGAAACACTTTGGTTTAGGTGTAGACCACCAACTGCTGATCATTTATTTGGAATCACTTTTTGCTCAGCTTTAATAAAACATTTAATTTGAGCAGTCCCACACAGAGCCTTACAAAAGCCTTACTAAACACTTGCATAAATGGTCCCCCAAAGATAATTGAAATGTTACTTCATTACAAATTACTTCATTACATAATCGCCTTTTCTTTTAGGCCGACAGATATTCTGGCATAGCTTTCTTTTATGAATCTTTTTTACTTGAGTGCTTGTTTAACACCTCATATTTCAACCTATTTATCCAGCAAAGTATACTGTATATCCATGTGATATTTATTCTATGCTACTGATTTACTACTTGTTAAGTGGATTCTATTTTTTGCTTCCACAGGCTGCATATTTATTGAATTTAATCTAACTCACATAGCTTTGAAAGCATTAATGATTAACATATTGCATACATTAGCACACATCAGTGCAAATCAATTTACCCACATCCCTTACAGAAATAATTATATGAAATGTTTTCATGCTGTACACATAAAAATACCTAAGTGATACGCGTGCTGCAAGTATGAATTAAATGTTAAACTCAAACCAATTGCATGCATATGGCATGTGTGCAGCAAGAAAATGTGGAAACCATGATTTTTATCTTAAATTGGGAAAGACTGCATGCATGTGGCATGCATGCATGCAAAAAGCAAGTGGTCACTGATAATTGCACGCATAAAAGTTAGGTGACTTGCTTAGGATCACACCATACACAAGTGGGGGTTGATGAGTTTCAAACCCAGGTCTTCATGCCTCCAAGTCTCCTAGCTTGCAGTTCAGTGCCTTTAACCACTAAGCCATACTGTCTGCACAAATATAGCTCACTTCTACTTCAGTACATACCGTATCTGAATACATCTGCATGCATGTGGCATGTTTGTAGCCACTCTTATGCTTTTCAGCTTTCTTCTCTCCCTCATCTCATTTTCACAGTTGAACTGTAACACACATACCAATGGAAACACATGTTGTTTTTCCAACCCCAGTACACAAACATACCCACAAAACCACTTAATTACTTCTGTACTCTTACCTATATTCCTACTAGAGTATTTTCCCACCATAGTTTTGAATGCTTCCATGCAAACAGACTTCAAGATGCAAACACAAAAGTAGCAATAACTCCACACACACACACACACACATATATATGCAAACACGCACACACACACACACACACACACATGGCCAGTCCTTGCCCTATGCACACACACTGTAGCGGGTACAGCCATGCTGCTAGACAACCCACCAAATAGATATAAGTAAAAAGTGTATTACTTGAGTACTAGGGAGCCAGAGGCAGGAGTCTTTAAGAGATGATGTCCATGGGACAGAGTGCTGGGGATACCCCCTTGAAATGAGTGGAGTTATTTTCTATTACTATTTTATACATTATGATGGTGAGTTAGAGAATAATGAATGCCACTGTTCTACTAACAAGTCTCTGTTAGTCAAGTTGTGGCCTTCATTAATCTCCAGCTCTACATCAATAACGTATAAAATAGTAATAAAAAAAATACCCCCATTCATTTAAATGGTGCACACCCCTGCAGTCTCCTTTGCCCTTTGTCATAATGTGCCTGAGGGTGGGGATGTGGAGGTCAGCGTCACGGGGGTGGATAAGTCTGACTACATTGGGGCTCCAATAGTCTATGCATACCATACCACTCAACTGTTGGGGGGACCACTGGACACCAGGGAAAAAAGATTTTGACCAGTGAGCAGCGAGGGAGGCAGAGGGACCACTAGACACCAGGGAGAACTTTGGCCAGTGACCACAATATTTCACAGCAGGAGGCAAAATTACTCCAGTAGGTGGTGAAATTTCACACTTGCTCTGTCGAGTACTGTCCACACAGTATTTATTTATTTTCAGTTTTTGACAAGAAAAGGCAGACTAAGCTGTAATAGCATGTTTCTGGGTGCATCCCATGGGGTGGGTTACAGGGATCTGTTTTATTGATGGGGAATGTTTGTGATGACACTGAGGAAACTCCTTTACTCTTTAGGGGGAGACACTGGCTGTCGGGTTGGTAAGATGGCTGACCCAGGTGGAGAAGGAGGAGGAGGAAGCTCTCACAGATCGGAGGTGACTGGGAGTGCTGTAATTTTTGTTAGTTTGAGGGCTATACCTGACAGTTAGTAATTGTATCCAGTGATAAATTCTAAAGAAGTTTCTGCTTCTTGTGCTATGCATTTATCAAAACCTTTAAAGACAAGAGAAGCTGCAGTCTGGACTGTGGTAGTTCACTCACCTGAGCAAGTGGAGACTTCAGTGCTGCCCAGCAATTCGCAGAGTTTGGCAGAAGAGGAATTAGTGGCCAGAATTCAAAAATGCAGTTTGTGCTTATTGCAGCTGTTGGTAGATGAGAAAGCCACACTTCAGGCTTTCATTGGTGCACAAGGAAAAGATTAGCTATATTCCTCTACAGAACTATGACTGGTTAAACAGATGATTACACCTATTTCTGAACTGGAAAATGAAGTCCCTTGCATGAATAAGACCGGCTCTGAAGTGGGAGCCCCCTGTTCTACAGAAAAATCCCCTTTAGAAGTGGACTGGACATGATCCAAGGACAGAGCACCTTGGGAGGCAGGTGTAGCTCATGCAATAGCAGATATACAGTGGCTGGCACAAGGTAAAACATTCAATTTCTTATATAAAGACATAATGCATTCTTGCTGTGTTCAAATGAACTTGGACAGTGAACCAGCTACTTCAGTCACTATGATTCCCACGGCAACGCTGCCAGCTGGTGGGAACAAAAACAATGAAATTAACAAAAGTGCTGCAACTAAGTCAACAGCTGTTACTGCCATTTCTACTTGTTCTCACACTGTGCTACTTTGTAATAAATCTTCCTGTAGAGCTGAGGGGATTGGGCAGCCTAACAGTCAGATGCAGATGTCCACTGTGCCTGACAGGGTTCACAATGATATGGGAGGCTCCAGCTACAAACATGGTGACTTCCTAGAAGCACAAACTGTACAAATTCTTGATTAAACTAACACTTGTTCTATTAATATCTTGGCAGTGAATAACATGATGAGTGTTACACTACTATCCACCTCTTGAGTTCACCTGGTAGAAGTGGCAGAGGTACAGTTTGGTGTTCAGCATGATCTTCATAATGCTTTATACAGTCATTCAGCTACGCCCGCCCCCCAGCTGCATTTCTTGATACAAGGAATTCAGCTTCCTCTTAGCTAACCCCTCCACTCAGCAAAAACAGAAGGAAGACAACACAGCTAGAGGACCTTTTAAGATGCATAATTTATTTGCTAATTTTGAGGAACTGGCCAGGTACAAGAATGCTGTCCACTTAAAGTACAAAGGCAGACTGGGGGACCCTCCAAACCTGGTTTATGTTGCTTGCAGGCTATTAAAGGAATCATTATAGTTATTGGCAACAGACATCTTTGCTTTTGTACATACTGTACATTGGGGGATATGCAATTTGACATCAGTTTCAAAACACCACAGCTCATGGAAAGGTTTTGGGCTAAATATAACACTACCAAAATTGTCTTCCTTTGGTCTCCTTTCATAGGACTGCTAAAACCAGAACTATTTTATTTAAAAAACAAAGGGGTTCACATTTTTAACATTCTGTATTAGGTAAAACAATAGGCAGATGTGACTGATCATCCTCTACCTATTTTGGATTCCAAAAACATCTGGACTGGGAGATGGAAAATAAATGTGAGACTGAGAATGAATGAGCAAGGCCTGCACCATCTCCCCAGCAGTTTCTACATAGAATGTGATAAAGGTTTCTGCTTTTATGCAAGACAGCCCGAAACATGCAACAGATAAGAGTCCCTTTCCCACCTCAGTAATGCTTGTGATACTTTAATATGTGAACTTTGTTTGGAAATAGGACACTCCATCCACTTTTGCCTCAAGCATGTACATTGCAATCTCCTCAAAGGATTAGATGATTCCTATAAAAAGTGCCCCTGAGCAGTCCATAATGAGGGATCATTCTATGACCAGGATAACACTGAACAAGAGGAGGCACAACACAAACAATCCTGAAAGGAACAGTCCCAGACCATAGATGCAACACCCTCTCATGTACTTGATGTATCACATACTGGATCTGTGGAACTGGAGCTGCCTGCTGAACTCCTACTGACAGAATCTGACAAGAAGACTGACACTGAGGTTACTTTGAGTGAAACCTCACATATAAAAATTGCAAACCCTCAAAGGCATGACCTACACTCTGCGGTACAGGGAGCTGCACCACCTATCCAGAATGAACATTCTGACACACAGCACCAAGTTTCTATATCCCCTCCTGCAGTTTGTCAACATAACTTCAAGGTCATTGGAGGTAAACTATGGACCAAGAGATATCAACCAAAGCCCATGATTTTGAAAAAGGACATTATGGGGACTTGTAACAGCTGTATGGTCCTACAAGGAGATACAGAAGATGAGAATGGTAACTCTGAGACATCCTCTATCATTTCCTCACAAAATGACCTTTTGTACACTGATGGGGATGCTGCAGATGTTAAAATTGCATATAAATGAACTAGGAGAAAAAAAGAGTTGATAGCCTAAGGTGTTTTTGAGAAATGATTTTGTTTCCCCCTGTCACTACTTTAAATGGTTCAAGGGTACATAGAAACACAGAAACATAGAAATTGTCAACAGATAAGGACCACTAGGACCATTCAATCTGCACCTAGACTCTACATAGAAGGGTAGGGTACATACAGCACTTAAAAATTATTATGCTAAATGTCAATAGTATCAAGAATTATAAGAGGAAATTCACCACTTTCTCTTCCTAGGTTCCTCAGGAGCTCAGATTATTCTTTTGCAGGATACTTGATTAAACGGTACTAATTACATATATAAAGCTTAAAAAGCCCAGCCCTGGGGTCCATCAGTATGGTCTATGGTTGACAACCCTTGCTCGGGAGTGGGTATTTTGCATCACTGCCTCAATGTACAGATTCTGAGAGTAATGGATGTAGAACCCAGGAGATTATTGTTATTAGATATAGTAATATAGGAGGTGCCCATGAGGATTGGGGTTTTATATGCACCACAAACAAAAGCTGCATGAGTAGAGCTCATTAGGTTACTACAACCCCATTTTTATACAGCTAAATTAATCATACTAGGAGGAGACTTAAATTGTCCTTGGGATATTTCTGACAAAACTGGAAAAACCATTAAGTTATATTGTGACACAAATTATCTACAGCAAATGATTTCCATGGCAGGTCTCATGGATGCATATAGACAACTAAAACCAAAAGGGGGTCATACTTATCATAGGGCATGTTATCCTTCTGAATTGACTATATTTTTGTCTCTAACAGATGTACGGTGCAGAAAGTGACTACTGCCACTTCTGCACTTTCAGATCATTTTGAAGTCCATGTCAAATTAGATGTCAGAATTACACAGACCATAGGGAAAGGCTATTGTAAACTGAATGCTTCTCATTTGAATGATCATAAGGTTAAATGAAACCGTGAGGAACTTCTTAAGGTTAGGGGATCAGTAGCCTGTTGCTTTTAAACTTTATTAGACTGGTGGGCAGCACAAAAACAGAATTAAAACAAATATTGCAGGCCTTAGGGAGACAGAAGGGTAAATCAGATTATTTAAATATTTACAATTGTGTGCTGAATTGTTTAGAGTTATAACCCTTTAAACTGTTGAAAAAAATCTCATATTAAGGACAAACAGATAATTTAAGAATGGCAATAAAAACTTATTTATATGACAGGGCTAAATCCTTAAAGATAGCAGAGCAATTTGGTGTTCAGAGTTCTAAGTCTTCCTTTGATATCTTTAAAAGAAGCCAGGAGGGTGTTTGAACTCAGGTTATGACCTCCATAAAGGACAAAGAAGGGTAGCTGCATTCCGATACTCAAGAAATTAAATCAACCATGGAATCCAGTTTGTACTTCTTTTTTGGTACTCAAGTACTGACTACTGGTAGTTTAGGAGATATCCTACAGAATTATTTTGCTGATTAATTAACTGCAGATGAACAGAAGGATCTTGCAAAACCTACCAGTGAAGAGAAAGTAGACATGGCCATAAAGTCCTTAAGACAAAAAACAGTTCCAAGCCCTAATTACCTTAGTAGTTCAAGTTCAAAAGTTTATTTGTTCGATTTTTTACATCTTTACAAATTTAAACATACTTAAAAGAACAACAATAGTTAAAATCATGAGAAAACATGTAATATAATGACGAAGTACAATTCCTGCATATATAAAGTGAGCTTATGCAATTCTATGTTTTTCTAACAATTTTCTTTGTACAGAATTCAAAGACCTGTGAGTTCAGTTGTATACACAAGTATAGTGAATTAAGCATTACATTATTGTGTTCTTTCATTTAGAATTCAAAAGGTTATGGATCCATTGTAGATATAGCAGCACGTTGTCAGGAGGTCTAAACCTCACTTTCAGGTTCTTGGCAATATTGGGAATGCAAGTAATCACCGACACATTGCATTAGTGTAATAAACTTGTTTATTACTACCAAAAAGGATAAAATCACAGTTGCCCTAAGCAGTTCTTACCAATATCAACTGGGAGCCAGTGCTAAGTGTTCCCTATACCTCGAGGTTTCTTTGTGTCTCTTGGGATCTCCACGGTACAAGACTTAGTGTTTGCATTATATACCTATGATAATTACTATGGTTACTGTAAGATAGAAACATTTCTAGTTACAGAGATGAGTTCTATTGGCTAAATTAGAGGAGGCTCCATGGTCCAAGATAACATTATACAATTTTGTAGTAGTCATCAGTTTGTGAAACAAAAGAGTTCTTATACAAAGTCTTACATAACTCAGTGTAGTAGTACAAATCACCAAAAGGTGGCAATGCCGACTTACATATCATAATTATTCCAAGGACACAGGTGTCCTAACATCTTATAAGTAAGAAATACACAGAAAATGCATAGAAGAAAATATGTGTATCAGCAAGCAAAGTGTAGTACAACAATATGCGTACATATCCTGACACCTACTCTTATATGGTAGATGCCCTTAGCCCTATATGTTAGTATGACATGTTGCCTAAGCAATAGATGTCTACAGTGTACCTCTGAGGGTACCAATAAGGGTGCAGGGACCTTGTGTAACATTCCCCCCCTTGTTGCCTCCAGGGGCAACACAGGTAAATCTCGGGAAAGGTCAGGGAGCAGTGGTCATTTACAAACCCAATGCGCGAGCTTTGTAAAGGAACTCGAGCTGCTCACGGTGTTGGCGCAGTGTGTGCCGTAGGCAGCATAGCATGATAATCAAGACAAATATCAAAAATGCTTGTATAATAACAAAACATTTAAAAGTAATTTCTAACCAGGTGTTAGTCAGTGCATCATTCATATCACTGTCATTAATCAACGAAAGAATAACTTCATTGGCCTTGGTTATATTATTGCTGATGTGGATGAGGTGTGTGTCTTTCCTGTCTAAAAGTGATTTTAATGTAAGTGTGAGTGGGTCTATGTGTACATTAAAATATGGTAAATATTCAGAAAGTGTGAGCAGATAATCGGGGTTAGCATCAATGATGTCTGCATCCATAAGGGGGACGGGGGTTATAACGGTATGTCCAATGACAGTCTTCTGGTGTGGGACAAAACAGAAATTGGGGGTATCAATAACACATGTTTGAGATCCATAAGTACAGCTTTTGAAATTAGTTACCACACGGTACTCCCCATCAGAATTGTACTGAAAGCAAACAGTAGGGAGTCTCCACTTTTGCAACTGTACTAGGCAGGTGTAGGTCATCTTCGAAATCTGTGTTGACAGGCGATGAACCTCCTCATGATATGATTGATAGAGTTTATCTGGAGCCAAAGTAGAGTCCGAGAAATCCAAGCCATTAGTGGTGATGTCATCATCCATGGCAAAAGTCCAATCAATGCTATCTGGAGAATAACCACAGACAGGTTGAATAACATCAAATACATCACATGGACACAAGTAAATGTATTGCTTCTTTGCACAGCAGTCCATGTGCGGAGCCACCCAGGCGTCCAGGAAAGGATGGAAAACCAGTAGAGGTGGTAGATCCAGGTGTTGTCTGTTGATGTCTTCATCCAGGTGCCCAATGGAATGTGCCAGTGCAAGCTTGTTGAACAAGGCTGTAGTGGGATCAAAGCATGGTAAAGAGACAGTAAAAGAAACAAACATAGTATCTCTTATGGAACATTTCTTAGTAGTGAAATAAGAACCAGTGTTAGGGTGTCTGGTCACAAACCCCAGGTTTCTATCTGTAGAAAGAGGAATGGTTAGAGATTGTTGCATACACATAGCAATACAGGTAGGGGTTTTACATCGTGGACAATACCATTTAGAAATGCGTCTATCATGTAAGATATCAGGGATTCTTCCAGATTCTAGATCACGGAAGAGATTGTTGATGGTAGTGATAATGTATGAGCCATTGGCAGAGCAGAGAATCTCTCTAGCAATGTATTGTTTATCTGCTTCTTTGTTGTTCTGTGCAATGAGTGTGTTGATCTTGTCTTTAGAGTCTGTGAATGCCTTAGCAATGTCGTGCATGTTGTATACAGTGTATCTTTCTTCCTGACTAAGGCCATCCACACCATGCAATAATGGGGGTAGTATATTATTAACCAAACCAGTTGAAAATTTGACAGAATGAAATTTGGTAGCAGCAATTTCTGCTTTATTCCAAATAGACATAGCCATACCAAAAAGGCCTGTGACAGTTCCTGTTGCACCTGTGACATCAGAACTGTCAATGTCACGTGTATTACGTTTATGACTTTGATCATCAGGATTGGGTTTTCTCCTGAAGTTGCCTCTATGTTCAGTAGAATGGACACCAGCAATAGGGTCTTGAGTATGAATCTGAAATGCAGCTAAACTATCAAGCAATAACGTACTATAAAATGCTGACTTATTAGTATTGTGACACATACCAAATTCCTTCATATTCCAGTAAGTAAGATTAAACAAAACAGGTATATGCATAAATTGTAAGTTATTAATCAATGAACCAGGGAGGCAGTGGCTGTTAGACCACTACGGGGACCAGGGGTGTTCTTTGGACATTCCAAAAGCTGTTTATCAGTGGGTGGTAACACAGAGAGTTACATGGCAGCAGAAGCCATGTGGTGTACAGCACAAAATTTTCTAGCAGAATCCTTAGACAAAGAATTATAGTATGAAAGATCAATTAAGGGCAGTAATGTTGTATAAACCAGTATGTCTAAGAGCAGTTTGTAGCAAGGACAAAGAACCATTTGGGGATAATTTAGCATTGGGCCAACCCTGGAAAATTCCTTTGGAGAGTTTGGCCACAGGGAGAATTTGTTCTTGCGATGTGGTTTGCCACTCAATTTGTAGGGTAGATTTATCAGAAGCAACAACTGAGGAAGTGAGGTAAGCATCAGAACCTTCCTGGACAGTAATTACACTATCGGGTATATTGATGGATACTCCCTCTGAAGGAGATGCTGGATGATCAAGGTGTGGTACGAGGTTTGGTACCATGCCTTGGATGCAGGGGGGAAAACTCCTGAGAAGAGGAGATAATGGAATAAGATAGCCATCTTGTCAGTGTATCTAAAAAGCAAAATCAAACATTAGTAGGTCAGTACTATTCTGCCCAATGGGGTGAGGAAAAGTAAATAAGCTCCTTTATACAGTTTCAGTTGGTTTGCATGTAACCATTTGTCAGTCAGTTTATTATTGTGCAGGAGTCTAACTTGATAGACTGACGGACTGAGCTTATTGACAATGGGGTATGGGCCTTCCCATTTATTGGAGAAGGAATGGGTGGGATGTGCAAATCAGAGTAGCAGTACCTGATCTCCAACCTGCCAATCCACTTCTTGTGCGTGCTTGTCAAACTGTATTTTGGATTGTTGCTGGGCCTTACCCATGCAATTGGCAGCATACAAGTGTGTGTATGAGGTCTTTTCTGAGTTTTTCCACATATTGATCTACAGACACACGGTCTGCAGTGGGGGTGTGCAGGTCAAACAACAGGTGTTCAGGTAATCTCATCTGTCTTCCAGTCATCACTTCAAAGGGTGTGAGCTGGGTGGTGGCTGAGGGCATGTCCCTAATTGCCATAAGGAGTAACGACAGTATGGAATCCCAGGTTTTGTGATTGTCCTCAATAAATTTGGAAAACATTTGCTTAATCTGTCTGTTGGCTCTCTACTTAACCTGAAGATTGGGGGTGGTAGGGTATGTGGAACTTTTGTTGAACTCTAAGGAGTTCAAGAGATTCTTTCATTAACTCACTTGTAAAACTGGTTCCTTTGTCAGAGTCTACCTTAAGAGGTAGGTTCCACCTGGAGAAAATCTGTTCCACCAGGATTTTGGCAGAGGTTTTAGCAGTGCATGTTTTAGTGGGAAAAGCTTCAACCCAGTTAGAGAAGAGGTCAGTTTCCACAAAAGCATACTTGTTATTTCTGCTGGTGTTGGTCAAAGGATCAATAAAATCAATCTGTATGGCATGCCAAGGGCCAGAGTGTCATTGTGGTAAGAGCTTGGCATTTCATTTGGTAGGGATAGGGTTGTTTTGCACACAAACAAGGCAGTTGTCTATGTACTGTTTAACATCTTTGGTGACACCAGGCCACCAGGCAGTGGACTTAAGCCTTTGGAGGGTGTTTTCCACTCCCTGGTGTCCACCAGTGAGCATATCATGCACTTGGTTCAAAAATTCAGACCTAAGATGTCTATGGACCACCCACAACTTGGTGTTGGAATCATCTGGCTGGTACCAGATGAGCTTGTCATCTGGTGACAAGTGTAACTTACCTTCATGCCTCCAGTAGGGTTATGTGTGGGAAGTTTCTCTTCGGTACTCTTGTCAAGCAATATGAACACTTCTTTGAGTTCAGTATCAACATGTTGGACTGCTGAGAGGTCCAAGGGGGAAAAGGGTTCAGGTTTCTTCCTGAGTGCTGCAATATGTGCAGCCACATTGGCCTCTGGATGGTCCATCATCCAGGTGTCCCCACGGGCCCCTTCCTTGGCAAGAGTGTCTGCTGTATCATTGAAGGCATGATAGGGATCATGAAGGGAGTGAGTTTGACTTTGTTTACATAGAGTTTGTGTGAAAATTTTTGTGCCAGTGAATGTATGTATATTACCAACTCCTTGTACTTCACTGGGCTGCCGTCAGAGGAGAGGAAGGAGTTCTTGTGCCAGAAAGGAAGAAATTCTGTAAGAGAACAACAAACCCTATTAGAGTCTGTAAAAATGATGGTATCCTCGGTCCCATGCTGGATGAACTTGAGGGCACAGGCCACCACTGCCATCTCTGCATACTGTGATGATGCTACACTGCAATGCTTAGATATTTTAACAGTGTTCCCATAAGGGTAAATCACTAGAATGCCCATCCCTGCAAGTTGTTCTCCCTGATAGTAGGATGCTGAACCATCAGTAAAGATATGACACAAAGAGGTGTTAAGTATTTTTGGCGTGGCAGGAAGGAAAGGACCTGGAACCGGAAGATCAGGTGACTGCAGTGTACAGTCATGGGGTTCTCCTTTAAAAACTGAGTCCATGAGCCAGCATAGATGGAATTTTTTTGGGGTGTACCTTAATGTCTCTATCCTGGAGAAGAAGTGACCAGTGTGTCAGTCTAGTATTGGAGACTGACCCATCCTTCACTCCATCTGAGAGCAGAAAGGTAGTTGGTGTGTGGTTGGTGTTGATAATCAGTGGAGAGTACTCAATGATACACAGAAAGTGCTTGACAGCCCAGTAGGTGGCCAGAAGGTTCCTTTCACAAAGGCTGTACTTCTGTTCCACTGGGGTCAAGAGCTGTCATGCATATTCAATAGGTCTCAGGGTGCCATGAAACTTCTGAGCCAGTATTGCTGACATAGCAATGTCAGGGGTGGCACATTCCTGATGGAATGGTAGTGCTGGATTGGGGTTGACCAGAGCTGGGGCGGAGGCCAAGGCCTGCTTCAGTGATGTCACAGCCTGGGAATGTATAGGGCCCCAAGTCCATGAGATGTCCTTTTTTAGTAATTCATACAGAGGAGCAGCTTTCTGAGCAAAATCACAGATAACATTTCTCAAATAGTTCACCATACCTAGAAACCGTCGAAGAGTTGCCACGCTGGTGGGCAATGGCAAGTCTTGCAATCCTTGTATCTTCTTCCAGGTAGGTCTTTCACCTTGGTCCATTATTTTTAGACCCAAAAATAGTACTTCTTTCTGACAGCTGTGCTTTTGCTGGATTGCATTTCAGACCTGCTCTTTGAATGAGAGTCAATAGTTCATCCAAGAGATCCAAGTGTTGTTCCTGTGTGGCGGTTGCCAGCAACAGGTCATCCACATACTGCAAGAGACATTGGGGAGTAGAGAAACCCTCAAGAGTGTCCATCATATGCAGATGGAACTGGGACGGGCTGTTATGGAATCCCTGTGGTAAGCAAGTCCACGTATAATGTCTTCCTTCAAAGGTGAAGACAAACTTATATTGACTCTTGGAGGCCAATGGTAATGACCAAAAACCATTGGAGATATCCAGGGCAATGAACCATTTCAGGTCAGGGGTCAAAAGTGGTAGCACATCGGGTGCTGATGCCACAGTTGGGGAACAACTGGGGTGACCTGTTTCAACTTCCTGTAGTCAATAGTAAGTCTTCAGGCGCCTGTGGGTTTTTTCACAGGTCACACTGGGGAGTTAGCAGTAGAAACACAAGTTCTGATTACTCCTTGCTTGAGAACTGACTTGATTGTTTCTCTGAGAGAAGGCAAGGCCTCAGTTGGAAAAGGGTATTGCCTTTGCCTCTCATGTGCTGGGCCTGGCACTTCGATGACAGTGTGCATTCTGCCACAGTCATGTTTGTTGATTGCAAACGCTTCCAAATGTCACTGCAAAATGGGGAGAAGCTTCAGAAAAAGCTTGTGGTCTTTGAACAAATCTATGACGTCATACTCTTTGTTGTTAGCAGAAATTGTCACCACAACATGTGAATTGGGGATCAAAATGGTGTGGTATTGACCCTGACTCTGTTCAGTAGCATATTAGCTAGATCTACCACACAGCCGTGTGGTGCAAGAAAATCAGTTCCTATGATACTAGGATGATCATGCATTACCATCAGTTGGAAGGTGTGTGAGGCCTTTAAATGGCCTAGCTCTACCGGCAAGGGTAGAGACTGTTATGCAGGTAACCTGGTACCATCTACTCCTGACATGTTGGTCCTCCATCCGGTGGACCAAGGAGATGTGTCTGGGTGTTCATCATGTAATACAGACACAGCTGCACCTGTATCTAGCAAGACTACAAGTAGGTGGCCCCTGACCTCAGCCTCAGTGCAGGGCCTTCCATTTGTATCCAAGACCAGCTTGTTTACAATCCGGACTGGGGCCTGTAATTGTCAATCTGTACTGCTGGGAGCATGGAGAGGTTGGGCCTGGCTTCTTTGAATCACTTCACCATGCTGCACCAATGCTATATAGGGAGGAGCTTCCAGGTTCAGGCCTGTATGGGCCTGAAGGCCTGTACTTCCAGTGTCACCATGGCCCGTTGGGGTCTGGGTCACCGGTTGTACAGCCGCAGGGGCCTGAGCAGGAACAGCATCCACCACAGAGTGCACTTGCTCCAGGAGCTCTCAGAATTTCCAATTCTCTTCGGCTATCTCCCTATATGAAGGGCCCGTTCTTTGTTGTTGTTGTTTGCCCTTATTTTGTGCTTTTTATTCTTATGCCAGTTCCAGTTCCAACCCCATTGCTGCTGTTGCTGTTGTGGTTGTTGTTGGTGTTGGGTCTGTTGGGGGTGTTGGTTATCTGCTGGGAGGGCCTGTTGGTGTTGGGCCTGTTGATGTTGGGCCTGCCCTTCCACAGTGTAGTGCTTTGCTGCCTCCTGAATAGGCTCCACAGCAGCTACTTTCTTGAAACCAGAGCCTAGATCACAGATGTAGAGTTGTTAAACTATCTCGGTTTTCTGAAGGATATTGGCAAACCTGTCCATGTTGGGGTAGGTGGTTGGCTCTACCTTTTCTTGTACTGCAGGAGTCATGTTCCTAAGGAACAGGGTCTTATACTCAATAAGATCTACATCTGCAGTTTCTTGTGCAAGGTGCTTTCCTGCTCGGTAGGCCATCCAAAGTCTCTGGTGGTAAGTCACTGGACTTTCCTTTGCATTCTGTTTTACAGAGTATGCAAGCATCACTCCTACCACACCCTGCTGTGAGCAGAAATGAGCTCAGCTGCGAACTCATCAAAGGTGGCTTTCCCATCCTGACGGACGGCATCGGGAAGTTTGGCCCACAAACTAGGATCGATGGTTTGGCGTAGTATCTGGACCTGATATTCTGCAGTGAGGCTAAGCATCTCGCATTTAGAATGCACCTTTTCTAAGTGACAGCTGAGATTGTCAGACGGGTTCATCTGACCAATACTGTCAGCTATTTGCTGAACAGAGTAGGGATTTTGTAGGGGATTATTGGGTCGATCAGGCAGAGGTAGATTGTCTCGGGTGCCGTCTAGGGCGGCCCGAGCTGCAGCCTTGGCTGCAGTACAAACAATACCATCCTGAGTGCCAGCCTCTTGTAGAAGCTGCCTAATTTGGGTTTTAATGGCCCATTTACTTCTCTCGGGAAGAGGTACATTACCTATTGCAGTTTCAATCATCGTTTCTATCTCTTGCCTGTCTTCCACATTAATAACGGCTATCAGTGGTGCCGTCGGGACCAGGCCTGGGCCTGCTCCTCCCCTATCATGGGGGCTGCCATGTTGGCATCTTCCATGATGGGCATCACGACATCGACGATGTATGACATGGTGTGGGTGGAGTGGGGACCCGCCATGTTGTGGATGGCTGGGTGGGGTTTCTGGGCCATAGTAGGGGTGTGACTGTGCATTGTACTGAGAGATGTCATCATCTAATACCTCCCCTTCAGATGACATGTGTAAGGCAGGGGCTACACCTCCCATCACCTTAACATGTCCAGCCAGAACCTCCCGCTGATGGCACAGTTTCACCATCTTAGTTTTACATTCAGCATGACTCACTGTTGCAAGATCCATATCAATATCATCCTGCATTTGCTTCTGCAACACTCTATACGCGGTACTCAATTCACGATTGTCCCTAGTAGCCACTTCTAAGTCATTACGTACCTGGTTTATCTTGTCCTGTAGCTCTCCCATCTCCTCACTCAACTGTGCATTCGCAGTACTTAACAAGTCATTCATATGCAATGCCTGTCCCTTATCCTGTCTCAAACTTTCACCCTCCTGTTTCAACATACAAAGTTCCTGTTCTCCAGCTTAAGCTGAATGATGCCAAAGTGAATCCTTTTCATTCCGCTGAGTTTGAAGTTCAGACTCCAAATTCTGCTGCAGTCTAACACATTCTGTTTCCTGCAAACCCATCTGTTGCTTAAGAGATGAAATTTGCAGATCAAGGGTTCGAAACCTCGCTTCGGAGGCTTCCAGAGCAGCATAGAGAGTCACGACCATCAGCCCTTTAGCTTGCACTTATTGGTTGATTGTCTCATCTCTGTGTACTGGGTTGAAATCCCCAGGATAGGGTTGTTGGATTGACTTACATCCCGTGCTAAGTCAGCCCATCCTCCATGGGAGGCAAGGAAGTTTGAGACATCGAGTCTGAGTTCTGCACAAATATTTGATATGGTGGCCATTGTGTGGGAGGGAACAAAAAATCAAACTGTGAAAAAGGTGCCATGCTATGTATCAATCCACAGCAGGAGCACTGTATGCACAGTCGGGCTACTGTAAAATTTGTAGGCTTACAATTCAAAGCTGTGATGGAGTGAGTCGAGTCAGCATCGACCACACCCAAAAGGAAAACAGCCAGACTTTGTAAGTGACTACAAACTGGTTTTAAAATGGGAGAGGTGATACGGGAATGTACACCTACTGTCCCCGTGGGAAAGGGAAAAGTTAATAGCAACTAGTAAAAACTTACAAACACCAAATATCGCCTGCATGCGGTCGCCAATTGTCAGGAGATCTAAACCTCACTTTCAGGTTCTTGGCACTATTGGGAATGCAAGTAATAACAGACACGTTCCATTAGAGTAATAAACTTGTTTATTACTACCAAAAAGGATAAAATCAGTTGTCCTAAGCAGTTTTTACCAATACGAACCGGGAGCCAGTGCTAAGCGTTCCCTATACCTCGAGGTTTCTTTGTGTCTCTTGGGATCTCCGAGGTACAAGACTTAGTGTTTGCATTATATACCTACGATAATTACTACGGTTACTGTAAGACAGAAACATTTCTAGTTACAGAGATGAGTCCTATTGGTTAAATTACAGTCGGCTCCATGGTCCAAGATAACATTATACAATTTTGTAGTAGTCATCAGTTTGTGAAACAAAAGAGTTCTTATACAGAGTCTTACATAACTCAGTGTAGTAGTACAAATCACCAAAAGGTGGCAATGCCAACTTACATATCATAATTATTTCAAGGACACAGGTGTCCTAACATCTTATAAGTAAGAAATACACAGAAAATACATAGAAGAATATATGTGTATTAGCAAGCAAAGTGTATTATAACAATATGCGTACATATCCTGACATCTACTCTTATACGGTAGATGCCCTTTGCCCTATATGTTAGTATAACATGTGCCTAAGCAATAGCTGTCTACAGTGTACCTCTGAGGGTACCAATAAGGGTGCAGGGACCTCATGTAACAACGTCATTTGTGATAAAATTGATTTGTGGAGTCATTAGAATGCACAATATTTCTTATTTTGATAAGGTTTATGTATGAAAATAGTGTGCCAAGTAAACGTTTCTCATTTCCTGGTATATTGGACCGTACAAAATAATGTGTGGAAAGTTTCCAGACAGTCTATATTACAGTCACATTTTAAGCAATTTACTTGATTTCTACCTTTGTTATATAGATATTTAAGATATTTTAAAGGATGTAGTTCTAATCTGAATCTTATGAAAAACTTCTGTTCCTTTTTTCTTTTATATGTATTAAGTATGGTTCCAAATTATGATTTAATTTGACATTTGCACACCAAGAATGTAACTTTGAATGAACTATCTTATTTAAATCCTCCTCATATGAGATTTTCTTTATACTTTCTTTCATATGCTTACTATATGATTTAGAAATAACTATACCCTTTTTGTTACCCTCCCATAAATGGGTTAGGTTCAGTCTATGTAAGGTTTCTTCTATCTGTCCCAACCATGCATCTTTTGTTCCTTTGTCCATCCATATATTTTTTCCAAGATGCATTTTTTGACCAATCTGTTCACAGACAAAGAAGTGTTTTTTTACCCAAATATGCGGTTTTAGTTGCCATGGCAAGATATTTTGTCTGGACTCTTCCCTGTTCAGCCCTTACTATTTGTGATGCTATTGTTGTTAGAAGTTGCAATAAAATTCTTTATAATTGTGTAAGCAGTTTTACCAAAGCTTCAATTTTATTTGTGTACCATACTTCAAATGTAATACAATACTATTGATGTTAGCTTCATTTCTATTGCTCATGATGTTGATAATATTGAGGAACCACCATAGTTAAAACTGAATCTAATAATGGCATTACTTGTTTGTTGTAGTTTTTTAATGTGTATTATATGTGTTTAGTTGTTTTAGTTGTTAGAAGTTATGTTATGCTCTTGATATTTGTATATCGTCACTTGCTCTGATGGGTGTTAATTAGTAACCATTTTTGCTTTAATTTCCTTTTTCCTATTACCATTACTTGCATTTTTTTTTAACATTTATATCTATTAGTAATACAATAGTTCTCTTATAATTTTTAGTATTTTTGTAACCCTACAGGTGACATGGATATTATTATGAGATCATCTTCATAAATTAACACTGATATTGGTGTGCTGTACACTGCCGGGCAATATGAAGAAAATTCAAGAAAAAGATTTGGAAGATCATTAATGAATAAATTGAATAGTAATGGGGCTAAAATGCACCACTGTTTAACACCTGTATTTATTCTGAATAATTGCATCAGTTTACCTGTTAGATCATACCTTACCTGGTCCAGTTGTTCCCAGATCCCCCAAAAAGAAGACACCAGACCAATATGTGAGGGTGCTCAGATTTGGGAATTAATTTACTTAAATTCTTGATTTCAGTCCACAAATACATACATCTATATACATTGAATATTATCCATACAACATTATGCCACTCCAATCCATTTAATCATGCCATTATTTCATTTGTGAAAATTTCTGTCAATTTATTCTTTGTCTTCCCTTATCATCTTCTTTTCCCCGTCAGATGTACATCCTGGGGGGGCTGCCTTTCTTCATTCTTTTCTATCCACAGGGGTACAAGTGTACACACCATACTCCTGCTTCTCATAGTGTTGCCTTATGTCCTATTTATTATTTATTCATTTATTTCCCCCTTTTCCCCCAACCTATCCTCCCCACCCCAATTCTTCATTTCTTTTCTTTTTTACCATCTCTGCCAGCCACCTTCGGCAGTCTCTAGTCGCTGCTCTCCACCTGCAGCAGTGACCATACCTTCCTATACCTACATCAGGGTGGGAGGGTGGAAATTCTCTTAAACAAATCTGTGAGCTCCCAGGGCCTGTACATGGCTTTAAATACCCTGGTTGCTTGCCCCTCTCTCTCTCTCTCCCTGAACATCCAATCATTTCTTCCCACCTCACCCCCATTCTGACCTCATGACTCCTCCCCTTCTGACCTCACTTACCCCTCCTACTCATTCCTCCCTCCCCCTTCTCCTCCTCCTTCTCCCTTCCAATCAATCTCCTTACACACCCACTACCTTCTCTTGGTCTGGGCCTGTGGACAACAGGGTCTGCCCCTTTAATTGGGTAATCCTCTTTGTCCCCAGATCCCCCCAAAAGAAGACACCAGATCAGTATGTGTGGGTGCTCAGATCTGGTAATTAATTTACTTAAATTCTTGATTTCATTCCACAAATTCATACATTATTATACATTGAACATAACCCATACAACATTATGCCACTCTAATCCATTTAATCATGTCACCATTTCATTTGTTAAAATTACTGTCAGTTTATTCTTTGTCTTTTCTTATCTTCTTCTTCTCCCCCACAGATGTACATCCTGGGGAGCCACCTTTCTTCATTCTCTTCTGTCCAAAGGGGTATGAGCATACATACCATACCCCTGCTTCTCATAGTGTTGCCTTATGTCCTATTTATTTATTTATCCCCCCTTTTCCCCCAGCCTATCTTCCCCCTCCCTAATTTTTCCACTAGTCCACCTCCCGCTTGCGATGGACAGTGGACTTCCCCCTTTTTAGCCAAATCTCTCTCGCATCCAGGGCTCAATTGTATCCTCAACTTCAGAGTTAAACATAGCTAGGCCTTACCCTGAGAGATGTACAGTACCCCATCCCCCATATAAAACTCCGCTATCTGCTCTGTCATGCCCTTGTGTATGATCATACCCCCATCTCCAAAAACAACCTGCTCACCCTGGCATTCATGTGCCTCCTGGCACCGTCCATGGCATTGTGCTTTTTGGCGTGTCCCCACACTCTCCTTGGCACGATATCTGACCACACCAGAGTAACCTCTGCCCACCATCCACTTATCTTATTAATGTCCCCTTTGATGTGATAGTAAATGTCCAGCTAAGGTCTGGTCCCCAGGTCATTCCCTCCTTAATGGATAATTATGAGGTTTAGATGACTGTGATCCTTTATCACCTCCCTCAGTACTGGCAGCAGCTGTGCCCATTTCATGCCTTGAATGCCTCTCCAGGTCAGCTTGATCTGAGTAAGGTCCAAATATAGCTGCTTCCCCCAAGCTTCCTGGATGCCCACCTCTCAGCCCAATGGACAAAGAAGTGACTACAAATCCAGGAATCCAACCTCCTTGTTCATTCAGAAAAAATCATAAACTTAGAGAGAGTTAGATATCCATCCACATCCCCATCTATATCCTTTATCCCCTTATCTACCAGGACCCAATCCTTGGGCAAAGCAACCACTCTCCCCCACCCCATTATTTTATAATGCAATAAACCACCTGCTTGGTTGGAAAGAAAAGAAACAGCATTATTCAAGTTGTATCACATCACAGACATATCTTTTAAAACAATTGTAGGACCACCTCCTCTTTTGCTTCATGTTCCTGGCAGTGCCACCCTGGGCTGCTAATACTGATGCCACCCCAATATGGAAAGAATGTGCAGAATTTCCGCTCTGGTGCGCCCCATAAAAGCTAGCCACTTTTTAAGTACTGCTATTACCTGTGACCCCATGACTGGGACCCCATCCCCATGCAAAAACATCAAAGGGTTTTTATCCCATGGTTCACCTGCTCTGTACACATGCAGAGCCCCCACTGGACAAATGGCCCCATTCTTATGTCTCTGCAACAGCACCCTATGCCCTTTTCCCATCTGGTCAGTCTTTGACCACCTGAGGAGCACTGATACACCTTCCTCAGTCCAGATCATGTCTCCCCACTGCAGTCCCATAGAACTATCCATTTTCCCATGCCCTAGGACCTTGCTGACCTGAAAAGCCCCACTGTACATGATGGCATATACTGCCCAAAATAAGACCACTTGACTACTAGATGTACATATCCTGTGTAGTACCCCTAGCAGCTGCTCCAATGGTGCCTTTGTAAGCAGTCTTCTGTGGTCCTACAACCTCTCTGCCCCCTGAAGCCAGCCTTGCATCATCCATCTTATCATATTGTGCTTTGTGGGATCCCCCAACCCTCTTAGGGTACACACCTGGCCTATTGTTTCCAAATGAACCCCCATGGTCACATGTGCCATCTTATATCTCCACCACGCCACTATAAATTTTGCCACCTGGTCACCTGATACCACCCCACTTCCCTCGCAGCCATTTTTTGCTCAAAAGGCTTGGAATACCCTCCAGGAGGTTTCATATGCTTTTAGGGTCCTAGGGGACCAGGAGTTGTGAAACAACTGTTCAGCTCCATCAATCCAATCTTCCAGACATAGTCTGGGATTGCTGTCTGCCCCAGCTCTGCTCATGGAGGAAAGGCTTGAAACGTGTCCATCTTCAGGCGGGAGAGGCAATCAACTATCACATTACCTACTCCATCAATGTGCCTCACACTAAATGATGTATTCAACATCAGCCCCCTTAATACCAGCTGCCTTGGTTCATGACCCTTTTGGACTTCGCCCCCCACTTGTTGAACACATCTACAACTGCCCTGTTGTCACTCTAAAAAGTGACATTCTGGTTACCAAGGGCTTCTCCCCAAACCTACATTGCTATCCATATGGGGAAGATCTCCAAGAAGATGATATCCCATGTCACCCCTGCCCTCGCCCAAGTGCTGGGCCAAGCCACTGCAAACCATTTCCCCCCAATGTAAGCCCCCATTCCAATGCCCTCAGCTGCATCTGTATACAGCTGTAGGTCTGTTTTAAAGACTCATTCTTCCTGCCAGAAAGTCCTCCCATTGTAGTTGTTCAAAAATGTCTCCCACACCTGGAGGTCTTCCTTGGTTTCCCTGGCTATGTCCACCCAATGATGAGGCCTAGAGATGCCTTGAGTCTCCCTAGCCAGGCATTGTGTAAACATGCACCTGGGTGCTATGGCCCTACATGCAAAATTCAGATGACCCAACAACTACTGTGCCTGTTGAAGCTGCCCCCTGTGCAAGGCCTTGACCTCCCCTAGCAGTGTTCTCATCTTTTTCACCTTGGGCTTGGGCAGCCAAAAAGCTCCCCCATGATGTCTATCTCAATCCTGAGGAATTCTATTGTCTGACTGGGACCTTCCGTCTTGTCTGGGGATAACAGCACCACAAGCTCCTTACACATTGCCTCAAAATCTCTCAACATCTCCTCTGCCTTTTGCCTCCCTTCCTCTATCAAAAGAAAATTGTCCAGGTAGTGGATCACTGCCCTGTACCCATATCTCATCTGGAAGGCCCATTGCAGCCATGTGTTGAACATCTCAAATGTAGCACATGCAATGGAGCAACCCATGGGCATGGCTTTATCAAAAATAATATCTTCCCCCCCAACCTGGAATCCCATTAGATCCCAGTCCTCAGGCCATACCAGTAGCAGGAAGAATGCCACCTCGATGTCTGTTTTTGCCAGCCATGCCCCCCTCTTTGCCCTTATCAACCTAACTGCTTCCTCTAAGGTGGTGTAGATCACCTTGCTGTCCTCCTCTTTGATATGATCATTGGCTGAATTGCCATCTAGATAAGAGAGGTGGTGTATCACATGGCTGTTTTTTTGGGACTAAACCCAAGGGGGATATCCTCAAATCTGGTAAAGGTGGATGACTGAATGGGCCTTCCACCCTGCCCGCTGTTATCTCCTTCTGAATCTTTTGCTCTAGCATTGTTCAAGAACTTCAAGTTCTTTGTCCTTATCTTTTTTCTATCTCCTTGGAAATGCAGGCTGAAACCCCTCTGAAAATTCTCTAGAAGCATACGGGTTGTCTCTTCATCCAGGTAATGTCTCACCCAGTGTGCCAAGACATAGATTTTAAAAGGGGTGTCAGCCAGCCAAAATGATCTGCCTGTGTAGTATTTAACTCTCCTGTTGGTCACTGTAGAAGGCCTGTCCCCTGCCCCTGCCTACCCTCCCTGCCTCTAGCCCCCCTCCCCCACTGTTGCCCCCTATGCCCTGTATGGTTACCCCAAAAGGAGTTGTTGTAGCCTGCATTATGGTTCCCAGTCCCTTTGTCCCAGCTATACCTGCATTTTGATGCTGGGTGGCTACCCCCGCATTTTGAGCAGGCATGGCACAAATGGCAATTTGGCAAGGAGCAGAATGCCTGGTTATAACCCCAGCAGCATGTTTGGCCTGCCCCCACTTTCTTCTCCCCTTCACTATCCCCGCTGGACACACCAGTGTAAATCTCCAGGCATAGGTCAATCTGCCTGGCATCCAATTTGACATTCCCAAAATGAGCCATTCTCTTCCTAAATTTCTCATCATATTTCAGCCAACTGTACCCCTTTTTTATATTAAGGAATAGGTTAACAAAGGAGTGGCCAACTCCAGTTTCTTCTCTCTGATTATAGCTGTGAAATAAGTAAAACCGAATGACTAATTATACCAATTCTTTCCATTTCATTGTTTTCTCCTCCTCTCCTTTCCCCAGCTGCACTACCGCTGCTGCCATGCCCTTCTTCTCAAAACTCTTTCTCCTCATATTCGTCCATGTTATCTACATTATCCAGAGCAAATATGTCCACATATTCACCCTTCCATATTTTCTCTTTTGTGGCTAATGGGACGTGATTCCCCAATACCGACACCTGGCACCCCTAACTCATTCCTGAGAACCTGTTCACCTTCTGTCTCCCTAATGTCCCTGTAACCTCTCCCTTCTCCTTGTTCCTGATTTCACCTAAAGCTTGTTCTAACTGCCCCAAACTGGTGTTCCCCATAGTTTTTAGCATCTGCTCCACATACTGTCTAGCACTGCTTTCCAGTGTGATCTCTTTATTACCTGGATGGGAGTCCAGCTGAGGGCTAGGCCCTGCGGGCTGGGTCAGTTGAATAATGTCTGGAGCTGGAGCTGGAGCTGGAGCTGGAGCTGGAGCTGGAGCCAAAGGTGCCAATGGAACAAAGGAGCTAGATCCAAGGGAACTGGCATGTTCAGCAAAAGCAAAGAGGAAAGGACTGGTGCAGGAGTGGGCACTGGAGCAGGTGGGGGAACTAGCTTGGATGGCACTGGGTCAACTGGAATGAGATCCCTGGATCTGGGTGCAGGCAGTGTCCAGGGTGCTTTTTTGCTGTCCTTCCCCTCCTGCTTTGTGCCCCCTTTAAACTTTTTGTCCTTCGCTGGGCTGGGTGGGCTCACACTCTCCAGCAGCTGATTCACCTTGTTCACCAGCTCCATCATTGCCTGGTAGCACTCTGCCTTGCTCAGCTTATTCCTTCTAGTAGCCATAATAACACTTGTGACCTGAAAAGACATGATCATACTGTTAGTTTATCTGTATAGCTCCAATTTAGTTCCTCTTTTGCCCTTCCACCCTGCCGTCCACACCCCCTGGGTAATGGTGTGACACTTGTGGTGACCTTACACAGGTCCAAGATCACCTAGCAGGATCCTGCCAACTTAAGTACATGCTATGCTACCCCAAAATGCAGGGACTAGGTACCACATGTGGCCCACAACTCTCCCAACCCTGGGCTTCAGGCTTATGATACCTTATTTGTTTCTGTTATTTCATTCTGCCCACGCCGGTCCCATGTATCAGTTCTAGTATCTGCCAGCCACTCTGGGTGCCTGCCTCAGTTCTCCTTTTATATTTTGGTTAATTTGTTCCATACCTCTAAAGAATTAACTTTAATTAATAATATACTGTGTATATATACATATATTTTTAATTAGGCAACCATTCCCATTCCATTTCTTGCCCCTGGCATCATTGTTCTGGGACCCCCCCCCTTGCTCTCTGGACCAACACACCATAAACATTTTTGCTAGGTTCCCCTTCAAGCTTTTGAATGTTCCAATGTTTCCTGGGAAGTGGAGGCCTGGGCCAGCTGACAATGTGGTGCTGACATCACCTACCTGCACCATGCAGCCCGCTGTTGGGCCTACTTGTCAGCCAGGCCCTCAATTGTTCCAAAATTGCCTTAATTCCTCCCCTTTCTTAGCCTTATTGCTTCCCTGAGGTATTTTTGGCCATGGCCCACTCCCGCTCTGCCCATTCCCATGCCACAACAAGCCTGATGTCCTTCTGATAAAGCAAGTTCTTGCTGCCCCCGAGCACTGACCATGTGGCCCATCACTAGCTGCAGCAGAAAAAGCTCCCCAAATGTTCCAAATTACACCTTGTTTGGTGTGTTTTTTCCCATTGACCTCACCAGTGTAAACCATCTCTCTTTGCCATAGCCCCTAGGTCTAAAAACACCAATGGTCTTTTTTGTTGGCCGCCGACATGGCCCTGGCCAGGTTGACCATGTGGTGATGATATCAGACGTCATCACCATGCAGTCTCCTGATGGGCCTAGCCCCATCTGACTGTGCTGTCATTCATCAGTCTCTCCAACCATACTAAAGGGGGACCCGGTGCCTACATTCCCCATTGGCCTCTCGCACCTTATCAAGGAGTGCTCCTGCTGTTGGACCCACTTACCACTTGGATTGGACCTAGGTGCGGTCCCCTCACTTCAAGGAAGCCCCTACCTGGAAACCAGGCAGTACCTCCTCACCAACAAAAAAAACCTTTTGACTGTGCACCTCTGTGACCTGCCAGCAGGTGAAGTCGCTCACCTGTTACTCCCAACAGTCAACTGGGCTGCCTTTTAACTAGCCTCCCTCTCCAACTCCCCAGCTCTCAGAGCGTGTAATGCTTCTCCAATAACCACCAAGTCCTGCAGCAACAACAAAAATGTTTTTACTCTGCATTTCTTTTTCCGCGGTTCCATTTCTTTTCTTTTTTTTTTAAACTTACCTTGTTAGTTGATGTCTGAAATACTCACTTGGGTCCTCTCTCAAGATGATAAGCCCAGACTAGCAATACTTAGCTACCACTACTATCCTTAGCTGTGACTGTTAGAAACCCTGATTATATTAACTCCAAATCACTATTGTTATAAAATAGTCCACTGGCTCTGAATAAGTAACCTGAACTCAGCAATTAATTAATCTTCTTCTAAATTGCCAAAACTGATGTGCTTTCCAGAGAAAATTCTCTTTAAGCAAATTTGTGAGCTCCCAGGACCTGTACATGGCTTTAAATACCCTGGTTGTTCAACCCTCTCTCTCTCTCTCTCTCTCTCTCTCTCTCTCTCCAGGACCATCCAATCATTTCTTCCCACCTCACCCCTGCTGTGATCTCATGACTCCTCTCCCTTCTGACCTCACTTACCCCTCCTACTCATTCTTCCCTCCCTGTCTTCTCCCCCTCTTCTCCTTTTCCCTGCCAATCAACCTCCTTATACGCCCACTACCATCTCTTGGTCTGGGCCTGTGGACAACTGGGTCTGCTTCTTTAATTGGACAACCCTCTTTATTTGAATATAGGTTGATAATTAAGTGTAAGATAGTAGGGTCCATTTCTAATTTATTTAACTTATCCCATAATAGTGCTCTGTTTATTTTATAAAAAGCAGCCTCAACATCTACAAAAGTTAAATAAATTGGAAGATGTTTTCTGACATAATAGTTCTTTAAAATATGTTTTAATATGAAACACTGATCAACTGTTGAATGTCCTCTCTGAAATCCAGCCTGATATTGGATCATAATTTGTTTAGAATCTAACCAGATGTTAATTCTAGCTAACAGTATTCTTGCAAATATTTTCCTTAAGCTATGCAATAAGCTCATCAGCCTATAATTTTTAGGTTGACATAGGTCTCCTTTCTTTTTTAATATAGGGATTATGATGTTACCTTTCCATGAGTTAGGTATGTAATTTTCTGCTATTTCATCAAACAAAAATTGCTAATATGTTGTACCAGCATTCTAACTTTATTTTGTATAGAAAAGGGGACAATTTATCAGGTCCTGGAGCTTTATTTGGTCTTACTAATTTTATTGCTTCACCAGTTTCTATTGTTGTTATGTTTATATGGTGAAATTCTCTTGTTTGAGTTAAATATGGATCAGAGTAATTTGTTACTGTATTATCATAAAACAGTTTTCTATAATAAGCTATCCAGTCATAAGGGTGAATATTTGCTGTTATGTTAGTTGCATAGTTTCCCATTCCTATTGCAACAAGTTGCCAGAATTTTTTTGTGTCACCTGATTTTATAACTTCGTACATTTTTTCCCCACTGCATTTGTTGGAATTGAGTTTTCTGTGTTCCTAGAAAGGCTCTATAGTTGGTCCAAACGCTAAAGCATTTTGTTCTTTTTGTTACATCTATGTTGGTCCAATAAAAGGTATCAAATCATTTGCTTCTGGATCTTCTTTAATTCAGGAATTTTATATTTTCTGGTGTGTGATTTTTCTGTACATAGCATGTCAACTTCACCACATATTTCTTGTATCTTATACAATCCTTATTAAATCATGTTTCATTGATTGGTTTCCTTGTATGGTACAGAACGGGTAAACATTCACTTGATATCTCTTGTATTATATCATGTATCATCTTGGCAGGATTATGATCTGTTATTGCTTTGATATTTATTTGAGAGTGATGACTTAAAAGGGTCATAGTTATTTGTTGATCTACAGTCTCTGAGTATACTACTCTTTTGCTGTTTTGAATTTCAATTTGTGAGTCAGCTTAATTTTTGTTCGTAGTGATTAGATGTTTAGTCATTAGAATGAATGGGAAATGATCACTTTCTTCTCTTAATATTATATTAAAAGCTGAATTTAAATGTACCTGCCAAGGTAAGATACATATGTAGTCGATTGTACTTGCACCTTTACTAGAAAGATATGTATAATATGAAGTATTGTTCCCCTCACACATTACATTAACTACCAGTAACCATAGGCTTTCTAATAATCTGAAAAACTTTCTGCAACTCCCATTGGTATTCTTATCTTTTAATCTAGTTTGTTGTGTCATTGTGTCATTATTTAGGTGGAGAGATGTAAGACCCGGTCTGGCAGCAAAGTCACCTGTTAAAAAAATTCTTGCCTCTGGAGTGTCCACTATTACTTCCTGAAGTGAGCTTTCTATTTCACTCCAGATATCTATGTTGTAATATCTTGAGTTTTTTTGTGGCACATAAACATTTACTAGGTAGAACACACTGCTTCCCCACTGAATTTACACAATTTGTATTGTCATATTATTTTTAAGTGCTGCTTTGATTTTAATTTTGTTTTGGACTTTAATAAAAATTGAAAGTCCTCCCACTGGTACACCAAATTTCTGATTTTTCTTTCCCTGGGCTGTTACTACAGTATAGCCTGGTATATTAAGATCCTCTAGTGCCCATGCCTCCTGTAATGATAGAATTGTATGGGAAGACAGAAAGGTTAAGAATTCTGGATTCAATACATTCTTAGAGAACCCTGCAACATTCCAGGACAACAAAGTTTCATATATCTCTGGTTGATTTTGTATGATACCTATATTTGACTAGGGTGTTTTCCCTTTAAGTCAATTCTGCATCAGGTTAGTCAGTATCTGATATCGATTTCATAGCTGAATAGGTGAGGTTTGATCATCATAAGGATGATACAATGAAGTGTTCAGATTAATTGGTTCAGTATGAGTGCATGTCTTCCACCCGCAGTATTCCGTTCTGAGCTTATATTGTCCTGGCAAGTTGTTTCAGTGTCCACCCAATCACAGAGCAATATACCCATGTGATCTAATTTGCCAGAAGCATTGAGACATAAATGGTACAGTATTTGATCACAAACAGCAAATGAGACTTGACCTTGATTGGTAATATTTGGTTCCCTATGAGCCCACAGAATCCCTTTATGTCCCGATTTTATTCCCCAAATTTATTTGACAATATAACAAATTTTTTTCATAAGATCTGTTAGATTTTCATTTTGTACTTCCTCCAAACCAAGTAATGTTAATATATATGCCTTGTTTCTTGAGCAACACTTTTTAATGATGTATGCTTTAACCTGTTATCTAATTCTATGTCAGGTACAAATTTCCCCTCACCAAAATTTCCAGTTTTTCCTGCAGAAGGTTTGAAATAGGGAATGGTTAGGTGATTTCTAGATCCATTTTTCCTGCAACCAGTTTTTGCATCCATATCCAGCTTGTTATTTCTATGTCAGATATTATTGCCATCACAAGCTGATCTGAATATTATATCACCCTTTCTTGTTTCATATCTGATCTGATAGCATATATCAGATTATTTCCATCATTTCGGATTCCTAGCTCCTTCTCTAAGCATTGTGATAATAGAGCATTTGAATATTCTTTGTTTTCCCTGTGGCACTGATAAAGGCCTTTAATGATTATTACAGCTTCATATCCCCAAAACCAGATACCACTTTGCGTTTCCTCTTCTTTCTCACTGTTAATTAAATGGTATTCTGTTTGTTTTGTTTCCATCATTATAAGCTTTTCCTTGATTACCCTTTCATTTTTTTCATTGAATTCTGATTTTCTAATTTTACCACACTTCCCTTTTTGGTTTTTTGTTGCTAATATGGTTTCTTTTGTTTGTGTTTGTTTCTTGAATTTAACTTTTCTTTTCTCCTCTTGTTTGGACTTCTTAGATGCATTTTTGGTTTCATTAATTTGGGTTGTATTTTCATTTTCAGTTTCCAGTGCTATTTTTGTGTTCAGAGTTGGTTCAACATGGAACTTTTTGGTATTGTTGTTTTTTTCTCTTTTTTCTTTCCTTTATCAAACTACCCCATCCAGGTAGCAGTAAATCTGATTAATTCAAGTCAGATTTATCCATAGCTTCCCTAATCATTGAGTCAACCTCTGAGCCAAGCTCAAACTTTACTAATTCCCTGAGTAAGTTTTAATTAATGCTTCATGATATGCAAGAGTGTACTTTACTGAGTTCATTTCATCTTTTAATATATATACTGTATATATAACTGCTCTAAGAATTGGATATTCACCATGTGAGGATCTTTTAGAGCAGTTATTAATCTAGGGGTGAATGGGGTGGGGTAGTTAGACACTAGGTCAGAATTGTTTTCAGACCCATTGGTTTGTGGTTGTATAGTTTTGTTTTGCGATTTTTCCATCCTGTAGGAAGGTGATTGCTCTAAGCTGCTATCTAATCTGGTCCCTGCATTATCCAGTTTAGTTACAGAATTCAGGAAGGGCTTCCACTCAAATTATATGGAAGAATATAGTGAGATGACATCCACTTGATTTGCTTGAACAGTTGTTCCAAGTCCATCTAAGGTGTCAGGTATCTGGACTAATGTGATAGAGTCTACTGAGGTTTCTAATTTGTTTATTGATGTCCCTGTGTTCCTTATTGAGGGTGTTTTAAAATTTTCAACAGTGAAGGCCTTATTACTGTTAATTTGTTTCTCCAATTATGGCATTGAGCTGTTGACAAATTGGCCCATTGTGACCCGTTTTATTTTAGGGAGCCCTTTAATTGCAGTAGAAGACTTCATTTGGTTATACTTTTTATTTACAGAGGCTTTCTTTTTAGGAAAGGTGCCTGTCTGAACATTTTTCTTCCCTTTTCTGGTCCTTCTCTTTCTATCCTTGTGTGTCCCAGAGTCAGTATGATGCTGATTTTCAAAGTGTTGTGATAAGTTTCCTAATTCCTTTTGTTTCTGTCCCCTTGTCTTTACATCCATCTTTTGATGTCAAATATGCCTTTGTGGGCTTCAACAATGGGAAGTTTATAAATTCCCAACAAAGAGAGAAATAGATAAAAAGTGCAATAGTGCAGTAAAAAGTCCACTGGGATAATGCAATTATTAATATATGATTTTAAAGGGCAATTATGGCTCAGGGAATCAAGGTCAGCTAATCTATAATCTGTAAACCTGTATTTAAAAAAAAAAAGAAAAAGAACATCTTTTAAATCAAGATAAGGCCCGTTATGGCCTATTAAAGCCTGTAAAGCAATTTTCAGCTGGGTACTAATTAATAAATTAATCAATTAATAAATTCAGATTAATTCTGCATTCACCCTTAATCCCTTATAGAAATATAGGTGTGCTGCGTACATGCCTTGAGAAGCCAGACTGAGTAACCGCTTGCACGCTGCCAGGAAGCTCTCGCTGGTGCTCTATTGTTTAATGGTTGAACTTGTTTGGACTTAAAAGTAAAAAAAAAAAAAAAATTACAGGACATCTCTTTCTGTTCCCATACATGTGGAGATAGTTTAATTTATTTACTTTTGTCAAAAACTCTGCTTAGCTAGTAACCTGTAACTGCATATTAGATCGTTTGCGTATGGCGCCAATTACACTGTTTAAAATCTGCCCATTGAAAAACCTGCCCAACAGACTTTGCAACCCCTCAGTAATACCTGCCTTTAATTTAAATGTAAAAGCCAGTCCACCAGAAACAGAAGCCTAATCTTAAATCTAGCATAGCGCTACTATTTTCACTCTGGCTGCCAGTTCTACCTGCCTTGTAAATCGAGTGAAAATGTACTTTGTTATCTGAGCTAGGACTATTACATTCAAGTGCTGAGTATTAGAGTGTGCAGTTTCTTAGTCGGGAGTCTTCAGTCAGAGCAGTTTCAGTAATCCCATAGCTGTGCTCCAGTTTCATTTCTGACACCTTGGCAGCAATTGGTGCGTTTCTGAAGCTGCCCTGTTTCTGTTAGCCCTCCCTCCAGTCTCCAACCCTACATAACCCTATCCATCTCTACCTGTCCTTTGTCCACAGTTGGACTACAGTTGCAGTGAGGTCATGAGGGAGTCAAACCTGCATTCCCCCAAGCTGAAAGTGAGCAGATATGGATTTCCAAAAAACAAAGCCATGAGGAGCCAGACTGAGTAACCACTTGCATGCTGCCAGGAAGCTCTCTCTGGTGCTCTACTGTTTGCCCTGCCACCCCCACCACCACCCTTGCTCAACACTCGTGTATATATAGATAGGATCACATGATTGTTGAGAACCTATCAGCCCACTTTGCCATCAGCAACTTATACTCGCTCACCTCTAGAGGTCGCCATACCATCCAAGCGTCTTTAAATAATTTTAGTCAGTAAAATCATGGAAACCTACATATCAGTGCTTATCCTAAACACCTCATTACTCCCACTTTCTTCTCTCCTCTTTCCCACTCCCTCAGTGCAAGACCCACCATTATGGGACATATTTTACCGGACATCAAATGGACACCATGCAGTACCCACCACAGTGTACACTATATCTCCTATTCTCTCAGACCAGGTTAGCAACAACTATACCCACCACATTAAATGCACTATCATTAGGACCGCCTTGAAACTCCATTCTCTCATGCCACCAGTCCCCACCCTAAGTGGACCACATCCCGTTCTGGCTCCAGCTCTCACACTCAAACTTGTCAGCACCCTCCGAATACTGGTCCAGCCCACCAAAATACACACTGCTCCTAGCTTCTGTCACCCCTCACCCAAAATGCACTGGATAGCACTTCTTCAGCACACTCTCCTCCTCCTACTACTTTCAGGCAATATACACCCCAATCCAGGCCCCCTGCAGCGGGAGCCTCTAGGGAGGTAAGACATGGCAGCCTACTTCTAGCCTCCCTTAATATCTGTAGCCTACTAAGGAAATTCACTCCTCTCCAGGGGTGGATTGCACAACACAACCCAGACATCCTTGCCGTATCAGAGACCTGGCTCTCAAAATATATCCCTGATGCCTCCGTCACCCTCAATGGCTACTCATTCTTCCAAACAGATATGCTAGGCAAGTGGGGAGGAGGTTGTGCCATCTATGTTAAAACACATCTGCAAGCCCTATCAGTCCCACTTCCACCCCCAACCAATGGCACCCAAGCCATTAACACTAAGGTCACCCAAGGCAATACTGGTAAAACACTATACATTATGTCAGTTTACCTCCCCCCCCGCAAACCAAAAACCAGACTTCAATTCTATACTTACAAGTATCACCCATCTCCCTCCAAGGAGTGAAATAATTGTAATGGGTGATTTCAATGTGAATTGGCTATTCCCCACATCTGTGTTCTACAAAAATGCCATCCTTGCCTATGATCTCATCCAGGTTGTCCAATCCCCCACCAGACTAGACCCCAGAACAGTGTCCTCCACACATATTGACCTCATCCTGACTAACCACCCCACCAACCTCTCTGAGGTTAAAGTACTCTCTGACACAATAAGTGACCACTCCCCAGTCACCTGCTGGTGGTCTAACAAACTCCCAACCAGCATTTCTAAAATCACAGTCCAAAGGTGTCTCAAAAAAGGTGCCCTCTCACGTCTTAAAACATACCTCAACTCATGTGACTGGTCTCCCATCCACACTGCTCAATCGGTAGACACCACCCTCAACGCCTTTATTACCACCTTTAATGTAGCCTGCAACATCTTTGCCCCTTTCTCAAAGCAAATCATAAAAAACAGGGATACCCCATGGATATCACAATCCCTGCTTGACCAGATGCACCATAGAGATGACCTCTGGCATAGGGCCCTAAGCTCCCAATCACCCCAGGACAGACAGCTATACAGAGCAGTGAGAAACAAATGCACCTGGGCTATCCGGCAAGCAAAGGCAAACTACTACAAACAATCCCTCACCTCCACATGGGGCTCAGGGAAAACTTCTGGAACAATATTAGGGAACTTTGTGGGAAAACTGTCTCCCCTGCCCCAGCGCAGCTCCAAGTCAAGGGGGCCCTAACACAGGACCCCTCTACCATGTCCAATACTCTAAACAACACCTTCTCTGACCTCAGTCACATACCCTTGCAAAACTTCTTTGACCCTGCCCCCAGCTGCCCCTCGAGCTCCTCAGACACAAAGGTCCCCCCCTTTCCGGCTGTGAATTATCTCCTGCAGGGAGGCCATGTGTAACCTCTCCAAAGCCTTGGCAAACTCACGCTACAGCAGTGACTCCCTCGACCTCAAAATTCTCCGACTAACGCTTGATGTCACCTTGCCACATCTTACCAAAATACTTAACTGGTCACTATGCCTTAGCCAATTTCCAATGTTATGGTAAAAAGTAATTATAACACCAATCCTGAAAAATGGTGACCCCACCTCCCCTAGTAATTACCGACCCATCATGATCCTACCACCCCCCAAGGCTCTCAAAAAAATTGTGTCGGACCAACTTGTATACTACCTAGCCAAACATAATCTGCTCTGCCAAGAACAACACGGTTTCAGGAAGGGTTATAGCACTACCACTGCCCTCCTAGAATTTACATCTTACATACATGAGGCACTGGAACAAGGGTCAGTAGCAGGTGCTATCTATGTCGACTTGACAAAAGCATTCAACACTGTCAAGCACGCCCTACTTCTCCACTCTCTTTCCTCTTACTACTTCTCCCCTGAGGCCATATCCTGGTTCAATGACTATCTCACCGGCCGGACCCAACAGGTCAAAATCAACACCACTCTCTCCACCAATAAACCAGTCCTAACGGGCGTCCCACAAGGGTCCATTCTAGGGCTGCTACTTTTCACTCTTTTCCTCAACTCCCTCCCTCAATCCTGCAGTGGGAAGCTCTTACTCTACAGGGATGATGCAGTAATTTTCTGGAAACACCCTCAACCTCACTCCCTCCAAATTGCCCTGCAAGGTTTTTTTAAAGAAATTGAATCCTGGTTCACTGAGCACCACTTAGTACTTAACTACAACAAAATGAAATCCATGATCTTCGCCCATCATCAAAGCCCCCTCAGTATTGCCCCCCCAAACATCTCCAACTCACATGGCCTCCTTATCGAACAGGTATCTAACTTCAAATATCTGGGTATCACACTTGACACATCCCTCACCTACCACACACATATTAAACACCTCACCTCTGCTGTACACACCAGGCTGGGCATTCTATATAGACATAAGCATTGCCTACCCCCTCAGGCCCTACGACTAGCTGTGTCCTGCTCAGTCCTCTCACTGGTGGACTATGGGATTGTAATCTATGGCACCGCAGACCAAACCTCCATTCACTGCATCACCCTAGCCCTTAACTGGGCATGCCGTCTGGCCACAGGCTATGACAGATTAACTCACACATGTGAGCTCTACAAGCTGGCGGACTGGCTGACCTTCAAAGGGAGGCTCATATATCACACTTGCCTCCAAGCCAAAAAAATACTACTGAACTTAGCATCCAGAGGCCTACACCCCCTCATCCAGCCAGTCCCACACAGGAGGGCCCCTAGATGCACTGCTAGTACCTCCCTCCTTGTCCCCCACTGAAGGACCTCACTAGGACAAAGGTCCTTCCATTATCATGCCCCCACCCGGCTCAACAACCTACCACCTTCCATCTCCCTGGCCCCTAGTCTGGAACTATTCAAAATCATTATCATGAACCTCCTCCTTGACACTGGTGATTGTGGATGTAGCCAACACTCCTCCCCCTTGCCCATAACTCAAATGAAGGTGTAGTTAAAATAAAGGTTCCCAACCCTGCTGTAAATAAACTTTGACTCAGGGCCCTGCTAAAGACCCTCCGACTCTGTATCCAGTCATGTCTAGCCACTATAACACAGGGTCTACACAGGCCCTAACGCAGTAGCAAATTTGTACTGTAAAAACCCTGTGCCTTGTGAATAATGTATAACTGTTATTATATGTAGTGCTTGTGTCTTCCTGTACTGACGTGGAGCCTTTGCAAAGGAGTCTATGACTCAAAGGATTGTAATTCCGATTTCTCTCAATAAATAAAATAAATAAATAAATGCAGAATGCATGCCACATGCTTAATTGTGCAATGTTTGCATGCAGTTCACATACACAAAGTGACCCTAAGAGAACCAGGTCTAAAAAGCAAATCAGGTTTGCATGCCAAAAGCTTCACATGCGTGCAGCAGGTAAGCTGGTGTGAACATCTTCTAAAAATTACATCAGGTGCTTGTGTTGTACGCTTGACATGAGTGCAGCAGTTAAGCTGGTGTGAACATGATTTAAACAACACATCAGGTTCACATGCTGCATGCTTGCCATGTATGCAGCAGCTTAGCTGGTGCAAATCTCATCTAAAAAACACATCACGTTTCAATTTCTTATACTACTGCTAGCAATTAGAGTCATTAAAATACATTTTTATTTGAATCCTCATAAAAATTAGGTAAACTCATTAATTCTGATCCTTTTGCAAGTTGTTTAATGGCTTTTGATTTTTGTCATTAAATCGCCATTCATTTGTAAAGCATTGTTTGCTTACTGTATTAAACACCTAGGACATAGCCTGTCAACATCCCCATTCCAGATGTATGATGAGGGGCCTCTGTGTTGTGAAGTCTATCCTTTTTGTTTTGGACCATGCAAATCCTTTATGCATATAGAGTGCTACAAATGTATTTCTCCATGACTGTTTCAGCTCACTTACTTTCCTTTTGCCATTCTTTATTGAGCATATACACTATGGCCATGCTCAGCACTCTTTGTGCTGAGTAGGGTCTTAGAAGCATGCACCATACCTCACATTTTGTCACTGAAATGAGGGACATGGACACTCAAAATGTGGGACAAAGCGGGACACTAACCCACATGATGATCAGGACACATCATGAAACATGGAGATACAGTACCTCAGAACACAGTAGAAATCATTGCATTATCACCTGAGAATGAATTTCTAAAATTAAGCAGGGGTTCCATTTAGGTAGGGCAGAGAAGGGCAGTTGCCGCCCACCTGTATTTGTGCCTAGGTTGTTCTTCTGGTGTGGCAATAATGTCTTTAAATTTGGATTACATTTTTTGCACAATAAGTGCCCACTTGGACTGTGAATGCTAATGCTGCAGGTACTCTTTAGACTCGACTGTGTCTGTAATGTGTTGTCCACTCTCTCCACCTATTTGTGGTGGCACAGTCACATATGATGTGGATGAGCTCCAGCCAAGAAAGAGCGCATGAGCCTTACAAGTGCGACAATGTCTTTCCTGCCACCGAGTAGACAGACTTGGAGGAATCAGTGAGCACTGAACTCTCAATAGCAGTGTTGTGGCAGCATATTTTTGTTGTTCTGCTCTGTGAGTCTCCATCCTCCCGGTGTCTGAAGGGGCAGAGAGTGAGTTAGAAACTAACTCAAGACTAGGCTACCTACTTACTCTACTAGTCTCATCTTGCAAAAAAAACCAGCACAGACACCCATAGCAGCAAGCTAGGCTTATCAGCAGTGGTGACAGTGGTGTGGGTGGCCTTCATAGGCCTTAATCAGTGCAGTGCAGCAACAGCCACAGCAGCAACCAAGCAAGAAGCAAGCAACCTAGGTTGGGTGGGTTTGGTTGGTGAGGTGACTTGGTTGTGGACTACATAGGGGACCTGTGATGCTCAGTTCTAGCATCCAGCTTCTGGTAGAAGGAGAGAGGGGGGGTGGACTGAAAACTGGCTGGTGGCACACTATGCTAGACTGCAGGTTCTGGCCATATGGCCAGGTAAGTAAAAGTAAATATTTTTTTTTTACAGTGGAATTGGGGAAGGAGGAAGGACTGAAAAATTGATGTGTTTTTCATGTTTCTTCACCTTTTGGTGGCTTCATGACCCATAGAGGATGGGTACTGAATGGAATGGAGTCAGGGAGAAAAACTGGGACAAAGTTCTTTTTTTTTGGGGGGGGGGCAGAATTTCAGCCAGGAAAAGAATTGGTTAGTAACTGGGTGGATTTAAGCCCAAATCTGATGCACTGCTCTGGGATATATACAGATGAATCTTATACATTTTAATTTTTCCTGATTTGCATATCACTTTTCAGTCAAAACAAATAAGCTGTACCTCTTAAAGATGTTAGACATTCTAGAGCCACTGAGTGCTTGAATGAATGAGAATGAATGAGCATGTACTGCGCTCATTCATTTATTCATTCAAGCATTCAGTGGCACTCAGTCGGGCTGCTGGCCATGGAAGTGAGTGGAGGGCTGTGCAGGTGGCCCGATCAGGTTACTGGGGGGGACTGGGTGGGTCCTGCTATCTATTGATGGGGTGGGGTGTGGGGAGTTCACTAGACACCAGGGAGTGGTGTGTGCATTTTGTTTTTTTAATAAAACAAATGGAGGCAGCAGGGTAACTTGGAGGGGGAGTGCTTATTTCATGTTATTATGGCCAGTGATCGGCGGGGGACCACTAGACACCAGGGAGTAGAGGGTGATTTTTTTTTTAATAAAACAAATGGGAGGAGTGCAGGTTAACTTGTGTGTGTTGGGGGGGGGTTCAATTTACGGACTTGTGGTGGCCGGTGGCATCGGGTGGAATTGCAAAATTTTGCCACAATTTTGTGAAACATTTTGCCCTCGAAATTGTTGATTTCACTGCAATGTCACCAGCAAAATTTTATTTTGCTGCATCTCTATTCCTGAAGGAAGCAGGAATGGACATAATTTCCATAGGACTCAAATGTGTTACACCGAGGTGGACAAATACCACCTTTCAATTTAATTCTGTATTTTCATTGGGCCTGAATCTGTCTACCCATTAATAAAACTGTTGTTATTGTTGCTCTGTTATGCACTTTGTATGACTATGACAATAAAGAAGTAAAAAAAAAAAGAAAGAAATGCACCCAAAAACAACAGTTCGACATCTCATGGTATTAACATTACAGCTTTTGGGGTAAAACAGATGCAAAAATACAAAGAGAGGGTGATAAGGGGCCAGAGTCATCTGCATTACAAGGATACTTGCAGTGTAGTATCCTTGCAATGCACATGAACTAGCACAGTTAAACAGTTATAACAGTAACAAACACAAACAAAAAACTGCACCACAAACATAAAGCAATGGGACACAATGCTGCACATTGCAAGCCTTGCCCAAACCATATCCTTTTTTGCCATCAGTTTACCCTTTAAAGTCACCCTCTGCACAACCTGAACAACATGGCATACCCAAAAATTGCAGAAGCTCACTGATAAAAGCTTCAAAATAAATACCCCCACAAAAAATAGTTTGACATCTCTTGTATTAACGTGACAGCTTCTGGGATAAAACTAATGCAAAAATGTAAACAAAGGCTGTTGAAGGGCCAGAATCCTGTGCATTACAAGGACACCTCCAGTGTTGTGACCTAGTAATGTGTATAAAGCATTACAGTTAAACAGATATAACTTAAAAAAACTGCACCATAAACAACATAATGCAAAGGGATGCAGTGCTGTACATTGCAAGCCTTGCCCAAGCCACATCTGTTTTTTTTGCCATCAATTTAACCCTGTAAAACCACACTGCGCAGAGCTTGAACTTCATGACATACCAAACTATTGCAGATGCCCACTGATAAAAGCTGAGACATGCACCCTAAAGCAGCAGTTTGATGTTTCTTGGTATCAACAGGGTGACTTTTGGGGTATAACTAATGCAAAATGTGAAAAGGGGAGATTAGGCCCCAGAATTCTGTGCATTACAAGGATTTCACCACTATGGTATCCTTGCAATGTAATTGTAGTAGCACAGTTGAACAGGTACAAAAGTAATGAAAAGCAGGAGGAAATATTTTAAAAATGTACGTTGTATTATTTACCATGACAAAGTGATCAAAAAGAGCAGTCAAGACACATTTATCATATTCAAATAGGCTAAAACAGGACTAAAATTAATCAGAGTAAATCAAAACCTTTTTGAAATAAATCAGAGTCCAGATCAGAACAAGGTAACAATGATCCACTCATCCCTAATCCTCTGTGAGTTCTGTAACATAAAGCAACGTAATGCATAATTCTCAATTGATCCTAATCATATGGTTTTTGACAGAGGCATTGCCAGCATGAGTAAACATTGGGGGCCTGGGCCTCAAACAAAAGGCTATGGGTCTGGGAGCTGCCTAGGCCCCCAGAAGCTGTAGAACTTTTGGTGCTCTCTCATGCAAATTAACACATTTTCTGCTACTTCAGCCTTGTTTTTTCTCCCCCATTCTTTTTCCATTATTTTGTGTCTTTTTTTTTTGGTTGGCTTGTCACTTGACAGGCAAAAACTACATGTTGCAGATTAAAAGTCATAGAATCAATAGCATAGTTTGTAAATATCAGTAGATCTGGGCTAAATCTACTGATGTTTAAGAATCATGCTGGGCATGGAGGAGGGCTGGGCAATCTGGCATCCAATTTCATAAGGGTCATACCAAGAAGAAAGTATGCTGGGCACGGAGGAGGGCTGGGCATGGGCAATGACATCCAATTTCATAAGGGTCACGCCACCCACTATTATTCTTAAATTAATCTTGACTTTCTTGATCTTGATGATCTCTGAGTGAAACAGACAGTCCCCCCTCTCCCCTCCCCCAGTCAGTCAGCTGGGCACTGTGCTGCAGACTAGTGCACTAGTGCACTGCTGGGCTGGCTCTGCTCTCCTTAAGGGCCCCCACCCCCACCACAAATAAATGCAAACAAGACTTTGACTTTGCCATGATGGGCCATTACCATTATGGCATGTTTCTCCATTGACTCACCTCACACAGTAACAGCAGGCACTGCAGGCAGGCATGATCATGGCATCCAGTTCTGTCTCTCTGTCTCCTTCTCAGCTACCTCTCCTCCAGCTCTGCTCCATCGAGTCTCTCCAGCAGTCCTTGGCTCTCCGCTCCCGTCTCCAAGAAGTGCCTCCCAAGTAACTCTTTAATTCTGTGAATGAACACAAGTGTCATGTTATTCACTAGTAATGCTACAATAAAATAATAATAATTCTGGAAACCATTCATGTGGAAATGTTCTTAGAAGGGGAAAAATACTAACTATCACAGCACTGTAGCTTCCAACTCACATGGTACAGTATTTACATGAATTCTGTTTCTTCTATTGTACCGATGCTACCCTATGAAGTCAAGGGAGCTCTTGTTCCTTTGTTGGGGAGGGTGGGGAACACGAAGCACCATCATCTTTGCCTGGTCCCTGTATGCACAGACACATGAAGCCTGATAAGAGGGGCTGCAAGGGTAGGCTGGATGTGACACTGCAGCTGGGGGGACAGAGCACCCCCTGCTGCCACAACTCTGCTTTGCTTTCTGGTAAATACAGTAAAAGAAGAAGAAAGCAATAAATAAAAAAGATAATAAATAAAATAATGCCAATAATAAATAAAATATATTAAATAAAAACAATTATTTTTTGCTTGAATGCTGTCTGAGAAATTAATGCTAATTATTGCTACAGTACATACTGTACCATCTTAGTTATTAAGGTAACTTTACAATGTACTAACAGAATGAAAGGAGGACAGGAGGCAGAGGACATGGTGGTCATCAGATTTTACAGCAGCAATTTAGAACTAGAACATGCTAGGGACCTAGTAGTCATCACAGGTGACTCCCGTAATCAAATCTAGCCAATGTAACAAGGCCTACATTAAGGCAACTATGATGTTGGGGTGCAATGGGAGGGGTTTTGATAGTTGGAGAAAAGAGGTATTACTACCTCCATAAATCACTGATGTGGCCACAGCTGAAGTACTGTGTCCAGTTCTGGAGTCCTCACTTAAGGAAAGATAAAAGACAGGATGGAGATGGTATAGTGTATAGTAACAAAAATGAGTCTGGGCCAGCTGGGCAGATCTCATGAGGATTAACTTAGGGCACTGAACTTGTCCTTACAGGAGACAAGATAGGAAAGGGACAATAAGACTGAGTCCTTCAACTTCCTGAAAAGAATTAAAAAGGTAAACAGCAAGGAACAATTTGATGGAAATACTGACTCTAGAAGATGGGGGAAGAGTGGAAGCTGGTGGTGGGAGACTCAAGAAGGAGGAGAGAAAGTTTTATTTTACAGAGAGAGTGGTTGAACTGTGGAACAGGCTGCCAGCTAGGTGATGAGTGTTAAAACCATTTATGGTTTCAAGCATAACAGGAACAGGGTAAAGTGCTTCTTAGTTAATCAGGGAGTAAGCAGTAAGGCAGAGAACATGATGCAGACAGTGCAGTCCACAGCCCAGGTTAGACATTTATTCTCGGGGTATGATAGGATATTACAGGCAGACCGGATGGGCCAGTGGTCTTTTTCTGCCATTATTGTCTATGGCTCTGTGTTTGAGAATATTTTAAGATGCAACATGAAAGTAAACAGTACAGCACCTGTAAGTGTCCCACATCAAATGACAAAGATTGAGAGGTTCCATAAAGAAAAATCCAGCAAGGCATGTGGTGCATGCACAATCCCAATATAAAATGACAATGAATGGTAAGGGACATCTGCTGGTAAAGACTGGAACAGAAATTAACTGTTGGCATCAGATCAGCTCCAGACATTAAAACCGTCACTGTCTGATGTGACTTTCAAGGATTTACCATGACCTGGCATACCACAAAATCCAACACAATGCTGACCATGACAGGATCATGTCAACCTTTGTCTTATGTCTTCAAGTGTATACATATTAAAACTGTTTCACTCCTGTTCGGTTCTGCCTTGTTACTGCTGGATCAGTTTTGTAGCACTTTGTTTCATAGTTACTGACTCTAGTCAACAGTTGAAGTATGCTCCAAAGGTCACATCCAGTAATGATCCTGTAGTCATTTGGAAATGTACAGTACTCTTCTGTATGGAGCAAACTCTGTACGTACTGTAATTGCAGTCTTTGGAGGAACCTAATGGTATGAAGCACAGTGTTTTTGAACACAAACTGGGAGGTGAGTGCCATCCCCTTTAGCCTTTTTTTTCAGTTTCTATCCTCTCCATTTTTGTTTAGATGAACTTTCCAAAGCTGCATGCAGTACTTCAGCTGTGGCCTAGTAAATGGCCTGCACAACATACCACCTCTTTGTTACTGACTTGTGAAACCCTACCTAATACATCCCAGATTCTTTTTAGCTTTCCCATATCAATCGATCAATCAATCAAGTCTTTGTTTATCCAGGCAAACACCTTTGAGCAGGCTCATTTAGAAGGTGGACCCACATTACACAAGGTCAAGAATAACACTTTTATGTACAGATAATAATAAATAGACATAATTATACAGAAATAGAAAAAAATACACAGAGCAATCACACGTGTTTCAAGTATATGGTTAATAAAGTTGTGGAGAATGGTATGAGAAGGGGAATGAAAACATTCTGAAACAGCCACCATATTAAAACATTTTCAAACAGCATGGCATATCATTGGTCAGGACATATACAAACTTAAGGGGCAGATATGGAGGGGTGGGGTACAGGACTGCAACTGTTCTAGGAGGGGTGCTATGGTAGATGGCCTGGGGACATATATGTTAGGAGTCTGAGGGTAAGAAAGGTAGTGGATTAGCAAAAAAAAGGGGGGTATAGGTGGAGACAATCACTGTACTTCAACTTCAACTGTACTTCATTGAGGAGAGACTTGTAACCCTTCTTTTATATAGTCCCTAGGTCCCTTCCCTTTTAAAAGTGAACTATGGTGATAGCATTAATGTTGTATTCTGTCTGCAGACTTTTGGTGCCAGCGTATACCGCTTTACATTTTCTGGCAGTTAATTATAATTGCCATAATATCGGCCACTGCTGTAGTGTTTCTCTATCTATTTTCATGCTGATGATCACCTCCTTATTGACCGACTTCTGCAAAGTGTTGTGCCTTCTGTGAATAGACACATTTTATGCTATAAACTCACTCCAGTAACAATGTAGCTGATGTGCATGCTAAAATGTAACTGCCCAAGGACTGACCCTTTTGCCACTCCACTCCACTTTTGACTGTCAAGACGTCAGAGAATTTACCATTCAGGACCACTCTCTTGGTCCTGTCTAGCAACCAGTTGCAAATCCAGCTAGTTAGTACTTTCCCTAGTTCTAGTTCTCCCACCTTCATGAAAAGCCTCCTGTGTGGCACTGAATCAAAATTCTTACTAGAGTCCAGGTGCAGAATGTCTACTGTCTGGCTCTTACGTACAATGTTTGACACAACCTAGCCATCATGATCCCATAATGATTTCCATCTGTTAGGCTATTTTATAGGTAAAACATTGGCTGATCAACAGGACACAGAAGGTAATTGTAAATGGAGTCCACTCTGAAGAAAGGGGGGTTACTAGTGGGGTACCGCAGGGTTCAGTATTGGGTCCAGTCCTTTTTAATGTCTTCATCAGTGACATTGCAGAGTGACTGGAAGGAAAAGTGTGCCTTTTTGCAGATGACACAAAGATCTGCAACAGGGTTGATACACAAGGAGGTGTGGAAAGGATGAAAAGGGACTTGGCAAGGTTGGAGGAATGGTCAGAAGTATGGCAGCTAAGATTCAATGCAAAGAAGTGCAAAATAATGCACCTGGGAAACAAGAACCCAGGGGAAGAATACACAATGGGTGGGGAGGTAGTAACAACAACAAAAAAGGAAAGGGACCTGGGGGTAATCATATCAGATGACCTTAAGGTTAGCAAGCAATGTGAGAAGGCAATAGGGAGGGCTGGGGGTATGCTGGGATGTATAGGGAGAGGCATCATCAGCAGAAGACAGGAAGTTGTTATCCCTCTGTATAGACAGTTGGTTAGACCCCATCTGGAGTACTGTGTCCAGTTCTGGAGACTCCATCTCTGCAAGGACATAGACAGGATAGAGGCAGTCCAGAGGAGGGCAACTAAAATGGTGCAGGGTCTGCAAGAGAAGCCGTATGAGGAGAGACTAAAGGAGCTTAATATGTATACCCTTGAGGAAAGAAGGGAGAGGGGGGACATGATAGAAACTTTTAAGTACCTCAGTGGAATCAACAAAGTCCAAGAGGGTAGCATCTTTCACAAAAAGAGACTTGCAAGAACAAGGGACACAATTTAAAGATAGAAGGAGGGCGGTTCAGGGGCAATGTGAGGAAGTATTATTTCACAGAGAGGGTAGTGGATGCATGGAACAGCCTTCCTGAGGAAGTTGTGGGGTCTAAAACTGTGGGAGAATTCAAGAATGCATGGGACAGACATAAGGCAATTCTTGTGGAGGGTAGGAAGAAATAGGCTGTTGGTTAACTAGGATCTGCGGCCTGTCCTGTAGGTAGGGAAATGGGCAGACTAGATGGGCCTAACGGTCCTTATCTGCCGTCAAAGTCTATGTTTCTATGTTTCTATGTTTCTATGTTATACCAGGAAGTTTACTATCTGTCAGTTTATTATTGATTCTTGCAGCGTGCCCACTATTGACATTGAATTCATAGGTCTATGCAATACTGTAGTCACCTGATGTTCTCCCTATCCCTACTGTTGTGTAGGAGAACCCCACTAAGCATCCAGCAGTTCCCTGGCACATGTTCTGTTGCCTGTGATTCATTAAATAGGTCCACCAAGGTGACTGCCAGGGACTGACTCACTTTGTTCGGTAACCTCAGAATCAGCTGTTCTGGCCCTGGGGACCTAATTATGTTCAAGTATTGCAGACCATCCTCACAGTAAATTTGTCTTCATTTAGTCTTCCTACTCATATTAAAGCTAACACATGCTGTTTTCTATTATTTTGCCTATACTGGTATTATTTGAAGCATACAAGAGATGAGATATCACTCTAGTTTTTGATACTTTTGTTCTTATCCTGTTTTCAAGAACTTCCTTGCTGACTACTCTTTCTCTGCCACTGCTTTTCCATCACAAGCACACTATATCTCCTGAGATAATTAGACTTGCTGGTACAGTAGCTTCTTGCCAATATGAAACTAACTTGCAAATAGCACCTTCATAACTTGTAATTTCATCAAACAATGTTGCAATTGGTCAGATGATGCGTCTAAATAATCCTGATAATTTCCCACATCTCTTTTAGCAACTTCATATGTACAATGGGGTAGCAAGGAAGTGGTTTGGAGAATTCTAGGCGTGCATAAAAAGCAGCTCTTACAACATATAATTACATGAAGTTATTTCTTAATGTTTTAAACTTTGACTGCCTTTCCCTATCAGAAGTGTAATCATCTCTTAGAAGAACGTTTAACTTATAAATTCAGTCACCTACTAAAACATGTATATGCAGCAGTACCTTTCTTTTCATTTTAAATCCTGCTTGCTCTTTGACCATGATGGCAGGGTAATTCTCTGGGAAAAAAAAATAAAGTTTTCTAGGCAACCTCAAATGCTGCCACCTCCCTGGAGATGTCACAATGTAATTGGATAAAATGAGTTTTCAGTGTCATTTGTATGCCTCACCAGTTTTCTGGACATGTAAGTGCAGCAGTTCAGCAAAAACAAGTTTCTAAGTGTACATTATTTCTTCCTGCTCCTCGGGCATTCCAGTAGAAAGAAAATTAGCAAGCAAGTGGACATGCCCCATCACCTGCCAAGCTATGTCAGCAGGGTGAAGAGTCAAATAAATTCAAGTGGTCAGAGACCAGGCAGCGAAGTCCACCTTATAGAATTATACAGAGATTAATGAGAGAGAAAGAGACGAAGGAATGTTCAATGAAAAAGACAGCGTAGGCCTGATGTTCTACAACAGTTGTTTTCTGGCCATTCATACAAGCAAATGGTGCAAATATAAAGTATGCTTGCTGTCCATATCAAATTTTCAAGTACATACGTAGAAGCCACACTATTTAGTCAAAGACTAGGTTTGCTGCCAAGGCATCTAGCTTCACCTGAGCTCTTTTCTTCTAGGTTGCTAGAAAGAACAGAGCAAAGAACCTTACCAGAGCAACAATAAGGATAAAGGCTTCTTTTGGCTAGGTAGGTTTACTGTGTGTTTTGATTTTTATTTTGTACTCACAGGGATTGTTACTGTTTGTTGCTAACATTTTATTGTTTTATTTTTCTCTGATTCAAATTGTTGTTGCTGGGTATACCTTGTGCTGCATTATTGCAGGGTGTATCTACAGGTGTGTGCTTACAGATTACTGCTGTAATCTTCTGATTCAAATTGTCTTTTGCAAGATATATCTTCTGTTACTGCTTTATTTTTCTTTGTAGCAAAGTGTTTCTTACAGGGTATATCTTCTGTGAAATTATTACAGATAGTGCTTTACAGGCTTCACAGTTTTATCTGTCATCAGGATCAGCTTTCAGGGCTACTGCATTTGTTGCTGGCAGATTGTTTCTGTTCTTACCTCCTTGTTTCTTTCATCCGTGGTTCTTCTTTTTCGGCAGGGAAGGGGCCCACCACCCACCCCCATCCCCAACCACCCCACACTACACTCCTTTTATAGGATAGCACAGTCATGACATTTCCTGTAGCAAAGCAGGAAGGGGTGGATCAGAGGGGTATCCACACAGTGATCTCATTTACAGGGGCACTAGTAATTTAACTTGTTATAACAAGTTATACAAAAACAAACATACAAAACACAAAATCAAACTTTTGCTTTAATTTTCTTCCAATTACTCTGACCAGGTTAAAAACCCAGCAACTTACCTGGAATGGATATCATTAACTGCAGGTACTGTGAAACACTTTTCAGAAGGGCAGTTTTACAGGATTTAGGACACTGTCCTACATGCTGGGCCATTGGAGATCTTAGGGCTCAGCTCCAGGCAGCATGGGCAGAGATTGCATGCCTCAAATTGCATATTCAAGAGGAAATATATTATAAGAACCGCCCGCCATTTCCCCAGCATCCAACAGAAGCATCTCGACCACAGAAAGTAGTTGGTCCAGGAGGTTGGCAGGTGGTTAGGAGGGGCAAATCAGGTGCCCCATCACTCAGTGCTCTCCAACATATCACCTCCACAAACCATATAAAAACTACAAACAGGTATCTGCCTCCGAAATCAAACAAAGGGGTGGAGGACACTGTGGAGCAGGACACTGCAGCACAGGAGCTAGCACAACAAAACTCACCCAAAACAGGAACCAAAACAAAAAAGCAAAAAGGAAATACAAAAAACTTCTGATCATAGGAGACTCCATGATTCAGGAAGTTGATACGTATCTCCAGCCAGGGGTAATGGTCAGATGTCTCCCAGGCACATCAGCATGGAGAGACACTGACCACATTGCTAAAATTGTTCAGGAAGCAGGAGAAAACACTGAGGTCCTGGTACACATACGGACTAATGATCTCACCAGCTGGTCAGTTGTGGAGACCAAGGAACACCTGACCAGGCTGGGTGACAAACTGTCATCCATTTCATCCAGCATCTCCTTCTCTGAGATCCTGCCAATCTGGGAGAGGGGGATAGATGGACAGAAGGTCAGAGAAGGGGAGATAGGGGAGCTAAACTTGTGGCTCAAGGGCTGGTGCCAGGAAAAAGGACACAAATTTGTAGGGAACTGGCAACAGTTTTGGGAGCGAAAGTTCTTTAAATTTGATGGACTGCATCTGACTAAGGAGGGAGTCAGTGCATTGGGGCAGAAGTTTGATGTCTTTTCAGAATATTTAAACTAGCAAATGGGGAGAGGGGTGGAGCACCCAATACGTTGAATGGGAAGAACACCCCTCCCCTCAGCTAGTGGTCAAACAAGAGTTCAGCATGTTTGTAGTTCATTTGCATCACCAGATAAGTAAAGGTCCGGCTCCCATACAATGCACAGGGAAATGCGGACCTCGCCAGCAACTAACACACTAAAATCTGACCAATGGAAAATCATGTACACAAATGTTCGCAGTCTGGGAAACAAAATCCCAGACCTGCATGCAATAATGACAGAGGCTAAACTGGACATAGTAGCCATTGGTGAGACATGATTTACCAGTAACCACTCTTGGGAGACTTCAGTACCTGGCAATGTACTGTTCAGAAGAGACTGAGGTGCAAAAAAGGGGGAGTGGAGTGGACCTTTATGTCAATGAAAATATCAAAGCTACAGAAATTCAGAATACACATAGGGAGCCAGCAGAACTGTGGGTCACCCTGGAAACAGGAAATGGGACAACCATATGAACAGGTGTTGGGTACAGGCCTCCAGACCAGGGGGAGGACATAGACATGTTACTGTTAGAAGATATACAAAACATGACAGTTAAAGGGGAGGCTCTGATAATGGGAGACTTCAATATGCCAGATACAGATTGGTCAATACCAGCAGGGACATCTGCCAGAACTGGACACATGGTGGATTCCCTGCAGGGGGAAGGCTTCAAACAGCTGGTACAACAACCCACAAGAGACAGGGCTATCCTAGATCTAGTACTGACTAACAGGGAAAGGATCACAGATCTCCAGGTAGAAGGTCACCTGGGTGCCAGTGACCATCACATGGTATGGTTCAATTTGGCCACTAGAACAAAATCATCCCATTCTAAGGCAAAAATATGGGACTTCAGAGGAGCTGACTTTGATAAGATGGCAAACAGAGTTAAGCTAGCCCTGGCAAAAAGAAATACAGGTGAGGGGGTACGGGCAAAGTGGTCAAGCATTAAAGATGCAATACTTGAAGCAACATCCCATTGTGTTAGTGAGAAAAGGAAGTGCAAAAGAAGAAGGAAACCACTTTGGTTCTCAAACACAGTAGCAGAAAAGGTCAGAGACAAAAGGCTGGCCTTCAGAAAATATAAGGGAACGCAGCGGGATGAAGATAGGGAGACATTCCAAACTTCCCTAAGGGAAGCAGGGATGGCAGTAAGGCAGGCAAAGGCCCAAACCGAGGTAACAGTAGCACAAACAGTAAAAGAAGGTGACAAGACTTTCTATAGATACATTAGTGAAAGGAAAAAGTCCAGAGGGGGTATTGCTAAGATCAAAGGGGATAAGAGGGCATGTGAGGAGGAGGACCATGTAAAAGCATCTATCCTAAATAGATACTTCTGCTCAGTATTTACTGAAGAAAAGGTAGGGCAAGGCCCACAGCTCTGCACCATGGACACATGGGGAAGGGAGGTGTGCACTAGTCCTTTCACAAAAGAAAGGGTCCTACAAGAGCTCGATAAGCTCAGGGTGGACAAAGCAATGGGACCTGATGGCATACATCCCAGGGTACTAAAGGAGCTAAGGGTGGAACTAGCAGAGCCATTATCAGAATTGTTTAGTGAGTCTCTGAGCACAGCAGAGGTCCCAGAAGACTGGAGAAGGGCTCATGTGATCCCGCTTCACAAGAGTGGGAGCAGAGAGGAGGCAGGGAACTACAGACCAGTCAGTCTTACCTCAGTAGTGGGCAAGATTATGGAGACATTCCTTAAGGAAAGGATAGTGCAACACCTGGAATCCATAAGGAACACAGAATCCAAGACAGCATGGGTTTACAAAAGGAACGTCCTGTCAAACTAATCTCATAGATTTCTTTGACTGGGTAACCAGAGTGGCGGACCAAGGGGGGAGCAGTTGATGTTGCCTACCTTGACTTCAGCAAAGCTTTCGATACTGTTCCACATAGAAGATTGATTAATAAGCTGGGTAGGCTCTGGGTGGGTCAGACGTTGGTCAACTGGGTGGCAAACTGGTTGACGGGCAGAAAACAGAGAGTGGTGGTAAATGGTACACAGTCAGAAGAGATGTAAGTCACAAGTGGGGTACCTCAGGGATCAGTCCTGGGGCCAGTCCCCTTCAATATCTTCATCAGTGACATTGCAGATAGACTGGAGGGTAAGGTTTGTCTGTTTGCAGATGACAACAAGATCTGCAACAGAGCAGATAATCCAGTTGGGGTAGGCAGAATGAGAAGAGATCTGGATAAACTAGCAAAATGGTCAGAAGAGTGGCAACTGGGGTTTAACGCAAATAAGTGCAAGATCATGTACATATGGAAGAGAAACCCTGAAGCCACCTATAGGCTGGGAGGGGAGTTGCTCGCAATCACAAGGGAAGAAAGAGACTTGGGCGTCATCATCACCGATGACCTGAAATCATCTAAGCAGACCTCTAAAGCAGTAAGTAAGGCTAGAGGGATGTAGGGGTGTATTAGTAGGGGTATCACAAGTCAGATGTGGGAGGTAATAATCCCTCTTTAGAAGACACTGGTTAGGCCCCATCTGGAGTACTGCATTCAGTACTGGAGGCCACACCTTCACAAGGACATTAACCAAATTGATGCAGTCCAGAGAAGGGCAACCGAAATGGTGTAGGGACTGCATCAGAAAACATATGAGGACAGATTAAAGGAGCTCAATATGTATACCCTGGAGCAAAGGAGGGAGAGAGGTGTTATGAATGAAACATTCAAACATCTTAAGGGCATTAACAAGGTGAAAGAGTCTAACATGCTTCAGTATAAGAAAAATAGCAGGACAAGAGGATACAGCATGAGATTAGAGGGAGGCCGATTAATGTGAGGCAGTTCTTTTTCACAGAAAGGGTGGTGGATGCATGGAACAGCCTACCTCAGGAAGTGGTGGATATGAATACAGAGCAGGGCTTCAAACAGGCATGGGATAGGCATAAGGGAGCAATACAGATGAGTATGAATAGATAGGCCATTGTCAGAGCAAAGGCCTATGGCAGATTCATAAAGTAGAAAAAGAAATGGGCAGACTGGATGGGCCTTGCGGTCCTTATCTGTCATCAACTTCTATGTTTCTATGTTTCCATGTGCTTGCATGGTGCCTTGTACAGGCACATATTATAGTTTTTCTCTGATGGTATTTGTCAAGATTCTCTGAATAGATTTTTTAGCATGTCTGTGGCTGCTTTTCAGAGTGCAGCAAAGTTAGGGGTTATACATTTTTCCTTATTTAACAAAGACTATTAAAGCAGCTTTCAAAATCACATACTGCAGTTTGTTTCTTTCTTCAGATGATTTAAAGGAAGGATCAGAAAATGAAATGTGTCATGTCTCATATTATCAAAAAGTGGGCTGGCCTGTCGGTGCAGCAGAAGCACTACCACTCACAATGCTGGTGACCCAAATTTAGGAATAAGCCTGGGTCATCAGAGGGCTGATGGGAGAGGATGGGAGAGCATCCCAGAGAATGGTTGCCTCCTCAGGGGAGGGAGCGCTCCTGATCTCCACTGCAGTACTGCCACCTGGAAGACCACAGGCAGCAGTGCAAGCTGGAACCAGTGATTGGGGAAGGGGGATGTTGTATCGCTCGTGCACACAGCCCGCTTTTCATGGACACATGTATCAGATAGAGATTCCATGACATCTGAAGGCTGGGGTAATCAAAAACTGAAAAAATATCAACACTCAGAATGCTATTGTTTGAAGGTACCACAATACTGACAGACTCTTGCTCCAGGTGCAAATACTTCAACTCTGTTAGGGGAATTGGGGCTGCCTCTAGTAGCCCTTCCCTTTGGGAGTCATCCATAGGGAAACAGGGTTTGAAAGGTAAGGCTGAGATGGTGGTTAACACACTGGGCAGAATTTATGTATTATTTATTTATTTATTTGAGTTTTGTTAACCAGGTAAGTCCACTGAGACAATTGCAGTCCCTTTTTCAGGGGTGACTAGGAAGTGCAGTATACAGTATATACAGTACAGTGCTTTAACATAGCAATCATAGAATGGTGGACCAATGTTGGCCAGTCAGGAGTGCAGGGGATAAAGCATGGTAAATGCAAACAAAAAAAATTATCAAATAATGGTGCCTGCTGGCTGGAGCATGCAAATACCACTTGTTGAATATTTAGCCAAGTATTCCTATTGGGGGTGGGACATCAGTGTGTTCATTTTTCAAGCTAAAAACAGGTTACAAAGTCTTTAATTTAGTTTCTTTCTCCAGGTAGCCATTTCTAGACCCATGATGACCCAGTTCCCCAAAATGATCACGTACCCATCCCCAGCCCCTCTAATTTGAAAAAAAAAAGCATTTAAACTGGCACAGGGGGAGGTTGTATTACCATGGAAGGCATACATTTCCACCACTGCAAGATAAAGAAACAGACAGGGAGGGTCTGAAGGGGGAAATTCCACCAGGCATGGGAGCAAGATAAAGGAAGGATGTGAAGGGTGGAGGACAAGGGTGGTAAGCACAAAAATACAGAAAGAGAGAGATATAGTGTATAAGAAACAGAGGTAGCAAACAAGAGAGGGGGAGTTAGGGGACATCTCAGGAAGAATCACAGACAAAAAGGGGGCAAGGGGGTTGCAGGTGGGGAGGGAGCAGGGTTTGGAGAGCTGTGTGTTCCGATGCAAGAAGTCTAGGAAATAAAATGTTGGCCTGGAGGCTATCATAGCAGAGGAAAACCTGGGTATAGTGGCAATAACAGAGTTGTGGTGCACTGAAACTCATGAGTGGGATATGGCCATATCAGGATACACTCAGTTCAGAAGAGATAGGGAAGGGAAAAAAGAAAGAGGGGTTATTCTGTATTTGAGGAAGGGTACCAGGGCTATAGAAGTGCAAGGGAACCTAGAGGCAAGGAAAGGGCTGGAGGTGCTGTGGGCCACCCTGGAGACAGCAGGAGGGCCTTTATTCACACTGAGGTGGTATACAGGCCTCCAGCACAGGGGGAGAATTTGGACAAGGCATTAGTGGAAAACATCAGCAGGATGGCAAATTAGAGGGAGGTGCTGCTAGTTGGGGACTTCAGTCTCCCTGATGTGTTCTGGAGAATTCCATCAGCAGCTTTGACTAGAAGCAGGGCAGTCCCAGACTCTTTACAGAGAGCAATTTCCCAGGCAGTTAGTCAGTGAATCTGCTAGGGATAGGACAGTTCTGGACATGGTTCTCATAAACAGAGACAAAGTAATAGAGATTATAGTGGGCAGTCCTTAGGGTGCTAGTGATCACTGTACAGTATGGTTTAGTATTAAGATGGGTACAGAAGTAAACCACACAAGGATATGGGTCCTGGGCATTAGGAGGGCAGACTTCAAAGTACTGGGAAACTGCCTTAGAATCTGACTAGCAGTGGTGGATTTCCAGGGTGGGGTAGAGGAACAATTGAGGCAAGTTAAAGAAGATGCAGTGAAGGAAACTAACCTCTGTGTAAAAGAAGTGAGTAAAACCAGGAGGGGGAAAAAAATGGCCACTATGGTACTGTAATGAGGGGACCATTAAAGTGAAGACAAAAAGGTGGCATTGAGGAAGGGGGAGGTAAACACAAGTCCATTTGTAGAGGAAAGGGTCCTGAAAGGACTTGCAAACCTGAAAGTGGACAAGGCAATGGGACTGGGCGAGTTGCATCCAAGGATGCTAAGGAAGCTCGGGGAGGAGCTTGCTGTACCTCTGGCAGTCTTATTCAACACATCACCAGAAACATTAGATGTTCCAGGTCTCTGGAGGAGAGCTGATGCAGTTCCACTCCGTAAAAGTGGCAGCAGCAAGAGGCTAGCTACAACAGACTGGTCAGTCTCACATAATTTGTGGGAAAATTAATGGAAACCCTGTTAAACAAAATGCTAGTGGAATATCTTGAATATAGGGGGTTCCAAAACCAAAGACAGCATGGATTCCTGGAAAGGAAGTCATAGCAGACAAATCTGATCAATTTCTTTGACTGGTTGACTGAGAAAATAGATCAATGAAGGGCAGTAGATGTGGCCTATTTGGACTGCAGAAAATCCTTTTGGCACTGTTCCACATAAGAGACTGATGAAGACATTGGATAGTCTAGGGGTGGGAGCCAAAGTGGTAAACTGGGTGAAAAAGTTGTTAATGGATAGGCAGCAGAAGGTGGTGGAAAATGACACTCACACTAATGAGAGGAGAGTGACCAGCCAGGGGCCACAGGGTTCAGTATTGGGACAGGACCTGTTTAACATCTTCCTAAGTCACATCACAGAAAATCTTGAAGAGAAAGTATGCAGCTTTGTAGATGACACCAAGATCTGTAACAGAGTGGATACTCAGGAGTGGGTAGAGAAAATGAATAGGGATTTTAAAAAACATGAGAAGTGGTCAAGAGTATAGCAGCTGGGTTTCAATGCCAAAAAGTGCAAAATCATGCACCTAGGACATAAAAATCCAGCAGCTGAGTATAAAATGGGGGGGACACTGTTGGTCACTAAAAAGGAAAGGGACCTTGGGGTTAAAATACCTGATCACCTCAAGGTTGCAGGGAAGTGTGGCAAGGCAGTGGGCAGGGTCAGTGGGATGCTGGGATACATAAGAAGGGGTATCACAATGAGAAGGAGGGAGCTGATATTACCACTATGAGTATATGAAGGTTTTAAAAAAACTTTGCTTCAACCAAACTAAATGAAGTTCCAGAACATTGCAAAGTTCTTCAAAGATCAGAAGTCAAACTGTGCAGCCAATACACTCCTATAGGAAGCTGCAAAGCATGAGACTTAATTAAGTTTGCTCCAGGCAAGGTTCTCAGATTACATGCAGTAACATGTGAGGTCACATGATGTCACTGCAATGGGGAGAGCTGTACTCTGCAGTCCTAGCAGCTTGTGTGTGTGTGTGTGTGTGTGTGTGAAGAGACAGGATCTGTCTTTGAGTTCTCTGAGAGTGACATGAGGAGATACTATACTTCTTGGTGTAAATGCCTCAAAAAGAAAAGTTTTTTTTTTTTTTTTAAACAATTAGGCTTGCCAAATAAAAGGCGTGCCAGGTTGTCCTAGGCCCCACCAGAAAGCAAAAAAGAAGGAGGGTGCGGGGGGAGGAGAGAGGAGGCTATGACATCACCAGGTAGGGGAGGGGATACCAGCAGCATCAAATGACAGGTATCCCAGGGGACGCAGGCTACTGGCTAGGGGCAGGCCCATCAGGGGTCCTGACTGGAGTCCTAAAGAGCTACTTAAGGGCAGGTCACAGGGAGCTAGCCCTCTTTTGCTGGAAATTTTATGTACACATTTTCAGCACATCATTGGCAGACTCTTGAGGTAAGGCACAAAGGTTTTATTGACTAAGAGTAGGCTGCAGCAAGCCAGGACTGTTGGTGTTTGTAAGGAGGTAGATGATGTGGCCCAGGTTTAGGAGGCCAACTGCGGGATGGCAGTCTGTAGGAATGAAAAAAGAAAAAGAGAGAAAATGCTTGGGTTGTTTATTTCAGTGACACTGTGAGGGTGAATAAGCTTGGTAAATTCAGCAGACTGGGGGTTTGATTCCCTCAATCTCACTTGCATGCTGTATGAGGATTAGTTGGTGTTACATCCCTTTTATTGTAAGTTTGGTTTTAAAGTTTTCAGGATCACATTATATCCTATTGCCTGTAACATTGTGATTTACTAAGCCAGTTACTAAAGTAGTGGTGGAGTGTGAGTAGGCCATGAGTGCGGTTTCTTTAGTGGGGGCAGATGAATGCTGGTCACAGGCAAAGGTCGCAGTGCAAGCGGACAGAAGTGAGAGCCTGGGTCTTTGTGTTGCTGAGTCAAGTGGAGCCCATGGAGTGGAGTGGAGTCAAGTCACAGGAGGCATGAAAGAGCTGTGTGGTTTGAAGCAGGCTCTCTGTCACAGGCAGAGAAGTGGTGCTGGTGTATTGGGGAATGCTCTTTTTCCTTGGTGTGCAGCACTTCAGAGAAAGTGTACCCGGAGGTTTTTGGTCATGGCTGGGATGAAGACTGGGGGGTCGGCCACGTGGCACGCAGCCTGATCACGGACAGGAGTTCCTCGGATGCCCCCCCCAGGGCATAAGCAGAAACAGGAGTAGGAAGCTGGGGTAGGAGCAGGATGGTGCTTCCAAGGAGGGAGCAAGAGCAGGCAGCCTCCAGAGTCAAGAAGAGGCAGACCCGGTGGTGGGGGGGTACAATGGAGGGGAAAGCTTGTGTGGAGAACCTCTGGATGGTCATGTGGCACAGAGCATCACCGACACGTGTGGGGTGAGCAGCTGGTGGCCGCGGCCAGGGGGGGCTTGTGAGAGCCAGGGTGGCCTGGGAAGAGGGATATTCTCCATGGGGGATGGCCACTTGGGTGGCACGGGGCACAGGGGGCAGGTGGAAATGGAGAGCAGTGGGTAGTAGACCTCAAGCTAGAAGGGTGTGCAGGCCGGGAGAGTGGGCCCCATTGTGGTTTGGAGATCAAACATGGTGGCATAGGCCGGAGGGCAGGCCCGCGGCCTGCCTTTGCTGTTTTTTAATATTTTCGAGGATTTTGGAGCAAAACTCGGTATCGGTGTTAAAGGACCTCACCCACAAGTGGGGGCAGGGCCTCACTGATGGCGCAAGAAGGGGCAGGCACCGGTTGCATACTTGGAAAGCATGGTAAGGGTTTCTGCATGGGCCTTCCACTCATTTTCTGTTGGGGGAAGGTACACGGAAGGGTCTTCAGTGGGTGGGGGACAAAAAATGAAAAGAGGGCAACAAGGAGCAGGTTGGTGACGGTTAACCAGGGGGGGCATGAGGAGGCAGCCAGGGTCGGCACCAGAGCTGCAGCCCCATGGGCCTAAGTGATTGTTTCTAGGGGGCCATCTTGGGCCCACGGGTGAAGGCAGTATTATGCAGGACAGCAATGCATAGGGGGCCTCTGCAGGGCAATAGGAGCAGCAGGGGCAAGACCTTGCGGCATCGAGCGTGATTTTCAGGCCAACAGGCCACTCGGATCCATGGAAGGGAGTCAGGGAAGGGCCCACATGGGGCATACCAAGGGCCAAGTGGTCCGAGGACTTGAAAAAGGGGCACCAGGGGCCAGGGGGATCACAAGACCCCGGGGGAATGAGCCAGGGGGAACTCCCTCAGTACCCCAAAAGTGGATGGGTGTTTTTTCGGGACATGAAGTCGATACAGTCAATACAGGGGAAGGGGGCAGCTGGGTGGGGAGTGGTCATCATCGTTCAAGGGCAACCCCCCAGTGGGAAGCAAGCTTGGCTGCAACCAGAGGCATATAATGGTGGGGTGGGCCAGCATAGAAGGGCTGGAAGGAGTGCTCTAATATGTTTTTATTCCTCCCGTAGTAACTTTACAGAAATGGCACCCAAGAAGGTGCAGATAACCAGCAAGAAGATGAAGGAGGAGGCAGCGAAGCTGATGGGGCAGATGTCAGAGCTCATGGCAGCAGCAAAGCAGAGAAAGGAGGAGGAGGAGGTGCAGCAGCTGGTGCGGATACCCTCGACCCATATTTCTTGAAGGTGGCCATCCATGTGTTAGCCGTGCCCATAACCCATTTATTTAACCTATCATTAACTCAAGGATCCATTCCTTCAATATGGGAAACAGCGCACATCATACCCCTGTTCAAGTCCGGAAATCCCTGTGATCTAAATAATTACAGACCAATTTCGATTCTCCCGATCTTGTCAAAATTACTGGAAAAAGTCGTAAGTAACCAGCTAAAGCAGTATCTAGAAGCTAATAACCTGCTTAATCCAGTCCAATTAGGGTTTAGAGCTAAACATAGCACCATCACAGCACTTGCCAAAGTGACTAATGACTGGCAAAGAGAGCTAGACAACAGGAATTACACCTGCACCATATTCTTGGACCTGAGCAAGGCCTTTGATACTGTCGACCATTCTCTGCTACTCTCTTCCCTGACCTCACTAGGTGCTGACCCATTATCTTTACAATGGTTCAACAACTACCTCTCTAATCATTTCCAGCAGGTGAAAGCGGAAAGAGATCTCTCAACTCTCAAACCTCTCCTAAGAGGTGTTCCCCAGGGTTCTATCTTAGGACCGATCTTATTTGCAATATACATCAACAATATTGATGAAAGCATAACTAAGGCCAACATTCATCTGTTTGCAGATGACACAGTTCTTTACATAAGCCGCCCATCATTACAATCTGCTTGTAATGACCTTCAATCTGAGTTCAACTTGCTGCAACACCAACTCCTAAACAAAAAACTATTACTTAACGCCAAGAAAACAAAAGCAATGCTCTTTTCTCCCTCTGCCTGAATGGTAAATTCAGCCCTATCAGATCCTGTGCTGCAGATTACTACAATTCTTGGTGAGAAGCTGGAATTTGTCCCTAAATTCAAATACCTGGGAGTATGGCTGGACCATAGGCTCTCCTTTATAGAGCATGTTGAAGAATTACTCAAAACATTACGACAGAGAGTTGGCCTGTTCTTTAGGATAGCCTGCTTCTTAACTAGAGATGCCAAACTACAGCTGGTACAATCAACCTTTCTGTCCTTGATAGATTATGCTGACATCCTCTACAGTCACTGTCCCATTTCCTACCTCACCAAACTTGACACATTATATCATAGAGCTTTGAGGTTCATCACAGGCCTGCCTTATTCCATTCACCACTGCTCCCTATATCAATCAGTGGGGTGCAGTTCTCTTCAATTCAGACGTGATAAAAATGCAGCCTTATGGACCCTGAGATCCATCTCCAAAAAACTGCCCCAATACATTACAGACTGTCTTCCTATAAAACCAATAGGCAGTTATGCCCTGAGAAGTTGCAAATCTCTCCTACTGATGGTTCCCAAAGTTAACTGTCTTTTTGGCAGGGCTGCTATAAGCTTTACACTGTCCTCCTTGTGGAATAAATTGCAAAAAAAAAAACTGAAACTGAGGTCACCCATCGGCATCTTATCTTTCAAGCTCTTATATTCACATCTCAGAAATGATCAGTGCAATTGTTTCCCATGACCATGAATTGTCATCATGCTAACCTGTACCATATAACCATGAACAAATTACTTCTAGTGCTTGTCTCCTCCTTGGCCCTGGTCTGTCATAATGCTTTCATGTAACACCTTGATGCCTTTGTCCTCCCTTTGATACTGGTCTATCTTCCCGCTTTCTCCAGACTTCTTTTCACAACTCTATACTGCACTCATCCACAATCTACACGCAATCATACCATAAAAGTCCTAACTCCCCTTTCCCTCTCCCCGTAGGCCCCCACCACCGCATCAGTTCTACCGACCTATCCTTGGGACTTCACTTCTCACAATGTTTATCCTTCGCTTACATATTACATACCCCTCCTGGTACCCCATCTGCCATTAGGTGGTGGTTCTCCAAGCCATTTTCATGGCTAGTACTAGTGACTGCCCTAGTAAATGAACTAACTGGTACTTCTATACAGAGAACATGGTTTATATACAGTTGCATGGTTCAGTGGTGGACCTGCCCCCTTGTATTTGAATCCTCCTCTGTTATGTCTTGCCTTGTCTTCCTTTTGTCATTTGACTCCCCTATTACTGCACCATTGTGTTTGTGTTTATATACTTATTTACATGTATTTATATGTTTTTATGATGGATGTTACCTGACCCTGTTCTAACCAGGTCCATCTTGTAAAAGAGCTCTGCTCAATGATGTTCACCTGGATAAATAAAGATTTTGATTGATTAATTGATTGACATAGGGTACTAGTCAAGAGGGAGAAATGAGTAGGTGGGGGTACCCGCTGGCATGCACCCCCATCATGAGAGGTGATGGAGGCGTGGACCCAGGATTACCTGGACAAAGAGGTGGCCAAAAACCTTCGGGCGGGGTTTCAGGGAAGGTTTCCCCCGGGTTTCCAAGGGTTGCAGAAGGGGATGAGGGCCAAGAACCTCGGGTCAGTGAAAGGGAAAGAGGGGGTGGTCAGGGATAAGATACTGAAGGAGGTAAGGGCAGGGTGGGTGGAGGGACCACTAGCAGCACCACCTTGCCCCAAATTCTGGGTATGTCCATTGGGGGTGGTACCCAAGAAACAGGAGGGGGAATTTAGGTTGTTCCACCATTTGCCATACCCAGAAGGACAATCGGTGAATGACAGCATACAGGACCACCTAAGAGCAGTATCTTATGCCTCATTGAATCAAGCAGTAGCACTGATCAGGGTAATAAAAGGGACTTGGTTGGCCAAAACAGACATAGAGTCTGAGTATAGGCTGCTGCTGGTCAGCCCAGCTGACTGGGTCTTACTGGGTTTCTAGTTTGAAGGGGAATTATGTGTGGTACATAGCTCAGTGCTTAAGTAACATATATAATGGAATGATGTAGATGGTTGTTGGATACAGAGGCCAGCATTAAGAGGACAATGTTTATTAGGTAGTAGTATAAAATGTTTGTGCTTAGGTACTTGGATGCTTGAATTGAGTTGTTTGATAATATTTGATGGTTTTGGCCTTTCTCTGTATCCCACCTGTAGGAAGGAAGCTTCGTTTAGAATTATGAAAGCCCCCCGGTGGGATAAGAGTGCCCAGAAGAAGGAGGTGTCGGGAGGATGGTGGGTGAGTGCAGACTTGCTCAAGCATCGGGAGTCAGCTGCTTCCAGATAAATAGGTTGGGGAGTTCTTCCCACATAATCCTGGCTTCCCTGCAATTATGTGTGGTCTCATAGCTCAGTGCTTAAGTAACATATATAATGGAATGATGTAGATGGTTGTTGGCTACAAAGGCCAGCATTAAGAGGACAATGTTTATTAGGTAGTAGTATAGAATGTTTGTGCTTAGGTACTTGGATGCTTGAATTGAGTTGTTTGATAATATTTGATGGTTTTGGCCTTTCTCTGTATCCCACCTGTAGGAAGGAAGCTTGGTTTAGAATTATGAAAGCCCCAAAAGAATAAAATATATCAACGATTGATCTTTAACTGAATGCTGAATAAGTCATGCATGACAACAACTAATGATAGTAAGAAATAGACTATCACCTCCTCCAACTCCGGAAAGTGTTACTAGTAGCACTCAGGAGAGGAAAAACCCCCTTGGGGGAAACCTCTGAGGACCCATGGCTACTGACCTGCCCATCCTTCTGGGCTTACTAAAGGAGAGAGATCCTAATTAAACTAAATTAATCAGCTAATATCTGAATTCTAATTGTAGAATTCAATCCAGATAAACCGAGCTTAAGAAAGACTGAATTGTAATGTCCAATGAAGTAATTTCCTCCTAATAAAATCCAAATCCGAGAATCCATATATAATTCGGAATGATGGAGAATGGATATGAAGACCCTTCTTCCAAACTTCAGTTGACATAGGGCATAATCCAGGAATTGATGATGGTGGAGATGAAGTTGATGATTGATGAATTCAGCACAGGAGACTAGACGCAGATAGTTGCATCTAAATTTTAACGTCAATGAGGCAGGATGAATAGAAGTAGTATGACGTCCTGATTTGTAATAGAGGGCTTGTATAGTACGTGTCATGAATGAAGGCTTGTAGCCAGGCTAGTGACTGATGAATCCAATTCTGATAAGTGAAGAATATTCTTAGGAATTGATATGAAGGCAACGGCTGTAGAGCTGAGCTGAAATAATGGCAAGTTTTAGAGGATAATCGGAGACACTGGTGCGAGATATGAAGCATCCAAGTAGAAGAATATGGGTAGCCCAAAAGAAAGCGAGTCAGTGGGACTGGTAATCCTAAGTGAGGTATGAAGAGCAGGGAGTGCACCTATGAAGGCAGATGAGAAGGAACAAGGCAGGGCAATCAGCCCCTGAAGAAACGCAGCTGAACCGACAGCTGGTGAGGTAGGAGAGAGAGGCAGCTGATTCCAGGAATGAGAAGCACAGACAGATCCATGGAAGTCTGCTGGTAGAATAGCATGCAGCCAGTCCTTCGACGAGAAGTGCAGCTTCTCCATCAGCTGGAGAGGTAAGTAGAGAGGCAATGAGCTCCAGGCAATAGGAAATGCAGCCAGACCTATGGAGGCAGCTAGCAGGAATAATGCGTGGCAGACAGCCTCCAGGAGACGTATCTTGAGTCAGTGAAGGGCAAAGTAATAATGCATTAGCAAGGCAGATGTAGAGAATGGAAAGGCACTGAGGACTGACGGATCCATTAGATCAAGGATGGCAGGATCGCATTGAAGAGACCGTGGCATAGAAATGGCAACTGGACGAGGAGTAGCATTCGAAACTGTTGGTACGCAATGGTTGAGGCAGCAACAACGAGATGAGACCTGAATAGTTGAGCAGAAGTGTCCTGGATGGAGAAAACTGAAGAGGCTGAGTCAATGGAGTAGCGTAATCAAAGTTCAAAAAGCTGTAGAGCACAATCAGGATAAGGGCTTGAGGAGAGGCATAACTAAGTGTCCTGGAAAGGGTGAATCAGCAGCAGTTCCTCACGGCTGAAGCAGCAGGGCAAGCATCCAAGAATAGAGGAGGAATGAATAACGGCCAGATGCGGATCCAAGAAAGAGCTTCCGGCTGGATGACACGGCAGCAGGGAAGTGTAGAGTAGAATGCGGGAATCTCCAGGCCTTGATCTGGGGAGGCAGAAGTAGAGCAGAAGTAGTTAAACCTCCCAGCCCGATGGGTGAAGGCAGGTTGTAGAAGCAAATTATTAGTAGGAAACCTCCCAGCCCAATGGGTGAAGGCAGGTCATAAAAGCAGATGAGTAGTAGCAGAATCTCCCAGCCTGACAGGCAAAGGCAGGTCAGAGAAGCAGGTGAGTAGTATGAAATCTCCCAGCCCAAGGGCGAAGGCAGGAGAGGACCTCTGGGCCGTAGAGGCACAGGCCGGACCAAATCACGAGACTGAATGATGAACTGCATGCAATGCAGGTAGGTAGAGAGCCCAGTAAATAAACAAACACGGGCTAAATGGATGCCAGCTCAGGTGGAGCGCAGTAGATTGTAAAGGCAGAGTAGTCTGAATGACCATGAAGCTCTGGAATGGCAAACAGGTAATATGAGCAATGAAGGTAAGAAGTGAACCTGAACATAATGTAGAAAGCAAGCTACATGATGAAAACTGGAGCACGGAAGCTGGGCAAAATGAATGAAGAGTAAATGAGGACTGTCAAATAGCAAAGGGAAACCATAGCAAGGAGCTCCTACATAGCTTGTTGAAATAGATGGCAGGATTGCTGAGAACGGTATAGCCAGGTTGCAGCGCTCAAGTATAAATGCCATGGCAGACGTAATGCTTGCAAATCCAAGTTGAGAAGTATGATGGAGAAGGACTGATTGAAATATGAAGTCGGCAACATCAAAGTAGAGGCTCATAAGGACATCAATCAAAATGGCGATAGACAATCAGTCCACCATGAGCGGAGTCAAAATAGGCAATCCATGAATGGAGTGGGTGGACAGGCTGAAGAGTAGTGAGGTGCAGTCAGGGAGGAAGCTTTATACAGAAGGCCAAGCCCCGTAGCCAAGGGTGGAATCATAGCACAGGCTTTCGAATCGTAGCGAGGGCCAAAGTAGCACGGACTGAATAAAACAAATACAGACATGAGAGGAGGAGATAGTCAGGGTCTGTAAGTTGAGAATTGTAATTCTGTAGCCACCTGAACCGCTGGAGGAAGTCTTGAACTTATGAGACAGGTGCATGGTGCCTTGAAGTGAAAACCATCCGGAAGGCTGAGGGCTTATCAACTGTTAGTGCCAGTTTGTGAAAACTCCGGTATAAGTCCAGGAACAACAACCCAAAAGGTTCCAGTCACATATGAATGAAGCACTAAATTACACCCTGCAGGTGTCATTCATTTCTAGGGGGGGTCCAGGGACAATATAATTCATTCAACAAGCTTCATTTGAAGATTTTTGAAGCTTTTTTGTTGTTTTGCATTATTTTTAATTGAAGTTTTAGTGTGTGCTCTGTCTGTGTTGCTGTACATTCTATTCTCACTCGCAGGAGAAGGGCAATCAACATTCTTTTTCTAACTCCTTTTGCCAATCGACTGCACCTTCAAATCTTATAAAATTGTTGTGCATTTTTGAATCACTGTCATCATCAGCAACAACAGCTATATTTATTTTGTGTGGCTCATATTAGGACAATGAGCTAATCTTTCTGGAGGCCTGGGTTTAGATCCCACAGCCACCATTTTAATACTGTTTGAACCTGTGCAAGTCACTTAAATTATCTTCACTGTGTGTGCACCTTGAATGGAGCTTTCACTCCGTATGCTTTTCCTTGCCTCAGAAAATAAAAAAACAAATAAAAACTGAGGTTTAATTCTTTAAGAAATAAGCAGGTGTTTAGCATTGTGTAAGATAATATTTCCTTATCACAGCAGCAAAATGCCCAGCACAGGTAAGGGCAAGGCTCATGGTGGCAAGGTAGCAGCAGGAAAGGGACAAGCAGCAGGAAGACAGCCGGCAGAAGCAGTCTGTGGTGTTAACAAAATGAAAGCAGATGATGTGGCCGGCTGTCTTGTTGATATGGAACTGGGGTGGGGGGGCTGGAGATAGTCAAACAGAGAGCCGAGAATTGCATCATACACCAATTTACCATTTACTGTGTTATGTGAGAAAACTGAGTCCGAGTAATGAGAGACTATAGAGGATGGTATTGAACCCTCAGGTGGAGAGGAACTGCAGCCTATTGAAGTGAACCCTATGGAAAAAGATGCTGAGGAGTGAGCAGGAGGAAGACTAGCAAGAGGAGGGTTTGGCAGAAGTGGAGGATAGTCAGGAGAACAAGGTGGCTGAAGATGAAGGCAATGATGATGACCTGGTAGCCAATCCTTCCTAGGAGCCAGAAATTAAAAAACATGAAAGTGGATTATGTTATTACAAATACAAAACCAGTGGGTGAACTACCCCCCCCCCCAAAAAAAAAGACTGTTGTTGGAAAATGTGTGCCTTTCAAAACTAGATCACTAGCCATGCCCCTGGTGTCACTTGTCCATCATTGTCATCATCTTCACTTGTGTCTTTCCATTAAATGTTCCATCTCTCTAAATCCCTTGTTTGGGACTTTTTTATAACTGACTCCTGCTATGAGTCAGTTGCAATTTGTCAGATATGCTAGGCAAAAGTAGACACTGGTGGGCAGCACACCCATTAAAAAATAAAGCACCTGAGTAAGTGGGCTGCAGCATTAACGCCTAGCAGCAGGTGGAGTGGATGTAGTACCACAGAACCTACACATGTAAAGGAGGGAGAGGAGGTTAATTTAGAGGAGGGTGTTTTGCTGAGGAGGATATTAACTATATCCATTCTAGCAGCAATCGATCGATCAGGTGCAGCAGTGTCATCCATACCCTTACAGAAATCCCTTTTCTTTGTTCCAAAAACCAGCACACTAAAAATTGCTGGCTTTTTAACCCTTGGTGACAAGAAGACGAACCCTGAGCAATACAGTGCCTATGTGAAACTTTTCTACCAAGCACCACCAGAAAAAAGTACAGCCTACAATCACCAGCTTTCTGTCTTGGCAGTGCAAATTCTCCCCAAATCATGCTGTGAACAGGAAATTAAATACAGCAACAGCAAAGATGCTTGCCATTGATCTGCTACCTTTATCTTTAATTGAAAATTATAGATTTCACCATCTTATGGCAAAAGCATGCCCAAAATGGCAGGTTCCTTCCAGGACAAATTTTTCAGGGAGGGCATCTCCAGAATTGAGGAATGATGATGAGAATTCAGTAAAACATGTATTGCAGCATTCTTCAAGTTGCTATATCCACACAACCACTAACATGTGAAGTAGTAGTCCAACAGCTGCAAGACTATAACTGTGTGTTTCTGCACACTGGGTGAATGTTCCAGGTGTGAGCCACAATTCTTTTAAGCAAATGCAACTTAACAAATTGTATGGGTGGAACTGGCAACAGCACTGGCCGAAGCACCAGTCAATCGTCTGTGCTGTTTATGCATGTCATGCATGCATTGAAAAACATGGTTGTGTCACACAGTGCAGGAAACATTTCCTCTTCACTTTTAGAGGAGGTAGACAAATGTTTCATACAAGCAGGGGCAGTTAAGGAGCTACCATGTCATTAATCACAGATCGATCGTGGTTTATGGATGGCTTATTTGTAATGTTGAACCCATTCGATCATGTGACACAGGCATTGGGTGGGGACGCTGCCTCTGTAAGCCAAACCATACCTATTCTCTGTGTGCTGAGGCAGACCATAGTGAATGTGCAGAGGCAATCTGAGATGGCTGGTAATGCTTTCAGTTATTCATTTTCTTGTGCACTTGCTGGAGGTCCTAGACCAGAATAACACTTGAACAGCATACTAACATTAATTGAATTCAGCATTACAATCATCCTTGACCTCAAATACAAACATGGGTTGTCCTCAATCATTCAGGGGGGACACAACCAGGTCCTATACCTACAAAAGCTTCTGACAAAAAAGGCACATGGGATTACATTTTGAAAAGACAGCATGAGCAGCTTACTCAGAGGAAGGTTGAAGGATCATCTGGCTAGAGAAAAGGCAGTCAGAATGGAGGGTAAATATTGCAGCAGCACATCTGCAGGCATAAACACATACATCATCCAGTCCACTTTGGGCGGTGCTGTCGCAAGTCAAGGTTGCTGACCACGAGTCACAGGAGGAGGACACATGGGCTGCTGCTGATGGGGAAATGGCAGTGACAAGAGCAGCTGCTGATGAGGAGCCATTTCTTTACTGGCAGAAAAAGGTGAAAGACTGGCCATCACTGGTAGCTGCAGCCTTAACATATCTGAGCTGTCCTTATCTTGTGTGAGTGCTGAATGTGTTTTCAGCTCAACAGGGACCATTATTAAGGGCAGATGCATCAATCTTTCCCCACCAATGTCAGTATCTTCACATTTATAAAAATGAATCAATATCATATTCCCCCGAGTAGGACATTATCAGCTTGGGCACCACTCACACACAAGGACATGGAAGTTGAAGACAAGCACCAGGCATCATCCTCAGCACAAAGAGAGAGACAGGCATGGCAAAAATGAGGAAGGACTTCTCTGCAGGAGAAAATGCTGACACTAAAGATGGCAAAGAAAATGCTGACACTGAAGATGGCAAAGGTGATTTCTTTCCACTGCAGCAAGACAGCAATATTGCATATGAGTAAAAGAAACTTAAACTCATGTCATGAGCAAAATGTTATTTTTTTCAGGGCTGTTACTATATGGTCTGTGTGGGACACATTTGGAAACCAAATGTTCTCATTTTTCTAACGTTTTCTAAATTAGAGTAACATTTTCCTTTTTTTTGTATTATATTTTTACCCCCCACGGTCCTCCTGGCCATCCACTCCTTTTGGCAAACAAGACCCACCACGTTGCTGAGCATCTCCCATTGCTGTCCACTGCCCTTCCCCATGCCATCACCAGTCTACTGGACATACCCCTTCATTGGGGGGCCCCCCTTCCGTGGTCATGACCAGGAGGGGAGACTTGCCTCCAGGCTTCCATGTCCTCACCAGGAGGTGGCAAGGGCACAACACAGATTCCTCTGGGCTACTGTGGTGAGCGGAATGGCAGTCACCATCATTTGGTGGCCAGGTGGAAATCTTTTCAAGTATGTTCTTGCCACCCACCCCTTCCTACCTGAGCCTCAAACCTGTGGCATCTTAGCCAAAAGCACATTCGGCATGTGGTCACTGCACTTACATAAAGGTAGTCGCCAAAGCAGGTCATTGGAGCCACTCAAGGGCAATGTTAGCTCCGGCCCTCCCTGTCTGGGAGGAGAACATTCCTCAGATGCTCCTAGCCCTCACAACCAGCCTTAGCTCCTGTTGTCCTGGGCTCAGGAGTGAACCCGGTTCACCAGCACACCAGGTGAACCCTTATCGTCTGGCACCAAACAGCCAGCGGAATAACATTTTCAATGCACATATATTTGTCCTGATTTTATAAAACCTTGTCCCTAATTTCTGGGGCAGGAGGCTGAGAGATATGCCAAACAAGAATCTTACTGTGCTCTTCAGCTGCTGCATGCCTGCACCTCATCTCTTGTCATCAGTGTTGATGCTGCTGCCTGAACCAGGCACCCAACTGTGCTGCTCTGCTGCTGCCAAATGCCACCTCCTCCTCTGTGGTGAGTGGTGATGCCATAATTTTTGGAACTGGGGGTGCAACTTGGCAGCTTCACCTCTTATTCTTCCCTGAAAGACAAATGCCAACCAGGCATAATTTCTGGAAATGGTGATGCCACATGCGTGCTCTGCCTGCTTGCTGTTTGGCTATGAACAACAAACTGACAGGAGACAGCGGTACAACTGCAAAGTCAAAACTGAAATTGGAGGAAACAGTGGAAATAATTGGTATGACTCAACAGACAGTGTGAGTCTGCCACCACTGCCAAATGACAGCCCAGCACCTGCCCATCTGCACCCTTTCCTGCACCACCTTCTGCACCCATGCATGAACCAGGCCCTCACTTGGCCTGGGTCACACCACACCTCCCTGGACAGTTAGTCCAGCATAAAAGCCAGACACCAGACTAATGTGAAGTTGTGGTTTCTGTTACTTAGCAATGGGTTTCTGTGAAAAGATATTTGTGATCATATTTTCAGGTTCTTTTGTACTGTATAACCGATTCATGTTATTTCCTTTTTAAACATAATCCCATAAAATAAAGTTTTCTTTTTAAAGACTTTTTTTGTTATATATAAAATAATAAGTATAACAAATATTGACTCAGAAGGGTACCCCACTTCTACTCTCTTTCTGCATGAAACTGGGAGGTTAGAATTGTGCATGTGAATTATAATAGCCATCATACTTTCATAAAGGGGTTGAATTTTAATAAAATAACCCTATAGGCAAAACTGTGTGTTCAAAATAATTGAGGACTGAGGGGCCTTCTGTCTTATGAGGTTCAGGTGTCCTGAGGGGCATACTGTAGGTGTGCTAAATTGGTTCCAGCCAAGCTGAATCAGGGGTTACTGTAACAGGCGTTCTTGGCAGCACACCTGAGCCATGGGATGTAGATCCCTCTTTTGAGAATGGAGCCTAAAGGCATTGGACCTACTGAATATGGAAGGCAAAGCCAACACATGCTGCAAAAGGCATGCTGATGTCACTGTGGTGAGCACTCTGCTAAGAGTTCCTCTGAATAAACAGAGTTTGCTGCCTATTATACTGCCCCAGGCCACGTTCTTGCACCCCCCCTTGTTTGTGCTCATGACCCAGAATGCTTCAATATACTTTTGATTTGCTGAATGCCCTATGAACTGCAGAGCCCTATGTAATTAAAAAAAATTACCATCTGGTGTCTGTAGTTCACTTCATGGATGAAGCAAAACATAGCATAAATTCCTTAGTGTCCCTTGGGATGATTTTCTTATTTAACATAAAATATATCCCCAGGATGCTCTCTGGCTACAAAAGAGAGCATTAACTTTTAATTTAGTAATGAAAACTGGTGGCCGGCCATAGAGGCGGGTGGGTTGTGCCACCCCCCTCCCCCGAAAATAATTTGCTGCCTTTCTTTTTAATATATTGTAGTAGTGGTTGGGTAAGTTGGGGAAAGGAGGGGGTTTGGGGTGCTATCTGAGGGTGGGGGAAGGGGGGCTATATTATTCCCTGAATACAGATGAAGAATGAGTTATTCGTTATTCGGATTCCGAATAACTAATAGCTCATTATTTGTGGTATTCGGGAAATAATATCCATTATTCGCATAGCCCTAATAGAGACCTATACAAGTACCTCCCAGGGTGAAGACAGGGCACATAAGGGAAGTCTCTTTCAAATCAGAAAGAGCACAAGTACCAGGGGCAATGGGGGCAAGTGATGAAGCTGAAGGGGGAGATAAAGACAGATGTTAAGAAATATTTATGGAAGGCATGGGAGATGACTGACAGAGTCTGCAGGCATAAGTGATGGTGCTGAAAACAGTGTGGGGCTTCAGTCATGCGCGAGACAGGCAATAGCATAGGGCTAGGGTGTATTTGAAAACAGTCAGGGAGGCAGCAGGGTTGCTTTAAGGTCTGCAGATGAGACCGATAAGGCAGGGTTGGGCAAACTAGACTGACTGTGCGGGCCAATCTGTCATTTTCCAACAGATAATTAGTATCATAAAGTACACAACAGTAAGGTCACTAAAACATGATACATTATTTAAATGTTTCTAGTTTAGCAGGGGCCTCATGGCGGGCTGGCAGTTATATACCAGGGAGTGGAGACTCAGTTACCCTTTTAATTAAATATTTAACATGACAGAAAAAAGAAAAGGTGAGCCAAAAAATGTAACATTACACTTTCATAACATTAGGCAGATTGAGAGCTGTACTGTAGCACCAGTTTTATATGGACAGATCATATTTGTAGCCAATTACTGGTAAGTTTAACTTAAGGAACACTAGCTGTTCAACGTGTTGAGGGGCCAGCTTGGAACAGTGTGGCTCAACAATGTCACCAGCAGTGCTAAACATCCTCTTGGACAGCACACTTGTAGGAGGGCAGCTTAGGTATTTTAAAGCAAGTTGTGCCAGATGAGGGGGAGGAATTCATTTTTTGAACCCAGTAACCAAGTGGATCAACATCAAATGGCTCAATTGATTCTGCAAAGTAGCCATTAAGTAAATTTTCTGCAGAGAGGGTTTGAGACTGTGAGCAATGTGTTGCTGTTGACGCAATGATGTGCTGAGTAATGCCCACTCTCCTCTACACTGCCACTATGCTGTCTTTCCCCATCTCCACCAGTATCATCTGATTCCAGACCACCACATGCCTGTCTCTCTCCCTCAGGAACCTGAACTGGAGCATATTCCTCCCCTTCCAAGTGTCTGACCACCTGCATGGCACTGTTTAACTCTTCACTCAGCTGTTGCCTAAAATGAGTCACCCATAGCTGTCCATGGCTATATGAAGGATCTCGCATTCGAACCTAGGGTCCAACATGGTAGTAAACACATGATGGCAGGCATATATGACTGTGTTGAACCTTGCATCGAGTTCTGCATCGAAACAAATAACAAGCTCAGTGACCTCTTGTCTAGTGAGTGTATTGTCAGCCAAAAACTGTTGTAACGATCTTTTGAGAATATGCACGGCTGGGATAACCTGACTATGTAAGGCTGTGGAAGCACTTAGGTCATGTGTACTCCTCTCATATGGTGTGAGAACCTTCACCATGTCCTCAAGAAGTAACCAATCATGATGTCCTAGAACCCCTCCAATGTCTGCCTCCATAGACATTTCGTGTAGTACCCTCTTTTGCTCCAAGAGTTGTGGAAGCATCAGGTATGAAGAATTCCACCAAGTGCTAACTTCTTGTATTACACAATGTTGGGGCAGACCAAGGCATTCCTGAACGTCTCATAATTTGTTAGTGGCTTTTACAAAGTGATGGAAATGGCTGCAGATGGAATGGGCTGTGCATAATATATTGCTGCCCGTAGTGCTGCTACGCAGTGCATGCGTCACCACTAAATCTAGTGTGCGTGCAAAGCAATGAATACTCACACAATGGCTATCACTGATGGCTTTCACCATGTTTGTGCCATTGTCAGTAACAAAAAAGCCAACTTTTAAATTGGTGTTAATGCCAGTCCAAGACCGCAACATGTCTTGCGAGAATATTATGTGCTCTGTGGTCTTCCTCCATCAGTCTGACAATCAGCAAAGCTGACTTAAGGAGACTACCAGATTGTGTGTGTTGGGGGGCCAAAGGTGAGCCACAAGGTGATACATTGGAAAGAGCAGCAGCAGGGTGTTGCACACACCAGTGTGAAGTTAAGGAGAGATAGGCATTCAGGGAGTTATCGCTAGTCCAGATATCTGATGTGCATTGTGCAGTGAAAAACACCACCAACAGCCACTTCAAGCAGAGGTACAACAGCAGATCACATGCAATAATACAGTTGTGGCAATACACTTCAAGAAAATGTAGTACGAGATGGGATCTGATAATGTGGGTGCAAATAGTTGGGAAGCTGTCAGAAGCCATTATCTTCCACAACTGACAGGCTGGAGATCCAATGCCATCATCTCAGCAATCAGCTGTGTGATTTGCTGTGCTTTTGGATGTGAGGCATGATACTTTGTTCATGCATGCAGATCATCCATTATTAGAACATGGGAGACATTGATGTGGATCGCTTTGACAGTGGTGGTGTGTGAAGTGCTGATGACTGTCTCTTCAGTGTAGTATCACTGGATTCAGAAGTGACCACCACAGTAGAGGCCAAATCTGTGTTGGTGAGCAAGAAAGAGTGCTGTGACCACTGGGTTGCTCATAATCAGAGCTGTTGGTACCACCACCACTGCCAACAGTGCATGCCTGTCCATCGGAGGGGTTCGGACTTGGTAAAACCAAGGGTCCAGATCCTGACACAGATGAGCTTTGACACACTTGAGGGTGCTTAAGCTTCAAGTGGTTCTGTAATGATTTTGTGGTTAAGTTAGAGAGCGATTTCCCTTGGCTTATAGTAGGGTTGCAAAAAGAACAGACTGCCTTCCTTGTGTCTTCTTTTAACACAGTGAAATGCAGCCACACAGCACTTTTAACACTGTGGTTACCAGTGATTCTGTTAGCACCACATCCCCCAGTTCTGTTTTCAACAGATGTGCCTGTCTTATTCTGATGTTCTTGCCCTGTGACCATTGCCCCTGATGGTGCCATGCCAATGCTGCCATCACTTGGCTGTCCTTCAGGCTGTGACAGAGCCTGCTGAAAAAACATTAGTGTTGCTTGTTTGGTCTTCTTAGAGGGAGGGGAATCCTTACTGCTACTTCTACTACCCTTGCTACTAGTGCTACACCTACAGTCTGTGTTGCCAGTCACCTTTTTTTTCTGCCCTCAAGGTACAGTACATAGCGTACTCTGCCTCATCTTCAAAGTCACTCACATGTGCCTCTGATGAAGAAGATGATGTGTCACTGGTCAATTCATGATGTAGGGGGATACTCAGAATCAGATGACTGGCCATACTCTACAACCTTTTCAAGAGTACTGAGAAGCTGAGAAGCAGGAGGCATAACTGTATCATCTGTAGTGGTCATACTGGTAATATGCACCATGGCAGGGAAACCAGACTGTGGTGATACTGTTACAGTAGTGGCAGTACTAGCGGGGTTCATAGTTTCAGTAGTGGCTGGAGTGAGAGTCACAGTTGCAGGACTGGCTGTAGTAGTCAGGCTGCCTGTTGTTGTGGAAGAGGAAGACAGGGTATCTGTACTGGTGGGGGTGGTAATAACAGATGTGATTGTACTGGTGAGAGATGGGGACACATTGGTGCTTGTGGTGGGAGTCGAGAACAGTGCCCTTCTCCTTGTGTTTCTTGAATCACTTTGTCCTGTGCCAGCCACAGTACTACTGTTGCTGGAAGGCATAGGCTTGGAAGGGGTAAAGAATAATTTTCATGTTGAATAGGGGCTGACCGTCGCTCACATTGAGGTTCAGCATCACCTACCTGTTCCTCCATTGTAGATTTGCTTGGGCTGGACCAAGTACATTTTTTTCCACCTCTACCTGTCATTGTCTTTGTCTATGCCAACAAGTTCTAAACACTCTCAAGTGCATAATACTTTACAAATGTACAAAAATTCTGATTTATTGTAGCACAGAAAATTATTGCAAGCAGCACCTGCTGCAGTACATCTTTATTTCAGCACAAAAAAACTTATGGCAAGCAGCACCTGCTGCAGTGCTGCTTTATTTTCACACAGAAAAAATAATTGCAAGCAGCATGCACTTAGGGCAGGCAAGGATGTGCACACACTACAAGCATCACTACCTAGCCCTAAACGGTGTGGGGTGGGAGTGCAGTCAGCCAACTGCCCCCCGAGACTGCCGGCAGCTACTGAATTTCCTGAAACCTGATACCAACCTCAGATTACACCACAAATATTTCTTACAGAGATTTCAATGGCAGAATTACTGCAATTTAATTATTTTTTTTCTCTGTAAATGCACAAATGTTCTGCTGTATGTCAGTACAAAACAAGCATTTGTCAATGCCAAATGTTTGCTTGCTGGTATTAGCATTGGAAATGCAGGAGTTAGACAGATACAGAATGGGAATGGCTGTAAAGTATTGAACTTCACGTCAACCCCACCTCCATCCTGTAGAGACGGACAGGCATTGGGGTATGCGTTGGGGTCATCACCCATGACAGTCATGCCATGCCACTTCACTCTATTCTGCAGACACCGACACATGTTGAGGTGTGCCTTGGGGTGTTTGGCTTTACAGTCATCCCATTCCATGAGGTCATACACTGAAATGGTTGCAGCATAGGAGAATGGGGTGAAGTCTGGGTCTGAAGAGTCCAAGGTACACCTCGATGCCAGTCAGTGGCTGGGGTGTGGGGGTGGGATGGCATGAGCAGAACAGTTGGCAATATAAAGGCACACCCCCATGCCTGTCAGTCTGTACAGGGTGGGATGTTATGGTTAGAAACCCTAACGCCTGGGCATTTGTTGGTATTTGCACTACAAATTTTCAACATGGCCTTTTTGTGACCCCACCTCATGAAAGCATTTGGGACCTCTTCTCATGAAAAATGGCAGTGTGATTTTGTCAATGTGTCCCGAACTTTGAGTTCCAACAGCAACCGTGCCATTCTGCGCCACATGTACAAAAACACAGATTGGGCAGGATGTGAAGAATGACAGCTGTACCAACCATAGGGAGGTGTAAAGAGATGGCAATGTTGAAAATCTGTAGTGGCAATATTAAAAATGCTTGCACTTTTGAGCATACATGGAAACTGCGCAATGCATGCGTGTAACACAGTCATTTTATGGACTTTGGTCACCAAATTTTCAACATAGGCATTTTAGGACTTCTGCTCATGAACAGTGTCACTGTGATTTTTGAAATGTGTCCCGAACACTGATTTCCGACAGCAACTGCGTTATTCTGCACTGGAAGTGTGAAAACACATGTCAGCTAGGATGTGAAAAATGGCAGCTGTACTGTTCATAGGGAGGAGTGGAAAAATGGTCATGTTGAAAATCTGGAGTGAAAATATTGCAAATTCATGAAGTTACGAGCATAGGTAGTAACTGCGCAACGAACTCTCATAAAACAGTAATTTCTTGGATTTTTTCCACCAAATTTGCAACATAGACTTTTTGAGAGGCCACCTCATGAACACTGGCACTGTTTTTTCATTAATCAGTCCCAAAAGGTGATTCTGCGCATTGACCACGAAATCACCTTTTAGGACTGAATAACTACTTGACAGTGGCTGAATTCATGAGGAGGGGTCCCAAATAACCCCATGTTGAAAATTTGGTGCCAAAATTCCCAAAATGCCTGAGGTATGCACCAAAGTTGAAAAAAACCTACTTATGCCATTATACAGCTTACCTGCATTTCTTCAGTTCACGGTTGGCTTTGAAGTGTGAAGACATGTTCCCGGTCCACCGAAGTGCATCTCGCTGAGCTCCAGAGGTAAGTATGGGGTAAGGTGGGTGTGGGGAGGCAGGGTGCGCAGAGGGTGGGTGCAGGTGGGGGGCAGTGCCACTGGACTCAACGAGGGACCGTTTTTGCTTTACAGGTTAAAAAAAATCTCGGGCAGTTTTTTTTAATAGGACATTTTGGTACACTGGGATGGGCCCCAGTGTACCAACCAAGTGTTTTTTTTAGGGTGGCTGTAGCCGATAGGGATTGGGCACCCTGTCGGCACATACTGGGGCGCAAGAGCCATGGGGACTGAGCACCCTCAGCACAAACCTACTTTTTGGGATATTATGCTGACTGGGAGTGGACTCCCAGTCAGCAAATTAAACTGGGACGGGACTGAAACCAATGGGGATTAGGCCCCTGTTGGCAAACAAAGACTGTTGTGGAGGGGCGATGCTGCCGAGGGGATTGGGAACCCCTTGCAGTGGGGGTTAATATTGTTAGAAGATGGCAAGCCGCCGCCATCTTCACAAACAATATTACAGTAGGCAACATTCCGCCCAGCAATGACGAGTCGCTCCCTCATTGCAGCGAAATGGCTGACTCTGCAATGATGAGGTGGTCCCTGATTGCTGCGGCAAAAACGTTACAAGTTAGTGGCACTTTTGTAACCAGTGTTATCAGCACACTGTGCCTCCATTGGCCCACCAGTGCCAAGCCCCCAAATGCAATGCCGCCGTTGGCTGTCACACTGCCATGCCTCCACAACCCACTTATCTCCAAAGCTGCCACATAATGTTTCTTGCACATGCATGTAAGCAGACATAAAAATGGTTGCAAGCAACAGTACTGCTTTATTTTTGCACAGAAAAATTATTTCAAGCAGCATGCATGCAGGGCAGGCAAGGGTGTGCACACACTGCAAGTGTCTCTACCTAGCCATAAAAATTGGGGGTGGGAATGCAGTCAGCTGACTGCCTCTGAGATTGCTGGTGGCTACTGACTTTCCTGAAACCCAGGCTCAAACCCAGATAATACCACAAATATTTCTTACACAGAGATTTCTACAGCAGAACTACTGCAATTCAATTATTTTTTTTATTTGTAAATGCACAAAAGTTTTAATGTATTTCAGTACAAAACAAGCATTTGTCAATGCTGAATGTTTGCTTGCTGGCATTGGCATTGGTAGTGTAGAAGTTACAGAGCTGCATAATAGGAATGGCAGTGAAGTATTGAACTGAAGCCAACCCCACCACCACCCTGCAGAGAGTGACAGGCATTGGGGTGTGCTTTTGGGTCATCAGGCATAACAACCATGCCATTTCACCACACCCTACCCTGCAGACACTGACAAGTGTCATGGTGTGCCATGGGATCTTTGGCCCTTATGCGCACCCCATTCCATCAGGAAATACGGTGAGATGGGTGCAGTATGGGAGAATGGGGTAACGTTTGGGTCTGAAGAGTCCGAGGCACACCTGATGCCTCTCACCGCTGCAGGGGTGGGTAGGGGTGGAATGGTATGAGCATTACAGGCAAGAATCCCAAGTCACACCCCTGATGCTGTCATTCCCTACAGGGTGGGGCATTATGGTCGGAAACCCTAATGCCTCAGGCACTCCAAATTTTCAACATGGTTTTTTTGTGACCCCCACCTCATGAACAGTGGCAATATCACTTTGTTAGCCGAAAACTGCTTTTGCACATTGACTGCGGCATTTGGCACCACAGGTGCAAAAACACATTCCGAACAGGATGTGATAAATGACAGCGGTACTGTTCATGGGGAGGTGTAAAAAATGGCAATGTTGAAAATCTGGTGTGAAAATCTTTAAAAAACTGGTGAAGTAACGAGCGTGCATAGAAACTGTGCAACGCACACCCATAATGTAACTAGTTTGGGGATTTTTTTTACAGCAGATTGTTAACACAGGCATTTTGGGACCTCCGATCATGAACAGTGTCAGTGTGATTTTCTTTATCTGTCCCGAACAATGATTTCCCACAGCGACCACGCATTTCTGCGCAGAAAGTGTGAAAACACGTTTCAGCCATGTTGTGGAAAATGACAGCCATATTGTTCATAAGGAGGTGTGGAAAAATGCCACTGGTGAAAATCTGGACTGAAAATATTACAAATTCATGAACTTATGAGGGTGCATGGAAACTGCGTAATGCTCACTCGTAACACAATCATTTTATGGAGTTTTGTCACCAAATTTTCAACATAGCCATTTTAAGACCTTTGCTCATGACCAGTGTCACTGTGATTTTCTTAATCTGTCCCAAACATTGTTTTCACACACGACTGCACCATTATGCGCTACATGTGCGGAAAAATTTTAAGTGAGATATGAAAAATGGTAGCTGTACTGCTCATAAGGAAGTGCAGTAAATGGCACTGTTGAAAATCTGGTGTGCAATATTACAAATTCAAGAAACTGCCTAGCGAGTATAGGAACTGCGAATGTGCACTCCTAAAACAGTCAGTTTTGGGAATTTTTTCACCAAATTTTCAACATAGCCATTTTAACACCTCTGCTCATGACTAGTGTCATTGTGATTTTCTTAATGTGTCCCATACATTGATTTCGCACACCGACTGCTCCATTGTGCACTACATGGGCGGAAACACGTTGTGGGTGAGATGTGAAAAATGACAGCTGTACTGCTTATAAGGAGGTGTAGTAAAATGGCAATGTTGAAAATCTGGAGTGAAAATATTGAAAATTTGCGAACTTACAAGCGTGTGTAGGAACTCTGCAATGCATGCTCGTAAAACAGTCATTTTTAGGAATTTTTTCACCAAATTTTCAACATAGCCATTTTAAGACCTCTGCACATAAACAGTGTCACTGTGATTTTCTTAATGTGTCCTGTACATTGATTTCGCTCACCGACTCTGCCATTGTGCGCTACATGGTCGGAAACACATTTTGGGTGAGATGTGAAAATGACAGCTGTACTGCTCATAAGGGTGTGGTAAAATGGCAATGTTGAAAAATCTGGTGAAAATATTGAAAATTCATGAACTTATGAGCATGCGTAAAGACTGCATAGCGCATGCTTTCATTAAAAACAGTTTTTGGAATTTTTCCACCAAATTTTCAAAATAGGCTTTTTGAGAGCGCCCACGTTATGAACACTGGCAGTGTCATTTTGTTAATCAGTCCTGAAAGGTGACTTTGCGCAGTGACTGCGAAATCACCCTTTGAGCCCGAATAACGCCATGACAGTGACAGCATTAATGAGAAGGGGTCCCAAAAATCTCATGTTGAAAATTTGGCGCAAAAATTCCAAAAAATGCCAGAGATATGCAGCAAAGTTGAAAAAACCCTATCTATTACATTATACAGCTTACCGGCATTTCCTCAGTTCGCGGTCGGCTTTGAAGAGTGCAGACGTGTTCCCGGTCCACCGAAGATCATCGCGCCAGACTCCAGAGGTAAGTATGGGGTGAGGGGGTGTGGGAGGCAGGATGCACAGTGAGTGGAGTGCGGTGGGGGCAGGAGACTGTGAGGGACTGTTTTTAATTTACAGGTTGTTTTTAATTATTAAGACGGCGGGACGTTTGCCAGGCTGGGGTGGGCTCCCAGCGTGGCAGCTGGAAAGGATGTTTGGGGGGGCTGGAGCCAACAGGGGATTGGGCACCCCCGTCGTCCATACAGGCTAGTGCCACGCTGGGGTGGGCTCCCAGCGTGGCAGCTGTAACGCTGTTTTGGGGGGCTGGAGCCAACGGGGGATTGGACACCCCCATTGGCCATACGGATGTAAGTCATGCTGGGGTGGGCTCCCAGCGTGGCACCAGGAAAGCTTTTTTGGGCGGCATGGAGCCGATGGGGCATTGGGCACCGCATCAGCTATACTGTATGTGCATGGGGATGCTGGCCAGCACGCAATACGTACGCGCGCGTGTTGAGGGGGGCTCTTCACTGAAGCGGAGCTCTTCCTTTCAACTGTATGCCACTGCATTTTCAGCTGTCATAGACAGCTGGAGCAGTGATTGGTGCACTGCGACCGTGCCTGCAAACACACTGACTGAATTGGAAGAGGATGACACACCTCTGGAAAACTCGGATGATGGCACTATGTTTCTTGCACATGCATGCAAGCTAACATAAAAAATGGTTGCAAGCAGCAGTACTGCTTTATTTTCACACAGTAAAATTATTGCAAGCAGGATGCACGGAGGGCAGGCAAGGGTGTGCGCACACTGGAAGAGTCACTAAGTAGCCCTAAACCATAGAGGGTGGGAGTACAGTCAACTGACTGCCTTCTGAGACTGCTGGCTACTACTGACTTTCCTGAAACCCAAGACCAACCTCAGATTACACCACAAATATTTTTGCAGCAGAACTACTGTAACTATTTTTTTTATTTGTAAATGCATAAAGGCTCTGCTGTATTTTAGTACAAAAAAATGTTTGCAAGCAGCAATACTGTTTTATTTTCACACAGAAAAATTATTGCAAACAGCATGCACTCAGGACAGGCAAGGGTGTGCGGTCACTGCAAGCATCACTACCTAGCCCTAAACCGTGGGGGTGGGAGTGCAGTCAGCCGACTGCCCTCTGAGACTCCTGGCAACTATTGACTTTCCTGAAACCCAAGCCCAAACTCAATTACACCACAAATATTTCTTACACAGAGATTTCTGTGACAGAACTACTGCAATTCCATTATTTTTTATTGTAAATGCACAAAAGTTCTGCTGTATTTTAGTACAAACAAATGGTTGCAAGCAGCAGTACTGCTTTATTTTCACACAGAAAAATTATTGCAAGCAGCAAGCACACAGGGCAGGCAAGAGTTTGTGCATATTGCAAGCATCACTACGTAGCCATAAACCATGGGTGGTGGGAGTGCAGTCAGCCAACTGCCCTCCGAGATTTCTGGCTAGGCTACCACTGGGTTTAGTGAAACCTGAGCCACCCCCAGAAATACTTATTATTTACACCACCAAATTTAAGACTTTTTAAAATCAGTACAGTACAGCAGTCAAGGAAGAAGTTAGAACTATGGGAGGGCTTGCCCAAGGTTCAATGTGGGAAATAGCTCCTCCCACAACCTCTACATAAGCCCTCCTCTTACACACCTCCCTTGCTTAGGGAGTGTTTTCCTAGGCTTATGCATGGCTCATGTGGCTGTCCCTGGCCTGTCTGCTGCCTGGTATGTCCTGTTTCCTTCTCTTCCCCTCCCTGCTTTGTCCTGTGCTTCATGTTTGTTTCTTCCCTTTACATTTTCTCTTCCCCCCACCTCTCCTCCTGCTGTGCTTCTGTGTAGCTTTCTTTTTGGGCTCCTTTCCTCCCCGCCATACCTGTTTTCCTCCTACCTATCCCAGGCCTCACTATCCCTCTGCTGCAGTCTACCTCGTCCCTCATTGCCTCCTTCAGGATATGGTGCAACTTACTCACCCACTATTAAACATCAGACTACCGTACCTCCTCTCCTTTCTCCTTACCTTTTGCACCACATTTCCCACAGTCTGCTCCTCCGACACCAACTGCGCATACTGCTCACAGGTGGTTTTTGGCATCCAACAGCCTCATCTCCTTGCAATGCTGCTTCCAGCAGCTCTCAGCTTCCATTTCCTGCAGTCCCTCTAGTTTTACTCCACCACTGCCTCCTCTCCAGCAATGCCATACCCACATCCAGGGACTCTCTTAACAACCATTTACAGTGCTTATTCTTGCTACATTGCACTTGATCAAATTAAACTGCTTACTTAGCACCATGGCTCATTATTGCTGTTTGGATATCTGAAAGCTAGCCTTGTTACATACCATCTTACTATGCCTACAGTGATGTACCTCTATTGAAAGCCTCTGTCTCTCCCTCAGCTACCCCTCTCTTGTATTCCACCTTACTTGGGAAGGTCCCCATTTCTGTTACCCAGCAGATGGTTGGTCTTTCATATTAGTTCACCATGCTATAAACCAGGGGATGAAATTCAGGAACCTGCCTAATTCCTTCAGGTATACTACTATCCCATGCTACCAGTATGATACCACCTCCGCTTTACTACTACTTATCCAGCTACCTATAGCATTCATTGTGTTCTATGTATAAATATTCTCTGCTATGTGTCACATTCATTCTCCTCCATATTTTGCTTCCAGTACTAATTCCAGACTGTATCCATTCATATTTGTTATTTTCTATTCTAGTCCTTGCAGCAGTTTAGCACTTTGTTCAGTCCATACAAGCAGTTTTCTGGTCTCCATCCCTAACTCGCACTTTCTGAGGTGCCGAGTGAAGGTAGGCTTCCCATGTCTACTGGGGATGGGATTCTGTTTCAACCACTACCTCCCTCATCTTACCTGCCTACATCCTCCATCCCTAACTTCTGGATAGCATTGAGTGAAGGTTAGCTCACCCTGACTACCAGGAATGGGAGCCATGTCTACATTCTACTGAGTTATACCATACCTTCTTTACCTCATACCAGTTGCCACTTCCCTTCAGGAATGGAACTACCACCAACTTACCAACTCAACATCCTCCGTCCCTAACTCTGATTGGCAGCATCGAGTGTAGGTTATCTCACCACAACTACATTGGATGGGAGCTCTGTCCTTAATCTACGGACTTATACCATGCCTTCTCTATCTCATGTCAGTTGCTGCTTCCCTTTGGGAGTGGAACACTCGCACTCTGCGTGCCCTCATCATACTACTTCTGCTGCTTCAGATCGCCACCATCCATCTCTGTCATCCCTGATGGTTGCCAAAAATTCAGTCTACTGCTTCATCTTCTACGTCATCATCTTGATATCCAGCTGCTGCTCCCTTCAGGACCAGGACTTTCCCTGACTTGTTTCTCCATCTTTTCTCACCTGCAGTCTAGACGATTCATCCTATCTGTGACTTCCATGGCTGGGAGCCTGACTCTACACGGACTGTCTCCACTGTTTGCATCTACACATATCCGGATTACCATTTCTATCCTGGAACAGACTTTCTTCTCCCTAGTTTTCTCATTGTTCTGTGTTCACTAGTAGAATCTAGTCCAGATCATCTTGCCTTGAATGTCCCTTCAGGATGCATCTCCTACCATACCACTGCTTTATATGGGTTTCTTCACCTGCTACCCAATGCCTCGACACTTCTGGACCTGGACCTCTTCCTTCTGCCTGCTACTTCGACTGTGGAACCTGAACTTTGACTTGTTACCTCCATCCTGCCAGTTTGCCTCCTTCAATCACAGAACCCTTCTGCATTGACTGACTTCCCTCGCCATTCCACTGTTTCATCGACCTTCTTTCTCTAGTTCCGTTGACCTCCGTTCCCTCATCATCTGGATCCTGCTGGCTGGTTCACTTCCTCTCTCCCTCCAGATTGACTGCTTCATGGACTTCTTTGCTGCAGGTTACCAGTTCAGCCATTGTACGACCTTGTTTTCTTTGTAGGTTTGAAACCTTGTCCTTCGTCACTCAAGTACCTTCCATCATTTTCTCTGGTCGCTTCCAGCCTTCTTCAGATATGGGACTCCTGTTGCTCATGGTGTTTGGCTTGGCTCATTGGCCTTCCATGGATCATCATCTGATGCTGTGCTTCAGCTTTCCTGCAATTCGATTCGCTGCTGTTCACCATGGACCTGACCTCGCCCTGTTCCTTCCTGCTGTGGATGTCATCTGGCTTCGCCTGGCCCAGTGCTTCCCCTGCTTCTTCTCTCAGTTCCTCAGGATTCACTCCAGACTTCCTTCTCATTTGAATGACTGCCTGCTCATCTTCACCTTGCTGGCTCGGGGCTTTGTACTGTTGCTATGGCTCTTTTGGGCCTTGTATCCTATCTCTCTCGCCAGTACTCATAACCAGTCATCTGCTCCTCCATACGATCCATCCCCTACCTCTACTCCAGCCCTTCTAACAGTACTCTTCCACTACTTGTTTGATCATTTATTCATTACTCTGAAGTAATACTACTGCCAGCAGACATTCCTAGGCTCACATGCTCATAAACTCTGACATTATCATAGACGTCTCATGTTGCCAATTAAGTTTCTTCACAATCATGCCTGGAATCTCATTCACCTGGACAATAGGAAGATCACCTACATCTCTATTGGATATACCCTTCAATCCCTGTCCATTCAATCACCGTGATGTCTCCATATGCCTCGTCTCATCAGCCATCCTCATACATGGAAAAGGACTTAAATCCTCCCATTATACTCAGACTTCAGAATCAGCATCGCTTCTACAGATACCAGGAATCACCAGATAACCTATTCAACTATGGATATCATCCAATTCACCTTCTGCCACCTCTTCTCTGATGACCAGGTTACTTGGCCCCTACCTCCCAACAGTCATTGCTAGTTTAAGGACTTGCACAGATATCGTCTAGAATACTCATTGTGGGATCTCCATCACCTAGCTGATTCCTGACTCCACACCATCTACACCTTCGATTTCACTCACGGACATTGTTATTCCTTAGACTGTTATCCAGACCTGTTCACCTAGTACTTTCTGTCGGGTTATCCGTTCTTCCAGCGGACCATTCAGCCTCTTCTTCTCGAAGTACCTTTGTTAATTTCTATAGTAAAGATCATCACCGAGAACTAGCTCTCCTGAATTCTATCTGGCAATCCATAACAGCCAAGACAAATTCACCAGTTCAGCCTTGCATCCCAATCAGTATTAATTGGCTGTAGCACTAAATCCTATGGCATCCTGTACTTATCGATCTCACTACCAATCCAGCCTCCAGACTCTTCCTCTCATCTGCCCCAAGCTTTTCTCATGTACTTCAGCATCAGCATTACCCGTAAACTTAACCACCTATGCCACCATAGTGCATCTCCTAAATGAACATACCACAGGAATACCCACATGTACTTCAGGCAGCGTACCACCAAAGGATTAAGCATAAAGTCATGAACATCATGACCAAAGTAGCTATCTATTCCTTATACTGCATTTCCAATCATTCCTCATATACACTAGATTACCATCTGGATGGTTCCCCACATCATCTTCTGGGCTTTACTAATCACTTATGGCACTACTGTCATCAGGCACTCAAACTCCTCTACTCATTTTACTCTGGGATGCTTACCTAGTGACTTTGGCTCACTAATTGATTCTTTACCTCCAGACTACCTTGAATATCAAACCATATAAGAATTGGAGTAGTCAGTCATACGTTTATTAATTATCACAACTACCACAATGTACTGTCTGATCACACATCACTCTAATCTTGCTCTCCTGCCTCATAATGTCCATTCAATCCCTTGGACATTCATCCTTTGTCACTTTGGAAACATGGTCTACATTAGCCCTTCTTTAACTGGATCTGCTTTTCACATACTGTAGGATTTTACCATCCCTATGGAAAGATGTACCCTTCATTTTCAGGATCATCATTCAAGCTATATCATCCTTGGATCGAGAATGAACCATCATCTCCAGGGCACTCAAAGACTCTTCTACAAATTCTACTCTATGGATGTTTTCTTAGAAACTCCTTGTTCAATACAGAATTCCTAGACTCCAGATCATACCCTTACATGCGAGCTCTCTCAAGTTGGATCATTCACCAATGACTTCTTCTACCATTGCAGTTCCACTATTCCCAGCTTAGTGCCTTATAGATCCAATCATGTTCCCTCTGCCTATTACAATTCTGTTGGATAGGCATCATTCATCATCTTGGATACTTGGACTTCCTTCATCCTCCTTTACTTGGATTTACTTCATATTTAGGATTCCATAGCTCATTCAGAACAGATCTCCTCTTCATCCTTAGGATCATCATGTGTTTGGCTTCATCCATGGATCAAAGATGGATTATCATCTCTTCAAGCAACTCACCAACCTCGAATTAGCTATGGTTACTAGAACCTAGATCCTTCTTCATTTAGTATGCCCAGAAGGATGGGCAGACCTCCGTTCATGGGTCCTCAGAGGTTTCCTCCACCCGGGGGAGTTTTCCTCTCCTGAGTGCCAGGGGGTCATACTTTCCGTGAGTTGGAGAAGCTTTCTTTTTGGGCCTTCTATTCCCTACAAATTACTACCTACCTACCTACCTACTACTCAAGGGTGGGAATAGAGTAAAGCCACAAAAAGTGTTACAAGTTATACAAGCACTATATAACCCATCTCTCCTTATTGCTATTCCCGAGGTTCAATGTGGGGAATAGCTCCTCCCACAACCTCTACATAAGCCCTCCTGTAACACTCCTCCCTTGCTTAGGGAGTGTTTTTTCGACCTCCACCATCCCCTCCTCCTCCTTCTCCGGTGCTTTTCTCACCCTTGCTCATGGGCCTTCTATTCCCTACAAATTACTAGCTTCCAACCTACTACTCAAGGGTGGGAATAGATTAAAACCACAAAAAGTACTACAAGTTACACAAGAACAATATACCCCATACCTCCTTATTGCTATTCCTCAAACATTGAACTGTAATTAAGGCAGTAAACTGCAACTTAAGGCTCTCTGCTGCTCCTCCTAGCAAAATAAATCAGACAATTTCTCTGGGGAAAAATACAAAAAGCCTCAAACCACTACCAGGCAGGAAGGCACTAAGAAAAGAAACACTACTCCTTCACTTCCAGAGCACAGCACAGAGGCTGTTAACATGAATGTATACTAGTTTCTCTCTGAAGCTCCTAGCAAAAAATATCACTACATCCGATGACTTATCCACAAAAAAAAAATCCCAGTGCTCCCACTAGTACTAGGCATGAAGACACACAGTCCAGAACAAAATAATAAAGGTTTTCTGATGAAAATGTTAGTTTTTTGCAACTCCTGATCTTTGCTGACTCAAAGTTTTCTCCACTCTCCACTATGATTTCTTCACTATGCAGCAGTGTTGAAGTGTCATGTGATCTGGCTTTGGCAAATGCTTAATGAATGTCCGGCAAGTCCTGCGAGATCTTCAAATCCCACAGGAACTCCGAACAGCTGTGCTATTCAGTATTCGGTTCCTGAATACCATATTATTCGTGGTATTCGGGATTTAATATTCTTTACTTGCGCACCCCTAGTATACAGTAGCTAAGTCTATTTTCTATCCTGCTCTATTTTTGATAAATCTTATGATCAGTGTGTATGTGCCTGCACCCCAATTCTTCACCTTTTGTAATTTTCATAATAATGTATTCTACTAAGAAATGGACAGCACTGAGAACAAACACTGTAAACAACTAGCGTATAAAATGCAGAGGCTAGTAACTTTTTCTGAGGTGGAGACAGAATGGGGTTACAAGATAGCAAGGTATCTTTATCTGTCCCCCCCCACCGGATCATGGCAAACCACAATTTCTTACATGCCTGTATATTGTGATAGATTTGATTGACTGAGCTTGGTAAAATTGATTTGGCCATATATGTATATTGCATTTTATTTTTGCTGGTAATTGCAATCAATAAAAATATTTTGCTGTAATTTACTGGGTGTTGTGTAATCCACTGAACTGAAATTGACCCAGGGGGCACTGAATTTAGACATATAGGGCTAGATATTTAAAAGTGCACCTGGCAATGGTGCAAGTGGTTGCACAATGAAACTGAGTTGCACTGGAGCAACAAAGGGATATATTCAAAAGAGATGAGCAATGGCTCATCCCTTCTAAATATATCAAAATATGCAGATGGTGCAAATACGATGCACCGGTGCATACCCCAAATAGGTCTGAATACCTGAAACGGGAAATGTGCTGAAACATCCGAGCTACGCCGGGTGCAAAATCCTGATATTCAGACTGAAATATGCAAATAGGGCCATAATGCATGCAAGGTGCAAATGGGGACATTTGCATGTCATTATGGCCCTACTCGCATGAATTGTGCAGGGATGACCAGCGAAATGCACCTGGCACCCTGCACAGCATGCAGTGCTGTCAGTGGAAGTCCAGTGGTTCCCCCTGCTCCACTCCATACCCCGATCCCCATACAATTTATGTGTTAACATCTCTGATAGTCTAGTGGTATCTGCTCCTCATCCCGTACCTCGTTCACCTTAATGCATCAATATTTATCTCCCTGGTAGTCCAGTGGTACAAGACATTGTGAATGAATGACTTCATTCATAATGTCATGACAGACTAGTACAGTACACACAGCAAGCCCATTTGTTGTCAGTGTGGACCAATGAGCTTGCTGCACTTACTGTAAGCTGTCATTTAATGGGCAGCCGTGGAGGTGTGTGGGTGGGTCTGCTGCCCAACGATGACCTGGGAGGGCAGCATGGGTTGGGGTCCTTTGTGGGTGGGGAGACCACTAGACTACCATGGATGTGGGGATGTGGTTTTCAGGCGATCAGGGCTACAGGCAGGGAGGGGGTTACCACTGGACTACCAGGGAGATAAATATTGATGCATTACAGAGATTGAGGTACAGGATGGGGAGAGGGGTACCACTAGGCTACCAGGTAATAATGTGGGTGCTTGTGAATGGTGTTCTGTCGGGGTAGCCCCCCAAGGCTGGTGGCTGCTGTGTTGCACCTTTCATTACAGCAGCATGCCTGTGGGTGGCTTCCATTTGAGCATGATTTTTCCATGATCAACCTTGTGCCTATGTATGCAGTACATCTCTAGGATGTGCTGACAGATGTGCCGCATATCTCAGCTGAATAGCGAGATGTACCACATATGCAAGAGCACACCCCCTGGAGATGCACTGCATACATTATCTTTGTGCTGTGGTGCATAGGGAATTGTGCAGTGCAATTCGCCCTTTTGAATATTGCCCCATGGCACATTTCTGGGGTTGTGCCAGAGCAACTCAGTAGCACTAGGTGCAGCTCCTTTAAATATCTAGGCCTATAATTTACACTGTAACATGAACATCAAAGAATGTCTCAAATGTGTCCTTGAAGCAAGACTGACCAGGATGTAGTGGTCAGCTCTATGCATTTCTGAAATGTATGTGTCATTCCAGAAAGGTGTTTTTTTCTTTCTCCTAAATTGACAGCTGTGGGTTCCTTCCTGTCTTTGCACTAAGCTTTCATGCCAACAAATCAGAATTTAATCAGGGCAATGATGGTGTAAATACAGTACCTGGCTTAGAACAGAAGTATCAGCACTTACTACACATAGGGCATCCTAAAAGGGCTTCAGTATAGTGCAGAGGGTCTCCTTCAGGCCCCACTGATTTGGACTGATGTTTACCTCTTTCTTGGCAATACCAGCTATGATATTTGTAGGTCCAGCTAAGGGTCCACTAATTATTTGCCCTGGGAGCAAATTAGTGCCTGGAGGAAACCAGTGGTGTTTTGGAACATGTCATTGCATTTTGTGATTGCTAATGGCATGTTCCAATATACCAGCCAGGCACTAACCAGATTGAAAGTATAAACCCCAGCCTCCTACAGGCCACAGGAGGTATGCCAATAGGGTTCTATGGGGATTGTAATCACAATGAGGCTTCTAAGGCCACTTATGGCAATTACTCCACTTGAAAAAAACACCATATTTATACCTTTAAGATGCAAATGACTGTGTAACACTAGCAAGGCACTATACGGTCATTTGTATATCATTAGGGCCTCATTACAGGCTAGGAGCAAACAGAGTTTGCAGCCCACCCCAGCACTTGGCAAGGCTGCTTGTACCAGCGGTCTAGAGGTCCCCCATCCCCTGAACACCCCAGATGGTATTTACTTAAGTAACCCTGGTATCTAATGCTCCCCCAATCCCTGAACACCCCTCATACTATTTAGTTAAGTTACCCTGGTGTCTAGTGGTCCTCCTGCCACCAAATACCAGCAACACTATTTAGTGACTGATCATAGTGTCCAGTGGTAGCGCCCTCACCCAAATATCCCTCTGACAATTAATTCTTATGTCCTTCAAGACCAGTGGTCCTCCAGCCCCAAACACCCATCCAACAAAGACCATGTCCTTGCCTTTCCCATATTATAAGCTGAAATGCACAGAGAAGGCCAAATTGAACACTTTAGCATGTATTCCATATTTCCATGGTATCCAATGGTTCCCCTGCCCGGGGTTCGTCTCCTTCCTACCAACCCACCCACCCTGTCCATGGTGTGATTCCCCAGTCAGACCTCCCTAACCTGCCTGACATAGTCCCACTGCCCCTCTTTGGCAACAGACAAAAACCCTCCACTCACCTCCACAGCTGGACACCTGCTTGACAATTCCCAATCATACACCTACTGTAGTCAGTACGTTCACATTCAGGAACTGTCAATCAGCAGCTGGCCATGGTGGTGAGCGGAGGGTTTATGCCGGACCCTGGAGGAGCACAATGGAACTATGGTAGGTGGGTTGGGGAGGGTTAGAGCAAGGGGTAACCATGGGCAGGGTGGACAGGTCAAGTGGAGGGAGTCAAACCCCGGGGACAGAGACCACTGGGCATCAGGATAAAATGGAATACATGCTAGTGTATTCTGCTATGTTCTTCTCTGTGCATCTCAGTTTATGATAAAAGGAAGTCAAGGATCTGGTTGTCTTCTGAGGTGTGTTTGGGGATGGAGGGGGTCACTGGACACCAGAGACATACTGACTGATTTTTTGAGGGGTGTTTGGGATGGGGAGGACAACTGGATGCCAGGGTTTGGTTACTCAATGCTGTCAGGGGTGTTCAGAGGCAGTGGACCACTGGACATCAGGGATTAAAAGCTACAGACAGTCAGGGATTTTGGGGGGATGGGGGCCACAGTTAGGGGTCATAGGCTGTAAAGACTTCTGGAGGCAGTCATTAGCATGGCACAGATGACTACTTACCACCTGTCCAAACCTGCCAATATGCCTGTGCACCTATATGCAAGGAGCTATCAACTGTTTTGCATAGCCATACCGGCACATTTTAGGTCTAGTATGAAATGGGTTAGCAACTCATTAACCATGCTATCCAAGATGGCATTTTAAGGTACCTCTCTGCTTTGGGCATGCAAAGTGCTGTTAGCAAATTGCTAACCTGTTTAGAGATAGCTAAATGCATTGGCTATCCCAGCTACCATTCTCAACTGCATACTGGTGGATAGCCTTCTGCTGTTCTAGCAGACATAGTGTCATGTAATCTGTGGGAATTCCACCTTGTTGCCACATCATGTTTCAGGTGGTGGAGGGGCAGTTAGTTCCACTGCTAAATGTTTTGTAACAGCTTCTCTGCCTTCCATCTTAGAATGGCTAATATGACCACAAACCTTTTTGACCGCACAGGACTACACAGGTCTATACAGTGGGGCCTTCCACATCTGGTATCCCTGAACTACCAGATTTACAAAATGGGCGAAAAATAGGACAAGTGTATCACTCCACTCTTATCTACTGTTACAACATTCTTTACACTATCTGATACTATAAAGCATGATGTTAAATGCATGTGGTATGAGTCAGTCATCTAACTCTGTTGAAGGAAGCATAACAGATTTGCCACATGATGGTCATGGTCAAAGCCAGCATTATATAAAGCTACTTGCTTGTGGATGTTGGAGGGCTCTGGTGACTTGCAGCTACTGTTACTATTGCTGCTGTTTGCGCTTATCCCAGAAGAGAAGGAGAAGAGAAAGAAGAGGAGAAGTGACTCAATGTACAGTCATTTCCATGAAATCAGTAGTCTGACCACTGAGCCACATGTCAGTGGTGATATAAACAGCTGACACAAAAGATACTTTCAGGGCATGTGACATAATCTTGAAGACACTCTGATACAAATCTGGAAGAGCCACTGTGGAAAATTAGATATGGCTGGGCACTTAATACCTTGCAACTGCAACTTATATTAACGATAGAAAACCTACATTTTTCACAAAGGAGAATGGCAGTAAGTCAGTGGCAATCATTTCTGCAATTGCTTTTGTTAACTTTCTCATCTCAGGTCTGTTGGCTTTATATTGCTGGCCCACTTTCTGGAACACAGCCAGTGACAGTTGAGTGCTTTTTTTCACTGATGGAAAGCAGAACACCACAGCACTCCACCACAAACTGAGAGAACAGTGTTCTGGCTGTGGTAATGTTTGTAATCAGCTCCCATAACATTTGAACCCTGACAGGCTTTTTGTACTAATGTTTATTTATTCTAAAAAATAAATCACCAGTAATTAACCACTCATGGCAATTTGCCTTGTTGTAGGGTCTCTCAGTTTGTGGTGGAGTGCTGTGGCATTCTGCTCCACATCGTTAAAATATAGGGACAAGGCACACCACCTACAACACAACTGTGTGCACCCTTTTTTCCCTGAAACTGACTGCTGGATCCTACTTTTGCTGCCCCTGGGAGTGGCAGTGGCTGCGGATTTGCAGCCCCTAAGAGGTGCAGGAGTCAATGGGCTAAATGACTTATGAATGGTAAATATTGGAGTTGTGCTTTGTCTACTGTTTGAAGGACTTTCTTACTCTACCTCTCTACCAGGTCCTTTAACAGTTTCCTCCCTCTGTCCATCATCATGTGTATCAGCTTCACTGCCTGATAGTGCTGCTACTGCTGCTGTTGTCATGTATTGGCCTGCCTTTTCATAATAAGATCTGAGGGAATTCAGCAAATGTCTTTTTATGGTAGATGTTCCCAGCCTTGTTCCCTCATCCTGACTGAACTTGTCCTTACATAGAAGGCATACTACATGTGCCACTGATTCTTTGTCCAGAAACCCACACCACTGACATTACCAGTTTAGTCTTCCCTGCTGACAGTCTCTGCTGTTGCCTATGGGGTGGGCTACCATGGCCTTCTTCAATACCACCCCCCTCCTCCTCCCCCCCATGAATTCTTCAGGGTCAAGGAATAGTTCTTCTTTTGCTTCTGCCATGTGTTCTTCTGGGCCTTGTATACTACCTCTCTCTTCTGTGTTTTTCAATGATGTTTTATCAGATGCTTGTTTTCTTCTTTTGGGGGGGGGCTCTTTCTTTTTTACCACTATTTTTGTTCTTTGTGATCTCTTACATGCACCTGCCCCAAGTTCAGTTTCCACCTGCTCCACCTCTTACATCTCTTCTATCTATATTTTGTGTGCTTGGTCTCCCCATGGTGACCCTCATCCGCTTGACTCCCCCCAGCCCCATCACCTGGTTTCTCCATGGGATCTTAACTTAGAAACCTTCCTGGTCACAGGATCAGCTTCCCAGCTACCAGTGCAGAGCCTGTGAAGGTCGATCATTATCCACCACTGCAAGTTTTTTTTCCCTCCATTTTCTCCCAACTCCTTGCCATTGCTGGGGTGCAACATGTTAGCATGTGTGTAGTACATGGAGGTGCATGCAAGCTGTGGAGTCCAGCTGCACCCACCCTACCATTGGCACCCCATCCTGTTTTACAAATAGGCCTCCACCTGGGGGCAGTCATTTGGCAGGGCAGCCAAGTCACCCTCCCTGAGAAAGGAGAGCATTCCTTCAAATGCTCAATCTTCTCCCTCCACGGCAGACCCACTGTAACCCGCTCGTACTGCAAACATGGGTCACCGGCGTGGCAGGAGGTAAAAGCACAGATGCTTCAGCCCTCCAGGCCACTGGTCCATCTACCACCTCCTTCTCCAATGAACCATTACTGCTACCAGATTTATCAGATGTATGATAACTATATGTATCTCTGTCCCAGCCTCCACCAAATAACTTTGCTCCTCCTCCTCCTCCTCCTCCTCCACTGCTTGTGTCACTTAATGTTGTACCCCTTTTTACTTTTTTCTGCAGTGATTACTCATGTTGCAATCCTTGCCATGCCACTGCGGGTGTTTCCTACAATATGTGATACTTTATGAAATGGTCATTTACTGTCTTCTGCACTTCTAATTCCCACTGTGGTAGACAGTCTCTGACCAACCTCACTATGCTTTGGGTTTTCTTTGATGCAACTAGAGGATCCCACCATGCCACCATCTTCTTGCCCACTCTGCTGCTCCATTTTCTAAACTTTGTATTGTGCTTCCTCACTATAGTGAACCTTACTATAGTGAAAACCCAGTAGTTATGAATACCCCCTGTGGCTTCCAATGTTAACTGCACATCTAGTACTCACCTTGTGAACCATGCCACCGTGACTACTCCTGGCTGCTTCTCCACCTGCTTTTAAACAAAGAAAGCACCCAACTGAAAAGAAACATAATAAAGGTACACAATTTATTGGTCAGATACTAATCCCTCATTCTATCTTCTGAAAGCCACAACAGTACTCGCTCACTCTTTTTCGCTCATCTTCCATGTATACAACTCCTCCTGCCTGCTTCCCTACCCACTTTTGAACATTCAGAGAAAGTGCCTGACTGAATAGTCACAAAACAGTTACACAACTGTACTCCTGATAAGATATTAATTCCTCTCTCTAACTCCTGAAAGCAGTGGTGCAAGTGGTAGACCAGAAGTACAGGAACTCGGGCATTGGCAAATATGAGATGCAGAGTGATGATCCTCAATCTGAAGGATATCTGTGTCAAGATACATCTATCTGTTTCAACACTAGTAGATTCCATTAGAGATACTGAAGTATTTCTAGGAAAACAGCATTGTTGTACATGTTAAATGTTGTTATGGAAACCCTGATTTCAGGTCACAGGCTCAGAAACTATCATTATGTTGCTGGTTTAAGAATTTCAGTTCCAGTGTCAGTGGGAAGAAGTACAGGAACTCTGTTCCTGCTGCAAAAAAGGTACAGGAACTGAGTTCCTGTGCATTCCTGTTCACTTTCATCACTGCCTGAAAGCCAGCAGCAGTAGCAACTCACTCTTTGTTTCTTGCTGGTTCTCCATGTCATTCATGAGTATGTCAGTAGTAGTAGCGGTGGTACAGGTAAAATAAATGAGGTCAAATGACTGCAAAATTACCGTACTGTACCAAGTTGGCTCAGTTTGTTTTCAGTATAATTCAGGTCTGTCAATCTGATGAGACATTTTAAGTAATGTATGCAAGTCAGGGAGGAGAGCCTGAAAAGTTTGTAAATTGAACAGGTGTATGGCAGGTGGGTGACATAGTCTGTTCCATAATTACGCACACATACACTAAACTAACTAAAATAACTAAATAAAAGTTTTAATGACGTATTAAACTATTCTATACATCCTATACCCTAAATTCATATCAAGTTGCAGATAGTGCTGGTAGTATACGGTGTACAGGTATTCAGTATCAGCACTGATTATTGTAAATGAACAAGGAGCTATAACAAACTCATGTTATGACACCCATTCTGTTTGTTCTAGTGAGGGATTACTGTACTTGCAAACTACATGCTTTTTAATTTTTACGTTGGCTGCTGCACAAGCCAATGTATTGTAGCAAGCATTAGTGATGCTGGGGGTGTGTCACTGCCAAACCCATTGCAGTTCACAAATCCAGGAACTTGGCAGGCCACACCAATGACCACTCGCTGTGATCCTGACATCACTCTCTGCTTGGTGGGCTAAGCAGTCATGTGCTTCAAAGGACTGAAGCCACTCCAATCAGAGAGGGCTTCAGTCCTTTGGTTTGCATGAAGCCATCAGCAAACAGCTGAGCTGCTTTCAAAGGAGTCTGTCAGTCTTTAATCTTAAAAAATAAAACACATCCATCAATATCTGTTTCTATCCCCCCCCAGGTTCTGCAATGGAATGCATGGACTAAAGTTTCACCACTTAAACAAGAAATGACATTCCAAACAAGCTCTGAATGAGATTAAAGCTCTTCTGCAGTCTTTTTGTTGGGAAGAGTCCTCATGAGTAATTCAAATCTTCACAAGACATTACAGTAGCCCTGTGAGGATTAGCTAGCAGAGTTTTCTGACCAGAGAACATTGATACATTTTGGCTCCTTTTTTAGTCATAAAATAAAGAGTTATTACCATGCCATGACAGATTTGTGATAAAGGACATTATCACAGTTAAATAGCAGCTGGCTCTGCTACATTTGCTTAGCGATTCTTAGTTGAACAACGGTGTTACATCCGTTGTTGTAACTTGCTGTATTCTTTGCCAAGCACACTTCCAAAGGAAAAAAGAGATCAGCACTCCTCAAGGTTGCAAGCTACCTCAAAGTTGCAAGCTATAAGCATTTTTATTTTAAAGAACCAAATTGTGCAGCAGCAGAGGAACATAAGCAAATACAGCTCGAAAACAAAAAAAAAATCCAATAAACGATTTACAGCATACAAGTTTTACTCCAAGGATTTTCTAGCCTACCCAATATTCAATACACATAGTTTACATTTCAGTGACACCTATAACGCCTTCCTCAGAACATGTGTTACCAACAAGCACCTTAATATTTAAAAGGCCACAAATAAAGGGACAGTCACAATAGACAAAACATAGTGCAACAGTGCAAAAAAGTGTTGACATGCCGAAAGTGCTTTTGATAACAGACATACATTCATAGAACAATAAGTATTACATATCCTGACAAAGATAGAACAATAAGTATTAAATATCCAGATGTACACATAAATAGACAAATTGTGCAGTTTATTAGAACTGAATGCATCCGGAAATTATTCTCAATTTGATTCACATTTCTTGAAAGAGATTGGTGGGGTTGGGTGGGTTATTAGCAGATATACAAAAACAGGTACATTTCTATTGTTTCTAAGTATTGATATATTATCTCAGGTTATGTAAAGAAACAAAGCCATTGAGTCCATGCGGTTTAACTGTATCAAGCATACTATACAGAATGCTTCTCTATTTAAAAGTTTATCTTTAAAACTTCCACCTCTTTGATCCATAGTTACTTTCTCTATGCCAAAAAAATGTAGCACAGTTGAAGATGTATGACGAGCTGTTTTAAATTGTCTTGCAATTGCATAAACTTCATTGTTTCTTTGAATTGCATTTTTGTGTATAGCTATTCACAACTTAAGTGCTCTTTTTGTCTGACTGACATAATATATCCCACATGGGCAAGTGAGGGCATAGATGACAGATTCAGTTCTACAATTAATAAAATTATTAATAGAGAAATGCTTTCCAGTATGAGGATGGGTAAATGAATCCATATTTCTGGTGGTGCCACATTGTGAGAAGTGACTGCACTTAAAGTTGCCTACTGGTGGTTTTGGTAGCCAAGTTTCAAATTTCTGGTTTTGATAGCAAACTACGGACTAACAAGTCTCATAGGTTTCATCCTCTTTTATATAACATACTAGGTACCTCATTGCTGATTTCATCAAATTTTTGTCTCCACGTAGAATATGCAAATGTTTTTTTACTATGTCAGGCAGTGCACTTTTAGAAAAATATGGATGACAAAGGGACAGTTGGATCTTCAGCTGGTTCGTTTCAAGTAGTACTAACAATTAGGTGTGTTCTTTTAGCATTTTTTGCATTTGTATATGCCTTTTGTACACATTCTCTGGAATAGTTTCTTGCTTTAAAACATTTTTTTTCAATTTCTTTACTTTGTTCTTCAAAGTCTGTTTCTAATGAGCAAGTTCACCTGACCCATAGAAATTGACCTTTTGGGATATTTTGAATTAATGCTGTTGGATGACAGCTTGTCCCTTCAAGAACAATGTTTCGTGCTATAGGCTTTCTGAATAATTTACATTCTAGTTTAGTCCCATGTTTGAAAATAGGTCAAGAAAATTTATTTAATTCAAATTCCATTTAAATGTGAACTTCAAATTTGAGTCAGTGGAATTTATGTACTCTATGAATAGATGTAGGTCAGCTACAGTTCCTCTCCATACCATAACGCAATCATTGATAAAACACCTCCAAGTCACAATGTGTTAAAAAAATGGATTATTGATATCCTAAATAAACATCTTTTCCCATTGTCCCACATACAGGTTTGCTAAATTTGGTGCAAACGTTGTGCCCATTTTGGTTCCTTTGATTTGAGTATATCTATTGTTACAAATAAAGAAATTGCATTCCAGCACAACCCTTACGCAATTTATTATGAATTCTGTGGGTGGTGTGACATTGCTTGGTCTATTGCTCATTGCTTTAGATATTTCTTCAAGCCCACCTTATGGGGGATGTTCATATAGAGGCTTTCTGCATCAATATAAACTGCCACTTGATTGAACTTCAATTCCCCAAATTATATTGCACATATGGGTCATGTCTTTAATGTATGATGGTAAATGTGGTATGTATTTTTTAATGTGAAAGTCCACAAATTTTGAAATAGTTTCTGTGGCTGCTCCTGTTGATGAGACTATAGGCCTCCCAGGGACTGGATTTTTATATTTATGTAATTTCAGTAGCAAATAGAGAGCTGATTTCCGAGGTTCTTCTATAATCAAGTATTCAGCTTCCTTTTCAGTAATCCAGTTTGCTTCTACCTCTGATTGTACTAACATCTTTATTCATCTCATAATTTGAGGAGTAGTGTCACTATCTAATGGAAGGTAAAATGTCCCATTTTGCAGCTGTAAGTTTGTTTCTGCAATATAATCTTTAATATCTCAGATAACAACTGTCCCACCTTTGTCGGCCAGGCGAATTACCATATCTTCCATGTTTTCTAGTTCCACTAATGCTTCCCTCTCTGCTTGTGCTATGTTTAGAGTTTCACTTCAGTAGTGTTCTTTTAGCAATTCATCAGTTTCATGCTCAACTGTTTTTATGTACACTTGGAGTGTAACACCTGATGCATGGGGGCAGAAAGTTCACTTCTTTTTTAGGCCTGCATTTTCACGTATGAACTGTGGCCTATTATTTTCATTTTCAGGTGGCATATTATTACTTGGAAAATAATTATTTTAGTTTTAATTGGCAGAAGTACTTTTGTAAATTCATCTTGATGTTAAATATATTAGGGGTATTTGTAGGTACAAAAGACAGACCACGCTTCAATACTTTTTCTTGTGCTTCTGTAATATTTTTATTTGTAAGGTTTACTGTATAACCTCCATTTTTAGTTCCTCCACTGGAATGACCAGTTCTGGTTCTCATGGTTCCATCTCCCATGTTGTCTTCCTCTCCCTCTGTTGCCTATGCCATCTCTCCCTTCTCTTCCTGCCCCTCCCTCTCCTGGTCCTTCATGACCTTGTGTAGTTATTTTACTGTGCCTCCTGCTACACTGTTTCTCCTTATAAAAGGGCCAGTATTTCTACTTACAGTAGATGCTGAGATAGACAAATTGCTATCAATTCCTGAATACAGATTATTCTCTCCTTGATCAAACTTTATGATTTTAAACGATCTGTTTACTATGCCATTTGTAAATGATACCTTCATCATAATCGCCTGCATCTCTCTCATATTTTTATTGTTTATAAAACTTTAATTCCATGTTATATTTATCTAACTGACTGTCAAGTTTTGCTTTCATTTCTCCAAGCTGCTCAGCCATTAAAACAGTGGCCATTTTGGTTTCCAGATCATTAATTTCTTTTTGCAAACATTCACATACTTTCATTGCTTTCTTAATAATAAATCAAATTAAATCATATGCTCCCTTGTTTACTACTTTCTCCCACTCTGTCACAAACTCTTTGTCATCAAGATCAAAGGAGGGTGTTTGTTGTACTGTCAACCCATGTGGTATGCATTTGTCATGTCAGTATTGTGATAAAGATATTGGCCCAGATATTCAAACTGTGCCGGGCTGTGGCGCAAGCTTGGGCGCAGCTCAACTTGGTTGTGCAGGGGTGTGGACTAAGCGATATTCAAAGGAGCTAAGCCATGGCACAGCAACTTTGAATATCACACCCTGGCCACCCCCAGTGTGCATGGCATAGTGGCATTGCGCCAGCGCAAGTGGCCAGAGTGGAGCATGGAGATGCATTAGCGCAAGTTCCATTGCGCCATGCGCAGCACCAGCAATATTCAAAAGTTGACATGCAAATGGGACCATAATTTATGCAATGCACACATGAGGCCATTTGCTTGTCATTATGGCCCCATTTGCATGCAGGTGTGCTGATCCCTGACGACTTGCACCTGGGGCCCTGCCAGGCAGCAGCTGTCGGGGACTGATGCCCTCTGCAGCCCGATCGCGGGCATCTGTAAAAATAAAAAAAAACATCCAATATCCCTAGTGGTCCAGTGGACCACACTCTGCCCGATCATGGGCATCTGTTTTAATAACCCCTCCAATATACCTGGTGGTCCAGTGGACCACACTCTGCTCGATCGCGGCATTTGTTTTAATAAAATATCTGCTCCTTGAGGTTCAGTGACATTACTGTTCATCGCAGGTCTCTGTATTAATAGGTAAAGGTTAATACTATTTCAGGACCATATTGAGTCAGTCGACAAGGGTATCTGTAAAACAGAAAATCGCCCTATTACCTTGGTGGTCTCAGGGTACCCCCTCCCACCGCCCACTGAGCCCCACCACTGCTACCCCGGTCAGCCGGGCGGGTGGCAGCACCCACCACCTGCAACCCCACTGCCCACCGACTGACACCGAGGGGAACACCCATTGGTTCACAGTGTGAGCCAATGTGGTGTGCAGTTTCACCGCATTGCCACATTCCAGATATGTGAATGATTTCAGTCAGCGGGCTGCAGGTGGTGGTGCTGCCACCTGCTGGCTGGCCTGGGGAGCAGGGTGGTGGGCTCAGTGGGTGGTGGGGGGAGTGGAGTCCCAGACCACCAGGGTAATAGGACATTTTCTGTGTTTACAGATGCCCGCGATCAGGCAGAGTGCGGTCCACTGGACCACCAGGTATATTGGCCGGGGGGGTTACATTAATACAGATGCCTGCGATCGGGCAGAGTACGGTCCACTGGACCACCAAGGATATTGGATGACATCTTATTTTACAAATGTCCATGATGGGGCATGGGGGGCGCCATCAGGTGCAGCCGGAACACGAGTGGCCACCCACAGGTGGCAGCTGCCTTGTTGTGCCCTGCAATGTGGCAGCTCACCTTTGGGTGGCCATCAGTTGTTCCTTTTTTTTTTGGCTTAACTTTGTGCTGGGGCAGGTAGGGGTTGTGCATGCATGGATCTGCACATCCCGGGCTGAATATCGGACTGTGCAGGTTATGCATGGGCACGCCCCACCTGTGCCTGCATACATTACTGATGCGCTCTGGTGCATCGGGATATGTGCCACGCACTTTTCCCTTTTAAATATCATGTCAATATTGTAGAAGGCGCATGGCACAACACTGTTGTGCCATGCTAACCCTTTTGAATATCTGGGCAAGAGTGTGCATATGAAATCTTGTGTGCTTCTTTTTTAGATCTTCCAGTTTGTATGCCTCGTTACTAGATGTACTCGGTCCACTGTTTTCTTGAAAAAAAGCATCAATTTGTTCTAACATAAAAACAATTTGTTCACCTTCAGCGTCTGGAATGGTTAGTACATTTGTGTTAACTGCTGCTGCTGCCATACTGGGAGCAGATACTGCCACAAAAACTCTGTCTCAACAAGTAAAAATCAATAAACAACACAAAAAGGGCCACTGCTCAACACATGTCTTGTTTTTAAGGCTTTTAAAGCTGTTTACCAGTATGTAGGAGGGTGCACCTTACCGAGACAGTCAACTGGGACAATGGGAAAAGATGTTTATTCAGGATATCAACAACCCATTTTTTGAACATATTGTGACTTGGAGGTGTTTTATCGAGGATTGCTTTATGGTATGGAGGGGAACTATAGCTGACCTACACCTATTCATAGAGTACATAAATTCCACTAACTCAAATCTGAAGTTCACATTTGAATGGAATTTGAATGAAATAAACTTTCTTGACCTGACTATTTTCAAACAGGGGACTAAATTAGAATGTAAATTATTCAGAAAGCCTACAGCACAAAACATTATTCTTGAAGGGACAAACTGCCATTCAACAGCATTAATTCAAAATATCCCAAAAGATCAATTTCTATGGGTCAGGCCACCTTGCTCATTAGAAACAGACTTTGAAGAACAAAGTAAAGAAATGGAAAACTGCTTTAAAGTAAAAAACTATTCCAGAGAATGTGTAGAAAAAGCACATACAAATGCAAAAAATACTGAAAGGACACACCTAATTGCTAGTACTACTTGAAACGAACCAGCTGAAGAGCCCACTGTCACTTTTGTCACCCAATACTTTCCAAAAGTGCACTGCCTGACATAATAAAAAAAATTCTCATATTCTGTGTGAAGACAAAACATTTGATGAAATCAACAATAAGGTACCTAGACTATCACATAAAAGAGGACAAAACCTATGAGACTCATTAGTCCATAGTTTGCTATCTAAAACAGAAACTGAAACCTGGATACCAAAACCACCAGTAGGCAACTTTAAGTGCAGCCACTGCTGACAATGTGGCAACACAAGAAATATATGGATTCATTTACCCATGCTGGTACTGGAAAGCATTTCTCCATCAATAATTTTATTAATTGTAGAACTGAATCTGCCATCTATGCCCTCACTTGCCCATGTGGAATATATTATGTCGGTCAGACAAAAAGAGCTCTTAAGTTGTGAATAGCTGGACACAAAAATGCAATTTGAACAAACAATGAAACTTATGCAATTGTGAAACATTGTAGAACAGCTCATCATTCATCTTCAGCTGTACTACATTTTTTTGGCATAGAGAAAGTAATTATGGACCAAAGAGGTGGAAGTTTTAAAGATAATTTTTTAAATAGAAGCGCATTCTGGATAGTAATGCTTGATACAGTTAAACCACATGTACACGATGACTTTGTTTCTTTACATAACCTGAGATAATATAACAATAGTAAGAAATGATAGAAATGTACCCGTTTTGGTATCATGTCATAAAAGCAACCCAAAATGGGTGACAAGAAATATAGCAACTCATTTTGGGCTCTATTATGGTGGTCTACCCTGCAGAATAGTGAGGGTATGGGATAGCAACCAGGGGGAAGGATGAACGGAAGGGAGGAATAGCGAAGGGGAGGGACAAGGAAGGGGTTTTCAGGCACTGGTGTACCTGCTGCCACCAAGCTAGCTTTGTGGTCCGGTGATGTGGGACGCTAGCTCTGGCAGAGCAGGTACTGGGTTCGAGACTGGGAGTGGGTTACATTTTTCTGGCATTTACATTTTTCCCAGATCCAGATTTTGCCCCCTCCCTGACATTCACCCCCCAGAAGTTGACCATCCTAAACCAGAGGGGTGTGGGGAGCAAAGCCCCTTGCAAGGGGGGGCATGCAGCCCCCCACAAAAACACTTTTTTTACATCCAGAAGTTGGGTCACCTTAAAGTGTATATCACTGATTTGCTTTTCGGCAATATACACTCACCATAATAGTGATCTTTTTTTGCAATCGCTGTTATGATGTGGAATCCCTGTTTTTGTATATCTGCTAATAACCCCTCAACCCCCCTTTCCAGAAATGTGAATCAAATTGAGAATACTTTCCTGATGCATTCAGTTCTAATATGCTGCACAATTTGTCTATTTATGTGTATGTCTGGATATTTAATATTTATTGTTCTTTGTCTTTGTCAGATATTTAATACTTATTGTTCTATGTATGTATGTCTGTAACCAAACGCTTTCTCCATGTCGGCACTTTTTGCACTGTTGCACTTTTCACTATGTGTTGTTTATTGTGACTGTCCCTTTAATTGTGGCCTTTTAAATATCAGGGCGCTTGTTGGTAACACATGTTCTGAGGAAGGCATCATTGGTGATGCTGAAATGTAAACTATGCATGTTGAAAGCTGGATAGACTAGAAAATCCATGGAGTAAAACTTGTATGCTGTAAACCACTTATTGGATTTTTTTTTGTCCTGGAGCTGTTTTTGCCTACATTCTTCTGCTGCTGCATGATTTGGTTGTTTAAAATAAAAATGCTTATAGCTTACAACCTCGAGGAGTGCTGACTTCTTTTTCTTTGGAAGTGTGCTTCGTAATTAACTGTCTTGGTAAGGTGCACCCTTCTTCTACATACTGGTAAAGAGCTTTAAAAGCATTAAAAATAAGAAATGTGTTGAGCAGTGCCCTTTTTTGTGTTGCTGCATTTCTTTCCTTTTGCTATTTTTAATTGCCTATGACACGGGGTGTACTCCCTTATGCATTTCTACTGTAGTGAAGAGGAAGGGAGGGAGATGAGATTAGGGATGGCAACAAACATAGAATAAAACAAAATGTATTGTGCTCCTTTCGTCCCTCTTAGTAGAGCTTGAATACTCTTGATCCTTCTTTTAATTTACTAGCCCTGAGCTTTAGCAAATGCATATCATTTTGTTTCATCAGTTCTTCACATTTTGTGTATACTTTACCGTGTGGCAGACCAATTACAAAGTCTTGCCTTTTGATTTTAGGTTAGCTGATGTGCTTCATGCATTTTTTAAGACTAGCAATGAGAGAGGGTGTAAGGTGAAAACAGGCTATGCTAACACTTGGAGCCTAGCCTTCCCTTTGATATGTATTTTGGAACATCCTCTTCTCTTCTCCTCTCTCCTTATTTTTAATTATTATGGTTGGTTTGCATTTAAAGCAGTGAGTTTTCTTACTCCCTACCCAATTTCCTCATATAGGATTTGATTGGTGACATTAAATCTTGCCGTGACATCTCATCAGATTTGGCACCTCCTTTGCTATGCCTGGTGACTGTTGTAGTCGTTGAGTGTCTCATCCCTTTTTTATTAAATTGATTTTGTCTTCACCTGGTGAAATTCATAGCCTTTGGTCCATTTAAGCAGCAGTTAGCTGAATGAAGGTATTCTTTGCTTTCTGGTAATTTGCTGCCTTATTTCTTTCCTTTTGTCACTTTTATTAACTCCTGACAGGGGGTGTCCCTCTCTAAGTGCCATTACAGCAGCAAGGAGGAAGAGAAGGAGATGAGATTAGGGAGGGAAACAGATGAAGAATAAAATAAATTGTGTTGGGCTTCCTCTTTCCCTTTTGTTTGACACCTCTCCCTTTTTAAGTTGTATCTTCAAAATTTGGGGTCAGAATTGCAAAAAACAAATTGTTTAGCAAGCAGCCAACGTTTGGCATTGACATATGCTTGTTATTAATTGTATTTTATTGGTTTAAAATTACTGTATAATTGAGGAACTTGGAAATGTGAAGACTTGAAGAAGAAAAACTGTTTGCATTTGTTATTTTTTATAAGATGCTACAAAGGTGGCAACAAGCAACAGACTGGCAACAGCAGCCTGCCAGCTGATACATACTTGCTGCCCACTGCCCAGATCACACTGCAATAGTTCATCTCAGGACAGCACACAGACAGGCTGCTTCAGGATTCAGGAGGAATTGCAACAACTTGGGGGAACATAAACCCTGGGAGAAGAAAGAAAAGTGTTTCTTTTTTAATTTTGTTATGTTAAACATTTTATTAAAATGTTTAAAACACACACAAATGCAACACACATTTCTAGCAGAACAAAAGAAACTCTCCAAGGAACAACTACAGTGTGAATTAACACAGTAAAAAAGTACTCAGTATTTTTTTATTAAAATTTTTGTTATAGGATGTCACATAGCTGCCAACTAGCTGCATATCAAGGCATGAGCGGGTTTCCAGCTGACACACAGTTGCTGCTCTCTGCCCAAATCAAACAGCACAGCTCAGGACAAAACACAGAAAGACTGCTTCAAGAAGGACTTCAGCAACTTGAGGGACTGCAAAGACTGCCAGAAGAAAACAAAACTTTGCATTTTTTAACTTTGTTGATAGGATGCCACAAAGGTGGCAACTTGCAGTGGCAAGGCACCAGCAGGCTATACAGTTGATACAGACGTTCTACCCACTGTCCGGTATCTCCCTAATCATAAGATACAGGGGCCTCATTCACTCTGTCTGTGAAGGCCCTAGTAATTCTACATCGTAATGAAAAGTATAAAATTATTATTTTGCAGAAGTATAAAATAGTACTTTTGCAGGTGAGCTGTCATGGGAGGGGGGTGCTTACTAATGCTGCCAAATGTTTATAGCTGTGTTGTGGCCTGCAACAAAATATGCTAAGCTGTGTGCATGCTGTTGACATGTTGTTGTAAGTATGATGCTTTCAATGAAAGGGTTTATTTCTAGTACTGATTTTCAGTGCAGTAATTTAGAATTGAATACACTCTTGGACTCTCTAGTAGAATAGAAAGTTGCATTTAAGGTTCATCCCCGGTGGATACAGTGCAGTTCTTACATGCTGAAATACAATCCTGGGCCATATGAGTCATCCCTGTTGGAAAGCAGAAGTGACTGGAAAGCACAAACAATAAAAATTAGAAGAAAATTGCCACTCTCTGAAGGTGAAGATGGTGCTAAGTAAAGCGGCCATCCTTATAATAAGCCATCAATTCAGGAAGTTCAGCACTCATGGACTAAATGCAATAGAAATTCAAGCAAAAGTGTAATGCAGTGATGAATTTTGTGCAGCAAACAATTAGAGAACTCCCACTAGAATCCTAAGCCCTGACACTTCAACCCTATTCAGGTCTTCATCAGGCGGTGAGTCCAGCTGGAATGCGGAGGTGATTGGAAAAGCACAGCCTGCAAATGTTTTTCAGTGTTGATGATTCAGTGGTGAAGTTAATTTTTCTGGAGTGGGGAGTTGCATGATATGTATGCTGCCACCCACCAGGATAAAACACTCTGTAATTAGATATCATAGTTTCCAGCTTGAGAAATCAGAGTAATTACCATTGTATTGCATTTGGTACTGAAGTATCCTGCAAGATATCACTGGCAGCAGACACTGGAGATTGCTGTGTAAACTATTGATTCAGAGTTGTAGTGCATTGCAGTGCTGGTCATCTGTGCTGTATGCTTAAAATTCTGGTGGTTAGGCAGAGTGACTTGTCTGGTGGAATCCAGCTCATGGGGCAGTTTATTCAGTAAGTAAGAACATGCTTATTAAGTGGCATCTAACATTTCTTCTTGGCTAGGAGAATTCAAAACAAGAAAGCATGAGGGCAAAAATGAAGCAAATGTTTTCTGATTTTCTGGTGGATAAGTGTGCATTTGACTTTTTTTTGGTGTGGTTAAAAAAATGGCTGCCTGTTGGAAGCTGAAAATTCTAAAGTTTTAGTTCATTGACTTGGTAAGGTGATGCATCCTGGTTGGAGAAACTTATTTTAGCCATTGGTTGTACAGTACTGTAATATACCAATGGGCAATAAACTGTTACAGCCAACTGGCAGACTTCAAATTACCTACCCATTTTACAGCATTTTCATTATACACATCAGTGTTGCTCTTTGTGATCAGAATTATTTTATGTTGTACTGTAGGTAGAAAAGAACTGGTAATATTTCTTCAAGTCTGGGAAGCACTGACTTGTTAAAGATATGACTTTTTTTTTGCAGAAAAATTAGGCATGATACCAGAACAGAATAAAATTGGAGGCAATGTGATCATTTAGTAGTTAGAGTAGCCAGGAGATCACAAGTTCATATCCTACTGGAGGTGGAAATACTCACTTTATGAGCCTGAGCATAACCTCTCAGTGCTCTAGCCCATCCAGCTGCTGAAATGGGTAGAAGCAGAACCCCACTGGAAAGGAGATGTTACATCTCAGATGGGTTATACGGAGTAAATAAATTATAAACTATATCAAATAAATTCATAAAAATAAATACAAGTTCTCACAATAAGTGGCTGCAGTGACTCTACCTTGAATCTTTGGGGTCACAGCTTTGTTCACTAACCAGATGGATGTGCCTCTCATGTACTCTCATAAATGTGCTATTGCTATTTTTTTCTACTTTGGTAATAGTATTGAGGGGCAGAGAGACAAACAGGCAGACAGACAGACAGACAGATGTTAAGATGTACAGTACTTAACTCCTAAAAACTTTAATATACAGAAGTTATATGCAACACTATGATTTATTTACTTAATTTTATTTTCTTTAATATCTAAAGTACCATATCTGAGGTCCACTACATATTTGCAAGGCTCTGTCACACCATTCCCTTCTTTTTCTCCCCACTGTGACATGCATCAAGGGGTTGCAAAGCTTTTCCTGGCAGTTATTGGTTACATTGTGGGGCGCAGACTAAAGAACACAGGAAATGGAGGCAGGCTACCTGATCAAGTCACTTTATTCCTAACTGTCAAAGATATGCACTGAGCATGACAGGAACCCCAACAAGGATCACAGTATCCAAGCCAGCGGACTACAGCAATACTGTGTCCACCGTACTTCCTAAAAAGTAAGAACCTACAATATATACCAATGTGGCTATTTGGTTAAAGGAATAGGGGTTACTATACAAACAGCACCAGGGCAAGGTTCCAGGATGCACTCTTCCTTGTAAAGACAGCAGATATAATACTATGTAGGAGCTCTTCTAAATGTAGATCAGAAAGTCCAAAGAACACAAAAGAAGGCTCAGTTTCTAATATCTAGCAAATGTGTATATTTTTATTACTTTTATTTATTTATTTATTTAGTTTTTGTTGACCGGGTAAGTACACTAGACAAATCCTGCCTATTTTCAGGCACGACCCTGGGGAGGGGGATACAGATGAATGCTAACTGACCTTGAACCAGATTAAGTTGTTGGTGGTATTTTTAGTGAATGAGGGAAATTTGGCCAGGACACCGGGGAAATTCCCCTACTCTGATGGTGCATGGCCGCCAGCAGGAGTGCTGGTCAGCTTTCCAAGATGGATGCTGTAGAGGAGCTACAGCAGGTTCAGTCTGCAGATGTGAAGGAGACCATAGACAAGGATTCTACAAAGGTTAATTTTCCTTCAGCAGAGTTAGAAGATGCAGAGTTATTTCTGGATGCTTTATCTTCTTCTGAGGAATCAGAAGTTCCTGTGAGCCTTACAGAGCCTGAAAAAGTAAAAACGCTGCCTTTAAAGTCTGTTCAGCTACTTTCTTGTACAAAGCCTATAGATGGTGTTGCCCCTTTAAGACCTGCACTGCCTGTGGATGACATCACGCTACTGAACAAGGAAGGGATTCAGCTTGAGAATGGTGTTTCTGCTGTTTACAGAAGCAATGGCAGTACCAAAGATCGAAAAATTTCCACTCCAGCACAAAAAACAGGTCAGTTGGGGGTCTCCCTGCCTAGCACTGAAGTGCTACTTGTTTCAAATATTTTGGGGGATTCGCTGGGAGTGGGGAAAACGGACTGCAGCAAGATACACAATGAAACTGAAACCAGGGAAAATTATGTGGTGGGAACTGCTCCAACGCTGACTAAACAAGCAGGGTTTGTTTTTTCTTCTTCCACTGCTCAGATTATTTATCAAAAACAGCCAAATGAGCAGGATGAAGCAACTGTTTTTTCTTTTGGTGACCGAAATATGGGGAATGCTTCTACATCTTTGCAGCAGGTTAAAAGTTCTGTTCCTCAGCCCATTATGCCTAACTCTGATATTTTGACTTCCTCTTCTACACATGAGAGTGACTGGACTCCTGCTTCAGCTTTAATGGCAGCAGGGTGGAAACAAACTCCTTCAGGAGAATGGGCTGCTGACTTAGCCTGGGATTCTTCATTTGATATAAACTCTCATTCCCCTAAGTGGAACCCAGAAAAGCCTGTTCAATCTGCTGAAAAAGGGGTCTCAGACTCTAGGGATTTGGTTCTTAATGTCTCTAATGATACTGTTAGTCCTGTTTCTGTAGAGTCTCATAATGCTGTATCTGATAAAAGACCTTTACTATCTGACTTATTTGCAAAAAACAAACGTGAATCCGCCCCTAGGCGGAATGTGGTGCTCATTAGATATAAAGGGGGCATGGCTGAAAGGCCTGATAGAAACTATGTTGGGAGACATTTAATTAAGGAATCCTTGCATTTTTCTCCTAGAGATGTGTTTGCCATCATAAATATTTCAGTAGAGGATAATTACGATGTCAGTTTTAGATCAGCTGCCTTGTTAGAATTATTTTGGATTAGGTATTCCCAGGTAAAGTTCTCTCCCTTTGGACCCCGTTTTGATTATTCCTCTCTCAACCAGCTATCAAGTTTGTTACAGTAATGTTCCGAAATGAAGGGGTATCAGTGGATGATATTACATACTGGTTGTCCAATAAATGTGATGTACAGGGAGATCCAGAGCCTATTTTAGACTCAGAGGGCTTTTGGACAGGCGGATGGAAATATAAGGTCAAATTACGGCAAAATGAACATGGTTTTGTGCATATCCCAAACTCCTTCTTGCTAGGCCGTGATAGAGGTGTTTGTTTTTATAGTGGTCATCCAAGAGCCTGCTATAAATGTGGCTCATGGACGCATTTGTCTAGTGTTTGCGATAGTCCTAGATGTGACAATTGTGGCGAAATTGGGCATTCACTAATTCAATGTTCTAACCCAACGAAATGCGATTATGTGAGGGTAGTTCTCACACATTCAACACATGTCCGGGACTGCAAAACAAAGTATCAGGAATTGTACTGAACAGTTTTACAGAAAGCACAGGAAGACCTACTCTCATTCGTCTCCCACTTTTCCTAGGGAACCCCTCTTGATGTAAGAAAACCTGTAACTCCTGTGACAATGAATTTAGTTCTCCTCTCCTTCTTCATCATTGTCAAGGCCTGTACAGCCTAATAGTTCTGCTTTGCAGGACCCTCCGCTGTCCCAAGTGTGAAATCGGGTGGTATTGCTAAGACTTCAGATCAGAGCATTGAACCCCCAAATTGACCCTCTCTCTTGCCTCCTAGAAGGTCCACGAGGAATGTGAAATCAGTACCTGAGGCAGTTACAGATTCAGTGGAAACTTATCCTTTCTCCTTCTTTCCTGGGGATACAGCAATGGATGTTGTGGATCTGGATTCTCAAATTTCTACCCAAGACCCCATGGAACCCTCCCAAGGTTCTTATAAGGAAAAGAAAAAGAAAAGAAGAAAAATAAATGAATTCCTTCTTTTTGGTACTCATATGGGTTTTCTGTGGCTTCTTTGAATGTTCATAGCATTTTAAATGGAGCTAAGCGAAGGCTATTTTTCACATGTTATAACTCTAGAATTTCTGTTTGCTTTTGCAGGAAACTTGGATGTTCCTCTAAAACATGTTACTGCCTTTAAAAAGGATTGGCCTTGGGGCCCTTCATATTGGTCATTTGGTCAGGATAAAGCAGACGGCATTGGTATTCTTTTTTCCACCTTCCATTTTAAACTCCATAAATTAATAGATTGCATTCCAGGGAGGGTTTTGATTGTGGACTGTTTTCTTGAATCTGTCCTATATAGATTTATTAATATTTATAATCCACAGGTAAAAACAGCCAGAATAATGTGTATGAAAACTATACAACCTTTTCTGCTCACTACAAGGCCAGTGCTGTGGGGTGGGGATTTCAACTGTTCTCTTACTGACAGGAGATCTAGTGGAAAAAAATGTATTGTGATGCTAATTTTTACAATCTGTTATTAGAGGCAGACCTCAGAGTCTGCAATACTTTAGAATCCAACCCCCTAAAATACATTTTATAAAGGGAAGACCAGTACCTGTATTGATTACCTTTTCACCTCCAAAATATATCTACTTCACAGTTTTCTAGACAGCCTTTGAATTTTCAGACCATCTCCTACTTAAAATTGTAATAGAAATCCCAATGAATTATAAGCCATACAAAAGTAGATGGCTACTAAATACCTCATCTTTACAAAATGACTTTGTCAAACATTCTATAGTTAAAATTCTAACTGCCCGCTTATCGGTGCAATGTTTATATTCGGACTTAGGGATCTGGTGGGAAGAAACTAAACTAGACTGTATGGATTGGTTTAGAACTTATGGACAAAAAACACAGAATAATAATTTTCTTAATTACCTTACATTACGTTCAAAATTACAGTCTCTATTAACTAGAGCTAATACTTCTTCAGAAGATTTATCTCCTTTAATTAAGCATGTTAAATTACAGATGAGGAAGTTTCAATATGATAGAGCCAGATCCCTGCAAGCCTTAATTAACAACTACACGGCCAAAACAGTGATAGGGGACCCCTATAGTTTGTGTAAATCCGTACAAGATAATTCTACACTAGAATGTTTATTTAGTAATTCACAGTATTTTACTGACCCTTCGGATATAAGCCATATTATATTCCGACATTTCCAAAATTTAGGTCCTCATATAGACTTACAAACTGAAGTCTTTCAGGATTTTCTGAAAGGTGTAACAGGCCCTGTCATTGATGCCTCAATGGCAGCTGTTCTTCTGAACCCTTTTCTTTACAAGAAATTGTGGATGTTATTTCTAAGCTTAAGCTTAATGTGTCTCCTGGGGTAGATGGGTTATCTAATGCCTTTATAAAACTTTTGCAAATGAGCTGGTCCCCTGTTTAGTTGGTGTTTTTATTTTTCTTTCTGGAGGACAGATCTATCCTGCATTCACAAAAGGGTTACAAGTGTATATCTTTAAAAAAACAGGAGATAGAAGTGAGATCAAGAACTGGAGACCTATCACATTGTTAAATTCTGACTATAAAATCTTTGCGATGCTGCTTAATAACAGACTGCAATCTTGGGCTAATCTAGTTATTTCTCCAGTTCAGTTCTGTGGTGTTTCTCAAAGACGAATACATTCGGTACTTTGTTATATTAGAGATTTTATTGAAATATTACATCACAGCAAACAAACTGGTATTCTACTATCATTAGACTTAGAAAAAGCCTTTGATAGGGTTAGTCATTCCTTCCTTTTCCAAACCTTGGCTTTTTTAGGAATGCCCCCTGAGATTCTTACAATTTTACAAAATTTATATTCTAATTCAATAATCTGTCCAGTTATTAAAGGGAAAATTGGGAAAGGTTGGACGCTAAAAGCTGGTGTCTGGCAGGGCTGTCCGCTGAGCCCTTTATTATATATTTGCTCCTTAGAACCCTTATTAGACATTTACAGTCGGTTTCTGGTTGGGAGGGTCCAAACATTCCTTTTCTAACTCCTTTAGAAATACACAAGTTTTTATGGATGACATCTGTTTATTTTTTAAACAACAAGGCCAGCTGGAAGTTTTCTTTAAGTTATTTCACAGGTATGCGACCTTATCAAACGCCAAAATTAATTTTCAAAAATCTAAAGGGTTGTTAATAGGAGTGAATACATTAATCCCCTTTGTGCACAGAACTATTTCATTCACTACAACACCTATTTCCATTTTAGGGGTTCTGTTCGGTTCCCAAAATTTACCTGAGCAGAATTGGCTTGCAGTTTTAAATAAAATGGATAATAAAGTTCAGAGGTGGAAACATTATAACTTCTTGAAACTGAAGAGAGTTCAGATTTTTAAACAATTCCTGTTACCTTGTCTACAATATTTGGCATTTCTGTACCCTGTCCCAACTAACCTAGAAGTGAAACTGTACAGTATTAGTTTTCAGTTTTTTTGGGGAAATAGGTTAAATCCTATTAAAAGGTATTATACTTACCTGGATAAAGCCAAGGGAGGGGTCGGATGGTAGATCCTGTGGTTTTCTGTTCTTCCCTTTTTCTTGCTTTTTCTTTTTGGAACTGTACTCTAACCCCCAATATTCCAGAATTTAGCTGGTTGAGATTCTTACTATCCAAGTATTTATCGAAATGGATTGGATTGGCTCCAAAACCTAATATTTCCTTTCTACTCCCTTTTCTTTAAACCGATTGTTCGAAATTATATATGTGGCAATTGTCCAAATCACAAATTATTAATTCTCAAAAACTATATTCCATTATTATTTCTCAAATCTATCTCTTTCCCCGCTTTTAAAACTGCCCAGGTAATATGACCCATCTGGTGTTAGCACAATTAAATAACCGCTTACCCTCTTACATGTGGGAGACACAATGGCTGATAATGTATGGTCTGGTTACAAGTTAGAGGGACAGCTAAGATAAAATGAAGGAAGAAAGGTTTTGTCCTTATTTAGAGTGTACAGCACAAGAGGAAACCATGGAACATTTTTTATTCATTGTTCTTTTGCTCTAAACTATGGGTGTATTTGGCAACTATCTGGCACTTCCCATGGTTGAAACATATTTTATGAATTGTTAGTATTGGGATCTTTACCCCCTGTCTTGCTAAATTTCATACTTCGACTGTACAAATTTTCTTAGCATGTCTTAGATTTTGTTTATGGCACGTTAGATGCCAGTGGGTTTTGTACCAAAAAAAGCCAACTTTTTTAGGCTTCAGCCACTATGTTATTTGTGAATTAAATAAAGTATATCTAAAAGATGCTCAGATTCATGGGAATAAGAAAGTTCAAATCTGGTGGAAGGGGTTTCAGCATATGATAAAATTTAAATGACAGATTACTTTCTTTTCTTTTATGCTTTTTGTTAAAAGATAACTGTGTATCAATTGCTTTTTGTTCAGTTCCTTTGTTGATTTGTATATGTTTTTGTGCTTTTTGCTGCTGTTTTTCTTGATGTGTTTTTTTCCATGCTTTATTTCAATAAAGAAGCAATTTACCCCTACTCTTTTCGAGAAGTGCCATGGGATCTTTAACATCCACTTGAACTACCACTAATCCAGGCAGATGGGACCTCGGTTTAACGTCTCATCTGAAAGACGGCACCTCAGAAGTGCAGCACCCCTCTCATGCTGCACTACAGTGTCAGTACTGGGATATTAACCCAAGTGCCAGATGTGGGAACTGAACCCACAGCCCTCTGATCTCCCGGCCTCAGAGGTGAGTGTGCTACCTGCTGAGCCACTGACACTACATTACTTCCATCAGAACAAGGTTGACGTTCTGTGGGCTCATGCCACTTCATCAGGAATGGTGGTAACTCAGAATTTTGCTGGCTAATACCTACTAGAAATAGTATTTCTGGCTTGTGCTTCATAAGTGTTACAGCTCACCAGCCCTCCCAGGCAAACTCCAATAATTTCAGCTTAGCCGCCATCCCATTGTGTGCTGATCAGGTAACTCAGTAGACTTTCCTGAGAGTGGATGACTTCCCATTGTCAGAAGCCATACAAATGTCTAACAGGGCTACAAATGAGTTATGGCAACCCTTGCTGATGCAGTTTGTATAGTTTTGTGACACCCTGTCTGTAAAGGTATTACAAGCAAGTGGAAGGGGCATAGCAAAACAGCAACACCCTCAGGAGAAGTCAATGAAGTAAAGAGATCACCAGAACAGTATTAAAAAACATTGGTGAGGAACAGGGTTAGAAAGGGGTTTCCACATAACAACAGGGGCAATAGCAGTCTTTGGGAGCAGAAGGGGGCGACATGCATTCCTTAGATGGACAGTGGTGACTGCGAAAATTAAATAAGCTTTCACTTGGAACTGGGTCTAAAACTGAGTGGCTGGTGGGTGTTGGAGGGATTCTACAGTGGCAGTGCCATTAGCTGTGGGCTCAGAATATAGTACCAGGAGATTGGTGCTATGCCATGCCCAAACCCCTGGGGCTGTTGCTATCCAGTATGTTAGATAGTGCAAACCCCATTGCACCCACTAACATCTGGCCAAGAGATACATATGATGACTTACTTGCTGTTAAGAGCTCTCCTATGCTGATCATGTCCTGGCTTTTGGCATGTTAGTTTTCTGTATGTCACAACAGGGAACCTCTCTGTAACCTGAGACTGTGCCACCACCAACTGTAACCCTGTATCAAGCTCTGATCGACTTTAAAAGAGACTTGATATGCACAGTGGAAAGTAAGCTAAGAACAAACATCTCACTAGTGTCCTACAACACCCTAGAAGTTTGTGCTACTACTTTATTTCATGTGACAAGAATTCAACACCAGGTGATTAACAGTTTAGCAGCAGGACAAAGACTAAAATGCTGCTTTTCTTGATTGGAACAGTGCTGCAGTGTGTGGAAACAACTATCATAACATCTCTTGTTGTGAAATGGAAAAATAACAAAACTTAACATTTCTCAGTAAGGATAGAGGGATTAGTTTTGAAGTACACAATCAGAAAGGGCTAAGGGTTTGATAAATTAGACATAACAGCCTACTTCGAGTGTTAACTGAATAGAAGACCTCTGCATATTTATGTTGTTTTTTTCAACAATGTCAAAGGCTTCACTGGCATGGCTTGAATGATAAGGCTGTTGCCCAATTGATACATTATATGGAAATTTGTTCTGACGTTTTAGAACTCCTGACTGCTAATCTACAGTGCATGTGAGACGCATATAAAACTCATCATAGTCTCTTTGGGTACTCAGCTCTAAGACTGCAGTCAGACTACAGTATAAACATTTTAAGTTAACTTCATAGCACTGAAGTGATGATTAGTTATAGTCATGTGTGATAATACTTCAGACACATGGAGCAAGATATTCAAAACTTAGTAAGTAATTTATTATTTATGTGGCACCCAATCCCGGAGACTCTGGCACTGTACAACAATAAGGTTTCACACAGTGGTACAAATGTTTAAAATAAAACAATCAATACCAGAAGCAGATTAAAAGTAATTAATCATTCTCTTATATAAATTAAAAAAGCATCTGCTGGGAAAGCTAGGTTAAAAAGATGAGTCTTTAGGCCCCTCCCAAACTTGGCTATCCTGGTGAACACTGGCTCAATAGCCTCAATGCAGATCACTAGTAGATGCGCTGGGACAGGGTCCAGTTCACAACAAGTGGGCCGCAGCTTTGAAATCACCTTGGAGACCTTGGTCACTTCCACTGACCGAAACTCCACCCAGACAATGGGAGCACCCCTGCTTCACCCAGACCCCACCCTCTGGGACTGATCTAGACCCACTAGCGAGATCCTGGCCTGAACAGAAGATACCCTGTCAGAGAAGAGCAGAGCAAACTCTTTACAAAGTGCTACTGAAAAGGCTCTTTTTGGCTGTAGACAGACTAGATAAAGAAGCCTCTCCACAGCCCGAAAGAGCTGAGCTAGTATGTTCTTCTGTACAGCAGTCTCCCTGGACAGGAACTCTGCCTTCTTATGGTCAACTGCCCTTTGATAGTCAGCATAGTGATCCCTCAAAGCCAGTATATCCTCCACTGACTGAGTCCTGTGCCAGCAATGCTCCAACCTCTGACCCATGGTCTTTATCGCCTTGAGAGCCCCATCATACCATGGGGGTCTCAGGCAAGAGGACCTGGGTCATATAAGGACCAGTGCAAGTGGGATCAGTGAAGGCTGCAGGCCTCTAGCTGCCTGCCAATGTGGTCCAGTGGGAACCCTAGGAACAGAAACCAAACACTTTGGGCCTCTCTCAAGGCTTCATTTTCTTCTAGGGCACCTTCTGCTCCTTACCACCCCTATCCCTGTCACCTCCGTTAAGCCCCCAGCATCCCATCACAGCCTGGGCACTAAGGGGTATTTGCCCTTGCTAACCTGGTTTTGTGCCAAATTTGTGGGTGGGGTCTATATTCTGGCACCCCACAGCATGGGCAAACCCATTAGTGCCCAAGTGCTAAGTTACCACTGCACCCATGCAAATGAGGGCATCTCCCTGCCTATAGGTGCAGTGGTATACTAAGAGGTTTGCACAGGTAGTAAAGGCCACCCAAATGGATGCAGAGCACTGCCTTTGCAAGCTCTGACTTAATGGGGTGCAAGGCCATGGTGGCAGGCAAAGTTACTGTAGGCAGCAGACCCACCCACCCCAAACCCTGGTCTATTGTACCTAAGCATGCCCTGGTGTCTAAAGGCACCCCACCCAACCTCCAATCCCTGTCCCACTAACTTTAGCAATATCCCCTTGTTTGTAGTGGATCCACCACCCTCTGATAGCTTACCACCATAGTGATAAAGACATCCATGGTGTCCAGTGGCACCCCCACCCTCTGGTCACCCTCCACCATGTAAGAACAGATATCTCTGGTGTCTAGTGGCAACCCCCACCCTCTGATCCCCATCTACATATGGAAATAGTATACCCTGGTGTCTAGTGGCACTCCTTCCTCCAATTGACCACCGTCCTATTATGTAATATGTCCCTGGTGACTAATGGCATCCCTGCCTGCCGATGATCTGTGCCCATGTTCCCCCCAGCAGGCTCAAGCAGCTAGACACACTGTTGGAATTACACCCACCACACAGTAAACTCTCACCCCCCCATGCCAGTCAGGTAGCAGCCATGCAGTGATTACAATATGGTGGCCAACACAGCCCTCTTCTCACAGTTCCCACAGCTGACTGCCTTATGGGAGGACAGAGATTATATGCTTTTAAAGTATGGGCAAGGCAGGATAACCTGCAGTCTACTGGATAGCATGTCTGCATTCTGCACAAGGACCAATCCATCCCCGTAGCATTGGTGTGGGCATGAGTGGCTAGCCCTGGTTCTCATGCCTAATTATGAACGAGTATGTGTAAATGCATCCATTGAACAGTAGGTCAGCCCATCACAGAGCACCAGCAGGAGGTGGGGGCACCACAGGTGTTGTTTCTCAAATTTACATGGTACTAGACAGATTGGACTATAGGCACAGGATTGCACTTGTATGCTACCTGACACTGGGAGTGCTTTAGGAGTGGCATGACTGCAAGAATACAGTTTAGTATGCAGCACCCTCATCCCTTATCACTATAGCCATGAAAAGGTGACTCTAAGTCAACAAGACATTTTCAAAAGGCAGGGGGATCCCCCACCAAAACAAAATAATCTTGCTGAACTGACATTGTGCTCGATTTTCCTATATAGGTGCAATGGGTGAGCTATCCAACTGAATATAGCATTCTCAGGGTTCTGGGCAAGGGCAAGCAGTGCAAAACTTTGTGCTCCACTTTTGTCATATTCCAATATCTGGCCCATGCACTTACAACTTTTGGGTTATACACGTGAGTTGTCAACCAAATGTATTACCATCAGCATCTGGTATTACCCTCAAAATAAGATTGAATTTTAGCAACAACATTGTTCAACATCTTCAGTTGAGATTTTATTTAAAAAATTTATTTTAGAGGCACAGTAGAGATATCATTACATGGCAGGTCACAACCTTTGTAATGCTATAATAGCTTAGGCCAGTTATTACAGTCTTATGCTAGCTGAGTTAATTTATCTGATTTTGGGATTGCTCTTAGGCTGGGTATTTGAAGCAGAGTTAGGGAGTTCCAGCACGACTGTGCCACATCCTGAATGCATGTGACAATAAGTTGCACCACTTAAAAGGTGGATTACCAATGTCTTCAAGTGCCGTGACATACATTAGTTTGGGAGCCACTTACATCTAAAATGTGAAGCATGCATCACTTTGTTTTGTAAATGAAAGCTGCTATATAGCAGGCAAACGAGTTGTAAATGTAACACATTTGCTTAAAGTGCATCTAGAGTGTTGCAGAACTGACTGAAATGTGTTCACAAGGCCTGCATCAGAAGGGTTGAAATACAATCCCTTATACAGTATGCAATCTGAAAGGCTGAGTATTTATTTAAAATCCTCTGTGGCTTTATGAGACATATCTAGTACTTAAAAGTGCCCAACAGCATGCCCTTGCACATGAAAAAGCTACTCCTTTGGACGAAAGAAGATAATGTTCAGACAGTGCCATGTTAGCCTGCTAATAACACAGACACAACAAAAGAATGCTTTTTATTTTAGCAGAGGTGATACATTAATTAGACTAATTAATATAGTCTACAGGCAATAAATGGTCCCTTAGGTCTTATCGAAGTACTTAGGGTCTCAGAAGCTTCTATTCTGAAACTATTCATCAGCCTAATTAAGGCATAGTTGCCACCAAACAAAAAAAATATTGTTTCTGTAGGCAAAACATGCTGAGGGAGTTATTGCTTTCTTATATTTAGAGACACTTGAAGGCAAACTTTCTGTCCTATACATACAAAGTGACATCTTACTCAAAAGTCATAATTGGGCTGTCAAAGGAAAATGAGAACAATTCTCAGCAAGAGCAAGGATTATGGAAATATTTTTACACTTGCAACAATATTAGATAGCCAACATTTGTGTGCATGCTCTGGATGTGTGCCGGTTCCTGATGTTTCAGATCAACAGGTCATGCATTGGTATGGTGAATATGGCAGATTTGGATGATAGCCATCATTTATACTCTTCTACTGTGACCAGACCAGTATCTATGAGTAGCATAAAACATGCTAATGGGAGCTCACAGAATTGCAGTGAAAAAGAAAGCATGGCTTCTATACATTTACAATTTACAGTACAGTTCACATGGTGGGTGCCTACAATCTGACACTCAGTTAGAAAGCCTTATACATAAGAGGTTTGTCTGCTGCCACTGAGTAAATAAAATGCTAAGAGAAAGCTTTTTGTCCTACATTAAAAGAGTACATTTATCATTAGGAACCAAATAATTTGGCTGCCTTTTGTCATCAATAGAACAATTTGATGGCTCACCACCTATGCAAATCTGTGCAGACAACCAAATTAAATCTCCACTGACTCCTATGAAGTAAAGTTTCAGCACGTGAAAATCTACCATGTAGGCAGCAAGTACTCGGTGCTAGTGTGGTCTCAGTGGTAATATGGTCACATGCAACACTACTGGCTAAATGAGGTAGACTGATTTGCTGTTTAGTGATCCAATAAGTAATCTGAGAAATGGTTCTTAGCAGAATGGTACTGTACCTGTAATGATGTATAGCTGCTCAGTATGGCACTACAAGGGTTTATGCGGAGCAGTGGGGCCCACAGTTCTAACATTGCCAATGGTGCGGATATACCCGAAGGGTTTCCCAGCTGCAGCAATCCCAATTCTCATCCTCCCAGCTGGTGCTGCTTTACTCTGTGCTCTCCAGTTGCAGGATCCCTGGAAATCTCTTTGCAAGAGGAAAAAGCAGCCACTCCACAGTGAAATGTACCAGGTCACTGACAACAGTACAACACAGCATAAAAAGATGGCACCATACACAACAGTGTAGCTGCAACATGTATTTGTTTTGGAAAAAAATAGACAAAATAGTGCAAAGCTACTTAAATGAAAGTGCCAAGGTGTCAGATAGGATGCCAGGTTGGGCATATGCGTGCTTCATCAGGGAAGTCAAACCTGTGCTATCAAGTGCATTTTAAATACTGCTGTCAATGAAAGTGCTTGTGCAAATTTAAAGTGCGAACAAGTATGACATTATAATCAGATATTAAAAACAGAATATTCAAAGCAGCTTCAATTAGAAATGGCTATGAAGCATCAATGCCTGTTAGAATTAATGTACACATAACTGGTTAAGAACCCTATTGCATTTCGAGGGGAGTATCTTTAATACTGCTCTGAGTATGGATAGTTCATCATTTGCCAAATCCTCAGGTCATCAGCTTCAGCTGACTGAGTGATGCTCAATATCAGGAGTAATAGGATGGAGGAAAATATAATATGAATAGTGAAATATTTTAGGAGGGAAAATGACATACTGAGTAAGCAATAGTCCACAACAAGGTGTGGGTTTATAGGCATTTATAAAATGGGCAAAATATTTTCTCTAATCTGATTGACTAAAGGACTACAGTATCTCCACCAAAAGGGTGTGGTTAGCCCTCAAGGCCCTAAAGAAAAACAAATCTCCTGGGCCGGATGGCATTCATCCGAGAGTACTATGGGAATTGGCAGACATACTGGCTGCACACCTGGCGGAGCTTTTCAGCAGGTCACTTGAGACAGGGAGGGTACCGAGGGATTGGCGAGAGGCACATGTGGTACCAATCCATAAAGGGGGGTCGAGGGAAGTACCAGGTAACTATAGACCCATCAGTTTGACCTTGGTGGTGGGAAAATTAATGGAGAGTATACTAAAGGAACGATTGGGGGTGTACTTGGAGGAGGTGGGAGGTCTGGATAGTCGGCAACATGGGTTTGTGCCAGGTAGATCATGTCAAACCAACCTTGTGGAGTTCTATGAATGGATAACATCAGAACTGGACAGGGGTAAGCCTGTGGATGTATTATTCTTGGACTTCAGCAAGGCATTTGACTCTGTCCCCCACAATGGTCTGGTGGAGAAACTGAAGGGGTTAGGAGTAGGCCCTTTGATGGTCAGATGGATTGAAAACTGGCTAGCTGGACACACTCAGAGAGTAGTGGTCTGTGGGGAGCTCTCGAACCCTAGAGAGGTTGGTAATAGGGTACCACAGGGTCGGTCCTGGGTCCGATCCTGTTTAATGCATACATATCGGACATCAGGAGGGTATAGGGTGTGAAATGAGTCTCTTCGTGGATGACTCCAAGATGGGAGCAGTAGTTGAGGGAGAAGAGGAGAGGGTGGCCCTGCAAGGGGACCTGGACACCCTGGAAAGCTGGGCTCACACATGGAAATTAAATTTCAATATCACCAAGTGCAAGGTGTTGCATCTTGGCCAGGGAAACCCTAAACACAGGTACACCCTGGGAGGGGAGGCGCTGGAGGCCTCAATAGGGGAAAAAGACCTAGGGGTCATGGTGGATACATGTATGAATAACTCTGAGTAGTGCAGGAGAGCAGCTAGCAAGGCAAACAGGATGTTGGGATGCATCGTAAGGGGGATCACCTCTAGGAGCAAGGAAGTGATTCTGCCGCTGTACAATGGACTGGTTAGACCACACCTTGAGTACTGTGTACAGTACTGGAGACCACACTTGAAGAGGGACATACAGCTCCTGGAGAGGGTACAGAGGAGGGCAACAAAGATGATACGAGGGCTAGGGGATTTGACTTATGAGGACAGACTTGAGGAGCTCTGCCTGTTTTCATTGGAGGAGAGGAGAGACAGGGGGACATGATTGAGGTCTTCAAGTACCTCAAGGAATAAATAGGTTAAACATGGAGGGATCTTTAAACTAAAGCAGGAGGTATCACCAGGGGCATGGTTTGAAGTTGGAAGGTGGAAGGTGAGGGGAAAGAGGAGGAGGTTTTCACGAGAGGGTGGTGGACCCTTGGAATGCACTGCCTGGTGAGCTGGTTCGAGATCCACAGTGGAGGGCTTCAAGAGAGGTGGGACAGACACAGAAAGTGGATGTATCAGATGATGGCCTGTCCTGGGGGGGGTGGGGATGGATGATCGGGGTTTCTGGAGAATAAGGGATGGAAGGGTCTCGGCATCCAACTAAGGATCTAGGTTCGAGCAGACTCAATAGACCGTAAGGCCTAATCTGCTGGCAAATAGTATGTTAGTATGTTACAGTAGCCATGTCCTTATCAACCCATATTTTTCCAACCTGCACTACATACCCTAGGAAAAGCCCCATGACATTACGTATCACTGACCCAACTTCAAGCATACCCCAGTCTTACATCTCAGAATCAAAAGCTGCCCGTGTTCTGTAAAGCCAAAGCCAACCGCAAAACCGGAAGTCAATATTCAGCGGTCCAGGGCAGTTGCTCACGGTCGGCTTTAAATGTGGGAATAATAAAAATTACAGGCAACAAAACTACCTCTTCTTTTTCTTGTGCACATTTGCCATTTCTCCGTCATCACTTTCACCTTTGAATTTTTGCAAGCTTTCTTATCTGCATAGTGTCGGGTCCTCTGTTCTCTCTTTTTAAACTGACTCCATAGTGCCAGTTTTTAAACTGTAATTTAGAGTGAGCGGGCTGAAACAGAAAAGAAACATCGGGGACCTGCTCACACCTGTTAGCCACTCCTCCCCATCCATGAGAGGACACACACAGAAAAATAAAAAATCGCCTGGCACTACATGGCAGAACTCATCATTTAAACGTTGCTGACTGGAAAGACGTGTGTACGGCAGTAGGGAATGGACAGGCTCGCTCTCAAAAGTAAGCTGCTGTTTACAACTTCACAAGAAAATCTAACTCAAAGTAAAAAAAAATGTAAATTAAAAATAGGAACTCTTTCTGTGTTGGTTGAGTCTTAGAGTTGTTAGAGAAGAGACGACACCAACGCCCTCTACTCACTCCATAACAACATATATGGAGTACTGGCTGCTCCTTAAGAGCAAAGCGTAAAGCAAAGTAAAAACCAAAAAAATCTTTCTGTGTTGAGGGAGAGACAGAGTTGGTAGAAAAGACACATACACATGATCTACTGTTGCAATTATCTTTTCTTTTTTATCCAGTGTCATTTAACTATTCTATTTAAGAAAACAGTGATTGTTAATGAATCAACTTAGGAACTATTTTATCTTATTTTTAAGATTGTTGTCAAATAAATATCTTCAACTTTTAACTCTGTTTCTACTTTATTTACGAAAGTGCAGTGCCCATTTATAAATTAGAATAAAGACACTCTGAGGTGGGTTTATGGTTTGATAAAGCACTTCCCAGGTGCTAAAGTCACTCGTCGCAAGCGCCTCATGCTTCATTACGCACCTGGGGCGTGCTCTTATCAAGCCATAAACCACACCTCGTCATGTCTTATTCCTTATTTAATGCATGCCTGGGACACTATGAGGACACTCAGCCATTCTAAATATATGACAACTCTAATCTGGCATGGTTACATACTAGCTGCTTAGTGTATTAAAACACCTGAGGTTTAAAGATGGAACATAATCATCTTTTTTTTTTTACTTAATAGACATGTGGATGTGCTATACAGATTATGTCCTGATGGTGTGAGAGAGTGTGTGTGTGTGGGGGGGTTAGAACTGTTTGTACAGTACTTACATTCTACAAATCCAAATTTATGCTTTATGGTTACTTATAATCTGGCAGAGATACATTTTTTGGATATCAACATTTGTAAGTGTAGTGATGGCACTTTAACTACTGATCTCTTCTAGAAACCTACAGACCAGGACACAGTTCTCCATGCCTCATGGTGTCACCCATGCCACACCATCAGGAATCTCCCTAAGTCTCAATTTATGAAGCTCAGGAGAAATTGTAGCCAGAAGTCTGACTTTCAATAATGGAACCCACACATAAAATGTTAGAATAGCAACATGATTCTTAACCAGTTATTTATACATTAATTGCAACATGTCCTGAGGCTTCATAGTGGGCTCTAACTGCAGCTGCTTTGAATATTCTTTTAATATTTGATTGGAATGTTGTGATAACTGTTAGGTGTTTATTTAGACTAGCACTTTGATTGACAGCAATAGTTAAATACATTTGGTAGCACAGGTTGAGCTTCCCTGACAAAGCGCACATGTGCAAAACCAGTCGGGTGTTCTTTCCTTGAGCTTTGTTGGCATTCCATTTGGCACTTTGGCAATTTTATGGCATTAGCTTTTCATACTTTTGTCTATTTTGTCAATAAGTAAAGGTAGCAGGGGTCATGACCTTAGATGGGTGGAAAAGGGTGGGTAGAGGCATGGGAAGTGATGGCAGGCTAGAGAAGGAGTGGGTGCAGCTAGGGAGGTTGGCAAGGGGGTTGAACAGGTAAGGTGAGCAGGGGAAGTTGCTGTGGGAGTGGGCAGGGGGTCAGGATGGACATCAGTTAGGAAGGTGGAAGAGGGCGGGGGTTCTGGGGACAGTCAGGAGGGGAAAGGCAAGGCAGGTCAGCCGGGGAAGCATGGGGGGATGGGGCCCAGGAAGCAGATAGAGAAGGGGAGTGAGCAATGATCTTGGGAAACACTATACAGTACAAGTCACATTAAACTGTTCCCTCAACTTACTGGTATAACATTGTTCACTGAGTTTCCTAATCTGTGCAGGGTTTAATTCAATGAATTAATAAAAGTTTAGTCTTGGTTTGCATCTAGCTGCTATGAACTATAAGCTTTATTTTCAGCTAAGTGCTTATGAGTTTCATTTCAGAAGGCAGACTAAACAACTCTAAAGGAATGCTGTGATATTTATAAACAATGCTCTTAAGGAATGCTGTAATATTTATAAACAATGCTCTTAAGGAATGCTGTGAAATTTATAAACAATGCCATGAAAATGCAGCTACTGCCATTTCACTAAACAGTTACATGTGAGCTGAATAGGCAGTGAAGGATGGTTGGAAAAGAGTCGAATGCTTCACGAGTTTGAGATGCCAATCCAGTAGCATCACAAAAAAAAATTCTACACCAGTGAGTTGATGGAACAGTTTAACGGCACTTGTACTGTAGTTAAGGGAGTACAATGGGGAGACATGGGAGCTAGGGCAAATTACAGGAAAATGTAGTACATGCCAAGGATGACCACAGGGAGGGTGGGAGAGGGTGGGCCCACTAATGGCCAAGAACACGAGAAAGATGTTAACACAAATGTCAGGCAGAGCTCAGTCAAGATAAGTCTATAGGACAAACAGAGAGCAATGGAGAGGTGGAATGCAAAAGTTTCAGGTCTACCCTCACAGCCTCCATGAGCACCTTGAGCTTTGATTTAGCTTGGTAACCTCCAGGCATAGCTGGGATAGAAATGCATTAAATGCTCACATATGCCTCCTATAGGCAGTATTTTGGTGTCTTGATGGGGCTTCAGCCTCCCAATTTAATAATATTTGCTGGACAGTGTTTCCCTCAGGGGCTGGGGGTAACTGTGGGGTTGTGTCTCCCCACTCAGGGCCTAAGGACCGTGATGGACAGCACCTAGTGTTTTTTTTTGGTAGCTTTGCCTCTGTGACACAGTATTCCTTCAATTGGATATCCCAGTCCCTCCCTGTGAACTGGCAAGCCAACCAAGACAGTCACATGGATCACTGTACCATAACTTCTACCAGAGACATAACAAGATTCATTGCAGTCAAATGTGTGGATTCCAAGATACAGTGCAAAAAGTGAATTTTGGGGATTTTTTTCTCATTGATTTGAATGAGTTCTCTGTCAACTTGCTAGTGACCAGATGGTTTTGAATTTTGGCCTGCCATTTTCTGGGTAGAAAGGGGCTAGCCCACAGCTGTGCCTTTTGCTTATTTGGTGAAAAAATATTAATCCATTCCAAAGTTATTTCACTTTGAAATTTTGAATACTTGATTCTGAGAATGCTCAGTAAGCACTGAAAAACAGCTGTATGAGATGAAAAAGTATATTTTTTTGTATGGGGCCAATCTTTTTTCATGAGAGGAAAATGATTGTTTCATTTGCCACCACCTTGTTTTCCCTTTTTCCATAAAAATTCACATTTGAAAACCCACAAAAATGACATTCCTGAGAGCAGCCAACACATGTAGTGCCTATAGTGCTCCTATAGTGTCTAGGCTTGCCACCTTTTCTTCCCCCATTTTCCTATCCTTGTGCTTTCAGGTCCACTTGCAGGGTCCCCAGCATCTTGGAGGGTTCTTTGGATAAGGCCTCATCCCCTCCCAGGTGTTATTTCTCATTCCCTCCCTCCCTCTCACTATCCCTGTACAACTACAACACCTAACCGCAGGAGGGTTTACAATCACCTGAACTTCCCTGCCCCCTTGCAGGGTTCATCATATTCTGAAGGGTCTCTTTTTGGGTCAGGCCTTATTTCCCCTCCTAGGTGTTAATCACACTTACTCCCACTCTCTCTCCCTCTCCCTCTCCCTCTCCCTCTCTAATCCCTACAACAATCCCCTGTCTACTTGCTGGGTTCCCCGCATCCTGAAGGAGTCGCTCTGGGACATGACTCTGCACTATCTGTCATCTCATTCTCTCTTTCCTTCACACCTTACTTCATGACAGCAGTTGTTCACTTATTACCATTGCACTTATTAATTGTTCTCCAAAATTACATATCTATGCAGCACTGTTTGTAACAACTGCCTCAATTAATTGCATGCTACTGTATGCTGATCTTTGTAACTTGAATGTAAAATGTCTCATCCCTATTGTACCCCTTCCCCCAGGTCATACCAGGAGATGAGCAACCTGTTGCTCAGTGTGCCTTCCTGGTGAAACATTTCAAATAAATAAATAAATAAATGTAGCTTGCTTATCGGGACCCCATTAGCTGGATTCTGCAATTAACTGTTGCAGAAATGCCCTTAAAATGTTTTTTTTTTTTTTTAAAGATTATGAATCTTGTTTCATGACTTGTGATACAAAACAAGATTCTGGTTTCGTATAATGGCTCACGAGAGAAGACTTTTTTTTGTATGGGAAATCAATGTATTTCAATGGAGTTTTCAACTTTGATGCATAACTTTGTCATTTTTCAAAATTTTGGTACCAAATTTTCAACATACCCTTTTTGATATCCTACATCTTGAACATTGTTGTCATTTCACGAATCCTGCCCTAAAGGTGATTTTGCAGTCTGTTGACAAAATCACCATTCGGGAAAGTTTCAAAAATGTTCACTATACTTGTTCATAAGGTGGGGTCTTAAAAAGGGTATGTTGAAAATGTTGGCCCAAAATATACTAAAATGGCAAAGTTGTGCACATCTGTTGACATTTTGCTATGCTCACTCATAACTTTCTTAATTTTCAATATCTTAACCCCAAATTATCAACATAGCCATTTCTTTACACCACCTCATGAATGTGACAGCTGTAATTTTTCAAATCTTGCCCAAAATGTCTTTTTGTGCCCCTGCCAGGGAATTTTGCTGTGGTGGTACAGAATAACATTTGGTCAGGGAGCTGACAATTTTTACTACTGGGTTGATGAGGTAGGGTAATAGGAAGGCTGTGCTGACAATTTGGTTGCTGTTGTCCTACACAGAAGGCCCTGTGCTTACCCATAAACATACATACACACATCTATGGAGGGATGGGAGCACAGGGCTCAGAGGGCCCTGTGCTCCATCAAACAAATAATGATATGATTACACTATCTCAAAAAGTATGGATGAATGGGAGCGTAGGGCCTGGGAAAATAAGGATAACATTATACTATCTCAAAAACTAAGGAAATTCTTTGAAAAAAGAATATGTTAATGCAACATTTAGGGTTCAGGCTAAAGTACAAAAGTAGGGAAATGTGACTTACAGTATGGTTTCCAACAGTAAAACCCCAAAGCCACCCCTAAAGCAAATCAGGGGCAGAGACTTCCTAGGGGTTGTCAACCCTGAAGTTTGCCCCATTCTATACACTCCAGAAGCATACACACCTAATTGGGTGAGCTTTAAGGTTGACAACACCTAGAAGACTCCATGCCTAATTTAATTTAGAGGTGGTGTTCGTGTTTTAGGATTGGAAACCCTAAAGCCACATCTCCCTACATTTGTCACTTTAATCTGAACCCCAAGTATTGCATTAATGCATTGTCCAGGATTCCCCTCTTTTCCCTCACAAAAGACAAAGACCATTGTATGTTGTTGTGCTCAGACTGGCAATTAATTTATTATATATCATAATTCCATTTTCCATCTCATCATCTTTTATTATTGTAACTTTCACAATTGTATTTTATTGCATCCATATATAAATCTCTGATCATCCCTCTTTCTTCCTCTTCTCGCTCCCCCAGGTGAAAACCTGGGTGCCTTCTTCTTCTCTTTTCCTGTTAGGTAACAGTGAGAACCAAGACCGCTTTTCCTCCTTCAGCTTCTTCTTTTTATCCTATTCTTTTTTTCTTTCCCCCTTCCCCTCCTTCCCCCTCCCTTTTTCTCCTCCTCTCTGCCATCCACCTTTGGTAGTCCATTAACCACCCTACTAGACAATTCTGTCATCCACCTCTGACAGACCTACCATACAGTCCCTTTTGACTGTCTTCCCCTCATGCTTTATAGTTTAAGTGTGGGTGGCAGGGATCAAAACTTCAGCAAAAGTGGCTGAACCACTCCTGTGCTGCCCATTATGTACCTCCATTAGCCCCTCCCCTTCCTGTTGCCTGCCTATTGTTCTGTTTCCCTGTCCCTCCCCTTCCCTTCCCTCCCCCTGTGAGCACACCGTCTTCAGATAAAGGAAAAGGGTGCACCAGGACAACTTGGTCTGCCCCTTAAAGGGCAAACTCCATTGTCCAGGATTCCTCCCTTTTCCCTCACAAAAGACAGATACCATTGTATGTTGCTGTGCTCAGATTGGTAATTAATTTATTATATATCATAATTCCATTTTCCATCTCATCATTTTTTATTATTGTATCTTTCACAATTATATTTTATTGCAACCATATATCAATCTCTGATCATCCCTCTTTCTTCCTCTTCTCGCTCCCCCAGGTGAAAACCTGGGTGCCTTCTTCTTCTTCTCTTTTCCTGTTAGGTAACGGTGAGAACTGAGACCGCTTTTTCTCCTTCAGCTTCTTCTTCTTTTCATCCTATTTCTTTTTCTTTCCCCCTCCCCTCCTTCCCCCCATTTTTCCCCATTAGTCTGTCTCCAGCTTGCACTGGATGACTGGCTTTCCCCTCAATTTAGGATATTGTTCTCCCACCCCTTTGGGGATCTTCTCCCTTTTCCTTCTCTTTTTTTTGTGTGTGTATATATATATATATATATATATATATATTCCATTTTCTGCATGTCTCCTCCATGCTTCTATAAAATCCATTGTTTTTGCATTAAACATATCTATGGCCAGATCTGACAGGTGCACACCATCTGACCTGTAGAAATCCTCCACCCACTCTTCTACACCCTGCAGTATTACGTGCCCCCCAATTTTCCTTATCAGTGTTCCTACCCTTCTATTCATCTTTCTCCTGGCCCTATCTACTGCTTTATGACTGTGTTTATGTCTCCATACCCTCCTTGGGATCATATCCGACCAGGCAAGGCATACCCCTCACCACCACTGCTGTATTTTCTCTAAATCCCTTTTCACCTGCATGTATGTGTCCACCCATGACTTTCCCCCAATGTCGTTACCCCCTAGATGTACAATAATTAGATCTGGGATGGGTTGCCACTCTTTCATTACTTTCAGGGTAGGAAGCAGTTGTGCCCATCTCATCCCACAGATGCCACGCCAAACTAACCTACATTTTCTCACATCCTGGTATAGCTGTTTTCCCCCAGCCTTTTTCTCAGCTCTCTTTTCCGCCTAATAAATGTAGGAGTGACCGCAGATCCATACTTCTGTGATCCTCCCACTTCCTATAGGATTGAAGTAAAATAAATATCTTATATATGTTCTTAGCTCCCTTTTCGTATCCCACCTATATGCCCCCTCCCGCCTAATGTGGCTCTGTATCTGTAAAACAAAACACAGGTGATACGTAAGTCTCCATACTGCAGTGCTCAAATGTATCTCTTGTAACTGGTAGACTGCCAGCGCCCCTTCTCCGACATATTAGTCACCATCTCACCTGCTGCTGCCCACTGTGAAGCAGCCCCTATCTGTAGGGAGTGAGATGAGTAATTGCATGGATCCTCCGCCAGAAATTGCATGCCTTTTTTGAGCATGACCATGTCTTGATAACTTATGACCTTTTTTCCATCTCCATGCACAAATAATCTCCCTGTCCTACTCCCATGCTCTGTGACATAAGTCCACAAAGCCTTTACTGGGTACACTGTGTCGTCTACGTGAGCCTTAAGGGTTACCGCACAACCCTGCCCCTTTGGTCCATCTCTGACCTCTTGATCATGATTTGTATCTCTTCCATCCCCCAGCTAATATCTTCCCATTCTAACCCCCCTTCTTAATCCTTACTGCCGTGTCCCACAGCCTTGATCACTCTCCTGGCCCCTGCAAACATTACCAGATAAATCGTGTGGAATAGCTGGGCCTTGACTTTTGGTCTGCAGATTGCCGGCAATACCCCTTTTAGTTTCACAAACCACTGCTCCCTATTGGTCTTCTACTATCTGTAGCTCTCCATTTTAACCTATCCCACCCCTGCATCATTCTTCTAATCAACATTGACTTCATCGGGTCTTTCCAACCCTTCAGGCCTCAAACTAAACTGATCCCTACTAAATAGACCCCCATCATGGTGTGGGCCATTCCTTTCTGCCATTGTTCTACTGTGAATTTTCCTAACTGGTTCTCCGTAAGTGGCCTTCTTACCGCCATGTGATGTGTTGCCCTGAATGTTTGAAACACCCACTAGGCCCACTTGTAGGCCCTCAGAGTCTGAGGTGCTCATGAGCTGTGAAACAACAGTTCTGCTCCCTCTGGCCAATGTCTCAGATGTTTGTTGGTATTGGTGTCTTTCGCTCCTCTGCTGTAGGTGCCAGCCTCTAGAAATGATCCAGCTGCAGATGGGAAAGGCTGTCAGCCAGGATATTGTGTACTCCTTCTATATGTTTGGCCCTGAATGACATGTTCAGTTTCAAGGCCCTTAATACCAACTGTCTCGAGACCCCCATGACCATTTCTGACCTGGCTCCTCTGTTGTTTAAAACATCTACCACTGCCTTGTTGTCACACCAAAATGTCACCTTCTGATTCCACAGCTCTTCCCCCACACCATAGTACAGGCCCAAATGGGCATGAGCTCCATCAGTGTGATGTCTTTTACTTTCCCATTCCTCACCCAGTCTGCAGGCCATAGTTCCATGAACCATCTGCCCCTCAAATAGCCCCCCATACCTAGGCCCCCGCTGCATCTGTGTAGAGATCGAGGTCCGTGTTATAAAACCAGTCCTCCTGCCAAAAGGAACAGCCATTATAGGTGCTGAGGAACTCCTTCCACACCCTAAAATCTACCTTAACTCCTTTTGTCATGTCTATCCAGTGGTGTGGTCTGGTTACTCCCATTGTGGCCCTTCCTAGCCTTTTGATGAAAGCCCTCCCTGGTCCAATTGCCCTACAAGCAAAGTTTAGGTGTCCCAGGACCTGTTGTACCTGCTTTAATTGCACTCTTCTTCTACTGGTGTGTACTTTAATCAGCTCCTTCAGCTTCAATACTTTTTTGTCTGGCAACCTAAAGACCTCACCCAGGGCATCTATTTCAATACCCAGGAATTCTAAAACCTTACTGGGACCTTCTGTTTTTATCCGGTGCCAAATGGGACCCCTAATTCTCTGCATAAATATTGGAAACTGGCCAACATTCTTTCTGTCTCTCTCCTCCCACTGCCTATTAAAAAGAAATCATCCAAGTAGTGAATGACAGTCTAGTAACCAGTTTTCTCCTGAAATATCCACTGTAAGCAGGTGCTGAATGCTTCAAATGTAGCACATGCAATGGAGCATCCCATGGGCATTGCTTTATCAAAATAGTACTGACCCCTAATCTTAAATCCCAACAGGTCCCAATCTTCCCTCCTAAGTGGAAGCAACCTGAAAGCGGACTCTATATCTGTTTTTGCCATCCAGGCATCAGAAGTCGCTCGGATGATCTGGACCACCTCTTCTAATGTGGCTTATGTCACTTTACTATTTTCGTCGCTTATGAAATCATTCACTGAGTCCCCCTTTGGAAACGACAGGTGGTGAATCACCCTGAATTCTCTCTGTTGTTTTTTGGGGACCAAACCCAATGGGAAAATTCTCATATTTTGCAATGGAGGAGTATCTTATGGCCCTTCTACTCTACCAGCTGCCTTTTCCTTCTCTATCTTCTGTCTTAAGATTTCTTCCTTCCCTTTGCTGAACCCAGATTGCTTGCCTCTCTCTCTCTCTTGCCTCAGGCCTTCACACTGTAAAGAAAAACCTGTCTGAAAACCTTTCTTAATTGTCTTTGCCACCTTTCTATTTAGGTATCTTTCTAACCAGTCTTCCCATGTGTCTATGTTGATGGGAGTTCTTGCTTCTTGAAATTGGCCTCTTGCTCTCTCTTCTTCCCTTCTGACGTACTCCCCCCCCATGCTCTTTTCTTGGTCCTGACAGTCAGTAATTCTGACTCCCTCTGCCTGTATGCCTCTGCCCCTCCCCCCTCTATTCCATGCCTGTCCCCTATACCCCTGCCCCTCTCGAAAAAACTGCTGACCTGTTCCTTGCATCCCTGGCCCTTGGGCTCCTTGTGCTTATGTCGCTCTGCATCTGCTTGCTGGGTGTGTTCCTCACATTTTGAGCATGCGTGCTAGGCGGCATTGTGGCCAGGAGCAAAGCTCTATTGTACCCCCAATAACAATTTCTGGGGTGTCGTGGCCTTCTTCCCAATCTCTCCTTCAAGCGTGGACTGATCGGTTACATAATCGGTCCACAAATCTAATTGTTTTGTGTCCCATCTTATATCCCCATATGTCGCCATCCTTTGTCAGAAGAATTCATCATAGTATATCCACCCCACCCCTCCCTTTGCCTTTGCCCGCCTTATTATCAGGGAGTACGTGATGAGGGGGATGCCCAACTCTGGTTTCTTCTCCAGTACTATCGCTGAATATGTGGTAAAACCTACAAACCATCCATCCCAAGTCTTCCCTTTTGTAAATTTGTCCTCCTCTTTCTTACCCAACAATACTACCGCTGCTGCCATTTTGCTTTTTCCTATATTCTCTGTTTCTTTGTATTTTGCTACTGCTTCTCGGTTTACTAACTCAAAAATATCCACGTACTCCCCTTTCCATATTTTCTCTTTTGTGGCCAGCGGGACATGTTCCCCTACTCTCATTCCTGGAGTTCCTATCTCCCTTGTTCTTTTTCCCTCACTCTCCATCCCTTTAACCCCTTCCTTTGTCACCTCTTTATCTGACCTAATCTCTGCCAGTGCTGACTCCATCTGCCCCAAACCCCCTGTCCCAAATGCCGAAATAATTTGGCTTATATATTCTTTGATACTTTCTCCCACCAATCTGGGTACATTACCTGTGGCCTTGTCCATTCCTTGTGGCCTGCTGTCCTCATGATGCCCTGGTATGTTCCCCTGTAGCTGAACAGCTGGTTGCACTAAACGTGGCTGCGGAGGAACCACTGTGTTCAGGGGATTCAGTCTGGGTTCCGCCGGGGGAACCACTACCTGGTCCTGGGGAGGTACTGATGGTACAGGGTCCACAGGCTGCAGAGGTACTGGACTAGCCACCCTGGGACGTACCACCATAGAAGTTGGGCTGTGTGGCCTCCCTGCCGGCTGTTTCCCTTTGCCCCCTTTCCCCTGCCCCACTTTCTGCTTCTCCCCGGTTCCTCCCCTCCACCATCTGCCACATCCTATTGGTTTGTCTGACAGCTCCACAATAGCCCTGTAAGCATCTTCTTTTGAAGGCCTGTTCTTTTTTGGTGCCATGTTTCCTTGTTTTCTTGAGAAAAAACAGTGAAGACAACTGACGAAAGTTTTCCATTAAACATCTGTTATCAGTAGTCCCTCTTATGGCCAGGCCCGCTTTCCCTCCACTTACTCCTGTCATTGTGCGTTGGAAACAGTCCCCATTGTATGCTTCAGCCTCCCCTGAAAAATTAATTTTTTTTTAACACCCCCTCCCTGTCTCAGCCACCTAGGCCTCCTGTTCAACTTTTGGGAGCCTCTGACACTCCCTCACTGCCTTTCTGGGCCAATCTTGCCCCTTGTTTTGTGCCCCTTTGTGTCCTGGGTTGCTCTTCTCCTTCTCACAGCCTAACTGCCAGCTGCCCCAAACCTGCACACCCCCCAGGGTGACGATTCCATTCTGCAGATGACCCCTTGCTCTGGGACCTTCTGCTCCCTTTTTTTCTTCTTCCCATAAACCCACCCCACCCCTAAACATCTCTTTACTGTGCCCCTTTCTCATCACCTGATCCCCCTGGTGTGTGAAGTCACGCCACATGGCCAGGCCCCTCTTACCAGGCCTCCGGCCTGCTCCTCCTCCTTGCCTCGTGGCACCCGCATGTTCTCTCCTTCCCACCGCCGTAGCGTAGCACTAATCTTCAGCTCCTGCTGGACTGCCTTACCCCCTTTAAAAATGGGGATAAAACTTAAAAACTTTTCCTGGATTCAAACCAAGCCCTTAACACATCACCATCAGGCAACCTCCCCCTGCCTCAGCAAATCTTTCAGCTGCTCATTTTTTGGCCTGCCCCCCGGCGTGTGACGTCACACCATGTGGCTGGCCATCGCCCTGTCCATCGTTGTTTCTTCAATTGTTTTTATTATTATTATTCCTAAATTGCGATCCTTCCAGGGAAGCACTCGCCCTACCATTGACCTTCCTCCTAGGTCCTCGCTCTCGCTCTCCCCTTCCCCCTGCCACGCTTCTCACTGCTTTCTTCACCTGACTGCTGGCTGGCCAAACCTATGGCAATGCCTTCTACCATTCTCCCCAAACCATACACTTCCCCATTTCAATCGCTGGGCTGCTGCCTACCAACAAAGCCCACATCATGCTGCTCTGCCCTTCCGTTCCCCCAGGAAAAGACCCTTTTTTTTTAAAAAAAGGAAGCTCCTTTCTTGACTTGCTTGCCTCCTAGTGCTCTTCCTGTTTTGCTGCTAGGCTGAAAAACCCCCGACGCATGCTGCCATCGCTCCCTTCCAGCAGGTAGCCTGCTCCCTCTCTGCAGTGTGCTCTTCTCACTCAGAGACCAAAATCTCAGCTCCTCTCAAGCGTGTCACTGGAAATCAGTTAGAGGAAGCAAAAACCAGGCACCATACATCGCAAAAGAACTACTGTATTCCCGCAGCATCATGCATTCATGCAGTCACCCATGCAGTACAGGACACACCTGCTTTTCTCACTCTGTCTGCTAGGCCCCACTGGCCCACACCTCATGCTGCTTCACAGTCATTCCATGCTACAACCGCTATGTTACACAGATCCTTTCTCCTGCTGAAACATCCCCAGGCAAGTGCCTTAAGCCCAACACCCCCCCAAACAAACATTAATGTCAGTATTGTAAAATGCAGCTATTCTGTTTCTTACCTAATTGCTTCTGTTCTGCTCCAATTAATGCCAATCTGACGTGCTGTAGTTTCTTGGTGGATCAAAACTTCAGCAAAAGTGGCTGAACCACTCCTGTGCTGCCCATTATGTACCTCCATTAGCCCCTCCCCTTCCTGTTGCCTGCCTATTGTTCTGTTTCCCTGTCCCTCCCTTTCCCTTCCCCCTCCCCCTCTGACCACACCGTCTTCAGATAAAGGGAAGAGATGCACCAGGACAACTTGGTCTGCCCCTTAAAGGGCAAACTAATATATATATATATATCTATATATGTAATAGATAACCCACTCTTAGGTGCATGGTCATGCTCTGATATACACACACCTTGGTGTGTGTTTTTTACGCACGAGGCCACAGGCTGAGTGTCTCAACCACCCAACTGCACACCGTAGAGTGGGTTATCTATCTTATAAAATGGCAAAATTGTTTTTATGGGAGGTAAAAGTGCAGGTGTGCAGTCACGCTCTGATATACGCACGGTCATGTGATGTGTTTTATACAATCAGAACACTGGATTTGGATTTGGATGAGCTATCCATTTTATAAAAATATATATAATATATTATAATTATATACTGTATATAATATAGTATACTGCCCATACCAGTATAGTTAGGGTGAAAGTGCAGTTCTATGTTAAAGTTCAAATTTTGTGTGTTAATAACTTTGGAACCATTAAACAGATTTGTATGCAGTGTGGAATGTGTAATTTCTAGGGGTAGGTCTCTTGAACTACTAAATGTGGTGGGAATCCATCAAGTGCTTTCTGAGAAGTGTTGAAAAAACAGAAAAATCAGGATGTTTTGACATTTATCTGTCATCCTGGATCTCAGAAACGGCTTTATGTTGTGGCAGGGTAGAAAGCCATTGGGTCAAAGATGCAACTATTGAATGTTTGGTGAAAAAATGTTAATCTGTTGAAAAGTTATTAAAGTTTTAAATTTCCCATTATTTCCTATGGGAAAAGTTAAGTGTTTCGGACGAAAACAAATCATTTGCAAAAATGAGTCTGCTTGCAAAAATGAAACCAAGTTGTTTAATCTTTGGACATTAATAACTCTGGAACTGTTCAATTGATTTGCATGCACCATGGCATGCATAATCTTCAGTGGCAGGTCCTTGTCATGACAAATGTTGTGTGGATGGGTTGTGTAGTTTTTGAGATTTGGACTGTCAAAAAAACATAAAACTAATGGCCATTTTCGAAAATGAATCATTGCTTCCAAAACTTAAACCAAGCTATTTAACGTTTGAATGTTAATAGCTCTAGAATTGTTCAATGGATCTGCAAGATATTTGGCAAGCATAATCTCTAGGGGTAGTTCTCTTGACATGCCCAATTCTGTGTGGATGGGTTTTGTGATTTTTGAAATATGTACTCTGAAACAAACAACCATAAAATTAATGGCCATTTTCAAAAATGAATCATTGCCAGTTAGTGTCAATGCCACATTATACTATCTCAATGGGGGGATGGGAATGCAGGATCCAAAGGACCCTGTGCTCCCACCATAACATATGGACAATGTTGTACTGTCTCTATGGAGGGTCCGGACCCTGCGCTCTCACCATGACATATGGATACTGTTGTACTATCTGGATAGAGGGATGGGAGCCAGATCCTGTGCTCCCACAGTTAAATGAGAATATAATTATACTATCTGAAAAAGAAGGGAAATTCTTTGAAAAAAACGTCATTAATGCATCAGTTAGGGTGATTACCACAGCAACAAAAGCAGGGAAAGGAGGCTTTAGGGTTTCCAACCCTAATGCCCCATCCCCAGGGTACCCACTCCTACCACCCCACACAATCCCCCCACCCTCCACACACCAACAGGCATCGGGGTGTGCCATTGGAGTCATCAGGCCTAACTCTCATGTTATTCTCCTATACTGTAGTGTGTAGTTTATTTACACATGGAATGGGGTGCGAGTTGGGCCTGATGACCCCATGGCACACCCTGATGCCTGTTGGTGTGTGGAGGGTGGGGGACAGGGTGGGGTCAGTAGGGTGGAACCCTGGGGTGGAGGTTAGAATTGGAAACCCTAACGCCTCATTTCCTGCTTTTGTCGCTGTGGTATTCACCCTAACTGATGCATTAATGAAGTTTTTGCAAAGAACATATATATATATATATATATATATATTATAGTGGCACTATAGTTAGGGTTCAGTGGCCAGTTACATTCTAAAGTCAAAAGTTTGGAAGTTAATAACTTTGGACCTGTTCTATGGATTTGCCTGAAATGTGGTACACACGTTGGGGCACACTAGATCTCTTGATTTTCCACATTGCTGTTGGAGTGCCAGTCTTCGTGTACAAAGTGCTGAAAATGCAAAATGATCCATTTTTGGAGGCACCTTTTGGAATTCTTAGTGTGGTCCTGCATGGTCATTGTGTGGCTTGCCACTCTGTGAGATGGCTTGTTTGAAAGAGCTTTGTTGGCCGAACATGCCGCTTTTTGTTTGGTGAAAAAATATTAAGGCATTCAAAAATGATGGCACTTTTAAGTTCCAATTATAAGTCAATGGGAAAATTATATGTATATCTTGCGAACAGAGAATGGGGGTTCTGGCTATCTTGTCCCGCCTGGTGATCAAAGAATTTGCAGCATCACGGTTCAAGAATCTTTGTCCCAGAGGATATTCAAAATTCTTTGATCGTGGGTTCTCCATTTTGTTTTTTATTTTACGATTGTAAAAACACAAATACTTCAGCTCAGGGGTCACTTCTGAAGTAAAACTTCAATGGGTTTTACTCAGGGGGCTCTGATCTATCGAGCCATGCCTTTGGTTTCATCAAAATCATTCAAAAAATAGAGTTATAAGCTTTTAAAATCTTAATTCGCGGCTCGCTAACGATCTTTGATTACGAGCCTGCAAATTCTTTGACCGTGAGATTCTTTGATCGCGATCTTGCATCGCGACCTAAAAACACTAATATCTCGGCTCAGGGGTGGGTTAGGGAAACAAATCAGGGTGGGTTTTGTTCAGGATGGTCCGTTCAATCAAGACACACCATTGGTTTGGTTCAAATGAGTGAAAAATTTGTGTTTCACCATTTTTAATTCTTTGTTCGTGAGCCTGCAAATTCTTTGATCGAGAGCCTGCAAATTCTTTGATCGTGAGATTCCTTGATCGCGATCGTGCATTGTGAGCAAAGGATGAGATGGCCCAATTTAAAAATAAATTTTTTCAGCCCAGGGGTGTCCTAGGAAGTCAAATGAGGGTGGGTTTTACTCAGGGGGGCTTCTTTCTGATGAACCATGATTGTGGTATACCGCAACTTCTTTAATTTTTTGATTTATAATATTTTTAATTCTTTGTTCATGAACCTGCAAATTCTTTGATCATGAACCTGCAAATTCTTTGATCGTAAGATTCTTTGATTGCCATCTTTGATTGCGAGTGAGGGACAAGATGGCCAGATTTTTTATAATGGAATAGATAGGGGAATTTTAGTAATCTTTCATATTGAATATCTTGGGAACAGTTTGGTCTTTTTACTTGAAATTTGGAGGGTATTTATGGCATGTCCTGTAGATGTGAATTATGTTGTTTATGTGTCAGAAAAGTTTTTTTTTGCAGAGATACTGTGTGACGCACTTTACGTGTTGCAGACAGTGTTTTGCTTGTGGTGGTGGCTTGAAATTGATAGGGTACCTAGCCTTAGTGTCATGGATGTAGTTTTCAGTTGTTGTGTGTGTTGAATGTCAACAGGTGCAGAACTGTGCCAGTCTGATGAATGAAAATCTCATACGATAAAATTTTATATCACAGACACGGTTTGGTCTTATCACTTGAAATTTGGAGGGTGTTGACAGCACGTCATGTGGATGAAAATTACAGTGTTTCCATGTCAGAAAATATTTTTTTGATGCAGATATGGTGTGGTGCAGTTTACCTTCTGCAGACAGCATTTTGCTTGTGGTGGTGGCTTGAAATTGATAGGATACTTAGCCTTAGTGTCATGGATGTAGTTTACATTCATTGTGTGTGTTAAATTTCAACAGGTGTGGAACTGTGCCACTCCGACGAATGAAAATTTCAAATTTTGATATGTCATATCTTGGACACAGTTTGGTGTTTTTACTTGAAATTTGGAGGGTGTCGACGGCATGTCCTGTAAATGTTAATAGAGGTGTTTACGTGTCAGACAATATATTTTTTACTGACATATTGTGCGGCGCAGTTTATGCTTTGTGGACAGCATTTTCTATTGTTCTACTAGATTAACATTTGTTTGGTGGCTGGCCTTGCTGTTGTGAATGTACTTTTTAGTCATTGAGTGTGTAATATGGCCTGACACTTACAAGTTGGTGGGAGCGCTGCCTCATAACTTCTTTCTACTTTTCTATTCTTTCAAAAGTAAGGACATTCTATGCAAAAACTTCATTAATGCATCAGTTAGAGTTCTTCTACAGTGAGTGAAAAAAGTGAGAAAATTCGGGGTTATGGTTGAAGCCCCTTGAACCCCCCAGCCCACCCCAACTGGCATTGGGGTGCACGCTGGGGTCATTGGTCCTAACTCTCACCCCATTTTCCTATACCTCTTCTTCTTTACACATGTGATGTATTGTTGCAGTTCCTGTTACTATGTAACAAGATATCCCGCCACTGCATTACGTTCACTATTTATCATCATTCTCAAAATGAAGATAAATTAGAGGCAAAAAACTCCATTTAATGCATCAGTTAGGGTTGTTCTACAGCAACAAAAGTGAGGAAATTCAGTGTTAGGGTTGAAAGCCCCCCCTGGACCCCCCCAGTCCACCCCCAACCGGCATTTGGGTGCTCATTGGGGTCGTCGGTCCTAACTCTCACCCCATTCTCCTATACCTCTTCTTTACACATGTGATAGGGTGAGAGTTAGGCTGATGACCCCAACATGCACCTCGATGCCAGCTGGGGTGGGCTGGGGTCCAAGGGGGGTCTTTCAACCTAACAATCAATTTCCTCGCTGTCATTGTGGAACAACCCCTAACTGATGCATTAAACAGAGTTTTTTGCCTCTAATATATATATATATATATATATATATATATATATATATATATACATATAGACACACACACAGTGTAAGCCACTTAGCGCATCCCCTGATATCACGGATGCATTTGGTTTCCAGACAAAACTGCTGTGCCAAAACTGCATTGTATACATTTTAATGTTAATGGCGGCACCCACAGTGGACATTGTACACCGTATGCATTGGACAGAATTTCAGCATCAGATCAACTAAAAACAGCCTGTCAGTGACTTTCAATGAGGTGCTAATTAGATAATCGGTCATTGGCAACACTTGTCATTTAGCTGTTAAAATGGCGGTTACCTGGCTATCACCTCACTCACCTCATTCACTCATCTGGAGCAACTATAAACTTTTGATTGGGAGCTGTGTTGTTCTTTCCAGCCATGTCCACAAAGTGAGTAGCACCAACGTTGGTGCAAAAAGTAGAGCTCCTAAAATGCATAGACAAACTGCCACGTATGAGTATACATGATCTCGCTGATCAGTTGTCAATTGCCAAGTCAACCATGTTTGACATATGAGCAAAGGAAAGCATTCTGAGTGACTGGCACTCGAATCAAAACCCCCAGTACAAAAGGAAAAGAGAGGGGAAGGACAGTAAGGTGGAGGAGGCCTTGCTGTTGTGATTTTCATCCATGCGGGACAGGGAGACAATGGTGAGTGGGCCACTTCTCCTTCAAAAAGCCAAACTAATTGCTGATGGGCTAGGTAATTAGGACTTTAACCCCACCAAATGCTGACTAAACCAGTGTAAACTTAGGCATGACATCTGCTACCAGAGAGCTCATGGCAAAAAGTTAAATGCTGACAGCCCCACCGCCAGCTCCTGGGTAGCAGATATTTTCCCTGACATTGTCTACAGTTACAGTCCCAACAACATTTTCAATATGGATGAAATGGTGCTCTTTTTTTGTTGCCTGGGCAGTGGAACTCTTACCTTCCACTCCAACTTGCCGAAAGGCCAAAAAAAAAATCAAAGGAGTGCATTTTGGTCATGGCTTGTTGTAACATGGACAGCTCACAGAAAGAACAGCTTCTAATGATTGGGAAATCAGCACAGCCCTGGTGTTTTAGGGTGGTTGCACATCTGCTAGTTCTCTACCGGAGCAACAAGACAGTGTAGATGACTGGAGAGATTTTTAATGAGTGGTTGCATCAGTGGGACAGATGACTACATGGCAGAAAGTTTTCTATCCTGCTTGACAATTTCTTCAGTCATCCCACTGTTGAGGGGCTAAGAAACATCAAATTAATTTTTTTACCACCCAACACAACATCAGTCATACAGTCCTTGGATCAGGGCATTATTTATTCTGTGAAGAGGCACTACATAAAGGACATGCATTTAAGGGTGCTTTCAGAAATAGACCATGGGGCAGAACTCACTCCAGTGAGTGTGTGATGTGCATAACCCTTCTGGATGCCATTCACCTTTAAATACTGCCTGGGAGAATGTCAGTGTGCAAACAATTTTGAACTGCTTCCACAAAGCTGAATTCTCAGCAGCTGCTAGAGTTGAGGAGTCATTGCCTGATGTGAATGAGCCAGAATCAGAAATTACAATTCTGAAAGGACGACTGAAGATAAGTTTTCCAACCTGTGCTGTCTGGGAGATGCAGATGAGGAACCAGTGCTCGAGGATGATGTGGCCCACATGATCGAAGCACTACATAGCGCCATCGATGAAACAGAGGAATCTGAACAAACACAGGACTCAGAAGCAGCAGAGGATGTCGCCGAAGCACAAGTCTCCTGCTCTGACATGCAGCAAGCACTGCTAACTCTCCAAAGCACCATGGAGCAGAGACAGGAGATTGATCCCAACTGGCATCTCATTGAGCAAACAGAGAGAGACTGGCTTCAATACACAGTCCCACTTTGAAAGTAGCAGAAGATCACCATGTTCTTCAAAACAGAGTCAGAAAGCACAGATCCACAGGGAATAAGTAAAGCAGAGTAAAAGAGTATATATTCACTCAATTTTTAATCTTTTACATTATGAATGCTGAATAAAAGTGATGTTTTCAGCACAGTACTGTACAGCACAAAAGCACTAAAGCACTTGCAACTACAACATAATCCCGCCACCAATTCTCTTCTGCTGTTAGCCACAATTGGGAGTGCAATTCATCTTAATGCACAGCTTACCTAAAGTAGAAAAAAAAGCACCCCATGCCTATCACAGGCGCTGTTTACAGTAAAATGGATTGTTAGTTGGTACAAAAATGAGCTCATTTTAAGCGGCTTTCACTGTATATTCATTGCAAAAAACTTCAGTAATGCATCAGTTAGGGTTGAAGCAACAAAAGCAGGGAAATGAGGCATTGGGGTTTCCAATCATGACAGCTTCCCCACCCCTACCACCCCACCCAACCCTCCACACACCAACAGCCATTGGGGTGTGTCTTGGGGTCATCAGCCCTAACTCTCACACCATTCCATGTGTAAGGAAGCTGAGGTGGTACAATAGAGGAGAAGTCAGTGAGAGTTAGGCCCAACAACTCCAAGACACACCCGATGCCTGTTGGTGTGGAGGTGGGGTGGGGGTGGTGTAGGGGTGGGGGAGGTGTTAGGGTTGGAAACTCTAATGCCTCATTTCCCTACTTTTGTTGCTCAACCCTAACTGATGCATTCACAAAGTTTTTTGCAATGAATTTCCTTACTTTTTGTGAAAGTGTAATCAGTCTATAATGTGTTGTGGTTCTCTAGAAACCTCCATCATGTGGGAGCCCAGGGCCCTCTGGGACCTGTGATCCTATGTAAGCATAAGTATATACACATTGTAATCAACCCTCATCTCCCTGTGGGAGGGTCCTGCACTCTGATTACTCATCCATCCCTCAATAATGGTATCCATTTGCGGTAGCGCGGGGCCTGATGGGCCCTGTACTTTCATCTATCCATAAGTGTTTAGACATTGTCATGAACTGTTGGGCCCTGTGCTCCCAGTACTTCATAAGGAAGGGCCCTGCATGCCCAGTAATGCATAATGATATCCATATGTGGCAGTGCAGGGCCCTCTGAGCCACAATTTTATCCTATGGGAAATTTCCAAACTTTGAAATGTTATAACTAGGGAAGCAATGTAAATGTTATGACTAAACCAGCAAATGTCACATCTGTGGGGCAAGCCCTCTCTACCCTGAAAATTGCAGCCTGAAATTCCGAACCATTTCTTTGGAGTGAAGTGCCAAAGAAACAGTAATCTTTACAAATCCTTTTCACGAGCTGTCAAAATCCATTTTCGTGAACTGTCAAAATCCACTTTCATGAGTGAATCACATTTCATGAGATAGGGCCATCTGGTTGTCATCTTAAGAAAAGGTATTTTGAGAGCTTAAGAATTGGGGTTTGCTCATGAAAAGGGATTTTGACAGCTAGTGAAAAGGAATTTTGACAACCCATGAAAAGGGATTTTAAAAAGTAATCCATTTTTGTGAGCTGTCAAAACCCCCTTTTGTGAGCTGAATCCCTTTTCACAAGCTGTCAGAATCCCTCTTCATGAGAAATCCCTTTTTGCGAGGTAGGTCCATCTGGTTGTCATCTTACGAAAAGGGATTTTGACAGCTCGCGAAAAGGGATTTTGATAACTCATGAAAATTGATTACTTTAATATATCCCTTTTCATGAGCCCATCCCTCTTCATGAGCTGTCAAAATCCCTTTTCACTAGCCAATCCCTTTTTGTGAGCTAGGGCCATCTGGTCGTCATTTCATGAAAAGGGATTTTGACAGCTTGCGAAAAGGGATCAGAAGCAAGTCATGAAAAGGAATTTTTAAATTTAAAAGTGAGTGTTTGTTGAGTAAAATAAAGGAAACCAAAGGCACAGAAGTGTGCAGGATGTCCCCATGAACTAAACCCATGCTTGACTTTCTTCAGAAGACATTCCTGGGACAAGTTATAATGTTTTGTTTGGGCACAAAAATTGAAAACAAGATGGCAGCTCGTGATAAGGGATTGTTTTCTCATGAACAAGGATTTTATAAATCCTTCTTCATGAGATGTCAAAATCCTTTTTCATGAGTCCAAATCTCTCTTTGAACCTGTGCAGCTATCCAAAAGACTGAACTGAGCATGCTCAGAACCCAAAGTTTCATTATTGAATAACTTTGGAGCAGATAAATATGTTTTCACCAAACTAACACTGGCTTGTTCTTTGGGGCAAGCACCTTCTACCCTGAAAAGTTCAGACCAAAATTCCAAACGTTGTGGCTGCAGCACAATGAGGAAAAAATGGCAAAAACCTGCAAAAAAAAAGTGACTTTTACACTTTTTCACTATGCGCAGCATGAACACTGCAATTCTGATTGCAACAAAATTTGGTACATCAAGAGATCTATCCCATGGGACAGCACATGCCAAATTTTGTGCAAATCCATAGAGTGGTTGCAAAGTTATTGAAGTGCAAAATTTGAGGATTAACATTAAACTGCCTACTGACTCATAACTACAGTATTGTGGTGCTATTGCACCACTATGATATATATGAATATATATATATATATATATATATATATATATATATTCATGGCAAAAAATCACTTTAATGCATCAGTTAGGGTTGTGCCACAGTGACAAAAGCAAGGAAATTCAGTGTTAGGGTTGAAAACCCTAACTGTGCATTCTTCCCCACCACCACCACCACACACATACATACATGCAAGTAGGGGAATGACCAAGGCAACACAACCAATCACACACATCCAGCAGGAGATGTATATCTGTGTTACTGTAGGAAGTGGAAAAATCCAACTTCAGATATCATACATTATTTGCAAAGTTGTTCTTCAAGGTTAGTTCACATAAAGGTGAACCAAGCTTGCAGTAGCGAAAATGGTGTACCTCGCTGCGTTTTCAACATATGGGTGGAGAAAGGCGTGATGGGCACCGCAATGTTAGTTTATGGCAAATTGCTCAATTTTTGAACAGTGTAACTTTTTAATCCTTAAGTATTTTAGCACAATAGCAGGAAAAAGCACATCTGTGGGACCATGTCTCGCCATCCTGCAAATTTTAGGCCAAAGGACCAACTGTTTGCTTGCAGGATGATGGTAAAGATGTGCAGTCATTAGGAGCATACTTTCACAAAATACTTTTGCAAACACGAAAGTGTAAAATCATGACACTTTCACATTTGCGAAAGTGATTTTTGAAAATATTTCAAGGATTGTGCAAAATCCTGTTTTGTATCTTACGAACCCAAAAATACCATATGTGTAGTGTGTGTTATGTGTTGGTGGCAGCGTATGGCCCAAGAGATTCAGTTGTTTGTAGTGATATGTGTTTAGCGGTGCGTGGAATGTCCGGGATGACAGTTAGCAGTGATGACCCCATGCAACAGCCCGATATTCCTGTTACCTGCTGGTGGTTGTGTGTGATTGGTTGTGTTGCCTTGGTCTTTCCCCTACTTGCATGTATGTGTGTGTGGTGGTGGTTGGGGTGGGGTGGGGGGAATGTGCAGTTAGAGTTTTCAACCCTAACACTGAATTTCCTCACTTTTGTCGCTATGGAACAACCCTAATTGATGCATTAAACAGAGTTTTTTGCTATGAATTTCCCTTCTTTTTGAGAATGTGCACTATAAATGGTGAATGGAATGTGGTGGTGGGAGTACCACCATGTGATTTTTTGTCACTTCACTGCAAATAAAAAGTATGACTGAGTAACATGAAAATTGGGTATGCAAACAGAAATGCAAATGGTAATGGTAACAGCGATGCAGAAGGAAACAGTAACACAATCAACAATGGAAACGCTACTTAAAATGCAAATGCTAAGGCTAATAGAAATGCAAACAGTAACGGACATGCAAACAGTAACGGTAATGCATTTGGAAATGGAAATGGTTACGGTAACACCAACTTTGATGCCAAACGGAACAGTAACAGAAACGGAAGTGCAAACGCATATGCAAATCGTAAAGCTCATGGTCATGGTAATGCAATTGGAAATGCTAACGCTTACAGTAACACCAACGATGATGCCAAAGGACACAGAAACAGAAAAGCAAATGGAAGCGCGTACGCAAGTGCAAATGGTAATGCACACGGTGATGCAAAAGAAAACGCAATTAAAAACAGTAATGGAAACGCAAATGGTAACAGTAATGCAACACAAGTGCAAATGCAAATGCAATGGGTAATGCACATCGTGACGTAAACAGAAACACAAATGATAACGGAAACGCAAGAGGAAATGCTGACTGTAACAGTAAGGGAAACGCACACCCTGCTTTTCCCCAAAAGTTGCATTCAGAAGCACAGTGAATACAAAGAATGTATTCATAATAATGGGCCTTGGTGCAGAAAATGAACACTTGGAAAACTAAATTGCTTATATCCCAGGAACTGTATGAGGCGGAAAAAAAATAAAAATGTCTTATTATTTATGACTTTCCTGGCTAGTTTTGCACTTTTCCCCCTATTGGGGGTGCTAAGCATTTTTCTGATGAAAAGCCCGTATCTCAAAGCATTTTCGAGATACGGGCCCTGAAAGGCATGGTGGACGCCGTAACATTAGCCTATGGGAAAAATCATCAACTTTGGAGTGCTGTAACTTTGCAGCCGTCAAATATTTGGTCACCAAACTACCAAAAGGCACATCTGCAGGATCTTGGCTTTCTTCCCTCCAAATTTCAGCCCAAAAGACCGAACCGTTCTTTTGCAGCAGGGTGGCAAAGATTTCTCTCTGTCTCTTTCTCACCCACTTCTTAGTGTGCAGAAGCTTAGGGGGAACTGTCACCTTGGCAGGAATGACAGATGCAGTGTGATTGACTAGCAGGACTAAGGGATCTGTTTTAGTTTGACATACAACGTCTAATGCACTCACTCCCGGTCATTTTCTCAATAAGTGTTTTCTCGCATCATTTTTTCACCAGCTCAAAATATCTGGCATATGGAGGCAGTATAGTGCAGTGGGCTAAGGCTCTGAGCTTCAGATCTGGAGACCTGGGTTTGAATCCCACAGCCACCTAGGTGCATACTGTGTGATCTTAAGCATGTCACTTAACTTCCTTGTGCTCCCAGGTCACATCTGGAAACAAGCTTCAGCTTAGTGTGCCACTCCTGGTTAAACAATGTTCCCTATATGATCGTCTCTTAAAAAGATACAAAATTGCTTAGCAGTCATGCAAATTAGGCTGAATTACTTTTCTACAACAGATGGCCCCATAGATAATGATGGTGGAAGAAAGAACACTGAATGTCCCTCACAAGGTGGCCATGGCAACAAAGAGCAGAATAATAACAGTAATAAGTGTGCTGCATAATAGGCTTGTCAATCCAGCAAATCAAAGTCTCTGGAAAAATCAGGTACAAGTATATAAAATATATAAAATGCCAAGGAACATGACTGGGTGGGAACCACTGATCGGCTTGGTTGCCTGTCTGGCGAGTGCCCGCCCTACATAGTCCTGCTCACTCCTGCTTCCATTTGGAAATCTAATTGGTTTGGTTGTCTATCTGGCTAGTGCACACCCTACACAACCCTGTTGCCTCCTGCTTTCCATTTGGAAATCTATCTCTGTCCTGAAGCTTGAAGCTGCTGTACTATCATAAATAGGGGATATGTGGGGGGGGGGGACTGTGGGATAAAGGATTTATTTTCATGAGTGCCCCGTTGACCTCAGGTAACCTCATGAGTGATGGAGCATAGCAGAGCCATGAGTGATTTACCCAAGGTCAACAGGGCACAAGTGAAAATAAACCCTTTATCCCAGGACCCCCCATTGCACGTCTGATTTATGCAGTAGGGTGTGGTGTATTTTTTTGGTGTTTCTGAATGTTTTTTCTTTTGTTGTTGGTGGTTTTGTGTGTGGACTTTTTTATTCTTGTGGTTCTCTTCTGCCATGTTTTGAGTAGGTGCTGTGTTTTTTGAATGGGTTTTCTAGTGTGGATTGTGACTGGTTGTTTGTGATAAATGGGGTTCTGTAGTGGGTTTAGATTGGGTAACTTAGCTTGGGAAAATTATTATAATTGGTTGGGGTGTGATTAGGGGTGTGAGGGTTATTTTGAGTGATAGATTGTGTGGCAGTTCATGATTGGCTGTGTTACTTTGTGAGTGCATTTTGATTGGTCCGTGGGAATGGCTTCCAGTTGTGGTGCAGTTTGGATGGAGTGCTGGTGGAGGAAGGCATCATGAAGTTGTCTCTGTGGTGTAAGGCCTGTTCAGGGGTGGGAGTTCATTGTTGATATTGCCTATGGATGGAGTCTTTTCCTGGGTAGCAACATAGTCGAGGATCAGTTGTTGGAATGCTGGAGAATCTGGTCATCGAGGAGGAGTATTTGCTTTTTCTTTGGGAGGAGGATGTCTTCTTTCTTCGTGGAGCTTGGAAGAGGAGTTTTCTTGCTGGATTAGTTATTCGAATGTGGATTTATTTTACAATTTTTTTTTCTTTGCTGGATTTCTGTTTTTTTGAGGGGGCTTGATTTCCATTGAAGTACGTCAAGGAGTCTTCTGGGTGGATTTGGTCTTCCCTTCTTGGGGCTTTCATTTGGATATATTTCTCAGTACTGGATTATGACTTTGAAGAGTCAGTGTATTAATGTATGGATTTTTGGGCGTATGGTTTCATTTATTGGAAGTATCACTTGGAGTCAGGAATGGCAAGGCAAGAATGCCTCAAAACTTTTTATTTTCAGAACAAAACAGTGCAGTCAAGCATTTTTAAACATGGAATAGTGTAAACTAGTGTAGCCTCTACTATATTTTATAACTTTATTTGGATATGGGAATATTTTGGGTAAGGGTACGGAGGTGGCTGTAGGAGATCGAAATGTGCAGGAGTGTATTAAGTTACTTTTCAAGTTTTTTTTACAAGTTAACAATACCAGTAGCTTAAACTTTATTAGCAGACTGTTGTAGGAAATTATTTTTTGCCATCCTTTTTCCTTTTTGGGGTGTCAGATAGAGATGCAGAGAATTTAAAATCCACCAGTGAAGTGGATGCAAAGTGGCCACTTCACGTTATCATAACACTATGCGAAGTGGCCATTGGGAAGTGCTCACTTTGCCTTGTCATTATGACTTTGCATTGTCATTCCACCTTAACATGAAGTAAGGTGAAGTGACAACAATATAGGCAGTCTCCCACACATCACATGGCTTACCGTACTGTAAGTCACATGCTTTAGCCAGGCAGGAAGGAAGTGAGTCATACAAGCAGATAGTTTCACTTTCTCCTTTGCAGAGGTAGAAGGAGGAAGCATTTTCTGTGAAGATGAGAGTTTGGAGTGTGTATGTGTTCCTATCTTGTGCAAACTGCCTAAAAACAAATAACTTTTTTAAAAGCTAAATCTTTTTTTTTGTAGTGTTTTTTTAAGTTCTTTTTTGAGACTTATTTGTTTGTTTTGTAAGTTTTGTTTTGTGTGTATGTGTGACTGTGTGTGTGTGTGTGTGTGTGTGACTGTGAGTGTGTGGGAAGCAGTCTTTCATCATGTGAGGTGTGGGAGAGGGAAGTAGTGGGTTGTGTGTGATGGACCAAGGAGAGTCCGGTGACCATGGGCAGAGGGAAGTGCACACACGTGGGGATTGTTGGGTGTCATTGGACCACTCCTGACTGTTTGGTCTTGCCTCTCCCCCTCAGGAAACAAACAGCACCACCAGTGCCACCGCCGGCACATCCTCCAACTCTGACACCACCACCACCACCAGTAGCAGATGCAGGGGCTCCAGCACCACCACCTCCATCACCTAAACAGCAGCAGGTGGAGCCCCAGGTGTGTGAGAGTGCTGCTGGCACTACATCTGCCCCTCCTGTGCCTGGTCCCCCCACAGCTCCCCAGTCTGGCAGTTTTTTAACTGTGTGGGGAGGGGACAGCACCATTGTGGTGTGTCAGTTATGTGGCGTTCAGGTGTGCTGTGGCCCCCGGGGGACACACCTGGGGACTGGTGGCCAGCGCACACACACATGATGAACCACCACAAGGTGGAGTGGCAGACTGCCACTGAACGGGCCAGGCCTCCACCTGCTGGCCCTTTTTTGGTAATGGCGGAGGGTACTGGGGGTGTTATGCCTCACTGCCACAGCAGGAGGGCCACAGCAGCAGCTGCTCCACCACTACCACCACCACTGCCACCAGCACCACCCTCACCACCACCACTACCTGGCTTCCCCCCCCACACCAGTGGACCCAGCCACAGTGCCTGCAATACAGGCAGATGTTGCACTGTTGTGGGCTGCACTGGAGAAAAGCAATGAGAGGGTGGGTGCTGTGCAGCAGCAGGTGGAGCAAATCAAGCAACACCAGCTTCAGATAATGTCAATGCTCATCTGCTGTTGCACAGCACCCACCCTCTCATTGCTTTCCTCCAGTGCAGCCCACAACAGTGCAATGTCTGCCTGCATTGCAGGTACTGTGGCTGGGTCCATTGGTGTTGGGGGAAAGCCAGGTAGTGGTGGTGGTGAGGGTGGTGCTGGTGGCAGTGGTGGTGGTAGTGGTGGAGCAGCTGCTGCTATTGATTTTTTTCTTCCTATGTTTAATAACAGACAGTCATACATGCTCCTTATTGCCCTGTTGTTATAATGCAGCGCCTCAGTAATGTTTACTTTCTGTTGTGTAGTGGTTGTGGAAAAGATGGTGTGAGCAGTGCAAGTATGATGTGCTAAATTGCATGTGTGCAGTCAGTGTTGTTTCGTGTGTGTGTGTGTGTGTGTTTGTGTGTGTGTGTGTGTGACATCAGACATTGTGCAGCTTCTTGCAAACATATATTGCTGACTTGCAGTGTTTATGGTATGAAGCATAGCTAGCAGAATAACGTATATTTTATTGTCACCATCATCATCAGCCGACTAAGTGATACGATACTTTTTCAGAGATGTCTGGCCAGAGTGCACCTTAGTCACATACTGCACACATGACTTTTAGGAGAGCATGTGTTTTTTGTGCTATGATCTCTGCTAAGTCATGTGTGCACTGTGAGTGACTGAGGTACACATTGACCTGCTACCTCTGAAAAAATATCATATCACTTACTCCGCTGGTGCTGATGGTACAAATAAAATATACGTAATATATTCTTTCTTATCTTTATTCTTGAGATACTGCAACAAGTCACACCATATATATGTTTTCACGAAGCTGGACAGTGGATGCATACACAGGAAAGAACACTGACGGCATACAGTTTAGCACAACATACTTGCACTGCTCAGTCATGCTTTTTGTGAAACACTTCAAATCATGACTCCCGACACAAAGTAAACATTACAGAGGCTCCATAAATATTTCATTTTTGAGAAATAGACATGAAAGAGATTCACCAAGTTACAGCATTGCACCCGATATATGGGTGCCTTACTTCCAGGGGAATCTTTCTTGCTCCACATGTCCTTACATAGTGCACTACTTTTCTGTCAAAAATGCCCATAATTTTGTTAAACTAGGTCATGGAGAACTTCCCATTCTGAAGAGCCACCCAAGTTCTGCCCCCGTGCTCAGCAACGTTATAACGTGATACCAGGGAGAGTGTGGGGGCACGATCCATTATATTGAATTGCCATCAGCTTTCCGAATGTTTCTTTATGTTATAATGGTCAGTTGGTGGTGAAATGTGGGCATGTTTACACTATTGTTAGTGGTTCAGCTCTGCGAATGGCAGGGAGTGGAGTGTGAATGTTTGATGAAGACGGTTGCACAGGTGATGATGACAAACCCACAAATGCAGTTATTTTGCCACATTTACCAGCCGGGGTTGATGTACCACTTGCACTAGACATACTGCATTCACCACACACCACCACCAAAACTGCTACTCTCACCTCACTGAATGCCATTTCAAAATCATTATGCTCCTCCACCTTATCATGCCTGTAGTAATCCTCTGCTCTTATTTCATCACTACTGCACACATTTAATTTCTTACTTGATTTAACAGTCATGGAAGGGGGTAACATGATCATTACAGTTGATGATGAGGGTGAATGCCCCACTGTGGTATTTGCTGCCATCTTGTGCTGGGTCCACAGTGCCATGTGCCTGTTCTTAAGATGCGTATGCTGTCCTCCTGTGCCCAGATGGCTCCCCTTTTTACTTCGACTCATACACACACATGGCAAAGGTGGCAGATTGCAACTGACTCTTCATTTGCATCTTGCACAAAAAAATTCCAAACAAGGGATTGTGATGCTCTATTTTTAACATGTCCCTGATGCTGCTTATTGGACTCCATTCTTTTAAGCCATGAAGTGGGGGTGTGCTGCATGATTTCTTGGGTAGAACACACTTGGACTGCAACTGACCACCCCGACTACCTATCATTATTACTGGGTCATCATCATCATCATCATCACCATCAACTGAAACTGGTAAATCACAAGCTTTTATTGGGGGCCGGTCAATGCAAACAGACCCAGACACAGCCACCTTGAATTTCTTTTTCTGCAGTTCCCAACTGGGGTCAATTACATCACCATCATATTCATCAACATCACTCACATCCACATCTTCTGCTTGGATGCTGGCATGTGGACTGCATGTTGCAACCACAGCAATATCATCATCATCAAAACAAAATGGTTATATTAAATACACGCTGAACATAGAAAATAGAGTTAAAAATCTATGTTTCGACCTTAGGTCTTCTTCAGGAAATATCTAGAAGAGAAAAAAAAAAACAAAGTTAGTGTAAAGGGGAGGTAAAATGGGAGATATATATATATGTGGGGAAAGAAGAAAGGGGAGGCTCAGAGAGAAGAAGTGATAAATGGTAAGATTAAGAGAGAATCTGTGAAACAAAAAAGTGATGATGGGAAAGATAAAGCATAATAGGAGTGAAAGAGCTAGGGAAGTTCCCAGGTGGGGACTAATTAACAGGGCCTAGTAAGAAGGCTGAAAGGTGACAAATGTGTGGGAAGGTGATGTGAAAAACACCCGTAGGCCCCCGAATTTCAGTCACACTGGATTCCCTCTACACTAACTTTGTTTTGTTTTTTTCTCTTTTAGATATTTCCTGAAGAAGACCTAAGGTTGAAACGTAGATTTTTAACTCTATTTTCTATTTTCAGCATGCATTTAATGTAACCATTTTGTCAGTGGTGCAAGTGGTAGACAAGAAGAACAGGAACTGAGGCACTGGCAAATATGAAATGCAGAGAAAAGATCCTTAATCTAAAGGATAGCATTGTCAAGACACAACTATCTAATTCGACACTAGTAGATTCAGTTAGAAATATTGAAGTATTTCTAGGTAAATAACATTATTGTAAAGTCAAATGGTGTTATGGAAACCCTAATTGCAGATCACAGGTCCATAAACTGTCACTATGTTGCTGGTTTAATAATTTCGGTTTTAGTGCCAGTGGGAAGAAGTACAGGAACTCCATTCCTGCTGCAAAAAAGGTACAGAAACTGAGTTCCTGTGCGTTCCTGTTCACTTTCATCACTGCATTTTGTTTTGCTTTTAGCCCACATGCTGACGCAGTGCCTTGTTTTTGTTTTTTACAAATCATCATCATCAGATTCATCATCATCATCAACACCACCACCACCTGATATTTTTTCACCACAGTGTGAAACACTGCATGGAAAATGCGTGACCTGAACTGTAGTGGAAGAAATGTCACATTGTATGCTATCATTGACATGATTATCAAAATCCTCATGTTCAGTTACTGGGAAGTATGACATCATCTACACTGCCATTCACTCACACTGCTTCACACTCCACTATATTTTTGGACACGGTACACTGGTCAGAACTGGAACTTGAGGCAGCAATACTCATACCACCACCAGCAACTGCACTAACACCACCAGCTGGGACATCATCTCCTCCAACTATGAGTGAAGCTACTGATTGGGCTGTAAAAAACATTGTAGGAGAAATACATTTCCTCACATCAGCAATGCACTTCTGTGTCTGCGTACTACCATGTCCACAGATAATCTTACCACTGGCGGCAGTGCCATAGCAAGAAACAGCTTTGCTTGCTCGTCTCTTTTCTGGCATTTTGGGGGAGCAACAACAATATTCTAAACAAATTAAGATTTTGGAAGGTTCACTCTGTGTGGGGGGATGCTGGATGTGAAGCTAAAAAAACAACTGTGGCTTCAGCAACAGATACAGACTCAAATTCACAAGTTCAACAATACCTTAACTAACCAGTGGTGCTGAAGTCACAAACAATCCAATCTGGAAAATAATTCCTTTTGCCAGTTGGGGGAAGGGAGCACTGACTGCAGATTTTTATGGCAGTGCAAGCAGAAAAACAAAGAAAAGATACCACAATGGCAGTACAAAATCACACCGCTGCAGTGGACAACAGGTTCACACTGCTGCACCTGCAGTTACACTGTGGCACAATAAAAGGTGTATTATTTGATGTCATGCACCGCACACACACTCACACACACACACAATTTATCTACAAGTAATGCATAGCAAATTGAAAACTTCAGTAATATACCACATATTGTAAGCAAGCTGAAATTAGGAACTGTTGCACCAGGTCCACACAACACACAATCAGCAAAAAAATTTCAACCATTACTGACAATATTACTGTGTGTACATTAACACAGTCAGTTATATAACAAAAATATAACCTAAAAATAGAGAACTTTCTATTTCTCCAACTTATATCTACCTACACCACAGATACGCCCTTCCCCCAAAGCACACTTTTACTGTCTCTTACTACACAGACTCAATGTTGTATATTAACATACAAAATCCACACCCAAACTACAATGTTCAATGATATGAGCACAGAAGGGTTTCCTACAATCGATGAACTAAAGTTTGAGCAAAAAAATTATGCAAAAAGGATTTTTTAACAGCTTTTAGAAGATTTGGATCACAGAGAGCTCTCAGAGCACACTGTCTCCTACAGCTTCCTACACACACTACCTTGAACTGAGGCTGTGCAGAACAATATAGAGCCCATGTGACCTGAAATCCCATGAATCACTGGAAAATTCACCCTTGGAGCTTAAAAACAAGGCAAAGTGAGGTGAAGTACATTGTTTTCAATGCACTTCACCTTTAAAATTGGTGGAGTAGTGGTCTGGGAAGGTGGAGTAACGTGAAGTCATTGTTTTCAATGGACTTCGCATTATCCATCATAACGCAAATTACTCTGCTTTGCATTGTGCAGTACTCTGAATTTGTCTTAGCTCCACAAATCACTTTGCAGAGCAAATTGATTCCACCTCACCCATCACTAGTATCAGATCTTCTTTCCATTAGTATCTGGTATTTATTTGACAGTTCAAGGTCTGTGACAGTTCAGAGATTTGAAGTGGTTTATTTTTGTTGCTTGATGATGCTGGTGTTTTCTTCAGATCTTCTTTCCTGTTTTCAGATCTTCTTTTTCCTGGGGTGTTCTGGTGTTTCTTGCAGGGTTTAGTGTTTGGATGCTTTAATCACAGTCAGTGTCTGAATCCAGAACCATGAGTCTATTTATTTATGTATTGATTGTAGGAATAAACCTTTGAGCTGTAGTAATAGCTCATTTACAAAGGTTCCACATCAGACAAGACAAGTAAACAGTAGACAAAGTGAATACATCGTAACAAGACAGACTAATGTTATCAAATGCATAGTGGTATAGCTGCATACACAAAAGAAAGGTTTACAATCAGTGGTAGCAACATACAATATAGAACAATAACTCATATTGGTGAAGTGCAGCTATAATCTAAGGTGGTAGTGCGATTCATGCATACAGGTTACAGTGCTTGGATTAAAAATAAAATTTGTGAGACAGGTAGCAGTAACAAGGCAGCTTGAAAAGGGTTGTCAAGAAGAGCCGGGGGGGAATGAAGGAGCAGCTAGAAAGTAGCATTGTCAAGGGTGGGGAGTAATTTGGAGAAGAGGTTGGTGGGATAGAAGGAATATGTCAGGGGAAGAGGAGGGGGAGAGTGGGGGTATGGGGGTAGGGTATGGATGGCCTAAGGAGCAGGAGATGAGCAGTGAGAGGCAAGCAGGAAGGGTTAAAGGCCACAGTCACACTTAGAGATGCTGAAGACCAAGTGGCCCTTCAAACTCACCTTAAACTGGCCAATCTTGGTACAGGCTAGGATTTCTGGCCTCAGAGAGTTTAGTCATTTGAGGACTCTATAACTGAAGAAGCATCAACCCTGGGATGTCCAACGGAAGGGGATTTGGAGTGTTCAAGTACCCTCCTTTCTGGAACTCCTGATAGAGTTGTAGGGGCAGAGGAGACCACTCAACCCTGGTGTGGTGAGGCCCATGATAGACTTTTTGGCTAGTAGGCAGGTTTGGTATTGGACTCTGCAGTTCAGGTTGAGCAATCCCATGTGAGTGTAGAGATTGCAGGAATGAGTTAGCCAGTAGACCCCAGAGAGAAGCCTGCAGGCTTTGTTAAGGGCCACCTTAATTCTCTGTAGGGCAGTGTCTGTAGCAGCTCCATAGACAACAAGACCATAGTCTATGACTGACAGAACAGAATTGGACACAGCGAGCCTGAGTGTTTCATCTGTAAAGCAGTGCTTATGTTTGTATAGAATGCCAATTCTGGAATTAAGAGTTTTGGCAACCAGGCTGATGTGCGGAACAAAGGAGAGGGAGCAATCAACGGTGATCCCCAGGTACTTAAACATGTGAACCATTTCTAGCTCTTGTTTGTTGTTGCAGATTTTCAGGAGATGTGATTTGTGCTTTTTCTGGGGGGAAGCAATGATCATGGTCTTCGTCTTCTTGTAGTTGAGAAGTTTGTGGTTAAGGACCCAAGTCTCAATGGCTAAAAACCTGGTTTGCATTTGCAGCACTAAATCAGTGTGGTTAGAATGACTTGAGAACAGCACTGCATCATCAGCACATAGTAGAGTATGGCCTGGACAGGTCTTCGGTAGATCATTTAGAAATATACTGAAGAGGAGGTGGCCCAAGATTGAGCCCTAGGGTACCCCAATGGAAATTCTACAGTGGTCAGAGAGGGTGTTTTGTATTTTTACTTGCTGGATGCGATTTGTAAGGTAGCTTTGGAAACACTGTAGAGAAACAGGGGATATCCCAGTTGATAATAGTTGGTTTAGAAGGAGCCCATGGTTGACAGTATTGAATACCTTTGATAGGTCAATGAAGGTGGCTCCAACTAGGTGCCCATGATCCAGGGCATCATGGGTGAAGCTGGTGAATTTGACATGGGCAGAGGTAGTACTGTGCTGCTTCCTGAAGCTGTGCTGCTCAGAGCATTGAAACTTACATATGTTCAAGCAGTCAACTAGCTGGTCGCTGACTATCCTTTCTAAGGCTTTGGAGGAGGGAGGGGGAGGGAGGAGTATGGAAATAGGCCGGTAGTTGGATATATTGTTATGATCTCCTTTTTTAAAGATGGGGGTAACCAAGGCCTTTTTCCACAATTGTGGGAACTTAGCAGAGGTTAGTGACAGATTTATGATCTAAGTCAGAGGGTGTATGACCTCATTAAGAGTAAGGGCTACTAATTTGAGGTCAAGAGAGCCATAACTTAATCTAGATCTCCCAATTGCTTTAGTAATGTATTTTTTAGCCTCAGTGATTGAAACTATCTTGAAGTAGAAAGGGGGCGGTCGGGATTCATGGTTATAGCCTTCGATATTGGGGTTGCAGTTTGAAGGTGAATTGAGGAAATGGGGCAGAAGCATACCACTGAGATCAGTAAATTCCCTGTTAAAGGAGCTGGAGATTTCTTTTGGATCCTTGGTTAGATTTCCATTTATATTGAGAAGAGAAGGGGGAGTTTTGCAAGGCTTACCGGTTAGGGGTTTTATATTCTCCCAGAAGTTTCGGCTGTTCCCCCATGTATTATTGAGCTCATGTCTAAAAAAACTGGCTTTTTGCAAGGTGAATAGCCTGAGTGCATTTATTGTGAGCAATTTTGTAAGTCTGATTGGGAGCCAGAACTTTGGGCTTTAAGCCAGAGGTTATCCCTTTCTCTCATAAGGTGGAGGAGGGAGGGGGTGACCCAGGACTTATTGGTTCCCTTCACTATCAATTTCTACCTGGTATAGTTGTCATATTTGTTTCCTCTATGGGGGGGAGTAGAAAAATAGTTTTGTTTAGTGAATATGTTAAGTCTATTTTTTATTTGAAGGGGGGTTGCTTAGTATGGAAATAATAGGTATGACCGTCATGCTTAGGGAGGGATGAGGAGGTAGTGTTTTTTTTTATATTTATGTTTTGATAAAGTTTTATTGCACTTACCTTGGATGATGTTGAATGTTACATACAGTATTTGGCATTTATTGTAGGACTGCTTATGTAAGTTCCAAGGAGTTCTTTGTGATTTGCTGGGATTGTGCTGAGTAGGTGCTGATTTTCTTCTGCATTTGCATTTTGAATTTCTTTGCCAATAAGCAGAGTGCTTATTTCTTGTTGTTTTGTCTCATTAAGCTTGGAGTTCTCGTTGAGGCTCTGCAGTTGTTTGTGGCCTGATATTTGAATTATGTCTGTAGGTGGAATGCCACTGTCAATGAGTTTTGGTGCTAGGTGTTTGCTTACTGAATGGCTCTTCAGTCTTTTGTCTGTTTGAATTCCTGCTTTACAAATCATAGTCTTTACAATTATAGACAGTTTATTGATGCCACCAGTTTGATTTTTGCACCACTTGGCAGATTTGGATACTAGTGTGTGTGTGTTCACTGCTAGGAAAAAGGGAGCCTCTGGGTGGTTGCTTTGTTTTGGTTTGCAGCTTCTGTATCGTTTGTAGCTTTTGACTGAGCATCTTATGTGGTCCTTGCGGAGTTCATAGGCCCGAGGTTTTCCTTTTCTAATTTCTTCGGGGTTGGAGCCAGGTCTGATTTTAGTTTGTCTCTCATTTGTATATTGAAGGTAGGTTTGGTTATTTTCATCTTTTTTATGGAAATGTATCCCCATTTGACTGCTCTCATCTCAGTCACTCCCATTACTCCAAAATAGAGGCTTATTATTAGCCACATTGTATTTAACAGGCTGTCAGCTGTATATGGACATAGCTGGTGGCACTCATATAGCTTATTTATTAGGGAGTCAGTTAATTCATCGGCTCCTTTTGGTTATTGCCTTTGCCATAGCTTTTTAGGTGCTTTTGCTTACATTGTAGTACCTGTCTTGTAGTTAGGAAGGCTAGTGATGTTGATATCGATTCTGGGTAGTGTTTGCTTTTCTGATACCTTTCCAGGCTGTGGAATGTTGCTTGGAGTGTAAGGGATTCAATATGGTGACCCCTCTTTTTTGGTACAGTTCATGAAGTATGTTGCTAGTAGTTTGTCCAAATCTTTCAGTGGTATCTGTTGCAGTGGAGTTTCTGTTTTGTGGATGTCTTGAAGGTAATTCAGGATGGTTCTGATGTCAATATGTTCTTTTTTACTGTGTTGGGATTTTTTCCTGACTCAATATATTTTTTAGGGCAGCTTCATTTATTAGTGCTGCTGCGCTTGTGCTATGTTGAGGTTGTTTTTTATTTTGTTGGTGAGGATGGCTGGTTTCTTGTTGTGCATCTATCAAAGGCTCTGTATCCTGTTCAAACTGTGTTAGTATTTGTGTAAACTCCATGTCAAAGTCAGTGTTGTTTGTTTGCTGTGCCATTTTTTTTTGCCTGATGGTAGCAGTGGTTTGCGTTTGCAGTCGGAGGTTTCCTGTTTTGGACAAGAAATATTACAAAAAGTCAGTTATGTGGTATTTTGTGAACAACAAAAGAAATTTGGGGGTCTCTAGGCATTGAGATGGCATTTTCTGCTACCAGACTGTGACACTAACTGAAGTGAATCTGGTGTTCTGTGGCAGCATCAGAGATAATGAAGGTGTTTTTTAGCACATGCCAGTTTTGATTATGGCTTGATTATGCCATGTGTGCAGTTGGCATAATGTAAGTCCGGCAGGCTGGGGTTGATTGATAGTTTGCGTTTATCTCAAATATGTGGGATAAATCTTGGTTGCTGAGATTTATTCCACATATGTGGAAATAAATGGATTTATGTCATGGTTTTCAGCTCTACACCTATTGCATAAATAAAAATTCAACATTCCTCTTGAAAGTGAGAGACTGGCATCTTACTTTAGGAGAAGCATTAATATTTTTTTTGCAAATAACATAAAATCAACTAAAATATCCAGGTGTACTGTACTACATGATACTCTACATAATATTTCCACTCTGTGAAGACAGGGCAAGTGTAACCCCTAGGCGGCACTACTCCTAGAGTTACTACCCCTGTCTTGCCTGGGCACAACAAGGTTGAAGGGCCTGGGTTCCCAAATTTACTTTAAACTGGTTATTTTCCATAATATTACCTTTGTACCGTGCCTCCATCCAGAGTGTACCTCTATGTGGGCTAGCTGTTACCAGGTGCAACCCCCTGGGATGTCATACCACCCACTAGCTAGCACTGGTTACCATAACATCCTATTCTAGACACATATATACTATTCTAACAACAAAACATCTCCCAATAATTGTGAGCATTAATTACATGTTTCATATGCTGTGGACCCTTAAAAAATACAAGATTTTAAACTGGGAAAATTAGTTTGGTGCAATTTTACTTCCAGCCACTAGGGGGTGTCCCCCTACACATTGTCACTGAGCCAGCAGTGAACAAATGGCTTACAACAGTTTTGGCACCCAAACACATTTCTAACTGTTAGGCGATGGCAGCCATTTTAAGGCTCCCAATACATACAAAATGGGGGGAGGGTCCATGCTGGGTAGGATCGTGGCTAAACAGAAGATCCCAGTGGTACCTCCATTGCGTAATCCCTCAGTGGTGCTGCTCCTACAGTTACTACCTCTGCCTTGCCTGGCCACAAGAAGGTTAAGGGGCTTGGATTCCCATACTTACTTTAAACTGGTTCTTTTCCATGATATTACCTTTGTACGGTGCCTCCACCCAGAGTGTAGCTTTAAGTGGGCTAGCTGTTACTGGGTATAACCTCCTGGGAAGTCATGACACCCACTACATCCGTCAGCCACCCCAACACATGACTCAATAACATTTCCCCATATTCCAAACACTTTATCAATTAATTACTCTCTATAAAAATATGTTCACAAGACCATACTTTGCAAACAACAAATAACAATATTTATTCATTGGGCTTAGGAACAGGGAAACAAAGGAGTAGAGTTTATGTGGTATGATTATTATTATTTACAATATTTACATTTGATCGGGTTTGGTTTGAATTGCGCTGGTAAAAACTTTCCAGCTGGGTGAATATCTGGTTTCAAATCAGAAAAGCAATCACATTGTACCAGCATTGATACCCAGAGCCCTGGCTATCTAAACTGCATAGAATCAGATGGAACACAGGATAATTTTACTCACAACTAGTACCAGTTCACCTAAGATTTTTGCATGAGACCACACAATCCCACATATTTAAACCTGGGTACCCAGTACTTTAAAGTTCTCATCTGTTGCAGGCATGGTGGAATTTGGTAGCTGTACATTGGTCAGTTTGATTAACACATATTTCCAATTAGATTTCCCAACATTAAACATTTGAACTATTCACAGTCTCTTTGGGGTGTGCAGTGATTGTCCTGCATGTTGCAGTTGAAACATTGGTTGGATGGCATCAGCTGGTCACACCAGGTTTGGAAGTCAAGTGTTTCTTTCTGAAGATCCATCACATTTATATGTTTTGGTACATTCAGCACATTTATGCTTCAGACACATAGGCTCAGATATTCAAAAGGGTTGTGCCAGCGCAAGTCCGAAAATGCACCATTCTGCGATATTCAGCGGGAGGCAGATGCACCACCCAAATCACACTGCACAAGAGCACAATGATAATGAATGCATGTGCAACTGAAGGGGGAGGAACCATGCATAAATAGCACAGTGCGATATTCAACAACATGCGCCATGCACAATAAGGGAACAAGCGGAAGTTGCTTAATAGCGGAAATGAGCCAAAATAAAAAGGAACAAGAGAGAGGCGCAAGAACGCTACATGGAAGGCACTTGTTGCTGAACCATAGCCAGCCACACAGGCAACACAAACACACAGGGCAGGACAGAGACAGAGCACCTGGAACCCCCAGGAACAGGGAAGGTGTGGGGAGCCACAGCCACAGTGCAGTGCAGAAGGGGGAAGTGCCACACAGCACTGAGGCCACCACAGGGAGGTGTTCCCGGTGCACGGGAAGTAGCAGCCAGGACATGGGGGGAACACAGAAACAGCTGCTGGGGGACACAAGCCAGAACATGGCCAGTGCCACCATCCAGATGGAGGCAGTTATGAGGGGTGAGAAAGCAGGTAGCGGGGGGTCATTGCCGTGGAAGGGCCCATCGGTGGTATGCCCCCAACAGGCAGTACCGAGCCTGCACCAGCTTCAAGCTGTACACCAAAACCGAGATCATGGGCCGGTACCACCTGAACCAGGCAATTCTGAGGTGACTCTGTGAGCTGTGCAGTGATGTAATGCAGGCACCCACATGACAGAGCCATGCTCTGTCAGTGGAGACAAAAGTGACAGCTTGCATGTGCCTGCTCACCATGGGTACCTTACAGAGACCAACAGGGGACACGACAGGCATAACCCAGTTGGCCGTGTCATGCCACCTCACCCAATTCCTCAGCGCACTGCTGCCACATGCTGCGGAGTACATCCATTTCCCCAGCACACCGGCAGAGCGCACAGCAAACATACAGGAGTTCCACAGGGTAGCACGTATGCCCAGCATGCTCGGGGCAATAGACTGCACCCTTGTGGCCATCCGCACACCACCTGGCCCCAAAGGGGCCACATACATGAATCAGAAGGGGTAATGCAAGCATCAACTGCTAGGTGGTGTGCAATGCCAGGGGGTGCATAATCAATGTCTGTGCCACACACCCTGGGGGAGCACAAGATGCCTTCATCTGGCACCAGTCAGCACTTTGCCACAGATTCGAGAGTGGGGACATTCCCACTTGCCACTTAGTGGGTGAGTATGCAAACCATACAGAAAGACATGGAGCTTGGGAGGGGCATAGTCAGAGGTGATATGGGCATTGGCCTAGATGGTCCAAGGCAGGGTGACACTGATCACCAAACTAACTTCCACCCTCTACACACAGGTGACAGTGGACACCCACTCCATCCCTGGCTGCTCACACCATACCGGCAGCCTGCGACCCCATCACAGCAATGCTACAATGAGGCACATGCCACCACATGCAATGTCATCGAGCGGGTGTTCGGGATGCTGAAGGCATCTTTCCGTTGCCTGGACATGTCTGGCGGTGCCCTACAGTACAGCCCCTCAAAAGCCTGCAGGCTATTCCTGGTCTGTTGCATCCTGCACAACATGGCCAACGACTGTGGGATAGCCATACAGGTCAAAGAGGGGGACAGCGATGGGGATGATGAGGACGCTAGTGAAGATGGTGATGGCAGCCCCCCCTTGGGCGAAGGGACCCCCGTCTGATCCGGCTGGCACAGCTGCACTGGGACACCATCACAGAGGAGCACTTCAGCCAACCCAGGGAAGTCATGGGGCCATGTGCAACCACCAGTGGCAAAGGCACAACCAACAAACACACATGGACAAACACCAGGGGTGCATGTTGTTAAGGGAAGTGGCCGAGCATGGAACCGCACACGCCGCCAGGGATGGGCAAGGTCTAACACGGCACGCAGTCTCACACACACACACACCTCACAAGACATGCATAAAGAGTAGGAGGCATGCCAACCCTGACTGCCACCCCTAGCCACACACACGTCCACAGACCACCATGCCCAGTGCCTGTCATTGTGCGTGTGTCAGATGCTGGGCACCATTGCACAGTGGTGGACAGCACAACGCAGGCATCATCATGCACACGCCACAGCAGACAGAGCTGGGAGGGTGTGCAGATGGAATGTGTGTGTGCGTGCAGGGCTGGTACCCCACCCGTGCACTGCATGCTGAACAACACAATGCACACAGGGCAGCATCAGACAGTAGCCATGCTGGGAGACAGGTCGGTCACGTGCCACAGTGCCACGGCCACCATGGATGCATAGGCACCCCGCCAAGATCTGCCAGCAGTGACAGGCTGATCAATGGCCTCATGGGGTGGCACCGACGGTCCCTCAGGGGTTCCACTGCATGAACACGACCGTGCTTGTGCAGGGGTCTGCAGCACACTGAACATGCCTGTGCCAGGTGTACTCGGGATGCCCACAGCTGAACCCGGTGTTGACAAGGAGGGTGTCGCACAATGCCGGGAATGGGGGTGGACATTGCACTGTGTGGTGTCTTCGACACATGGGCAAATAACTGTGTGCCCATTGTGGCCATGACAGCTGTGATTGCCTGTGTCTACCTGTCATGGTAGCAGTCACATCCTCCCGCAACTGGTCCATTCCTGCCAGGAGCAGAGTGGAGTTGCTGCTACACCGCTCCTCTGCCTGGCGCAGAGCCACACTGAGTGCATCCACCGCCATCACAAGCCACACCTACTGATTGACAGATGCTGGAGTATGCGGGTGTGCTCATCTAAGAGGTCATCTACCTGATCGGCATGCTGTCCCTCATGGTGTTCACAGCCCTGATGGTCAGCACCCCTTGAGGGTGGGCACTGCACACCAGGGCCAGGCCTGGGAATGTCCACAGTCAGTGCACTAACACTGCCCCCTGACACTGTACCCCCATGGCCATTGGCCGACTGCTGACACTGCCCCTCCGGCTGCCACTCTGCAGGGCTCAATGGTGCCACCGCAGTGGCTGCAACAGCCCCACTGACCTGGACACACACCAGTGCTGCCCCACTGGTGCAGACAGGCACAGGTTGGGACTATGATGTCACGCAGGCCCCCACGGTGGCACCACCCATGGCCATGCCCATGATGTCACCTGCTGTGTGGCCATCCTGTGGCCCACACGTATCACTTCCCATGACGTTAGCTCCATTATCATCAGTGACGAATCCTGCACCAGCCTGAGTCTCAGCATGCTGGCATCCATGGACGCTGGCATGCTGGGACAAGGGCAAGGCCTCCTCCGCACCTGCTCCACCAACATCAGTCCGGATGTCCAGGTGGGCCCACTGTCGCCCTGACCCTCGTATGCCTGTGGAGGTGGACGGGCCCTTCTCTATCTCCATGCTACCGCCCTCAGTGGAGAAGCCCACCACTGCTGACCCATGTAGATGCTCAGGAGCCGGACGGTAAAAACAGTAGCATTAATGTATGTGAATTACCCTGTCCCCGCATTGACAGACCAGGATCTACCATGCAGTGACGGGCTACCACCCATCTGGAATCCACCAACCGGAACACCTTCAATGGCACAAAGCTGCATGCTGCCAGCAACCCGCTCTTCTTGTGGGGTCAGGCGTTGCACCTCTGGCTGTCCTCCACCGGTCGCAGACCGTGCTGCCCTGATGGCAGCCACCTTCTCCTTTATCCTCCGCCTGTCTGTGCCCATCTTCTTTTTGCACTCCTGCACAGACCGCTGGTGGCTGCCATGCAGGTTTACGGCACGCACCACCTCTTCCCATGCAGCAGCATGGGCCTGTGGTGTTCCCTGGTGTCCGCTGTGCAGCGGCTCCTGGTTGAGCTAGGCCTCAAACAGGGCATCTGTTTCTGCCTTGGTGAAGTTAGGCCTCCTCTTCCGCCCACGTCTCTGTTCCTCTTCCTCCACCTCACGATCAGTCATTATTCATCCTGTGAGAATGACAGGTGTTACCTGTGACTGTGCAGTCCCATGCATGTCCCAAACTCCACAGTCCACACTCCCCACTCCCAAACAGCATGTAACTCACCACAATAGACTGCAGTAACCGACTATGGCCAGTGCAACCCAATGTCGCAGTTTTATAGCACAACGCATGCAAATGAGGCAAGGCGCATTTTTAAGTGGATGCAAATGCAGTGTCTGTGCCATTGAACGGCTGAATAACTGATTTGCATATGCCAGCTGAATATCATGCTGTTGCACTTTGCGCAATGTGTTGAACGTGCTCAGCCAAGGGCGCAGTTCTGTGTTATGCACAGTACACACATAACTACGTATGCCCGGGATGATGACACAGGCGCCTGCTGTGCTACTGATGTGCTGTGCATGGGAGGCAATGCAGGGCACGGCCAACATTGTGCCAGTGGCGCTACTGCGCTGTTCACATATATGGTGCTGTGGCACTGGGGCGCCGTAGGCGGACTGGGGCCACAGCACTGTAGGCCACTACAGGAGGTGGCACACAGGCACCCAATTGCGCTACATGCATTGGGTTCCAATCGTGCTGTGGCTGTCCGTGCGCAAGAGACCCTTGACCCTGTGCCCGACCTTTGCCCCCTAGGAGCCATGCATCCACATGGGTGCACCCCTATTGCACTGTTTGGTGACAGCATGATGAGGAATGGCAACACAGTACCGTGCAGCATCCGCATGTGGCAGACATGTGCTAGAGAGTGCCATTTTGAATCTGAATAGGTGGACAGATGGTACGGAGACAAGCACCTGTCTGGAGCCAGGTGGAACTGGCTAACCTTGTCTCCCTAGTTGAGCCCCATTCTGGTGCTGTCTTTGGTGAGACACCCCTGGACAGGGCCAGGAGTGCCATGTGGCAGAAGGTGGCGGTGAACAGCGGAGCAGTGCAGGTACCGGAACGGGGACCTCCAGCGGAGGAACCTGGACAGGCTTGTCTGCCTGCAGGCACGTGCCAGGAGAGGTGCAGTTCCATGGCCAGGTAGGTGCCTCATCCATACACTGGTTATGTCCATAAGGGTATCACGGTGGACATGTGTCCACCACATGGGGGGGTGGTCCATCCAGTGTGGGCAGTGGTGGTGGTGGTATAGGGGTGGAGGGGCTGAATGATTTGGCTTTGTGGGATCACATGCAACCTGGGGTGGGGGGCCTTTGCTGCTGGATTGTACTAATACTCCTCTCTCCATGTTTGCACCCTAGGCCCTGAGGAACGACGCTGTGCAAGGGAGGAGCGGCAGCAGCGGGAGGCACATCCCGATGCAGGAGGACTCTTACTGGCTCAGCACCAGGACCAGCCTGATGATGGTGAGTACCTTACATCCAGGATTTTCTGTGCATGCTGTGTAGCAGGGCAGGCGGCGGGGCATGGCCACCGTCCATTGACACCACTGCCGTGCACACCATATAGTACAGTCAGCACTGTCCAGTGGCACTGCATGTCTGGGAGTGCATCACTGGTGATCCATGTGTGCACCGGGTACATGGCTGTGCCACTGCCTTCGCACCACAAAGCCATGTTACTGTATAGCCATGGTGGTGCTTTGTGGGACTTGGGTGGTGGGTGTGTGCAGCGGTCCACATGGCTGTGTGTGCCTGGGTGGGCAGGTCTTGTGGACACGATCACTGTGGGTGGTTGCACACCATCACAGGGGCATGTCCTACAGCTGTATGCCATGCACAATGGGTGGGCTGCAGGGGGCTGTGCATTCATGCCTATTGACTCTGCTCCCTTGTCCTAGGTGGACAGAGAATGGTCTGCATAGAGAGGGCACTGCAGGAGCTGCTCCAGGTGGCCAGGGCCTCTCTGGCCATTCTGGAATGGGTGGATTGGCATGGCGTGAGGAGATGACATCACTGGAGGCACCATAGGAGCGGGGAGCAGGGCTCCCACTGAAGGCTGTCCACATGGACCACTACAACCCCCCTGGACCCACCCTCACACCCCTCCTTCCCTCTCCCATTTGTTCACCCCTGCCCCTTACCCACCTCCACCCAGTTTGTGGCCCTCACCCCTTTTATAATGTAAATATGTACATAGTTTTGAGTCTAATTCTAGTACATTTGTTTAGTTATGCCTACTGTAGTGGTCTTTGATTTGCAGTGGGCTAATGGTGCTCGGCTGCAATGGTGTGCATGGTGTCGGGGTGGTGCTTTTTTCATGGGGTGTGTGTGTGTGTGTGTGTGTGTCCATAGGGGAGGCAAATTTGGTGTAGGCATAGGTCTCAGTCACTGTCTGTGGTTTGTGTGTTGTTCCCTGTGCACTGGATGACTGTGTGCAGTGGTACACAGTGCATGTGCTGTGTCCATGATGCACCTGTCAGACCATCCATGGTCTGTGCAGCTGCCACCCTTGCATGTCTGTGGCCTGCACAGTCTGCTGGCATGTCGGTGGTGGCTGCTCGTGCTGGACTGCCACTGTACCCAGCACAATGCTGGGTTGCCTCCTGTCATTAGTGGGGTGCACATCTGCCTTGAGTGGCACTGTTGCCTCCACTGTTGTTGTCCCACCTCGATACTGTCCCTTGTGTCTGTTGCAGGGGATGTGCTCCACTGTCCGTCACTTGTGCTCCAGCTGCATGCTGGTGGCATACAGAGTTGTGGTGCCTGCACAGGGTTGCTGGCACACCTGTACCATGGAGGGGTTCTGACCATGTGCATAAAGTGGCCGTGGCCACATGCCGGGGGCTTGGTTGACCCGCTACTGTGTTCCTGTGTTGGTGTGCCCTTGGGTATGGGTGGCTGTTTGTCTGTGCACTGTGTTGCATCCTGTGTGGCACATGCTTCCATGCAACACTGTGTGTGTCTGTGCTGGCTGTTGTGGCTAGTGCTGGGATGGGATGTGTCCTTGGGAGGGTGTGCAGGGTGCTGTACTGCTGGTGGTGGGGTCCGGGGCATGCCCTGTCGCATGTGGGGTACCTCATGTGCCGATGCATGGTCGATCTTTCAGCTGTACCTCGGGGGGACGTGCAGGTTGGCACTGTGTATGCTGTTGTTGCATTGCTATCTGCTGCCGTCCACTGCAGGGTGCACATGGTGGGGCTGCTCTGCATGGCTATGTGATGCACAGGGTTGCATTGTCACAGTGGGGGTGGTGGCATGCATGGGGTGTCCTGCACTGTTGGGCGCTACTCCTGGGAAGAGTGTATGGTGATCATGGTGCAGGGTGTGCTCTGCATTGGTGGGATGGTGTGGCATGGGGTGGTCAGCCCTCCTTGTGTGCCAGTCACAGGTTGCCAGGGGGTGTGCTGGGGCAGCATGGCCTGGCTGTGGGTTGGTTGCTGGTATCCATGGGCTGGTGGTTGTTCCAGCTCTCTCCCAGTTGTGCAGTGCATGGGGTGTGGGGGACGATGTCTGTTCTGCTGTGTGCTCCTCTGCCCATCTGTGGCATGGGTGGTGTGCTCCTGCATCCCTGGTTGTGCTGTTGCATTGCTGCCCTGCTCCACGGGGTGTCCCTGCTTGCACTATGGTGCATCTGGACTACTCCACTGAGAATCCCTTGTTGCACTATGGTGCATCTGAAATGTGCAACTGTACATACCTGGTTGCGTTATGGTGCAGGTGGTGCAATATTCAGTCATGTGCCGTAGGCGCATCTTGGCCTGCGCAGTTTTTGAATATTGCGCTTCTTGCGCATGGGTGCAGTGGACTTGTGCTTGATCCTGCTGTTGCACACTTTTTGGGTGCAGTTTGAATATCTGGGCCATATGGTACATTCAATGAAGGGATTGCGCCTTCAGCCAGGGGCCAGGTTGGCCACCCTAGTCCATTTCCATAGAAACAGTAATTTCCAGGTTACATTAGTCAAATTCAGCAGAATTGGGGTCTCAGTCCTATTCATGGTACATGGCTGTAGATTGCAGCTCCACTGGACATCTGGACTGGATTAGCTGACAAATGCTTGTCCTCCCAGGCAAAGTCAGGATGAGCACCTGTACTGAGTGCTCCCCTTCCAGTCCTGTAGGCTCCATAGAAGACATCACATATCAGCACATCTATACTATTTTCTGGGCTCACTTGGGTCCCCCAGAACAGTTAGGTCCACCTGCACTGGGAAAAACAGGCGCAGCAGAACGCAAGGTACAGACCAATAGAACAGTCACAAATAGCAAGGTTTCCAAAAAGGGTCCACCAACACTGGGATGTTAGGCACAGCAGGATGCAGGGTGCAGACCATATGAACAATAAATCAGACAATCTCTGGGCATTGGCAGCCCCAATTAAGCAAGTTCTCTTTTATTCTCACACCAGGGGGTACAAGAGTACTCACTCAAGCTCCTCACTGTACAGTCTCCACAATCAAGGTTCCTGAAATCTTCAGTCCTCTCATAACTCTGGTATGATCAGCTTTCTCACAGCTGGCTTGATGTCAAGATGCAGGTCTTCATCTTTCTCTGACATGGAAGGGAGGGCTAGCACCTAGAGGACATTATGGCAGCCCCCAGGCTAGCAGGATTAGCATTAACTAAAAGACTCTGAACTGTTACTGCTAAGAAGGCAAAGATCTCCTCCCGGATGGAGAGGATTAACTGGATCACCAGGCCCAGTTTCATGGCTGGGGGCCTGAGCCCACTTGAATCTCAAAAAAATGCTGAAAACACAGTCTTTTATGGGGCTCTCCTGAGGCTCCTGATTGGCTGAAGCTGTTGGGTGATTGGCATCTGATTGGCTGTCAATCAAGAAAATGTATTATGCAAAAACCTCACTCGATGCATAGTTGGTCTATTGTTTTAGCACCTGAAATTAGGTCCCTGCAGTTCCCCATGAGCACTTGGAAGTTTCCCATGAACTTTGGTAAATGTCCCACAAGTCCTGGTTTTAATATTCTAGCTTTCTGATTGGCTGTGCTGCTCTGTAATGGCTGCTCAAACATACAGTCCCTTGGGCAGAAATACCACAGTCCCAAAACAAGTCCTGGTGCAGCCAGATTATATAAAATAGTTGCCCAATTTTCCCACAATCTGTTAGCCACTGATGTGTACTTGCTGTCGCTGCCCAGGTTTAATTAATTTCTCAGTCCATTTTCCTGTAGCTGCAACCCCACATATTGCAGCAGGCAGACTGTCTCTCTGAGATCCAAAAATTACACTGAAGCAGCCAGGAGAAAAACATTTATTTAAACATTGCTCCCCCCATCGAAAATTTTTTCCCCAAACATACAACAGTTACAATCAGTTTATTTAAATATTTCTTTTTTACCTTTCTAGGCCATGGCCAAAATACAGCTTCACCAAGGGCAGAAGCGCCCTCATGAATATTCATGTGGATCGGGGCTCTGGGCTCATTAATATTCATGAGCCCCAATCCAAAAGTTCTGTGAACTTTTTAAAAATTTTGCCCACTGGGCTCTCACAGCCCTCCTTGTGCTCACTAGGTCCCACTTAGCAGGTGGGGACACTGGGACACCGGGACTACCAACACACTCTCCTGAATGACCGCAAGGCAAGTGGTCAGGAGATCAAAGGCTCCACCAGCACCTGTGTGATCCTCACTGCATCAGAGTGCATATGTTAAGTGGGAGATCACAGTCTGGAATTCTGGAGCCCCACAGGGCTGAAATGTACACTGGAGCTAACTGGGGCACCAGGACAGAAACAGATCTCTGGCCAGAAGTGGGGAGAACCAAAAACAATAGCAGGCATTCCCAGAGGTGTTAAGGAGAGCAGAAATGGGAGCTATGGGCTGCAGGTAAGTCTCCAAATTAGTAGGGGGGGTTACACAAGAAAGATGGTTTTACACTTTTTTAGTTGCAGAAATAAATAAATTCACAGATTAAGTTACCATATATCAAAGGAAAGCTGGGAGAGTGATAGATTTATTTTGTGAATCAATGGAAGGTGACTGCTGCTATGCTTTTGGGGCTGATAGTTTTACCTTTTTTATTTTAATACATGCACAGAGTAAGTTAACATACATTGAGGTACAGCTTGTTTGTTTTTTTGCACAGTGCTCTTATTTGTCAGTTAGGTTGGTTTCCCTATGTGCCCTTGTTGTGTGTGGCTAATTGACTGCTCTGTACTTTGATCGTTATGTTATTTCATGCGGTAATGACATGGAACCCCACTAGACAGCAGGGAGTATAATTAATAACAATTTTCTGTGCAATTCTGTGTTTTCTGAGGGTGAGAATCAAATCCTCAATGGCTTAGGTAAGGATCATTTGATTGGAAAACAACCATTGGAACAGTAAAGGTCAAACCGTAATTTACTGTTTGAATGGTTATTTTCTGATCGATTGATCCTTAGAAAGTGAGTGATGGGCGATATGATTCTTACCCCCCAAAAACATACTTCACCTGAAATTTTTTAAATAATAAAATAATGTTGCTAAGCATCTGGCTTTGACTTAAATACAGGCCTTGTTCATTCTTTACCAAGTAGGATTTCTTTAGGAAATCAATTTTAAAAAGGAAAAAAAAAAACCAAGATGGGGAAGCACGAACAGTATTTCTCTGAGGTTCAACCAGTAAATCCTAAACAAATAACAGTTAAATATAGTTTTCAATAACCTGCCTGTCTGGCGGCTATCACAAAATTCATTATAATTCAAAAATGGGAAAATTTATTTTTACCAAACTATCCAAAGCCACACCCTTGGCACTGCCCCAATCATTCCGGGAAATATCAGGTAAAAGTTGTATTCTATTTGATCTGTAGATGAGAGCAAAAAATCCCATGCTAATCAATGGGGAAAAAAAAAATTTCTGTTTTTTTCCACTTTAAATCTCAAAAACCATACAAAATAGCTGGATCAATGGTGCTGAGGGTTGAGGCTCTGGACACCACACCTTGTGTTGCACCAGCGACCCAGTTTGAAAGTGAGCCTGGGTCGCCGGGGGTTGGCTGAGGGGGATGGTGGGGGCTGGATTGAGTGGCCCACAAGGCAGCTGTCCTCTCCTGGGGAAGGTTTCAATCACACCCACTGGAGGGATGCCCCCCTGGTGGAGGCCTGAGGGTAGTGCAGATGGTGAGCGGCTAGAATAGGGAAGGTGCCACGAATTGCTGTGTGCATCTGCCTCCATATGTGTTTGAGTGACCATGGCAAAGGAAATGGAAGAAAACTGGAAACTGGAGCTGGCAGGCTCCATGATGGCCCAGCTGCTCCAGCACCGGCCTCCCCGAATTCTAGAAGTGAATGCTCTGGGAAGGGGGAGAAAATTTGACACTCTTCACACCTGACCCCTCCACAGTGGGGTGACCTATGGGGTAATACGCAGGGTAGAACTGGTGCAGAATGTCAGGGCTGGAGAACAAGTCCCTCCAAGGGAGGAGCTGGAGCCATCTGCCAACCCCGCAGAAAGGAGGTGATAAAATGTATATTTAAAAAAACCTTACAAGATGCCATCACAAATCTTTCCACATCTTGAGATATTTATAGGGTGACCATGCAAGCCAAATCTAAGGCTACTTAGTCAAAAATGTCAAAGTTATTAAGGTACAAAATTTTATTTTAACATAAAACTGTTTCTACAACCCTAACAATAGGGGTTTTACTGGGCCCCTATTATGTGTATATATATATATACAGATAGATATATATCTTTATCTATATCTATATATATATATATATATATATATATATTATGGTAGCACGGTAGTGCTACCATAGTTAGGGTTGAGGAGCCATTTACATGTTAAATCCAAAATTTTGCACCTTAATAACTTTGCAAATGTTTGACAGATTTACCTGAAATTTGGAATACACAATCAAGACCCATATGCCTTGGGATCTGCCAAGTTTTGTACCAGTCGGATACACGGCTGCAGAGTTATTAAGCGTGATCTGCGCGTGCATTTACGCTTTTTCAGGAATTCTACAGTCACGCCTACAGGTCGCATGGTTTGTGCGACCAGTCTGAAATCCTCAGGGAACATGTGGCCAGGGTCCCCGATGTGCCTTTTGAAGATTTCGTGAAAAAATATTAAACGGTTCAAAAGTTATTCAAAAAACAATTTCCCATTATAAGTCAATGGGAAAAATTAACAAAAAGTTCGATAGTGTCGCAAATGCACTTTTTACTGTCGCAAATGGTCCTTTTACTGTTGCAAATCTGCCATTTTGTTTTCAGTTAGTGATCAGAAAAATGCTTGCCATTTAAAATTGGGACCCTCTAGCAACCTAATTCTTTTTGTATTCACCTAGTCAGGCCCTGAGGATGCTAGCCATGTCTTTATTTTGGAGTAAAACACCCCAGAAATATGTTTTTTAAATTTCTGGAAAAAATACTTTGCAAAGTAGTGTCGAACTCATGAAAGTGTCGCAAATTTTTGCAGCTTTATGAAGTGTGACAGTACAGCTTTTCTAGGCTAATGGGAAAATGACAGCAATTCTTTGGCACCCCTGCTGCAAAAAGAACAGTTTGGTGCTGGCTCGAAATTTGAGGGAATGCAGTCGACACTCACAGATGTGCCTTTCAGTGTTGTATTGAAAAATATTACATGGCGACAAGTTACATCACTCCAAAGTTGACGCTTTTTCCCTTAGGATAACATTACGGCATCCGACGCATTGCAGCAATCCTTTGGCGCCCTGCTGCAATATAACGGCTTGGTCATTTGGGCTGAAATTTGGAGGGAAGCCAACATCCCATAGATGTGCCTTTTAAGCACTTTTCTGATGAAAAGTCCATATCTCGCACCGTTTCCGAGATACGGGCCCTGAGAGGCGCAGCGAACATGGTAATGTTATCCTATTGGAAAAAAAGAGAAGTTTGGAGTGCCATAACTTTGCCTCCCTGTAATATTTTTTCACCAAACCACTGAAAGGCACATCTGTCGGATGTTGGCTGTCTTGCCTCTATATTTCAGCCCAAAAGACCAAACCGTTATTTTGCAGCAGGGCACCAAATGATTGCTGCAATGCGTCGGACGCCGTAATGTTATCCTATGGGAAAAAGTGTCAGCTTTGTAGTACTGTAACTTTGCCGCTGTGTAATATTTTTTCAACAAAATACTGAAAAGCACATCTGTGAGATGTTGGCTGCGTTCCCTCCAAATTTCAGCCCAAAACACCAAACCGTTCTTTTGCAGCGGAGTGCCAAAGAATTGCTGTCATTTTCCCACAGCCTAGAAAAGTACTTTCACAATTTGCAAACGCTTTTGGAAATTCATTTGACAGTGTCGCAAGTGCGAAAGTACTTTGCAAAAGTACTTTTTCCAGAAATTTGGAAAACATATTTCTTGGCTGTTTTACCCCAAAATAAAGACATGGCTAGCATCCTCAGAGTCCGACTAGGTGAATACAAAAAGAATTAGGTTGCTAGACGGTCCCAAATTTAAATGCCAACCATTTTTCTGATCACCAACTGAAAACAAAATGGCAGATTTGTGACAGTAAAAGGGCCATTTGAGACAGTAAAAAGTGCATTTGCGACACTATCAAACTTTTTGTTAACTTTTCCCATTGACATAATGGGAATTTGTTTTTTGAATAACTTTTGAACCGTTTAATATTTTTTCACAAAATCTTCAAAAGGCACATCAGCGACCCCGGCCGCACTTTCCCTGAAGATTTCGGACTGGTCACGCAAATCATGCAACCTGTAGGCACGACCGTAGAATTCCATAAAAGCGTAAACGTGCGTGCAGATCATGCTTAATAACTCTGCAGCCATATATCTGACCGGTACAAAACTTGACAGATCCCAAGTTGTATGGGTCTTGATCATGTATTCCAAATTTCAGGCAAATCCATTGAACAGTTGCAAAGTTATTAAGGTGCAAAATTTTAGGTTTAACATGTAAATGGCTCCTCAACCCTAACTATGGTAGCACTACCGTGCTACCATTATTATATATATATATATATATATATATATTTATGCAATAGGTGTGGAGATAAACAGAGTGTGATAAATCAATTTATCTGAGTCACTGTGTGTATGAATTTATTGATATACACAGTTTATGTGTCACAAATCTGTTCGGAATTCATTTAGAATGTTCAGCCTCAGAAGCAGTACTAACCATATTCAAATGGGAATAACTTTAGAACGAAAAAAGGCAGCATGGTACTGTGAGCACAAAGATTGTTCAGCACAAAATTATCTACAAAATGAGTGGTGTTTCAGTAATATATACCTTATAGATTTTTTATAATTAGCAAAAAAACAGAAGACAATTAAATTTTTTGTTCACTTTATTGACAAACAAATGTGAATAACTTCAAAACAAAAAATGACAGCATGGTACTGTGAGCACGAAAAATATTCAGCATAAAAATATCTACAAAACGTGTGGTGTTTCATTTATTGGTACCTTTCAGTTTTTTTTTATAATTAGCAAGAAACAGCATACAATTCAGTTTTCTTTTCCTTTTTTGACAAACAAATGTGAATTACTTTAAAATGAAAAAGGTAGCATAGTACAGTGAGCATGACATTTGTTCAGCAAGAAGTTTTCTACAAAATGAGTGGTGTTTCATTTAATAGCAACCACTATGCTAGGCGGACATACTCTGGAAAAGTTAACCAAAACTCCAAGAAATTATCATTTAAAATAAAGATAAACAGTCAAAACCAAATGTTCCTGCACTGATAGAAAGCATCCATATTGCATAAATGAAATATACAATGGTGAGCTGTCAGATAAATGATTTATCTACACTTGTGCTGTTTGACCTCAGACACCTCACTCCTGGCTTATGCCACTTGTGAGGTTCCCAAGGTCAAACAGCACTTGTGTAGATAAAACATTTATCTGACAGCTCACCATTCATATCCTATATATATATATATATATATATATATATATATATATAATTAGAGGAAAAAGCTCTGTTTAATGCATTAGTTAGGGTTGCTCCACAGTGGCAAAAGTAAGAATTTGGTGTTAGGGTGAAAGCTCCTTATTTCTCATCTACACCCCCAGCTGGCATTGGGGTGTGCATTGGGGTTGTTGGCCCTAACTATCACCCCATCAGATGTGTGAAGAAGCAGAGGTATAGGAGAATGGGGTGAGAATTAGGACTGACAACCCCAGCGTGTACCCTGATGCCAGCTGGGGGTGTGGATGGGGGGGTCAAAGGAGGGCTTTCAACCCTAACACCGAATTTCCTCACTTTTGTCTCTGTGGAACAACCCTAACTAATACATTAAACAGAGTTTTTTGCCTCTAATTTCCCTTCTTTTTGAGAATGATAATGAGAAATAGTGAATGTAATCTGCCACGTGATGTCTTGTCACATAGTAAAATGGTGCCCGCAAACGCAAATGGCAATGTGCATGGTGACGCAAAGCAAAACAGAAAGATAAACAGTACTTTAGGCACAAATGATTAAAATAACGCAAATGCAAGTGCTAATGAAAATGCAAAGCGTAACGCACATGGTGCTGTAGATGGGAACGGTAAGTGAAACAGGTGCGGAACAACAAGCGGAAGCGGTAAGGGTAACAGTAATGTAAGCGCACAGGCTGGTTTTCCCCAAAAGCTGCATAGAGAAAGACAGTGAGTGCAAAGAATGTATGCATAATAATGGGTCTCGAAGCAGAAAATGAGGAGTTGGAATACTAAATTGCTTATATCTCAGGAACCATACTACGTAGAAAAAAAATGTAAAAGTTATATGATGTATGACTTTCCTGGCTAGTTTTGTACTTAGTCCCTGCTTGGGGGCTAAGCATTTTTCTGATGAAAATTCCGTATCTCGCACCGTTTCCGAGATACGGGTCCTGAAAGGCGCGGCGATCACCGTAATGTTATCCTAAGGGAAAAAAAGAGAAGTTCGGAGTGCCATAACTTTGCCTCCCTGTAATATTTGTTCACCAAACCACTGAAAGGCACATCTGTGGGATGTTGGCTGTCTTGCCTCTAAATTTCAGCCCACAAGACCAAACCGTTATTTTGCAGCAGGGCGCAAAAAGGATTGCTGCCATGCTTCAGATGCCGTAATGTTATCCTATGGGAAAAAGCATCAACTTTGTAGTGCTGTAACTTTGCCACCATGTAATATTTTTTCAACAAAATACTGAAAAGCACATCTGTGAGATGTTGGCTGAGTTCCCTCCAAATTTCAGCCCAAAACACCAAACTGTTCTTTTGCAGCGGAGTGCCAAAGAATTGCTGTCATTTTCCCACAGCCTAGAAAAGTACTTTTGCAATTTGCAAACGCTTTTGCAAATTCATTCGACAGTGTCGCAAGTGTGAAAGTACTTTGCAAAAGTACTTTTTCCAGAAATTTGAAAAACATATTTCTTGGCTGTTTTACCCCAAAATAAAGACTAGCATCCTCAGGGCCCGACTAGGTGAATACAAAAAGAATTAGGTTGCTAGAGGGTCCCAAATTTAAATGCCAACCATTTTTCTGATCACCAACTGAAAACAAAATGGTGGATTTGTGAAAGTAAAAGGGCCATTTGTGAAAGTAAAAACTGCATTTGCGAAAGTGTTGAACTTTTTGTTAACTTTTCCCATTGACTTATAATGGTAAACTGATTTTTGAATAACTTTTGAACCATTTATTATTTTTTCACAAAATCTTCAAAAGGCACATCAGGGATCCTGGCTGCACATTCCCTGAAGATTTTGGACCGGTCGCACAAACCGTGTGACCTGTAGAGATGACCAAAGAATTGCAAAAAAGCGTAAACGCGGGCGCAGATCACACTAATAACTACGCAGCTGTATATCCGAACAGTACGCAAGTTGACAGATCCCAAGCTGTATGGTTCTTGATCATGTGTGCCAAATTTCAGGCAAATCTGTTGAACAGTTGCAAAGTTATTAAGGTGCAAAATTTTAGGTTTAACATGTAAATTGCTCCTCAACCCTAACTATGGTAGTACTACTGAGCTACCATAATATATATATATATATATATATATATATATATATATATATTCATGAATACAGTATTTGAGAGACTCATACCTACTGCACATTGACACCCTGTAACTTTTTGCTGAATTGTTAAAAGGTTCACATGACACACCTAATTTGTAGTCTCACATTAGGAGAGATATTAAACATAAATGGCCCAGTTTGGTTCCACTGTGTTCTTTCAGTTTTATCACAAATTTCGATTTACCCCTTCAAATAGGGTTCCATTTTGTGACATTGCTTCCATTCCCAATTTAAGTATTTAAATAGACCTTTATTGTGCCTTAGAAACCCAACTGTTGTTAATGTGTTTCTAATTACTTCATTTAAGCCTCCCCAAGAACTCCCTGTACAGAATAAAAGTTTTTGCCTTTTATTTAATCATTTTATACAGCTGTAACGTTCATTACATGTAGTGTCCATCTAGTACCTCATCCTAAGCAGACTGTGCTTTAATTTGCATGAACTGTGGTCCAAAAGCATTATTGTGTCTGGTGACCTTCTTTTGTTACTGACATGCTGCCAAAACCTTGCAGTTTGTTATAACTCATTTATTTAGAAAATTCCTTTTCCATGGCGTGTTATTTTCATGTCCTTTGTTACCCACGTTACTATTGGTTCCTCCACCGCTCCAGAATGTTCAGAACCAGAAATGCATGCTGACACCTTCAGTCATCACCCCATGGCTCTTTAAAGCTGTGGACCTGGTGGGTCTGTATTCTTTGTACTGCCACCTACATTCTGGACAAGACTTGTTGTCCTCCTGAAGTTTGGAGTTATGCATGTTACGGGCACTACAGTGGGCTATTCTCTCTACATCTCAGCTGCTCTTTTGTTCCCCGGTGTGTCAAATGTCTGCAGATTGTAAAAGTACACATTTGCTTTTTGGGAAACACATAGACATGTAGTTGGACCTTGCCTCATGGTCCCAAGATGCTGGGCTCGGGGTATGAAGGGTGGGGTAGGGGCAGAGAGAGTTGATTATAAAGCATTTTAAAGTTGAACAACTGCAGGCTTCCTAGATTAAATGGTTCTACATATTTACCTATTCTATAGACCAAGTCTCTACATGGGGATCATTCTGTGTGGCCTGGTCCCTGTGGGGGGGGGGCATTTTGTGTGATCCTATTCTCTGTCAGGGGCACCTTTAATGTTACTACTGCTAAATAGTTTGTTCTGTACTGGGCAAAAAAACCCTCAGTTTTGGGAGTATATCAATTGGACCTGGTTAGTGCTGGGGCTCATTTTGTATTAGGCATCAGAACACCATATCTACAGTTTGGAGAGTTCTGTAATGAGAAATAAAATACATGTTGTATTGGGGAGTAAATGAATAGGACCTGGTCTCTGCAGGTGCTCAGTTTAGACCTGATCTCTTTAGGGGCTTATATTGTGTTGGAGCATCAGAACACCAGAACTACTTTTAAACTACCTGCTTATCTGCTAAACTTAAAAGAAACTGGTTAATATCATATTTATTTTTGTAAAACACTTCTGTAGAACAGAAAATGGTCAGCACTCAAACGTACTCACAGTACTGATTTATTTTATGTGCAAGTGCATCGAGTATTTAGCAGCAGAAAAGCAAATAACAGCAGCAGTAAACGAAGCATTGGGTAATCCACAAATTTCTCAGATCCACAGGAGTCTATAAGATGGCAACTTTTTAAAAAAACATATTGCACCCACTGACTCAACACTGAGCACCCAAACACCAGCACAGAACCATTTACATTTCAAGCAATATATTTTGTGATCATTAGGTGTGCCATGTGCTGCATGTTAGGCCAAGAGTCTAGCATGGTACATTAAACAATTACTGAGATTCACTGCAACAGTAAAATGAGCCTAAAAGGCACAAACACAAAATGGATGTAAAATGACTGTAATTGATGGTAACGGGTTGCAGTCACCAAAACATCAACCCTGTTCATTGTTTTTCTGCAGTTTTAGGCTCATTTGGCTGCTGTTGCAGTGTATCTCAGTAGCTGGGCTATGTGCTACATGGTATGCCTTAAATGGCTTCCATGGCAGTACAAGTGAAGAAAACTACTGTTTTTTCCTTACTGGGATGATTGCTGTCAGTGACCGTTAAAGTGTTATCCTTTGTTCTGTATTTTTTTTTCATTCCGTTTTTTTTGTGCACTTTTAGGCTTACTTTGCTGTTGCAGTGAATCACAGTAATTGTTTGGTGTGCCATGTGCTGCATGATAGGCGGAGGGCCTAGCATGGCATATCAAACAATTACTGACATTAACTACAAAAGCTGAAGAAACCTAAAAGTGCACCCTCTCCCAAAATGCACTGGTTGCCATATGCCCTGCAGGACCATGCTGTGGACACAGTGAGTGATGGTACCATGGAGGGGTCCATTTGACAACAGGAAGGGGCTGTGTCTTCAGTTGTGGCTGTGATCTGTGGGATGGCATCATTAGTAACAGGAATAATTGTGTATATTTGCACCATACAAGAGGACCATGCAAAATTACCTTGCACTCTGTGATTACAGGACTTCACCAGATTTCAGGTCCATGACTTTCCATTTGTATTGTGCCAACCTCAGAAAATCTCCTGGACACAAACTTTGTTTGCCCATAACAGGGCTTTGGAATATGGACATCTGCGCAAATCTGGGTTTGTGCAGAAAAACTAGGTTTGCACATGGGCAAGCTTTTGAAGATCTGGCCCCTGAAGTCATTTTTAATTTCATTTTCATTTCTTAAAACACATTTTAAGATTGAAGCAACCCACAGAAGGGCATAGTTCTATTAGTAGGAAGTTACCCACTCCAGGGTGTGCAGTTATTAGGGATTAATCAATACCCTGAGTGCATTGTGAAGCACGAGGCTGCTGGCTGAGTGTCCTCACAACACCCAGTGTGTTGCTTAATCCCCAATAACCGCACACCCTGGAGTGGGCTATTACACTTATAACAGAGGGTGTACTACAAAACAAGGAGAAAGCAATATACATGTTTTTTATCCTTTTATAAAGACAAGCAAATTACTGTATTCTGCTGCCTTAACAAATAGTCCCCAACAAAATGGCTGTCATGCACATACAGATGTCAGAAGGAAAGTGTTGCTATGCTTTCTCTGACATTTGTTGTGTATGATATCCTATGAGACAGCACAGTAGCTCGAAGTGCAAAATATGGAATTGCCTCTTGTGGTACAGACACAGTGTCTATACCTCCACTGGCTTAGCTGCTCTGTTTCTATGTCTGTGGTTACATTAATGCATGGCAAGCCATCTGACTTTATGCCACAACTATGAGATTTACCTGTCAATCTGGCTGTGCAACAGAAAAATGACCAGGGGACCACACACTTCACTCTGGGAACAAGCTTGGGTAAGACGCAAGACTACAAACTTTGAACACTACAGCTACTGTTGCTGCACTGCCTGGGACTACATGGCAGGCCTCAGCTCTCATTCACTAACCAGGGATAGTAATGGCTGCTCCACAGACTGCAATTTTGCACTATAACAAGATCAGAACAGAAACACAGGTTGATCTCTCAGAGGGATGGTTCACCACTAGCTGTCATATATTGTGGAGTAAGCAATGGTCACCTGATGGTTGTTTACCACTCACCTGCCTTTATCTACCCCATGTTATAAGTCACTAATACACTTTCAGTGTTTTGCCTTCAGCCTTGAATATCACAAGCAGCAAGGGCATGCATTAATCCCAAACATCCCCATTCATCTCATAAAGATATAGTTGGTTTCCCTCTCTCTTATTGTAGGCTTGGGACCAGCTGGTATATGTAATAGACAGACCAGGTGAGATTCAATCCATGCTACACTGTAACATAAAACATTTGTGAATATCTTAAGTTAATATAATGTTGTGACTACAGTACAATCTTCAAAATGTTCAAAAAATGTTATACCAGATATCCATAGTACGACAATCATTTTTTTTGATTGAACATTAGCAATAACTTTAGGTATGACTTAGTGAAACACTTGGTATGATACTGTTCTGGTGTCCATGTTACTCGTGACTTCTTGTGTTGTGTCTGTGTTACTCGCGTGACATCCTGTGTAGTCTGAGTTACTCACGTGACATCCTGTGGGAAAAACCTTGTAAATAAAGTATAATTCACTTTCTGAAAATTAAGTGATTTCTGTCTTTTCCTATGAGGGTAATATAGTTGTGCAAAAACAATGGGCTAGAAAATCAAGGACATGAATGTGGTAGCCAAACTTAAACATGTTCAGATTTGGGCATACTGTGATCAGTAAACATATTGTGGCATAATTACCAACAAGTTAAGTTTATGATAAAAAACTGAAAAGTTAGATATTATGCTACCTAAATAGATACCATAGACATAGTAATATCAAAAAATATATGTTTGATAATATGACAAATTTGCTGTCAAGGACATGATGTTACTCACATTATGTTGCCCTTGTGGGAACATTTAATCCCATTTTTTAGCATGTCTGAACTACAAACTATCTTTATGTTGGGGACTGAAATACTACCACATGCACCCAATGTAAATATGATATGGTTATGACAATTGGCCTAAATAAATTTTGGAACCTGATTGTCACACTTTGTCTCTCGAGTAGTATATTGGTACATATATATATATATATATATATATATATATATATATATATATATATATATATATATATATATATTCTATGCAAAAAAAAATATTGTTAATGCATCATTTAGGGTTAAAACACAAAAAAGTAAGGAAATGAAACTTTTAGGGTTGCCCCTTCCCTCTTGGGCCTGCCCATCATCCTGAGATTAACAGCTGATGGGGTGTGTCCTTGGGGCTGTGAGGCCTAAATCTCACCCCATTCTTCTTTTCTGTGGCTTGTGAATATGATTACACATGGAATGGGGTGAGATTTAGGCCTCACAACCCCAAGGACACACCCTGTCAGCTGTCAATCTGGGATGATGGGCAGGTCCATGGGGATCAGCCCCTAAAAGTTTCATTTCTCTTTTTGTATTTTAACCCTAAATGATGCATTAACAATGTTTTTTTGATAGATAACATATATATATTTATATATATATATGTATGTATGTATATATATATATATATATATATATATATATAATATATTCATTGCAAAATCTTCATTAATCGTCATTTAAGGTTGATGTCACAGCAACAAAGCTTTGAAATTCGATGTTAGGGTTACCCCTTACCACCCCACCTCAACCCCCCCATCCTCCACACACCAACAGATATTGAGGTGAGCCATGGGGTCATCAGGCCCCACTCTCACCCCATTCCATGTGTAAGCAAGCTGACATGCTACAGCATAGGAGAATGGGGTGAGAGTTGGGACTGATGACCCCATGGCACACCCCGACATCTGTTGGTGTATGGAGGATGGGGCCTGGTGTGGTGGGGGGGTGACCCTAACATAGAATTTCCAAACTTTAGTCGCTGTAATGAACTTTTTTGCAAATAATTTCCTTACTTTTTGAAACAGTGTAATGTAACTAGCAAATGGTATATGACGATCCCACTTATACATAACAACAGAGCCATACAGTAGACCTACAGGCCTGAAAAGGAACCCTTGTAACACTAATTTGTCATTATCTCAATAACTGTACAACCTATGAAAAAAAATTCCACTGCAGTTGTAATCATGACTTCCAAACCTTCACGCGTGCTTAGTGGACTAAGCTGCGGGTAGCGAAAAATCCGTATCTCAAATTGTTTTCGAGATACTGGCACCAAAACGCACCACAATGTTATCCTATGGGAAATTTCTCAACTTCAGAACGCTGTGCCATGGGGTCATCAGGCCCAGCTCTCACCCCATTCCATGTGTAAACAGGCTGACACTACAGTATAGGAGAATGGAGTGAGAGTTGGTCTGATGACCCCATGGCATGCCCCAATGCCAGTTGGTGTCTGTAGGGTGGGGGCTGGGGGTGGTGTGGTAGGGGTGGCAACCCTAACATCGAATTTCCAAACTTTTTTCACTGTGACATCAACCCTAACTGATGCATTAAAGGATACCTAAACCATCTTTTTACACAATTTGTTTTTTACTGGGGTGTATCATGTGGTCGTCAGGCCCAACTCTCACCCCATTCCATGTGTAAGCAAGCTGACATGCTTCAGTATATGAGAATGGGGTGAGAGTTAGGCCCTACTACCCCGTGACACACCTCAACATCTGTTGGTGTGTGGAGGTTGGGGGCGTGGGGGTGAGGTGGTGGTGGGGTAAACCTAACATCACATTTCCATGCTTTTGTTGCTATGCTATCAACCCTAACTGATGCATTAACATTTTTTGCAATGAATTTCCCTTCTTTTTTAGAAAGTGTAATGTAACTGGTATGTGTTAGAGGGAGTGTGGGCCCTTCAGGCCCAGCGCTTTAGATAGAAACATAGAAACATAGAAGTTGATGGTAGATAAGGACTGCAAGGCCCATCCAGTCTGCCCATTTCTTTTCTACTCTTATAAATGTGCCAATGGCCTTGCTCTGTCAGTGACCTATCTATTCATAGTCATTTGTATTGTCCCTTATGCCTATCCCATGCCTGTTTGAAGCCCTGCACTGTATTCATAGCCACCACTTCTTGTGGTAAGCTATTCCATGCATCTACCACCCTTTCTGTGAAAAAGAATTTCCTCACATTCCCCCTTAATCGGCCTCCCTCTAATCTCATGCTGTGTCCTCTTGTCCTGCTATTTTTCTTATATTTAAACATGTTAGATGCTTTCTTCACATTGCCCAGTTTTTGCATAATGATATGCACATGTGGAAGCATGGGCCTTCTGGGCCTTGTGCTCCAACTTACACATAAGTACAGAGCCATACAGCAGTGCCATAGTACTCAAAAAGAACCCTCATAACACGTATTTGGCAATATCTCAGTAACCGTAGCAACTATGAAAAAAAATTCCACTGCAGATGTAATCATGACTTCCAAACCTCCATGCATGCTTAGTCCACCTATAAGCTGTGGGTAGCGAAAAATCCGTATCTCAAATAATTTTTGAGATATGGGTGCCGAAAGGTGCCATGGGCACAGCAGTGTTATCCTATGGGAAATTTCTCAACTTCAGAGCACTGTAACTTTGTAACCACTTTACATGTTTTTACTAAATCACCAAAATGCACATTTGTGGGGCCAGGGCTTGCCACCCTGCAAATGTCAGCCAAAAAGCCCTAACCATTTAGGTGCAGTGGTGTGGCAAAGAAATTGTATTTTCTGGTGCAGTAGTGTCGCAAATTGTGACAGTACAGATGCTACAGTGTCGTGATTTGCCACAGTGTCGCAAATGTACTGTTGTGATTTGCAACACTATGGGGTACCCAATTTTAAAAAAGGTATTTCTAGGGGTTCTAGAAAAAAACTGATGGCACCGTTGTGTTCCTCAGGCCTTATTTAGGTAAACACAACTGTCAGTTTTTACCTAGGGGTAGTAGAATTTGAATTACACACATTTTTCTTCACCACTAGCTGAAACAAGATGGCTGCAGCACAACAGTAAAAGGGCCATTTGCAACAGTAAAATGTACTGGCGGCAGCTTTCGTGAGACACCTATATTTTTTCCCATTGACTATAATGCCAAAATTAAAATTTGAATAACTTTTGAGCGGATTAATACTTTTTCACCAACTCTTCAAAAGACACATCAGCGACCCAGACTGCATCTTTCCGGAAGATTTCAGACCAGTCAGACAAATCATGTGGGCTGTAACCATGAGCAAAGAAATGTGCAAAAATAAACATTTTTGTGCATTTTGTGGTGCTGTACAGGTCTGCAACCACTCAGTCAACCATAAAACAACTTGCCAGATCCAGAGATCCATGATGCCACAGTACACATGCAAAATGTCAGGCAAATCCCTAGCATGGTGGCAAAGTTATTCATGTGCAAAATATAGAGTTTAACATAGAAGTGGCCGGGCAACCCTAACTATAGCTGCACTACCATGCAGCTATAATACATATATATATATTCTTTGCAAAAAAACTATGTTTAATGCATCATTTAGGGTTGAAGCACAAAAAGTCAGGAAATAAGAGCATTAGGGTTGCCCTAACTTCCCACCCGCCATCCTCCACAGACTGACAGATGATGGGGTGTGTTGTTAGGGTTGTGAGGCCCAAATCTCACCTCATTCCATGTGTAAGCAGGTGGACATGCTACAGTAAAGGATAATGGGGTGAGGTTTAGGCCTCATAACCCCAACGACACACCCCATCGTCTGTCAGTCTGTGGAGGATGGTGGGTGGGGGTTGGGGGCAACCCTAATGCTCACATTTCCTGACTTTTTGTGCTTTAACTCAAAATGATACATTAAATGTATTTTTTTGCAAATAATTTCCTTACTTTTTGAGAAAGCGTATTATAACTAGCAAAAAACATGTATTGGTGGGAGCATAGGCCCTTTGGGCCCCGTGTTCCCACCAACGTGCCCATTACTGCATAACATCATAATATAAGCAACTTAGACAATTTCCCACATTTTTCAGCACGCTACTATTCTGCAACCATACGTCCCACCAACACAAACATTGTGACAGTAGAAGATCTATGACTAATCCTTCTACATTTCAAATTTCAGGCAACTCGCACAAATGCTTCAGAAATGTTTAAAGCGGAATGAATGACATTTTCAAATTTCACAGTGGCATAATGCCACACCTGTTTAAGTTTTACACACCAAACCAGTGAAAGGCACCTCCGTGGCACTAGGGCTACCTACTCTATAAATTGCTAGCCAATAGCACCATCCATAATCCTATGGGAGAAACATCAACTATGTCACTCAATATCTCCACAACAAATTAATTTACCAGCACCTAAACAGCATAATTCATATCTCTATGATATCCCTTCAACACCCTCTAAACTTCAACTAAAAAGACCAAACTGTTCCTGAGATATGCAGTTTTAAATGTTTTAAACCTTTAAAAATGTCTTCTTTCATGAGAAAATCTTTGACCGTGAGCTTCAGCCGTGACCTAACAAAATCTTTGGCCATGAGCGGCCATCTGGTTGTGATAAAAGCATTGAAAACACCACCAAGACACGCAACTATGGCACCAGGACTTGGCACCCTGCAAATATGGGTCCAGGAGCACAATACATTGACATAAGGGAGTGACAGAGAAAGAAACACCAGGGACAATGTTGTGCAAAAATGTAGCCGCAGGAACAAAACTGCTGCCACCGAACAAAATTTTGGGCCTCGGGCAGCCATCTGGTTGCTATAAAAGTAGTGAAAACACCACCAAAACACAAATCTGCAGCACCAGTACTTGGCACCCTGCAAATATGGGCCCAGGAACACAACACACTGGCACAATGGAGTGACAGAGAAAGAAATACCCTGGACAATGTTGTGCAGAATTCCTGCCACGGGAACAAAAAATGTTGCCACAGCAAAAAAATGTGTTCATACACATTGAATATCTCTGCAACCAATTAATTTCCCAACACCAAAATAGTATACTTCTCATCTCTAGGACAACCCCTCAACACCCTGCAAATCTCAAGTAAAAAGACCACACCATTCCTGAGATAATGAGGATGTGATTGCAATCAAAAAAGTTTATCACAATCGTTAAAATGCTTTCATGGCAAGAAAATGTTGTCACGATAAAAGCACTGGAAACAACAACAAAACACTGTGGCACCAGGATTTGGCACCCTGCAAATATGGGCCCAGGAGCACAATACACTGCCACAATGGAGTATCAGAGAAAGAAACACCCTGGAAAATGTTGTGCGGAAATGTTGCCACACGAGCAAATCTTTTCACAGTGCACATTTCCCTTTGACTATAATAGGAGACCAAAAAATGGCATGACTTTTGAACGGAGCAAGATTTTTGCAGAAATCTTCAAACAGCAGCACCGCAGCCCAGCATCCACGTATACAAAACAATCTGAAGCCACTCAAATACATTCTTGTTGTGCACCAAAAAATGTGATTGCAATTGTTTTCACAATGCACATATATATTTTCCCATTGACTATAATGGGAGACAGAAAATGGCATAACTTTTGAATGGAGCAAGATGTTTTCATGAAATCTTCAAAGGGCACCAGCACAGCCCAGCACCCATGCATACAACCCAATCTGAAGCCACTGAAATGCATTCTTTACTGCTGGTGGCCCCGCGCTCACACCACATTGCCCATTACTGCATAACAATAAGCATCTGCCATACCTTTTGAGCTGTCCTATATCTTATAATGGGACCTTCCTGCACACCCAAAAATTAGCTCACCATTGTTTTCACAATGCACATATATACTTTCCCATTGACTATAATGAGTGCGTGATACAATTCTGTAACCGTATGTCCCACTGACTTGAAAATTGTTACAGTTGAAGATCTATGGTTGATCTTTCTTCATTCCAAATTTCAGGCAAATCGCACAAACGGTTCAGAAGTTATCAAAGTGGAACAAATGAAATTTTCAAATTTTGCAGTGGCATAATGCACCTGTTTTAGTTTTACACACCAAACCACTGAAATGCATATCTGTGGCACTAGAGCTACCCACCCTATAAATTGCAAGCCAATAGTACCATGCATAATCCTATGGGAAAAAGGTTAACTACATTACTCAATATCTCTGCAACAAATTAATTTGCCAACAGCTAAATAGCATAATTCACATCTCTGGGACATCCTCTCAATGTCCTCCAAATTTCAAGTAAAAAGACCAAACCATTTAAGAAATATTTAATTTTAAAGTTGTTACACCTTTAAAAATTCTTTGACTGGGAGGCTGCAAAATAATCAGCCATGATCGTGACCTAAGATGATTTTTGGCCACGAAGGGACATCTGGTCATCTCAAATTCTGGGCCATCTGGTCTTCCCCAAGGATACCTGGTCATGAAAAACTGGCTATCTGGTCGTGAAATGGCGGAATAAGCTTTTGGCCAAAAACTATCTCGCAGCCGAAGATTTTGCAGGCTTGCAGCCAAAAATCATTAGCAAGCCGCAACCTAAGATTTTACAAGTTTAAAACTCTATTTTTTGACACAGCTGAACAAAACCAGAGGCATGGGTTGATAGAGGAGAGTCCCATGAGCAAAACCCATCAGCCGTTAACTTCAGAAGTCACCCATGGGCTGAGATATTTGATTTTTCCAATCGCAAACTGAAAACAAAATGGCGGCCATCGCAGCCGATAAATTTCTAGTGGCCAAAGATTTATTGGCCATGAGCCTGCAAATTCTTTGACTGTGAGGGGGGACCAGATGGTCAAAACCCCATTTTCCTTTTGTAAAATAACCATATACATTTTCCCATAGACTTATAATGGGAACTTAAAACTTTAATAACTTTTGAATGGATTAATGTTTTTTCACCAAACAAAAAGTGACATGTTCCTTGAGCCAAGCTCTTTCTACATTCCAAGCTTTGGACTGGCAGACCTCACAGCGACTGCACAGCACCATGGACAAACTCTGAACCCCCCTCAAAATTGGTGAAAAGTGCATTTTTTGTGTTTTGCTGCACAAAACCCGTATGTCCAACTGAAACACAACTTGGCAGATTAAGAGAACTACCATGCCACACTGAACATTCCAAATTTCTTGCAAATATTTTAAATGGTTGCAAAGTTATTAACATGTAAAATTTGAGGTTTAACATTAAAGTGTCTACACAATCTTAAATATAGGGGTGCGACCATGCCCCTATAATATAAAATGGGTAAGAAAAATCATTGAAAATCCACTGTCCTGATTGGATGAAACATGTCACATGATGGTGCATTATTCCACAACTGCCGCATGCCTCCCAGTAAGACTGCATGCCTGAACTACTTTCCAGTCCTCAGAACCCTATCACCACCTCCACTGAAATCACTACACATTGGCACAGACAGGCTGCCACACACACAAAGTTGGCAGACACTGACTGCCAGCCACCACCAAATGTAACTGTCTCTACCAGTGTCACATTGCATAAAAGCTGCCCCAAACTACTTACAAAATGCTCATGTTCATTAAAAAAATTATCTAGTTGATCCCACCATTTTAAACACTCAGTTAGCAGGCTTCCTGTTACATTTTAAGTACCAGTACTTTCACTTTAGTCTCTTAGTGTAGTGTGACCAAGCAGAGCAGACTTCACTGTGGAAAAATAAAAAGTGCAGAGTTGAATTTCACAATATTCTTGTCATAAATGAAGGCATCCTTGCATTCTAACATTTACTTACAGTGGTGTGAGAATGCCAGTGGACTTTTTAGTTCATAGTGTAGCGTGACCCAGCTGATCGGGGTCCCGGAGTGGGCTTCACTGAGGTAAAATAAAAGCACTGCAGAGTTGAATGTCACAACCTTCTTGTAAAAATAGAAGGCATCCTTATGTTTTGAGTAAAATTTAGTAACTGTGGGGCAAGAGAGAATGCTACCGACTCTATACAGTAATTGAGAGTGAGAGAGTTGGTGGCTTCACAGGCATAGACGCATGCAAGAGTGAGCGTTGCTATAGCAAGGCTCATTCTAGCTTTCGTCTATACTTGTGAAGCCACTGACTCTCCCTCTGTCAGTTATTGTGGAGTCAGCGGCATTCTGTCTCACACCACACTTACTAAATCTTATTAACAACACAAGGATGTCTTCTATTTTTACAAGATGGTTCTTTTAGTTCTACCCTTAGTTCATTTAGAATTCTGGGATGAATCCCATCAGGCCCCATTGCTTTGCCCACCTTCAGTTTTAAGAATTTTTTCAGAATCCTTTTTCTGTGAATGGGCTGGTATCAACCCCCATATCTACTGTAGAGTGTTTCTATTGTTTGGTTTCGGTACTTCCCCCTCTTCATTTGTGAATACTGAGCAAAAATATATTTTTAGAATCTCTGCCTTTTCACAGTCACCCTCTGTCCACCCCCCTCCCATTTATTAAGCCTCACTATCCCTCCCTTGGTCTTCCTTCACTCCCTGGTGTACCTATAAAAGGTTTTATCCCCCTTCTTAACTGAGTTGGCTATCTTTTCCTCGGTTTGGGCCTTTGCTGTTCTGACTGCCTTCCCTGCTTCCTTTCGCTTTTATTGATGCAATTCTCTGTCCTGCTCCTTCTGATTCCTTGTACTTCCTGAATGCTTTCTTTTTCTCCCTAACCTTCCCACCACCTCCTTTGAGAACCATAGTGGTTTCTTACATCATTTTGTTTTGTTTATTTGCTTCACACAAGGCTTTGCCTCTGTGATGGCAGTTTGATTATTCCCCATTGTTCTTCCTCCCCTGCTTCCTGCCCATTTGCTAGTGCATTCCTTAGGCACTCACCCATTCTGGCAAAGTCAGCCCTCCTGAAGTCCAGTACCTTTGCCTTTGTATGGCTTGATTCTACTGCTGTGTTTATTGTGAACCATATTGTTCGATGGTCACTAGTTCCCAGATGGCTACCCACTGCTAAATCTGTGATCCTCTCACCATCTCCATTTGAGAGTCCCATGGTTAAGTACATACCTCATTTAGAATAATTAGTTTTCAGCTGCTAGTGGATAGTGTGGAAAACATATCTCTACTCTTTCAGGGTTCACCAAGGACAGGTTCTTGGTGGAGGGGTGATGGGAATGGGGAGGTGAGGGACCTCGGCAGGTTGTAGAGGGAGGGATATTGTTTTTATTAATTGGGGTTAGTGTTGGTTTATGCTGTCTGTACTAGATTATCATCCCTTTATATATACTCTGTTTTGTTGAAAGAAAATCAACAAAGTATACTGAATAAAAAAAAGAAAATTGTTATTCATTTCAATACAGTGACTTGCTTTGCTCAATATGATTTTTATGATTGCAGAAATTCAAAAGATTACTGTGTTTATTTGTGTTATACATGTGTTTTTAAATAGGATATGTTTAACTACAATGTTTTTTATTCCTATCTCTTCTGAATGCTTTATTGAAAATATTAAATTGTATTAAACTGATAATTGCGTTTTCTGTTATAGGTCTGTGATCCCGTTCCTTATCATTGCCTGAAAACGGTGTTTCTAAGCTGGTAGAATGCTTAAAAGACATAGACAAGTGGTTAGACATAGGAGGGAAAGGTATTGTAGCAATGTGCAGTTGATGACAAGTAATGTAGGTAGTACAAATGCCACAAAAAAAACTAAGACCACTGCAAGGTCTGTTGATAGGAAAGAATCATCTCGTGTTTCTGAGATGTCTGTTCCGGGTAGTTGTTCATCAACAACTAGAAAATGCACAACTCCTGATCATGCTGCTGCTAGTAAGCAGCACAGGATAGCTGTTAGAGTGCTTGCCAATGCAACACATACATACAGAAACAGTTCTGTGGTATGTCGCCATCTTAGCAAGTTTACATTTTTCTGAAAGTTAGCTTCTAAGGCTAAAGTTGATCGGATTATTCCTGCCATGATGAGATGGCAAGGCAAACGGCTAAAGAGTATGCTTGCCTTAATGAAACTATGTCCTAGGGTTCGCACCTTTGTGAACATGGCACTTGCTGTCCTTACATAGAAGCACAGAGGTTGACGGCAGATAAGGACTGCAAGACCCATCCAGTCTGCCCATACCTTGCACGTTTGTGGAGACAAATGATGCAGCAGATTGAATGGTTCAGTACTGCTCTGAACTGTGTTCCTGCTAGACTGTAAAATGTTGTCATGCTGAACAGAGACAACTTTTGTGAAGTCTTTAAAGGGCAATAGCTACAAAAGCAGCACTCTGAAGCTATTTTCTGGGATGAGTCTTACCATGTACTTGATAAAGACATGACCATTTCTGTAGATGATGGTGGTAAGGCTTGTAATGTGTTGACCGTCACTCACACCTACGAAGCAACTGTGTCAGATTATGACACAGACTCAACTATTGAGATGCCCGGGGAAAAGTTGTGTATCATGGACATGTGATGAGACATGTAATCTTAGGCAGGCATCCTTTGATGCTACTACACAGTCTGTGCATCACTTTGTTGCCACAAAGAAAAAACAGATATACAACCTATTAATCACAATTAATCTCTATGAGATTCACAAGCATAAAAGATTGCTGGGGCATTCCTTGGATTGTTTAGATAGTGGTGTGTGCAACCGTGTGTTTCATCATATGCACATGCTTGCTGTGCACAATCCTGCGATGCTCAGCTTTGTGTGTAAAGTATACTGTACCAGGTGAGAAAAGCTGTGTCACTGGACAAACAGCTTGATGAGTCATTAAAAGCAGGAGATATGCAAGCTGTGAAAATTGTAATAGAGGATGAGCAACATAACACTAAATGTTATGTTGCAGTATGTGATGACACTTCCACCACTGTGCCATGTGCTCTCTCTCTCTTTGGGAATCTGACATACAGTAGTTAATACATTTGGGAAACCCATTGCCAAGTTTGAACTGGCAAAGAGAGAGAAGTCTGATTCTGTGTCTCATGCCACCAACTACTTTACAGACACCAGACTGTTACTGTTGATCTGGAAAAGACTGCATCTTTTAATGACATGTGGGCATTGCTATTGGCTTACCTACTTGTAAAGCATGACTTTCACCTGGATCCACTGGTTACCATGGTTCAGTACTATTTCACAAGGTGAAGCTTGACACTCTGCCACTGAGGTCTGTATTGAACAATATGGAGGCAGATGTGGCTCCTACTGAGATTGCTGCACTGAATATGTTTGAATGGATCCTCATACAAATGATGAAACTGTTTCAGACCATTCTTCGCTTGAATACTAAGACATGCAGAGTGCCCCGGAAAGAGCTTGTGAAGTCTCTGAAAGGGTCTGTCATGTATTTACCACTGCCTCTGAAAGAGAATGTGGAGACAATCTCAAATGAAAAAAGTGTTGTTATACTAGTGAATGGTGTCCCAACAAAGTCAAAGGTCATTTGGTAATATGTTATCAATGTGCAGAGAGTGAAGAGTGCTCTACACTACCTGAAGAACAATAATCCTTTCTATGCTAACCTTGACATTGATGTACTCTCTGATATGGGTACTCAGTTTGGAGTGGTGGAAACTAGGAAGCCAATGATTGAGAAGGTCAATGCTGTAACTCATGAAGATTTGTATGAACAGTACACAATTCACCCTGTACATGGCAGGGATGCAACTGATGATAATATTGACCTCTACCAGATGAAATAGATTGAAAGTAGTCCTGTTAGCATATGGGAGAAAACACTGGAATCATGTTGCTTCCCATATTTAGTCCCTCTTGTACAGGAAATCATTTGGATCCACAAGAAGTGCTTGTTACAGGTGCTGAATATCGTACATCGATAGTGTTAAACAAGGATGGCAAATTCCATAAGAACTTACAATATTTGTTCCACCTGCTGTGGGAGGGTGAGCTTAGTATCCTCTTTGCGTCCATTGCACATACTCTGTGGTTGACTACTCCACTAGATGGAATCACAGAAGCTGAGTTTCTCCAAAAACTGAAAGAAAAGGATGAAACACTGCAGGTGAATTTGATGTCTATACTCTCGAGTTTGCATGGCACAAAAGAATACTGGTATCATAGGGATATGACACTCAAGAATAGTCTGGTTAAAAGCTGGAATAAATTAATGCTTGAATTAATTGAAACTGTTGATTTGTACAAGTTTAAATCCAAGTTGCATAACTTTTTGAAAGTTCAATGTCATTGTTTTAGATAATTTTGCATGGTGTATTAGATTTTGTTTGTACATTTGATGTATGTATTAATTATGTAGTTTTGTGATGTATGTTATAATTTTTTGTTTATTGTTCTGTTGTTAAATGGTATGCAACCATTAAAAAAAAGCAGGAATTTGTTGTAAATATTTTTCCCCAACAAAATTACCTTTATAAAAATAAAATTTGTATCAATCAATCAATCAATAGACACTCAAAGGTCATGACTATGTAGCATGAGTATGGTGTTGCCCCTTGATTCATTACTCTGAGTGGCGAAGAGTACAGCTGGGATGAATAAGTTGAACTGTTAAGGTGGACCAATGCTGATGTCGATTGAATTTCATCAATGACACTTTGTGAGATGTGTTCACTTGATCCAGTATCTGTGTCCTGACATTTTCACCATCGCTTCCATGACTTATTGACATTCATATTGTCAAAGGACAATCTGCCTCTTGGATTAGTCGAGCTCTATTTTTGGAGGACGGAATACCAGGCACGAGGTGCACCACACATCCATATGTTGTTGTGGATTAAAGATGCTCCTCATATTGGTGAGAATAAAGCAGTTGAAGTTCTGAGCTTCATTCAGCATTATGTAATTTGTCACATCCCTGACAGGTATGACAGTCAAACACTGAGGAATCTGGTGCAGAAGTTTCAGAGTAATCAAAAAAAATCAAAGGTGTGTATCAGGATTACTCCCGGGTGCTTAAACCAAATGGGATGGCAACTCTCAAATACATGAACACAACCAACAACTTGTAGCACTCCTGGTCTTCACAAATTACACAGTCAGTAGCAGTAAAGGTTCAAAATGCAGTTTAATTTCTGGGGCATAACTGCTTCCCAGCATTAACGCACCAGAAATTTAACTGCATTTTGAACCTTACCTGCTGCTGACTGTGTAATTTGTGAAGACCAGGAGTGCTACAAGTTGTTGTTTATGCAGAAGTTTCAGAAGCATCTTTGTCGGAAGTACTGCTGCCAACCAGTCAAGAGTTGTAATGAGTGATACACCAGGTGTCATTTTGGTTTCCCTAGATGTGTCTGCCAGCAAGAACGTATGAGTCACTTGTTCTCAGTCATGTGTCACCATCTCAAATCAAAGTCCACTAAAAGGGTCTATGAATTACCCTTACAGGAGGATAAGATGTTCATCAATGACTACAACCCTATTCTTCTTCTGATGTGGCAGACAAACATTGATGTGCACTTTGTCGCTGATTACTCTCTGTCTCTTGTTCGGTATGTCACTTCATACATTATGAAACATCAGCAGACAAGTTTGCTTGAGCTTTGGGAAGATATTGCAACTTCTAGATGATCATTGAGCTCACAGTTCTGGTCACTGGGATTAAACACACTGTCTCACAGGGAGTGTAGAGCATATAAGACCAGTGATCATCTGATTGGAACACACTTGTATGGCAAGTCTTATGCTGTACAATTTCTAAGAGTTAATTACAAAGAGAAACAAAGGCATGTTTTGAAGTCTCATGATGAGATTGAAGAACTGACTTTGCAGCGCCCTTCATCCAAGAACATTTTGAAGAACAACCTGAGGATACAAACTACCAACACTGGGATAGTATGATGGATGATATGTGCCTCTACCATGTTGCCAAGTGGTACGACTACAAGACTGATGTAGCACCTGAGTGAATACAAGAGATTTACAAGGTCAGAGTTTTTGATGGGCGCCTTGCTAAAAGGCATGAACCCTGACAGACTGACCACTGCAAATTGAGTCTCTCCACAACTGACAGTAAGAAACATTATTACTTTGCTCTAATGTTCCCCTTTAAGCCATGGAGGGATGAGACTACACTTAAAGGAGACTGTGAAACACATGAAGAACAGTTCTACCTTACATATGAGACCATAAAGAGTAAACAGTCTGAAACATACATTCATAGACTGGAATTAGAAAAGGAGCAGATTGATTAAGCTAAGAAACAGCTTGAGGAAGATACCCCAGGGAATTCTCAGGAAAACATAAATCCTGAGGGACAGGGCACTCTTGGAGCCCTTCTACCAATGAATGATCCTGTGGTTCTGATGAGTGAAGTTGAGAGTGCCATGGAATATGGTTCTCATGTGACCAAGGATCTTAGTCTATTGATAGACCAACTGAATAGACAGCAGTTTGCCACTTATGATGCTGTCACAGAAGTAGTGAGACATGGCCTCCTTCATGAGTAGAAACAATGTATAAACAGAAACTACAAAACATTGCTAATGTTTGTTAGTGGTTCTGCTGGCACTAGCAAGAGATTTGTTAACAAAGCCATCACAGCAGAGATAAGGAAACACAGGAGGAGTGATGTCTGTAGCTGTAACTGCTCCTACAGGCTTGGCTGCATACATTGGTGGTGTGACTCTACACCAGTTGTTTATGCTCCCAGTAGAACATGGCAAAACAGGAGGGTACTGAAAACTGTTCCATGAGGTGGAATCTGAGCTGTACCCAATGTTTGCCAAGATGAAACTTCTCATCATTGATGAGATCAGTATGGTTTCAAATGCCATGCTTGCATATATTCATCTATGTCTCCAGGAGATTCTTGGAACTGACCATGGTAAGCCATTTTGTGGAAAGAGTGTTGTTGTGTTTGGGCCCTTCTGCAACTTACACCTGTGACTGGAAAGCATGTCTTTACAGCACTGCCTGTAAAGCAAGCTAAGAGTACTATAAGGTGCATTGAAGGAATAAATCTTTGGGAATTGTTCCTTTACATTGAGCTGTATGGAAACATGTGGCAGAGTCATGATCATGCCTACAAGGTACTTTTGGATCAGGCTTGCATTGGTTCTTTGTCACAACACAATGTTTATCTGTTGAACACATACTGTATCAGTGATGAGTGTACATCTCTGACAGCTGCATGGGATGTCTTTAGTAATGTGTACTCAGACTCTGCTCAGATTGGGAGTCTCATGCTTCAACTCAAGCAGTGTGATGAATTTAACAGCATTACGTTGCAGAGACAAGGTCAGAAAATTATTACTCTGCATGCAGTTGACACCATTGATGGTGTGATCTCGAGTGAGAATCTGAATTATTTTACCGTTTTTTTGTCATAGAATATATTTATTTACAAGATATGTTATATAGAATGAGATACAAATATCTGTTCTTTATGAAAGAGCATTGTAAATCACACACTCTGCTCAATCTCAGTTTTACACATGTTTCTGATTTTTTGGGATCGCCTTTATTAAGGGATTGGGTGAGGAATTTTTCCAGATGCACTTAAGATTAAAATATTACAACATAGTTACACACTATAGCAGCAATCTTGGGATATGTTGCTATTGTGTAAATAGCTTATTCATTGTTTACCACATTTGTTTTATGCCCACCCTAGGAACATTAACGTTCTCAGTCTCATATCATTTTTGAAAACATATTTTATACTTCTGTAATGAACTACACAGTGACGTTATAAGACTGAGTGAGTTGTGCAATTTGGCCTTCTTTAAAACAGAATTGGTGTTTAATGATTAATCATTTTTTTCTAAAACATTTCTCTGTGTCTATTGTGTTTCTTATTTACTGTATATGATTCATATATTGTTCCAGTTTCTAATGAAGCAGAAAATGAATATAATGAAATGGTGCAACACATACATGTGTAGGAGGAGTGGTAATACAGGTATATATGAAACAAAGATTTGGATTCTAGTTAGCAGTAATATGTGCTACATTTTTAGGGGTAGTATGGAGTGTAGGGTCCAGAGGGCCCTTGCTCCCACCTTAAAAATTAATGGTTTAAAAGAAAAAATTACTCACCTTAGTAATGTTGTTTCTTCTAATGGAGTCTTGCTATATTATGACAATTGCAGTTTGTCCCACCATTAGAACTGCTCCAGAGGTGAAACAGTTAACTTCCATGCCAGACATGGAACTTAGAGTGCAAGCTCGGTTAGAAAAGCTCTGTCTGGAATATTTCAAACTGAAACTGTCAGATCTTTACGAGCAAAACTCACTAAGGTTCTGTGTGGAAACTGTAACCTACACTAGCCAACTGGCTACTTAACTATTAACACATTTTCCTGGTCTCAACACCAAGACTCAAGTCAGGGGACCAGAAAATAAGATAAGATAAGATAAAATAAAACACAACACCCAAACACCCCAAAAAGAAGGGTGGAAAACATAAAATGGGCATCAATAAGTGCCAACACTGGACTGCCCACCCCATACCCAAAGTAGAAGTTCTGAGAGGGGCAGGCTGGGGGGGAGGTCATAATATAGCAAGACTCCATTAGAAGAAACAACATTACTAAGGTGAGTAATTTTTTCTTCAAACAACATGAAGTCTTGCTATATTATGACAATTGCAGACTACACAGCAGTACCTCCATGGAGGAGGGACAGAACCTACTTAGAGAATAGGCTCTGAAGCACGGCTGTGCTAAACCGAGCATCCCTCCTGGCCTGGATATCCAGGGAGTAATGCTTGGTGAAAGTGTGTACTGTTTTCCAAGTAGCTGCTTGACATATCTCTAAGATAGGGATGTCTCTGGCAACAGTGAGATGCAGATGTACCTCCAGTAGAGTGAGCCCTCAGACCTGAAGGGGGAACCTTACCCAGTTTTTGATAGCAAAATTGGATACAAGAGACAATCCACCTGGCAATGGATCTCTTAGTGGCAGGTTTCCCTTTCCCAACCTCACCATAAGTAAGAAATAGTTGGAAGGAGTCAAACCTGTGACCCTTGGTACGCTCTATGTAGTAACTTAGGGCCCTCTTAACATCTAAGCTGTGCAACCTCCTCTCACCAGAGGAGGAATGGTCAGTGAAGAACACTGGAAGAGAAATAGATTGATTAAGGTGGAAATCTGAAACCACCTTAGGCAAAAACTTCCTGTTAGTCCTGAGGACTACCTTATCCCTGTGAAAGGAAATAAAGTCAGTCTCCACTGACAAAGCTTATAACTCACCTATGCGCCTGGCAGAAGTGATGGCTACTAGAAACACAGTTTTCCAAGTCAAGTACTTAAGCTCTGCCGAAGACAGAGGTTCAAAGGGGGTTGCATCAGCTAAGCAATGCAAACATTAAGATCCCAGGCAGGGGCAGGATCCCTGAATGGTGGATTGGTATGAAGCAATCCCCTGAAAAACTTGGAAAATACAGGGTGAGCAGAAAGAGAAGAGGGCTTCCCTGCTGAAATAAAAGCAGAGACAGCTGCCAAATGCACTTTCAGGGTAGCTGGTCTCAGTCCCAAAGAATTAAGATGGACCATATAGTCCAAAACAGTGGGCAAATCAGCAGATTCCGGGGAAATATGCTTCCCAGAACACCATATGGAAAACCTTTTCCATTTGGAGTTATAAGTAGCCCTAGTGGAAGGCTTCCTAGAAGCTTTCAAGATTTCTAGAACACCTTGAGAAAGGTGTAGGTCAGCAAACTCTAACTCCTCAAGAGTCAGGCCTTGAGGTTGAGGGATTTGAGATTCGGATACCAGACTCTCCCCTGGGCACAGGTTAACAGATTGTGGTTCCTGGGGAGACACAGGGGAAGATGGACTGCTAAGGACAGAAGGAGTGGGTACCAGGGCTGCCTGGCCCAGTCTGGAGCAATCAGGATCATCTTGCAGGGCTGAGATCTGATTTTGACTAGCACCTTGAACAGGAGAGGGAAGGGGAAGGCATAGAGAAACTTCCCTTCCCAATCGAGGAGAAAGGCATCCAGGGGGACTGAGCCCAACACTGGGGGCCTGCAACAAAAAAGTGGAAGTTGATGATTGTCTGGGGCTGCAAAAAGATCTATCTGAGGGGTGCCCCATCTGGCAAAAACTATCCCAGTACTGGGATCCAGTGACCATTCGTGATGGCCCTGGGAAATCCTGCTGAGAGCATCTGCCAGGACATTGTCCTTGCCTGGGAGGTGAACTGCTATGAGGGAAGTGTTCAGGAAATAAGCCAGAGACCACAACTTCATCGCCTCGGTGCACATGGCCGAAGACTGAGTGCCCCCTTGTTTGTTGATGTACCACATTGTAGTGGTGTTGTCTGTTCTGACCTGTACCACTTTGTTCTGAACAGATGCAGAAAAAACCTGAAGTGCTAGAAAAACAGCTCTGAGTTCCAACAGATTAATGTGGAGCAGAGATTCCTGAGGGACCACAATCCCTGGGTGGAGGTCACCCATGTGAGCTCCCATCCCAAAGGGATGCATCTGTAGTAAGGGTCAGGAGTGAGATAGAGGGATGAAGGGCACCCTTGTCTCAGATTGCTCTGATCCTGCCACCACTGAAGGGCCTGGATCAGGGTTCGAGTCACTGGGATCAACTTGGATAGGGAATCTCTTCTTTGAGACCAAAGGCTCTCAAATGGAACTGAATGTCCCTCATCTGAAATCTTGCTCCTTGCACTACAGCTGTGGAGGCAGCCATGTGTCCTAGGAGCTGTAGGAAATGCCTTGCTGGTCGAGAGACCTGCAGAGTGAAGGAGGAGGCCAGGGCCACCAGGGTCCTTACCCTTTCTAGGGGAAGGAAGGCTCAGGCCTGCTTTGTGTCCAGTTCTGCACCTATAAAGGTGAGTACCTGGACAGGTTCCAGAACGACTTTGGAAGATTGAGAAGAAAGCCCAGAGAGGTAAGCGTGCTGGGTAACTTACAGGTGTGATTTGACCTGGTCTGGAGACTGACCCACAATGAGCCAGTCATCTAGGTAGGGAAAGATGGCAATCTTTGCCTTCTTAAATGAGCAACTGCTACCGCCAGGCATTTTGTGAATACCCTTGGGGCAGAGGTGAGGTCAAGGGCATTGCTCTGAACTGATAATGGCCTGAGGGCAATTCCAATCTGAGGTACTTTTGGTGGGAGCTTCTGATAAGAACATGGAAGTAGGCATCTTTGAGGTCCAGGGAAGCTAGCCAGTCCCTGGCCTTAGGGAGGGTAAAATCATTCCAGAGTCACCATTTTGAATTTTGGTTTTAAAAGGTGCTTGTTCAGATATCTTAGGTCCAGGATGGGCCGCCACTCTCCTGTCTTTTTGGGGTAGGAAGTACCTGGAGTACAGACCCTTGCCCTGGTGTGGGAGAAACCCTTTCTACAGCTCTGAGAGCCAGGAGGGTTGAGACTTCTGTTTCCAAAGCAAGAGTCTCTAGAGGATTTGCAGGTGGAAAAGATCTGAATCTCATCTTTGGAGATTTTTTGAAGCTGAGAACCAGACCCTGGCTTACTACTTCCAGGACCCACTTGTCTGATGTTAAAGACTCCCAGTCCTGGATGAAGTAAGCCAGCCTGCTCCCTACAGGTAATGGAGAACTGGCCCTGGGCATCCCATCAGGGTGCCTGTTTGGCAGGGGCTTTAGGCTGAGGGGTGGGAGCAGGCCTGCTTGTACCCCATCTGTCTCTCCCTCTGAAGAACCCCCTCTGAACATAAGCTGAAGAGGAGGCCTGGGTTTGTTAAAAAGGCCTGTGAAAAGGCCTGCCTCTACCCCTGGGGGCTGCCTATGAGGAGTGGCTTGCCGTTCCTTGGCTTGTGCACTCCTATAAGTTGTTCTATATTCATCCATTTTCTTCATATAATACTCTGTCTGCTCCCCAAACAGAGAATTTCCCACCACAGGAAAATCCATAGCCTTAGCCTGGGTATCCTGTGACAAACTAGTACACCTGATCCAAGCCAATCTACGAAAAGCCACAGATGTAGCCATGACTCTAGAGGATACATCATTAGAATCCACTGCAGCATGGAATTGCACCTTAGATGCCTCAATACCATCAGCAGCCACCTGCTCCAGCTCCTTGGCAAGCTGGCCAGGGGCCTGTTTGGCTAAAGCCATGACAGTATCCCATCTAGATTTCTGGTATCTTGCAACATAAGCCATATAATTTGCTTGTCTGAGTCCCAAGGACTCTGCCATGTATTGTTTTTTAGCCATGGCATCAATCTTCCTGGAGTCCTTGTCAGGAGGATGTGAGGCCAGGAGAATATTAGCCTTATCACAGGCTGCAGCCTGAACTACCCCAACATGGCTGCATTGCTGTGAAAGAAATTCTGTATCAGGACCTGACAAAGTGTACCTCCTGTCCATCTTTTTATCAACAGAAGGCACAGAATTAGGAGCTTTTAAAATTGTTATTGTTTGTTTCCTAAAGGATTTATGTAAAGGAATAGACAATCTCCTGGACTCTGGGATATCCATCATCTCTACAAAGTCAGGCTCCTCTTGTTCATCCACAGCTTCCTCCAAAGGAAGCTGGAGGGTTTCAGCAACTTTTTTATAAAACAGAAAATGAGAAGGGGACTCAGAAAGCCTAGGGGGAGATTCTCCTAAAGGTCTGTCTGGGGAGATGTCCAGTTCAATGGGCACATCCAGACTTCCAAAGTCACATTCACACTGTTCATAATCATCCTCCCTCCTCTGGTTCATAAAACTCCTCTATATCATATTCTTGAACCGGTGGAACCGGCCGAACTGACCTTTTGCCAGATAGTGGCGGTTCAGACGGAACTGGGGAAAGTGACTGGACAATTTGGATTGCCCTGGCTATCTCTGCAGCAGTTGGAGAAGGAATTTTTGACTCCACACCTGCTGATTTTCTAGTTCTCTTTGCTGGAACTGGCTCCTCTGAGTCAGCTTTACGTTTGCCCGAGGAAGTCTGGCCCTGGTCAGAGGGCACTCCCTCCGGTTCGGTTGGCACCGAACCGGGCTGGCCATCCGGGTCAGCGGACTTTTGGGCCTCTCGTTCCCTGAGCCTACCAACTCTCTTATCTAGGGTAGCTGCAGGGAAATTCTTGCAAATCTGGCAGTCTGCATTGAGGTGGTCAAACCCCAGACAATAAACACGATGTGGTAGTGTGGATCAGCCTTGGCAAGGCTTCCCCACAGACACTACAGTGTTGAAACCCAGTGGGCCGGTTTTTCTTTTGGGTTTCTCAGACATAATGCCAGCCTAACCAAAAACTTGCCCTTTTTCTGGCAGTGCCAGGCAAGACACCCTTATCGGTTCCCAACCATGTCACGGGTTGTGGAAAAAAACGTAATGAAATCCGATATTTTTAGAACCGATAAGAACTGGGAACTGCACTCTAAAAAGCTTTTAAATGCTTCAGAATAAAGTTTTAAATCAACCTGATCGGTTCAAACCGAACCGATAAACATTTACAAGTGCCACACAGAAATAAACCTGTCTATTACTTACAATACCACAGACAGAGCTTGAACCGATCGGTTTGCGGTTAAAATAATAATAATCGCGGTTGAATTTAACCGAGAAAAAACTCTTTAAACCGAGAAATGAACCGAGCAGTAGGAGGAATCTCTGGAGCGACTGTTCAGTGAGTCGGAGTAAAGAATCTGACAGTTTCAGTTTGAAATATTCCAGACAGAGCTTTTCTAACCGAGCTCGCGCTCTAAGTTCCATACCTGGCATGGAAGTTAACTCTTTCACCTCCGGGGCAGTTCAAATGGTGGGACAAACTGCAATTGTCATAATATAGCAAGACTTCATGTTGTTTGAAACTGTGTACATATTTACTTCATTACCACATCTCAAAAAGGAAGGACATTCTTTGCAAAAAAAACTCCATTAATTCAACAGTTAGGGTTGCTTCCACAGCAACAAAAGCGAGGGCATTTGACGTTAGGGTTTTCAACACTAAGTCTGACCCCCCCCCACACACACACACACACACACACAACACATACAAGCAGGGGATGGTATAAGGCAACACAACCAATCAGAAACAGACACCATAAGGTAACAGAAAAAAACATACAACTCTGTTAACATACCACAAGAAGCATCCATCATCATGGTTCGGCACCTGTATCACTTCTGTTGCAATCCTGGTGTCTTGGGGGTACACCCACATGATGTGCAATCATGTGGGGTGATGTTAAGAAAGCTATAGTATATAGAACATTTCGGATGAAAATTCTTTGACATGGAATGGCTATGACTATTTCTAGCTATTTTGCTACACCTGCTAATAACTTAATGAGTGGAATTACACAGGCCAGAATCTACTGTAGTTACACAGCTAGATGCATATGTCCATCTGTGGAGGGATAGGACTGCAGGGTCTAAAGCAACCTACAATGTAACTGTCGCGTATACATACTGTTCTTCTTTCTGGATGGAGGGATGTAAGCACAGGATCCAAAGTACCATGTGGTTCCACTGTTAGATACATACACTGTTCTACTATATGCATGTAGGGATGTGACTGTACAGTGAATAACCCTACACTCCAAACCTGACATATGCAGACTGTTGTAGTATCTACATGGAGGAATGTTGTTACCACCATTACATATAGACACTGTTCTATTATGTCAATATGAGGTTGGGAGTGCACTGTCTTTTGGACCCTGAACTCCCATCCCTACATTGACATAGTATATCAGAATTCATATAACACACTATCCATATGTCACTGTGGGAACGTGGGCTCCTTTGGACCCTGCCCTCCCAGTCCTATATCAAGACAGTGCAACACTATCCATATGTTACAGTGAAAACACAGGGTGCTTTGGACTGTGCACTACCATACCTCTATTGCAATAGTATAACACAATCCATATCTCACACTATCCATATGTTGCACTGTTCTCATTGTGACATATAGATAGTGTGATTTATGGAGTGAGTTGTAGTATGTTGATGGAGGGATGGGACTGCAGAGTATGAAGGACCCTATGCTCTCATTGTGACATATGAATAGTGTGATACATAGATTCTGTTGTACTTATATCTTGATGGAGGAATGGGAATGCAGTATCTGAACAACCATGAACTTACACTGTGACATATGGACAGAGTGACATATGGATAGTATTGCACTATGCTGATGGAGGGAGGGATGGGAGAGCAAGGTCCATAGGACCCTGCATTCACACTGTGACATATGGACAGTGTTGTTCTATCTCAATGAAGGGATGGCAGAACAGGGTCCAACTCACCATGCTGTCCTACCATGAGTTAAGGGTATTGCTGTTCTATCTGCATAGAGGTATGCAGTTCATGCAGTGGCCATGTTACATGGTTGCACAGCATGTGGATGTACCCCCAAGACACTGGGATGGCATCAGAAGTGATACAGTTGCTGAACCATGATGATGGATGTCTCTTCTGGAAAGTTTACAGAGTTGTATGTTCTTTCTGTTACCTTACAGTGTCTGTTACTGATTGGTTGTGTTGCCTTGTACCATCCCTGCTTGTATGTGTGTTGTGTATGGGGAAGGGGGGATTTGGAGTTAGGGTTGAAAACCCTAATGTCGAATGTCCTTGCTTTTGTCACTGTGGAAGCAACCCTAACTGTTGCATTAATGGAGTTGTTTGCAAAGAAGGTGTATATATTTATATCTATATCTATATATATATATCTATATATATATATATAGATATATATATATATATATATATATATATATATATATATATATATATATATATATATATATATATATATATATATATATGTATTTATATTTATACCATGGGGTGAGATCAATTCCAGTGAGATAAATCTTGTTATTTTCACTGCAGTGAAATGAATACTCCTGATGTCAGCAGAGTTAAAATAAATACCGTTTATACCTACTCTACTGACGTCTCCCACCTGCATGTGAAAGCACTAACCAATAGCCTTCTACTTTACCTACTTCTCAAACTCTCCCTATAAGCTAACAAACAATAGTATTAACATACATCATTACAGTCACCTGCAGCACTGCTTTTCACTGTAGCAAGCTGCAGATCTGTCGTGCTGCATTTCAAAACCCATCGAACTCTGACTCACATTTAAGCACACTACGGCTGTCAACAGTCATATCATTTACATCTCCAAACGTAGAACCACACATATCGTATTATAATATGTTTTCAATGCTTTAAACTTATCATTTATGAACTTCTTTACCTTGAAATACTTGCTTCAGAAGTGAAACATAAACTAACTCTTTTGCAATATGAACATGGCTGTAACAAGCACTCTTGTAACAATAAGGCAGCAAGCAGCACAACAAATGTGAAATCTGCACCAAGTTTTATAATCCTACATTGCAAAACCTGTAAATAAACATTATACTCACATCCAGACATAAAGAGGCATACCAGCAAACAGATCTCATCACAATCTCTCCCAGCACCAAACATAAGAACGTCCCCCCACATAGCCAATCAATAACTAGAGCACACCACACCTAATCAACACACACACACACATACGCACACATGCACACACATCAACTAATCACAGCTCACTACAAACACCCATTCATAAAATACACACTACCAACATCATTTAAAGCAACAGGAACTTCACAACACCAAACATAGTTTTCTCACTGTCATTGATCTCACCCCCATGGTATAAATAGGACACATGATGTGCACATCGTGGAATATGGAAAATATTTTCACTCCTGCATCGTGAGCACTATATATTTCGCTCATGCCTTCAGCACTCGTGAAATATCCAGGCTCACTCTGCAGGAGTGAAAATATTTTCCATATTCCACTCCTGCCCATCATGTATCCCCTATATATATATGTTTATATATATAATATATTTTACTGTCACTTGTTTCTACCATTCATTGTGAAATGTCTTCTCCTTGGACCTCATGCTCTGTTGTTGTATTCCCTGTTCAGTGTAACTTTGTAACATCCCGGGTCATGCCTAAAAATAGTCATTTTTTTGGCTAGTGCACCAACCCAGTTCACAAAAACTAAATAAAAAAAAAAATATTACACACTAAACAGATTTAAAAAAATTAAAGTACTATTCAGAGTTTCTATTTGAGGTGTTTCTCTGATAACCATGAGAAATCTCCCTCCTATATTTACCAGTTTGCCAGAGAACTCCAGGCTGCTTACCCTGCAACACATGAAATTGATGTTCTGGCTCCAAATGAGGCCTGTGTGTGTGTGTCTGTGTGTGTATGCCAGTGGAATTCAGCAGAATTTAGAATTCACATATTCAATGGTATCATTTCATGTGTGTGAGAGGAGGTGTAGGAGTGGAAAAGGCATTCTATGAGTGGAATACTGTAGTATTTTGAATTCTTGTATTCCATGGTAAACAAACACACCATGTATTTAATGTGTAGAAAGACAGATGACTCACTGGTGCAAACCATCTGTGGAGGGGGTATTTTTTCATTTTGAGCAACATTTTAATTTTTTTGTCTTAGTTAAACTTTTCTAGTGTTATTTCTAAAAATTGCCCATGGATCCATTTTATGGGCACAATAAGACACTTTAGGGCATTTGTTGTGCTATTTTTATCACACTTCAAGGGGCTGATCACCCTTGACCTGCAGCTATGTGCCTTATTATACAATGTGGAACCATAATCTGGCATTCTGATTGGCTGATTGGCTCTTTTGAGAATGGGTAAATCCTATGACAACCCACACAAAAAGTACCAGTTAGTCAGGATGGCAGCACCACAACAAATTATATCAATGCACCCAACCCTTGAAAATTTAAAAATAAATATCACACCATATTTTTCCCGACATGACAGAACTTAAAGGGACACTGTCAACCCCATTAGGCCTCAAATTGTCCTCATATTAAAAAACACATGTTATGATCATTTACATTCTGTGGAAGTTGCTGATGTAGCAAGTAGTTTGATTTTGATTTTATTTTAAGTTCACACATGCACTTTGAACTTCTTGTGATGAGTGACTTTTGAGGGGTGTGACACTGTCTGTCCAATGCAAAGTTCTCTGCAAGGGCCTCAACAGTATCACACCAATCATCAGCCAGGCTGATCCTGATGCTGTTTTTCCTGAAGTGGTCTGCACTTGAACAGAAAAAGCCACACCAATCATGTGGCAGCTTTTTCCTGTCATCTGCAGGTCACCACCCAGCAAACAGCTGTTTGTGTCCTGATCAGCCTGGCTGACATCCCCAACACCCCCCTCACCACCCCACCAGTCCCTTCCCTCTCCATCCCTTTGCACCTGGCTGACACCTTAAGCCCTGTAGGGCTTAAATAAATTTTCAATACTGCCACCAGAGTGGTGATTCTGGAAGGTGGGAGGATGAACTTTCCTCCCCTGTCTCCTCCACTTCCTGCTGACTCCTTTTGTTCCTCTTCTCCCAACCATGCGGAGTAGACCACAGCCTAAGCTCCTTATGAGCTGGGAGTTTACAGTGCCCAAAGCACTTTCACTTAAGCATACCATGCCTGTATGTTCTCAGCTTACTTCAGGGTGTTCAGTCCCCGGGTTGGCATTGATCCCCTCCCAGGTACTCTGGCACACTGGGAGCCCACCCCAGTGTGTCAAAATCCATTGTATTAATATTTCACCTGTAAAAAAGAAAACTGTCCCATGAGATCTTTTTTTTTAACCTGAAAAAAAATGAATACAGTCCTTCGTCATTCCCGCTGGCCCCCCTCCCCAACCCACACCCTCCCTCTCTGCACCCCACCTCCTCTCTCTCCCCTCACCCATACCCCCACCTCCGGAGGCTGAAGCAGTGATCTTTTTTTGACCTGGAACATGTCTGCACTCTTCACAGACCAACCAGGAACTGAAGAAATGACGGTAAACCCTATAATGGGGACAGCGTGCTTTCAGGTATGGGCCCCCCAATGGCTCAATGAAATCCCAGTGCACATTCTAAACTCCCAATGCATCTCACAATTTAAAAATGACCTAAGGCAACACCCTCTTACTAGGACAGTTTGTGACTGCCACTGGGACTCTAATACCCATTATACCCACTCACCGACACTCTCCTTCCCCTTCCTTTTACCCCCACTCTTCCCCCTTGCACTATCCCTCTGTCTTCCTCTTCCTCAGTGCCTTTTCCCCCACTGGATCAACCTTATAACCAACCTACTACCACTACCTCCCAACCTCCTAGACAAACCCACTTATTTTAGCCACCCACTCTCTCCCCCCAGTCTCCCTTCCCCCTCCCACCTTGACTCCTTCTTGGACTCTCACACTAGGTGTCACACCTCTTTATCTCCTTCACTACATACAAACACTGTCCTTTACCCAGGTTGAATGGTCTTGATGCTGTACTATCACCATGTATACTATGAATGACATTGTAACCTTATTGTATACTAGCTACCCACTATTTGAGTATTGTATATAAACTGTTTGTTATTGTTGTCATTGTCACTGTTTGACTTGGAACCTTTGTAAAATAGCTCTGAGCTCAAAGGTATGACCTGAATTCCTAAATAAATAAAAAAAAATAATGGCAGTCAAAGAGGAGGATTCAACTTAGGTTGATATCTCAGCCACCTTTTGAGTTTTGGTCCCAAATTTTCATTATGGGGTTCATGGGACACCGCCTTGTGAACACTGTCGCTGTCATTTCATTTCTCGGTCCTGAAAGGTGATTTCACGGTCGCTGCATGGAATCACCTTTCAGGACAAATAAATGAAATGACAGTGCCACTGTTCATGAGGTGGTGTCCCAAAAAGCCCTTGTTGCAAATTTTGTGAAAAAAATCCCCAAAATGACTGCGTTATGAGCCTCCATTGTACAGTTTCTATGTACGCTTGTAACTTCATTAGTTTTAAATATTTTCACTCCAAATTTCCAACATTGCCATTTTTTCACACCCACTTATGAACAGTACAGCTGTCATTTTTTGCATCCTTTCTGAAATGTGGTTTTTGCACATGTGGCACAGAATGGCACAGTCACTGTGCAAAATCAACTTTCAAGACAGAGTAAGGAAATCCCAGTGCCCCTGTTCATGAGGGGAGGTCCCAAAAAGGCCATCTTGAAAATTTGGTGAAAACATTCAAACAAATGACTGCATTACGAGCTTGTGCTTCACAGCTTCTACTCACACTCATAACATTTCCACGTTTTCATATTTTCACTCCAGATTTTCAACATTGCCATTTCTTCATACCTCCTCATGAACAGTACTGCTGTTATTTTTCTGTTATTTTTCAGATCCTCCCCAAAATGTGTTTTCTCACCTGTGGTGCCAAGTGGCACACTCGTTGTATGAAATCACCTTTGGCGATTGAGTAACGAAATTATACTGCCACTGTTCATGAGGTGGGGTCCTAAAAAGTCCATGTTGAAAATTTGTAGCAAACATACCAGCAAACAACTGGGGTGTTATGGTTTCCAACCATAACACCCACCTTGTACAGACTGACAGGCACCAGGGGCATGACTTGGGATCATCAGCCATAATGCTCACCCCATTCCAACACCACCCCAACCCTGCAGCCACTGACAGGCATCCAGGTGTGCCTTGGGGTCTTCAGCCCTAATGTTCACCCAATTCTCTTATATTGCATCCATCTCAGCTTATTTCCTTATGGAATGGGGTGAGTGTAAGGGCCAAAGACCTCAAGGCACACTGCAACACCTGTCAGTGTCTGCAGGGTGGTATGTGAGGTGGAATGGCATGAGTGTTATGGCAGATGACCCAAAGTCACACCCCCAACACCTATCAGTCTCTGTAGGGTAGGGGTGAGGGTTAGCATTACTTCAATACTTCACTGTCATTCCTATTATTCATCTCTCTGACTCCTGCACTACCAATGCCAATACCAGCAAGCAAACATTTGGCATTGACAAATGCTTGTTAAATATTGTAATAGTTTTGTACATCGCTGGCTTGTGGAGCTGTGCCACCTAAGAAACAGGAAGTGAGGTCCTGGGAGGAAAAGAACCCGGTCCAGATCATGTTACTTGGCTACCTGGGTAGCCTTTTCTGTGCAAAGCAAAGCCTGTCTGGCTTTTTCTGTTATGTGGGTGATCAGATTTTTATTTTGTTTCCTATTGAAAGGGAAAGAGGTTTGACTGAGTTGACTCCAATCTCACATGCCCACGAAACCTCCCCTCCTCATTTTTTTCTCTTGGCTACCTGCCCATAGTCCCGACTCCCAACAAAAACACAGCAACTACACAAGCCTTCCCTTCCCATCTACAGCACATGGCTTTGCTCGGTGTGTCCCCAAGGTAGTTAACTGTGTATGTGGCCTGAGACTGTAGCCAGCAGTGTTCTTGGTGGAAGCTGTGACTTGAGAGTTTAAAGTGGCTTCCATGGCAGTGTGCGATCCTGGATCCTGACAGCAGTAGCTAGCTGCTGAGCAGTATACAACAAAAGCCACTGCAGTAAATGAGGGTACTACCTCTAGAAACTGCAAACTGGATTTGTGTAGAGGGTTTGAGAGATGATCTTCTCTTTGACCAAAGAGCCAGACAGCTGCAGTGGGGATCTGCATTAACATAAAAAGAGCACACTAGAGAACAGGAATACTGTAACTCAGTTGCAGCTAATGATGAAATGCGTGCAAGCTTATTTAAAAACATGGTGAAATTTCAAATAAACTTGCACAGCATTAATTGACTTGTATCTATGGTTAATTTTATCCATGAGGATATCCCACTTGTCTCAAATTGTAGTCTCTTGTGTTTTCCGATTTAGATCTCCACTACTGCTATCAGGCAACATGGTCAAGAAAGCAATTTGTCTCTCAAAGTCGATACACAAATCCCTGTCTCCAGTTTCTTATCCGTGCCGCTGCAGTGAAGAGGAGAGAGAGAGCCAACACTGCTTGCAGCTCATTCTGTCAAGAAAGCTGCTTGTTTTTTCAAACCCACTGCTGCCGGTGTTCTTATGAAATTGCTGCCACTCTGATGCAGAGAATGTCCCATTACACATTTAGCATTTCAGGCTACTTAGCACTAATAATCATTGAGACTAGTGAACAATGCTGTGGTCACATTAAACGAATGCTGCAAAACCACAACTAGCTTTAACTTGATGCCTTAGAGGGGTGAGTTAAATGTGTTGGAGCAGATGTGACCCAATGTGAGGAGGGAAGGTGGTGGGTCATGATCGACCGGACTTTTGGGAGGAGGATGGCATGGATATTTAGTTCCCTGGCCATAGAACTTCTATGCTGTGTACTGGGATTCAAAAATACCAAGCAGTTTGCCCCCCACTATGTTACAGTACTTCCTGTCTACAGGCTAGCGCTCAAGACCAACAGTACTTGCTAGAGCTGAGACAAATACCTGCAACTTGGGGGTTGACTTGTGTGTTATAACTAAAATATCAACAAACAAAAAATTAAATAACACTGAGACTGGAAGTAACTCAGTACTCCAGTAAGCTCGAAGTGGTTAGAAATGCTTGATACACTAGCTCCGTAAGGTCTCACAGACAGTGAATGAATGATGGTAGTAGGATGGAAAAAATGCTCTTCAGGTTCATTTCTCTGTGCTCTAACCACTATGCCACACTGCCTCACCCCTCATGGAGGTAATTACCCAATCAGCACAGAACTGCTGAAGTGTGGAACTCTCTTGCCCTGATCTGTTTATTTTTTGTACGTTGTGAAACATTAATGAAAAAAATTAAGCACTTTACATTCCATCATATGTAGTAATGGAGGCGTGATTCTTTAAAACAATGTTTTTTTTTCTAGCATATGTTATTCATTATTGTAATAATAATTAATTTACTAGAACCAAACCACCCTCACAAAAAAAAGTTATATTCTGGTGTTTGTGTTCTGGGCCACATTTGCAGTTGCTTTCATGTACAGTAGTGCCTTCTAACACTATTTACTATAATTAATTCTGGAACAAGCAGAAATCTTACCTGTCATGGATTTTTGGAGTGGATCCATTTGGTTTCAAGACAATTATTTTACATTCAGTTAAGTATCCTAAAACTGGTATTTCTGATTGTTGCTGTACTGGTCTGAAGGCTAATTCAGCATATAGTTGAGACTAATGAGTGCTGTTTAAGTTCACCGTGAATGCACTTACAGTGAACATCTTGAAAAGAGTTGCTTTTGAGTGAGTGTGATGTTGTCTGTCCAATGCAGAGTTCTCTGCAAGGGGCTCAACTGTGCCATACCAGTCATTAGCCAGGCTGATTGTGACCATGTTTTGTCTGAGATGGCCTGCACTTGAAAACAAAAAGCAGCATCAATCATGTGGTGGCTTTTTCATTTCATCTGCAGGTCACCACCCAGCAAACAGCTGTTTGCGTCCCAAGCAGTGTAGCTAATGACCCCACCTCACTGGCCCCATCCCTCACCTGTCCAGCCTTTTCCACTCTCTCTGCTGCCTCCATACTCCACTCTCACCATCATGGGGGGACAACCAGGACTTTTTTCCTGGGCCTTGAGTTCTGGGGGGTCTGCCCCGAGAAGCTGGTGTATTTTTTTTTTTAATTCTGGCTGTTTCCCTCCACATTGCCTGATACCCCAGCCACACAAGCCCAGAGGGGGGGGCTTTCATTCCTATATTCATGGTATGACCCTGCCCACCTGCCTTGCCAATGCAATACCTCAAAGTTAGGGGCACAATAACAAAATGGGGACTTTCTCCCTGACATGAGGTTTTCCTTCTTCCTTGTCCCTTACCTTCCAGTCCCTTGCCTGTAGTCCCACAGACCCACTCCCCTGTCTCTTTGTTCAATTTCATGCCATTCAGCACTGAGAAAAGGGGCTGTAGGCAAGACACCCTGCCTCCCAAATCATGGTGCCCGATCCTTGGGCTGCCTAGTGGGACCTCTTCTGCCCTACAAAAGTGCTGGGGAGGGACTGCAATCAGGAGACGGTGCCTGAGCATGGAGGGCTGAAGATGTGGAGAGCACAGACAATAGAAAGTTACATGGGGAATACTGTATTGTTGGTGAGAAATGATGCTACTCAACTGCAGGTAAATAAGCCCGTGCTTGGATTTGTAGCCCTGTCCCACCTGGTACAATACTAATACACGTATCAATAGTGAATTTCAGCATTGAAAATTGCTTGTTTTATTCTTAAAACTAAAAAAAAAACAAAAAAAACAGACTGACTACCATACTGGTGTTACCACATAAAAACAAATTTGTTTATATTCTTTGATCAACATCCACTGCATCTTTCCTGGAATTGGAAATGCCCTTAACACAGTCTAGCCACTCATAATGCTGTGGAAGGAGAGGAGACTATTGCATCATTAGTGACTGCACTGTTTGGGGTGTTTCTGATGTTCAGGAAGTATTCAATAAGAGTAGTTCAAGGATTTGAAGCAAAACAAGGTTGGGTATAAATGCACCATTCCAATGCATTTTTTTTTCTTAAAAAGGATGCAGATCAAATAGCCAACAGTTTTGATACATTGTAGAGAAGGTAAGCAATCATAAAGTGTGGGTTTCCAACTAGAAAAAATATGATGCAGAAAGGGCTGACAGTGTCTGTTTAACTGCAACCTCGAATTGCAAAAATTCCAATACCAATAGCATATTTTACAATAGTTTAACAACATACCTCACATATGGAACTACAGTTGTGAGGGTCCGATTCTCCAGTTCTGCCAGGTCAGGTTGGGTAAGGTCAGGCAAATCAGAACCAGAACCAAAAGTATACTATATGGAGAATAAATGCTAGGAAAGTGTGAGATATGTGGATATAATGCCATGAAAGAAGATAATTAGCCAATAACCCACATGCTCGATGGGTGCATCAGTTTATTGAGCTAATTAGCCCCCAAGATGGCATTATATCCTCATATACCAGACTCTTTACTAGATATATATATATATATATATATATATATATATATATATATATATATATATATATACCATAGGATGTTTGATATATATGTGATAGGGTGAACCCTGCCATGACACTGGCCATGGGAATGCTAGGAAAAGTATGCTCTAAGAAAGAAATATAAATATCTTTCCATATCTATCTATCCTTTCACTTTTCTATCCAGGCTGTTTCAGCAGTATTTTCTATGAACCAGCATCTGAGCACCCTGAAAGTCAGACTGTGACCCACTTCTAATCTATCTGCCATCTTCTTATTTTCCTTCCTTGTACCTTTAATCCACTTTTCCTTTCCATATTCCACCATGATTATATGAGCATACAAAAACAGAATCAGAAATAAAGAAATAAATTTAAAAACAATGATAGTCTAACTTGAATGTGCTAAAGTCTGAACCCTGCTTTTACAAAGAACATGATACATTGTAGTACACCTGCAGGTTACACACATTAACTTCACTTTAGTTTTAGCCTGAATTACAGTTAGCATGGAAACAGCTACAAAAGAACAGTTAGAATGTTTTTATGTTACACTGTTAGCTCATATTATGAACCAAGTGGATGATCTGGTTCCCTGAGACACTTTCAAAAGAGAAAGGGTAACTAAAGTCAAATGAAATATGAGACTGTTCCAGTGTATGGCTTCTGCAGTTTCAGCTTACTCACCTGCAGCTGGTGCTGTTGCCATGGTGATGGTCAGCCACAAAACTGGAATAATACAATTCTGATTCAGGGAGTATACAGAGGTGTGAAGAGCTCATAGAGACATATTTGTAAAAAGTTATCTTAACAATGGTGATAAGAAAGATGTTTTCTGGTGTGCACATGTATAATATTACTGTTGTTTAAGTATTAAAATTTCATATGTTTGATTACGAGAATACATTTTGAAAAGTAACAAAATGTACTAATGATGGTAATTAGGTACAAAAAGGCTGATCACCTGACCCCTGGGAATGGAATAAAAGGGAGCCCTAGACAGTTAAGATTAGATCAGATAAGTCCAGGATAAATTCCAGAGAGAGAGAGAGAGACAGAGAGATGGTGTGAAGCTGTTGTGTATAACATAAGTATCTCAAGCCTGAGTTTTGAACTGGAGGAGGGAAAGTTGAATGAATCTCACCAAGAGAGTATACAGCAACCAAAGAAAAGGTTCGTAGCCTTAAAGAACCAAACAAACATCACAAGTAAGAAGGGAATCTGTCTTGCTATCTTTTCAAGTAGTTATCTTTTCTCTGTGGGTGCAAGGTAAGTTTTAACTATTTAGTAAGTAAGTAAGTAAGTAAATATTTATTTTATCATTGCACCCAATCCAGGGGTCTCTGGGGACCATTACAATTTAAACAGAGCACAACAGATTAAACCAAGCATAATAAAATATTAGCATACATACAGTATATTCTGTATTCAGATAAGAAAACATTAAGATCAGATTAAAAACTATCTTGGAATACATAATTAAACAGATAGGTCTTTAGGCCCACCTTGAATGCCTCCAAAATCTTGGCAGTAAATTCCAGAGGCCCAGGCTGGCCACCTCAAAGGAGCAATCCCCTGATGTCTTCAGCCTTGCCCTTAGAATCACTAGGAGGCACTCAACGGAGGAGTGGAAGGAATGCACTGGGTTGGCTGGAGTTAGGAGGTCAGACAGATAACCAGGGCCCAGTCCATACAGGACCTTGTAGGTGACCAAGCCCACCTTGAAGAGAATCCTCCACCTGACTGATAGCCAGTGCAGCGCCTGCAGGACCAAGGTCACATGGCAGATTTTCAGCAGACCCACCAGCAACCTGGCCACTGTGTTCTGCACTAGCTACAGCCGTTATTGGATCCCTCTATTGACCCCGAGGTATAAAGCATTGCAATAGTCCAACCTGGAAGTCACAAAGGCATGTACTAGTGATGGCAGATTCTGAAGCAGAATCAAGGATTTAATTCAGGTGACACTTCTTAGATGGTAAAATCCACTCTTGAGGACCTACAACACCTGCACCTCCATAGTCAGCCTGTCATCAAGAATGACACCCAAATGTTTCACCCTTTAGATGTCAAAGTTTTGTTTTATTGGAAGTAGGTGTTTTACATTTTGTGTGTGGAAATTTTGTGTCTTTGGTAATGTTTTTAGTTGTAGTACTTGAGTTTCATTGCTGTAGTATGTGTGTTTAATTGCCAGCATATGTTACTATGACTGGCGTCTTATATGGGCAAATAATGATGGTTTTCATAAAGGGATCTGGGTGACATCCATGTACTGTATAATAATAATTAGTGGTGCAATCAACAGAACAACACAAGAGTAATATTACACATCAGATCTGGATCTGTTGCACTGAAAAGGCTGGTGTGAATTAGTGGTGTCATTTCTTCCTCCATTTATTTCATCCAACTCATTCTGCCCCACTGGTACAGCCTCACATACAAAAGAACCAGATTCTGCCTAATTAAAACCACAAAATGAAAGTACAACATAAATAATTTTCCCTCCTTCCCCTCAGAATTGCGATCAATGTCTCTTTTGTCCACATCTTTGTTCCATATGGAAAAGTTGCTGCCTATATTATAAACTCACTTTAAAGAATGCATTTATGAGAACAGTCAGTGATGCCAAACCAATATTACATTTTCAAGCAAAGGCATTTGCTCCTACAGTGCTCTAATCTTTATTTCTGTGTTTTATTATCTGTCGTACACTCTTAGGGACAGACAGTCAATGGCCCACATTTTTGTGCCAGATAATAAGTATACAATTCATTCAGTGACATCCTTGAAGTGCCATAAGGTAGCCTACACATGACACATAAAACAGGCTGTAAACATATTTAATCCAGTGATTGAATAGGATATAGCCATCAGTAAAAATCTAAAAGAACAAGACTAGTGAGTGTTGTGAGCTAACAAACTGTACTATACAGAACTAAGAGGATGGGGTAGAGGATGTGACTGCCTGGCTTATCTTGACATCCCTTGCCATTCAACATACAGATGAATGTCACATCAGGAGGATCTCCTCCATGTTCAGTCCCCACACACTTCATTGGTACACAGAAACCCGCGGTCCTGTCTATTTATGGCCAAAAGTATTTATTAAATAATTAAAACACACTCCTTTGGCTGGCTATACTGCAGGAAGCTACATTGTTGTGGAACAGTGTGCTATCACCCCAGCCTGGAGGATTGACCCTCTCTACCACAGTCCTAGTGTGAGTGTTTTACCAGCCTACCACTTTGTAGCGTCAAACCCTTACCTGGTTAAAAAACACCAGACACATTCTGCTAATAAATAAGGCCATGTCAGTTGGTCCATTCTGTGCATCGTTAGGCATAATTTATCCATGTTAAACAGGGCAAACCAAAGTTTTGGTCACAAACTGAGTTGGTCAATCTCTGACCCAATTATGACCCAAATGGTTGGGCCAGACAATACCCAACTGGCTGAAATCTGTGACCTGATCTACTGCATGCCCCTATTTGTGACAGTAAAAAATACTCGGTACTGTAAATCATTAGTGCTCACTCCTTCTGCTGTCTGGCTTCTCATAACCATGATACTGCCCGTTCACAGCAAGCACAGTTTTTGTGCATAAATAAAAATTCTTAATATCCTCCTGCTTCTAATACTGTACATTCCACCTGCTCACTGCATACTAGCCACTGACCAGCACTGCACACACTCACCCACTCAGCTTATAGCTACCGAAGCTGCACATAGCATGCTCTCTCTCTCCATTCTCTCCCAGTCACTCATACAATGCTCTCCTTCACAGCCGCTAGCACCACAATCTCTTTACACTGTCTCTTATGACCTTTCCTGTTCTCATAAAAAATTTAAACTTCAAAAACAAAACCTTATAGAGAAGGGGATCAAAAGAGATGCAAACCACAGTTTGTGGGAGGATGACATCTACAATACTATGATCTACCCAGCAACAAATGACTACATTAGCAGAATAGTTCATTAAAAAATTAAAAAGCAACACTTTTTTAAATTTTTATTTTTCAATTTACTTTGATAATTACACCACTATATAATTACAATAATCCATTCCAAAGTGTGGGTTATGGTGGTATTTCCTTACTTCTGGTGTGATTAAATCACTTGCCCTATGACCTCATGACCTACTACACCAGGCATGGGTAAATCCCACCATAATCCACACTCTATCCTATTGCTGAACTACACCACTGGGCATGTGGTAAACCCAACACATCCAATGCCCAGCTGTGTACTATTGCTTAAATGGTTCATTCAGTCAGTGATATTATGCTATTTGAATAACCTTATAGTTCTAGGTCTACTGTTATTTGGGAGGGGCCATGGCAGTAGCAGTAGCCATGATGCAGCCTGTGAACATTACACCCACTATTTTAGCAGACTACCTGGGAAAGATTAAGCTAGAAAAGTCCCAAGGAGTGGACATGCTCAAAGTGGGTCAAAGGGAACAGCTGGTGGGGCTACTAGCAGAAGTTTTTCATGTGTTTAACAGAACACTTTTGCCCCAGGACTGAAGAGTGGCTTAATTTGTCCTCATCTACAAAAAGGGGGACGGTCAGTGTTGGGTTACTAGAAGCCAGCCAGTCTGACAACAGTGCTGCACAAGGTCCTGTTATAATGCACCACACTTATTCATCCCAAAGTATCATGCATGTCAATATATTATTAGGTTCTTAGAAAATGGACTTTAAAAATAAAGAAAACTGTTTGGCTGGCATGGGGTACATTAACTTACAGTGAGAGCCCTGTAAGTTAAAAGTGACAGCCATGCCAAGCCACTGAAATATCATACAACCTACCCTGCTTTCTGATTGGCAAAATCACTGTAGTCAAAATATCAACTGTCCGCCATTTTTGTTCCTCGCTAAGGGAGAGATGCTGGCCCTCAGAGCTACTGTACCAACCAAGCTCCAGGTCGTTTTCCGTTTAATAAATAAAACACGTAAAAAAAACCAAAAAAACAAGAAAACTCTCCAGTGCAGTGTCCCAGACCAGAACATTAATCTTACATTTTCCCTGCAGCTGGCTGGCACTGCAACTCCACCATCCTAATGCTGATCCACAGAACAGATAAATGAGCTACCGGTGAATGACCCGTTACCTACAAACTACAATTAATGCCGCAAATTTAAATACTGTTACAGCACTGCTGTAAAGAAAACTGTAAAATAGCTAAAATAATATTTTACAGCCCTGTCATCTCCTAAACTTTTTTGTCTCCACTTCCTGGTTTTTCGTACCAGGATTACGTGCCTAACAGACGCACATCCCGACTGCTAAAAAAAAAACTTCCACAACGAACAGAGACCTGTCTTTTTTTTTTTTGTAAACAAACTCCATCATGTTCTTACAGTTGCTGAACTGGAGAGGGGTAGGGAGAACATAAGAGAAAAAGAGAATTGGTCTGCGATAGCGGGGGGGGGCGGACAATACATAAACAAAGGATCTATTTTATCAAATGAAACATATTTTTGACTTTTTCATTTATTTTCAAAGTCATTTCATACACTAATTTAGTTCTTAATTAAAACTGACACAGGAGCCCATTTTCTAAGCATAATAATACCCTCCAGGGTGGGCGGTATGGGCAATACCAGACCTTCCAGGGGCTATAAGGACCTCCGCCTGCAGCGTCGGGCCTCATTACACCCCTGGGTGGTCCAGTATTGCCCAATACTACCCACTCTGTTGGGTATTATTACTTGCTTATTTCTTTTACTTCCCTGTCCACCCACAGCTACTGAGTTGTGAACAAGGGGATGGTATGCTCTGCTATCTCCCCAATTAGACAATTGTGGAAACCTGTGTGTGAGGGAAGGCACTGTACTGGGGTTACATTGGAGACAACAGGAACTGTGAAATTTGGGCAACATTAAAGCAAGACTTGGACACAGTTGTCAAGAGAATAAAAAGGTAAAATTACTAACCTGACCTGCCAGCTTGACAGACACAGCAGTAATACATAAAATGTCAATAACTGTAACAATAACACCTCTATAACATTTTTTCTTATCTTATTCTCTGTGCATTCAGTTCTTGTACTTTCTGCTTTCTTTTATCCACAGGTCTTAACCTGTTAATCTTCAATCTTTGGAGACAATAGGCTATACCTTTATCCTCCAGTCCTACACATAATAATAGAACCACTAGGCCAGCCCTTGGGCTTCATCCACTTCACAGTCACTTTACTTGCCTTAGGGGTACACAGTGGCTACTAGGCCTATCCCATCTCAGCCCACTTACCCCTTTTACCCAGATAGCATTATCTGGTACCTACAGTATAACCTCTATGCAGTAACTCATACTCTAGTCATTACTTACATAGAAACATAGAAACATATAATTTGATGGCAGATAAGGACTGCTTGGCTCTCCTAGTCTGCCCATTTTCCTACCTAACAGATAAGCTGCAGATCCTAGTTAACTGACAGCTTACTTCATCCTACCCCCCACTAGGACTGCCTTATGTCTATCCCATGCATTCTTGAATTCCCCCACTGTTCTTGACTCCACAACCTCCTCAGGGAGGCTGTTCCATGCATCCACAACCATCTTCGTGAAAAAATACTTCCTCACATTACCTCTGAGCCATCCCCCCTCTATCTTCAAATTGTGCCCCCTTGTTCTTGCACATCTCTTTTTCTGAAGGATGCTACGCTGTTGGACTTTGTTGATTCCCTCGAGGTACTTGAAAGTTTCTATCATGTCCCCTCTCGCCCTTCTTTCCTCAAGGGTATACATATTAAGCTCCTTTAGTCTTTCTTCATATGTCTTCTGGTGCAGACCCTGCACCCATTTTGGTTGCCCTCCTCTGGACAGCCTCCACTCTGTCTATGTCTTTGCAGAGATGGGGTCTCCAGAACTGCACACAGTACTCCAGATGTGGTCTCACCAACTGTCTGTACAGAGGATAACAACTTCCTGTTTTCTACTATTGATGCCTCTACCTATGCATCCTAAGTACTAACCCATCCTTACTGCCTTCTCACATTGATTGCCCACCTTTAGGTCATCTGATATAATTACCCCCAGGTCTCTTTCCATTTTTATTGTTGTCAGTATCTAACCCCCCATTGTGTACTCTTCCCCTGGGGTTTTGTTTCCTAGGTGCATTACTTTGCACTTCTTTGCATTGAATCTGAGCTGCCATACATTTGACCATTCCTCCAACCTTGCCAATTCCCTTCTCATCCTTTCCACTCCATTCAACTCCATTCCACTCAAGTTCCACTTAAACTTCTATAGCATTCTTATCACTCTATGAATGCATTGCTTTAAATCACTGTATCATTTAATAACATTGTTTAACCAACAGATCTATTCCCATAGGAGATTCCCCCCTCATTCTTTGTGCAAGACCCAAGAGTGCCTTTTAAATTTCTGGACAAATGTAATTTGTAGTTAATGGATCATAAATTATTCTTACAATAGATGAATGGCCCTCTTGAACTAGTCTTGAATAACATAAATTACTGCACCTTGTTCCTTAAAATTGAGTACTGTGGAAATTATTGGACATCTGGAACTTCTGAAGAACAACAGTGGATTCTGGATGGTAATGATCCTTGGAGGCAAAGTCAGGTTGCTGAAAATGGTTGCTGGACTTGCTGGATGCAAGCCAAAAACTGCTTACTGTATCTGGAGAGAGATACCAAAAAGCAGGAGGCAAAAGCTATGCTTTCCCTATGCTCAATTAGTGCTCTTCAGTCCTTGGTAGTGGGATACAGGTGATCCCCTGTGTACTGGTATACTGGCTGTGAACTTGTACCCAAGGCCCTACCCTTCTATAGAACTCTTTAGGCTGGACTCCTCTCAGGTCTGCACTCCCTACTCAGTTTCCCTGAAAATGAGCTGTGCAGCTCCATTGATACTCACTGAGCATTCCACTAAACTAAAATCCTGGTCTCTGAGTGGACAAATTTCCTCTCCCCATCCACAGCACCAGTCAACTTCTTGTCTCTGTTGGAAGCCTGCAGCAGCATGAGCCACACCGGAATGTTTGATTTTGAATTTTCAACTAGGGATGTGCAGCAGGCCTGCTCAGAGAATCTGGTCAGCTGGGTATTGCCTGGCACAATCTACAGGGCTAGAATTGGGCTACAGCTGGTCTGACCCCTTTCTGACTTGCCACTGCCATCATTATTGGCCATTTGGACAAAATGCAATAAAAAAATATGGTTCCTTCAGGGTAGGCAGGCAGGCAGCACCAAAGTGGTAGGCACTAGGTCACTTCAGCATCTTACCTCTGACAGACTCGCATCACATGATGTGCATTGCACTCAGCAGATCAGAGCAGAGGACAAAGCTTCTTGTCTGAGCTGTGTCTGGCTGGGCTGAGCAGTGTGGCTGCCTTGTAATGACTAGGGGAAGGCTCATGGAGGGATGATGGTGAGGGCAGTGGGACTATGTGGCAGCAGTGGATCAAGAAGGAGGAGCTGGCAGTGATGGTGAGTGACTGTGGAGCAGAGAGTCTGATTGGAAGTGTTACAGGTTGGGGTATCTAAAAGCAAGCAAATCATTCAACACCAGTTTTGTTAGTGCTGTCGTGGGCAACTGTGGTCTGACAGGGAAGAGACCTAGTTGGTGAAAAAAATTGGCTAGCTCCATTGTTGATGGTTGGTTCTTAGTACTGGAATCATACAGCAGCAACAGCTGCACAGCTTGTACACTGTAAGAGACAATGCAGGATGTAATTTAGCTCGGTGTGGTGGATTGCTAGTAGCAGGAGGAGGTTTTGGATTAAAATTGCAACATTTGATAAGCCCTGGCTATTGGCTTCTACACTGAAACAATACTTAACCCAAAAGAAAAATAACATCTTAAAAAAAAATCTGAGAGAAGCAGAAAGACTGGACCAGTAGCAGCAGTGCCTGGCAGGCCCTGGACACTGGGTCAATTGGAAGGGGATCTACAGCTAAAAAGTGCACTGAAAAAAATGCCTGTGATGAAAAAAATGTGCATATTGAAAAGAAAATCAGAGCAATACAGAAACTGGAGCAGTGGCAGAGTCTGGCAGGCCAGGCACTGGCAATGAACACCCAGCATTGTGGGGGGGGGGAGAAGAGCTAAACTGCAATGAAAAACAAATACCTGAAAGAAAATATATTTACAAGAAATCAGAGAGAGAGAGAGATGAAGACTGATGCAGTAGCAGGGCAAGGCAGGAGGCAGTCCAGACCATGGGCATTGGGCAAGATGGGAACTAGAGCTAAACCACAGTGAAAAAAATACCTGAAAGAAAATATGTTTAAAAAAGATCAGAAAGAGAGAAAGATGGAGACTGGAGCAGTAGCAGGGTTTGGCAAGCAGTGGGCATCAGGCAACTATCTTAAAGATGACATGTGGGGGGTTGAGGGAATGGAGTTTGCACTGGTGGTGGTGGTTGGCTGGCTGCATGAGAGGACTGGGAGCAGAAGTTGAACTAAAACCTAAAATCTCATCTGGGTCTAGAAACTTAAAATATTACTTTCTATGTGAGAGAAAATCTAATTTAAAACAAAACTACAGGTTTGGTGGGAGTGGAGAGTATAGGGACAGGGAAGAAAGAACCTGTTTGCAGTTTAAAAATGCTGTGGCTTGCCCTGCCAGATGACAGAAAGCTATTTACCCATGGGTCAGTTGGTTTCATGGTGATACAACTCCAGGTGCCCAAAGGTCTCATTGCAGTTTGCACATGTGTATTTTTACTTAAAAACAATGACAGAGCAAGTGACTCAGGTGAAGTAAGCCTCTGCTTGTTGCTACCTAGCTTGTCTGCCTGCCTACTGTCACATCCACTTTGATATAGTCTCTCACAGTTGCCTGAAGTGCTAGCTGCAATTTAAGCACTTGTCTATTTTTCATATATATATATATATATATATATATATATATATATATATATATATTCTTGCAAAAAACCTCATTAATGCATCATTTATAGTTAAATACACAAAAAGTAGAAATGAAACTTTTAGGGTTGACCCCTCCCCCCATGGACCTGCCCATTATCCTGAGATTGACAGCTGACGGGGTGTGTCCTTGGGGTTGTAAGGCCTAACTCTCACCCCATTCCATGTGTAATCATATTCACAAGCAACAAAAAAGAAGAATGGGGTGAGATTTAGGCCTCACAACTCCAAGGACACACCCAGTCAGCTTTCAATCTCGGGAAGATGGGCAGGTCCGGGGGGGGTCAACCCTAAAAGTTTCATTTCCTTACTTTTTGTGTTTTAACCCTAAATGATGAGAATGGAAAATGCTGTCCACCAAACATAAACTGCGCCACACAATATCTCCACAGAAAATGTGTTGTCTGACATGTAAACACAGTAATTCACATCTACAGGACATGCCGTCAACACCCTCAAAATTTCAAGTAAAAAGGCCAAACCGTTTCCGAGATATTTAAAGTTAAAGATTGTTAAACTTGACCTATCTGTTGCATTAAAATCTGGCCATCTAGTCCCTCCCTCGCTATCAAAGATCACGATCAAAGAATCTTGCGATCAAAGAATTTGCAAGTTCATGATCAAAGAATAAAAAATTGTGAAATTCAAATGTTAGACATAAATGCATGAAACCACCAGCATGGTTCAATAAAACAACGCCCCCTGAGCAAAACCCACCCTCATTTGTGTTCATAACCCACCCCTGAGCTGAGAAATTTGCTTTTTTCAACTGGCCATCGTGTCCCTCCCTCATGATCAAAGATCACAATCAAAGATTCTCACGATCAAAGAATTTGCAGGCTCATGATCAAAGAATTTGCAGGCTCATGATCAAAGGATAAAAAGTAGTGAAATTCAAATTTTAGACATAAATACATGAAACCACTGGCATGGTTCAATAAAACAAAGCCCCCTGAGCAAAACCCATCCTCATTTGTGTTCATAACCCACCCCTGGGCTAAGAAATTTGCTTTTTTCAACTGGCCATCTTGTCCCTCCTTCACGATCAAAGATTGCGATCAAAGTATCTCGTGATCAAAGAATTTGAAGGCGCATGATCAAAGATCGTCAGCAAGACACAATCAAAGAATAAAAATGTGTGAAACTCTATTTTTTGACCATTTTGAACAAAACCAAAGGCATGGCTTGCTAGAGCAAAGCCCCCTGAGCAAAACCCATCCAAGTTTTACTTCAGGAGTCACTCCTGAGCTGAGATATTTGAGTTTTTCCGACATGAATCTTAAAACAAGATGGCGGCCATCGCGATCAAAGAATTATTGGGGTCAAAGATTCTTTGACTGCGAGGCTACAAATTCTTTGATCGTGAGGAGGGACCAGATGTCCAAAACCCCATTCTTTGTTCGCAAAACAACCATATACATTGTCCCATTGACTTATAATGGGAAGTTAAAACTACAATAACTTTTGAATGGATTAATATTTTTTCACCAAATGAAAAGCGGCATGTTTGCTGACTGAAGCTTTTTCAGATGAACCAAGTCGCAGAGCGACACCCCACATGACGACCATCCCATGCCACAGACAAAACCCCCAAACCTGCCCACATAACTGGCGAAAAGTGCATTTTTCAGCGTTTTTGGTGCGCAAAGACTGTAAGTCCAACTGAAATAACATTTGGCAAATCAAGAGATCTTCCATGCCCCACCGTACATACCAAATTTCATGTAAATCAGTTGAACGGGTCCAAATATATTAATGCAAAACATTTTGAGTTTAACATAGAAGTGGCTTCATGACCCTAAATATAGGGGTGCGACAGCACCCTATAATATATATATATATACAGTATATGTATATATAGATAGGATATACAATGGTGAGCTGTGAGAAAAATGATTTATCTTCACAAGTGCTGTTTGACCTTGGGTAACTTCATGAGTGGTGTAAGCCACGAGTGAGGTGTCCAAGGTCAAACAGCACAAATGTAGATAAATCATTTATCTGACAGCTCACCATTGTATACTTCATTTATGCAATAGAGATGCTTTCTGACAGTTGCTTTTGATTGCTTATCCTTTTTTTTTAATAATAATTTCTGGGATGTTTTGTTAACCTCCCTAGTGTGTGTACACCTAGCGTAGTGATTGTTATTAAATGAAATACCATTCATTTTGTAGAAAACTTGTTGCTGAACAAATAGCATGCTCACAGTACCATGCTACTTTTTTCAAAAAAAGTGGATAAATAATTGAATTTTCTGTTGTTTGTTTGCCAATTATAAAAAAACTAAAATGTATTTATAAATAAAACACCACTTATTTTGTAGATTTTTTCAGCTGAACAACTTTTATGCTCACAATACTGTGCTGCTATTTTTCATTTTTAAATTATCTGCATTTGTTTGTCAAAAAGTGAACAAAAAAATAATTTTCTGTTGTTTTTTGCTAATTATAAATAAACCTATAAGGTATCTATAAATGAAACACCACTCAATTTGTAGATAATTTTGTGCTGAGCAACTTTCATGCTCACAGCACTATGCTCTCTGTTTTTGTTTTAAAGTTATTTGCATATAATGTATGGTAGAGCGTTGTTATAGGTAGAAATCTACCTTTTTATAACAACGTTTTACCATCCATGTGATATCACGATGTTGTTAACCAATCGATGGTACGTCACATCGATGGGTTAACAACCGGGAACAGACTGGGCATACATGCAAATGGATCTGACAGCCTTAAAATGGCCACAGCGGTGAGGGCAGAGCAGCAGCAACATAAAGAAAACTGCAGTAAGGAACTGCTTTCTTTTGTAAAAAAAAACTAAATTGTACCATACACTATAAAATATAATGTATGGTACATTGATGGGTAACCATTTTTTTAACTCATCTTGAGATTGCCATGGCGACCTAAACCTCTCGAGCTTCGCTCTCGAGGTTTACATGGTCACCCTGGCAACCTCTCGATGGTTAACAAACTGGTTAACCATTGATGACCATACATTATACTCTATTTGAATATAGTTAGTACTGGTACTGAGGCCGAGCATTCTAAATGAGTTCCGGAGTGATTGTGACATATCTACTATGGCCTGGATATTCAAAAGGGTTGCGCCATGCGCAACAGGGTTGCGCATGCGCAAGTCCCAAAATGCGCCATTTATCGATATTCAGAAGAAGGCAGTTGCGCCCCTGAAAACATGCTGAGCAACAGCACAATGAAAATGAAGGCATGCGCAACCGAAGGGGGTGGATCCATGCATAAAGAATGCAATGCGATATTCAAGCGGCACAGACGGAAATTGTGCACTAGCGGAAATGAGCCAAAATAAAAAGGCTCAAGGAAGTGGCGCAAGAATGCTACAAGGCTGCCAAGTGGGGGAGAGAGAGAGAGAGGACAGACAGACAGACAACAGACAGGCTAGGGCAGGCAAGGAAAGCGTGGGCCATAGGCTGTAGAGGCCAGCGGGGGGTGCCCGGTGCAGTGGAAGTAGCAGTGAGGACAGCGGGGGTAACACAGCAACACCAGCCGGGGCAGAAGCCAGGGAGATGGACAGTGCCAGCTTCCACATGGAAGCTGTAATGAGGGGGGTGAGAATGCATGCTGCAGGGGGACGTGGCCGTGGAAGGGCCCGTCAGTGGTATGCCCCCAACAGGCAGTACCGTGCCCGCATCAGCTTTGAGCTGTACACAAATGTAGAGATTGTGGGCTGGTACCGCCTGAACAGGGCAATACTGAGACGGCTCTGTGAGCTGTGCAGTGATGTGATGCAGGCACCCTCACGACGGAGTCACGCTCTGTTGGTGGAGACCAAGGTGACAGCCTGCATGTGCCTGCTCACCACGGGCACCTTCCAGAGGCCGACAGGGGACACCACAGGCATCACACAGTCAGCCACATCACGCATCCTCACCCAATTCCTCAGCGCACTGCTGCCACATGCTGCGGAGTACATCCATTTCCCCAGCACCGCGGCAGAGCATACAGCAAACATGCAGGAGTTCCACAGGGTAGCATGCATGCCTGGCATGCTAGGGGCCATAGACTGCACCCATGTGGCCATTCACATGCCACCTGGCCCCGATGGGAGGCGCATATCGGAACAGAAAGGGATTCTCTAGTGTCAACTGCCAGGTGGTGTGTGATGCCACTGGGTGCATAATCAATGTCTGTGCCACACACCCTGGCAGAGCACATGATGCCTTCATATGGTATCAGTCTGCACTGTGCCATCGATTCAAGAGTGGGGACATCCCCACAGGCCATCTAGTGGGTGAGTACACATGTATGGAATGCAAACCCGGGGCAAGGGTGGGAATGCCACAGGTGCCATGGTAGTGGCACACAGGGATATGGCCAATATGGACCTGAACATGATACTGATCTCCACTATCTCCACACAGGTGACAGCGGATACCCACTCCGTCCCTGGCTGCTCACACTGTACCGGCGCCCCATGACCCCATCGCAGCAACGCTATAATGAGGCACATGTTTCCACACGCAACATCATAGAGCGGGTGTTTGGGATGCTCAAGGCACGCTTCCGATGCCTAGACACCTCCGGCGGTGCCCTACAGTACGCCCCCAAAAGGCCTGTGGGATATTCCTGGCCTGTTGCATCCTGCACAACATGGCCAAAGACTATGGGATAGCCATACAGGTTGAAGAGGGGGACAGCGATGGGGACGCCAGTGGCGCCGGTGTTGATGGTGATGAGCAGCCCCCCCAGGACAGCGGGACCCCCGACTGATCCGGCAAGCCCAGCTGCACAGGGACACCATCACAGAGGAGCACTATGCAGAACACAGGTAAGTCAAGGGGACATGTGCAACCAACACTGTCCATGCGCAAACCACAGGCACACAGGGGAACACACCTTGGGTGCATGACGGTCAGGGGAGTGGAAGGGTCCAGGCATACAAACACACCATCAGGGAGGGGTGAGCACTCATATGGACACACACACACACACCAGGCACAAAGCGTACATGGGCAGATGCACAGCACAGCAGAACCGACATTGCTAACACACAGCACCACCGACCACCCCCACCACCTGTACTGTCCAAGTACGTGTGTCAGATGCTGGGCACCGTTGCACCTTGGTGTACAGTACAATGCAGGCATCATCATGCACACGCACCTGTGGACAGTAGTTGGGAGGGTGTGCAGGTGGTCCGTGTGTCAGCGTGGTGAGCAGAGCACCCAGCAGTGCACTGCCCACCATGACACACATTGCACACATGCCAGCACCAGACAGGGCCCGCACTGGGAGACAGCTCAGTCATGTGCTCCTCCAATGGGTACTGTGCCCCAATGGCATCCTGTCCCCCAGGGTGTGGAAGGTCCTGATGCACAACACCCCTTGAGGGTGGGCGCTGTTCACCAGGACCAGGAATGGGTGGATCAAAGGGTGGCGGACATGTGCCACCGCTTGACACTGTACCCCCAGACCTGGTGGGTGACTGCTGCTGCTGCCCCTCCAACCGCTGTGCCCCAGGGTCCACTCGTTCCACCGCTGTGCTGGCAACAGTGCCAGACACCTGCACAGCCACCGGTGCTGCCCCACCGGTGCTGACAGGCACAGCCTGGGACTGTGCCAGCATGCTGGTACACAAGTTGGAACCAGAAAGGCCCAGGGGCACGTGCTGGCCTGCTGTGTGTCCGTCATGGGACACACACCTATCACTGCCCATTGCAGTCCTTGCATCATCAATGGTGCAGGTACGTGCTACAGCCATAGTCACAGCGTGCTGGCATGCTTGCATGCCAGACTGCTGAGACACAGGCTGTGCACCCCCCGCACCCGAATCACCGACACCAGAGTTGGTGGCCCAGCATGCATGCTGCTGCAGTGCCTGCTGGCTGGTGATAGAGGTGGATGGACCCTCCTCCATGTCCAGCAGGTCATCATCCCTGCCTGGGCCCACCACCACCATCTCCTGAAGACGAAAGGATCTGTAACAGAAAGAGAGTACATGTGAGTGCATGTGAACAACCTTCCCCCCAACCCCCCCAACACCACCACCATGTCATACCGTGCAGTGATGGGCTTCCACCTGTCTGGAATCCACCTCCTGGTATGCCCTCAATAGTGCTCCACTGCATTGATGCAACTAGTGTCTCCTCAGTCGGGGTCAGCTCCAACACCACTGGCGGACCCCCGCCAGTGCCAGCACATGCCACCCTGAAGGCTGCCACCTTCTCCTTCAACCTCCTGCGGTCTGTCCCCATCTTCTTCTTGCATTCCTGCACGGAGCGCTGGTGGCTTCCATGCAGGTTAACGGCCCGAGCTACCCCCTCCCATGCAGCTGCACGGGACTGAGGGGTGCCCCTCCATCCACTCAGTACTGGCTCCTCATCCAGGTAGGCCTGGAAGAGGGCCTCTGTCTCTGCTGCTGTAAAGTTGGGCCTCCTCCTACGCCCACCGTCCTCACCCTCACCTTGGCTCTGCTTGGTCATGGTGATCTGTATGGGGGGAAGTGGACACCTGTCACTGTGCAGTCTACAGCATTTTCCCATGACCATTGCCCAGAACATCACACAGCATGCAACTCACCTCTCACCTGCAGTAACCGAATCTGGCCAGCGCAGCCCAATGTCGCACATTTATAGTGCAATGCATGCAAATTAGGAGTGGAGCAACTATAATGACATGCAAATCGTGCCACTGCGCCTTTGAATGGCTGATCAGATGATTTGCATGTGTCAGATGAATGTTGCGAATCTGCGCTTTGAGCAATACGGTTGAGACGGCTGAGCCAATGGTGCAGATCTGTGACTGTGTGGTACACTGCATTGCACCTGCCAAGATAGCTTACGCAGGTGTCTGCCACACTGCTGACGTGCTGTGCACGATCGGCAATTCAGGCCATGGCCACCATTGTGCCAGTGGCACTACAGCAATGGGCACTATATGGCGCTGTGGCACTACTGCGCAATAGTCCACTGTGGCACTGGTACGCAGCTGGTCGGTCGCGCAGGATGCCTATACGTCAGATGGCGCTGTGCGTGGCCTTGCATCATGGCCCATGACCTTGTGTCTGACCTTTGCCCCCTGGCGCTGTTTGCCTGCCATGTGTACCGCCCTATTGCACTGTCTGGTGACAGCGCTATGTGAAGTGACGGCGCTGTTCGAGCAGAGCGATTGGAGCATGTGGTGGTCTATTGCGCAACATCTCCATGTGGGGTTATGGCGCAGCGGGGCGCCATATTGCCTGCTGTAAAGTTGGTACCATGGCTAGGAGAAGAGCTGTTCCCTGGAGCCAATTGGAACTGGCCAACTTGGTGGCCCTAGTAGAGCCCCACTATGGGGCACTTTATGGTGAGGCGCCCCTCACCATTGCCCGCACACAGGTGCAGCATCAAGTGGCCACTGACCTGGTGGGGGTCACTGGACGGTGCCGGTCTGATGAGCAGTGCCGGCACCAGTACAGTGACCTCCGCTGGAGGGATCCGGACCTTTTGGAGAGGCTGCGGTCACGTGCCAGGTGGGGCATGGTGCCTAGGCCAGGTGGATGTACCATCTATGCACCTGTATTCTCTGTAGGGGTGTGAGTGTGTTTTGGTGGCTGTGCATAGGTGATGGCTCTGCCATGGTTGGCTGTGTCAGTGTGTGCAGCTGTGAGATGAATGGGTCTGGCTGTGTGGGCAGGCACTCTCACTGGAGCAGGGGGCAGTCTGCTTTGGAGTCACACTGATGTTTGTCTCAACATATGTCTCCCACAGGCCGGGATGTGAGGATGCAGGCCCGGGTTGAGGAGGGCCATGCCAGGGCCCCGGTGCCAGCGGGAGTTGCACCCCAGCAGCAGTAGCAGCAGCAGCAGCAGCAGCGGCAGACACAGCTGCTTGAGCAGTGTGAGTATCATGACTTCATGGATGCTATTGCATGCTGGGGGGGAGACCACTAGCCCTGCACAATACAACCATGCAGGAAAGGGGAGGTCATAATTCCACTATACAAGACACTAGTGAGGTCCCACCTGGAGTACAGTGTACAGTTCTGGAGACCATACCTACGTAAGGACATAGACTGGGCAAAGAAGGTTCAGAGGAGGGCAACAAAGATGGTGCATGGCTTGCATCACAAGTCCTATGAAGACAGGTTGAAGGAACTGAACATGTACTCCCTGGAGGAGAGGAGAGAGAGAGGGGATATGATAGAGACATACAAGTATCTTACAGGGAGGAACAGGGTGCAGGAAAACACTATTTTTAAGTGAAAAAGATGTTCCAGGACTAGAGGGCATGGGATGAAGTTGGAGGGAGGACGATTCAGAGGAAACATGAAAAGAATTTCTTCACAGAACGGGTGGTGGACAAGTGGAACACCCTGCCAGAGGAAGTGGTGGGGGCTGAAACAATCATGGGATTTCAGAATGCACGGGATAGACATAAAGGAATTCTGGAGGTCAGGGGTAAGGGGCAACAGACTTGTAGGAAAACAAAGTGAACTTGCAAGCTCAAATGGACAGACTGGGTGGGCCATAGGCCCTTATCTGCCGACACTGTCTATGTATCTATGTATGTATGCACGACACAGGTGACATGCATCACTGTCCAGTATCACAGCACATCTGTGTATGCGTCACTGGTGGTCCATGCATGCACTGGGCACATAGCTGTGTAACTGGCATCACACCACGTTGCCACGTCACTTTGACAGCCTTGTTTGTGCTGTGATGGACATGGGCAGTATGTGTGTGCAGTGGTGCACATAGCTGGTGCCGCCTGTTTGTGATGGCCATGTGTATGTTCACTGTGGGTGGGTGCATGCCATCACAGGTGCGGGACATTGGGCTATATGGCTTGCAGGTTGGGTGGTGTTCAGGGTTGTGGTCAGTCACAGCCATTGACTGTGTTCCCATTTTCCTAGGCCTCGAGGTTCTCAGGAGGATTAGACAGGATATTCGGGGCCTCACACAAGTGTCGATGGAGAACCAGGCCATCCTCCAGTCCATCAGGCGCCATGGCCTTCGGAGGAGGCAGCACAGGACGGTGCGGAACCAGGAAGAGGATGAGCAGCCGGCTGGGCCGTAGCTGATGATACCCTTCCCACTTCTCCCATCCCTACCACCCTGCCTTCCCTCTCCAAGTTGTTCATCCCTACCCCTTGAACACCCCTACCTTGTACCCGTCCCCCCTTGTAAATAGTTGTTATTGTTTTGGTTCTTTACTATTTGGATATTTAAATACACATTTCTATTTTGATATGAATACTGTGTTGGTCTCTGATTTGCAGCTGGCTATGGGTGCTCAGTTGCAGGGGTGTACATGCCATCTGGGGTGGTATGGTCCTGGGTATATATGTGTGTGTGTGTGTGTGTGTGTGTGTGTGTGTGTGTGTGCGTGTGTGTGTGTGCATGTGTGTGCATGGGAAGGTATCTCCAGCATCGCAGTGACTTTCTGTTGGTCTTGCCATCTGCTGCCACCCACTGCTGGGTGCACAGGGTGTGTCTGGCTTGTATGCTTCTGTGCTGCACGGGGTTGACATGTGCTGGGGGGTTGCATGGTTTCCTGCAGTGCCAGTCACTGCACATAGGTGGTGTCTTGGGTCACAGTGCAGGGTGTGCTGTGCGTACAGGGGGCTGATGTGCACTGTGGTTGTCAACCCTCTGTGTGTGGCACTCTCAGCCTGCCAGTGGTTGTGCTGGGGTGTCATGGCTCTGCTATGCTTTGTTGGCTTGTCCCCATGGGCCAGTAGATCATCCGTCACACCCCCAGTGATGTTGTGCTTGGGGTGTGCAGGTATGGTGTTGGTTCTGCAGTGTGTTCCTGTGCCCATGTGTGGCATGGCTGGCGGTGGGCCCCAGCCTGCCTCCCTGGATGTGCAGTTCCATTGCTCTGGGGGGGCTCTGCTTGCACTATGACACCTCTGGACTGCTCAGCTGGGCTGCCCTGGTTGCGCCATAGCGCAACATTTCTGCTCAGCTTCTCCTTCCTGGTTGTGCTATGGTGCAGTATGTGCGATATTCAGACGTTGGTTGCTTGCGCAATTTGTTCTGATCTTTGTTTGAATATCGCACCTGTTGCGCATATGCGCAATTGGTTTGTGCTTGCTCCTGCTGTTGCGCTCATTTTGGGCGCAGTTTGAATATCTGGGCCGATGTGTATAAATATGTGATGATGTGTCTACTATGTGTATAAATGTGAGATTTCAGATTTATCACATAGTAGCTCAGATTTATCACATAGGATTTATGTCCACTCTTATTGCACATATATATATATATATATATATATATATATATATATATATATATATATATATAGAGAGAGAGAGAGAGAGAGAGATTATAGTGGCATGGTAGTGCCACTATAGTTAAGGTTGAGTAACCCATTTAAGGTTAAAGTGTGAAATTTTGCACCTCAATAACTTTGCCACCATATGCCTGAAAATTGGCAGGCATGGAGCGGTGGCATAGATCTTGGGATCTGCCAAGTTTCGTACCAGTTGGATTTACTGTTGCGGAGTTATAAAGTGACATTCCGTAGCACATTTACACTTTTCTGCGCATTCTTTGCTCGCGCCTACAGGTTGCACAGTTTGCGTGACTGGTCCAAATACTTCAGGGAACATGCGGCTGGGGTCCCCGATGTGCCTTTTGAAGATTTCATGACAAAATATTGAACGGTTCAAAGTTATTCAAAAAACAAATTTCCATTTATAGACAATAGGAAAAGTTAACAAAAAATTCGACAGTGTCACAAATGCAGTTTTTAGTGTCGCAAATGACCCCTGTAGTGCCGTGTCAGCCATTTTTTTCAGTTACTGATCACAGAAATGCTTGGCATTTAAAATCGGGACCCTCTAGGGGCACAATTCTTTTTGTGTTTACCTAGTATGTTGTTTTTTTTTTGGAGGGGTAAACACCCCAGAAATATGTTTTTGACATTTTGTGGAAAAGTAGTGTCACAGAGTAGTGTCTCACCTGCGACACGTTCATGATTTTTTTTTTGCGAAAGTCTCATGTTTTGCAACACTACTTTGTGACACTACGGCCAAAATAACAGGAATTCTTTGCCACCCTGCTGCAAAACACTGGTTTGCTCTATTGGGCTGAACATTGGAGGGAAGAAAGCTAACAAACCACAGATGTGCCTTTTTGTGGTTTGGTTACAAAATATTGCAGGGATGCAAAGTTTTGATACTCCAAAGTTGACACACTTTTTCCCATTGACTAACATTTCGGCGTCCTCCGCGCTTTTCAGGGCCCGTATCTCAGAAACGGTTTGAGATACAGACTTTTCATCTGAAAAATGCTTAGCCCCCCACTACGGGGATAAGTGCAAAACTAGCCAGGAAAGTAATAAATAATATGAAATTTAAATTTTTTTTCTACGTCATATGGTTCCTGAGATATAAGCAATTTAGTATTCCAAGTCCTCATTTTCTGCTCCGAGGTCCATTATTATGCAAACATTCTTTGTACTCACTGTGTTTCTCTATGGAGCTGTTGAGGAAAACCAGGGTGTGTGCTTCCGTTACTGTTACAGTTAACGTTTCCACTTCCGTTTCCATACCCGTTTGTGTTAGCATTTCTGTGTACGCCGTGTGTGTTACCCTTTGAGTTTTCGTTTCCACTTGCGTTTGCGTTACTGTTACCATTTGCATTTCCACTACTGTTTCTGTTTGCATTTCGATTTGCATCACCGTGTGAATTTCCATTTGCATTTGTGGCTGCCCTTCCGTTTGCATTAGTGTTTGTGTTTCTCTTTCGTTTGGCATCATTGTTGCTGTTACCATTACCATTTGCATTTCCCAGTTGCATTACCGTTACAGTGCACATTATGGTTTGTGTTTCCATGCGCACTTGTGTTTCCATTTCTGTTTCATTTGGCGTTATTGTTGCTGTTACCGTTAGCATTTGCATTTCCAACTGCAGTACCGTGACCTTGCGTATTACCATTTTTGCGTTTCCATACGCGCTTGTGTTTCCATTTCCGTTTACGTTACTGTTTGCTTTGCCATCATCATTGCTGTTACTGTAACTGTTTGCATTTCCAGTTGTATTACCGTTACTGTTTGCGTGTCCGTCACCGTTTGTGTTTATGTTGCCCTTAGCGTTTGCATTTTCGGTTGCGTTTCTGTTGTCAGTTGCATTACTGTTTCCTTCTCCGGTGACGTAGCCTTAACCATTTGCATTTCTGTTTGCCTTTCTGTTACCATTTGCATTTCTTTTACCATTTGGGTTTCCATTGGCGTTACTGTTTATGTTACTATTTTCATTAACGTTTGCATTTCTGTCACCATTACTGTTTGCATTACTGTTTGCGTTACCATTTCTGCTTTCATTAATGTTTGCACTTGCATTTCTCTTACTGTTTGCGTTACCATTTACATTTGCATTACCATGTGTGTTACCTTTTACGCTTGCTTTTGCATTACAGTTACTGTTACCATGTGACAAAAAAAATCACGAGGTGGGAGCAAGGGGCCCATTCACTATTTATAGTCCTCATTCTCAAAAAGAAGGGAACTTGATGGCAAAAACTATGTTTAATGCATCATTTAGGGTTGTTCCACAGCAACAAAGGTGAGGAAATTCGATGTTAGGGTTGCCACCTCTTCTCACCCCCACCCCACCCCACCAAAAGCTTCTTCAATTACATAGGGTCATTATGTGGTAATAAAGCGAACTTAGGCCCATTAGTAACTGATGGTGAAGTAATTAGTGATGAAACAGAAATGACAACCCAGTTCAATAAACAATTCCTAAATATATTTAATCCTAAAGAATCAGCACCTATTCTTTCAGAATGTGACAGTTTAGAATGGACACCCTTCACAGCAAATGAAATTTTGGAAGCTTTCTCACATTTAAAATGTAACAGTTCTCCAGGTCCTGATGGCATACACCCCAAATTAATTAAAGAATTGAGTCAAGTATTAAAAGGTCCTTTTACCTTATTTTTCAATACTTCACTGAAGATAAAACCATTTCAATCTGGAATGAGGCTATAGTAACCCCTATTTATAAAACCGGTAATAAAAAAGATTTGAACAACTACAGGCCCATAAGTTTAACCTCTGTCATTTGCAAAATGTTAGAGAGACTTATCCAGAAATGTGTAGAAATACATATTCTACAGAATAACTTAACAGATATTAACCAGCATGGTTTTCAATCAGGTAGATCCTGTTTAACCAACTTAATTCATTTATTCGAATATGTGAGTGAGGCCCTTGATGAAGGTTTGCCAGTGGATGTCATATACCTAGATTATTCTAAGGCATTTGACACGGACTCACACAAGATCTTGATTGAACAACTCCTTAAGCTTAAAATCCAAAAAAATATTGTGGATTGGATTTCTTCATGGCTCACTGACTGGAAACAGAGATTAGCCCTAAGAGGATACTTCTCGGAATGGGGACCTGTCACAAGTGGTGTACCTCAGGGCTCGGTATTGGGACGAACCTTATTTAAAATATTAATCTCATCTATGCAAACTTCCTGAGATACCTGGACAGTTAAGTTTGCAGATGATTGTAAATTAGGCTGTGTAGTAAACAGCACATCATCTTCAGCTAATTTGCAAAATAACCTCAATCATCTAGTAATCTTGGCAAAAAATAATAAAATGAGTTTTAATATTAAAAATGTAAAGTTATGCATTTAGGGCATAATAATCTTAAAAATCCTTACATGATAAATGATATACAACTACAAGAAACTGATTTTGAAACTGACTTGGGAGTGATAATTAATAACAAATTGACCTTTGAAATGCATAATAAAACAGCAGTTAAAAATTTCATAAAATTATCAACTGCATTCTAAAAAATATCAAAAGCAGAGATCCTAAGATCATGGTACCCCTTTACTCAACTTTAGTACATCCTCACCTTGAATATTGTGCTCCACTATGTGCACCAATAACAATTCAAAGTAAAAAATTAGTGGAGGGAGTACAAAGAAGAATCACAAAACAAATAGCTACTGTAAAAAATTTGAGTTATGATCAAAGACTTGAGCACCTGGGATTGTATTCATTACTATATAGACAAATGAGGGGAGATCTTTGTTTTGTTTATAATGCCATTAAAGATGATTACCTTATGGAAACTTTAGGGTTAGTTAGATATACTGACACTTTTACCACAAGATCTTATAATTTAAAATTAAAAGGGAATACAGAACAAACAGGTGTAATAACTGGTTTACCCAGAGAATAATTCCGGAATGGAATACATTACCATCTAATGTTATTAACAGTGGGAGTATGGTTATCATTAAAAACAGACTTGATTGCTACGTGGGACAAAGAAAGACTTATTTTATTAAATAGATGTCTTTAATTTCCACCTATTGGTGGTGAGTTTCTTATGGACCTTTGGTCCCCTTAACTAGTAAACATTCTATGAACCTATGAACAGGCATCAGGGTGTGCGTTGGGGTCATCGGTCCTAACTCTCACCCCATTCTCCTACACTGCACCACCTCAGCTTGTTTACACATGGGATGGGGTGAGAGTTAGAACCGATGACCCCAATGCACACCCTGATACCTGTTGGTGGGGGTGGGGTGAAAAGTGGTGGCAACCCTAACATCAAATTTCCTTGCTTTTGTCACTGTGGGACAACCCTAACTGATGCATTAAACAGAGTTTTTTGCCATGAATATATATGTATATATATAGATATATCTATATATATAGATATAGATATATCTATATACTGTATATAGTGCACGGTAGTGCTACCATAGATAGGGTTAAGTAGCACTTTTAAGGTTAAAGGGTCAAATTTTGCACCTTAATAACTTTGCCAGTGTTCAACAGACATTTGGAATGCACGATTGGGCATGGTAGATCTTGAGATCTGTCAAGTTTTGTACCGGTCGGATATACAGCTGCAGAGTTATTAAGCGACAACCAATTACACAATTACGCTTTGTTGCGATTTCTTTGCTCTCACCTACAGGTCGCACGGTTTGAGCGACCAGTCCGAAAACTTCAGGGAATATGCGGCCGGGGTCCACAATGTGACTTTTGAAGATTTAGTGAAAAAATATTGAACGGTTCAAAAGTTATTCAAAAAACAAGTTCCCATTATAAGTTAATGGGAAAAGTTAACAAAATATTCAACACTTTCACAAATGCACTTTTTAGTGTAGCAAATGGCCCTAGTAGTGTCGCAAATCTATCATTTTGTTTTCAGTTGGTGATCAGAAAAATGCTTGGTATTTAAATTTGGGACCCTCTAGGGACACAATTATTTTTGTGTTCACCTAGTCGGACCCTGAGGATGCTAGCCATGTCTTTATTTTGGGGTAAAACACCCCAGAAATATGTTTTTCAAATGTCTGGAACCAGTAGTGTCGCAAGCACGACACTTTTACAAAAGTTTGCGAAAAGTGCCTCAAATTGCGACACTACTTTTTCAGACTTGACCAAAATGACTGGAATTCTTTGCCACGCTGCTGCAAAAGAACAGTTTGGTCTTTTGAGCTGAAATTTGGAGCACAGGCAGCCAACATCTCACAGATGTGCCTTTCGGTGGTGAAAAAATATTGCACGGCTGCCAAGTTATGGTACTCAGAAGTTGATGTTTTTTCTCATAGACTAACATGGTGGCTTCCGCCATGCCTTTTGGGGGCTCGTATCTCAAAAACGGTGTGAGATATGAAATTTTTTTTGCAAGCTGCATAGCCCTATGGGCTGTGTAAAAGCAAAAACCTAGCCAGGAAAATCAAGATTTTTGTGAAATTTCAAATTTTTTTCTACATCATGCGGTTGCTGAGATATTAGCAATTAAGTACTTCCAATGCTAGTTTTAAACTTCGATCCCCATTACAATACATACATTCTTTGTACACACTGTGTTTCTGTATGCACCTGTTTGGCAAAAACAGGGTATGCACTTCTGTTACTGTTACAGTTACTGTTTTCACTTGCGTTTATGTCCCCGTTTGCATTACCGTTCCCGTGTATGCCACCATGTGCGTTGCCCTTTGTGTTGTCATTCACATGTGCGTTTTCATTACTGTTACTATTTGCATTTCCACTACTGTTTCTCTTTGCGTTTTTGTTTGCGTCACTGTGTGCATTGTCATTTGCATTTCTGTTTCTCTTTCGTTTTGCATCTTCCTTGCTGTTACTGGTACCATTTGCATTTGCAATTGCGTTACTGTGCCCGTGTGCATTACATTTTACTTTTCCATATGCGCTTGTATTTCCTTTTGTGCTTCTGTTTCCTTTGCTGTTATTGCTGCTGTTACCATTACCATTTCTGTTTACAATTGTGGTACTGTGCCCATGCGTGTTTTGGTTTGCGTTTCCGTACGCGCTTCTGTTCCGGTTTCCATTTCTCTTTCCTTTGACATTATTCTTCATGTTAACTTTACCACTTGCATTTACAATTGCAGTACCATGCCTGTGCGTGTTAAAGTTTGTGTTTATGTGTGTGCTTGCATCCGAGTTTCCATTTCTGTTCCCTTTCATGTTCTTTTTGCTGTGACACTTAACATTTCCATTTAAAATACCACTGCCATCACTGTTCACATTACCAGTTGCGTTTTCATATGCACTTCAATGTCCGTTTGCATCACTGTTTGCTTCAGCATCACTTAGCGCTTGTGTTTCTATTAATGTTTCCTTTACCATTTACGTTTGTGTTACCATGTGCGCCAATGTTTGTGCTTCTGTTTGCATTGCTGTTCCTGTTACTATGTCACACGACATCACGTGGCGGGAGCACGGGGCCCGAAGGGCCCCATGATCCTGCTGCCACATTACATTCACTATTTCTCATCATCATTCTCAAAAAGAAGGGAAATTAGAGGCAAAAAACTCCATTTAATGCATTAGTTAGGGTTGTTACACAGTGACAAAGTGAGAAATTCAGTGTTGGGTTGAAAGCCCCCTTGGACCCTCAGACCACCCCCAACCAGCATCGGGTGTGCATTGGGTCGTCGACCTAACTCTCACCCATTCTCTATACCTCTGCTTCTTTGCAGATATGATGGGGTGAGTTGGGGCGACGACCCGCATGCACCCTGATGCCGATTGGGGTGGGCTGGGTCCAAGGGGGCTTTCAACCCTCAAATTGAATTCCTCACTTTGTTGCTGTAGTAACTAACTAATGCATTAAACAGAGTTTTTGCCTCTATATATATATATATATATATATATATGGTTGCATCCATGTTAAACCCCAAATTTTGCACTTTGATAACTTTGGAACCATACAAATGATGCGCATGAACATTTTCCATGTGCCATCATGTACTATAGATCTCTTGATGTGGCAAGTTTTGTTCTGGCTGGATGTGCAGTTGCAACGATGCATAGTGTCAAAACATTTGAAAATTACCATTTATGTGAAAATCATTTGCCACGCCACATCTCCAAAATGGCTTGGGGAGTCTGGTCTGAAATTGTGTGGGTTTATGGGGTCTGGGTCTCAGATGTGCCTTTTGAAGATTTTGTGGAAAAATATTAATCCTTTCAAAAGTTGTTAAAGTTTTAAGTTTCCCATTATAGCCTATGGGAAAAATTATATTTGCCATGCGAAAGCAGTTTCAGCTTTCACGAAAGCTATTTTTGCTTTCGCAAATGGGAAAGTAGTGTTGTGCTTCCGCCATCTTGTCTTAGCGATGCGGAAAAACAATATAATTCAAAAAAATACTGCCTCTTCAAAAACACCAACAGTTGCGTTTACCTAATCGGGGCCTGAGGAACACTATTCTGTCATTAGTTTTTAAAAATACTGCCTGGAAATATGTTTATTTTATTCGGCTGTTGATAGTGTCTCAACGTTTGTGAAACTGTCACAAATTGCAACACTGTTTCATGAAACTACATCAGTGGTGTCACAAATTGTGACACTGTGTCACAAAAGCTGTCACAATTTGTGACACTACCTACCCAAATTTGTGACGCTACTTTCCAAATATGTCTGTTTATTTGTCACTGCATTGCAAACAAATGGTTTGGATCTATGGGCTGAAATTTTCAGGATACAAAGGGCTTGCCCCACAGATGTGCTTTTTGGGGATTTGCTGATAAAATTTACATGTGTTCCATAGTTATAACATTCCAAAGTCTAGAAAATTCCCATAGGATAACATTGTTGTGGTTGGCTACCTTTCAGGGCCCATATCTTGAAAATGCTTTGAGATAAGGATTTTTTGCTAAATGCAGCTTAGGTGTACTAAGCAGTTATGCATGTTTCCAGGCCTTGATTAAAACTGCTGTGGAAATATTTGTCAGTGTCCCTATGGTGACTGTGATACTGTGCCATTGGCAGCACAAAGGTTAATTGCAATGTCTCAGCACTTATGGATAGGTGGCAGAGCAGAGCCTAGAGGGCCCTGTGCTCTCACTATGGATAACATTATGGAGTGATGGGAGTGCAGGGCTCAGAGGGCATTGTGCTCCCACAGGGAGATGAGGGTTAAATACAATGTGTCTGCACTTATGGATAGATATGGATACTATTATGGAGTGATAGGAGCTGGGTCCTGTGCTCCCACTGGGAGATGAGGGCTACTTACCATGTCTTTACATTTATGGATTCATGGGAGTGCAGGGCCCTGTGCTCTCACTGGGAGATGAGGGTTAATTACCATGTCTCTACACTTATGGATAGATGGGAGTGCAGGGCCCTAGGTAAGATTACACTTTCTCAAAAAGTAATGAAATTCATTGCAAAAAATGTCATTAATGCATCAGTTAGGATTCATATTAAAGTGACAAAAGTATGGAAATGTGCTGTTAGGGTTCACAACCCTAACATTCCACCTCTCCAACCAAATTTACCACCACACCACACCCCCAACCTCCAGACACCACCAGGCATCAGAGTGTGACTTGGGATTGTCAACTCTAACACTCACCCCATTCTCCTGTGCTGTACCATCTGTGCTTCCTTACACATGGAATGGGATTAGTGTTAGGGTCGATGACCCAAGTCACACCCATGCCTATTGGTGTATGGAGGCTGGTGGTGGGGTGTGGTGGTATGGTTGGTTGGGGGGGGTGTTAGGGTTGTGAATCCTAACAGCACATTTCCATACTTTTGTCACTTTAATATGAATCCTAACTGTTGCATTAACAAAGTTTTTTGCAATGACTATAAATATATATACACACACACACACACACACACACACACACCAGTGGATCAGTGTAATAAGCCTCTGCTTGTTGCTATCTAGCATGCCTGGCTGCCTGCTGTCACATCCATTTGTGTATTGCTCTGTCACAGCTGCCTGATGGGCTACTTGCAGTTTAAGAACTTGTCTACTTTTCCTAACAAAAAAAAATGTAGAACTAGTGGGTCAATGTAGTAAGCCTCTGCTATTTGCCACCTAGGATGCCTGGTTGCCTGCTGTCACATCCACTTGTGTACTGCTCTGTTACAGTTGCTTAAAGGACTACTTGCAGTTTAAGCACTTGCCTATTTTTCCTTAAAAAATGTATACATATGTATATATAAATGTATATGACCAATGGATCAGTGTAGTAAGCTTCTGCTTGTTGCCACTTAGCTTGCCTGGCTGCCTGCTGTCATGTCCACTTGTGTACTGCTCTGTCACAGCAGCATAGAGCAATAAGGCTTTGATGCTTATTAAAGTCTGAATGCTATCATGGTGCATTTTCCCCTGCACTGTATTTCCTCCAACCAGAAGAAAGCAGGATAGCATGGAGTTGTTTGTCAACTATCTTTTCAATATTAAACTCTGCTTTCATCTTGCTGTGCATAGCCTAGTCACCACTGTGATTCAGTGTGGGCAAGATGACGTTTAAAAGTGCCATTTGCTCAACACATTCCAAGGGAAATGTAGTTCTGGTTCGAGATAATATGTCTCCACTGGTGTTGATGGATAGTTTTCCTGCTGGTACACTGGTGGGTAGACGGCCAGCATAATAGGCATCAACTTAAAACGGAGATTGCTAAATGGATCTTTAGTATTCCAGTACCACAAGGAATCTGCCTCAGAGTTTGGGTCTCTGGGTTAATTAAGGTATTCTCTGAGCATTATTTCAGCAGTGAAGTCCCGAAGTCCTCTTGTGACAAGATTTCTAAATGTGGTCTTGATTTTTGTGTTGCAAGAAACACATTGGGTCAGGTTGCTTTCACAAGCTGGTTGTGTAGGCACGGCAGTGTTGTGTTGAATGGCAGCAGACCATTCAGGGCTGATCTCTGCCTCAGCCAATAGAGGAGCATGCTGTTGATCACCGGCAGTTAATGAGCAGGCCACTAGATCAAAGGAACTGAGCCGCTGCAATCAGGGAGTGCCCTGTCACTACGCAATCAGCTGTTTCTGCTGAGAGGCATCCCTGACTGCAGCAACCAATTATACAGCTCCATTGTGCTGTGTTCCCATGGCAAGTGTTTCTCCGTTGGCCTCTCACAGTTCCCAGGAAGTCGACAGAAAGCCACCGCCTGCCATTCAGTGTGCCTTTCTGATGAAACATTTCAATAAAAAAAAAACAACGGGGTGCCCAATCCCCCTGTCAGCAAGCCACCTTCCAGTTCAATTTGCCGATGGGGGAGCCCACTCTCCATTGGCATAATGTCTCCCCTCCCAAATTTGTTGTGTGTCAATGGGGGTGCACAATCCCCCCATCAGCATGCCCTCTTCCTGGTAATTTTGCCGATGGGTGAACCCACTCCCCATCGGCATAATACTCACCCAATTTGTTGTGTGCCCAGGGGGTGCCCAATCCCCTCGTCTTGTTCCCTCAGCCCTCGTTATGTGCCAACAGGGTGCCCAATCCCCCATTGGCTACAGCCCCCCCAAACATTCAGATGGCATGCTGGGAGCCCATCCCAGCATGCCCAAATTAAATATTACCCTGCAAAAAGAAAACCTTCCCGTAAGTTTTTTTTTTTAAATATACCTGCAAATTAGAAAACGGTCCCTCGTTGATTCTAGTGGTCCCTCTCCCAACCCACTCCCACCCTCTGTGTAACCCACCTCCCCATATTTACCTCCAGAGCCCGACGCGATGATCTTCAGTGGACCGGGAACACGTCTACACTCTTCAAAGCCAACCACGAACTGAAGAAATGTCGGTAAGCTGTATAATGGCATAAATGTTTTTTTTTTCAACTTTGGTGCATATCTCAGCCATTTTTGGGAATTCTTTCACCAATTTTTCAACATGGGGTTCTTGGAACCCCACCTCATGAACTTAGTCACTGTCATTTTGTTATTCTGTCCTGAAAGGTGATTTCATGGTCACTGCGTGGGACCACCTTTCGGGACTGATTAATGAAACAACAGTGTCACAGTACATGAGGTAGGCCCTCAAATACTCTATGTTGAAAATTTGGTAAAAAATTCCCCAAAATGACTGTTTTTCGAGTGTGCGTTTCGCAGTTCTTACACACGCTTGTAACTTCAAGCATTTTTAATATTTTCACTCCAGATTTTCAACATTGTCATTTTACCACACCTTGTTATGAACAGTACAGCTGTCATTTTTCACATCTCACCTGAAATGTGTTTTTGCACATGTAGCGCACAATGGCACGGTTGGTGTGTGAAATCAATGTTCAGGACAGATTAAGAATATCACAGTGACACTGTTCATGAGGTAGGCCCCCAAAAATCCTATGTTGAAAGTTTGGTGAAACAATTCCCCAAAACGACTGTTTTATGAGTGTGCATTGTGTACGGTTCCTCGCCTTTCGTAACTTCAAGCATTTTTATATTTTTCACTCCAGATTTTCAGCATTGCCATTTTACCACACCTCCTCATGAACAGTGCAACTGTCATTTTTCACATCTCACCTGGAAATGTGTTTTCACTCATGTAGTGACGTGGTCAGTGTGCAAAATCAATGTTCGGGGCAGATTAAGAAAATCACAGTGACACTGTTCATAAGCAGAGGTCTTCAACTGGCTGTGTTGAAAATGTGGTGACAAAAGTCCATAAAATGACTGTGTTACGAGCGTGCATTGAGCAATTTCCACGCACCCTCATAAATTCACTAATTCATAATCTTTCCAGTCCAGATTTTCAACACTGGCATTTTTCCACACCTCCTTCTGAACAGTACATCTGTCATTTTTCACACCCTGGACGAAATGTGTTTTCGCAGTTCCAGCGCAGAATAGCACTGTCACTAAGGGAAATCAGTGTTCGGGATAGATTAAGAAAATCACAGTGACACTGTTTATGAGCAGAGGTCCCAAAATGCCTATGTTGAAAATCTGCTGTAAAAAATCCCAAAACTAATTACATTATGGGTGTGCGTTGCGCAGTTTCTACACACACTCGTAACTTCACCATTTTTTTTATATTTTCATTCCAGATTTTCAACATTGCTATTTTGTACACCTCCTCATGAACAGTACAGCTGTCATTTTTTCACATCCTGTTCAAAATGTGTTTTCACACCTGTGGCACCAAATTATTTATTTTATTATTTATTATTTAGTTTTTGTTGACCAGGTAAGTGCACTAGACAAATCCTGCCTATTTTCAGGCATGACCGGGGGGAGGGGGATACAGATGAATGCCAACTGACTTTGAACCAGATTAAGCTGGTGCAGTAGCTGTGCAAAATCACCTTTTGGCTAATGAACTGATAGTGTCACTGTTCATGCGATGGGATCACAAAAAGCCCATGTTGAAAACTTGGAGTAAAAATACCAAGAAATGCCCAGGGTGTTAGGGTGTTCAACCATAACACCCTACCCTGTAGGGACTGACAGGCATCAGGGGTGTGACTTGGGATTGTCAACAGTAATGCTCATGCCATTCCACCCCCACCCTGCAGCCAGTGGCAGGCATTGAGGTGTGCCTTGGACCCTTTGGCCCCAGAGTTCACCCCATTCTCCTATACTGCACCCATTTCAGTGTATTTCCTTATGGAATGAGGTGAGTGTAAAGCCCGGACACTTCAAAGCACACCTTGACATTTGTGTCTGCAGGGTAGGGTGAGGTGAAATGTCATGACCGTTATGGGTGATGACCCAAAGGCACACCCAATGCCTGTCCATCTTTCCAGGGTGGGGGTGGAGTTGGTGTCAGTTCAATACTTCACTGCCATTCCTGTACTGCATCTCTCTAGCTATTGCAATTCCACTGCTAATGACAGCAAGCAACACTTGGCATTGACAAATGCTTGTTCAATCTGACTTAAACAAATCCATAAATTTTTTATATGGTGCATGTGGATGGGACCCTCACCCTCAGCAGGTGTGCTAGAGAAAGGCATACTCCTAGATGTTTCAATATGGAAACTGGCACTTGTTCCCTGTGCCTGAAGACAGTTTCTTAGTGGCAGTGGAAGAAGTGTAGCTTTCAGGAGTGATTGGGCCACTTGCACCTCTCTGATTATGTGCATTTGTACTCTGTCCTGTAAAGCAGCAGGATCCTGAACAAGGAAGTCATCCTTAAAATGAGGATCTGATATTGTAGCCGTTAGTCCGTGACATTTTTTTTCTTTCAGCATGTTGTCAAACCATCTATGGAGCTCTTCATGGCACAGGGAAACTGGCATTTGTACCTCACAGGCACCAGGTGCAAGTGTCAGTTTCCATACTGAAATATCCAGTAATATGCCTATCTCTAGTACAGCTGCAGTGGATGAGCATTCAGGAGGGATGTGAACAAATTTTACTGCACTGGGAGAGTGGTTAAACTGGGGAACAGCCTTCCAGTTGAGGTGCTGTGAGTAAAAACTATAAATGGGCTCAAGAATGACTGGAACAATAGTGTAGCAGTATGACAGGGAACTAAGCTGGGGCAGAGTCGAAGAAGTAAACATCATCAATTGGTCAAAGGATCTAGCATGGCAACAAAATAGGGTACACTGGATGAAACAATTGCCTTTTTCTAGTTTATGTTTCATTCAATGCCTGTTCTAGTTATTGTAAAGTGTTTCATTTGTGAAGTTAATTATACGTACCATGGGAATGACCTCACTAATAGAGTTACTACTGTTGCTGAGCCCCTGATAGCACTGTCAAATGGGCAAGGATTTGATGAAGTTGTTCCATGATTGTTCAGTGATGAATAATTCTGCCAATGTCAAGTGACACAGGCATTGTAAATAGAGCCTATCTTTTGCTCCTGCAGTCTTTCTATCATATAATGTGTAGAATTTCATCCAGTAGTAACATCCAGTATTAAGGAGTGTTGGGGAAGAAGCCAGTTCTTCTCTGTGCCATAGCAATAAGATTGCTGATACTATGTGTTCCCGTCTAAAGCTTGGTGAACAACTAAAGTTAATGTGTGTGCAAAACTGTTGACATTTACTCTTGGTGGTGGCACTCTGGTCAGTAAAGTATGCATCTGCAAAATCAAGTTAAAGATGGCTGCCTCAGTGTTTCTTTTTAGGGTTGCTTTTGACTGTACATATGTTCTGCCCATCTGTAATTCTACTAATAAAGCAAGAGATGGGGCCCAAAGGGGTGGCGCCTGGGTGCAATATTGATCTGTCTACTGATACCCACCCTTCAATCATCAGGTGTCAGATTTGTTCTATTAGCAGAGATGGTCTGATCCAGGGATCTAACTGAATTAGCACCAGTCAGTAGCTGATATTCTAAATGAGCAAGAAGCTCTACCTGGGTAGAATGGAGTCGGGTGGGTAGAACTCAACATGGGACTCAACATCTGGACCTAATGCAGAAAACCCCCAAACAAGACTGGGCCACCAAGAGCCTAGGAGACACTAAGTCTCAGCATTCCCAATGCAAGTCCTAACACCAGACCCAGACAATGCTCCAAAGTTCACTTCAACACAGGCTTCAATATCCCAGTTTCAACAGCTTACCAGACAGCTTCCTGGAATGTGCTAGAAAGACTGAGGCCCTGACTCAGCCATCAACCAGCTTGGAAAACCAGATAAAATGTGATAGATGGAGTGTGGGGTAGGGCTGGGTGGTTGAAAGGCAGTAGGGAAAGCCCGGAGGAAAGCAAGCAGGCAAGATACCTGAGCAGGTTAACTGCAGCAGGGCAACCCGGGAGCAACTCTGAGATGGACTTGGAGAATAGGCTTTGTGAGAGTTGGAGAGCTCTGGGAGGAGAACGTAGAAGCCTAGTTGACACTGAGAAAGCAGGTCCCTGATGTTGACCATGGTGGTAGGTGGGGGTGGTACTTAAAAGTTTCCCCCAGAGGTTTCCACTTTCTTTGTAGTATAGTCTTTGCAGGACAAATGTGCTTAAGGGGATCCCTTCAAAAATGTTTTTTCTTGGCTCTTCTTTATGTCCTTATATTTTGAGATACTTAATCTTGGTACTTAAGACATTTTTATTTATTTTTTTATGTCATTTTGGTAATTGGATGGGCCCACTGAGACCAGAGGTCCCTTTTTTAGGGGCAAACTGGGGTTAATTACAGGAAACAGGAAACATTACATTATACATTAGTAGCAGCCACAGAAACTGCCAGCTGTTTCCTGAAATTTCTGTAATATTTCCAGATATATCTAATGCTTTCTATATTTCTACAGTAGGGGCAGCAGAGAGAAACTCTTTAGAAATTTCATGAAATATCTGGAAATAGCTGGCAATGTCTGTGGCTACTACTGTATATATGTTGAAAACAACTATAGACACATCATACAGAGGAATGCATCACTTAGTTGACAATATCATACAGCACAATCACAGCAGCACAAAGAATCAATGACAGACAATACACTAGGAGTATATTGTGCAGGCAGTTTAACAGGAATATATTGGGAAGCATAAGTGCTCTCACATTATTTTTTTTGACACCATATTTTGATACAGCATCAAGGTGCTTAATTTACAGGAGGTGTTGTGTTTCCTGAGAGACAGTAGACTTAGCCATTTTTGTTCCTGTTTTGAAAGCTCTTGGCTAAAAAATTAATGATTGAATCTGTTGTCTCGCTTAACTTGTGACAACCTCATACAGGATATAATTGCAAGGTTTCTATAAACTGAATTTCTTAGTAACCTCTACAGTGTGTGGGGAGTTTGTGTTCTTCTGTGATTTACAATGTTATTAATTCTAGAACAGATGTTTTTAACATGTTTCTTATTTTTAGTTATTGGATTACTTTTTTATGCACCGAGTGCTTTCAGATTTATGGCATTAACTGTATCATTACAACTGAGTATTCTTACAATGGCTGTTTCTAACCAATGAGGGCACACTGTCTGGTTTTCTTCCTCTGCCATCCACCCAAAAACAGTACTTGTTTAAAGAAAGGAGTAAATTCCTGGGTGTGAATCTGCTATAACCTGTTGTGTTTGCACAGGGATGGGGCAGCCAGCATTGCCTTCTGATTGTCACAGATTAGGTAGGACAGCTTTCAGTCCCACTTCTGCCAGGAGTGGGATAATCAGTAGCGGCAGTATACACCTATGAGGGATGCCCACCCAGTATGAATGCCTGGTAGAAGAGAGTCTGAATACCCTGGAATGGACTTGGAACATTGTATCAAAGTGCCATGTACATCTGTTCGAAAGTTATAATCTGGTTCCCTACTTAATGATAAAGGAAGGATGGTTTACCATAATTGTCTCCTTGCATTTAAACATATGAGGATGAAATTATTTGGCAAGAAAAAGGAAAGAGGGAGGTTCTGAAAATTGCAGACAAGCATGGGTACCACACTGTATTGAGAAAGCCATCACCAGGCATTTATTCTATCCCTTGCACTATCACTGAAAGTTTTTATCATTTTAGCTGCAATATCTGTCATGGTCATCCCTACTCATAATCCATTTCTGAGTATTTGTTCTGCCCAGTTTTTCTAGGCTGTTACATACGTTGACTGCACTGTGTTCACCATCCATAACACTGACATTAAGGAATTCCATTCCCCTCTACTGCCTGTTTGGTGTCAGATTAGACTGCTTTTGTGACTGTGAGAAAGAAACCCAGTTTGTAGTCAGAAAAATATGCCCATGAGTTAATGTTCCTTTCTAAATATCAGTGGTGAAGTCTGGAACTCCACCCTGTGCCTTCCATGCATATAGCAGTTTTTGTTACTGCTTGGGAAATCACTGGAAATATTCTTCAGGCAAACGTAAAACCTAAGTATTATTTCATATCTCATCTGTAAAAGAGAAAGCATCTTTTGGAATTCAGTATTTTCCACAAAGGAAAAAGGACTCTATATCTATTCCTATAATCTCACCAATAAACCATGTAATTCAGGAAACAGTCAGATGATCAGAATCAGATTTGGCATTGCTAGTAAATAACTGAGCTTTTGTTAACTACTTGGCTTTTGGAAAAGGACTGTCCAAGTAACTGGTGTTACTGCTCTGCTGTGGCAGAGGAGTTGGTGTTAGGGGTATGGTGTCAGCTGATGCTGCCAAGACCACATATGTTGACCTACTTCTTGTATGTGATGGAGGTGGAGACTGTGTAACTGATCTCCCTCTGCCACCATGATTACCTAGGGGGAGACTAGCTGTTACTACAGCCATGATCTGGCTCTGACTCATAATTATCATTTATTGCACATGCACAACCCAATGTGGAGTAATGATTGTGAAGCTTGTTGGTAGCCACTGGAGGAAGATGCATGGATGGTGGAAGCAAAGAAAGGGAGCTTCTGAGTGAAGCTGAAAGTAACTGGTTAATGCAGCCCATAAAGAGGATGTGGCTGATTGCTCCTGCTCATCAAACTACAGGCTTGTCTTTTAATTTAATAGACATACACAACTGCAGTCTGGAGTAATGCTTGTGCAACTTGTTGGTAGCTGAAGGCTAGTTGTATGATTGGATGTTGACTGCCATTTGTAGTTACCTTGGCCATTCACACTTTCTGTCCCCTGAGGGACTACCACCCTGTCAGGGTACAGGGAAGGCAAAAGAGGGTTCCACCCTTAGAGGTGCCATGGTAACATGACTCTTTTGGTTCAAGACACCTAAAGAATGAACCCAAAAGAACTGTGTAGCAGGAGCTGCAAACACAGAACAGCAAAGTGATGACTGAGATACAGTAATTCATATCTGGTAATGCGTGACAGCAGACTGAGGTATGATGTCCGGAGGAGAAAGGGAATAGCAGGATTGTAGGAGAAGGCGGGATACCATCCAACCTCAACTCACAGCAGAAATTTCTAACTCTTGGAAAATGGTACTGGAGAACTACTTTATGGCCTTTGACACTCAGGAAAAAAAACACATGGTAGAGGATATCTCTGAGGATCCATGGTCTCGGCTACCATCCCTCCCTGCATTGGTACAGTTATTAGGCTCACTGTACTAATCTGGAATTCTGATTCAGAAGAAATTGTTTGGAGGGATACCTCTCACTCTGTCCTTCTAATAGGATAATCTTGTGGGAGTTCCACAAGTAGACCGCAAAACCAAAGGAGGTACCTCAGGGAAGAAGGCCCCAAAACATGGATTGAGGAGACAGGAACTGCTGAAATGCTAGCACCCAGCTATGAGACCATAAGGAGACCTAACCTGCATTGGCATCATTATGCTGTTTTTGGGGAGGCTATAGCCCCCCCAATTTCAGTTAAAGCCCCCTCAATCATTTTCCCCTTCAGAAAAAATAACCATGTAAAGAATCACAGCTTCTATGACACAAAAAAAACAGAAGCTGAGATTTTCTTTAAAGATGCAGCACTTCACAGTACCACGTAATGAAGAGCACTTTAGTTTTTTTCCATTGGCCTTCATGAGCACTGGTAAGAGAGTGGGTGGCAGCTGCTGTCCGATGGATATCGGGATGACAGACCTTTGTGATAGGCTAAATTCTACATGCTGTACCACCTCCCTGAATGCCTGCTCTTTGCTCTCCACTGGGACGAGTACCTGCCACTTGCCAGGCAGATGACTGACATGTGTGTGACTTGCATGTGATATGGGGTCAGGGAGTATGACCCCAGTATGCAAGCTGCCTTTCTTCTCGGCGGGGCCGGGATGTACAAAGTGGTGGCCATGTTCGAGGTGCTAGGACTGGCCGAGGTTTTAAAAAAAAAAAAACTTAAAAAAGTTTCGGGAACTGTCTGAAGTGTGTGCTGTGCTTCAATACCTTTCTGGACTGTAGCTTGGATGAGCTGTTAATGGGGCAAGCTACCTATGTGCTGCGCTGGTGCTGAAGCAGAAACTGACCATGGAGGAAAGAAAAGGGTAATTATTCAGAGATGTGCAGCTCAGAAGTGTAACACACATACAGTAAAGCTCACCAGGATGAAGCATAATTCTGCAGCATTTTGCAACACTCTGCAGCATGCTGCAGCACAGTTACTGTGGAAAACAAAGTAATTTCAATTTCAATTAGTCCCTTTTGTCATGCAGGAAACGGTAACATTCATTTCATCTTGGCAGTGTTACAGTTTCTGGGATGACGAAAGGGATTAATTCCCGTTAAAATTACTTTGTTTACTGTGGTAACTCTGCTGCAGCATACTGCAGAGTGCCTTAGAAGGGGGGTTCATTCCGATGAGCTTCACTGTACATCTTCATTACAATACATGATGCACATCAGGGAGAAGCAAACAAAACACATACGTCCTTGTGAATGCTGGGGCATCATGAGATCTGACAAAAGTGTTAAAATAAGTGAGTGTAAAAAAAAAGTTCTGCTGGAGAGCTAAACTGTAACTCCTCCTGTGCATGGCATTGTTGAATCAATGACACCAATCTTCAGTGATTGACTCAACATATTTTAAACATACAGTAGAGACAATAGAAACAGACTTTATATATCTTCATTTTAATTGAGAACACAGTGCTGACCAGCATTTCAAACACTTTATTAACAATTTTAAAATGCAGGAAAGCCACCATTTGAGGGTAAACAATTTCCGGGGAGTATGCCCTAGACCCTCCTAGCTTTGTTAATATTTTAACTGTGGGGCATTAGTCCCCTTCCCCAACATTATACCTCTGGTGACGCCCCTGACATTGCAGTGATGCAGAATCATGTTTTGATGGGGATTTCAAAATTGGCATTACTAGGTTTATGAAATGGGGTAATAAGAAGACTATGCTGATGATTTAATTCCTGTTTTACTACAAATGCAAGGCCCTGCGCTATCACAGACAAATGAGGATATAATTATACTATCTCAAAAAGTAAGGAAATTATTTGCAAAAGATTTTGTTAATGCACTAGTTATGGTTAAAGTGACAAAACCAGGGAAATGTGGCATTAGGGTTTCCAACCCTAATAGCCTATCTCCATTCACCAGGCAGCAACAGGAAAAACCATTACAGTTTTACCTCTCCTGCTTCTTTGCTAGTCAGACATGGAGAGTGCCTTCAGGTTGTCAGCCCTAAGGCTCACCCCATTTTGATATAATCTATACATCTCAGCTTATTTCATCATTGAATGGGGCAAGCATTAGGGCTAACAACCCCAAGGCACTCCCTATCTCCCCATGCCTGATTGGCAAAGTCACAGGAGAGGTGAAACCGTAATGTTTTTTTCCTGTTGTTGCCTGGTATGTGGTGATGGGGTGTTAGGGTTGGAAACCCTGATGCTACATCTCACTGCTTATGTCTCTTTAACCCTAACTAGTGCATTAATGGTGTTTTTTGCAAATAATTTATCTATACTGTACATACACCACTAGAGGCATCTTCTCTGTGGAGGTCATTTTCTTTGTGTGTTTGGCTCTTACCAGAGAAACAGTGTTGCTGTTGTCTCCATTAGGCCCAATGTGAGTGGTGACATGATGAAAGTCAGGAGCAGTGGGGACTAAGAGCTCTGGAATCATGTTGCTGCAACTGTGGTTTATTTTCTTCCTTGTTTCATTCACTGCTGGTGAGGGTGCCTATACATGCATGTGCACCAAAGTGCGTGAACTACATACAGGAATCAAACTGCATCCATCTACCCCCCCATCTTCATTCCTTTGCTGCACTACCACCTGTGGTCAACCAGGTGGCAGTGTGGTAGCAGGGAATAAAGTCATCCCTCTCCAAACAAAAAGAGTTTCCCCTTGGGCACTCAGTCTCTCTTCCACTGGCTGACACCCAACAACACTGGCGCATTCTCAAACTGTGTTGCTGGCATCATGAGCAGTAGCCTACTACTACACCAATGTGCCTGCCTAAAAAGACACCTTTAGCTCATTGCTACAGAACAGATTTCCCAGAACATTTTGTAGTAATGCAATGCTACAGCTGCAGAAATCTATTTTTGAAATATAAAAACACAAGAACTCAGTTGGCCTGGAAAGAATTGTTCCAAGAAATTATTCACAGCAACATTTCAGAATTTGTTCCTAAATTAGTCTCTTACTGTGAACTGCGCCAGACCTAATCTTTTCCAGCACAGCAGAAAAAAAAGCTTTGATAGTCACTGAGCCCTGAAACATTTTTGTATTTTCAATAAAGAAATATGATTCCATCATGAAATTCCTTATATAAATCATTCCTAAATGCAATTTCAACCACTCTGTTATGAAACCTTGCACCTAGTCTTATAAAAGAGACACATCAAAAGGGCTTTGAATCATCTCAGTTCCTATGTAAATTAGAATAAAATGAAAATGTGAGTCACACAGGGTTTATTCAGTTCAAACAGAATTGACGTTTGGCAGATAATAAACCCTGAATATATTCACAGCAAATTTAATTAAAGATGATATTACACACCAGTTTGTCAATGCAGTGGTAGAGTTACTGTTCAGGATGTTGGGGACCTGGGTTCGGGAATGAGACCAAGATGTCAGCAACAGGCTGGAAGAAGGATGACTGACCATCCCACAGGATTCTCTCCTTGGGGAAGGGGGGCAGAGGGCTGTATTCTCCACTGCAGTATCAACACCTAGATTGCTGTGCAGATAGAGGAGCCTGAGGAAGGAAGGATGCAGTCTGGCTCTGGAGCATAGCCACACAAATGCATGTGCATGTGCACCATGGAGCCCTTAACAGCTGAGTCCAGGGTGGAGGGAGAAAAGAAAACAGAAAACCCATAGCATGGTAGCATGATGCTAGCTTGCTTGATTTCCCATCATTTTGACTGTTCTCTGTCCTTCACATGTCACAGACCGGGAGGGGGGGGTGCTTCCCTGTCCGGCCATGCAATGGAATCAACTGTGGAACAGAATGCCCTGTAGACCCCTGAAGACAGGTAAGTGCCAGAAAAAGAGTTGTATGGGGCTGGATGGCCACCAGGTAGGGGTAGGAAGCTCTGGTGACTACTACGGAATTAAAAAAAAATAGATAATTAAGCTTTCTTTTTCTATGTTCTAGAGAGCCAGAACTGTTTCTGCATGAAAGAAGTCATCTACTGTAGAAAAAAAAAGTACCACTCAACTAAGTGCATCCATTGTAAAATATTTATAATTCCTGTGTATGAAGAAATCCATCTTCACATGTACTTTATTAATTTCATATGTTAAAATGAAATATTCAGAGCATATTTAAATTATTGCTGGGCCTCAGTCCTGTAACTGAAACTCTTACTTTGTTGTTGTTATCACAAAGGGAGACACTGCAGCTGTTAATTAGGATGTGGAACCTGAAACTATGTTTCAGTTCATTTTGCCAGTGGGGGTATTTTTATAAACAAGAAATTTAGGAGCAATAACCATTGTTTAATTTATAAAATACCTAGCAAAGACATATATGAAATATCTTTAAAACATAATATTACATCCAATATAAATTTATACACAGTTTTACTTTGTATTCTATTTAAGATGTTCTTTCCAAATCATATCAGTTACGACAGGACTTTTGGACATGCTGTTGCTTTGAACTTGTGGCAACTGGTTCTAAAGAAGCCCCCCCATTTGTAGTTCCTCAGGTATTTTGATAGAAGTGTGTGTTCTAGTACCCCCTGTATTTTTACAATTTCAGACTCATGGCAACTCTCAATTGCTGCAGATATTATTTCCTACATTGACTCAAACACATAAGGATTCTTTATAATTTGGCTTAAATGGGTTTGTCTCCATTATCCATGTAATTCAACATTGTAATGTTGATTAATAGTTACCATACTCTTAAGAATTTCATGAATCCACTTCTGTCACATCCATGCCACCTCCCTGTAAGTTCTGTTCTAGCACAGAATGTTTTTGACCCAACCCCAAGAGACAATAGACCTTGCTCTTAACCAGAGAATGTTTCTACTGCATCTACCTGCTTTCTTATTCTGCAGAAGGAATTCCAACCAGATACAAAGGACCCAATTCACAAAACAGGCTTAGACTGATGCAAGCTGCAGCAATCAGCAGCTTGCGCCAAAGCCCAGTGAGCCAGGGACCCTGCACCAGATTTATGTATAGGAGGGGTCCCAACGCCTAAGTCCCCACTTTGCAGCAACCACTCCCATGTGACAAACACCGGGTGCATGCAAGGGGGTTGCTGGAAGCCTCTGCAGCAAAGGTAAGCAGCCTTGGCCCCTTCCCTGGTGGTCTAGCGGCCCTCCCTCCCTGATATTGCCTGTTTTCATTGATAATAATAAAATAGTCCTGTCCTGGTGGTCTAGTAGTCCCCTTCCCCAATATTGCCCATTTCCTTGATAATAATAAAGTTGCCCTGTCCTGGTGGTCTAGTGGTCCCCCACCCTAGCCAATAGTGCCCACCACCCCACTGCCCCTGCCATTCCCAAAATGCAGGCAGTGACTGACACAGCCCAACTCTCACCTCTTTGGCTGGCCACCAGACTGAACTGTCAGTGATCACCTACTGTATAGTGTATGCGCTCATGATTATTCATGAGCATGTACACTATTCAGTAGGCTATCACAGACAGTTCAGTCCAGTGGTCAGCCATGGAGGTGAGCAGTGGGATGTGCTGGTCTCCAGCTGTATTTCTGGATTGGGGAGTGGGGTGGTGGTACTACTGGCAGGGTAAGTGACACCTATATCAAGGAAGGCAAGTGATATCAAGGGAATGGGAGGTGAGACCATTAGACCACCAGGATGGGGCACTTTTATTATTATCAAGGAAATGGGTGATATCAGGGAATGGGGAGGTGGGACCACTAGACCACCAGGATGGGGCACTTTTATTATTATCAAGGTAACGGCTGATATTGGGGCTTGGGGGCACAGCAGCACATTGCCGCACATTTCCCAACTATTGCAGAGGGATATATTCTAAGTACCCTTAGACCAGCCCTGGCTGGTCTGACAGTACTTAGAAATGTGCCCTTGGTAGCAGTTTTGTGAATTACATTTTAGGGGATGTGGCAGCTTACTTCAGCCGCGTTCACTCTAGCATCATGCCACAGCTACTTTAGTGGCACAGGGCTGATACTAGCCCCCTTTGGTGCCAGCAGCCTGCGTTTGATGTAGGCTGTCTTTCTAAATAGCTCCAGGGGCATCTTTTGGTGCAAGGTGCCACAAGCGTCCTTTATATTTGACCCAGGCACCTTGCGTCCCTCTGGGGGCTTTGTGAATCAGGTCAAATCGGTTCAAAACCTAACTGTTGAAGAAAAATTCTGACAGATTCTTTGTCAGTTGGAAAGTGTGGCATATTTTGGTAACTAGCAAAGAACTGGGAAAGAAGTGATGGGGGGCTCATGTTAGCTCTACACTTGACTAAATATGAACAATATAGTGATGCCCAACATCAGGTTCCCTTCTACTAAATGCACCAGTTGGTAGCATGAGTAAAGAACTATTGAGAATAGTCATTGTCATTTTGCATATGCCTGTCTTCTTTCAGTTTGACAGCTGCCATTAAAATCTGCAGGCTAAAGGGCTTGTAGGGCACACCCATGCACAACATTGTTCTGACAACACCACCTTCTAACTCTTTAACAACCCTGCAGACAACAATGTATATTTATACTGTACTACAGCTTTAAAAATAGTGACACCAAGCATTGCAACTAGTTGTAACTGAAGGCATTGTGACAATAGTATCAGGATGCCTTTAGTTATGATAGAAACTGATGCAAGATACAACTGTGTGTGTGTATATATATATATATATACATATATATATATATATATATATATATATATATATATATATATATATATCAGTGAATGAGTTCATATCCAATCTAGTACTGTGGCATGTACTAGATGCAGTAAATAAAAGATTTCTTTTTGCACTAACCCTGCTTTTAGTTCTGTGGTCAGCGGCTTAAAGATGTTTTTGAATGGCATAGAGATCCTTGCTGCAAAATGTAGCAAACAGGTGCACAATTAAAGAGCAGTCAGCAAGTGGTTCAGTGGGGCAGCAGGAAACTAGAGCTCTATGGCCTTCCCTAAAGAAATATATTATGTGCATGTTCAGGTCCACATCTACACTTTTTTTTATTGCTGCTTTCTGTGCTCCTTCTATGTTCCTCTCAGTTTTTCTTTCCTGTTTGCTGGTCAGCATTTCCTGTTCTGCTTCAGGGGTTCTGCTGCTTGCCTATCACTCTCTGGGATCCACCTATGCTGTTAGCTCTTCTTAGCAGCTGTTCTTTCTTGACAACAATCCATTCCTTGACTAGTGCTTACAACACCAGCTGCCCCGATACTGTTTACCTGTAAGCTCTGTGTGCTTTTCACCTCTGTAAATGCTGCCAAATGTGTGGCCATCCAACTCTGGTTGGGCTCGTTACCTGACTTTATTCAATTTTCTTTATGGCTCCTGCTTGCAGTTCCTTGACAGCTACATTGCTTTATTGCAAATCCTCTGCATGCCCCTGGCTCCTCTGGAAGAGGGTGCCTTCTGCTGGAAGTGTTCCTTTTTTTCTCCTGCTTTCTTTTATAGCTTGCTTTGGGCCCATGCTGCAGCCCTCTGGTGACTTTGTCATGCTGGTGTTGTTGGTGCTGCTGGGGCTTTCTATTGCACCTGCTGTTTTTGCTGATGCCTTGGCTTCTGACCTCCTGTCCTGCTGCTTTGGTGTTCTCCCTGACATTGGAGCTGCCCTTTATATCAGTCAGTTCCTGGATCTCCCCACTTTCTCTTCCCTGTTGCTTTTTTTACTATCCCTTCACTCCTTTTGCATTGCTACTTATTGTTCACTTTTTGTGCAATTTGTTTGGTGGGATTGATGTTCCTTTTCTTTTTTTTTGATTAGCTGCTTAGATATTCTCCTTATTCTGCATATCACAATCAGTCTGCCATTAGAGGCCATTCTGTCTTTCTCCCTGGTGTTCCATGTCTCCTTGTCCCATAACCTGAAGGCCTTCATGTTTACAAAACAGTGATCAATTTGGGGTTCCAAACCACATGAACAGCAAGGACCTGTGTCTACAAACAGCAAGTTCTCAGCATCCTATGAACACAGAGATCTTGATGTCCCATGAACAGTAAGGACTCAACACCCCATAAACAACAAAGGTGCAACACCCAATGAACAGCAAGGGTTCCGTACCCTATAAACAGCAAGGGTTCAGCACCTCATGAACAGCAAGAACTTAATGTCCGATGAACACCAAGGGCTGAACATTCTATGAACACGGAGGGCTCAGTACCCCATAAACAGCAGGGGCTCAGCATTCCATGTACAGAAATGACTCAACAGCTCATGAACAGCAAAGGCTCAATACCCCATGAACAGCAAGGACCACACCCCATGAACAGTAATGTCTCGATTCCCATGAATGGCAAAGGCACAACACCCCATGAACACCAAGGGTTTGTTGTCCCAAGAACAGCAATGGCTCAATGCCCAATAAACAGCAAGAGCTTAGCACCTAATGAACAGCAAGGGCTCAACACTCCATGAACAGTGAGGGCTCTGAAACCCATGAAGAACAGGGACCACACCCCATGAACAGCAGGGTCTTAATTCCCATGAAGAGAAAGGGCTCAACACCCCATGAACACCAAGGGTTCATTGTCCTATGAACAGCAAGGGCTCAACACCCAATACACAGCAACAGCTTAGCACCTAATGGACAGCAAGGGCTTGATGTCCCATGAACAGCAAGGGCTCAACACTGCATGAACAGCAGGGGCTCAGCATCCCATGAACAGCAAGAGCTCAACAACCCATGTACAGCATGGGCTTAGTACCCTATGAACAGCAAGGGTTCAGTACCCCATGCTTATCAACGGTTTAGCGCCCAATGAACAGCAAGGGCTAAATGTCCCATGAACACCAAGGACTCAAAACTCCCATGAACACCAAGGGCTCAGCACTCCATGAGCAGCAAGAGCTCAATATTTCCCAAACAGCAAGGAAGGACTTACTAACTCATGAACAGCAAGGACTTGATGTCTCAAGAACAGCAAGGGCACAAAACCCCACAAACACCAAGGGATTGATGTTCCATGAACAGCAATGGCTCAACACCCCCATCAAATAGTAAGCTTTTAGCACCCCATGAACAGCAAAGGATCATCACCTCATGAACAGCAAGGGCTTATCACCCCATGAACAGCAAGGGCTCAATGTCTCATGAACAGCAGTGGCTCAAACCACCATTAGCAGCAAGGACAAAACATCTGATGAACAAAAAGGATTCAATACCACATGAAAAGCAAGAGTTCAGCATCTCTATGAACAGTAAGGTCTCAACACCCCATAAACAGCAAGGCTCAGTACTCTATGAACAGAAAGGGTGCAGTACTCCATGAATAGCAACAGTTCAGCATCCCATGAACAGCAAGGGTTCAGTACCTTATGAATAGCATGGGGCTCCTCACCACATGAACACAGTGTCTCAACACCCTGTAAACAGCAAGGGATAAACACCCCATGAACAGTAATGGCCCAAATCCTCATGAACAGTATTGGCTCATTGCACCATATACAGCATGGTCTCAGTACCCCATAAATAGCAAAGGTTCAGTATTCCATCAGCAATTATCCACCTTAATAAGGGAAGTTGGTGTGAAGTCAGAAATGTCATGCTTTGCAAAGACTTTACAGTTTACAGCTGCTGCATCAACTTCATGTACCATTTTCAAAATTATCATTTTTTTTAAAACAAAAACCCATTAATGCCCCATGTGTTATTTGTAGCCACCCCATCTCACCAAACCAATCATTTTTTTAATTTAATCTCCCCGACCAGTAACCCACCACTTCCTTCCTCCCCTGTACCTAGCAGGTTAAATTAACATAAGATGTACCACTGATTCCCTTCCCTTGATCCACAAAAGCAAGTTCCTACCATCATGCCACCTAGACCTTCCTTCTTCCCCTCTCTTTACTTCTAGCTTGCATTATGTACCCCATCCTCTGCAAAAGCCCCCAACCCCTTGTTTGCAGCAACATAACCATTAACAACATGGCACCAACAGTTTCCTTCTCCAGCCCACAAAAGTAAGTTACTACCTACCTTCCCCCACCTTCCTTGTTCGCATCACAGAAATCATCCTCTTGTTACCATGTGTTTGCAATGTATTCACCCAGCTCGACCACCAAAGCCCCCAACCCCATTTGTATCAACAGAACCTGTAAAAAGGAAAATGATCCTCCATCAGAACAAGTGCATCCTCACTCTTCAAAGTGTCTGATTTAAATGATTGGTGAGTGACATCTATTCTAGTAGAAATACTTGACTGACTGATGACTGGTCACTCGCCATTCATTTCGCACTTCAATGGAGGACAATTTCCTTTTTTACAGATTCTATTGATGCAAAAAGGGGACTGTGAGCTTTGGGGAGGAACAGTGGATACATATTGCAAGAGCATGGTAAAGGAGGGGTTTCTGTAATGGGACAGAGAGTGGTAGGAGGATGTTGGTTGGGAACTTGTTTTCACTGGTAGGGAGAAGAAAACTGACTGTTTTACATTGCTTATAATCCTGTCTATGCAAGCAGGGAGTTGAGTGTTTGGGGCTGAGTATATGCTTCAAGAGGGTGGCAAAGGGAGGTGGTTTCTGTGATGGGAACAAGGGACAGGGTAGGCAAGGTAGGTGGGAACTTGCATTTGTGGAAGGGGGAAGGGAACCAGTGGCGTGGTTCATAATAATGAAACCTTGCTGGGGCAGGAAGAGGGAAGGTGGTCCAGTGATGGTACAGGTGGAAGAAATCGATTTGAAAAAATCATGTGGTGTGGTGGGAGGAGGTGGCTACACATAACACAGAGGGTAGGGGTGAACTTAAGGTGTCTTTTTTAAAGGAGAACGATAGTGTGAGCCATGTACAGTGGAGCCAACCACGATGAAACACAATAACTTGCAGCCAATGTCATGTCACAAAATATTACATGACAAAAAAAGCTTACCTGCCATTGAATTACACTGCTCCCTGCAGTATACCACAGAATTCTGTGACATACTGCAGCATTTCTGCATTTCATCCTGCCTGGTGCCTCTGTACCAGTCACTATGCTTAGTACATCGCGAGTGAAGTGTTGCTTTGCTCAGAGAATAGGCACATTGTTATGCAAAGAACTATACAAAGTAGGCATTTCACACTCAGCAAAGTCAGGAAACATTGTGAAGTATTTTGCAATGCAAAGTTTGCTGACTTTGCACACCATGTTGCATAGTAGAACTTCTCCACCAAAACTTCTGACAGTGTGCCACTACCTGTAGTTTTTGTCAAGTGAAGATGCACTTTGCTTGTGAAAACTATGCAAAATGTACATAATCTGAAACAATTTTAAGTGAACCCCACAACCCAACCCACTATGAAAACCCTTCCAACCCCTGCCCACCTCCCACATGCTTTAAATTTATTTCCCACGCCCCTCCAGTTGGTAGCTCCTACATCCCACCTTCCTCTCCATAGTTCCAGCAAAATTCCAAAAATAATACACAATAGGTCAAATGGTAAAATACCTTCCCTCCTGCACCAAAAAAGTAACCACCACCACCCTCCCCACCCTGTGTAAAGCTTTGTGTAAAGTCCTAAGTTCCATAATTCAAATGAACCCCCATCCTCTCTAAAACCCATCTTTCCTCCTGTCCTACCCAAGTCCCCAAAAAAGCTTAAAGATGTAGTGAAGTCTCAACCAGTACTGAAAAGATGGAAAATGCACTCCTTCATAGAAGTGGTCAGTTCTCTTTGGCAATCCATTAATGAATGACAACCTTTGACATGGGGAAACCAGTAGAAATTGTGGTCCTCGACTAAAGTAACTCTTCTGACACCATGCCACACCATGGAATTAATTCAAGAAGTTGAGAATACAGGACTTTTTAAGTGTCTAGTAACTTGAATCCATTCATGGCTGTCAGATAGAAGGAAAAAATTTGCCTTAAAAGTTTCTTGTCTAAATGGGGTGCAATTACTAATGGGGTTAACACAGGGATCAGTGCTAGGACCCAATCTGTTTAACATTTACATGTCATCAATGAGCTGAAAACATGAAAGGTGGATGCGTAAGTTAACAGACGACACTAAAATTGGAGCTGTGTAGGTAATGAGGAAGCAGGTGAGAGTATAAGAAAGGAGCTTTGTCCCAGGTTCTCCCCTTTCCCTCCACCAAAGACAGACCACTTGTGTGTTGTTGTGTTCAGATTGGCAATTAATTTATTATATTTCACATTTACATTTACAACTACCATCACCATTTATCATTATTGTCTTTTCCACAATTTTTTGTTTATATTGCATTAAAATATCAATCTCTGATCACCCCTCTTTTTTCCTCTTCTTCTCGCCTCCCCAGGAGAAAACGTGTGTGCCTTCTTCTTCTCTTTTTCTTGTAGGTAATGGTGAAAACTGAGACCACTTTTCTCTCCTTCTGTTGCTTCTTCTCATCACATTCCTTTATCATTCCCCCTTCCCCTCCTTCCCTCTACTTCCACCCCCCACTGCCATCCACCTCTGGCAGTCCACCAACATCCTACCGGACACCCTCACCATCCACCCCTAACAGACCATACCAAGCCTCCCCCCCACAAACCTTCTTCCCATTCTCCTTTTGATGTGTGGGTGGGAGGCAACAAAACTTCAGCAAAAAAGGCTCAAAACCTCTGTGCTGTCCATTTTGTACCTTTCTTGGGCTCCTCCCCTTTCTGTCTGCCTATCCCTTGTCCTGGCTCCCTGTCCCACCTACCTTCCCCCCCTCACCATCTGAGCAAACCATCTTACTAATAAGGGAGGGGTCCACCAGGACAACTTGGCCTGCCCCTTAAAGGGCAAACTTCATTGTCCTGGATTCCCCCCTTTCCCTCCACAAAAGACAGACCACTTGTGTGTTGTTGTGCTCAGATTGGCAATTAATTTATTTTATTTTACATTTATATTTACAACTACCATCACCATTTATCATTATTGTCTTTTCCACAATTCTTTGTTTATACTGCATTAAAATATCAATCTCTGATCACCCCCTCTTTCTTCCTCTTCTTCTCACCTCCCCAGGTGAAAACCTGGGTGCCTTCTTCTTCTCTTTTTCTTGTAGGTAACAGTGAAAACTGAGACCACTTTTCTCTCCTTCTGTTGCTTCATCTCCTCCTCCTCCTCATATTCCTTTATCATCCCCCTCCTCCCCCTTTCCCTATAGCCCATCTCCAGCTTGCATTGGATGACTGGCCTCCCCCCTTTGGGCTCCTCTCCTTCCCCTCTATCTTGCTTCTTGTCTCCTCAAGCTTCAATAAAACTCATCATTTCCTGTATTGAACATGTCTATTGCTAGGTCCGACAAATGAACCCCATATGACCTATAAAAATCCTCTACCCACTCTTCCACCCCTCTCAATATTACATACCCTCCCATGCTCCTTATCAACATCCCCACCCTTCTATTCATCTTCCTTCTGGCCCTATCAACTGCTACATGGCTGTGTCCGTGTCTCTATACCCTCCTTGGTATCATATCTGACTATGCTATGCTCACCCCTGGCCACCATTGCTGTATCTTCTCCAGATCCTGCTTAACCCACAAATACGTGTCAACCCATGGCTTCCCCCGATATAATTATGCCCAAGGTGTATAATGATTAAATCTGGGATAGGTTGTCACTCTCTTATTTCTTTCAGAGTCGGGAGTAACTGTGCCCATTTCATCCCTTGAATGCTATGCCATACCAGCCTACATTGCCTGATATCCTGGTATAGCTGTTTTCCCCCTGCTATCTTTTCCGCTCTCCTTTCTGCCCAGTAAATGTAGGAGTGTCCACAGATCCATACTTCTGTGATCCTCCCTCTACCTATTGAATCCAGCAAAATATATCTTAATCTCTCAACTGTCTTAACTTGTTCATTCTGATTCTATTCCATTTTTCCCTTAATCCCTTCCCCCCCACTCTCAGGTTCTGTTTCTTTAAGACAAAACAACAGATGACATGTTAATCTCAGTCCTTTAGAGCCCAAATGTACCTCTTGTAACTGGAAGACCGCGAGCGTCCCTTTTCCAACATACTGGTCACTGTCTTTCCTGCCGCTGCCAATTTTGAAGCAGCCCCTATTCAAAAAGAATGGGAAGATTAACAAGCTATGTCCTCGCCCAGGAACTCCATGAATTTTTTGAGCAAGGCTGCTAGCTGGTAACTTGTCACCTTCTTTCCGTCTCCATGCACAAATAGTCTCCCTTCTTTATTACAGTGCTCTGCGGCATAAGCCCCAAAGCCTTTACCGGGCACAAAGTCCCATCCGAGTGAGCCTTAATGGCTATGACACACCTCTTCCCTTCCTGATCCATTTTGGACCTCCTAATTATGAGTTGTATTTCCCTTGGCCCCCAGGTTATAGCTCACCATTCCAAACCTCCCACTTCGTCCTTTCTGCCATGTCCCACTGCCTCACTCACTCTCAAGGCCCCTGCGAACATTACTAAATAAATCATATGGAACAACTGCGCCTCATCCTTGGATTTACAAATTGCAGGTAATATCCCCCCCCCAATCTGGCCAGCCACTGATCTGCTATTGGACGCAGACTATCCTTGGTCCTTTGTTTCAACCTACTCCAGCCTTGCATCATTCTCCATATCAGCATTGACTTTGTAGGATCCTTCCACCTTTTCAAACTACAAACTAAGCTGATCCCTGCTAGGCACACCCCCATTGTGGTGTGAGCTGTCCCTTTTTGCCATTGATCTACCGTAAACTTTCCTAACTGCTCTTCCGTAACAGGCCCACTTACCTCCATGTGGTGTGCTTCCCTGAATGTTTACAATACCTGCCATGCCCCTTCATGGGCCCTCAAGATCCATGGTGCCCACGAATTGTGAAACAGCATTTCGGCTCCCTCTTGCCAACATCCCAGATGTTCATTGGAATGGACGTGTTCCACTCCTCTGCTGTTGGTGCCAGCATCTGGAACCAATCTAGCTGAAGAGGGGAAAGGCTGTCAGATAGGATATTTCTCACCCTGTCTATGTGCCTGGCCCTGAATGACATATTCAATTGCAAGCCTCTTGATACTAGCTGTCTCAGCACTCACATAACTGTCTCAGACTTAGCTCCCCTGTTGTTCAGAACATCCACCACTGCCTTGTTGTCACACCAAAATGTAACCTTCTGGTTCTGTAATTCTTCTCCCCATACCAGGGTGCAGGCCCAAATTGGCATGATTTCCAGCAATGTGATGTCCTTTACCCTTCCGTCTATTACCCAGTCTGCAGACCACGGCTCTGAAAACCATTTTCCTCTCAAATAACCCCCCATTCCTAACCCCATGCCACGTCCATATACAATTACAAGTCTGTGTTATAAACCCACTCCTCCTGCCAAAAAGAACCGCCGTTACAGTTGCTGAGGAATTCCTTCCATACCTTAAAATCTTACTTTACCCCTTTTGTTATATCCACCCAGTGGTGTGGTCTTGCTACTCCTGTGGTGACCCTTGCTAGCCACCTAGTAAATGTCCTTCCTGGCCTGATTGACCTGCAAGCGAAATTCAAATGCCCCATTACTTGTTGTACCTGTCTCAACTGTACCCACCTCCTGCTAGTATGCACCTGAATCAGCTCCCTTAGCTTCCGCACTTTGCTGTCTGGTAACCTAAATACTTCCCCCCAATGCATCTATCTCAATCCCTAGAAATTCCAGAACCTTGCTGGGGCCTTCTATTTTGTCTGGTGCCAATGGCACCCTAAGCTGTCCACACAGCTCTTGAAAACTAGCCAACATCCTCTCAGTCTCCATGCATCCACTGCCTATTAACAAGAAATCATCCAAGTAGTGTATAACTGTCTTGTAATCTATTTTTTGCTGGAATATCCATTGCAGGCAGGTGCTAAATATTTCAAATGTAGCACAAGCTATGAAACAACCCATAGGCATAGCCTTGTCAAAATAATACTGGTCCCCTACTTTAATACCCAATAGGTCCCAATCCTCCCTCCTAACTGGGAACAAGCGAAAGGCTGATTCTGTATCTGTCTTGGCCATCCGTGCATTTGGGGTTGCCCGGATAATCTGTACTGCCTCTTCCAATGTGGCATAGGTGACCCTGCTGTGCTCTTCCCCTATAAAATCATTAACTGATTCTCCCTCTGGGAATGACAGATGGTGAATCACCCTGTATTCCCCCTTTTGCTTTATGGGGACCAAGCCCAATGTGGAAATTCTCATGTGTAAAGGGGGACCTGGATACAGCCCCTCCACCCTCCCTGCCACTTTTTCCTTTTCTATTTTTTGTCTCAAAATGTCTTCCTTTCCTCTGACTGACCCCAGGTTATTAGCCTCCCTTGCCTTTCTTGGACCTTTGCACTGTAGCGGAAAACCTGTTCTAAATCCCGTCTTTATGGTTTCTGCCACCCCGCTGTACAGGTACCGTTTGAGCCACTTTTCCCAAGCCTCAATCTTGATTGGGGTTTTTGCAACCTGGAATTGTTCTCTTTCCTCCATACCACCTTCTTTCCGAAACCCCCCCCCCATGGCTGAGTTTTGTTTGTCCTTCTCTTCAGTAAGACTGGCTCCCCAACCCCTGTAACCTCTGCTTCTCGAACCTCTACTCCATGTCTGCCCCTATAACCCTGCCCTTCTCAAAAGGGCTGGCGGCCAGAACCCTGACCCCCTCCCACCTGGGCCCCCTGTGTCCATTGGTCCTGCATCTTGTTGTGGGGTGGGCTCCCCCACATCTTGAACATGCATGCTGAAACCAGCATTGGGGCCATGAACAAAATGCTCTGTTATATCCCCAACAGCACTTCTGGGGTATCCCTCCCCTTTTCCTATTTCCCCCCTCCGGTGTGGATTGATCGTATAACATAGTCTGTCCACAAATCCAGCTGCTTTGTGTCCCATCTCACATCCCCTTATGTCGCCATCCATTGGTGGAAAAACTTGTCATAATATATCCACCCACCCCACCTCCCTTTTGCCTTTGCCTGCCGAATGATCAAGGAATACATAATAAGTGAGATGCCCAACTCTGGTTTCTTTTCTGTCACTATGGTTGAGTATGTGGTGAACCCCATGAACCACCCATCCCACATCTTTCCTTTCATAAACATATCCTCTTCTTTCTTACCCAGTAAAACCACCACCACTGCCATCTCACTCTTCCTGATATTCTGTCTCCTCATATTTGGCTGCTGCCTCTCTACTCACTAGAGCAAATATGTCCACATACTCCCCTTTCCATATTTTCTCCTTTGTGGTCAGTGGCACGTGTTCCCCTATTCTTATGCCTGGGTCTCCTATCTCCCTCATTCCTTTTCCTGCCCCTTCCATCACTTTTTCCACCTCCCCAGTCATTTCTTTATATGACCTCATTTCTGCCAGTGCAGTTTCCATCTGTCCTAATCCACCTGTCCCGAAGGCCACAATAATTTGTCCAATGTACTCTTTTATACTTTCTCTCACAGAACCTTATACACTACCTGTGGGCCTGTCCACTCCATGTGGCCTGCTGTCGTTGGGCTGCACTGGTCCGGATTCCTGTGGTGGGACAACTGACTGATTCATTGTGCTCAGTGGGACCACTATGGTCTGAGGGTCCAGTCTGGGTTCTGGTAACAGCACCACCACCGGCTCCAGGGGAGGTACTAACTAGGGCTCAGTTCCCCACAAGCAAAATTACTTCATCAGCCAAACAGCAAATGTTCCACATCCCACAAACAGCAAGAGCTTAGTGCACTGCAAATGACAAAAGCTCAGTGCCTCATGAATAACAAGAACTTAATGCTGCATAAACATCATAGGCTCCATGCCCCATGAATGACATGATCTCAGTACCCTACAAATGGCAAACACTCAGTGTCCCAGAAATAACAAGGATTCAGTGCCCCATGAATTACTAGGATTCTGTGCCCAAGAAACAACAAGCATTTGTCAATGCCAAATGTTTGCTTGCTGGCATTAGCAGTGGAAGTGCAGGAGTTAGACAGCTGCAGCATAGAAATGGCAGTGATGTATTGAACTGACACCAACTCCACCCCCATCCTGCAGAGATGGAAAGGTATTGGGGTGTGCCTTTGGATCGTCACCCATAACGGTCATGAGATTTCACCTCACCCTACCCTGCAGACACTGACAAGTGTCAAGGTGTGTCTTGGGGTGTCTTGGCTTTACACTCACTTCATTCCATAAGGAAATATGCTGAAATGGGTGCAGTACAGGAGAATGGGGTGAACTCTGGGGCCAAAGAGTCCGAGGTGCACCTCAATGCCTGTCACTGGCTGCAGGGTGGTGGGGGGTGAAATGGCATGAGCATTACTGTCGACAATCCCAAGTCACACCCCTGATGCCTGTTAGTCCCTACAGGGTAGGGGGTAATGGTTGGAAACCCTAACATCTTGGGCGTTTCTTGGTATTTTTACTCCAAGTTTTCAACATGGTTTTTTTGTGATCCCACTGCATGAACAGTGACACTATCAGTTTGTTAGCCGAAAGGTGATTTTGCACAGTGACTGCATCATTTGGTTCCACAGGTGTGAAAACACATTTTGAACACAATATGCAAAATGACAGCTATACTGTGCATGAGGAGGTGTAATAAATGATAATGTTTAAAATCTGAAGGGAAAATATAAAAAAACTGAAGTCATGAGCGTGGGTAGGAACTGAGCAATGCACACCCATAACGCAATTATTTAGGTGATTTTTTGCATCAGATTTTCAATATAGGCATTTTGAGACCTCAGCTCATGAACAGTGTTACTGTGATTTTCTTAATCTTTCCTGAACACTGATTTCCCACAGCGACTGTGCTATTCTGTGCCGGAAGTGCGAAAACACATTTCAGCCTGGATGTGAAAATGACAGCTGTACTGTTCATAGGGAGGTGTGAAAAAATGCCAATATTGAAAATCTGAAATGAAAATATTACAGATTCGTGAAGTTACGAGGGTGCGTAGAAACTGTTCAATGCATACTTGTAATACAGTCATTTTATGGACTTTTGTCACCAAATTTTCAACATAGGCATTTTAGAATCTCTGCTCATGAACAGTGTCACTGTGATCTTCTTAATATGTCCCGAACATTGATTTCACACAGCGACCACACTATTCTGCACCAGAAGTCTCAAAACACATTTCAGCCAAGATGTGAAAAATGACAGCTGAACTGTTCATAAGGAGGTGTGACAAAATGCCAATGTTGAAAATCTGGAGTGAAAATATAAAAAATTCTCAAAGTTACGAGCGTGCGTAGGAACGGCAAAATGCACACTCATAAAAAAGTCATTTTTGGGAATTTTTTCACCAAATTTTCAACATAGGGTTTTTGGGGGCCTACCTCATGAACTGTGACACTGTCATTTCATTAATCAGTCCCGAAAGGTGATTATGCGCAGTGACCACAAAATCACTTTTTGGGACCAAATAACCAGATGACAGTCACTGAATTCATGAGATTGGGCCCCAAGAACCCCATGTTGAAAATTTGGTGCAAAAATTCAAAAAAATTACTGAGATATGCACCAAAGTTGAAAAACCCTTATTTATGTCATTATACAGCTTACCGGCATTTCTTCAGTTCGTGGTCGGCTTTGAAGAGTGCAGACGTGTTCCTGGTCCACTGAAGACCATCACGCCAGCCTCTGGAGATAAGTATGGGATGAGGGGGTGAAGGGGGAGGTGGGGTATGTAGAGGGTGGGCACAGGTTGGGTGAGGGGGGCAAGAGAGTCAATGAGGTACCGTTTTCTTTTGTTACAGGGTTTTGTTTTTTTTTAACAAAAAGGGATACGGGACTTTTGCCACCTTGGGGTGGGTTCCCAGTGTGGCACCTGGAGTTTGTTTGGGAGGCTCAGTGGAGCCAACCGGGGACTGGGCACCCCCGTTGGCCATACAGTGGTGGGGGGGAGCACATGAGGACGCGGGACTTTTGCCACGCTGGGGTGAGCTCCCAGAGTGGCACCTGGAAGTTTGTTTTTTGGGGGGGCACTGGAGCCGATGGGGATTGGGCACCCCCATCGGACATACAGTGTGCTTGGAGGTGTGCATGAGCTGAGGGGTACTGGGCACCCCCTCGGCACACAACAAATGAGGGGAAAGCATCATTTCGGCAGAAGATGCAGTGTTGTACAGTTTGACACATACAATCAGCGGTGGCGACTGTAAGCAATTTGCATACTGCTGATGCACGGCAGTATGCAAATTGCCTACACATTACCACCACTGATTATAGAGGTCTTTCTCTTTCAGCTGTATGCCACTGCATCTGAAATGCTGTCATAGACAGCTTGGACATTCACTGGTGCAATGCGAGCAAACCTGCAAAACAGATCAGGGCATTGGATGTGGGGGTGCCACACCTACGAAAACTTGTATAGTGGCACTATGTTTCTTGCACATGCTTGCAAGCAAACATAAAAACAGCTCAGTACCCCATGAAAAACAAAGGATAAGTCCCCAATGAACAAGGGCTTAGTACACAAGAAGGGCTCAGTGCCTCACAAATGGCAATGACTCAATACCAAGCAAATTCACATGCATGGGAGTAAATGGTGTATCACTTAGCCATTGTTTCTCAGGGGCTTCATAGAATAAAGGGCTGTGCACCTCATGAGATGAGTTAGTAGTGCCCATGTTATTCTGCAGCAGTTTCTATGTGTGGTCTTCATCCATGCCCCAATGTTCTTACATTATTCAGACTAATTCCTTTGTCACCACCATGGTTAAAACCTTCACTGGGTTGGTTTCTTTAGTTGCAGAGCTCTGCTATGTAGTAATTTTGTGAGTGGTGGTCTCAGTCATGAGGCAGCAACAGAGGACAGTTACGATTTCACAGCCTAACTATTTATCTATTTATTTGCTTTGGTTTACCAGGTAAGCACACTAGACAGCCAAGTGCCTGTTTTCAGGTGCTGCCTGGGAGGATTACAAGGTACATACATACAAGAGCATCAGGAAGAGTCAAGTTAACATACAAGAACATCAGGCATAACAGAAATTAATAGGTAGCTAACAGCATAAGAGATTTCAGGCACAGCAGATTAATGTGTGGATAACAGTGTAAGATACATAAAAGATTAATTAGGTAGATAACAGCATAATACAGACTAGTACAAGCATTGTCAACAAAGCAAACAATATGGGGAAAGCCATACTCTTGGGGGGGGGGGAGGTGGTTAGCAGAAGGAGTATAAAAGTGCAGGAGAGAGACCTGGAGAAAAGAGGGATAGATTAGGCTGGGTACCCCCTCATGAACAGGTGGGCAGGGAGTGGGCCCAGTGCAAATTGACAACTTATTGTTATATCAAGCGGTTACAGGAATTGAAGTGCATTAAAATTCAGGGGCCTCACCCCACTGGTTGAACTGGGAAAAAGTGTGCCTCAACTGGTGGTCTATGAGGCACAGAGACAGGCAGAGCCCGATTTTAGGAAGCCCCACAGGGAGGCTTTGAAGCAGGAATGGGAGGAAGAGGAGCGAATTAACACAGTAAGGGAGTTCCACACTCTCGGTGCATAGACGGTGAAGGCCCGATCACCCGCAAGGGTGCGGGTTTTTGGAACCAGGTGGTCCTGTGAATCCTTGGATCTTAAGTGGTAGGCTGGGGTTCCATGTTTGAGGGGTAGGGCAAGGGCAGAAGGAGTAACCGTTCTGATGATGTTGTTGATGAGGTTGCTGAGGACAAAGGTGCAGTGCTTTTCCTGGGGGGAGCCACTCCAGCCGCATGTAAAGATCACAGCGGTGCATGAGGAGAGGAGCAGAGAGCACAAAGTGGCATATGATAGCTATATGCAGTGTCCCATTTTGTGAGACTTGATTTAGGGACAGGGGCAAAGGATACAAGCCCATAACAGAGAATTGGTAGGAGGACCCCCCTGGCTAGGGCAAGTCATGCAACCTGGGTGAGGCAGCTTGTTACTCTATAAGCAAGTCTGAGCTTGCTGTTAGTTGCCTTACATGTGTTCTGAATTTGCAGGGTGAGGTCCAGTTGCATGTCAAGGGTTATGCCCAGACACTTGACAGTATCCACAGTCTGCAGGAGGGAGCCATCCACTCCAGAAATTTTTAAGGGAGCAGGGCAGGTTTTTGTCTTGGCCAAGGAGACAAAGAGCATTGTTTGGGTCTTTTTTAGATTGATGGTCAGCTTATGGCCCTCTAGTCAGGTCTGAATAAACTTGAAATCAGAGTTTAGCCTGGAGTTAATGGTAGTGATGTCCTGAGAGCTGGCCAGAATGACGTGGTCATCCGCATATAGGGTGGTACATACATGGGTAGTGACGGAGGGCAGAAGATGGCTCCTGTCAGTTTGCCTTAATCAGCAGTGGTCCTGATCGCAGAGGTAACCATGGCAAGGGCTGTAGAAGTGCTGTGCCCTTTTCTGAAGCCATGTTATGCAGCGGAGAGAAGTTCATAACTCTGAAGGTAGAGGGAGAGCTGAAAGGCAACTACCTTTTCAAGAAGCTTGCAGATCACAGACAGAATTGCAATGGGTCGGTAGTTCTTGATATCTTTAGGGATACCTTGTTTGAAGACAGGGACAACCTTGGCCACTTTTCATATGTCAGGGATGATCCCCAAGATTAGAGACATGTTAAAGATGTGCGTGACAGGCCTGGCAACAAGGGATGCCCCCAGGCTGAACATTTTAGGTTCAAGGCTCTCGTGCCCGGCCCCGCTGTGAGGGGAGAGACCTGCAAGAAGCTTCTGGGTCTCCATTGCAGAGACCCGTTTTAGGTAGAATGAAGGTCGGGGGTGTGTCCACTTAGGGAAGGACCAGGAGACTTTGGGGCAGGGGACTAGGAAGGGGGAGCAAGCAGGTCAGAGAACAGGGAGCTAAAGGCATTTGCAATAGTAAGGGGGTTGTTGCAGCTGACCTCGCCAATAAGCATGTCAGTGACCTGTACTCTAGCGGACCCTCTGACCATGTTTTTGATATTTTGCCAGAAACTCCTCGGATTTCTGGCAGAGGATAGCAGGGCAGATTGGCAGAACTCACTCTTGGCAGAGCGGATGGCTCTTTTACAAGAGTTTCTGAGCTGCCGATATTCTAAGACGTCGTTGTTGTTATGGGAGATCTTGTATCTCTCCCAGCATTTGTCCCTAACCTTCATGAGGGAGAATAGGCCGCCATGGAGCTATTTTGTGACAGTGCCCCTCATCCTCCTTTTTGTAAGGGGGGCATGTTTGCATATCATTATTTTTTACCCACACTCTGGTGGGCCTTCAGCAGAGGTATTACGAGCTCTGTGGCATCTTCATGAAGGTGGTAGTCTCAGCCATGAGACAGTTTGTGAACAGTCAAAATTTAATGTTGCACAAGCATTTGAGAACCATCAGTTGCTGCTGAACCAGTAAATTAAAGTGCAGTTATCCACTGGTTCAGTGGGGCAGCAGGTAGCTTGTGTTTCACCCCCTCCTGAGCTCTTTATACAATGCATGCCTTGGTGCCCTCATGAACCCTCATTTTTTTTATTTCATTACCATCCTCCTTTCGTGTACTGGTTTTTATCTCATGTTCTCTCTCTCTCTCTCTCTCTCCCTTCCTCCCTCCATCCCTATCTCTCTGTCCTTGTGAAAATTCCATGCATTTCACAAAGATTCCTTTAGTTGAGGGGCTGAGTTCCACCATCTCACCTCCAGTGGTGGAACCCTCAGCACAATGGTGTTCCTTTAGTCACACAAATAAGCTCTGAGGACCTTCATGAGGATGGTAGTCCCAGCCATGTGACAGAGATTGTGAGCAGTCAAAATCTAACATTTCACAAGCATTACAACACACTCAGTTGCTTTCTGAACCAGTAAATAAGATTTAATTAAATAGGGGCTATGGACCAGTAGAAAGGAACTGTACAGTTGGCATTAGGGATGTATGAGTACATCTTTTTGAATACTCAGTGATGCTTTGTACCCAGGACTCCCAGATAGTATGCATTAGTTAACCCAACAATAAAGTAAAATGAAAAAAAAATCCTCCACTGCTTGTCCTTCCCAGATGGCTATGGCTAGACTTACTGTATGACCACCACTCAGCCAAATCCAATCATCTCTTGACCACTACCATCTCTCCATTTTCCCATGCAGAGTTTGTTTAAACATAAAAGTTGTCAGGCTCCAGGAATTGTGTCAGTAGCTGATATGGGGCAGCATATTTGAACAGTTTGGCTATGTAAACTGTGTTTTTGCCTGAAAACTGATATTAGGACCAGGATAATAGTTTTTAAGTCAATCTCTATATTGAAAGCAGCAGTTTGTGTGGTACAAAGCAGTTTTCACAGCAGTGTAAAAGCATCACCGGAGTACATGAAATGAGAGGAGTAGCCATGCATGCAAGGCTCAGTAACATATTGGAAGCCTGGTGAATGCCCTAACTGGCTGGTTGAGCAGTGCTAGTTAACAGTTGGAAAAAACATGTTTTAAAAACATGCAAATGTAGAGGAGCATAACAACCACTTTACTTGTACCCTAAACAAGCCAGGTATAGAGTGAGAACTAAAGGGAACTAAGGGGATGGAGGAAGACATGTGATGGAGCTGCACGTTGTACAGTACTCTGAATGGAGAGCAGAGTACATTGATTTGAAACATGCAGTCAGCGGACATCACTACGATGGCATACTGTTCTTGTGAACCTAGGACAAGCACATTAGAACTGTTCTGCTGGAGTTCTTAATCACAACAGTGCAATATATGTACTGTATTACACAGTGTCCAAAGATGTTCTGCATCCCTGCATACCACCTTTGTCACATTGTTCTGGATTGCTCTGTTGTATTGTGTAGCCCACAGCTGTCATCTACTGTGGGTATCACTATACTGTACTTCACTAATGACATGTAAAAGTCAGATAACAAGATTGTAAGGAGGTGTTAGTGCCTTGCATGAATAGAAGGGTCATTTTCATTTGATCTTTCCAATAGAGTAATTGTGAATTCTTGTGTAATGTCCTTAGGGCAACACAAATAGATAGTGTGTACCTTAGTGTCTCCAGCTTTTACCACTTTATAGAAACATGGAAACATAGAAGCTGATGGCAGAAGGAGACAGCTAGGTCCATCTAGTCTGCCTATTTGTTTTAGACCTATTTTGACACTCCAATTGCCCTTTGTAGTCAGGGCTCCATTTTGTCTATCCCATGTATTCTTGAATTCCCACAGAGTGTTGACCCCCATAACCTCTTGAGGTAGGCTGTTCCAGGCATCCACCACTCTTTCTGTGAAGAAAAACTTCCTGGTGTTGGTAGAGAACCTCCGTCCTTGCAGCCTGAGGTCATGTCCCCAGTCCTGGAGCACTTCTTGAAATGAAAATGTTCCTGTTCCTGTGCCTGTACCTTTTTAATGCCTTTTATGTCCTTGAATGTTTCAATCATGTCCCTCTCTCTCTTCTCTGCTCCAGGGAGTACATATTCAGTTCCCTATATCTTTCCTCATAGGACATGTACTGCAGACCCTGAATCATTTTTGTCGCCTTTCTGTGTACTGTTTCCACCCAGTCAATATCCTTCCTGAGGTGAGGCCTCCAGAACTGGACTCCACAGCCATTGGGTCTTTCACACAGGTTTGACTTCAGTTAGTGCATTACTGAACACTTTTCTTACAGGGGGTAAATTCAAACTTCAACTGTGTGAACACATATTATGCTGCACATGTTTAATTATACCCTCTCACATCACTCACATCATCACATTACTATGCCTTAGTGAGTAGACTTTACTAGAAACATTACTAGACTTTTGACTATGCCAACCTGTCATTTTCTGACTTGCTCCTTAGTCTGACTGCATCCTAGCCCAATACCTCCCTGTCCAGTTCCCAATGTCAAAAAGGGCTTGTTGCAGTAAGTGGGGTCCCCTTCTTATGCTGATCCATGACTTTTGAGGGTAGCAGTAGTCAAATCCTGGCTAGTCAGGCTACCCTCCTCCATAACCCTCAGTGCATGGTTTTCCATAGTCAGAAGTACTATTTTCTGATAGCAACAGACTAGGCTGGGATGAAACAGCCTAGATCATCAATGATGCTAGACAGATTGTCAGTCTACTCCATTTTAGAGCACAATTTTCTACTGTCCTACAAGATGATCTTTTGTCCTGGTTTTGATTCTGCTTAAGTTTTTTTTTTTTTTGCAGATTTAAAATAATCAGTAATGAATATTGTTAAATGTGACTGCCATAGGGATTTCATCAATATTGTTGGCTGCATTCAGCCACTCATTGTTTAACATCACTTTTCTGGTGACTAGGATGCATTAGCATATAATGCAAACTGCTCCCCGACTTTTTGGGACACTTGGGATATCAAGGATTGCTCCAAGCTGCAAAAATATGAACTCCATATGTGCCACCATATAAATGAATTTAATTACAAAAATAAGCAGTGGGTATCAATCTTGGTGATAAAATGATTCAATGAGCCTATGCAACCTGAGTAGTGTTATGCTTGTGCAACTGTGATAACTGTTTGGCCATTCACACTCGCTATTCCATGGGGAATTACTACCCTGTAAGGGTACTGAAGACAGGGAAACCTCAAGGAGGGTTCCACCCCTAGAGGTGCCGCAGAAAAGATTCCCTTGGCTAAAGGTACCTTAAGAAGGAGCCCCAAAAAGAGTATTGGGCTGTAAACATTGACTATGAGGTTGAGAAGAAGATTTACAGCTTGCACAAACACAAATAAGATGTGCATGTTGTCAGGATTGCACTAATAAAGTGGATTGCAATAATGACATAAGGGCTTCCTAAGGAGAGATGGAATGGTGAATAGGGCCACTATCCATCTCCATCCAACAGCGGAACCCTACCTAAGGAAACTAAGAAATATACTATTAATAACTAACTAGATATTAAGACCTTTGGCATGGAGGAGAGGACAAAAACCCTTTTAAAGGAGGATACATCTGGGGATCCAAGGCCTAGGTGGTCTTCCCTCTAGGCTTTAGGGTATTTTGGTTAGTGACGGCTCTGCTGCTGCAATTTTGAAGGCTAATGCAGGGGTGAAAAATATTCCAATTTGTGGGACAGCTCTCATTCTATACCTCTAACAGGAACAACTTGAAGGGTTGCAAGCTAACTCTACAATATGGGATACACTGACATGGTACCACCTTCGAGGCGGGAGGAGAAGAGTGATGACTACTGAGTTACTCAGCCAGCCTGCTGATCTAAGAACAAACCAGGTGAACCAGAGGAAGTCATAGGGAGAATAGCTTAGAAAGTGCCTCCAGACCCACTCGGCTGGCTAAAGGGGCCCAGACTGATGAGGCCCCACCTCTCATAGCTGAAGTCTTAAATTCTACATCAAGAGGTGCCACCAATAAGTTAAATGACTGAAGATCTGTGAGGACATTCCCGCTATGGGCCAGATGAGAAGTACCCCCTCCTGAGTTTCACATGTTCAAGATGCGGACTCCGTGGGTGCAGAGTGAGACTGTCGGGTACAGAACAAACACTGAACCAGAAAAGGTAATGTTCATGGTTGGCATGCCTCCAATTTGTGAGTGAGAGCATAAATCAACTTCAATTTGCTAGATAGGAGAAGGCAGAGTGAAGTCTGCAGCTATTGATTAGGTAGCAGGTTATTGACGAGGAGGCCGGGCAAAGGCAATGGCCTGGAAAAGGTAGGAGACTGTAATGTGAGCCATTTGAAAGTAGTAGCAGCCAGCAGAAAGCAAGCCAACCATTTCCAATAAGGAAGCCAAATTAATGTTGTCATAGAAGACAGGTGTTCAGGTAGTGAGAGGCTGTAATGCCAGCGATTGACTCAGTGAGGTTTAGCAAAAATGAATTGATGAAGTTTAGCAGAAGATTGCTATTATTTCAGCATAAATAGTGAAATGATATGATTGGCATGAATACCTTATATGTCATTTAGGCAGTGTTAGGTTATTCCAATAAGGAGCATTTGCAAGGCAGTAATCAAATGCAATGAAAATCTTGAAAACCATGTAGACTGCAAAGTTAATGTATTTATGCATGGATAACTGAAAAAGTCATGTAGGCAAAGGAGCAGGGCAGAATCACACTGCTTGCATAACAGCATATTCCTGCTACTTGGAGTCACAATGTGCCACAGTAATATCACAGTCCCCAGCTGTGGTAATAACAGGGAAGCCATGAGCTGAGCACCATGAGACCAAACAGCAACTGTAATGTTCATAGGGTAGGAACCCCACAAAACAGAGGCATTTGTACTGGCAAGGTCCTACTTAAGGACAGAGCCATATGATAGCAAGCCCAGAGTAATGTGAACAAGTGGAAGTAAACTGATAACTGAAGGTTCAGAATAGTTAAAATCAAAAATGCACTGCTAAAATGCCTGCAGCTGTAAGCCACGTCAGTATAGTAAGACAGCACATGAATATACTAGCAGCCCAAAGATTGAAAGTTGAGAGTAGTAGCTTCCTAACTGAGCTAACACTAAATGAATAGAGCAGAGCTGCTGAGAAACAAACATAGCATGGCAGGGAGTGGCAGCTAGCTGGAGCAGGACAAAGCCAGAACCAGTACAAGCAAGTAAGGTGGATAAGCACAGGAGACAGCAGAGGCAGGGAAGCAGCAGCGTAAGCTGAAGCATACAGATAACATGTGCAGTTGAACTGAGGGTTTGTTAAAATCTGGCACCTGAAAAGCACAAGTGCAGGAATAGCACAATACAAACAAAGGGCAACAGGATGCTAGGAAAAACTTGAAAACCCTCAAAAGAAAGAAAATGCAAAACAAAAAAACACAAACACGGAAGGACAGGAAACAAGCAACACAAAGAAGCACGCAGCAGCTGGAGGCAAAGCAAATACTAACCGAAAGCAGGAGAAACACACGGAACAGGTGTCCAACACCATCCAAGCAGAGCCTAGAGCACGAATCTACAATGCCGAGTTGACAACAAACTTGTCAACTGGCATTGCAGCTCCAGGCTCCCTGTCAACTGCAAATTGTAGCCAGCAGGGAGCCATGGACAGCAGGGACTGTCTTTTATTTGGGGGCTTTGCTCCCCCGAACACCCATTACTATAGATACCAACTCTGAGTCAGAGTTGGTTCGGAGAGGGGTTGCAGGATTAGGGAAAGTGTTGCCTGGTCCTGGGCACAGTCCCTACAGCAACATGGTGCTGTTGTCAGCAGCAACGTATGTAGCTGTAGGGATTTCACCATGGGAGGTGTATACCCCAGAGCACAAGGGAAGGAGGGAGGTAAATGCTGGGGGGGAGCGCAAAACCCCAGGGAAGAAAGCAGAAATGGACAGCCTCCACCCTCCAGCCACAAACAAAAAGTGTTTCAGAATGAGGCCAGGAGAAACTGGGGGCATGGCTGGTAGCTCACCCCACTGAACCACAGGCATAGCCTTCCAAATAAAGTACATAATGAAGTATGAAAAAAAGGTTTTAACATGAACTGCTATTTTGAACTGCAGTTTGTCCTGATTTTCCAGTATACAGTAGTTGATGTTTACATTCATATTTCAAATATAAATTTTTTAAATACTTTAAATAGTACATTACATTAAAACAGCTGAGTGAGGAAGCATTACTATTTTTTAATTCAGTTATTTTAAAGTTCTAAATTTGGCACAATCTTGTTTTCAAAACAATTAAAATGCACTGCAATCACATTGTGTTTTTAGTCCTTTATGAATGATCACTTATTAATGATCCTTTGTAGTTTGATTTCTTGTACCAAATAAACATTTGCTTGGAGATTTTTGTTAAACGATTCAATTAAACAGAAAATAGTGTGGTATGTGTTCAAAGCTAGATCTACCACACTTTAATATTTTCATGGATGACCTGGGGGAAGGCATAGGCAGCATGTTTGCTAATGAAACTATGATATAATTAATAGGGCCTCCAAGTGATGTTGCTTTTGTGTAATGGACCCATGTTTGGGCGAGAAGACTACAAAGTGAATCTGAGTGGTTCTGTCTGATCAAAGCTCACAAGAGGAGTCTCATACTCTGAGAGACATCCCTCTGCAGTCCTATGATCTGACCATAAATGACTCAGTTTAGCTCAACTGATTTATAAGTTTAGAGTATTAAGGTGTTTATTTTATTATGCTGCCCCCCCCCCCGTGGTTGACATGAACCACTCCTTCTTCACACCCCTCCATGAGAGCACACTGTAAATAGAATGAGAGGTACAGTGGCTCTATGCTCTAATAGACAAATCATGTTAGTGATTTATAATTGCTAAAACAGTGGACACAGCAGAAAAGAGGATGCACAGTAGGGGTTGTATTGGTGTGGGTATTCCAGAAGATTAGGGCTAAATTTTGAAGTGAAACTAAACTATTTTTTTTTAAATTTGTAATATAATTAGAAATGTGGGCTTATGTGAAGTCTGTTTAATAGCCCCAGTGTATTGTTCTGTGCATTTGTTTTTAATTACAGTAGTCTTATGTTTTCCTTATTCAGGTTTCCCGGTTAATGTTATCTTGTTCCTGTCCAGTATTCATTATTTAATTACTGATCAGTCTTAGAATCTGGTGACATCAGTTGACTGGTAGCCATGAGTGAAGTTTTCCATTCAGGTCTTCCAACCAGATAATACCACCAGGTGCTGAGTAGCCCCACTCCCTGCATCTGATCAACAGCATTCAAGCCTCTTGCTCAAACATATGATCAGAGGTACAATTTTAATTAATAAGAACTGGCCATAGGGAGTGCTGTTGAACAGAGCTGTGGGATAGGAGCTCTCTGTTGTAAGAAGACTGTTGCCCAACATTGGTTTTCTAAAAGGAGGGCTGGTTACCAAATTATTCTCATCGGTCAACAGTTTATTATCTAAAAATTCAGTCTCAGTAGTACTTATCAAGTACAAGAAAGATTCCACTCATTTAGCCAATCAAGAATGCAAAAATATTAGCCAACACCCACCCCAGACACATCTGATATCAATATAAGGAATATTGTGTGGATGACCATATACAATGAGCCTGTGTTTCGACTGACGGTTGAGATAACTGTGTATGAACCTCGATAGCAAAGCTCAAGAAGTCAATGCTGTTATCTCAATCCCAAGATGGAAACATAAGGTTAGCTGTGTATGGTCACCCATATTTTATTTTTTTATAGTATATGGTTTTAGTCAAAATATTAGTGAAATAGTTGTTTGCTTGTATGAGGCATTTTGGTAAACCAGTTCATATATTTTTTTTAATAATAATCAGTTAGTCATAAATATACCTTTACTACTTTATGTTATTAATGTCAATGTTTTACTGTATTGTTGGTGTTATTGACAGTTGTGAAGAGACAGAGAAAACAGAGAGAGGGAGAAAGAGAGAGGAAGTGCTTGAAAGTATAAGTACTGTGTGCTATCATGGTTGTAGTGCAGCATGAGAGGGGTGCTGCACTTCTGAGGTGCTGTCTTTCGAATGAGATGTTAAACTGAGGTCCCATCTGCCTGGATTGGTGGTAGTTCAGGTGGATGTTAAAGATCCCATGGCACTTTTTGAAAAGAGTAGGGGAATTTTTTATTAATATTACATCAAAGAAAACATTTACAATACAGCACAGGTACACATACTAAACCTGGGGAAAAAAAGATAAAACATTCTTGTCAGACAGCAAACAAAACAAACTCATTACGATTTTCCTAAATCTAATCATTCTACACACCCATATAAGCCTAAGACATCCCGTATTCCCTTTCCATCCCTATAAAGCAATCCAAAATGCTATATACAACCCTTAGCTATTTATATTTTATAAACCTCATGAACCCTCTCCACCAATCCATCACCTTCCTAGTGGCTGAAAACCCTAAATCATGAAGATACACCCTTTCCATGTCTCCCTGAATCAATAACCCTACAGTATCGTAGGGCATCAGTTTTTGATACAAAACCCATTGGCACCTAGCCTGCCACAAATAATATATTAAAGCACAACAAAAGATCTGCACAGTCTCTAAATTATACCTCTTCACCAACTGAGGAGAATGACCCAACACTAATATATCATAATCTAAGTACAATAACAACCTCATTTTCCATTTAAAGGTAAGGAATTTCCAAAGAGACCTGGCATGGTGCAAAACAAGAAAAAATGCTCCACTGTTTCCTCCTGAGCCACACACTCTAAAAAAGGGCAAGTTCTTTCATTTAAGGCTTTATGCTTAGCATTTCCCTGAACCCCAATCCTTCCATACACCGTGAGCCATAATATTTCCCACATATAGTTCGGCAGTCTAGGATTATTTAACCTCTGAAGCACTGCCTCCGTGCGACCTGAAGGACAGTTTTTAAGGGCTGGTTCACTCAGATATAATATCTGCATAACTTTAGTATACAACTGTGGTCCTGTACTATCCCTTACCACTTGTGCCAACAAACCCCATTTAAATAGCTTCTTTGCAATTGGCACAAAGTAATAAGGTATAGACAGTTTAGAAATAGGCTTTGGAGGGCTTGTGAGCCAAACAGAGTAATAATGAACCAACACCTGTCTCATTAATACCACAAAACTTGATGATGATGTCACCCACTCAGCCCTAATATTTAGTGATATAAATAATGTAGAAAAAAAATAACTGGCTCCACCATCCCTAATCCCCCTTTTTCTTTTGGCAAATATGTGTATTGCCGCTTAATTGGGTTGAGTCTGTTACCCCATACCATCTGAAAAAATAGGCTGTATATCTTTGTTTTGAATTTTATTGGTAACAGGAATATTATCACCGTGTATAATAAACCTGGAATTAAAAATTGTTTGATTACTTGTACCCGTTTTAATTCAGACAATTTCTAGTGTTTCCAAGTTTGAATTTTCCCCTCTATAGAAGTTAATGCCTTTTCCCAATTTAACTCGGGCAAATTCTGGGCCCCATATAATAATCCCAGAATTTTTATAGGCTCAGATGAAATACACAGTCCTTGCATAAGGAGTGTGGCTGGATTGCCTACCCCAATAAACAATCCTTGGCTCTTTTGTTTATTAAGTTTGGAATTGGAAATCAAAGAATAAGAATCCATAAACTCCAAAAACTGTGCAACTTGTTCATAGTTGGAAAAAAAACACACAAATCATCAGCATACTCCTGTACATGTAATTCCTCTAATATGGGAAGGCCACAGACCCCTTTCCATAGTGGATACTGTGGCAGAGATTGAATCACTGTATCTATTGTAAAGGCATATAATAAAGGGCTTATGGGACATCCCTGACGCACCCCCGTGAGAACATGAAACCCATCCCCAATTTCTGTCTGAATGATGGGGTGAGTAATAGCATTATTATTGATAGATTTTACCCAATTTAAGAAACCTCAGGCACTCCATATTGTGTTAAAGTCAAAAACAGAAATGGGTGATAAGCCCGATCGAAAGCCTTCATTTGGTCAACAGAAATAATACAGCCAGAAAGTTTATTCAAATTAGAATATTCTATCCAATCTCGAACAATCATATGAGCGTGGTGAATTTTTTTTACTGGGAAGCCCACAAAATTGATAGGGGGAAAGGACAGTGACAGCAAACTGTTTGAGCCTCGTATTCATAATACCAGCCAAAAGCTTATAATCTGAATTCAGATGCGTAACTGGTCTCCAATTCACTAGGAGTTTTTTATCCTCCATTTCATACAAAAAAATTAACAGCCCCTCAGAGAACCAAACTGGAAATTCTACCGAGGCTAAAAAAAATTAAATACCAGCTCCAAACATTCAGAGAATTCAGCCGGGAAGGCTTGATATAATTCAGCCGTCAGTCCATCAATCCCTGGTGACATACCTAATTTTTGAGCTTTAATAGCCGTTACTATTTCTGCACGTGTAATGGGAGAAATTAGCAATGACTTATTAAATTGTGTGTCTGGTAGTTTTATCTTCTTCAAAAACTGCCTCATAGTATTCACACTAGGAGGTGCCTCCGGCATATGAGAAAGAAAAAAAGTTTTTATCACCTCTTGAAGGCTGTTTGAATCCCTCACTAGTTGTCCATCCTGATTCATAAGGGTGCCCAAATGTGTATTATGTTTATATTTTTTAAAAGCCTCATAAGGATCTCCAGAAGGCTGTTATTTCACCCCATATTGGAAAAGTACCCTAAGTGTATTAGCCCTACTATATTGAACCTCCTGAAGTTGTTTTTTCAGAGTTAAAATTTGGGATGAGAGATCACTCTTTGAGGTATTTGCCACAGAAATTAAATAATACAATTGCTGCCTCAGCTTGAGATGATGAAGAAATTTGTCATTTTCCCTAGACCGCCCTTGATTTTTTAATAATTTACAAAAATCATCTTTAGAATCTTTCCACCACTGCCCCAAGTCTTCATATAAAAAGGAAACAGAAAAGCTTGCTAAAAATAATGCTTGAATCTTTGCTACTGACTCAGGGCATTTTAACAAAAGTTCATTCAGTTTCCATCGCGCCTGCTGTCTAGGTGGTACAGGATGAGGGGAAAAAGTACATTGGAGGAGCATGTGGTCTGAAAAAGAAACCGGGAAGGTATAAAATTTAAAGGGAAGTTTATCAGAAAGGAAGATATAGTCTATAGTAGATGTATAGAAGTATCTCTTATAAGTAAATTTTAAACCTCCTTGTTGATGGCTACTGCCATTGACCAATCTGGATTATTTTATCAGTTGCCATAATGCATTGGAATCACAGTAAATCTTTTTCTCCACTCCCGGGGTTTGGCTTCCTGCAGCCTTCAACTAGCAATTGAAGTCCCCACACAGAAACATTTCATAAGAAGTCAATAAAAAAGGGTTTATCATATGAAAAAGTGCCACCCGTTCTGCCTTTACTTGTGAACCATACACACTGATAAATCGACATGTCATGGATCTCCAAACCCCGTCCAAGATCATTAACCGCCCTGGAATTAAGTCCATTAGCTTAATTAATGAAAAATCATAGGAATTAAAAAGAAATCCTATGCCATCTGCTGTTTGTTGTCCAAAGGGCCAATAGGATGGGCCCCAACACCACTCTCTTTGGAAAAACCTGGCCTGGTCTAGGGAGTACATCCAAGATTCCTGTAGGAGGCAGATATCTAAAGCATTACTATGAACAAAATCATAGATCATCTGCCTTCTTTTAAAGTTTAATAAACTGTGTACATTCAATGAACCAAGTTTAAACCCAGACAGTTATGGAAAGTGAGTGTCAGCCATCTTTTTTCCTTCTCTTTTTCTTTTTAACTTTATAACCTTCCTGAACCTGAAAGGGGGAAGGGGGACTATCCTGTACAGGCTGAGAGTCAGGTTGCTGGCAATCCATTTCTGAATCACCCCACTGAGCTGCCAATACTGCCAAGGGATTAATAGTTTCCATGTCTGCTGGGGTGGGGGCCAGAGGTGGTTTAAGGTTCCGGGAGGACCTTCTAACTGGGATAACTGATGGAGCTCTAGAGGAATCTTGAGACCACCCTTCTTTTTGTGCTGAATAACAGATGGGAGAAAGGATGGGTGACATCTGACCTGGAGCCTCAGAGGATTTACCCTCTGTCGTGGACGTGGTAGGATGCGAAACAGGATCTATTTCTTCCGCTCCAGACACAGGGACTGTCTGGGCAACACCCATAACCAGGTCCTGTGCTTTTTGAATTAACAGATCTGGACTACCACTGGATGCCTTGTTTTTGGCTGCCCACACACACTCCAAAAAAACATGACCGGTTTCCTCACAGAGGTCACATTTGGTGAAATTAGCACATTGAAAAGCTATATGACCGATTTCCCCACAGTTGTCACATTGAGGCTTATCACAAGAACTGGATAAATGTGTTCTGGAACCACATTTGTAATAAGCACAGGGTTGCCCCACATAAAAGCACACCCCTCTGTCCCACTCTGACAAGAAAGAATTTGGAATATGGTCAATCCCAATATCAGTTTGCCTAAGCTTAACTTTGAAGCGCCATCCCCCTGTCCAAAAACTGCTCAGAATCTAATATAGCTTCAGGAGGACTCAAGATCTCACATTTCTGAGACAACCAGTATGAAATATCATCCACATGAACACCCTCATTCCTAAACATGATAGTAACATATTTAATTAATGGTTTTGTTAAGGGAATCACTAAAAAGGGTGTCCATATGGGGGAAAAGTTCACCTGGCTGTATCTTTCCCAAAAAAGATCCAGGGCATAGGCTGAACAAAAGCTCACATCAAAGTTATCTTCTCCAGATATATTTATAAATGCAAATACCTCCCTGGGAGAAAAATGTAAAGACTCTTTTAACAAACTTTCCCCGACATACAGTCTGTCAGGCCAAACTTCAAGATCCCCCTTATAATGCAGTCGCACAGCATTTCTGCGTGGTTCTGCTTCTTTTTTAATTCTAGAGAATAATTCAGACATCATGGGTTTGTCAGTGACAGGAGTACCCTGTACTTTGTCCACTTGTTGCTCAACTCCCAAATTAGTAGTGACTACTGGAGCATCGGCCTACAAGGCAACATCAGAAGGCCTTACCCCCCCCGTGCCCCCTCAGAAGCCCCAGTAGGTACTGGTGAAACTGGTAACTGTGGTTGCCATGTAGGTTCATTCTGGGAAAAATTAAATTTAGGGTCCCACTCAGGTGTGGGCTGCCAAGACCCTTTATCCAGAGTCCATCCAGCATCACTTAACGCTCGCTGAGGGGACCATGTTTCATTAGCCAAGGGCTGTCCAGGAGGAATAGTAACTGAAGCCCTCAGACCAGTCTCTGCTTTAGTAGTAGAAAAATCAGCATGCCCCTCTTCAGGTGCCCCTAAGTTCCTTTTAGCGAAAATCACTGCTGCTCTCTTCTCCTTTCCCTCATCTCCTAATTTCTCCTAATGAATCGATGGCCATTTCAGAAAAGAAAAGTCAGAGACTCCCTCCTGATTAAGAGGGTCCATTTGAAACACACAGTTCACTTCTGTGGGTTGCAGGGTGGAAGAGGGGTTTGAGAACGGTCCTCAGAGAACAAACCCTGCTGCTTTCGTTAGGGTGGCAGTATATCCAGAGGAAACGGAGCCTCCGTGCTCTGATGTAGACACATCCAGGACCTTCAGGAGTACCCTAGCAACCTGCGGTAAACCATGAGACACCGCCAGTACTCCTGTCTCTCTGTAAAAGGCTTTTGACACTGAATCTGATTAGATTCCCCACTGCCAGCCGTAGCCGTAACATTCACAGTTTGTTCAGGATGCTCCAAGGCAGAAACAGTTAGCAACTCACCCAACTGCTCCGTATCTGGAACAGGAGGCACTGATTCACAGTTCAAAGCACTGACAGCCTCCGGACAGGTAGTGACAAATATATCCTCTGCACGAAGTGCAGACAGCTGCATTTTGACCCATTCTTGCTTCAGGTTTAATTCTGCAAGTTGCAGCTTTAGTTGTTCCTCAGTGCCAAGCGTTGTCGACATTTTCCTTGTCATTTCTGGTACAGTAAGATTCGATAAATCTTCCATTGATACAAAAAGCTCACCCTCCTCCAAGTCCTTATCTGGAGACGACTGCCCCGTGGGCTTAGTAGATTCCTGCAACACCAAGGGAGAGCCCAACCGCTCTCCATTCACTGCAATGTCCATCCTCCACCAAGTCTGACCACCAAGTGATCTGAATCACAACAGCAAGTCCCCCTACTGCCAGCAATGCAGTAGGGGAATTTCCACGGCGTCCTGGCCAAATTTTCCTCATTCACTAAAAATACCACCAACAGCTTAATCTGGTTCAAGGTCAGTTGGCATTCATCTGTATCCCCCTCCCCCGGGTCATGCCTGAAAATAAGCAGGATTTGTCTAGTGCACTTACCCGGTCAACAACAACTAAATAAATATAATAAAAAAAATGCTGAGTGGCACTGGAGGCTAGCGTGAGTGCTTCTTCTGGGTAAACATGACTATACATTTTAAAACTCTGAGACAATATCTTAATGAAAAAAAGGTTGTGATTCACCTAAGAGGAGAAGGATATTATTAGTAAATAAGGTTGGAGGGAGAATTTAGAAATCATTGTGATGTATATAAACTGAATGAATGTTGACAAGAAAATGAATGCAGGTGGGGGGCAGTCAGCATGAGCGAGGCACAGGGGCTATGATTATAGAATGTGCACAACAGCTTTAGAACGTAAACAGCAAGGCTTTTGAGCTCCTAGTATTCAGTTCACAATAAGCCCTAATTATATAGCATAAAATGACATTAAAAAATAGTGTTTCTGAAGTGAGGGTTCTCCAACAGCCCAATGTAATATTTGCATAAGGGTGTGCTAGGGATGCCCCCTTCACAGATCCTCTTAACTTCAGGTTGTACCAGTTGTTAAATAGAAAATAATTTTGCATGAGTACAAAATTCAACAGATACAAAATAAATTCTCCAGGAACTCTTTCAAATCTGACCTCAGCATACAAGAATTGATGAGTAACTTCAACACCTTAACTGTGGTTTATACAGATGTACACTGACACAATATCTATATGTCATCCCCTCCAGGTGCCACTGCTGGTATTCATACTGGGTTTAGAGTGAAAGGAGGCCATAAAGCCCATACTACCACTTCCCACATTAGTGGGTCCACTTTGCTCTGTCATGACTAGCCAGTTAGCTATTCCCCGCTTTAAAGCTGTCAACATTCCTACAATTCATAATTTCCTCTGGTAATAAATTCCAGATTCTTCCTGTCCTATTTAGAAAAGAGAAATGATTACTGTTTTTCCTAGCTGTATCCATTCTAATTTGCTTTTTATGACCTCTGAGGCTGCGTGGTTTGTCCCAAAGTTTAACGTTCATTTTCTTACTTAATTCCTGGTCTTCCATCATTCTAAATATAATTAATAGGTCACTCCTAGTTCTTCTCCGTTCCAATGTGAATAATCCTGTCTTATTTAATCTTTCTTCATAACATAGTGATTTCATAGTCAATCTCTGAACTTTCTCTTCCTTAGCTATATCTCCTAGCTCATATGGATACCACTGCTGGGGCCCATAATCCAAATGAGGTCTGATATAAGTTTTATATAAAGGCAACAGGCAATTTATAGATCTATTGATAAAACTCCTTTTAATATTTCTGATCATATAATTTGCTTTTGTAATAGCCTGATTCCGATGTTTTTTAAACTCCAGTTCATTATCGACTATTATACCATGGACATACGTGAACAGCCAATGAAATTGTCAGACTGGCAGTATACCACCATTGTAAATCCTCTGATAACCAATGGCTGTTGATGAGTATATAATCTATAATATCTTCAGCATAGGAATAAATACAATAAAAATTAATAAAAAAAAAGCAAATCAACTTCTTTAATGTTTGCATTTTATTACAGTAAAAAAATAAACCTTGGTATAATCGCAGTAAGCCACTCGGAGGATGTGGATTATCAGGGGATTTACCACAGCTGGTGAGGATTTACCCACTCGGCTGCGCCTCATGGGCAAACCACTCCAGCCGTGGTAAATCCCCTGATAACCCACACCTCCTCGTGGCTTATTGCTTAAAGCAGCGGTACTACAAAAAAAAGTTTGCGCTTTTTAGACAGTGTATTCCCTGTGCCCTGCTAATCATATACCTGGTACTCTTTCCTGCCAGCATTGTACTATCACTGAGTAATTTGCTCAGTTATCCTCTGCTTCTTTTATGTTTCTGTCACCAAGCATGTTGCACTGGAACCCCCCTCTGCTGCCAACTGCACATGTGCATGACTTGCAGGGACATCAGGAATGGTCAGCAGAGGGTCCTTATGCTGTAGTCAAGAGACGTGATGTGACTTGAAGGAAAAGCGCAGCTGAAAATTAGTCAGCCACCATATTTATTGTAGCACTACAATAATTCAAATAAATTGCAGCTATCTAAAAAACTAAAGATGACTGAAAAAAATATTTACAGGAAAGGAAACTGGAACTTTTGCTGCATGCTTACAGTCAAAAAGCAGAATTTTGATAGATCACATCCTGATTCGGTAGTACTGCTGCTTTAATAATGCCACAGTCTTTTTTGTGGGTCACCGTAGAAAGAACTTCCCCATTTAGTACATATGTTTGTGAAGCATTGTTTTTTCCAAGATGCATACTGGTGCATTTCTGGACACTAAAAGGCATTTTGTTACTATTGCCCCAGTATTTAATGTCTTTGATGTCTCTAACCATATCCTGCTGCTAATTCCAAGTAATTACAGGTTCTTCCAGTTTAATATAGTCCGCAAATTTTAAAACAGTATTTTTAACATTTTTTTGCAGATCACTGATATATAGAGATAACACGACAGGACTCAGCACTGACCCCTGCAGCACCTCACTAGTAACCTCAATAGGCTTTCGGCATTTCCTCACCACTCTAACCCTCTGATATCTATCTTTTAGCCAGTTATTTGTCAAACTTATAATCCTGCTGTCAATTCCCAAGGTACCCATTTTTTCAATCAAATTATAATGTGGAACTTTATCGAAAGCCTTGTGAAAATCTAAGTATATAATATCTGTGGAAACATTATCATTAATTGCTTTTCTTATTTGTCATAAAAACACAAGTGATTTGTGGTACACCCTCTCTGTTTTTTAAACCCGTGCTGTACTTTGTCAACAAGGCCTATGATAGACATATTTTCCTCAAGTTTGATTTTGAGAAAACTCTCAGCCATTTTGCAAGTGACTGACATTAAGCTAACCTGCCTATAATTTGATGTAGTTGTCCTATTTCCCTTTTTATGTAGTGGAACCACCAACGCTTGTCTCCAATCATACGGTATCTCTCCCATCACAAAAGAGCTGTTCAAGATTTCCACCAGGGGATATACTATGATGTCACCTAATTCTCTAATTAACCTTGGGGTAAGCTGATCCAGGCCTGAGGACTTGTGTGGTTCCAATGTTTTCGATAAATTCTTTCATTGTAGATATAGTTTTATTAAGGTCCAGTTCATGACAGACATTTTTAGATATTATACATCCATCTCTAACCTTCCCTTCAAATACTGATCCAAAATAATCATTGAGTTATTCTGCCATCTCCTTGGAGGCTCTTATTTCCTCCCCATGGACCATTATTAGTCCAATTTGGTTGTTATTCCTCTACAGATTGTTTACATAAATGAAGAAACCCTTACCCATGTCTCTACAATGTGAAAGGCTAAATTTGATTTTATTCCGTTCTAATCTTATGGCAATCTTTAATGACTTTAACACTCTTTTATATCAAGCTACACTCTCTTGTGTACCCAAGTTTTACATATGTTGATATGCTCTCTTCTTTTGCTTGATTAATTTCATCACCTTGCTAGTGCACCAAGTGGGTTTTTTGCCTTTTTTATTATATAATTTTTTATTGGGCACATAGGTATCTTCCAGATGCCTTAGTTTATGTTTGAACATTGTCCACATTACATTGGTGTCTTTACCCTCTAGTTCTTTTTCCCAGTTCCATTTCTTTAGTTCTTGTTTTATTTTAAACAAATCAGCTTTCTTATAATTTTTTACTGTAGTGGTTCCCCTGGTTGTAACTACTAAACATTTTCTGATGGCAAATTCCACTATACTGTTGTCACTGTTACTTAGTTGTTCTCTAATCTTAATTTTTGAAATTTTCTCTGCTCTATTTGTAATACATAGATACATAGATACATAGATACATAGATACATAGACAGTGTCGGCAGATAAGGGCCTATGGCCCACCCAGTCTGCCCATTTGAGCTTATTAAGTTCAGTTTGTTTCCTAGAAGTCTGTTGCCTACCCTGACCTCCAGAATTCTTTATGTCTATCCCATGCATACTTAAATCCCGTGATTGTTTCCAGCCCCACCACTTCCTCTGGCAGGGTGTTCCACTTGTCCTCCACCGTTCTGTGAAGAAATTCTTTTCATGTTTCCTCTGAATCGCCCTCCCTCCAACTTCATCCCATGCCCCTAGTCCTGGAACATCTTTTCACTTAAAACAGTGTTTTCCTGCACCCTGTTCCTCCCTGTAAGATACTTGTATGTCTCTATCATATCCCTCTCTCCTCCTCTCCTCCAGGGAGTACATGTTCAGTTCCTTCAACCTGTCTTCATAGGACTTGTGATGCAATCCATGCACCATCTTTGTTGCCCTCCTCTGAACCTTCTCTACCCTGTCTATGTCCTTATGTGATGGTCTCCAGAACTGTACACTGTACTCCAGGTGAGAACCTCACTAGTGTCTGGTACTTAAGTGAGGTGCCTTTTCCTGCTGGTGATGCCCTGCCTATACATCCCAGCATCCTATTTGCTTTACCTGCTGCCTTGTCACACTGTTTCCCTTTTGAGGTCATCAGAGATGACAACCCCCAAGATCCCTTTCCTGCTTGGTGCATGCTATATCCTCACCCCCAATTGATATATTGTGCCAGGGTTTTTGTCCTATATGCATTATCTTGCACTTCTTTGCATTGAATTTCAACTGCCAAACCCCTGACCATTCTTCAAGTTTCTGCAGGTCACTTCTCATTCTGTCTACACCCTCTGGTGTGTCTACTCTGTTACAGAGCTTTGTGTCTTCAGCAAACAGGGAAATTCTGCCTTCTAGGTCCTGCGCAATGTCACTGATGAAGATGTTGAATAGGACCGGTCCTAGCACTGATCCCTGTGGTACCCCACTGGTCACTCTTCCCTCTGTGGAGTGACAGCCATTTACCACCACCCTCTGTGTCCTGCCACCCAGCCAGTTACCTACCCACCACACTACTGTCCTGCCCACACCCATATTCCCCAGTTTGTGTAATAGTCTTCTATGTGGCACAGTGTCAAAGGCCTTGCTGAAGTCCAGATAGGCCATGTCCACTGCCCTCCCCTGATCCACCTCCCTAGTCACCCAGTCAAAAAATTCAATGAGGTTGGTCAGACATGACCTCCCCCTGGTGAAACCATGCTGCCTTGGGTCCTGTAGTCCATTGACAACCAGATGTTCCACCAATCTCTCCTTCAGTACTGCTTCCGTGATCTTCCCCACTACCGAGGTGAGGCTGACTGGTCTGTAGTTCCCTGCTTCCTCTTTGTTCCCACTTTTGTATAAGGGAACTACATCTGCTGTCCTGTAATAATCAAATCTAACACATTTTCACCATGCGTTCACTTATAAACAAGTTGGCTTAGTCCTATCATACTCAACATATCTAAAAACTGGTTATTATTCATGCAAGTAACAGATTCCAGTCCCCATTTTATCTCAGGATAGTTGAATTCACCTGAAATTATTATGCCACCCTTTTGTGAAATGAGATCTATTTCATACTCTATCTTCTCATTCATTTCTCTGTTAGTGTTGGGAGCCCTGTCATACAAACCTAGGAAAGAAATTCTAACTATTCTCCTGTATAGCTAGTGTGGTAGACTCATGTACTGGAGGAGAGGGGGTTTCCCTGAGTAAGATAGTCAGGGTACAGCTGCAGCTGATTCAGTTGATTGGCAGCAGCTGCACAGACAGGAGAGCTTTTTTTTTTAATTTATTATTTTTGCCACCACCCTAGCTGCCTGCCACCCGGTACTTTCGGCCCGGTCATGGGCCACGGGCTTCCACTCCTCAAATTGGCCGCAGGCCTTCCGATACCCTGTGGCTTACCCCCCACGGTGGGGCTGCGGCACTCCACCTGCATGCCATAGTCTCCGGGATAGGTCGGAGGGCTGGCCTGAGGAGCTAATTGAAGCCCGTGGCAGGCTTCATTGTAGGTGGCTGGCAGCTGTCTATTTTCCCATTTTCTGGGGGAGGTGGGGTCATGCAATGATGCCTAGCATCCACCCCGCCTCCTATACATACTAGTGCCAGTGGCTGTGTGACTTCTGGCCTCCGCCAGGGGTCATCGATGCTCCAGGCACTTCCCCACCCTCCCCGCGGAGAAGGAGAGCAGTCCTTGGGATGCTCTATCCTTCTACCCCCGGCTGGCCCTCCAGCGACCCTGGTCCATTCCCGAACCCAGGTTCGCCGGTGTCACATGCGGAAATCCAACCGCTGTGCTGATGGGCCAGCAGACAGGAGAGCTTTAAAAACAGAAAGGAAAAGCCAGCGAGAGGTTGCTGCAGGGGTAGAGGGCTGACAAGCTGCCTGGATGTATTCTGGATCAGGAGTCCCATAAGCAACTCCCAGGAGATTGGTCTCCTGAATTTGGTCAAAAAGGAAAATTTATTTTCATTGTGAGAAACATAAAAACATAGACTTTGATGGCAGATAAGGACCGCTTGGCCCATCTAGTCTGCCCATTTCCCTACCCACAGGATAGGCCACAGATCCTAGTTAACCAACAGCCTATTTCTTCCTACTCCCACAAGAATTGCCTTATATCTGTCCCATGCATTCTTGAATTCTACCACAGTTTTAGACCCCACAACCTCCTCAGGAAGGCTGTTCCATGCATCCACTACCCTCTCTGTGAAAAAAATACTTCCTCACATTGCCCCTGAACCACCCCCTCTATCTTTAAATTGTGTCCCCTTGTTCTTGCACATCTCTTTTTCTGAAAGATGCTACCCTCTTGGACTTTGTTGATTCCACTGAGGTACTTAAAAGTTTCTATCATGTCCCCCCCCCCTTCTTTTCTGTTTTACTGTTTTTGTTCTTCCAGAAGGTCTAGCCTTCTGGAAAAGGGGTTTCTAGTTAGGGTCTGGTATTATTTAGACAGTGCTTCCACCTGGATCTAGACCTCTTTATTTCTGTTTTGATTCATTTTCCCCGGTGGGGCTTAAATAGGGCAGAAGCCCCAATTTTTGTGTTACCAACCATTTTAAGGGAAAAAAATGTACCTGGTTGGTTTAAGTTTTACAAACTGGTCTTTCTGAGACTCCTTACCCACCGCAGAGCTGGTCCTGAGTCCCGTGGCGAGGTTGTGCCTTGTCACACGTTGTGAAAGAAGTGGGATGCAGGTCAGTGTAGAATTAGGCTGGAAATCTGAACCGCCTCAGAGTAAAGGACACCAGAGCATGGAGGACTTAGTGAAAGCCTTGATCCAGGCTACGGCAGCCCAGCAGGAAACTACCCGGGCTTAACAAGAGATGAACCAGTTGCTGCTCATGCAGACTGCCCAGGACCATGCTGTCCTCCAGGAAATGGTAAAGCATCTCATCGAGACCATTCCAGAGAGGGTCACCCAGGAGGGCCTACCCCAGAAGGTTACCGGACTATACGGGCTTCCCACTGTCTGCAGAAAATGACGACGGCTGATGACATTGAAGCATATTTGCTCACCTTTCAAAGGATGGCTACTCGTGAATTGTGGCCTCAAGATCAGTGGGCTGGCATTTTATCTCCATTTTTGTGTGGCGAGGCCCAGAAGGCATATTATGATTTGGATGAGGGAGTCACCGCCGACTATCCAAGACTGAAGGAAGAGATCTTGGCCCATGCTGACTTGACTCCAGCCCTTCAAGCCCAGAGGTACCACAGCGAGAGATTCCAGGAGTCAGCAAAGCCTCAGTCACAGATGTACGACCTCCTCCACTTGGCCAAGAAGTGGTTACGACCCGAGCTCCATAGCACTGCCAAAATCGTGGAGCTCCTGGTAATGGACCGGTTCTTAAGAGGACTACCACCCAGCCTACAACAGTGGGTTAGATAGGCTGACCCCACTTCCTGTGATGAACTGGTCACCTTGGTGGAACAGCATTATGCCATGAAGGAACTTTCTCCAGACGTTGTGGTTGGCTACCCATGGGACCTGGCATGGACTCCAAATCTGAGATATCAACCCCCCAAGAGGTTGGACCAGACAGGGCCAGGGAGAAGGACCACCAAAGAGTGGTCTGAGGCCATGAAGGGACTTTCAGGTTCAAAAATAGAGGGGAATCTGGTCACCCCTAGAAGCCCAAAGGGTCCAGGGTCACCCCAAGAATGTTACCACTGTTATGGGTGTGGGGAGTGGGGACATGTAATTGCCAACTGCTCGAATGGGGTCGAACCAATGCAGTGCAACTGGGGTGGGTCCCCACAGAGCAACTGCCATTTGATTAATGTGATAGGGGTGGTCACCACTTCACACCGGTTTACCCAGTTTGTTATGGTAAATGGACAGGCCTTTATGGTCCTTATTGACTCGTGGAGTGAGATCACCCTTACAGCTCACGATCTGGTGAAATCCTCCCAAATTAACTTCCGGAAATGCACCGAGATCACCTGTGTCCATGGCACAGTGTTTTATTACCCCACAGCAGTAGTCACCATGGAAGCACAGGGGGAGAAGAGGCAGGTCACAGTGGGGGTTATCCCTCAGTTGGCACATCCTGTCCTAGTAGGTCAAGATTTCCAGGGGTTTGAGACATTACTCCATGGGGGGGAGACCCGGGAGGCCAGGGCCCCAGTAACCAAGGCTATGTTACTAGGAATCCCCGAGGGGTCAGAGGAGTCACCCAATTATTTCCCTTACGGGCATTGGGACCCCGAGCTGTATGGGGAGGCAAGAAAGTCCTGGAAATCATGAAAGGAACGTAGGGATTGTAAGAAGCTAGGGACCAAGATACTGGCTATCAATGCAGGTCCGTGCTGGTGGGAGGTAGAACCCCACTCCCAGAGGGACAACAGGGTGAGTGGTCTGGTGCTGGAGGGGAGAGTTGTAGAGAGGAAGAGATGTACCCAGAAGTGGAGGCAGAGTCAAATCCCCCTGAATTGAGTACCCTCGGGATAGCCTCCAGGAACTTTGGTCAGGACCAAATAGATGAGCCTCTCTTACTGAATATCCGGTCAGAGGTTGTGGAGATTAACGGGGTGCCAGTAGATGGCAAAGCCAAGGGGCCCAGACCGTATTTCACGTTAAATAATGATCTCCTATACCGAGTGATACCGGATGAAGTACATGATGTGGAGCAGTTGCTCTTCCTCCGCCAGCACAGGAAGGTGGTACTGGAATTGGCACATGATCATGTCCTCGGAGGACACCTTGGAGTTGAAAAAACACTGCACCGCATACTCCAGAGATTCTACTGGCCTGGAATTTATGCCGAGGTAAGAGGGTACTGTGCTTCATGCCCAGAATGCCAGTTAGTGTCCCCATGGCCGAAGTTAAGAGCCCCGTTAGTGCCCTTGCCAATCATAAATGAACCCTTCAGGAGGATTGCGATGGACCTGGTAGGCCCCCTAGACAGGTCAGCCCTGGGCCACCAACACATCCTAGTCATCATAGACTACACTTCAAGATATCCGGAAGCGATCCCGCTCCGTAACACTGCCTCAAAGTTGATTGGCCAAGAACTCATTCAAGTCTTCGTGAGGGTCAGATTCCCAAAGGAGATACTGAAAGACCAGGGTACTTTCTTTGTCTCAAGTTTGATGAAAGAGCTTTGTAGACTCCTCCAGATCCGAGCCCTGAGGACCTCAGTGTACCACCCCCAGACAGATGGTCTGGTCGAACGGTTTAATCAGACTTTGAAGGGGATGTTGCGGAAAATCGTGAGCTGAGACAGAAAGGACTGGGACTTACTCCTTCCCTACTTAATGTTCACTATCCGAGAGGTCCCACAGGCATCCACCAGATTCTTCCCCTTCGAGTTATTATATGCCCACTGTCCCAGGAGTATCCTCAATATACTAAAGGAGGAGGAGGATGGACTGGGAAGAGCAATCGCCACACGGAGCCAGTGTGATTGGGTATATCTCCCAAATACAGGAAAGGTTGGCCCGGTTCACTCCTATTGTTTGGGAACACTTAGAAAAGGCCGAAGAGACCCAACAGACTTATTATAACCATCAGGCGAGGATCCAGAAGTTCCAACTGGGGGATCAGGTGATGGTCCTGGTTCCCACAGTGGAAAGCAAACTGCTCACCAGGTGGCAGTGTCCGTATGAGGTCATGGAAGCTGTCAGTGATATGAACTATAAAGTAAGTCAACCTGATCACAGAAAGAAGTTCCAAATATACCATATTAACCTCCTGAAGGTGTGGCATGACCGGGAGGCCTGCTGCGTCTCATTGGGCTTAATCTCGGCAGAAGGTAAAACAGAGAGGCAAGTCCATATCTCACCTGAGCTGTCTCCTACACAGTACAAAGAAGCAGTGGAAATGGTTCAGTGGAACGGGGATGTGTTCTCCGAATGACCTAATCGAACTGTCACAGCCTACCATGACATTGTAACAGCTCTGGGTGTAAGGATAAGGGAAAGACCCTACCGTATCCCAGAGGCCAAGAGGAAATAAATCTGAGCCAAAGTCAAGAGGATGTTGAAGCTCGACATCATAGAAGAGTCCCATAGTGAATGGTCGAGCCCCATCTTCCTCGTGCCTAAACTGGATAAAACATGGAGGTTTTGTAACGATTTCAGGAAACTAAATGAGGTATCGCAGTTTGATACATACACCCTACCTAGGGTTGACAAATTGATTGACCTGTTGGGGAAGGCCAGTTACCTCTCCACCTTGGACCTTATGAAAGGATATTGGCAGATTCCACTCACAAGGGCAGCCCAAGAGAAGACCACCTTCATCACCCTTGGGGGTTTATACCACTACAAAATCCTCCCATTTGGTCTGCATGGAGCACCCATGACCTTTTGGTGCATGATCGACTGACTGCTATGCACACACTCTCACTATGCTGCTGCCTACATCGATGATGTGGTCATCCATAGTACGGATTGGGAAACTCACCTTCAGAAGGTCGAGGCCGTACTAGATATGTTACAAGAAGCCAGGTTGACAGTGAACCCCTACAAATGTAAGATCGGCTTGTCAGAGGCAAAATACTTGGGCTATGTGGTCAGACGGGGATTGGTGAAACCCCAGCTGAAGAAAGTAGAGGCAATCCAAAACTGGCTCCAACCAAACAAGAAGAAGCAAGTGAGGGCTTTCCTAGGGTTGGTCAGTTACTATCGGAGGTTCATCCCTCACTTTGCCACTCTGGCCACTCCATTAACAGAGTTAACCAGGGCGAGAGTGCATTGTGAGTTGGTTGGAGGCAGAGGATAGGGCATTCACCGACCTCAAGATGGCTCTCTGTTCTGATCCGGTACAGGTCGCCCCAGATTTTGATAAAGAATTCATTCTTCAAACAGATGCCTCAGATGTTGGATTAGGGGCAGTACTTTCCCAGGTGGTATCAGGTGAAGAGTGCCCCATCCTGTACCTAAGTAGGAAGTTGTTACTCCAGGAACAGTGATACGCTGTAGTGGAAAAGGAGTGCCTTGAGTGAAGTGGGTGATGGAAACCCTCAGATATTACCTACTGGGTCGCAAGTTCACTCTGGTGACAGACCATATTCCCCTCAAGTGGATGAAAACAAACAGGGAAAAAAATGCCAGAGTGATGAGCTGGTTCCCTGCACTACAACCATACCACTTTATGGTCCACCACAGAGCGGGGACACTGAACAGAAACGCAGACAGACTTTCCTGAAGACCCTACCTCTCGGCACAGGCCGCCCAACCCTGTAGTGTTGAGCTGGGGAGGGAGATGTGTGGTAGACTCAGGTACTGGAGGAGAGGGGGTTTCCCTGAGTAAGATAGTGAGGGTACAGCTGCAGTTGATTCAGCTGATTGGCTGCAACTGCACAGACAGGAGAGCTTTAAAAACAGGAAGGAAAAGCCAGCGAGAAGTCGCTGCAGGAGTAGAGGGCTAACAAGCTGCCTGGATGTGTTCCAGATCAGGAGTCCCATAAGCAACTCCCAGGAGATTGGTCTCCTGAATTTAGCCAAAAAGGAAAATTTATTTTCATTGTGATTTTTCTGTTTTACTGTTTTTGTTCTTCCAGAAGGTCTAGCCTTCTGGAAAAGGGGTTTCTAATTAGGGTCAGGGATTGTTCAGACAGTGCTCCCACCCGGAGCTAGGCCTCTTTATTTCTGTTTTGTTTCATTTTCCCCGGTGGGGTTTAAAAAGGACAGAAGCCAAATGTTTGTGTTACCAACCATTTTAAGGAAAAAAAATATACCTGGTTGGTTTAAGTTTGACAAACTGGTCTTCCTGAGACTCCTTACCCACCGCAGAGCTGGTCCTGAATCCCGTGGCGAGATTGTGCCTTGTCACACTAGCCATAATGATTATTTCCCTAGATCACTTGGCAGCTCATACAACATTCCATCAATGTCAATTCTCATATAGACAGCTACACCTCCCTCCCCTTTTATTTACTCTAGCTTTTTCAAACAAGGTGTAGCCATCAATATTTTATTCCATTCTATTCCATTTTCCCACCAGGTTTCTTTGATCATACATACTGTATGTTGATCCCTTCCAAGATTAACAATGCCTCTAGTTCATATTTTTTATCACTATTCAAACTTCTATCATTTAGAGACCACAATTTTATTTCTATGCACCGTGGCCTCCTTTTATATACTTCAGGTGATCCTATCACTTTGTTTGTTACTAGGAGTGCTTTATTTGTTATATATTTATTACACCCTCCTCTCCCCCTTCTATTTAGCTTAAAGCCTTGTCGACAAACTTTCTTAGTGTTAACTCTCATTTTTTTGCTACCTTTTTTGCTTAGATGGAAACCATCCTTGCAGAAATATGGTGGTTCATTACAGAATTCCACCCAATGGGTTATACACGTCATGCTGCCTTGACGAGACCACAACCTAAACCAATTATTTATCTCCTTCACTTTTTCTATGTTGAACTATTAGTGGCTCAGCAGGTAGCACACTCGCCTGTGAGGCCAGGAGATCAGAAGGCTATGGGTTCTATCCCCACACCTTGTTCTTGGGTTAATATCCCAATACCGACACTGCAGTGCAGCATAAGGTTGGGTTGCTGTACTCAGCGGCACCAAAGTTACTCTTTAAAAAAATAAATAAAGGTCCTGCAGCACTTTGTGGAGATGTTAAGATCTACAAAGCAATAAAGTAATGCACCCTTCAGGTATTCTGTTCAGCATGAACCCTCTCAGTAACCAGGAACTTCTGCAGTCCAAATACTCTGTCCAGAACTACGCTCCCCAGATGCCTTAGTGTGCCCCACAAAATATAGTGCTATAGCAAGAGAACCTTAACTGTTTAAAAGTTTTGAACAAGAGGACAAGCCAGGTTAGCCAGATCTGCATCATCGCCTGCACGGGCAGTCTCACAGCGTATGAACTAACCAATTGCCCATACACTTGCTCAGTGCTCACAATTTATCTCCCTAAACCCAGAAGTATTGTACAGTCACATGACCTGCTGCTTAGTGCTCACACTCAGCGGTACCAAAGTTACTCTTTAAAAAATAAATAAAAGTAACGCAGCACTTTGTGAAGATGTTAATCTCTACAGAGCAGCAAAGTAATGCACCCTTCAGGTATTTCATTCAGTACAAACTCTCTCAGTAACCAGAAACTTCTGTAGTCCAAAGACTCTGTTCAAAGTTACACTCCCCCAGATGCCTTAGTACTCCCCACAAAATATAGTGCTACATCAAGAGAACCTTAAATGTTTAAAAGTTTTGAACAAGAGGACGAGCCAGGTTAGCCAGATCTACCTCACCACCTGTATGGGCAGTCTCGCAGTGTGTGGACTTTGGGGGTTTGGGGTGGGGGAACATCATGTAGAATCTCAAGGTGGATAGTCAATTGTCCATGCCCATGGTGCAATGGTGGCTCTGTTACTGCTTTTGCAGTTGGCTTCGACAGCTGATGTTGTGTTGTTACAAGTTGCAGAAGATGAAAGTTGGAGTGACTGACAAAGTAGACTTGGATTAGGTCTATTATATTTCCAGAGATAGGATACCTCAAAGCACTTGAAAATGTAACAGTGGAAAACCTGTGTGCTTTTGCTTTGCTCAAAGTGCTTTCATCACTAGATGAACTTGATGACTAGGATAGTCTCAGAAAGCTGCTGCTTGTGGAAGATGAGGAACCAAGTGACTTCTGGGGACTAATGAACCCCATGGTTTATTTGGATGGACTATAACATACCCAGCCCTCATCCTTTTGTCTTGCATTGCCCCTACCTTACCACAATAACTCCAGTCCCTGTCCCGACAGCTTTTCCACTGGCACTGCTTACAGAACTGGTATGGTGGAAACTTTCTCTGCTCCTTTCCTCCCCCTGCATTCTTTTCTCCTAAAATTAATTTCTTCATGGTTTCTACCAAGATGGCAAATGCACGCATATGCCTGCCATGACTCCCACTGACGCAGTCTTGAATCCTTTTAACCAACACTGAGACATGAATCAGTGGAGCAGCCTACTTCATGTAGTTCTCACACAGGCAAAAATCCAAAAAATTTGTTTTTTTAAATGAAGATGGATTGTGATGCCTCGCAGCTAGACATACAGCAATGTTTAATTTGCCAGCGACGTTCTGGTAAAGTTGGGAATTTCGCATCCACGGAGTAATCCATGAAATTTTGCAGTTAGGCCAAAAATTTAACTAGTGGATTTTGCAGTGTTTTCTGGTGGAATATTGCTGCAAAGTGCAGAATTTTGTCTGCGAACGGCAGAATTTCACCCGCAAATGGCAAAAATCCACAGTTTTTGGCAAAATTCCACCATTCATGGGCAAAATTCCACTATTCACTGGTAAAATTCATCATTTCACGGATAAAACTTTGTGATCCACATCCACAAAATGCCTGAAATTCAAGGATTATTTCACATAGCGAAATTTCCCATCTTTGCACATCTCTACCCCCAGTGCACACCACAAGCAGTTAAATTATGTGTCATATGAATTCTTCAAACTCCTTTCTGTGCCTTTCCCAGTCTACTAAATTATCTCTGCCCTGCTACTGCTGCAGTGGGAATAAATACAAAAAAAAAAGCTTGATTGTGATGCCTTCTACCACCAGTACTCAATAAAAAAGAATTGTCAATAAATATTTCACAGTTCACTGACTCCTGCACCTTTCTCAGTCTAATGAATTCACTTTGCCTGCTCATGCTGCAGGACTGCAGCTATCAGTACAGGCTCATGCAACGCACGCTCTTCTCTCCTTTGCAGCATGACTTTACCAGCTTTTGTGCCTGAAAATGTAGTTGGATGTAGTGAACTGGCTAGCTGGAATGATAATACAGTGATCAATTCTCTGATAAATTCTAAAGTTTTCTGATGAAGTCACTCTTTCTCAAATACAAGGAGCTCATTTCTTCCCCTGTGAGAGAGTTGAAAATGACATTGGGCTCTGGTATAGCACAAGGAGTGCTCAATCTCCAGCATTGCTGACTGGTTGCTGCAGGTCATATGGCTTGCCAACAAGTTGAAGATGCTCAGTATGTCCTCCTGTGAAATGTGCTGTATAGTGATGTCAAGATGTTGAAGTGCCAAATTAAAGCTGTGGCCCCTGGACCTACTTCTTGCAGTGGCCAAAATGTCAGAATTTGGCATGTTCACCGAATGTCAGTTTCACATCACAGGGTGCACAGGTGTGAACTCTATAATAAGTTGAGATGGTTGAGACTAGAGGAGCATAGGAGACTACATTGTCTGACGTATATGTATAAGTGTTATGGAAATAAGGTTCCAGAATATGTAAATGGGAACCTACTGAGAAGTAGTAAGGGTTCTCTGGGTTCTTAGGTGGGATTGAATTTCTGCTTCCCAAAAGAAATGTGAAAGTAGGTAGATCACACTTCCTCTATAAGGGTTCAAAACTTTGGAATTCTATTTCAATTCACCTTAGACCAGTAGAAAGAACTTTTAGCCTGACCAACATTAAAAATGGTATCTTGAACAGACAAAAAAAATTATCTTGTTGCCTAGCACCTAACACAGGATGACAACTGGTTATTCTGACAAACAAGTGAGACTAGTATAAAAGTAAAACTGATTTGGATGTAAATTTGCTTGTGATTGTTATATTGTCAGGACCCAGTATTCAGAGCTGGCCGGATGATCAGTGCAAAGAGATGTGCCACTCAAAAAAATGGGACTGCCAACTCTGATGGGATATTCAAACAGAATGCATGATTGCAACAGACTGCGCATCCTGTTTGAATATCGGACCCTAGACGAGCGGCACAAAGCGGGTGTCGGCAATAATTGGTGCAGCGCATCCAGGGTTCAAGGCTGGAGACTGCCAATGGGGGAATTAGTGGCACATACTTGGATGCACCATGTCCCCCAAGGGTGATATCCAGCCATAAAATGCTAACGAGCTCATTAGGCATGCATGGTGCAACTGGGCCTCATGCAAGCTCATTAGGAGCTCATTAGCATGGCTGCACTCAGCTGAATGTGCCAGGCCAGCACCTTCCTAGCCCCAAGCATGATTTAAAATAAACAAAACCCCTGCTAGCTTGGTAGTCTAGTGGTGCCCCCCCCAGCCCCAAGCAGAATAAGAGAAAACGTGAAAGCTCCAGCCTGCCCCAGTAGTCCTGTTGTACCCCCTCCCATCCCTGAGTCCCAATTTATAATAACAGCATCCCCCACCATTTATCATAGTGTAGGGTCCCACCACCCATGCCCAATCCCTGATTACACAAGAATACCCACCTGAATCTTTTCTGTAGTGTAGTGTAGTGGACCCCCTTCCCATGCCTGATCCCCTATCATAATACAATCCAACCCCAAACCCATTTCCATGGTGTAAAGTCCCCCCTCTCCCATGCCCGATCCCCAAACTCTTGAATAAAAGAACATTCCACAAGTATTTACATAGTGTAATGGCCCCCCACCCCATCAGGATGGGACCCCCCCTCCCAGCTCCCCCAACCCAACTGGAGCTGGTGATGGCTCAGCCCTCTGGAACACCACTATGGTCAGCCACTGCCTGAAATGTCAATGAACATGTTCAACCAATGAGTGCATACTATGTACAGTACATGTTCATTGACAGTTCAGTCAGTGGCTGGCCATGATGGTGTGTGGAGGGCTGAGACAGTCACCAGCTCCAGTTGGGTTAGGGGGAGCAGGATGGGGATCCCATCCTGATTTGGTGGGGGATGGGAGGTTACTACACAATGGAAATAAATGTGGACTGTTCTTTTATTTGAGAAGTCTGGTGTTGGGAATAGGAGGGAGGACCCTACAATATGAAAATGGGTTTGGGGTGGGATTTTACTTTGATTGGGGATCAGGCATGGGAAAGGGTCCACTACACTAAGGAAAGGGTTTGGGTGGGGATTCTTGTGCAATTGGGGATCAGGGATGGGGGGGTACCACTACCCTATGGTAAAGGGATCGGGGCATGTTTTTATTTGATTGGGAATTGGGGATGGGAGGGAGCTATCCCTACACTATGGCAAATGGGTCAGGGCATATTTGTATTTCAATCAGGGATTGGGAACTGGAGGGGAATACCACTACACAATGGTAAAGGGATCAGGGCATGTTTTCATTTAGATCGGGGATTGGGGACAGAAGGAGGGTACCACTACACTATGGAAAATGGATCAGGGCATATTTTTATTTTGATCAGAGATGGGAGGGGGTACCAGTACACTATGGTAAAGGGATTGGGGCATGTTTTCATTCACTCTGGGATTGGGGATGGGAGGGGGGTACCACTTCACTACGGAAAATGGATTGCGGTATATTTTTATTTCAATCAGGGGTCAGGAATGGGAAGGAGGTACCACTACACACTGGTAAAGGGATCGGGGCTTATTTTTGTTTCAATCAGGGATTGGACATGGGTGGGGGGACCCTGGAATATGGAAAATGGTGGGGGATACTTTTATTATACATTGGGGCTCGGGGACTGGAGGGGGTACCACAGGACTACCAGGGCTGGCTGGGGCTTTCATATTTTCTTTTATTCTGCTGGGGGCTGAGAGGGGAGTACTACTGGACTACTGGGGCTGGCAAGCTGCTGTGCACCTGTCTGCACTTCCACAGCCTGCCTGTGGGTGGCTCACTGATTTAAACCATCCTTTTCCATGCCTAACTTTGGGCGGTTCATTTCTGGGATGCATGAGATGCATCATGCAGTTTGGGCTGAATATTGTTCATATATTATTCATGGAACCACCCCCTTTATTTGCATCACATACATTATTTCTGTGCCATGGTGCATTCGCAAATGTGCAATGCAGCCCTCCCTTTTGAATTCCGCACTGCTGCGCATTTTCTGAGATGCACCACACATCTCCATTTTGGGGCGAGATGCACTGTGCATCTCCTTTGAAAATGTGGGCCTAAGTATTTTAACTTAATTGTAGGGAATGACTTTTCCTTGTACATACAGGCCTGGATATTCAGACTGCACCAGGCAGTGGTGCAAGCCTGGGTGCAGCGCAGCTGTGATGAGCCAGGGCCAGGTCCAGGTGATATTCAATGGGGATACACCATGGCGCAACACCATTGAATATGGCATGGTCAGCACACATACTATGCATGGTGCAGTGGCACTGTGCTGGCTCAAGCCACAGATAGGGAGCACGGGGATGAGTCAGTGCAAGTGCAGTTGCACTAGGTGCATCACCCACGATATTCAGCAGGGTGCATGCAAATGAGGCCATACAGTACTAGACAGTCCCGAATATGTGAATGAAGTCATTCACATATTTGGGACTGTTTAGTACAGTATGCCCTGAAGGCCCATACTGTACCTGTCATTTGGCAGGTGGATGGGAGGTATTCGGTAAGGCTGCAGCTGCCCACCGATGACATGGGGGGGGAGCGGGGTGGGCAAGTGGGTTTGTGTGGGTGGGAGGGGTGGCAGTGCCACTGGATCACCAGGGAACTGTTTTATGGGGTTTTACTGTGATTGCGGCACTGGCGGGTGGGTACCACCGGACTACCAGGGACTATTAATGTGGTGGGTCACCGGCGATTGGGAACACGGGAAGGTGGGAGGGTTCCACTAGACTACCATGGCATGATTCTTTCTACATTTACCGGTGATTGGGGGGGTCCACTAGACTACCAGGGAATGTTTCTTTCTACTGTTACTGGTGATCGGTAGGGAGGGTGGTGCCTCTCGAACACCAGGGAGATGTGGGTGCTTGTGGATGGTGTTCTGGGTGGGCGGGTGGCCACCAACAGCTGGCGGCTGCTGTGTTGTGCCCTGCAATACAGCAGCCCACCTGTGGGTGGCCAGGATTTGTTCCCACTTTCCATTGGCTCAACTTTGAGCCCCCCAATGGGGTGCACTGCAGGGTTACACCAGCATCTGCGCCACACATCCCGGGTTGAATATCGGGTTGTGCTACATATGCATGGGCACGCCCCCTGCATCTGAGCCGCATTAAATTACATTGCACCCCAGTGCATCAGGATTTGCACTGTGCCAGGCAGCCTTTTCAATATCCCACTGGGACGCAATATGAGGTTGAACCGGCGCAACTCTGTTGCACCATGCATAACACCTTTGAATATCTGAGCCACAGTATATATGTATATATACATATATATATACAGTATCGTGCTACCATAGTTAGGGTTGAGGAGCCATTTCTATGTTAAACCCCAAAACTTTGCACCTTAATAACTTTGCAACTGTTTGATGGATTTACCTGAAATTTGGAATTTATGATCAAGAACCATAGGCCTTCGGAAGTGCCAAGTTTCGTACTGGTCGAATATACGGCTGCGGAGTTATTAGAGTGTGATCTGTCCTTGCGTTCGCTTTTCTGGAATTCTGTGATTCGGCGCCTACAATTACGTCACGGTTTGCGTGACCGGCCCGAAATCTTCAGGAATGTGCAGCCAGGGTCCCCGATGTGCCTTCGAAGATTTCATGAAAAAATATTAAGCAGTTCAAAAGTTATTCAAAAACAGTTTCCCATTATAAGTCAATGGGAAAAGTTAACAAAAAGTTCAACACTTTCGAAATGCATTTTTACTTTTGCAAATGGGCCTATTACTTTCAGCAAATTGGCCATTTGTTTTCAGTTGGTGATCAGAAAATGGTTGGCATTTAAATTTGGGACCCTCTAGCAACCTAATTTTTTGTATTCACCTAGTCGGGCCCTGAGGATGCTTGCCATGTCTTTATTTTGGTAAAACACCCCAGAAATGTTTTCAAATTTCTGGAAAAGTACTTCATAAAATTACTTTAGGTAACTACGAGAAAGTGTATGGAGTCCCTAGAAAGCTTTAAATTGCGACAGTAATTTTCTAGTCTGTGGGAAAATGACAGCAATTCTTTGGCACTGCACTGTAAAATAACCGTTGGGAGTTTTGGGCTGAAATTTGGAGGGAACGCAGCTGACATCTCACAGATGTGCCTTTCAGTGTTGTATTGAAAAAATATTACATGGCGGCAAAGTTATGGCACTCCAAAGTTGACAGTTTTTCCCATAGGATAACATTACGGTGCCGAAGCATTACAGGAATCCTTTGGCACCCTGCTGCAAAATAACGGTTTGGTCTTTTTTCCTGAAATTTGGAGGGAAGACAGCCAACAGTACACAGATATGCCTTTCAGTAGTTTGGTGAAAAAATATCACATGGCGGAAAAGTTACAGCACTCAAAAATTGATGGTTTTCCCATAGGATAACATTCGAGCCCGACACTTAACAGAAATCATTTGGAGCCCTGCTGCAAAATAACAGTTTGGTCTTTTTCCTGAAATTTGGAGGAAGACAGCCAACAGCCCACGAGTGTGCCTTTCAGTAGTTTGGTGAAAAAACATTACAGGGAGGCAAAGTTATAGGCGCTCGAACTTTTCTTTTTCCCATAGGATAACATTCACAGTTCGCCCGCGCCTTTCCAGAGCCGTATCTCGGAAGCGGTCTAGAGAATCCGGACTTTCGTTAGAAAATATCTTAGCCCCTAATGGGGCTAAGATCAAATAACCAGGACAGTTATAAATAATATGACTTTTAAATTTTTTTCTATATCGTATGGTTCCTGAGATATAATGTATTTAGTATTCCAAGATCTCATTTTCTGCCCGATACTCATTATTTTGCATACATTATTTGTACTCACTGTCTTTCTCAATGCAGGTTTTGGGAAAACCAGCCTGTGCACTTACATTACTGTTACTGTTGCCCTTTCCGCTTGCGAGATCCATTTCCCGTTCACTTACCATTGGCGTCTGCGCCACCATATGCGTTATCGCTGCGTTTTCATTTTGAGCTTGCGTTTCTGTTATTTTTGCCATTTCTGTCTACAGTACTATTTATCTTACTGTTTCCTTTACATCACCATGCCCAGTGACATTTCTGTTTGCAGGCACCATGTTACTATGTGACAACACATCCGTGGCAGACCATTCCGTCTCGCCACCATGTGCGTTACCCTTTCTGTTCTCATTACGTGCTTGTGTTACCATATGCCCACTGTTGCATTTCTGTTTGCGTTGCTGTCCCTGTTAGTATGCCACAACACATTGGACCCCAGCTCCCGCGCTGCATTACATTCACTATTTCTCGTTATCATTCTCAAAAGAAGGAAATTAGGGCAAAAACTCCATTTAATGCATTAGTTAGGGTTGTTCAACAGCGACAAAAGTGAGGAAATTCGCTGTTAGGGTTGAAAACCCCCTTGGACCCCACCCACCCTTCAACGGCATTGGGGTGCACATTGGGATCGTGGGTCCTAGCTCTCACCCATTCTCCTATACTTCTGCTGCTTTACATGTCATGGGGTGAGGAGTTGGGCTGGCGTACACAGTGAATTTCCCACTTTGTCACTGTGGAACAACCCTAACTAATGCATTAAATGGAGTTTTCGCCCCCTAATTTCCTTCTTTTGAGAACGATAACGAAATAGTAACGTACGCAGCGAAGGGAGCGCGGGGTCTGAATGTGTTGTGGCATACTAACAGGGACATAATGCAAACAGAATGTTAACAGTGGCGCATACATGGTAACACAAGCGACGAATGAGAACAGAAAGGGTAACGACATGGTGGAGTAGACGGAAATGGTCTGCCACGTGATGTGTTGTCACATAGTAACATGGTGCCTGCAAACAGAAATGTCAATGGGCATGGTGATGTAAAGGAAACAGTAAGATAAACAGTACTGTAGACAGAAATGGCAAAATAACAGAAACGCGTTTAAAATGAAAACGCAGCGATAACGCATATGGTGTACAGACGCCAATGGTAAGTGAAACGGGTGGGGATCCACTAAGCGAAAGGCGCAACAGTAGTAATGTAAGCTACAGGCTGGTTTTCCCAAAATCTGCATTGAGTACAAATAATGTATGCAAAATAATGAGTACAGCGAGAAAATGAGATCTTGAATACTAAATACATTATATCTCAGGAACCGCTGACGACGAGAAAAAAAATTTAAAAGTCATATTATTTACAACTGTCCTGTAATTGAATCTTAGCCCCACTGGCAATAAGAAGTTTTCTGACGAAAAGTCCGGTGATCTCCTAATCGCTTCCAAGATACTTACCCTGGAAAGTTGAGCTAACGCCGCATTGCGTTATCCTATGGGGAAAAAGAAAAGTCTGAGCGCCATAACTTTGCCTCCCTGTAATGTTTTTCACCAAACTACTGAAAGGCACATCTGTGGGCTGTTGGCTGTCTTCCCTCCAAATTTCAGGAAAAAAGACCAAACCGTTATTTTGCAGCAGGGCTCCAAATGATTTCTGTTAAGTGTCGGGCGCCATAATGTTATCCTATGGGAAAAACCGTCAATTTTGGAGTGCTGTAACTTTTCCGCCATGTGATATTTTTTCACCAAGCTACTGAAAGGCACATCTGTGTACTGTTGGCTGTCTTCCCTCCAAATTTCAGGAAAAAAGACCAAACCGTTATTTTGCAGCAGGGTGCCAAAGGATTCCTGTAATGCTTCGGCACCGTAATGTTATCCTATGGGAAAACTGTCAACTTTGGAGTGCCATAACTTTGTCCTGCAGTAATATTTTTTCATACAACACTGAAAGCACATCTGTGAGATGTCGTACGTTTCCTCAATTTCCCTCCAAACTCCCAACAGTTATTTTGCAGTGCAGTGCCAAAGAATTGCTGTCATTTCCACGAACTAGAAAATTACTGTCGCAATTTACGAAAGCTTTATCAGAATTTGCGACACTGCGTACACTAAGTAATTTAGAATACTTTTCCAGAAATTTGAAAACATATTTCTGGGGTGTTTTACACACAAAATAAAGACATGGCAAGCATCCTCAGGGCTGCACTAGGTGAATAAAAAAATTAGATTGCTAGAGGGTCCCAAATTTAAATGCCAACCATTTTTCTGATCACCAACTGAAAACAAAATGGCCGATTTGCGAAAGTAACAGGTCTATTTGTGAAAGTAAAAATGCATTTGCGAAAGTGTTGAACTTTTTGTTAACTTTTCCCATTGACTTATAATGGGAAATGTTTTTTGAATAACTTTTGAACCGTTTAATATTTTTTCACGAAATCTTGAAAGGCACATCGGGGACCCTAGCTGCACGTTCCCTGAAGATTTCAGGCTGGTCACGCAAACCGTACGACCTGTAGGCGTGACCACAGAATTCCAGAAAAGCGTAAACGTGCGCACAGATCACGCTTAATAACTCCACAACTGTATATCCGATCAGTACAAAACTTGGCAGATCCCAAGGCCTATGGGTCTTGATCATACATTCCAAATTTCAGGCAAATCCATCAAACGGTTGCAAAGTTATTAAGGTGCAAAATTTTGGGTTTAACATGGAAATGGCTCCTCAACCCTCACTATGGTAGCACTACCGTGCTACCATAATATATAGATAGATAGATAGATATATTTTTTATGAATTCTTGAAACTTATATTTGAAACACTATACACAATAAGTGTGTATACATGTGACCTCAATGAAAATGAGCTTTGCTCAACTGAGTATCTGATTCATATACTGAATGTTTTATTACTTACTGCTGCTACTACATCAAATCATCCTTACTCAGCTGCTTAAGCTGGTCAGTACAAACAGAGCTAGATCTCTTGCAGTGAAACTGAGGGTGAAGCTGGATAAAGGGAAGCATCTGAAAGCCTTACTTCTCACAGTGTGTGATCAGCATGCAGACAGATCTTACCTGTGAAGTTATGTAAGCTTGCACCATGCAGACTATCAAAGGAGGACATGACTGATTCCTGCAGAAGAAAAATATTAAGGTTTACTCAGCATCAGTAGGAGTAACATTCCAGCATTTAAGTTTGTATGTGTGTCAAAATAAAATTGGGGTTAGTCACTGCTGTGCTGCAGGTGAGGAAGACAAGACAGATCCAAAGCCCTTTCTGCTACCCTAGTACTATGTCATTGCAGTATGTGTACAGTATAACAGTGGAATATGCATCCCTTGTCTCTTACTAAGCAGTGAAAATGCCTATCAAGATAGATGAAGGCATTATATACGAATAATGTTTCAAGCAAGGAAGGAAACCTGCTAATCTTTAAATATTTCAGAGAAGGAATCTTCTCTCAGCATTGCCATGAACATTCACCTCCTCTTCAAGAACGCACATTTGCATGCTATAATGAGCATTCCTTCTACTGTAAATTTATCTAGTGTGACTGGTAGCTGTGTTCAAGGCTAGCTTTCAAGTGACAGAAGCCTCCTTGCTTTTTACAGAGATATGCAGCTGAAGTCCAGATGATGAATTAACTGACCTTTCATCTATTGAAGGCTTGACACACATGCAGATTATAGTCCCTTAGAAGCACAGCAGTGATGCTGAAGAGGGAGCTCCATCAAGATCAGTTTCTTTATACTGGCAATGAAGAGGAGAAAACTTTTACATGAATCCAGTTTAACAAGGTTTGCATGGAATAGTTATGTTTCTTTATGTATAGGGCTCAAGGAACATAACTCATGGTACCAAAAGTTATCATACTTGCTATTGTTAATAAGAATGTGTAATGACCTTAAAATAATATTCCACATGTCTTCTAAAGTAAACCTGCAGAATTTTTTTTAATAAAAGTCACATACTGTATGCCATTACAAACAGTCCCAATGTTTTCTCCTTTGTTTCTTAAATTACCTGACGTTACAATGCAATAGATCAAACTATGACTACAATCACATATTAGGCGGAGTTAAAAAGTGTTGACAGGGTTGGTTGTGTTGGAGAGGACAGAGAAGTGCTACAGAAGAACAGTACTTATTATCCTTTTAGAAGTACTAATTGCGTACTGCAGCCCAAAAGTCCACAGTGTCCACCCTACTTCTCTTTCTATGAGATTAGATGAGAAAAAAGTCTACAATGATAATATCTATAAAGTAAATCGTGGAGTATTCATAGACTACACTTCAGTTTTACTTTCTCTTTTCAAAGCCGAATAGAAATATATAAACTCTTTAATATTAGGTTTAGCTCAAAATTAAGGCATACATTTAATAAATCCTAAACACATTTATTGTACTTCAATGGATTTTGAAGATATGTTTACAAATTAAAAATTATGTGTCTGGGAATAAAGACCCAGAAAAGACAATATGCATTAAATGGAGCAGGCATGCATTATCCTGACCAAGGAAAAGAATTGAAGTTATTGTTGGAAAAAGATGTTTCTCATAGCACTGTACATGGCAGTGGTAAATATGACTAACAGGGTTCTATGTTGTATAAGCCTGAAGAACAGATTATGTTTCAAAAGATGGGAGATGTTTGCTAGAGGCATGAGAATAGATTCCCATAGTATTCAGCAAATACTGGTATTTGGGATGACACAATGTTTGTTATTTAGCCCAAACAGTGTTTCTTAGCCCAGTGTTTCACATTAGCAAATGGGTAAATGACATACTGCATTATAATTGGCATTTACAATTCCATGGGAAAATATTTACATACAAATACCATGCTGTAAAGAAAAAAGGTCCACCCACGTGAACTGGAATTTGAATAAATCACATGCAGAATTCATGAGCCATTTCACTCATTCCTGATTTCCATCTCAAATATGACTGTCACATTTACTTTTACACAAAAAAACCTTCAGCTAGGCCATATAGTAAATCTCCTTTAAATAAAACAAATAAGTAAATAACTGAATTTTCTTCTGACTCTTGATCCTTTCCTTACACTCATAAACAAACCTGAAAAATAAAGCACTATTCAGAGTTTTCATGTTTGGGTCCTGATATTCAAAAGATTGCCCAGGCACAAATACAGGTTTGCCTGCACAATCTGGATTTTGCACAGATATGCAATATTGAAATGCCTGATTAGTGCAGGCAAACAGGGTTTGTACCCGGGCAATATGTCGAGGGGGGGACAATGTAAATGAAGGGGCGGGGACCTGAATATTGGTGCAGCCCAATATTCAGAGTATGTGCCCTATGAAAGGCCATTTTGCTTGGTCCCCTTGCACAGCACATATACCACTGATTGAAACCTCAACTTACCCTCACACAATTCTAGTGGTTGGCAGAGAAAGTGCAACAGCACCCCCAACTGCCACCATAGTAGTCCCTGGCATCTAGTGGTCCCCCCTACTGAAGATAAAATTGAAAGTGCACCTTGTGTCCAGTGGTCCCTTCTCCTGCCTGTACCCATGCATGATGTGGAAAGAAATATTCCTAGGTGTCTAGTGGTCCCTCCACCCATCTGGTCACCCACTCAACACACAGACACCATGTCCCTGGTGTCCATTGTATCCCCACACCATCATGATTCCCATATATTAAAATAAAAAGAGAGACCATACACTGGTGTCTAGAGGACCCCCCCCCACCTATCCCTGATCCCCTGTATAATGACATACTGTTCCCTGGTGTCTAGCAGATCCCCCGCCCCAGCAGGTAGTGCCCCACCACCCCGATCCACCCCATCCTGTCCCCAAGCCAGTGACTGGTACAGCCCTTTGCTTTCCACCACAGATGGCCACTGACTAAACTGTCAATGAGCACAAACTTGTACAAGCATACACTGATTGACAGATCTGTCAGCAACTGGCAATGGTGGTGAGCAGAGGGCAGTGCTGGTCATGGGCTCAGGGTCAAGATGGAGAGGACTAGGGAGGTGGGACACTACCTGCTGGGGTGGGGGGCTGCTAGATACCAGGGAAAAGTATGTCATTACACAGGGGATTGGGGATAGGGAGGGCTGTCCACTAGACACCAGTATATGGTTTCTCTTTATTTCTCCCAAACACCTCTGAACATTTACTTACTCTGCCACTATACCACTCCTGAAATTTGTGCCTCTGCATTCCTCCCAAAAACCTAAATGCCACCATAAACCTGTGCCCTCACTAAAGAAATGCAATGTCGGGAAACTGCTTCATGAAAATCTTTGCAATGTTTTCCAACTTTTCATAGTGCATAGTGTCAGTTTTCATTCCACAATTCAGGTATTACTGTGCCAACCCGGTCATCAAAAATCAATAAACAAATAAAATAAAATTACTACTCAGGATGTAATTTTGTTTATAAAACAATATCAAAGAAAGCTGCCCAAATCTGAGTCATGAATCATTTATTATTTTGAGGGCTTGAGAAGAGATGGGTGGTTGGATGCGAAAGGGGCTATGAGATTCTTCCTTGAATCATGGGGTTGGGGTTTTATGAGATGGGGAGGGTGTGGTTACTTGTTTTGTGTGGGTATGGGAACTGGATTTTATATAGCTTGGCATGCAGCTGCTATCAATCATTCATAACCATTATACTTCATCAGATCTGTTGAGATGGAGGGTGCTGGGTACCTAACAGGGAGCTGTGTAGGGGGAGGTGTTTGATTCTTGCACAGTGGGTAGGGGTGGGTTGGAAAAATAAATAAATGTTTTATAATTAAAAACAAAAATCATTGTAAAAACTGGAGTTAAGGTTGAGAACTTTACAGTGCTATATATAGTGCAGTTCCTAACTTCACCCAACTTTTTCAGCAAAGTTTTAATTCACTGCATCTGTAGCCTTCACACTTGAAACCCTTTCAGAACTTGAACACCAGCCCAGCACCCCTACGAAATTTTACACACTTACCCCTCACACCTGTACCTCAGTTTGCACTAGGACTGTGAAAGTGATCAACAATATTTCCTGAATATTCAGTAACCCATCTCAGATAGGGGACTGTTTGTATTTGGGAATTACTATTCAGCAAAATAGCACCCTTTTCCCTATCCTTGCTTATTTTTAAACATCCCAACATCCTCACCATGCCCAAACCAAACACAGGATATTCCCCCATCCCCCCCCCACCCACTGTCTGCACTCCTATTCCACCAGGTAAGATACACTATGCATACATTTTCTTATTTTCCAGCTCAACCTGGGAGAATTACAGAAAAACTTAACAATCATCAGTATAGAAACAGTAAAAAACACACAAATTGGAAAAAGATATCAGATGGGAGTCACAGGTAAATGGCATTATAACGGAAAGATCTGTGCAAAAAAAATCAAAAACAGCATCAGGTGCAACCATGGATAATTACAATATACAGTAGATTTGAAAAGGAGAGAAGAAAAACAAAATATTGTAAGTGGCATTGACATTGAGAATAAAAGTGCAAATATAACAGTGATGAGTGAGTAAATTGCATCAGAGAAAAAAAAAAGGCTTATGATGAATTTTAGTTGACAAATAGCACACAAGAATATAGCTTAGATATGTATTGGTAAATGACTTGATTAAAAGTGGGCAGTACTTATTAGTATGATGAATGGAAAAAGTGTGCAGTGCTAGGGTAGGCTACACCTTTTCTCCTAGTCTTAAGAGGGGCAGCAGTAAGGACCAGGCAGGCACAGCAAGTCCTTCAGTTAGAAACATAGAAACATAGACTTTGACAGCAGATAAGGACCGCTTGGCCCACCTAGTCTGCCCATTTCCCTACCTAGAGGATAAGCTGCAGATCCTATTTAACCAACAGCCTATTTCTTCCTACCCCCCACCAAAAATTGCCTTGTGTCTGTCCCATGCATTCTTGAAATCTCCCACAGTTTTAGACACCACAACCTCCTCAGGAAGGCTGTTCCATGCATCCACCACCCTCTCTGTGAAAAAATACTTCCTCACATTGCCCCTGAGCCGTCACCCCTCTGTCTTCAAATTGTGTCCACTTGTTCTTGCACATCTCTTTTTCTGAAAGATGATACCCTCTTGGACATTGTTGATTCCACTGAGGTACTTAAATGTCTCTATCATGTACCCCATCTCCCTCCTTTCATCAAGGGTATACATATTAAGTGTCTTTAGTCTCTCCTCATATGGCTTCTCTTGCAGAGCCTGCATCATTTTAGTTGCCCTCCTCTGAACTGCCTCCATCCTGTCTATGTTCTTGCGGAGATGGGGTCTCCAGAACTGGACGCAGTACTCCAGATGGGGTCTCACCAACTGTCTGTACAGGGGGATAATAACTTCCTGTTTTCTGCTGGTGATGCCTCTCCCTATACATTCCAGTATCCCCCCAGCCCTCCCTACCACCTTCTCACATTGCTTGCCATCCTTAAGATCATCTGATATGATTACCCACAGGTCCCTTTCCATTTTTGTTGTTGTTACTACCTCCACTCCATTGCGTAATCTTCCCCTGGGTTTTTGTTTCTCAGGTGCATTATTTTGCACTTCTTTGCATTGAATCCAAGCTGCCATACTTCTGACCATTCCTCCAACCTTGCCAAGTCCCTTCTCATCCTTTCCACACCTTCTTGTGTATCAACCCTGATACAGATCTTTGTGTTATCTGCAAAGAGGCATACTTTTCCTTCCCAGTCCCTCTGCAATGTCACTTATAAAGACATTAAAAAGGACTGGTCCCAGTACTGAACCCTGCGGTACCCCACTAGTAACCCCTCTTTCTTCAGAGTGGATTCCATTTACAATTACTTTCTGTGCTGTTGGTCAATGTTTTACCCAGGCTACCACCCTGGGACCCACTCCCAGGCTGGTTAATTTGACTATTAATCTTTTGTGTGGGACTGTGTCAAATGCCTTGCTAAAGTTTAGGTAGGCCATGTCCACAGCCCCTCACTGGTCTACTACTTTGGTCACCCAGTCAAAGAAATCAATTAGATTCATCTGACATGACCTTCCCACTGTGAACCCATGCTGCCTTGGGTCCCGTGCCCCACTGGCCTCTAGGTACTCAACAATTCTTTCCTTCAGAAGTGATTCCATCACTTTCCCTACCACAGAGGTCAAACGGACAGGTCTGTAGTTTCCTGCCTCTGTCTTGGTCCCACTTTTGTGAAGGGGAATCACATCCACCTTCCTCCAGTCCTTAGGTACCACACCATCCTCCCATGATTTGTTAAAAAGGGTAGTCAGGGGGAGTCACGTGATGCGTCAAGAGGGATAGACGCATTTCTCTGGGTGTCTGCTCGCCGAGAACAGTTTATTCTTTTAACCCCTCTTAATTTAACTGGTGTTTTAAATTTTCATTACCTGGATCGCAGCATTAGACAGCGGTCAGATACGGTTCGCATTGCTCTTAGTAGCGATGGAAAATCCTGATACGGAGTCTGAAGCTAAGTGGCCTCGACGAAGCTCCTCGCTGATTACGCCGCAATGAGAGATTTTACCAGACAAGATCTACGAAGATCTTTCTACAATAAAAGAAGCTGTGTTCAAGTTAGTGGAAGAGATGGCAGAATTTAAACCTGCCCTGATGCAACTTGCAAGGAGGGTGACAGATGCAGAAGCCAGGGTTTCATCACTAGAAAGGAAGCATGAGAAACTAGGCCTCGCATCCATGGAAAGCAAGAGGGCTATAGCAAAAATAGAGGACCAATTAGACGACCTTGAAGGGAGGTCTAGACAGAACAATTTGGTGCTGTTGGGTCTCCCTGAGGGCGAAGAAGGCACTAATACCATCCTTTTTTTGCAGAAGCTACTAAGGAAGACAGTAGGACCCTTACCCAATGGCCCTGAATATGTGATCGAAAAAGGCCATCGCGCTTTAAGAGCCAAGCCCCTGGCTTCGCAACCACCCAGACCAGTGATCTTTAAATTACTAAACTACATGGATTGGGAATTCATTCTGAGAGAATCAGGGAAACTGGCCACGTTTCAATGGGAGGATAAGAAACTTTGGCTTGTCCCCGATCTGACATGGAAGGTGCGCCAGGCCTGGGCCAATTTCAGACCTATTACCTCCAAGCTATGGGCAGCTAGTATTCGCCACCGTATGTTGTATCCTGCCAAGTTGGAGGTCTTTTTGAAAGATGGGACTCGACGGTTTGAATCAGTGGATGAGGCATTGCAAGTCCTCGCAACTTCTCTGCCAGATCTCTTTAAGAAGGGATGAAAGCCAGAACTTTCCAGACTACCTTGTCAATGTTAACTATAAGGCACATAATGGACAATAATAAGTCTGGACTATTACTTAGAGTGGGAACCAGTATATGCTTAGTACCTGAGAATATTTCCATTTTTCTATGCAGTTAAGCCTGTTTTCCTTTTTGTCTGCACATATTAACTAGCAACAAGGAAGCGATCCTTTGTTAAAGGAGATTATCTGTTGCCCTCAATCGTTTAACTAATAGAAGGCAACAGTATTGGAGTACTATGGAATGCGACCCCCAAAATGTCTGAGGCCCAGACACTGATTTAGCTGTAATTTGCTTAATTTAAAGACATTAAAATAACAGAGGCGGTGGTTTTGTGTATAGCCTCAAGGAACACTATTCTTTTTTGATTGACAGGCTGTTACAGTGAGTTGCTGTCAGCGATTTATTTAAACTTCAATATTTTTTTTCCCTTTCTTCCATTTATATAGGTAATTAATCCATAATTAGTACTAACTTTTGGCAACTAGGTAGCCTGTGACTAAGTTGGCCTAAACCCTAGTTAATCCTTGATTTTACCTTCCCCCCCTTTTTTTTTTTTTTTATAAACCATGGTGGGGCCTTGAGGTAGCAGACAATGACGATGGATGGTTGTTAATTGTAAAATTATACCTAGGTATATAAACTCTCCTTTAACTTACAATTGTTATTCTTGTTTGTCATGTTATTAGAATTGTTAAAGGGGTTTCTTTTTACAAGAGGATAAGAGATTCTGACATATATCCTCTGATATATTATCTAAATTTTTCGGGGGGATACCCAACCTCTATGGCGTACCATGGACCATAGATTTAGGAGTTGGCGTCAGGCCAGAGGGCCCGCCCGTGTGGCGGTCCAGGCTGAAGATTTTTTTTTTGTTACTAGGGAGGGTTGGGGGAGGGGAGGGAACTGTGAATTTTATTTTGACATTTAGGGTGGGGAGGATAGGCAGCTATCTATATTTTTTAATGTTCAAACATGGGTACCCATATGGTTAGTCAATTGAATTTAATCTCTTGGAACATTAAAGGAGGAAGGGACAACCGGAAAAGGAATATTCTGCTCCACCATTTAGCCCAACTTGATCCATCTATAGTATTCCTTCAAGAAACCCACGTCCTCTCAAACCGTTAACTGCTTTAAAAGAAATGGGTCAGTCAGGTTTTGTGTCGGCTTCTCCTCTAGTAGCGAGGTAGCCATTTGGTAGCTAAAGGGTTCCTTTTGTATCCTCCGAGTGTATATCTGATCCGGAAGGAAGATTTATTGTTATTTCAGGCAAATTGGGTGGGGCAAATTTAACTCTGGGGTCAGTATATGGCCCTAACGTTGATTCTCCATCTTTTTTTGTACATTGGCCTCAATCTTAACCCCCTTTAAAGATACCCTTATTATCCTGGGAGGAGATTGGAACATGGTTCAATCCAATAGTTTAGATCATTCTTGGTACAGGACCTTGAATCCTTCTCCAGCTCAAAGGGCTTTGGTGGAGTTTAAAATGTCCTTCGGATTAATTGATCCTTGGAGGACGCTTAACCCAACTGCAAAAGAGTTTACCTTTTTTTCTCCTGTGCACCAATCTCATTCTAGAATTGATTACTTTTTGGTCAACCAGCACTATTTGAGTATGGTCGAAACAATTTCATTTTTACCCCGAGTCTTTTCGGACCACTCCCCCGTTAAACTCAGTTGCTCCCCTCAGTTTATACCGCCCAGGTCTTATTCCTGGTCATTAAACAATAGCCTATTAAAGGACCCCCCCATTTTAGTACGATTTCATAAGTTTATGACCAACACTATATCGGAGAACTGGGGATCCCTTAAGGCAGTTGACATAGTGTGGGCTGCTTTAAAAGCCACATGGAGGGGGGAACTCCTTAGAATAGCAACAGTTCGTAAAGCCAAAAATAGACATTTATTAAACAAATGTCTCCAGAAGATTTCGAGCCTAGAGGCAGTTAATGAAGCTGTTAGAACTGAAGACCAAGAGCAGGAACCGATTAGTTTACGGAAGTGGTATGTAAATACTTTAAGTGAGAAAGTAGACAGCTCCACCTCTAAGATACAAGCAGCGTATATTGGCCGGGGTAGCAAGGCCGGAAATCTTTTGGCCTGGCAATTAAAGCAGAGAGCTGAGGCCAAGTGGGTAGCAACCTTGAAACACCCTGTCACGAATAAACTGACCACTGACCCCGAGGGTATTTTAGATATTTTTTTTGACTATTATAAATCTTTATATTTTAGCAATCCCCTCTCTTTGCAGAATGAGTCTAAAATGAGGGAATTCTTGGACAAGATCTTCTTTCCACAAATCCCGGAGGAAGCAAAACATTTGTTAATAGCCCCCTTTTCTGAAGAGGAAATTGCTAATGCCATTGATTCACTAAAATCAGATAAAGCTCCTGGCCTGGATGGCTTTACCCCTTCTTTTTAAGACCTTTAGCGTAAGTTGATCCCTTTGTTGTATCAACTTTACGCTTACTAGCAAACTATCGGAATTAATGATAGTTCCCTTTTGAAGCCAGGATAATCTTGATACCTAAACCAGATAAGTCTTTAGATTCAGCAAGTAACTACAGACCTATCTCTTTATTGAACATAGACATAAAGATTTACGAAAAATCCTAGCCACCAGATTAAAATCAACATGGACTGGACTGTTAAGCCCGGAGCAATCTGGGTTTGTTGCAGGACGATCCTCGGCAGACCATTTTAGGAAGCTATTTTATTTAATTTACGTGTCTCAAGGCTTGGATAAAGAGGCCTCCTTAGTATCGTTAGATGCGGAAAAGGCTTTCGACAGGGTGGAGTGGGGTTTTATGTTTGCAACATTGGCCAAATTTGGTATCCCAGAAAAATGTATTCACTATATTCGAATCCTGTATGAATGTACATCCGCGAGAGTCCATTGCAATAATTTAATCTCAGCGTCTTTCCCCCTTCTGCGGTACTGTCGAGGTTACTCACTCTGCCTTATCTATTTAATTTATATTTAGAGCCCTTGATAAGAACCATCCAATGGTTCCTCAATACAAGGTATTAGAATAGGCAATTTGGAATTTAAGGTTTCTGCCTTTGCAGACGACCTGTTACTACATATTCAAAATAGCTCTACTTCGCTTCCTCGCTTGCTCTCACTAATTTCATGTTTTAGTGAATTTTCTGGTTACAAGCTCAACAGAAATAAAACAATGGTCTACTCATTATCTTCCCATCGCCATAAAAGCTGGTGTTCCCAGTTAGGGCTGCAATGGCAATCAAGTTCCCTATCCTATCTTGGAATTCAAATCTCAAGAGACCTGGGGGAACTGGCTAACCTAAACCTTCAACCCATATTTAAGTCGGTTAGGGAAGACCTAGAGAGATGGGCAAAGTTTTCTTTGACTTTATCTGGTAGGTTAACACATTAAAGATGATGATTTGCCTAGACTCTTCTAACCTCTATACAATTTGAATATCTACCGCCCTAGGTCGTTCTTCAGCCCTCTATAAATACTGCTCAGATTTTTATGGAAGGCAAGCCCCTCGTAAAGGCTTATGTAAGTTGATTTTCCATCGGAAAATCGGTGTGCCTCAACTACCAGACTTTTATACTTACTACCTAGCTATTCATGCAGTTAGATCAGTTTCGTGGCTATGTGAGAGGACACTCCTTCACCTGGATTTGTTTTGGATCAGCGGTCTCTAAGCTGGTGAATCTAGACTTAGAATCCCTTTTATACATACCCTGGTCTAAGGTCCCTAACCAAGTCAAGAATACCCCCTAGGCTTGGATATAAGAGCATTACACCAACTATACTTAGGATTACATATTCCATACACTCGTGACCTACTGCAGCCTGTGTTAGGAACCCTAATTTTCTTGTGGTAATAAACCAATTACAAGATTTACACAAGTAGCTTTATAAAACCTCGAGTTTAGGATTTCTTTTTGGAATTCGATTTCTCCTTACATGTTTTGGTAGACAGGTTTGGGGTTAGACCAAGGATTTTTGCAGCTTCTCCAGATTCAGAAGAATATTCTCTCTCATATATCTAAAATAGGGTATCTGAAGAAGCTGGGAAATTAATTAGGATCTGTACAAGATCGGGTCATCTGGAAGCCAGTTTCTAAAATGTACAAATATATTTGTTTCAAGTTTAGGCCAAAAATATCACCAGTCTCTTTCTACTGGGAAACAAATTTGGCCATGGGCTGGTCGGACGTGACCTGGGAAAGAATTTGGTTGAACATCTATCTATATATTAAACAAGACAGATTAAGAGATATTCAGTTCAATTTGTTGCATAACCTGTATTATTCACCGGCCAAGCTGTACAGGATGAAAAGCTATTGTCTCCGACCTGTATTGATTGTGGTGCAGATTAACTAAACCTTCCACAAAATTTGGGACTGCCCCAAAATAGTCAAATTTTGGCAATCTGTCAAAGGCTGGATACAACCATATTGTGACCTATCCCCTTTTTTCAATGCTGAGATATGTGTCTTCGGTAGATATGTACAGAATATGTCTAGCATCCAGAAATATCAAATAGCCTTGATTGCCTCGATTACAAAACTATTGATTCTCCGTCATTGGCAAGGTAATTGGACTCCTTCCTTTAAAGAATGGTGGGATGAACTCCTGATTGCATTAAACGCTGAGAGGGCAGTCTCAAATCTCCATAAAGCTTCAGCTAGATTTTCCAAATGTTGGAGCACCCTTTTCCAATCCTTAAATGAAAGATATGATTACTAGTTTTTTTTTGACCACCGTATCATCGTACCTTTACTACTTGGAAAATTTGTAGTACTGTTGGTTTCCTATTCCACATTTTATAGTTATATTTGGTTGTTCCTCACCCTGATCTTATTTATCCACTAATATATGGTTCATTTCTAGTTGCAAGGTATCATTGCTTAGTTTTGTCATTGGGACTAGATAGCTGCCTGGGGGAGAAGGGGTAGGGATGGTTTGGGTGGGGTAGGGAGGGATTAGTATTTTCTTTTCTGTTCGGGATTGTTTGTTTTCTGGATAATGTTTTTTTTTTGGTGTTATTTACAAAATGTTTCATTATAAAATAAAGTGATTTGCAAAAAAAAAAGCGTAGTCAGTGGTGTCACTAGTTCTCTGCTTACTTCTTTTAGAATTCAGGGGTAAATTCCATCTGGCCCCATTGCTTTGTCCACCTTCAGTTTTAGGAGTTCTTTCAGAACCCTTTCTTCTGTGAAAGGACTGGGATCAACCCCCCTATCCAGAGTGCTTCTGTTAATTGGATTAGGCACCTCCCCCACCTCCTCTTTTGTGAATACTGAACAGAAGTATTCATTCAGTATCCCTGCTTTTTCACTTTCCCTCTCTGCCCACCCACCATCCATTCTATTCAGCCTCACTATCCCTCCCTTTGTCTTTCTATGCTCCCTATAAAATATTTTATCCCCCTTCTTAACAGAGTTGGCTGTCTTTTTCTTAGTTTGGGCCTTTGCTATTCTGACTACCCTCCCTGCTTCCTTCTGCCTTAACTGGTACAGTTCTCTGTCCTGCTCCTTCTGTGTTTCCTTATACTTCCTAAATGCTATCTTTTTCTCCCTAACCTTCACCGCCACCTCTTTTGAGAACCATAGTGGCTTTTTCTTTCATTTTGATTTGTTTATTTGTTTCACACAAAGGCTTGCTGCCTCTGTGATGGCAGTTTTGATATTTCCCCATTGTTGCTCCACCCCTCCTTCTAGCCTGATTGCTAGTGCTTTTCTAAGGCACTCTCCCATCTTGCCAAAGTCAGCCCTCCTGAAGTTCAGAACCCTCACTTTTGTATGGCTTGACTCTGTAGCTGAGTTTATCATGAACCACACTGTTTGGTGGTCATTTGTTCCCAAATGGCTATCCACTTCTAGATCTGAGATCCTCTCACTGTCCCCATTTGAGAGTACAAGGTCTAAGATTGCTCCTTCATGAGTAGGTTTCATAACTAGCTGTCTGAGGCATGCCAACTGAAGGGCATCGAGAATGGCCCTGCTTTTGGATGTGGCTGCACCAAAGGTGCTCCAGTAGACATCTGGAATATTAAGGTCCCTCATCAACAGTATCTCCCCTTTCTCTGCCATCCTAAGTATGCCTTCTGTCATATCCATCAGTTCTTTGCAAATGATCAAGTGACTGGAGGAGAGATGTAAGTTTTGGGGGAAGGGTGTTTCAGTAAATTGGGGCATAAACTGCATTTGTGATCAGCCGGTTTTACTATTACAAAGAGCTAGTGTGTTCATTCATTAGAAGGCGACTGGCTTCAATCATTGGAAAGGCAGTTACAATCCCTTGAACAGTGGCATAAGAAGGGGCAATCTGATTCTTCTGTGCTTCAAGCCCTTTGCAGATTAATACCTTAAGCACCCAGCAGGCTGAGTTTGGTCTTTATAGAACTCAGAAAGCTTATGGGGGGGGGGAAGAAGGCTGGGTGTCTTTTAGCTTACGGCCTAAAACAGCTCAAGGTGGTGAATAAAATCCCAGAGATTCAGTGCGGGGCTGCTGTTGCCGTGGATCCTGTAACCATTAATACAGCTTTTAGACAGTTCTACTCTGATCTGTATGCCTCACCTGTTGGCGCACCTTCTGGGAATATACAGGATTTTTGGGCATATACTGTTTTGCCTCTGCTACCTGCAGAGCAGCAAAGGAGCCTTAAGGGCCCCATTACTCCCTCAGAAATACAGACGGCTATGTCTCAGCTTCCTGGGGCAAATCTCCAGGGCCCAACGAGTTCCCAGTGGGAGTATATAAAGCTGTGGAGTATTTAGTGAACCCCTTACTGGCTCTCATGCTCAGTGACACCTGGCATCAGGGACAGTTGCCTGCTACAATGAAAGAAGCTATCATCACTGTGCTGGCAAAAAAGGGCAAGTATATGCACCAATGTTTCAGTTACTGCTCCATCTCACTTTTGAAAATGGATTACAGAATCTTGGCCAAGGTCTTGGTGGCTCGCCTAGTAAAAGTATTGCTGTTGCTCATGCTTCTTGACAAGGTGGGTTTGTACCCAGTTGAAATGGGGAAGGCCATCTTCAGAGACTGGTTAGCCTGTTGTGAATCTTGTCCTCTTCACCGGACGCCAAGGCAGCTGTAGCCTTGGACACTGAAAAGGCCCTTCACTCTATCAAATGGCCTTATCTAATTGCAGTGCTTAGAAAATTTGGCCAGGGTGATGGCATCATTCGTTGAATCCAGGTAATGTATTCTTTGTCTCACCCTACAGTTCTCATTAATGGCAGATTTTCTGCACCTTTTCAGTTGGGCTAGGGCACTCAAAAGGGCTGCCTACATTCCCCAGCATTGTTTGTGCTTGCAAATGAGGCCTTGGCCCTGAAGCTGTGGGAATATTTATCCATACAGGGTATAGAGGTGGGTGGCAATGTTTACAAAACTATGATTTTTGTGAATGACATTTTGTTGACTATTAAACATCCTGCTACCTCCATACTGGCTTTGTTCCACCTTCTTGAACAATTTTCTGGGCTTTCTGGCCTTCGCTATAACTAGAGTAAAACAGAACTCCTTCTCTTAAATTCCTTCTGTATGGATCAAATGCTGCAGGGTGTGGGGTTGAAATAGGCATGTCAGCCCATTAAATATCTAGGGATATATATATTTCTTTGAATTGGAAGCACTGATCTTCATTAAAATGTTCCCCATTGCTAGAAAAGTTAAAGAGCATGTTTCCCAGTGGCAACACCTACATTTGTCTCTTTGGTGGAAAACACAATCCCTCCAAATGATGGTCCTCCCCAAACTTTTGTATGTATTTCGTTATTTGCCCTTAAGATTACCCGATTCCTTATGGAGGTGGTTGTCTGCCATAGTTTCTGTTTTTCTGTGGGAAGGAGGTAAAGCCCCATTTTCTGTTATGCACTTGGTTGCTCTACAGACCAAGGGTGGCTTTCATGCCCCATGGTTTAAGGGCTGTTATTTGGCTTCTGGCTTCTGGCTAATCTGGCTGTGGTTTCATGCTGAGTGGGCTAAGTCGGCTGCACGTTGGTTAGATCTGGAGTTGGATTTGGGTGGGGTGCCATCTGAAGGGGTTCTGTGGGATGTGGCACTACAGAGACATTGTACTCCTACTCAGGAGTTCACCCTACATATGAGAAAGGTAGCTAAGGGCCTTCTTGGACCCTGTTTGTATGCCCCTATTTCCTGTTGGTCCATGTGGCATTATTCCTGGTTAAACATTGGAGGCACTCCTTTGTCTTGGTCACTATGGAAACAGGATTGCTTGATTCTGGTAGGGGACCTTTTCTCTCCCATTACCAGATATATGAAGTCCTTTTCTGACCTGCAACAGAATGCCCTCCTTCCGGCATCCCATCACTGGCATTATCTGCAGCTCTGCCGTCTTTTATCTATTCTAGTGGGTACACAGCTAGAGCTCCCTGTTAGGGGTAAGTGGGAGGAAGTTTTCAGAACTCCAGTGGGCAGGACCTCTTACATTGCCTCCACCCCCCCATAGCACTTATTTATAAATCTCTTCTAGAGGGCTATATCCTGATACTTAATTAAAGGCTTGGTGGGAGAGTTTGTTGGGGTATCTCCTTCATGACAAGACATGGGCCCTGCTTTGGATTAATGCTTATGGGGCTTGCAAGAATACAGCCAGCAGGCTGATACAGTAGAAAACTCTTCATCTTTGGTATTGCACCCCAATACTTTTGTATAAGAAGTGCCTATTACAAAATTCTGTTTGCTGGAGACGTAGTGTGGTGGAGGGCAGCTCTCCTTCTTCTACTTTGGGAGTGTTCAGAAATACAGAGGTGGTGTAACAAGATACTTTCTCTTATGGAACAGGTTCTGGGCATCCTTATTCCAGGAGATGCCTCTCTGGTAGTTCTGGGCAATACTTTAAGGATTCCTACCCTTCTGAGGCCTCTCCATGATTGGTTTATGGCTGCCATCAGGGAAGCAAAGAGGCTTTTGCTACAGAGATGGCTAACTTTGGCCATCTCTTTGAAGGGGCAGTGGCTGGATGGCATGTTAAAACTTGCAGGCTATGACAGATTATCATACTGTACATAACAGCAGACAGGTATCATTACTACCAACAAGTATGGGGCCTCTTTCTTTCTTTCTTTCTTTCTTTCTTTCTTTCTTTCTTTCTTTCTTTCTTTCTTTCTTTCTTTCTCAGTTTTGCATCTCATCTGATACGAGCATGGCTTGGATCTCACCTCAGTGTTCCCTCAGCTGAGTACATTTATTATAGGTTTGTTCTTTTTTTGCTGTTCCCACCTAGAGTGAGGATTTTTTATTCATGATAGTTCCCTTCCCCCATTCTTCCCATCCCGGGCAGTGGCGTGCATTTTATACCTAGTTTTACATTTGTTTTTACTTCTTATCAGTTTTACAATGATTTATATTAATTGATTGTAACTTTGCTATAGTTCTTAAATCCGTTTGGCATTTTTGGGTTGAAGGATAGTTGTAAGATGGGTATTTACAGGTAAGCAACTTTGGTAGTATGTGTCTGTCTGTCTCCATAGCATGGGTAAAAGTAGAAGTGGCGTGCTCTTTTGAATTGTGGGTATTTTATTGTGCATCATTTGATTCTTTGTATAATTGTGTAAGAATCTCAGTTACATTTTCTAGCCTGTAATCTATGGAATGAGTGGCTCCAGCCAGGATCTGAGATGGTATTACGTTACTGCTAAAGTTATACTGTTGTAGCATAAAATCTCCATTAACTATTAATTAAAAAGATAAAAGGTGACTGGCTGTGGAGAAGGGCAGGTTGTGCTGACTGCTGTTAAGCAATGTAAATCAGGTGCTGGGGGATGAGGGTGAAATAAAGGTGCTGCCAGGGTGGGGAAGGGGATGGACACATAGGTGATACTTTGTCTAGTTCAAACAAGTGCTTTTATTTTAAGAAATCGGTTGCCAGTCATGGACGTGATGGGTTGTGCCAATCGTTATCCATGAAACTAAACATTAATATTGTAATGAATTTGCCACTGTGCTTTTTATGGGATTCAGTGCTTCTACCCTTGGGACTGGAATGAGAGACTGCACACAAATGACACATAAAGATAGATCTTTATTGTAGTAGCAGTGTAGCAGTCTGAAGGCTTTGTTTGGCCACAGCTATTGATTTAGCACAGTTGACCCTCAATAGAATATAGGTTGTTGTAGGCACTGGCACTGGCTTACAGAGGTACTGTCTCCTTTTGACTTTCTTCCTGCTAGAGTTCAAACTGGAGCTGGTTAATTCCAGTGCAGGCAGGTGTCTCAGGCAGGTGGAGGCAGAGCATGGCAGGAGTGCAGGCTCATACCCAAATCCTTCACTGGCTGTCTTTAACAGGTTGTACTGGTGCGCTTCTAGCCACTCTGGATCCCCTCAGACACACACATTTAGTACTTGCACAGCTGGTCCTTGATCTTCATCTCAATCCTGAGGCAATCTCAGGCAGACTGCAGACTGGAGACAGATGTTAATTTGGCTTTGCCCTGTTGTACTAAGGTTGGAGATGTTAATAGTTCAACCTCCTGAGCCAAAAATGACCTGTTCCCAACATGTCCCCATAACATAGCCCAGTTTTTCTGCAGCCTAGCAATCACAAGTTGCCAGGCAACTGACAGACTATTCCCCTGACTGAGCTAGCTAGTCTGCATGGACCGCACTGGTGGTTTGGGCAAGCTCACCAGCTCACCCAGCTGCTGGAAGTCCTTGACTGGGCCAGGATCATTGTTCAAACCACTCCGGTGGTTCGGTGAAGCCTGCCAGCCCTCTCACAGCCTGCCGCCAAGGTAATCTTGGACCAGCCTGCTACTTGAATCAACCACCCATCCATTTTTGAACTTGGCGCCATTTCTAATCTTTCCTGTAAGTGCTCCCCAATCGGCACCTCTACTCTGTCTGACTCTTACAGCCAGTAGCACCAGATTTTTACTCTGTTATTTTTAACCTTTGGAAGGTGCCTTAGCCTAGTTAATTTTGACTGCTTCTACAGTAATTGTGCATGTACTGTACTAAATCGATTGTTTGCTACACTAGTAATTAATTGGTTTTAGTTACCATCACTTAATTGTGAGCCAGCCAAAAGTAAGAAAAGTAACTGCATTTGTTTTTGAGCCCTGTTTTAATTCCTGTACGCACTACTAAAATCCACTGCTAGGCTCAGTAAGGGTAGAACTGCAGGTCAGTTGTTTTTGCCTGTTAGTTGAGAACCTCTCCTAACCCACTGTACCCGGTCTCTAGCTATGTTTCTCCTCCCTGCTGCCTCCTGCAACCTGATCTTTCCCTCTGGTCTCTCCCCTCATTTCTTTCCTATTGTCTGCACACCCGCCCACTGCTTCTGCCTGGTCCTGAATTATGCTCTCCTCTCCCTTTCTCCCCAGGCGCTGTAGCCCTGACCGGGCTAGTTAATCTACATGGATCACACTTGTGGTTCGGAGAAGCTCACCAACCCGCCCTGATGCTGGAAGCTCTTGATTGGGCCAGGATCATTGTTTGAACCACTCCAGTGACTCAGTGAAGCCCGCTAGCCCTCTCACAGCCTGCCGCCAAGGTAATATCAGACCTGTCTGCTTCCTGCCTCCGCTTTGCGGTGGCTCCCCACACTCCCACACCACATCCACCCTTGTCCAGCATTAGATATATAGGATCGATTGGGTCAGATGACTAAGTCCCCACTCCTTCATTCGCAGGTTATACTCCTGTGCAAATAGGGCCCGCAAAACTTCTTTTTTGTCCTGATCTCTTGCAACTTGTGATTTCTGCATGGAAGCCACCTGACAAAGCTTACCTTTCACTCATACTGGAATTACCTTGTGGCATGCCATCCTCTGGCACCTTTATATGGGACTCCATTGTTCCCACCCTCTCTCACCTCCAGGATTGCTAGCTCTCTCATGGTTCATGGTAAACCCATAGCTAAGTGTATTCCTATGCACCACAACCATGCTTTGAGTTGAAAGTGACTAGCACTCTACTTTTTCCTTTTAAAGAGATCCACTTCTATTTTTTTCCTTATTTCCTTGTTGCAGAGACTGCTTACTAAGTTCCTGTTTTATGGTTAGTATTTACCTCCTCTGCACTAGGCTACCAAAATGCTTTCTCTACCATTTATTTTAGGATACCTGGTAGGTTTGCACATCTGTCCCCTTGACCCATCCATTGTACCAGTAGCTGTAGTCTCACCTAACAATACAGGACTGTACACACATTGCTCCTCATTTGCTATGACTGTCCCGCTAGTCCCTTCAGTGTTTTTTGCTCTGCAATGTGTATTTCATGGTACACATAGTAGTCATTATATGGGCTACTCACATTAAACCTCGCTCACCCCCTTACTTGTGTACCCAGCAACTTTTTCCTGTTAGGGTGCTCTTATATGCTTCCTTGGGTCCTCTTGGACCAGTACTAATGAAATCTTCATCTGTTCCTTACTTCCATCATAAAAGAGGAAAGTCCTGTCTCCTTATGCTCTTGCTAAATGTTCTTTAAAAACTATTACTGTTGCTGCTTATATGTGCAGGTAATATTGAGATTAACCCTGGACCACTCCACCCCATATCTACCCCCTCAGAGCTGCCTCATTTTTAAGGGGATGAGTCTATTACATTTTAATGCCTATAGTCTGTTAAGAAAACCTGACGCCATCCAGACTTGGATTAACCTTTGTAATCCTGATGTCTTGGTAGTTACAGAAACATGGCTGAGACCTTTCACGCAGGACCATGAGATTAATATTCCCTCATACAATTTCTTTAGGGCAGACAGATATATTGGAGGGGGTAGCAATCTACATTCAAGATAAATTTACTGCATCCTTAGTTGATGCTATTACAATGAGCAAGGAATTCAAAACTATTACCTCAAAAGTATAATGGAATGCTATAGACCTCCTTCTGTGGGGCTTAAGGTACTGAATCATTTGTGCGTTGTGCTAGGCTCACTGTCCTCTGAGATAATCATCATGGGTGACTTTAATCTGGATTGGTTTTCCCCACTTCCAAACCCCTAAAGCACTCCTGTGATTCCTTTGGGCTTACCCAGCTTTTTACAGATGTTACCCACCCAAATGTTAAAAATCTGTTACATAGTACCTTACTGGATCTAATTCTAGTTAACAATCCTCACCTTTTTTCCCCACTCTGGTGTCTTTTTTAATTACCTCAGTGATCACTGTGTAATAGCCTGTATGAGGTCTACCCAAAAAGCTGTTTCTACCCCTAGATTCATCCTCAAAAGATGTCGCCGACATTTTGACCCAAACGCCTTCCTAACTGACCTCCAGTATTCAAACTGGCAGGATTTCTACCTGGCCCCTACAGTGGATGAAGCCTATGAGGCATTCCAAAATGACTCCATAAACAGACACGCATGACTAGTTAAAGTTCATACTAAAAAGAGATCCTGTCTCTGATTCACAGCCAGCCTTAAAGCTGCACTATTCCATCGAGATGCCCTATGGAAGAAGGCATGAGAAGCTAAACTTCCAGCTGACTGGACAGCTTTTGGAGCAATGAGAAATCAGTGCACTAAACAAATTAGGGCTGAGAAAGCAAGATACTGTCATTCTGAACTTGAGGCTTCAGCTAATTGTGCAGATAAATTCTGGAAAATGCTAAAGGATATAGAAGGCTACAGCCCTGCTAGCTTACTCCCTCCTTAAATTTCCACTGGTGGTTCTTCTACTGCTGACAAAATGATGATCCTATACCTGTATAATAACCATTTTGCCACTGCAGGGCAAGCATTTGATACCTCACCAGCCAATAGCATTCGGGCTCACATGTGTACCCAGAACCCCTCTTGCCTGTTTTCAGCTACCTCTGTGCAAGAAACAGTCTTCAACTTTTTTTCTGTCTCTGTGAAACAGGTGGAAGACCTACTTCCAGAATTAGATATCAGAAAAAGTGCGGGTGCCAACCAAATCAAGCCCTTCTACTTAAAATTAAGATATCATGTCTTGGATTTTCCAATCAGTCATCTTTCTAATTTATCCCTTGCTCAGGGGGCCCTTCCCTCTATCTGGAAAACTGCCCACATTATCCCTTTGTTAAAATCTGGAGATCTGAGTAACCTAAATAACTACCGTCCAATATCCCTACTTCCCATCCTCTCCAAATTGCTAGAGAAGGTTGTCAACTCGCAACTTAGGCAGCATCTGGAGACTTACAATCTTCTTAACCCGGTACAATCTGGCTTCAGGCCACAGCACAGCACTGTATCAGCACTTGCCAAAGTTTCAAATAATTGGCAAAATGCTCTGGATTCAAATAACTATGTGTGTGCTTTGTTCCTCGATTTGAGCAAAGTGTTTGACATGGTGGACCACGACCTGCTCCTAGCCATTCTAAGAAATATTGGGCTGGACCAAACAGCCCTGAAATGGTTCTCAAACAATTTCACGGGCATCAACATTAAATTAAAGCAGATGGGGAACTCTCGCCACTAAAACCTCTTCTAAGAGGAGTGCCACAAGTTTCTATTTAGACCCCCTACTATTTGTCATTTATATTAATAACATCAACACAGGAATCAAATCAGTAAACATCCATCTGCTTGCTGATGACACTGTCCTCTATATAGATAAGCCTACCCAGGAAGTGGATTGTAGGGATCTCAACTCAAATTTAACCTCTTACAAAAAAATCTGTTGCACTTAAAACTACTCCTAAATGCAAAAAAAAACTAAGGCTATGTTCTTCTCCCCTTCAGTCAATGCTCATAAAAACTGCAACCCAGGTACTGCTTCTCAAATAAACATGCTCTTAGGAAAACCCCTGGAGTTTGTGGCGGAATTTAAGTATCTAGGTGTCTGGATCGATTATAAACTATCTTTTGTCAATCATATCAAGGAGCTCTCGAAAAACTTACGCAGAAGCTTGGTCTCTTTTTCAGGATTAGACACCTACCAACCTTGGAAGCAAAAACCAGGCCTGTCCAAACAAACTTCATGCCATTATTGGACTATGCTGACTTCCTGTATGGGCAAGGCTCAAGTTCCACCTTGTTTAAACTTGACACATACCAACAATTACTTAGATTTATTACTGGTGCGCCATACTCCACCCATCACTGCTTGCGCTATACCTCAGTAGGCTGGAACTCCCTCTGCTTTAGACATCAGAAAAATGCAGTACTATGTATGTATAGAGCTATCATCAACAAGCTCCCTCATTATAGCTCATATTGTTTACCTCTTTGTGTTGTGGGAAACTACCCATTGAGAAGTCTATCTTATATTTTGCTTATCCCCAAGGTTAGATCACATTTTGGTAGATCGGCAATAAGCCACACCCTTCAAATTCTATGGAATAATATTCAAAAGATCCTGAAACTTGCAACCCCCATGAAGCTATTCTTCTTCAAAACTCTGTTTGTATGCTCCTTCAAGGAGACATGTAAATGTTTCAGCTAATGGCCTCCTAATCCTGGGTCTGGTTCTAATTAACCAATAATTCTCGCTCTTACCATTCTTCACACTTTTCTTATGTACTGCAGTGCTTGTTGATTACTATACTAATTATCTTCTTGAGCTGATTAATTTTTGTCCACCAAGGGCTATTATCTACTCTAATTTTTTAAGCCTGGACCGTTGAAGTTATTTTGTACAAATGTATACAAGTTATGGCTGTATATTCCAGAGCATTGTATTGATTTCTAGCTACTCCTTGTTGTCATCTGTATTTAATAGTATTGTTATTAGCTATGCTGTCTCTGTATATTATTATAATTGTTCATTGACTTATCCAGGTCCACCTTGTAAATGAGTTCACCTCAATGGTGTTTCACCTGGTAAAACAAAGATTGATTTATTGATTCCATCATGACCCAACCTCCAAGTTTGTTACACAACTTCCTCCTAAAAAATTAATTATACTCATGTGCACTCCCTCTTCATTATTTGTCTCTTTTTTTCCTAAACCTGGAGAGATAATTTTGAATGCGCAGCAGTTCAAGGCCATACCAAACTTTTAATGTTTCATCAAATGCTTGTCCAGGCAGGAGACCTGATATTGTTAAATCTGATATAATTGCTCAACCTCCATAACTTCCATTTCCAGTGAGGCAACAGCCTGTGAAGACTTTTTTTTCCCTCTTTTTTCTAAATTGTCACCTGATTGTACCAAACATTCCCCACTTAAATTGTTAACAACTCCCACTGACCCAAACGAATGCAGTGTCAAGTACTAATTACCTTGGACAGATATTTCAATTAACTTCCAGCCACACAAATTTACTAAAATAATGTTCCTCCTTCCCAGCAGGCATTATTACTATGAGGTCCACCCTGTAGTACTGTCTCACCTGTTCTGACAGATAAGGAGGAAACATTTGCATCCCTGCAAATTCCCAGGGTGGTCTGAGGGTGAATCACTGTCCTCCAGACTACCATTTCCCTTTTTCCCTGCCGAAGATAGCAACTATAGCTCCTTTTGCCCTTTCAGCCACCAGGGGGAAGCACCTCCATACTTCCATTCTTTCCTGTATCAGGAGTGGAATTCATTCCAAAGTAATTTGTTCCCAAACCATGCAGGTAAATACCCCTCATAATTCCCCAAACTTTGAAAATACTGGACCCCAAAATAAAAACATGTAATTTTCCCATGTAGTTGTTCCTGTTTTTTGGATTTGCCCGAGTCTTTATTTCCTGATGGCTGAGGGACAGTGAAGGCACACATCTGTGTCCTAAGCTGTTTCACAAAACTTGGGTAGCCAGTTTACATCTGTGCTTAAAACACTAAAACATAAAGCAGTTCTTTTTTTTCACACAGCCCTAGTTTGGGGACTACTAGTGCAAACTCTTGAGCCACAAATACCCCGTTCACTTTATGTCCCCATAACATAACCCAGATTTCCTCCAGCATAGCAACTACATGTTGCTAGGCAACTAACAGATTATTCCTTTGTGGCCTATGATGTTTAAAGAGCCTGAGATAAACAGTCTATGTCACTACCACTAGCACTTCATGCCCAGGTGATGCGTCTGAAGTCACAGTGGCTGCAGCATCTGTAGTCACCTCATAAGAGCTACAGGATAGTTGCTGTTCAGTTGTTCACTAGCCATCAGAGGGGCAGGCTGTGTTCACAGCAGCTAAGACCCTGGTGAAAATCACACAAGCCCCAAGTTAGTTATACTATTTTACCAATGTAGTCAGTGTTGGGGGGTTGCTGAGTAATTGAATATTCTGCCAAGTATTCAGGAAAAGGTATTCATGCCGCCCAAATTTTCACCCTGCCCCTACAACATTTGTACCCCATCCTCACTCCCTCAAAATCTGTGCCCATCTTCACACTTCCCAAATCTATACCCATGCCACACATGTCCAAACATTTGAATCCCTACCCACACAACTCCTAAAATGTGTGCTTTCCATGCATGCCTCCCCCAGTCTGCAACCTTTCACAAATGTGTACATTCACCCATAACAAACTGTACCTGCTACCCATTCAAGGCAACAACACTGGCTGGCTGACACCCAATAACCAGTGCTGAATTCAGCATAACAGCATGGGGAACAGCAAAACAAAAATGCAGAGTGTGTATGTCAAAAGGAAAGTACCAAGTAATGCTGCAAAGGATTTACTATGGATAAGAAAAGGTAGCATTGAACCCCAGTGCTCCAATCCTCTGCAGGTTCTTCCTTGGGGGGGGGGTCAGGAATGAGGCCACAATTAAACAGTAGTACATTAAAGGCACAGTAGCCATGATTCATACCATTAAATAAATGCAATAAAAAGAAGCCAGACTGCAGACAAGACACAAAGACATAGTGAAATAGTGCTAAATAATGATGAATGTGAAAAAGTAGTTATAAATAGTGAAAAAATGATATTTAAAACTATTATGGAAGGAGATGGCAAAGTAAGAATCTACACTTACACTCAACTCCAGCAAAATAGTGGCAACAATGCTAAGTAAACCCAGGAGATTGGTAGTTGGAGGAGACACTTTGAATGTAGACAAAAGGTAACAGCTAGTACAAGTTTCTGAAAGAAAGAGAAAATATAAGGATTATGATGGAAACTACATATACCAATTCTAAGGTTTCACATGGAAAAATAATCATTTTTGGTGAAAGCAAAGATTAAATAAGCATTATAAAGTCAGAACAGTGGAAATATACTGAACGCAAATTACAAAAATGGCACAACATCCCAGTCCTCATTCAGACCTCAGGGAAGAACAGCCCCCATTATGAATACTAAATGTCTCTCTCATTGTAGCAACTTTCTAAGTCAGCTGCCACCTCTGTCGGGTGTGGGAATATGGTCAATACCCCCTGTACATATCATTGCAAGGTGGGAGCCATGAGACCTGTGCCTATGTGCATCAACAGGGGTGCCACATTTGCCACTGGTTAATGAGTGAATGTGCTCCTGAATTCATTCTTTTATCAATTGAATAGTTCATCCGATGTAATGGGAGGGTCAGGCACACCAGATGGTATAGACAATGAAAGGAGTTTTGCAATTAGTAAAGAATCTCACTTGGGCTAGCCCACTGGCACAGCAGTAGCACTGCCTCTCATGACACCTGTGACCCATGTTCGGAAGAGAGCCTGAATTGTCAGAGGGCCAGCCAGAAGGAGGAGAATTGAGCATCTGCAGGCCATTCTCCTCCTCTGGGGGGAAGGTGGGAAAAAGCTTGGTGCTCTACTGGCCCCTGGCTGATGCTAGGGAAGAGGCAGCCTAAGCTGAAGAGATATGGAGACATGGTAAAAGTTGGTGCATGCACCTTAATGTCAGGGCATGCCATGTCTCCCATGAGGGAGAAAATAGAAAATTCCATTTAAGCAGGATGACTACCGGCCTCCATAGGCACCGCACCCAGCGACTCAGGCCCCTCCCAAAATCTAGGTCTGGTCCTGGCAGGTCGAGGGACTCCCTGCCACCCTGCCATGGAAGTCAAGACATGGGGAACTATGGGAGAGGTAAGCCCTGGGGGAAGCCTGGGTGATGGGGCTGGGAAGACTGGTGGGAAGGAGGGCTGTCCAGGACAGGGAAGTAAAAAACAGAAGTGTCTCACCCCATGTGTTCCATTGTTAGTGGGGCTAGTTAACTCAGTACTAGTGTTAACAAACTGGCAGGTGTTGCAATTTCTGCATCAATATATACTATTTGATAATGTGGGGAGGCTTAAGTGTAAGTTTGGGCTGTTGACAAAGTGCTTATGGACTACCTTGTTACAGATGCAAGGACCCTTACAGTATACGACCCTAGGGTTGTCACAAATTGCATCACATAAGTCAGGATCTGACTTAAGTATATGCTAATAAAGGAATAATGCATGACAGGGTGTGTGTCTTGCTTGGATAATATCACGCCTCTTGTGATTGGGTACAAGGCCACAGGCAGAGTGCATCCAACACCCGAGAAGTGATGTTATCCCAGCATGACATACACCCTGGAGAGCATTATTCCTATTATAAAATGGCTCATTTGTGTGAAAAGAAAAAAAAAGAAAAATACATTTAAAAATAGATTTTAGTAGCTTTTTTGAATGGGTAGGTATACATAGAAAAAAAATAGTGTAAAGTTTCTGTTTTGTCCTGTAGGTGGATCTGCTGCTTTGATACTCCTTCCTCAGTGTCAGTGTCTCTCTGTCTATGCCTTAGTGTGTCTTGTTTGCCCCCCTGCATGTTTTTTTTATTCACCCCGTTCCCCCCTCTGGCAAATTTCTACTGAAACTGTGCTTTTTAGATCTGGCTTGAAATGTTATGCTAACTCTGTATGGAAAGGAGAAATGGAGCCAAGGATCGGTAAGTGAAGTGCCGTGTTTGAACAGCACATGTGCTCAGTGTCCCTTGGTGTCATAGACTCCTCCTGGTATTGTTGCCAGGTCTTTTTTGCAAAGAAAAAAGTTTTTGTGTTTTTTTAACAGAGGCACTCAGTCTGTTCAGGTAAGGCGGGGGACAGCACTGTTTCTTGAGTGGAGCACTGACCGTACTGTGCACACTCTAACTCTGTTAATGGGGACTGCCAATTGCAATGACGATGGTTTCATAGATTTCATAGGTTAGTACAGAGCTAAGGGGACTTTGACGTCCTCGATGCTCGCCTGTTTATGTATCTAAAGTTTGCCCATCTGGTACAAACTATCTAAATGGTTCTTAAATGTTTCTACCATGGTGCTTTCCACTACCTCTACTGGTAACATATTCCAAATAGGGATGATTCTCTGGTTGTACCACATCTTTCTGTGCCAAGTCTTAGAATTTTCACCTTGCAACTGATAGGAATGTGTCCTCGTGTTATATTTTTTTGTTTCCTAGTTTTAGACCTAGTTTATTCCACATATCATGATCTATAAAGGCTTTAAATAGCAGACGCATGTCTCCTCTTAGCCTTCTGTATTCAAGAGTGAACAGATTTAATGTGTCCAACCTTGTCCTATAATCTTTTCCTTTCATCCCCTTAACCTCCCTTGTAGCCTTTTCTTGCACTTTCTCCAGTCTTGTGATATCACCCTTATGATAGGGTGACCAGACCTGAGCCCCATATTCCAGCAGTGGCCTCACAAGTGCTCCATAAAGTGGCAGCAATATCTCACCTTCTCTATAGATACATAGATACATAGACAGTGTCGGCAGATAAGGGCCTATGGCCAACCCAGTCTGCCCATTTGAGCTTGTAAGTTCAGTTTGTTTTCCTAGAAGTCTGTTGCCCCTTACCCCTGACCTCCAGAATTCCTTTATGTCTATCCCATGCATTCTTAAATCCCGTGATTGTTTCAGCCCCCACCACTTCCTCTGGCAGGGTGTTCCACTTGTCCACCACCCATTCTGTGAAGAAATTCTTTCTCATGTTTCCTCTGAATCGTCCTCCTCCAACTTCATCCCATGCCCTCTAGTCCTGGAACATCTTTTCGCTTAAAAATAGTGTTTTCCTGCACCCTGTTCCTCCTGTAAGATACTTGTATGTCTCTATCATATCCCCTCTCCCTCCTCTCCTCCAGGAGTACATGTTCAGTTCCTTCAACCTGTCTTCATAGGACTTGTGATGCAATCCATGCACCATCTTTGTTGCCCTCCTCTGAACCTTCTCTACCCTGTCTATGTCCTTACGTGGTATGGTCTCCAGAACTGTACACTGTACTCAGGTGGGGCCTCACTAGTGTCTTGTATAAGCGGAATTATGACCTCCCTTTTCCTGCTGGTGATGCCCCTGCCTATACATCCCAGCATCCTATTTGCTTTACCTGCTGCCTTGTCACACTGTTTCCCTACCTTGAGGTCATCAGAGATGATAACCCCAAGATCCCTTTCCTGCTTGGTGCATGCTATATCCTCACCCCCCAACTGATATATTGTGCCAGGGTTTTGTGCCCCATATGCATTATCTTGCACTTCTTTGCATTGAATTTCAACTGCCAAACCCTGACCATTCTTCAAGTTTCTGCAGGTTGCTTCTCATTCTGTCTACACCCTCTGGTGTGTCTACTCTGTTGCAGAGCTTTGTGTCATCAGCGAACAGTGAAATTCTGCCTTCTAGGTCCTGCGCCATGTCACTGATGAAGATGTTGAATAGGACCGGTCCCAGCACTGACCCCTGTGGTACCCCACTGGTCATTCTTCCCTCTGTGGAGTGACAGTCATTTACCACTACCCTCTGTGTCCTGCCACCCAGCCAGTTACCTACCCACCACACTACTGTCCTGCCCACCCATATTCCCAGTTTGTGTAATAGTCTTCTATGTGGCACAGTGTCAAAGGCCTTGCTGAAGTCCAGATAGGCCATGTCCACTGCCCTCCCTGATCCACCTCCCTAGTCACCCAGTCAAAAATTCAACGAGGTTGGTCTGACATGACCTCCCCCTGGTGAAACCATGCTGCCTTGGGTCCTGTAGTCCATTGACAACCAGATATTCCACCAATCTCTCCTTCAGTAGTGCTTCCATGATCTTCCCCACTACTGAGGTGAGGCTGACTGGTCTGTAGTTCCCTGCTTCCTCTTTGTACCCACTTTTGTATAAGGGGACTACATCTGCTGTCCTCCAGTCTTTGGGTACCTCTCATTTCCAGTGATCGGCTAAACAGGATAGCCAGAGGTTCAGCCACCACCTCTCTTAGTTCTTTAAGGACCCTGGGGTGCACCCCATCTGGCCCCATTGCTTTATCAACTCTTATTACTTCCAGTTCCTTCAGGACCCTTTCTCGTGTAAAGGGACTTGTGTCCATTTCTGCACCATTCTCACCCCTTGTACTCCCTTCAGACCCATTACCCTCCTCTTCCTCAGTAAAGACTGAGCAGAAATACCTGTTCAATATGTCAGCTTTACTGTTGTCATCCTCCACGCGGCCCCCATCATCCCCCTTCAGTCTCACTATCCCTCCTTTTGTCTTTCCTTTTTCACTTATGTACCTGTAAAAGGTTTTGTCACCTCTACCCACTGATTTTGCAATGTGCTCTTCCGTCTGAGCTTTGGCTTCCCTTACTGACCTCCCTGCCTCCCTTTGCTTCATTTTATTTGTTCAAGACTTTGATTGAAATGTTTCTAAGAATACAGTTTAATACACCATTGGCCTTTCTGGTAACATTTGTGCAGTGGGTGGAAAAATGGAGGTCATTTATAATTGAGATTCCCAAATCCCTTTCTTCTGTTACTGATTTGAGATTAATATTTCCTAAATAATAAGTGGCGATTTTGTTTTTTGTTCCCAAATGCATTACCGTGCATTTATCAGGATTCAGGTGCATTTGGTAAGTATCGCACCACTTGTTAATATAGTCCAATACCTGCTGTACTTCCAGATGATCATTTTGGTCTACCACTTCTACTCCCAGTCAACAATCATCCACAAATTTAGTGAGCCATACCTTTCCCTGTTGTACCATTAAAGTTGCCACATAAATATTGAACAAACTTGGGTCCAGGACCAAACCCTTTGGTACCCTACTGGTTACCTCAGTCCAATCAGATAAGACCCCTCTGATATTAACTCTCTGTCTTCTCCCTTTTAGCCAAACATTAATCCAAGATATAATATTATTGTGTAATCTGATATCTTGAAGCTGTTTAATAAGTTGTAAATGAGGTAGTGTGTCAAAAGTCTTAGTGAAGTCCAAAAAGACAACATCCACAGATCCACCAGTGTTAAGTATTTTACAGACCCTATTATAAAAATGAAGCATGTTCATCTGACATGAATGACCCCTTCTAAACCCATGCTGAGTCATATCCTCTAGTTTATTTTCTTGTAGGAATTTTGTGATAAAATACTTTATAATGCCCTCCAGCACCTTTTCCAGGACACTAGTCAGGTGTTCTGAGCTTGAAATTATTTAACAAATATAATGGTAGAAAGGAGGATCTTGACAGAAACCCTTCCAGGAGGAGGGAGAGGAACCGGAGTACTGAAGCTGACTACAATGGAGGGCTTGCTTCATGTTCCTTCAACTATTATTTTTAAATTGGGTTTCAGTTGGGGCTAGAGATGCAGTGAAATTTAATTTTGCAGGCAAAATTCTTGTAAAATTACAAATTTAGCAGTGTGAAATACTTAGTGAAATTCAAAATTCTGCTAAATATTTTTCATATGCAAAATGTGGAATTTTGCTTGCGAAATGCAGAATTTCACTGGCGAAATGCAGACTTGTGCTGCAAAAGGTGAAATTTCATCAGCAAGTGACAAAATTCTGCCATTCGTGGGCAAAATTTCATATTTTGCCAGCAAAATTCCACATTTCTCTTGCAGAATTTCGCATTTTTCACCCATGAAATATTTTGTGAAATGTGCGACTTTTGCTAAATGTTTAGTGGAACAAAATTTGCAGACTTCGCCCATCTCTAGTTGGGGCTATACGTAGACAGTATAGTTGTGGAAAAAAATGGAACATCAACCCAAAGGATAACTGGTGGCATTGTGAGTAGATGGGGCACTGTGGCTATTGGGCATTGGGCAATGATTTGTTTTACATGGTGGCAGGTGTGATGCTAGTCATGTGTGTGCTGGGACTAGATCTGTGATGTTATGCTGCATCATAGGTTCAACCCCAGACTGCCCAATCAGAGCCCAGCATTCTTTCTTGCCATTTTGTAATATTTTTTTAAAGCCCCAGCAACCAATGGGCTGACAGAATTTTTTTCAGTAACAAAATTAATTGGTACATTGACACTGGTATTCCTTGTTTTTGGTTTTAGTAAGTTCTTTCTATCCTGACTCATGGCAAAAGATCTAGCCTCATCCAACACATTAGGCTCATACCTCATTCTGAGAACCTTCTACAGAGATCTCCAGCCTGTCTGCTGCAGGAGAGGTCATCAGAGTAAGTACAATAAAGTTGTATAAATTGCCGTTTAGTAATACTCCTATTGAGGCATTCAAGGTGAGCACTCTCAAAACGTAAGAGGGTGTTCCCTGAGGTAGGTTTATGGCAAGCTTCCATAACAGTTTTGCCTTCAGAATCAACCCTGAGAGTGAAGCTGAGGAAGGTGATAATTGAGGGATGTACATTACAGGTAAATTTTAAAGTTTCAGTCACTGTTGATGATCATGGATATAAAGTCATTTTATTCATCCAGGTAACCATTCTGTATACAAATTATGTCGTCTATAAACTGGCCCAAGTACCTGATCCTCTTGTAGAAGGGATTGCGACTCTGGTTGTAGATGGCCACCTCCTCCCACCACCATTAAAAGAGGTTAGCTTAATAGGGGACCACCGCCAACCCCATCACAGACCCACAAGTTAGAAGATGAAAGTTGCAATTAAACATGAAATTACTGCAATTAAGAATCAAGTACAGATCTCCCAGGATAAATTCAGAAGATACAGTATAACATCCCTGAATCAAATGGGTCATAGAAACATAGAACTTGTTGGCAGAAAAGGATGCCAGCCCACCAAGTCTGCCTAGTATGCCTAGCAAACTGCTATGACTTCCCTTTCACCCTCCCCCCCTGGAACGACCAGTCCCTTATATCTATCCCATGCTCTCTTGAAATCCCCCACAGTTCCTGCCTCCACCAGCACCTCTCCTGGGAGTCTGTTCTAGCTGTCCACCACCCTCTCTGATGTTTCCCCTGAATCTCCCCCCTACTATCTGCATATCATGTTCTCTTGTTTTTGATTTATCCTTTAGCTGGAAAATATCCCCTGCTGGTACCTTGTTGAAACCCTTGATATACTTGAAGGTCTCAGTTATGTCCCCACTTTCCCTTCTCTGTTTGAGGGAGTACATGTTAAGGTCCTTGAGCCATTCCTTGTATGACAGATACCTGAGTCCCCCTACAATTTTTTTCACCTGTCTCTGGATGTGCTCCACCCTCTTCACATCCTTCCTAAGGCATGGCCTCCAGAACTGAACTCTGTACTCAAGGTGTGGCCTGACAAGCTGCCAGTACAAGGGCATTATGACCTCCCTCCTCCTGTTAGTTATTCCCCTGCTGATACAACCCAGCATCCTACTGGCCCTTGCCACCACCTTCTCACATTGTTTTGCCACTTTCAGGTCCTGTGAAATGTATATGCCAAGGTCTCTTTCCAGCTCGGTAACCTCTAGGGCTTGCCCTCCTGTACTGTATTTCGTGCCCTAATTATTTTTGCCTAAGAGCATGATTTTGCATTTTTTTATGTTGAAGGTCAATTGCCATTCCCTGGATCATTCCTCCAACTTCTCCAGATCCCTGATCATGCTTTCAACCCCCTCAGGCATATCTACTCTATTGCAGACCTTCATGTCATCCATGAATAGACACATTCTAGCCCCTCCGCTATGTCCCTTATAAATATATTGAAAAGGAGTCCATAAAGTCCATAAAGAATTTGACCTCATTGAGTCCCAGATGATGACTGATGTGCATATATAGTGGCATCACATCAACAGTGAGCCACATGCTATCTGCATCAAATTTCTGATACTCAAGAGCATTGAGAACTGTCATGGTATCATGAAGATATGATGGTAAGCGTATGACCATGATTTGTAAAAAGAGCCAATATAGCTAGTAATATTTTCAGTGAGGGAACTAGTGCCAGATACAATGGGTCTGTCTACCTGGTGATTTCTCAATGCTCTTGAGTATCTTGGGTAAGATGTAAAATATTGGGACAAATGGGAATTATTGCTCTAGGTAAAGACATTCCTGTTTGTTTATATGGTTAGCACTCAATGAGTAATTGAAGAACTGCTAGATTTTTTCTTGAATACTGGAGTAGGATCAAAGACCAGTTTCAGGTAGTTATCCTTCCTTAATAGTTTTAAATAACACTTCTGCACCATTTAAAAGTACATCTGCACATTCACTATTATTTAACACTTATGTCACTATGTTCATGTGTTTTGTTTGCAGCCTGGCTTCTACATTTATTTATTTGTATGAATTTTGGCCACTATGTTCTTATTGCACTACTATTTAATTGTGACCTCAATCCTGCCCCCCCCCACCTCCCCACCAAAGAAGAACCTGCAGAGGCTGAAAGCACCAGGGTTCAGTACTGCATTTTGTTACCACAATAAATCCATTGCAGCAATTACTTGGTAATCTCCTTTTGTTATGTGCAATCTGCCTTTTTGTTTTGCCACCCTACTTCCCATTCCTCTGCAAACTTTTGTACCCCATGCACCTGCAACTTTCATTCCTAACCTTACTCTCCCTAAGAGCTGCACCCCTGCTTCTGTACCCCTCCAAAAATCATCCCACAATCCACATGCCTTTACACATTTACTACCCTAAGCCTGACACCAATTGCAAAATATCCAATATTTCCATCACCCCCACAATTTATACACACACTACTATACCCTTCCACACATCAATACCTTTTATCCTGCACTTCTCAAAATATTAGTACTTTTTCACACAATTTCCTAAATCTGAATCACACCTCAAATGTGTACTACCTACCCCTGTACCACTTAAACATTTGTACAAATCTGTACAACATGTGAACCTGTACAGCTGCTCTACAACCAACATTTGAACCCTTTCTTTTGCACATCTCCTGAAATTCATTACCAAGCCCCACACCACTTCTAAAAGTTTCCCCCTTTGCAAAACTTGCATCTTACCCTCTCTATACCTTCCCAAAATATGCAAACGATGGCTCTCCTCCACAAATCTGTGCTTATTACCCCACACAACTCACACAACTCACACAATGCTACTTCTCTGCACTACTGCCAAAATAAGCACCCCTCCCAACCTTAGCACCTTCTATACATTATTGCTGCACAACCTCACTCCACTCCAACAATGTGCAACTCTACCTTCATACCCTCCCAAAGTCTGTACTCCCAGCTACACAATTTCTACTAAGTTTGTACCTTTACTCCTGCTTTAAGGTTCATATACCTTCTTCTAGTCATCCCAAATGCCATCCCCCAACCCCCAAACAAGGGCTCTGTAAACCTCTCAAAGTTCAATATTGCAAACAAGGACTGCTGAACCAGGCAAAGTTTGCAAACATTTTCTTATTGATCAACAGGTCCATGCTGGATCAGCCATTGAAAACCATTGGATAATAGGTATTAAAGCAAGCTATGCACTGTGCTGGGTCAGTGAAGCACTGAAAACAGCAAGCTAATGCAGTGGTCAACATTGAAGGCTACTGGTTTTAAAAATGATGTCCTTTAGGACAGTGCCAAATATGGGCAAGGCATTCTGTTATGCAGTGGATCAGTATTGTGCACACTGGTTACATGGCCAATGTTGCCCAAACATTTATCTTCAAAACACTGTAATCTGAAGACACAAGACAGCAAAGCAACATCCCACAGTGTGTGCAAGCCACTGGTTTCAAAAACTGTCTTTTGGGACAGTGACAAACAAGCTTTCCCATTATACCATGGATATGGGTTGTATATCCAGATTACAGGACCAAAGTTGCCCAAACAAATGATCAGTCCTTTTTAGGTCCACAAATTTGTAAAACATTGTAATCTCAAGACACAAGATAGCAGTGCAGCATTCCACAGTGTATGAAGGCTACTGCGTCAAGAAAGTGTATCTGTTAGACCAGTGCCAAACATAGACAAGGCTTCATGTTTTGCCATGGATAAATTTTGTACGCACTGGTTACATGGCCAGCATTGTTAATTAGGCACTTGTAGACCTGCAGAACATTGTAATTTGAAGACATAAGACAGCAGTCCAGCATTCCACAGAGTGTAGGCTTCTGGTACCACTAATTATAGACTAACAGACACGTAAACCCTTCTATCCACCTCATCATTCTCTGCCTTTAGTGCAGTTGGAAGTGTAGAAGATTCATTATCTGTAAACCTTTGCAAGTAGGTCTTTGGAACATGGGGCAAGTTAACTTTTAAAAAAGTGAGCACCTGTACAGTTTGGGCCAAAAGGCATGTTCTCTTTTGGTGGCTATATTGCTGGCAGCACTTACAATTCTCCCTGAGTATGTACTTGCTGGTAAGCAATGGAGTTGCTCAACAACTATCTATGTCAAAAAGGGTGACATGGCCTTTTTGTTGTAAAAGTACAATAGATGTGTGTCTCTTTCTGCTAGTGTTATGTTCTCATTCACATGATCCTGCACCTTTTTGTTTGCTGACGTCTCAGGCATCATTATGTTAGTCTGTGACTTGCTGTGCTTTTTGGTCAAGCCATAGTCAGGCTGTTGTTAACACAGAGGTTTGTCATCAGTGGATGTCATGTTCTGGGTGCGGCAGCAGTAAATATCTGTTGACTTGCAAACAAGAAATAGTGACTTCCCCTGATGTTCAGAAGTGGCAGTGGCAACACCTTGGGATCTTCCCTTTTCCATCTCATCACATTAACACGTCAGGTGGCCCACAAGGGAAGACAATTGTTTCTCTTCTTGTTAAGTACTTGTGCTCCTGGCATTTTTTTGTACCATATGTATAGAGAACAGATGGATAAACCAGGCTTTATAGGACTGCTAATCCTTACTGCATCCATCTGCATCAAAGAATGTATGGAATTTGAGCTTGAAGTGTGTGTTCTATAGTGACCAGGGTGTAGTGGTCATCTCTACACATTTTAGAAATGCACGTACCATGTTAGAAGCATGATTTTATTCTTTCTACCAGATTGACTGAACTGGGATCCTTCTTCTCCTCATATTGAAACTTCATGAGAACAAGTCACAAGTTAATCAGGGCAACTAGGGTGATTGCTGACTTAGACCAGATTCTGAAGGCCTTTCTTTTGTTTCTTTTGAGTACCAATGTGTCTTTGTTTATCTTTCACATGCCCCTTCCCCAAGTGTGACTACTACCTGTTTTCTTCCTCCTCCTCCCCAAAACTGCTGCTACTGCCATCACTTTTTTCAGGTATGTACTCACAATTTGTGTCTCTGTCCCAGGTTCCCCCTAATCACTTTTCTCCTCCTGCCCTGTTTGTGTCACTACCTGCTGCACCTCTTTCTTTCTGCTATATTCTGAAATGATTATACAAGTTGAAACCCTTACAGTGCCATTGCAAGTGGTTCCTACAATGTGTGATACATTTCCAGACTGTTTTAGTAGTTTATTCTACATTTACGGATCCCTTTGAGGCTGAGAGGCTCTGGAAAACCCAGCTCTGATATGTTTTTTCGTTACTGACTTTCAATGATCCCATCATGCAAACATATCACTGGCCATTCTCTGCTGCTCAATTGCTTAAAACAGGCACCCCAAAAATCATTATTTTTTTTTATTTTTGCACTTTAATTTGTTATTAAAATGTATGCTGTTGAATCCACAAAAGTGACAACTAGCAGTCACCAGGCACTATCAGGATGACAGCTGATACCCAGTTGCTGTCCACTGCCAGATTCCTCTGCATTAGTACAGCTCAGGCATTGTGGACAAACACAGTGCTACAGGGGAACCCCCAGGAGGTTGGGAACATTAAGACTGGAAGAAAAATATGTTTGCATTTTTTTTTAATTATTGATAAGATGCCACAAAAGTACCAAGCAGCAGTGGACAGAACTGGCAGAATACCAGCTGATACCCACTCGCTGCCCACTTTCCAGATCTCACTGCATTAGCACAGCTTAACAGTGCAGTGCTACAGGAGGAACCCCTATAAGTTGGGAGTGTGAAGATTGGAAGAAAAACATGTTTGTAATTTTTATTTTTTATTTTTGATAGGATGCCACAAAAGTGTCAACTAGTAGTGTCTGGGAATTGGTAGGCTGCCAGCTAACATCCACTTGCTGCCCACTACCCAGATCCCACTACACTAGCAGAGATCAAGAATATGCACACGATGGTATTAAAGAAACTCCAGAAAGTTTTGAAAATGAAGACTGGAAGAAAAAATAGGTTATTTGCACCTTCTTATTTTTGATGGGATTGCAAAAAGTGCCAGCTAGCCTAGCATCAGCTGGGTACTGGCAGGCTACCTTCCAATGCCCACTTGCTGCAAATTGCTCAAGCTGTGGGCCTCAGAAGAATCTGCTTGCAAACAGATTACCCTTAACAGAATTGCTGTCACTGAAAAAAAGCAGCAGTCCTTCTTATTCTTCTAGATTAAAAATTATTTTTTGTGTGTATGTGCACTGCCAGGCTGCCAGCATAAACTCAGCTGCTGCCTTCTGTCCACTTACTTCCTAAACAGGACTAATGAGTCTGAGTATTTTGCCTTTCTATTCTGGAAAAGATGCAGTCACTGCAAAAAAAAAATGCTACAGTTCTGTCTGACTCCTTCTTCTTCTTGTAAAAATAAATAATAATAGAATATGTTTGGGACAACTGGGCACTGGATGCCTGCCACCACCTCATTTCCCTGCTGCCCACTGCCCAAGAACACTCCCTCCCCTCCCAGTTCCCACTACCTTGTTCCAGACAACCACTGCTTTTCAGTGCATTGCTGAAACTGACAGTTTTTTCTCCTGCTTTTCCTCCTTTGAAATAAACAAGAAATATCTCCTGCAGCAACCCTTATACTGTAGGCTTTTATTTTCATGGTTTGCTGAATAAACAAAGTGAAGATTTGGGTCTTTTGAAGATTTTTCCTAGCTAATCTCATAATATTCTCTTGAGTGTCCTACCTTATTTAAAGGCTATGCATGCAGTTGAATGGATGGGAGCAAGGATCCACATACCCCTTCCTAACCCATTTAAGCCAGCTTCCTCCAGCCTCTTAGAAGCACTGTTTCTTTGCTGCATCCAGACACTCTGCCCCCCCTTCTTCCCATGTCTGTACCCACTTTCGCTTTGTGTTGTGGGGCTCTTTGTTTAGTTTGTACCTCCACTGGCTTTCTAAGTAAATATTTTGTTTTCTACATTGCTGGCTGCAGTTTGTGCTTCTCTGTCAACTATTCCTGCTACACTCCTGTTCTCATGTACCACTTGTGTTTTCTTCTGTTTTGGTTCTTGTGTGCTTTTAGTTTTCACAGTGTCCTGCCTTTATCATTCTTGTTTGACTTATGCTATTGCAGGCTCCCATTTTGCTGGTTCCTCCATATCATGTGCAATCTTCCAGTTCAACTACAATCCTTAAATGTTTTCACTTGGCTCCTTGCAAGGCAGCCACTCCCATCTGTGTTCTGGTGATTTAATTAATTTGCTCAGTCCAGCAAAGTGCTGCTGTCCTAGTGTTCGGTCCTCACAAGCTCCTGTTTTTCCTAGCAGTTTCATTTGTTGTTCTCTACTGACTCAGACTACCTGGTGTGCAGTGCATCAACAAATAACTCTGACCTCCATTATGGAATTGGTTGGCATATAATCACCATTCAGTGCATGCACATATCATTCAGTTCTCATATTTGTCCTAATTGTCATTATTTTTAAAAAGAAAGATGTTCTTCTGGTGGAGAGAGTGCAGCAAATAGCAACAAAAATGATTTACACACAGAAAAATGAACCCTATGAAAACAGATTAAGAAAAATGAATCTTATTTCCCTTGAGACAAGACTAAGATGAGACTTGTTGTTTATGTACAGTATGACATCTGTAAATATCCTTATCTAATAAATGAGCTGCAACTAGAATTCAGAAATTACACAAAGGGAACTCAGAGTTATCCCCTATAATTTACCAAGCACAAATTTAACACTAACACAAGAAAATATTTCTATACCCAAAGAGTTATATACCATTGAACAGATTGCCTATAAGTCTATTCAATGGGTATATCTTGAGTAAAAATAAGATGAAGTTTGAGGCTAGACTGGATGGCTATATCCTAAGTGGAGCACAGTTGCAGTATTATAATCCAGAGAAGCTATTATGGGCTAATGCCTTCTTTGCTCCTAATTGCCTTAGTATGAATCTTAGAATTTGATGTCTCAGTCATTCAGCATTGCCTATGTTTTGTTTCTACCTTGTGTTCATGGCTGTCAGGTTTGCATTGTCCTCTCACTACTTCTACACTTACATGAATGCCAACCATAACATACCATGGCTTCCAGTGCTCCCTGCCCTCTATGCAAATGGTGTCACTCCACTTCCTTGAAGTCCACATCTTGAGGGTGGTCCCCTCAACTCAGGTGGGGTCCTTCTCTTTCTGTCCTTTGGATGAGAATGTCCTACGATCTGGGAGAAGCTTTGACCATACAGATTGACTCAGATGCATCACTTGGTATAGCATTTAAGAGTTCAGCTGCTAGAGGTGGGGCAAGTAAGTCCATGGAGATCCTTTAGCAGTGCAGAGCATATCAGCTATACCTTCAAAAGCTTCCCCCTACCACCACCACCTAAGGTTTATTTGGTCTTCATCTACTTCCCTTCCTCATAGAAACATAGAAACATATGCTTTTATGGCAGATAAGGACCACTTGGCCCACCTAGTCTGCCCATTTCCCTACCTAGAGGATAAGCTGCAGATCCTATTTAACCAACAGCCTATTTCTTCCTGCCCCCCCACAAAAATTGCCTTATGTCTGTCCCATGCATTCTTGAATTCTCCCACAGTTTTAGACACCACAACCTCCTCAGGAAGGCTGTGCCATGCATCCACCACCCTCTCTGTGAAAAAATACTTCCTTACATTGCCCCAGAGCCATCCCCCTCTATCTTCAAATTGTGTCCCCTTGTTCTTGCACAACTCTTTTTCTGAAAGATGCTACCCTCTTGGACTTTGTTGATTCCACTGAGGTACTTAAACATTTCTATCATGTCCCCTCTCTCCCTCCTTTCCTCAAGGGTATACATATTAAGCTCCTTTAGCCTCTCCTCGTATGGTTTCTCTTGCAGACCCTGCACCATTTTAGTTGCCCTCCTCTGAATTGCCTCCATCCTGTCTATGTCCTTGTGGAGATGGGGTCTCCAGAACTGGATGCAGTACTCCAGATGGGGTCTCACCAACTGTCTGTACAGAGGGATAACAACTTCTTGTTTTCTGCTGGTGATACCTCTCCCTATATTTCTCAGTATCCCCCCAGCCCTCCCTACCACCTTCTCACATTGCTTGCCAACCTTAAGATCATCTGATATGATTACCCCCCAGGTCCCTTTCCATTTATGTTGTTGTTACTACCTCCCCCCCCATTGTGTAATCTTCCCCTGGGTTTTTGTTTCCCAGTGCTTTACTTTGCACTTCTTTGCATTGAATCCAAGCTGCCATACTGCTGACCATTCCTCCAACCTTGCCAAGTCCCTTCTTATCCTTTCCATGCCTACTTGTGTATTAACCCTGTTGCAGATCTTTGTGTCATCTGTGAAGAGGCATACTTTCCCTTCCAGTCCCTTTGCAATGTCACTTATAAAGACATTAAAAAGGACAGGACCCAGTACTGAACCCTGTGGTACCCCACTAGTAACCCCTTTTTCTTCAGAGTAGACTCCATTTACAATTACCTTCTGTGTCCTGTTGTTCAGCCAGTGTTTTACCCAGGCTACCACCCTGGGACCCACTCCAAGGCTGGTTAATTTGACTACTAATCTTTTGTGTGGGACTGTGTCAAATGCCTTGCTAAAGTCTAGGTAGGCCATGTCCACAGCCCATCCTTGGTCTACTACTTTGGTCACCCAGTCAAAGAAATCAATTAGGTTCATCTGACATGACCTTCCCGCTGTGAACCCATGCTGCCTTGGGTCCTGTGCCCCACCGGCCTCTAGGTACTCAACAGTTCTTTCCTTCAGAAGTGATTCCATCAATTCCCCTACCGCAGAGATCAAACTGACAGGTCTGTAGTTTCCTGCCTCTGTCTTGCTCCCATCTCCTCTGCCCCTCAAGGGTGGAGATCATACAAAAATGCAAGCCCTAGCCCTTCAAGGGCCCACATCCTATGCCTTACCCCTCAAGGGTTATGCTTCCTCTCTTGGTCTCCTCTTGGTGGAGGCCAGGTGAGTGATTTTCAGTTGTCATTGTTCCCCTCCTTCCTTCTTTGGGAGGGTGGTCCTCATTTGTGTGGAGCCTCCTTTAGCTGCAGCTCACAGCTCCTAGCACCACCACAGTTTGCCTATTAGAGGGATAGAGTGAGAACCCTTCCTCTAAAAATGTTCCCTGGAATTGGGTGTCTAAACTGTGGTGGCTGAGACATCACTAATTTCATCCCTAGCCTGAGGGAAATGCAATGAAGGTATTGGGTCCCCAGAGGTTTCCTTTATCATAAGGGTTTTTTTCTCTCTCTCTTCCATGTTAAAGGTAATTAATGTTAGGTAGTCTTTGCAGGAGGTGGCTCATAACATAAGTATATCTATATTAGTATAGCATTTACCCTAATAATTTTCCAGTGTGAGTTGGATGGTAGCCCCCTTTTCCATCCTGTTATTCCCACCTCTGTCTGCTATCAGTTACCAATTACTGTCAGTCATCGTTCAGCTCAGTTTCTATCATCATTAGTTGCTGTCACTCACTTAGGCTTTGTGTTCACCACCTGCTGCACAGTACTTTAGGGCTCCTTTGTAAAGTACTCTGAGCCTAAAGGAATTCTGTTCCCATGGCACCTCTGGGATGGATCCCTTCCAAAGGGTGTTCCTTTGCCTTCACTATACCCAGGCATGGTGGTGGTTCCCCATGGGACAGAGAGTGTGAATGGCCAGTGTATCCATGTATGACAGTCAGCAGCACATTCATTCAAATACCTTCAGACTGTCAGCAATGTTGCACAAGCATACTGTAACTCCTCACTAAGTTGCAGGTGCCCTTTGAAATCATCATGTGATCAATTGGTTTTACTTTGAGCAGGCGCACAAGTGCTTTCATTCAGAAAATGGTGCCTGACATGGAGGAGGGTGGGTTGTGTGACCAGATGCCTTCTTTATCCTTACTTGGATTGCTTTGCCATGCCCCTTGAAGCCAAGGTTTTGGATGGTGGGAGGGGGAAGGAGGTGCTTCAGCTGTGTGGGGGTGGGAGACATATTAATATAGTGGATTAGTGCAAATAAGCACTCAAAGATGGTGGCCAGCTGTGGAGACAGGTGGGTTGTGCCAGCCACACTTCACAAGGTTTTCTTTCTAATTGTGGGAGCTGGAGTGGGGAGGAGAGTGGGATGGATTCTTACAGAGTGTTGGGGACAAGAGAGAATTTTTTATCACAGGGACTGTTTCTTTTTTCTTTTTTTGTATTTGAACCTGAATAATGAATATGAACACAAAATACCCAAATATTTAGGGCAATGAATATTCTAGATAAGGTTTTTGCACATCCCTATCCTCTACAACACCTCACCAAACAAAATGTTTCTCTTCCCTTAGAAGGTATTCAGAGCTAGGAATACATATTTTGAAAACATTTGGGTGGGGTATAAATGTTGGGATTGTAACAAACTTAAGAATGAATGCATGGGTAAAGATAAAGATATTCAGAGTGGAACAAATGGAAGAGGTTCTGGGGGATATGGAGTTCAGAGGGAACATATTTTAAAAGGGGTGCACAATTTAGAGGTGCACTAGTAAAGGAACACAGTTTAGGAGGGATGTGAAGGGAGGAATGCTAATTTCAGCACAGCTGTGGGCAAAGAGGTATACATATTGAGAAGGCTGCAAGAGGGGAAAATTTGAGGAAGAGTATAGGGTAAAGGTGTATATCTTTGAAAGGTGTGGGCTAAAAATACAAGTTTTATTTGGGGTGCAGCAGAAGGGGTTCACATTTGAAGGGGTGTAAACCAAATGCAAAGTTTGAGAGAGGAGGGGCAAAGGTAAAATATTGGGAGTGGTGCTGTAGAAGATAGGTACACATTTTGGGAATAAATTGATGTCTACCATTAGCAGCGGTGCAGGGAAGAAATTCAAATTGTGAAGAGGTGCTGGGCAAAAGTATACATCTTGGGAGGCTTACAATGGCAGGGTACAAGTTCTGGGAGGAGAAGAACCCATTACAGAGCAGATTCAATCTCAGCAAAAAGGGTGAATCAGAGTAGTATACAGAAGTCAAGAGTTGCATGACACTGCATTAAGGGTTAGCCAGTAAAACAGAAAATAAAATGTACATGTCTTGATTCAGTTAAACACCCCTTCTCTTGTTTGTATATTTCCCACTTAAGTTTTACTGATCAGCCTGTGAAACTTACTAGAGATTTACCTTTTGTGTTTTATTGGAAAAATTTAATGATCAAATACATCAGACAATTAGGAATAAAGATGGAGTTTTTTAACATTTTGCAATCTGATGTACTGTGTGTGTACTGAGCTGAGGATCTTGAGGAAAATGATCCCATTGTTGCTTAAATGACATAAGTACTCAAACATGTTGTCAGTTTGTATGAAAGATCTGAAGAACTATCAAATAGGAGAGGCAATAAAAAAACACTTATATATGGACAATGGTCATTTAATTTGTAATAAATAAGGCTCTGCTGTCCTTATATTAAGAAAAATGAGTATGTTTTTAAAGGTCCAAAAGTATTTTATTGATTGGCTACCTGCCTTTACAATATTGACTTAATAACTGCACTGAAAATTGAGATAATATCTTTGTTTACAATAAATACAGCTAAAATATTATACATATCTGATACAATAAAGTACAATCAATACAACTTTTAGACCCAAATAAAAATAAATCTTTTGTAAAATCAAAGATGCGTTGTTAGCAAAAAAATGTACCACTTTTTTCAAAATGTGTGTTTTGTTTGAGTTTAACAGATATCTCAATATTTCTTGTGGAGAGAGGTCGAGACCTTCTTTGATGTGAGTATGTTTTTGAATATGTTTACAGCTGATCTTCAAAAGAAGCACTTTCTTAAGGAGAATAGAAAATCATTTATAATGTCCCCATTTTCAGGAATTATATCCATAGCCTTATCCATATTTAACTGTACCTGAATAAAAAGTGATGGAAAAACTATATAACACAGTATTTTGTTTTAATGAGCAGCATTCTGTTACAGTTCTCTTCATGGAACCAGTCATCTGGAGTTGTAACTAAGTCATGGTTTGTGTACCGAACTTTGAGTATGGTTCTGATAGGTCAACCACTCATGCTTATCATTCTACCCATAATAAAGTAAAACTCCTAATTACTGGTCCCATGAAGATAATGGTACAGAGTGTTATCCATGAAACAAAAACAGCTGAAAACTTGTTCACATCAGTGTTCGTTCAGGTACAGTTAAAACAGTGTGTTTTATTTGGAGGTATAAATCTAATTTCTGTTAATGGGAACATTACTAACTGCTGCCATAACACACATTTCCTGCCCCATTGAAATATGGTAATCCTGGGTTTTCAACAGTGCTCATCAATATTCTCAGCTGTTTTGAAATACCCAATGTCCCAATCAAGAAGTAGTGTCTCTTGAGTACTAGTTCACCTTAGTCAAGAAAAACTATAGTTAACAACGGATGCTCATAAGCAGCTTGAAATACTAATGTAAGCATGGAAATGCCAAAAAAAGGAGAAAAATGCTAATGCTGAATCAAGAAAAGTGAAAATGGCATCTGACAAGACAAAAAATAATGGATGGTCTAACATGGACATGTTTTGCATTCCACGTTTTCACTGTAGTGTGCCATGCTACTTTAAAGATTGTAGCAAATTAATTACCCTGCCTATATTGACATGATTAAAGATGAGTTCAGGATGAAATCATAATATGACTCTAGGAAGTTTCTTTAGGAAAATATTTTAGTTTAAACATTCAAGATTCAGACTATAGAGCACATAGCCATTAAGCTGTGACACCATTCCCAGAGCTCCTTTGGCCAGTTATGTTTAATCCACTGTATAATACCGTTTCACTTTGCTTATGATTTTGTATATATTTGTATAGCTTATTATTGTTCCTTTGGCCATCTATGTTTAATTCACTGACACAGGGTCTACACCCCTAGATCACCTGTAACTCTGATCCAGGGTTTCCACCCTACACTATGTACTTGTTTTCAGTTGGACCTCAATTGTTTTCCTTGTGCAATGTCATAATGTCCTGATGTGGAGCCTTTCTAAAGGAGTTTATGACTCAGAGGGTTGTAATTCTGATTCTTATCAATGAACAATAAACAATAAACAGTGACAGGGAATGAGCTGATTGTGAAGTGGAAAATACAGGGAGAGTTGGTGAACTTGTTGCTGTTGACACTAGCTGTGGTTGCACTAGTGGTGGGATGAGAGAGAAGGAGGGCATGATGAAAACATGAAAGATCAATAAACTAAAAAAATAAACCAGAACACTTTACAAAATACAAAAAGCAAATGAGGGATGGTGTGGTGGTGAGGTTTGGGGCAGTGGGCTGAGGAGGGAGGTCATGAATGAATGTGAGGCATTGAGGCAGTGAGCCAAGAGAGGATAGAGTTAATGAAACATAACTTACTAATAAAAGCAGATAAAGGGAGAGAACACTACAACTTTAACAAGAAACAGTGGGGAATGGTGATAAAGGACAGGTGGCTTAGCAGGTCACAAACAATTTACAAATTGAATAAACACTGGTCAGGGCTAAAATGGCTGCAAGTACATTAATCTGATGAGGGATAGCCGTGACACAGTGCATGGGCCCATCAGGCCTTGACACACACATCAATCCCTTGTGAGGGAAGGCTCACAGCCTGCTACAAGGTATCATCCTTGTGCCAGAACACTGCTCTGTCCCTCTCCAGACTGGGGCCAGTGCTGCACATTGCAGCAGCTTTCCCTCAGCCTTGGCTCATTTAGTCTGCTCAATAAGATTGCACCCAAACTAAGGTTTCTGGCACAGGAAGGTAGTGTGGTCCCCACTGGGACAACAGCCATCCCTGCAAACAGTGTCACTTCATAAATTATTTTTTTGCACATCTTGTGATTAAAAATATTTTTTTGACTATTTTGACCTCAGATTTTCAACAGTCTTTGTATGACCCTTCCCCCTTTTGAACATGAAATATGTTATTTATAAAACACCAGATAAAATGTCAATTCAAGCCACTAGTGTGAAAACACATTTTGGCCAGGATTTGAAAATCGACACCCATCACATTTATGAGGTGGTATGAAACAATAGCGTTGTCAGAAATTTGCCGCCAAAAAAATGAAAATTACCAAAGTTATGAGCAAACATTGAAAAATTATAACTTACCTTCATAACTTTCTTGTTTTTTAATATGTTGACCCAAAATTTGCAACATAGTCTTTTTCTGACCACACCTTATGAAGCCAGTAGATGAACATGTTTAATGACATTATGTGCCACAAGTGTGAAAACACATTTTGGCTAGGATTTTAAAAAATGACACCTCTCATATTCATGACCTGGTATGAAAAAATGGCTTCAGTATGTTGAAAAATTTAAAGTCAAAATATTAAAATTACCAGTTATCAGCAAGCAATGACAAATGTTTATGTACCTTCATAACCTGGTTGTTTTTCAATGTGTTGACCCCAAATATTCAAGATAGTATTCTTATGATCCCACCTCATGAACCCAGTAGGTTAAAGTTTTGAATTCCAACTGAAATATGATTTTGTGGCGCCACTATAAAAATCACGTCTCAGGGTGTGCTGTATTTGAAAATGTTTACCTACCATGCTCATAAGGTGGGGTCCCAAAAAGGCCATGTTAACAATTTGAGGTAAAAATATAAAAACATGACCAAGTTATGAGAAAAAGTTCAAAACACATTGAAATGTTTTAAACACACTTACCTGATTTCCTCAGTTCCCCATCCTACTTTGAAGAGAGAAGACATTTTTCTGGTCCAGAGAGGATTTATGATGTAGTATCCTCAGTAGATAAGTATAGGGTGGGAGGTGGGGGTGGAGTATGTTGAGTGGAATGTTGGGGGTGGGAGGGTCAGAATGACGAAGCAAGACAATAAGGATCTGTTTTCATTATTTCAGGTTTAAAAACAAACAAAAAAGATGTTAAAGGACGGTTTTCTTTGTTGCAAATACCTTCCAACATTGGGGATTGGTCATCCCACTGTAGGCTTGATATTTGGGGGCACTGGGGGTGGACACCCCACTGTCCTCGACTATTGGCCTGGGGAGTGGGATCTTTGGTATGTGAAGCCAGGACTGGGAGTGATGGGGGGGCAGGATGGTTTGCAGCAGGTGGGGTCTTTTTATGGTCACATAATTAATGTGGATTCAGTTCTGGGCTGGGGCAGAGGGGGCAGGGGTAAAGTGTATGCAGAGGGAGGGAACAGAAACTACTTTATTAGCAGATCAAGACTGAGGGGAGAGGGATGTTTTGCAGGGGGCAGGAGCTTTTTTTGTGGAGCTGGTGCCAGATCTGGGAACAAAGAGGGCATAGATGAACAGCGGACAGAAAGAGGCGCGGAAGTTTTTTTTTACACTGGGGAGGAAGTATGGGGGAGGGAGAAAGAGATAGAGAGAGAGAAAGTACACTGATTCATGCATTCTTTATGTGTTTCAGCTCCACTGGGGAGGGGATGCAGAGGGGAGGAAACATAATGTGATGTGTGTGATCTCTCCCTCTCCTCCAACTCAGCAGTACACTAGCAGAGCTCTCACAATAAAGCCATAAAAAGAAATAAAATAAACCTTTACAAAGAATAAAATACAACATAAAAGCAAATAAAATAATTTATATGAAGAGAAAGACAATGTGAGTGGGGGTTTGGGGCAGGGGGTCTTACCGCCTGAACAACAGAAACACATGGCACTGGAGGAGAATTTCAAGAAACATAAACACCAAAAGAAATATTAGAAAACAAACAAAAAAAAGACAAGGGTGAGAGATAGCACGGTTCGGGGGTGTACCAGGTTACTATAACACAAGTGACACTGAAGGACGACTTAAAGTAAAATAACAGTTTAAAAATCAAAAGAAAAGAAAAGAAACAAAAGGAAAAAAAACAATAGAAAGAGACAATGCGTGTTGGAGGGTGGATTACCTTGGGTCTCACAGCCTGTCCCACTGCTGTTGGAGCCTGGGCTAAAAAGTAAAGAAAACAAAAAGGGACTCACACAGTACAGTCAACTGCTGTAAGCAGTATTAGCTATAACTCTAGTGCAGCTGAATTGTCTCCATAAGAAAAAACAGAATTCATTCCCCAGCTAGCTTTTATAAAGAAATTAGCTGGTTCTCCATTTGAAAATGTAGCTAGCAAAAAATGTATTGATTTTCTTGCTTTGTTACATGTTTTGATTGGCCATAAATTTACGTTGACTACATAAGTGTAGGTGGGTAGAAGGGCTCCCATAAAAGCCATATGTCATTACACACCCACTACTGTTTGGCTTTTTCCTCTGCAGGTCTTCCAAAAACAAAGTATTTTTAAGCAACAGGATGTGGTGTATGTCACACCATCTTCTTTGTACTGTTGTGCTTTACATTTTGTGATATTTTTCTCCTGATAATGTTGCTTTTCCACAAATCATACATGCAGTACATATAGGGCTGGGGCAGGCAAATCTAAATCCTTTGCAAAAACAAATCCAAACTCATCTTGGATTTGAGAAATCCTAAATCAAATCCAAATCCACCATGACTTTGCCCATCCCTAGTTTAAATACAGTGCATTAAATGTACTGATTGTAATATTTGTCTGTTAGCAGTGAGCACTGTTAACTAAAAAATTCCTTTGATTTTTAACGTGAAATGTTCCAGTTTATTGGATTCTCTCTCAGAACAGTTGATTTGGTAGTTTGGGAAACAGAAATTTTGTTTATAAGCAAAATAAAGAGATAGTGGCTTTGCATGTGTGGATCACAAGTACATCTTTTTTCCTAAGTTGTTTTCACAGGCCACAGTGATAACCATTGTCACATGGCACATGCCACTGTTGAAACTGTGGTTGCAAGGCAAAGCCAGGAAGTACTGGATTAATCACATTTTACAATCAAAAATGTATATGGCCACCAGAAGCCAATCCCAGGTGGCTGTTATTGCCCCCTCCCACTAACCCCAATACTAACACTGTGAGGCCATCCCAGTGCTTGGTGGGGGAATTTGAAGTGGGCACTGGAACTCCATCCCTGGTACCCAGTATTGCCCCAACCTGATGTCAGAATATGTTGCAAATAATGTTTCCACTGCAAACCCCCATTCACTCCCCCCTGGCTCAAACTTCCCCCGAACCCTGATGCTGACACTTGCTAATTTTGTCAATGGGAACCCACTGGGATCCTATCCCCCATGACTGCTGTTGCTACCCCCTACCCTGATTCTAACACCAGGAGCCCACTCCAGTGTTGGTAGCCCACCTACCAAATGCTGCCCCATTTAAAGTATCCCTGGCTGATAGTAGCACCCCCACCAAAACTGTACCTTATTTGAGTAATACCTTTGTCCTGTGGCAACACTCCTAGACCCTGCCCTAATACATGTATTCCCTTGTCCCCTATTATGACACAATGAGCCCATCCCAATGTAGGTAGTAAAACCTAACAAGGAAAATTAAAACAACAGCCCTCCCCATCTTGGCATGTCAGAGTATCTTGCAGGAGAATTTGTGCTGGTGGTATGCATTTGAGTAGCCCTTGTGCTGCTGCTGCTACTATTGGGAGCTGTGAGCTGGACTGTGGTGCTACTTCCAGTAGGTGTTTTGGAAGACTTGCCACCAGGAGGTGTAGGAGAAAGAAAAGAATAAGATGTCACTTGTTGGACATGTCAATACCTGAATAGATAGTTCAGTGTGCGTATGCAACATAGTGTGGTGTTGTGCTTATGCAACTTGCTGAATAAACTTTGTTGGAGCTGCTGAATGAACTTTATAATGTATGGTCCAAGGCTTTAAATGTTTAAAAATCATCTTTTACTATGTTTGTTATACCATCGATGTGACATAGCAGTATTGTTAACCCATCGATGGTATGTCACATCGATAGCATAACAAATTGGCACTGACAGTCATGTGAGTTACCAAGGCAGCACAGGCATCCGTGCACTGGAAAATTCTTTTCAAACCAGATAAAAGAACTGTCACATCACATTAAAACACTTCTACACAAAGGCTCCCATAACTACATTATGGCAGCTGCTACATTTTCTAAGCCTCAGGACGAGGATTGCAGAGCGTTCATAGTGGAGCAGAAAAACAAAAAAGACATTAAAAGAACCTGAATCTGATATTAGGATGTTGTGATCCTCTCTGTCAGATGAAGGGGAAGCTCACTCCATCTGAGACATACCAGTCACAGATCTCGATCTCCTTGTTGCCAAATTCATCTACATAATGAAGCGTAACGATGGAACAGATTATGAACCATCTACTCTAAGAGGCATTTTAGGTAGCTTAGACCACTATCTCTCAAGTATCAACTACTGCCACTTTAATTTCCATGGCAACCAACAGGACTTTATTAAAACAATCACCACCCTTTCAGCCAAACAAAAGATGGGCAAAGGTAGCAAGCCCAACAGGTCAGAAACACTTTCACCCTCAGATATCGACAAGCTATATCAGACAGGCACATTGGGACTACATATCCCAGTGGCACTTTTAGACATGATTTTTGTTAACACTGGACTGTACTATGCCCTCAGAATTGCACAGCAGTATGCCCTAAGATGGGGCAACCTAAGCTTACAGAAAGACATGGATGGCAACCAGTTCTTGGAATATACTGAGTGCCAAATGAAAACACCGGCAGGAGATAGCCACGGGACATTAGGGCTGTAAAGCCCAGGATGTATGAAAATTTGGAATGCCCAGAAAGAGACCCAGTGAAAGCATACAGCATGCATGTTTCTCAAAGGCCACCAAGCATGTTGCAAGTGGACTCTCCTTTCCACCTTGCACCCAATTTGTACTTTAAACCTGGTGTGTCTATTTGGTTTGGGGCAATGACCCTTGGCGAGAATAAGATTCGCTCAATGATGAAGATAATAGAAACTTCTGCTGGATTGCCTGTTGAAAAGTGCATAACAAATCACTCCACGCACAAAACTGTAATACAGAGGCTAGTGGATAGTGTTCCCCCCAACAGAGTTCCAGCAGGTCTCTGGTCATAAGAGCCAGCAGTCCATTAACAACTACAGTTTCATCTCTGAGGCCAAACAAAAAAGAAACTCTGGTATTCTTGGGGGGAATAATTTCACTTACAACCAGCAGCCCTCTACCCTACAATTCTTCTGCAGCCCTGTTAGCTCAGCAAGAAAACCCACCATTAAGCACACAGAAGTTAACCAGATTTCCCTTGTCCAAACTGACAAACTTTAACCTTTTTGGAGACAACTCAGCATTGCAGCATGGTAACATCACAGTGAATGTGAATAATTTCTTTGGACCACAGAAAAGGAAGTGAATTGCCATAATCTCAGACTCCTCATCTGAGAGTGACTGTTGAAAGGCTGGTAGAGCTATTTTTTCTCAGAACCCCCATAGTCTAGTAACTCTTAATTGTCTATGCCATTAATACTATGCCAATACCTGCCTTCTATATGCTTGTTTTGTTTGTTTTCCTTTTGTATTCTGTCCCCTATTCTCACAGGTAGTACTGACAAAGCTCCGTGAAGGAAAACATTCACACAGTGAGTTATGGTGCAACCCAGCAAATGTTTGGTCGTGTTGTGCCACATGATCTTTTCTGTCATAACAAAAGTGAATGTTATGTCTTTTTTAGAAATGTCACTGTGGTTACATTAAGTTGTGTTTCAAAAAAAAAAAATCTTCCTCCTGTTGTTTCCTGGCTGAAAGGGCTATTTCTGCATGTTAAATCATTTTTTTTTCTTCACACAAAACTGACTGTCTTATTGTCATTTTTATAAGGTAAGAGGCTGAAACATTCTTAAGCTGCTGTATTTTACTGTCTCTAATTTGGCAACAACGATGCCTATACACTATATAAGACAATGTATGGGCATCAATGGTTAACCACATTGTACTAGCATCTCATGATTACCTTGGTAACCATGGTGAACATCTCGAGCTGCACTCTCAAGGTTAACCAAAGCTGCCAAGATAACCACTCAGTGCTAATGTAACCCCTAGGTTGCGCTATCCCAAGGGCTACTACCCCTGCCTGCTTGGCTACTATTACGTTGAGGGGCCTAGGTCCAATGGCAGGTGCCTCCACCCAGAGGTCAGGGTTTGCATTAGTTAGACTAGCTTGGTCATAGCCCTCTGGGACACTGTGACCCCCTTTGGTTCCCACTAGTGGCTCACACATTACATGGGAGTTACCTTCCCAATACCCCACAAATGCACTCTTCCTTCACAAACAGTAACACTTACCCACAGGACTGATGTCTTGCAGCCCATCTCTGAGGACCCCCATAAAACAAGATTAGGCAAAATACATAAACCCAATGCAATGCTCTTTCTACATGTACTGACACCACAGACAGCATATAGTTCAATAACAACAAATCTGATTTATTAGAGGGGGCAGTAATAAGGAGGGGGCAATCAGGTTGATTTGGTTTGAAAATATTTGAATCACAGTACTGTGCATGCATATAGGGTCCAAAATGTCACTCTCTGGGTACCCAAGATGGTGGGGAGCTAGCCAGGGTCGGTGCAGCTGGTTGGGGCCCTTTGATGGAAACACACATGCACACACAAATTGTAATCCGGAGCCCTGGGACTCAGTTTGTGAAGAAATGAGACAGCAATAATCAGATGACACACTTGAAATTTGATGAACAGATTGCAGGGAGCTACCCTGATTTGTACTCACGGACTCCATACTGAAAACTGGATGGATGCTGGTTGTCCTGGATTGCCAGGAGAAACAGAATAGCTGGCCCAGCCCTCGTGGCAGGACTCACTTGCATTTGAAAACAGGTGAATTCAGTCCAAATCAAGCTGGGTTCTGCTTCCAGCTTCAGCACACAATTCACAGTACAGGGGAAATAGGATCGCGATTCTCCACTAGCACTAGACACATTTATATGTAAAAGGAAAGTACTATACCAGGCAGGCTGCTCCTCAATCCTGATCGCACTTACTGCATAATACCCGGGAGCACACACAGCAGCTTCAGTTCCTGACAGACCAAGCACAATTCAACAATTTCTCCAGTCTTCTACAGGGTGAGCCTGGTTTCCACACTTCTGGTGCTTCTTTCTCCTCACAACTCAGATTCAGTCTGAACTGGCACCTACAATGGCTGCAGGCCAAACCTCAGGGTTCTACTATCTACTTTTTTTTATTGGGCTGGTAATTAGAGGGGGGTAGGAGCACTAGTCACCAGGGAATATCTTTTTTTTTTTTTGAGCTGGCGATCAGGAGGGGGGCACTACAAGATTCCAGGGACTACAGTGTTGGGGTCGGGGAGACTGCTGCACTTCCTCTGACAACCACTAGGGTTGAATGGGAGTAAGTTGAGATTTGGATCAGAGGTATGTATGCCGCGCAAGGGGACTGTGCAAAACAGCCTTGCGCAGCACGCAATACTCTGAATATTGGACTGTACCAATATTCAGGTGCCCGCCCCTCCATTTACATTGTACCCCCCCCCCAACTATTGCCTGGGTGCAAATTGATTTTGCCTGCACTACCCAGGCTTTTCAATATTGCCCATCAACATTAATCCCAGTGAGTGTGAGCAAACTCAATTTTGCACCTCGGTAAAGTTTTGAATATCCAGCTACAGAGGTGTGTATAACTGTGACTCCAAGAATTACATAATAATTGTTCGGATGCAAAAACTTCACAAATGTCCAGTATGTAGGTGCAACCAGCCAGACCCTAATAGCTGAATGAACTTACATAGTTTCACAATGCAAAACCCAGATATGGGGGCACAAGTGGGAAGTGTTTCTCTTAATAACCACACACACACACTGCAAGTCTTGACAGTCACAGTACTAAAAAACATATTTAAAGGCATTAAAGTAAGGAGACTATAGGAAACAAAATTTATAACAATATGTAAAGTGTCAGTGGCCAGTAGGTACTCACCTCTGGGACAGGCAGATTAGATGGTCATGGGTTCTAGCCCCACACCAGGCACTTAGGATAATACCCATAACTGACCTTGTAGTGCAGTATGAGAGGGATGCTGCACTGGTGAGGCGGTGACATTCCTTGGATGAAACATTAAACTGAGGTCCCTTCTGTCTATCCCTGGCCAGTGTCCAGACGGATGTAAAAGACCCCAGGGTTGTTATTAATGAAGAGCAAGAGAGTTTCCCAGCTGTATGGCCAACATTCACCCTGTTATTAAAACAGGTTCATGCAGCCCACCACCAGTATGCACCCAGAAACAGGTTATATTAGCTTAGTGTGCCTTTCCTAAACTAACTTTACAAATAAATAAATAATTAAAATACAAAACTCATGAATATAGACAATAACAAAACGAAGTACACTGGGGAACGGGTGCCAACAGTAACAGTAGATGCAATGAGAAAAATAAAACTGTGGCATTCGCCACCAAAGAATAGTCGTAGGCATCAGGAACTATATCAAAACTTTATTATGAAGCCAAAATCCACATAAGCACCACAAAAGATGCCTGACGAATTTCAAACACTTCTGTGTGCTTTCTCAAAAGTGAAGCAGCACAGTGATGTCAAAATATATATGTTAACTCCACAAATCCAAACTTAAAATTCAGTTGTAATTATGATGCTAATTGTCTACATTTTTTTTATTTTGAAATACCAAGAGGAGAAAATGGCAATGTTGATTCCGATATTTATAAAAGCCAACAGATAGGAACATCCTCCTCTTGGCATTAAGTTGTCATCTGCACCGCACAGTCTCCAACATCCCTATGGGGCCATTTCTATGCCTAAAAATGAACTGCAGTACAGAAGAGTGGTTTAATGCAGAGGCAGAGGAATTAAGAAGTAAATTTTTGGAGAGGGGTTACTGTATGAAATGTACTCTGGATGCTGAACACCATGCCAGGGCTCAGAAAAGACAAGATCTGTTGTTAAGAGAACATGGACGAAATGTGATCCAGAAGGAATTAACTTTGTCACCACTTTTTCCTCCCATGCAGGACATATAGACAGTATAATTCAAAATCACTGACAACCCCCGGGGGGATTGGGGGAAGCTAAAGCATTGGAAACAGTGATAAAAGAATCACGTAGAATAGCTCAAAGAAGGGCATGTACTTTGAGGGACAAGTTAGTCCACAGAAAGGAATCTATTTACAGCCATAACATGTGGCTAGCAAAACAAAATAGAGGTTGTTACATTTGTCATAATGCTGTGAAACAATTGAAAACCTTTTTGAATGGAATGACAAAACAGACATACGATAACAACAGTCTTATTACATGTCAGACTAGCAGTGTGGTTTATTTGGCAGAATGCATATGTGGCGCCTATTATGTTAACAAAACAGTAGGTAAATTTTACGAGTGGGAGACAATTGTAGGGCTATAGGCCAGGGTAATTTGACATATGCTACAGCTTTTGTTATACACTCAGCTGAAGTTCCTAAGGAACACCATTTTAAATTAACTGGCATTAAAAAGTCTGGCCTTACAAAATAGGAGGGGGTGCTCCAAAGAGAATCCTGTTTGATCTGCACTCTAGAAGCATATAAATGGCCTGGTTTGAATAGTGGTTTTGATTTGGCTCCACTCCTCAAGGTCAGAGAGGTTTCAGGTCTCTGATTTTGGCTGTAATTTTCATTCTGTATTTATTAATGTTTTTTTTCTCTCCTCTTTTAACATCTGGTATTCTGACAGGATATTTCCTTTGAAGTGATTTATTTTATCCTACGTACATCAGGGCCCTTTGTGCAGAAAGACTTAAAGACCAGAAGATGCTTTGGAACAGCTTACTTTTATCAAGTAACTATAACCATATCAGTCAGTGTCTGAACCTGGGATTGTTTACATAAAAACTGCATTCATGCACAAATAATTAATGGATCCCTAGTTATTTACTAGACTCACTGTTTGTAACATTTTTACATTGTAATTGCATGTGTGTAATCTGTAGTTAGTAGTTTTGGGTACAGGCACCAGTGATGACTGTTTTGATTATATCTGTTCTGTCATCTAAGCAGGCTATTATAAAATTTATCATCACTGTGCTGCCTCGTCTTTGAGAAACCACACAGAGATGTGTGAAATGTGGCAGGCTTCATTTGTGGTGCTTATGTGGATTTTGCCTCATAATAAAGTTTTGTAACAGTTCCTGACTCCTACAGCCGTTCATTGGTGGTGAATGTTCACAGTTCTATTTTACTCAAAACTCATAAATATAGACTAAGTGTGTGTGTGTGGGGGACGGTCTTGCCCAGTACAATCTGCAGGTTTGTAATTTCCTGAACTAAAACATTCAGAATTGTTAAATTACTTTAAAATCTGTTTTTTATTTAATAAAGATTTTTTTCTCCACAGATGGCAGGGGCTGCAACTCAGCACTGTCCCACCACTTCCCAACGGTTTTCTGCTGCCACTGGGACCTACATGGTCGGAGAGTCCAGTTGTCCCATGGCTTCCCTCTGACATGAAAAACCAAGTAAGAGGCTCTACTTTATGATCTGATTCATGTTTTGTGTGCTCAGTGTTGTATGTGAGGGTATATTTAAATTTGTAATAAAATCTGATTCAGCATTTGCTGATATAATTTTGTTTGATGCCTAAAGGGTTTGTAATAATCAGAGGTACAGTACTCTAAATATGTTAGATGGAATAATGGGTGTTTTTGCATAACAGGTTTTGAAGCCAATGCGGAGTTATGTACGTTTGGCTTCTTCTACAGAGTCCTGTGATATAATCCATTTCCTGAATAGATTTTTTCAGGCTTAATAATTGGAGGTATATGTATAGACATTACCTGGATATTTGGACTCGGGTTCCTCAGTGTTTGATATTTTAAGGGGTTTAAATCCCTTATATTATCATTATTTTTATTCATTTTATTTTTTTCACTATTGTTTTTACATCATTATCATGTTTTGTTGGTTTATTTGGGTGTCACATCATGATTGTATTTGAGTGCAACAATCATTTACCATGGCAAAATATATGGGGCTTGTGTGGTTTAACTTCTTTATGGTTCAAATTACAATACCAATGTGTAGGTATGTAGTGACCTATTAAAATTTAGCACTACCCCTTTAAGACTTGGCTTTAAAATTGATCACCTTTTCACCTGAGGGACACTTCCAGATGAGGTTACTGCAAAAGTGGTAGAAGTCAGTGGAGTATTTTGTGTCTGTGGCCTTGTTTGGTGGTGGGTAGTGCTGGATATTGAGAGTAACAAATTCCCTCTGGCAGAGCCAGAGAAAGAAGGGCCATCCTTTCCTCAGTCCACAGTTCCAGGTTGGACCAGGTAGCCCAGTCAGCAGCATGGGACAGAGGTAAGTGGCAGGGATTCATTAAGCCCCCCGCTATCGCTTTTTCTGTTTTCTCCCTTATTTACTAACACCACGGTGACATGGAGGACACATTTGTCCATAGACCCTAAAACCCACCCTTACCTAAATCTGCCTCCCAGACATCAGTGCTATCACCAGGCCTCCCCCTGATGGCATCCAAGAGCCAGGACAACACACCACCCAGATCCATGAGAGGAGAGATGCCACAAGGCCACTGGATCTTCTTCCAGCCCTCCTCCCTGCCGAACCCTGGTGACCTGAGCTTATTCCCAAACTTGGGTCACTGGCGTGCTGAGAGATAAAGCACCCCAGTGCCTCAGCCCTCTGCACCACCAGGCTGGCTTACTTTAAAGTCTGTTTGAGTGAAGCTCTTGTAATATAAACATCTAACAATATATAGGCCTCCTGTTGTCACATTCCTGCATTAAAGTTTGTTAACCCTGGGAAAGGGTTCTGCATCTCCAAGCAGATTTATAACCTGGTATTTCAAATACTGCTCTTATTGTACATGCATACATCAAATTATTAATAGTTATCTTGCTATAATACTTCCTTACCAGCAGAACCATCTCACTTACAGTATGCAGAAGTTAATTTACACCTGAAATGACTGTGTTTAATATTCCAACCAGCATTGAGTTCTCTGTATAAAGTCTTCTCCACATAGCTGTTTTATTACAGTGCCTGATGAAGGGGCATCTGTGGCTTTGCCCTCTGGGTTTATGTAGCATCCCACACCTTGGGTGTGCATTAAATTTTTGTTATGCACTCCCCTCCATGTATTATTCTATGGCCCCAATATTCAGAAGTGTACCTGGCAATGGTGCAAGTGGTGGTGCAGAGCAACTGTGTTGCGATGGTGCAACACAGGGATATATTCAAAAGAGATAAACCATGGTGCATCTGCTCTGAATATATCAGATAATGCACACTGCACAAATAGAATGTGCTGGTGCATCCCCCCAGACAGGGCTGAATTCCAAGAATGGGATCTGTGCCAGCACAACAGAGTTACGCTGTGCACAAATTCCTGATATTCAGCTGGCTGCATGCAAATGGGGCCATAATGTATGCAAGGTGCAAATGGGGCCATTTACATGTCATTATAGCCCTATTTGCATGTGCTGTGCAGGGCAGGCCAGCAAAATGCACATGGCACCCTGCACAGCATGCAGTGCTTCCAAAGGGTGTCTTTTGGCACCCCCCACCTGTCCCATAGTGGCGATCGCCATAAAATATCCCTTGAAACATTTCCTGGTAGTCAAGTGGCACCTACCTCCCTCCCCATAGTGGTGATCACCAGATATGAAAGAAATTTAGATCTCTGGTAGTCTAGTGGTACCCCCCACCCTTCCCAATGTGATTGCCACTATAGGGAGGAAGGGGGGACCATTGGACCACCAGAGATGTCTTGGGTGCTTATGCACAGTGTGCTGGAGGGGCAGGTGGCCACCATGAATGGCAGCTGCTGTGTTGTGCCTTGTAGTACAGCAGCTCCCCTGTGGGTGGGTACCATTTGAGCCTTTCTTTTCAGGCTCAACTTTTCCCATTGGCATGTGGTTCATCTCAGGGTTGTGCCAGCATATGCACTGCACATCCTAGGCTGAATATTGGGATGTGCCACATATGCATGGGCACACCCCCTAGAGATCCACCGTATACATTATCTTTGCACCCCGGGTACATTGGGAATTGTGGTGTGCAATTCTGTCTGTTAAATATTGCCCCAAGGTGCATTTCTGAGGTTGCGCTGGTGCAACTCCTTTGAATATCTAGACCCATATGTAGTACATCACAAAATGCTGCAGTATACTGCAGGGAACAGTGAAATCCAATGGTATTTAAGCCCTTTTTTACTGCAGTATGTTGTGAAATATCTTTTACTGCAAGTTATTCTGTTGCATCACGGCTGGTTCCATTGTAAATTTAAGCTATATACCATGAGAGGATGTGGGTTATGCCTGGATTTACCACACCATAAGTAGGTAAGTCCTGGCATAACTGGCACCCTGGAATGGGATATTGCAATTATACAATGGTGCCCCTGTTTTGGTATAAGAAAAAAATAATCAAACTTTTTTGGGGGGGGCATTTTCATGTATTTTTTTGGGATTTATTCTTCTGCCACAAACTAATAGTTCTGTGTTGACAGGGTGTTACTAGGGGGTGATAGTATATTCTAGAGGCAATAGTTTCTACATGTAAATAAGCCTGGTACAAAGAGAACAGACTTGGGTTTCATTACCACAGCTGAGGGTTTCATTAACACAACCAAGTGTACTGTGTCCTAGCTCCTTTTTTTTAAGGTGCTGGGGCAGGCTTTTTTAATTTGGTGTGGGTATCCCTTTCAATTATGAAGTGCTAGATTCATTTTTGTGTAGTGTGCACAGGTACAGCACGCAAGTTCTTTCTTCATCATCTTAACTAATGAATGACTACCTGTTGATGTGGTCATTTTCTTTTCTTGTTTCTACAGTAAAATGAGTATTTCTTTGTTTTTTTTTTTCAAATAGGGGACATCAGAGCATGTACTGAGTTTGTTCCATCACTGATATGTCACTGGTATTGTGAAACATTGCAGCCAGGGTTGCAACGGAGCAGAAGCACAGCTGATAATGAGAGGTGAGCAGGGAAGAAATGATTACAGGAGAAAGAAGTAAAAAGAAATGTTTTGAAACTGATAGGGGTTTTTCATGTGTTTAAGTACTTTTTCATTCTGGTTAGTGCACTGTGCTTTGTTTTGTGTGTTGTGGGTTTAAGTTGTGGGACACAGCAGTTCAACGGGGTCATCATTCATTGCTTTCTCTGGCAGTCCTAGTTTTCTCAAGCTTGGAGTGGTTTTACAGTAGGTTGACTTCATGATGCAGCTGACTGGTGGCTGGCGGCTGGCACCTTTTCCCATTGGTATATTGCAGGATTTACAATGGGGAAAATGTGCCAGTCAGCTAATCAGAAGGCAGGATTTTTTATTTTTTTTTGCCATTGTATAATTTAGGTTTTGGACCTGTTTTCTTATTGCAGGATTGATACAGTGCTTTATTTTGATAAGTCATTGTAATGTGATTGTCCAGAGGCATCTGTGGCAATCCTTGGTCTGTCACTGACCTTTTCCCATTGTAACTCCAAAGATAGTTTGTCTATGTTTCATGAACAAGATGGTCTGTGGTTGATGAACATGTACAAAAACAGTACAATATGTGGAAAATCAAAGAATCAAGAGAAAATACTTCAAATGGTTGAAATAAATTAATTTTCCAACTGTTAAATTAAAGAATAAAGGCATCAGCAACATGACATTTTGAACTTTTTTAGCTCACTGTTATGATTACCTGTGATTTAGCTATGGTGTTCAGTCCCCATGGCTGATAATGGTTTTAAGGGTTTAGTGCTGAGTGACAGGTTTTAATATAACTGAAGATACCCCGATACTGCAATTATCCTGTCCTTACCTGTGACTAGTTATATCACTAGGCATCACTATGTGTTAAATTTTCATCAGTTTGATAGGATTAACAATTGTTTAGCGAAGTTCCTGAGAGTTACTGATTTCCATGCTATGACATAACAGAACTCGTCACTGAGTGAGCACCACTGTATTTAAAGAAAACTGTATTCCTAACATTTCTGAAAGAGAAGCTTGTAAAAGCAGTTATGATTACAGTATGGTTTGCTAAAATAGTTGCAATGCTAAGAAGGGTTTAAAATGAAGGGTTAGAATGGTAACATCAGTTCAGTTCCATATAGTTTTAGCTAAAGTAAATAAAAAAGCAGTGGTTCTAAAAAATGTTTATAAAAACTGTCCTACGATTTCATGCATCAATAAAACAATAATATTGTTACAATGTTTTGATATAAAAAATAGTATTGATACAATTTGCTCGATGTTGTCTTTGTGTTGCAACAATAAACTGTATTCATAATATGTTCAGAAAGTGGCTTTATATATACATACTGTATGCAGCAAATGATGAGGTCATGTATTACCTGAAATTTCTCTGATATCTCTAAAGTAATTCCTTGGATGCTGCACTATCTCCGTACGGCCATCAGAAAGAACATCTTTAGAAATATTGTGAAATATCTGACAATATTTGACCAAGACCATCAGAGGGAACCTCTTTAGAAATATTGTAAAATATCTGAAAATATCTAACTATGTTAATTGCTGCAATATATATATATATATATATATATATATATATATATATTTATATAAATAATGGCCTGGCTCTAATTATGCAATTTATCTTCAAGCATGAGGGGGCTGAACCATAACTCATGAGTGACAGAGCCTTGAGTTATTCAAGTCCTGCCCCCTTACAAGTGATGATAAACTGCATATTTTGAGTAATACCATTGCATATGGGATATACAACATCCATTTCCTAGTTTAACTTTTAAGTGTGGACAGTCCAAAGCCAGGCACTTTCTCTTACCCCAGTGAACAAAATCTGTAGCTTATTCAGGATGGTGAAACAAATGATATTTTATTCAGATAAAATGCAGCACTGCAAAAACAGCAGCCAGGCCAGACATACCAATGTTTTATGCCAAATGTCATATGCTTTGTCCAGGTGAACCTGTTACTAACTTTTCCATGTCACAGTCTATAAGAACATAAAATAGTTTGAAACATTTTTAAAATCCTATTGATTATCTGTTGCAAAAAAATAGATAAATAAATAAATAAATACATTAGGTTGAAGATACCAATGGTTGCTCCATTTTGTGGCCTAAATAGTATGTTTTTCAAAGTTTTCTCTGAGGTGTCAGCAGCTCTGTAAGTGTACTGTATATCATGGATGGCATCCTAGTTAAGAGGGCCAATGTACAGTAGGGCGGTTAGAGAGTGTAGGCAGACTGCATGGCTGCTGAGCCTTTTTCTGTCATCACTTTCTATGTTTCGAGATCAATTTAAGTATTGGATTGATCACATGATTAGTTTCTCCTTTCAAACAATATATGGTATGTATTGCAAAACTATGAATAATATTTCCAGTTCCCAATTTAGCCTCATGTTAAGATGGGTCAATGTACCATAAGCCCTCAGAGGTCTAACTAAGTTAAAGAGGTATTAAAATCATTAACACCAGATTTAGAGGATAGTTTGAGATTAGAATCATGACTTACATGATTTATTTTATTTCTACAGTATGTAGCCTTTTTAGGGATGCAGTGGAAAGAGCCCTGCAGACCTCTTGCTATCAGAAAAAGGACTCAGGGACCAGATACATATGATGAGCATGCATTTACTGTCTTCTTGGTGGTCTGTGAAGCACTCCGTGCTCTCCAGTGAGTGCAATAGCACAGCACTATTTTTACTCAGGGTCACAGCAGAACATGGCACAGTCCACTATGTCCAAGATAGCCACCAAACTCCACTGTACATGCACAACTACTTGCGCATGTGCAGTAGCAGTCGGTGGCCATCTTGGACATGGTGGACTGTGAGATGTTCCACTATGACCTCTTTTTCCTTTTTTTAATAGATATTTTCCATCCCCCTGAACCTCCCTTTCAGCACCCTCAACCACAACCCACCCCCTGAAACATAACACTGACAATAGGAGTGCCCAATTTCCCAGTGTTGTGATTGGCAATTGTTCTTTTTTGGTCCCCTTCCCCAACTACCGTGCATATGCAGTTATTTTCTTTTTTTAATATATTTTTCCCTCCCCCACCCAACCCTCTCTATCAGCACCCACCACCCCACCCTCAAAACATAACAGTAACACTGGGGGTGTCCAATCCCTCAGTATCATGATGGTGATTCTTTTTTTCCTATAAAAAGAAAAACATCCATTGATGTCTTTTGTACCATTACTGTCCCCTAGCTGACCCTTCCACTTAGCACCCACCCCCCCAAGACCTTATTTACCCACCATGACTGCAACACCATTATCTTCTGTGGGCCGGAGACACATTTTCACTCTTCAAAGCCAGACTGCAAACTAAAGAAACAAATATTCGGTTCAACGTATTTCAATGGGGTTTCGAACTTAGTGGCATAACTTGGGCATATTTTTCTCCCAAATTTTCAACATGCCTATTTTGGGACTCCACCTCATGAACAGTTTAACTGACATTAGGCAAATCTGTCCTGAAAGGTGATTTTGGGGTCGCTGCATAAAATCACCTTTCAGGCAGGAGTTGAACATTTTCTTCACCCTTGTTCATGAGGTGAGGTCATAAGAAGGTTATGTTGAAAATTTGGTGTAAAAATATTTCAAAAACAATGAAGTTATGAACCTCTTGAATTTTGTGAATACAAGCTCATAACTTGGGCAATTTTCAATATCCTTGTTTATTTCATCCATGGTTCTTCTTTTTCAGCAGGGAAGGGCCCAGCCACCCACCCCCATCCCTAACCACCCCATGCTACACTCCTTTTATAGGGTAGCACAGTCATGACATTTCCTGTAGCAAAGCAGGAAGGGGAGGATCAGAGAGGTATCCACACAGTGACCTCACTTACAGGGGCACAAATAATTTGACTTGTTATAGCAAGTTATATAAAAACAAACAAACAAAACATAAAATCAAACTTTTGATTTCATTTTCCTCCTTCTGATTACTCAGACCAGGTTATAAACCCAGTAACTCATCTGGAATGGATATTATTAACTGCAGATGCTGCAGGACACTTTTGAAAAGGGCAGTTATACAGGATTTAGGATGCTGTCCTACATGCTGGACCATTGGAGATCTAAGGGCTCAGCTCCAGGCAGCAGGGGCAGAGATTGCATGCCTCAAATTGCATATTCAGGAGGAAATACAGTACATTATAAGAACTACCCACCATTTTCCCAACATCCAACTAAAGCACCTCGACTGCAGAGGGTAGTTGTTCTGGGAGGTTGACAGGTGGTTAGGAGGGACAAGTCAGGTGTCCCATCACTCAATGCTCTCCAGTGTATGACCTCCACAAACCATATACAAACTACAAACAGGTATCTGCCTCTATCTCCGAAATCAAAGGGGCAGAGATCACTGCAGAGCAGGACACTGCAACACAGGGGCTAGCACAACAAAACTCACTCAAAACAGGGACCAAAACAAAAAAAGCAAAAAGGAAATCTTAAACACTTCTGATCATAGGAGACTCCATGATTCAGGGAGTTAATAACTTCCTCCAGCCAGGGGTAATGGTCAGATGTCTCCCAGGTGCATCAGTGTGGAGAGACACTGACCGCAATGCTAAAACTGAGCAGCGAGCAGGAGAAAACAGTGACATCCTGGTACACATAGGGACTAACGATCTCCCCAGCTGGTCAGTTGTGGAGACCAAGGAACACCTGACCAGGCTAGGAGACAAACTGTCATCCATTTCATCTGGCATATCCTTCTCTGAGATCCTGCCAGTCTGGGTGAGGGGGAAAGATGGACGGAAGGTCAGAGAAGGGGAAATAGGTGAGCTAAACATGTGGCTCAAGGGCTGGTGCAAGGAAAAAGGACACAGATTTGTAGGGAACTGGTAACAGTTTTGGGAGCAAAAGTTCTTTAAATTCGATGGACTGCATCTGACTAAGGAGGGAGTCAGTGCATTGGGGCAGATGCTTGCCATATTTGCAGAATATTTAAACTAGCAAATGGGGAGAGGGGTGCAGCACCAGATACATCAAACTGGAAGAACATCCCTCCCTCCTTAGCTAGTGATCAAGCAGGAGTTCAGCATGTTTGTAGTTCATTTGCATCACCAGGTAAGGAAGGTCCAGCTCCCCATGTGACACGCAGGGGAAATGCTGGACCTCGCCCAACAACTAACACACCGAAATCTGGCCAGTGGAAATCATGTACACAAATGCCCGCAGTCTGGGAAACAAGATCCCAGACTTGCAGGTAACAATAACAGAGGCTAAACTGGACATAGTACCCACTAGTGAGACATGGTTCATCAGTAACCACACTTGGGGGTCTTCAGTACCCGGCTTTGTACTGTTCAGAAGAGACCAGGATGCAAAAAGGGGGGGAGGAGTGGCCCTTTATGTCAATGAAAATATCAAAGCTACAGAAATTCAGAATAAACATAAGGAGCAAGAAGAACTGTGGGTCATCCTGGAGACAGAAAATGGGACAGCCATATGAACTGGGGTTGTGTACAGGTCCCCAGACCAGGGGGAGGACAAAGACACATTGCTGTTAGAAGATATACAAAACATGACAGCTAAAGGGGAGGTTCTGATAATGGGAGACTTCAACATGCCTGATACAGATTGGTCGATACGAGCAGGAACATCTGCCAGAACTAGACACATAGTAGATTCCCTGCAGGGGGAGGGCCTCAAACAACTGGTGCAACAACCCACAAGAGACAGGGCTATTCTAGATCAAGTACTGACTAAAAAGGAAAGGATCACAGATCTCCAGGTAGATGATCACCTGGGTGCCAATGACCATCACATGGTTTGGTTCAATTTTGCCACTAGAACTAAATCATTCCATTCCAAGGCAAAAATATGGGACTTCAGAAGAGCTGACTTTAATAAGATGGCCAACAGAGTTAAGTTATCCATGGCAAGAAGAATACAGGTGAGGGGGGTACAGGCAAAGTGGCAAGTGTTAATGATGCAATATGTGAAGCAACATCCCATTGTGTTAGAGAAAAAAGCAAGAGCAAAAGAAGGAGGAAACTGCTTTGCTTCTCAAAAACAGTAGCAGAAAAGATCAGAGCCAAAAGACTGGCATTCAGGAAATATAAGAGAACGCAGTGTGATGAAGATAGGGAGGCATACCAAACTTCCCAAAGGGGAGCAGGGAAGGCAGTAAGGCAGGCACAGGCCCAAACCAAGGAAACACTAGCACCAACAGTAAAAAAAGAGGACAAGACTTTCTATAGTTACATTAGTGAAAGGAGGAAATCCAAAGGAGGTATTGCTAAGATCAAAAGGGATAAGGGGGAGTGTGTGGAGGAGGACCAAGGAACAGCATCTGTCCTAAATAGATACATCTGTTCAGTATTTACTGAGGAGTAGGTAGGACAGGGCATACAGCTCAGCATCATGGACATGGGGGCAGGGGAGGTGTGCACTAGTCCCTTCACACAAGAAAGTATACTAGAAGAGCTCACTAAGCTCAAGGTGGACAAGGCAATGGGATCTGATGGCATATATCCCAGGGTACTAAAGGAGCTAAGAATGGAACTAGCAGAGCCATTATCCGAACTGTTTAGTGAGTCTCTGAGCACAGGAGAAGTCCCAGAACACTGGAGAAAGGCTCATGTGATCCCACTCCACAAGAGTGGTAGCAGGGAGAAGGTAGGGAACTACTGACCAGTCAGTCTTACCTCAGTAGTGGGCAAGTTTATGGAGTTACTCCTTATGGAAAGGATAGTACAACACCTGGAATCCATAGTAGCACAGGATCCAAGACAGCATGTGTTTACAACAGGAAGGTCCTGTCAAACTAATCTCATAGATTTCTTTGACTGGGTAACCAGAGTGGTGGACCAAGGGGGTGCAGTTGATGTTGCCTACTTTGACTTCAGCAAAGCTTTCAATACTGTTCCACATAGAAGTTTGATTAATAGGCTGGGTAGGCTCAGGGTGGGTCAGAAGTTGGTCAACTGGGTGGCAAACTGGTTGGCAGGCAGAAAACAGAGAGTGATGATAAATGGTATACAGTCAGAAGAGATACAAGTCACAAGTGGGGTACCTCAGGGATCAGTACTGGGGCCATTCCTCTTCAATATCTTCATCAGTGACATTGCAGATGGACTGGAGGGTAAGGTTTGTCTGATTTCAGATGATACCAAGATCTGCAACAGAGTAGATGATCCAGATGGGGTGGGCAGAATGAGAAGAGATCTGGATAAACTGGCAAAATGGTCAGAAGAGTGGCAACTGGGGTTTAACACAAAGAAGCGCAAGATCATGCACATAGGGAAGATAACCCCTGAAACCACCTATAGTTTGGGAAGGTAGTTGCTAGCAATCACAAGGAAAGAAAGAGACTTGGGCATCATCATCACAGATGACCTGAAATCATCCAAGCAGACCACTAAAGCAGTAGGAAAAGCTAGAGGGATGTTGGGGTGTTTTAGTAGGGGTATTGCAAGTCATAAGAGGGTGGTAACAATCCCTCTTTACAAGACACTGGTTAAACTCCATCTGGAGTACTGCATGCAGAACTGGAGGCTGCACCTGCACAAGGACATTAACAAAATGGAGGCAGTCCAGAGAAGGGCAACCAAAATGGTGCAGGGACTGCATCAGAAAAGATATGAGGACAGATTAATGGAGCTCAGTATGTATACCCTAGAGCAATATAAGAAAAATAGTAGGACAAGAAGATACAGCATGAGATTAGAGGGATGCCAATTAAGCAGTAATGTGAGGAAGTTCTTTTTCACAGAAAGGGTGGAGGATGCGTGAAATGGCCTACCTCAGGAAGTGGTGGATGTGAATATAGTGCAGGGTTTCAAACAGGCATGGGATAGGCATAAGGGAGCAATACAGATGAGTATGACTAGATAGGCCATTGACAGAGTACAGACCTATGGCACATTCATAAGGTAGAAAAAGTGGGCAGACTGGATGGGCCTTGCAGTCTTTATCTGCTGTCAATTTCTATGTTTCTATGTTTCTATTTTTATGCCACATTCACAACATGGTCATATCTATACAGCACCTCATGAATGTGACAGATGTCATTTTCAAATCCTGGCCAAAATGTGTTTTTTCTTTAACATCACAAAAGGTGATTTTGCAGTCCCTGTACAAAATCACCTTTTGGACAGTAGTTGAAAATTTTCTCTGCCCTTGTTAATTAGGAGGAGTCATAAGAAGGCAATGTAATAAATTTGGTGTAAAAATATTTTTTAAAGAACTTACAAGTCTATGTTGAATTTTGCACATGCAGGCTCATAAGTATGGTAATACTCAATATTTTTAATCCAGATTTTCAACATAGCCATTTCTTTATGGCACCTCATGAGTGTGACAGCTCTAATTTGTCAACTCCTGCCCAAGATGTGTTTTTGCATCCCAAAAGGTGATCTTGCAATCCCTCTGTGAAATCACCTTTAGGCCAGGGCATGAACATTTTCTCTGTCCTTCTTCATGAGGCAGGATCATGACAAGGGTATGTTGAAAATTTGGTGTACAAATATAAAAAAAAAATATGAGCCTATGTTACAGTTTATGAATGCAGGCTCATAACTTTGATAATTTTCAATTTTTTTACCCCACATTCCTTGGTTGCAGCCCCATTGGCTCTGGCCAGAGTCTGCTTAGAGCATGCCATCTCTTGTTCCAGGACTTTAACTGTAAATGCCAACTACCTAACTTTTTGTTTGTTTGTTTTTTAAGCAAGAATCAGCTCCACAAAATGTACACAGATTGTAGCTATATTTCTAAAATATATAGTTTCACAACAAGCCATGTTTATTCATGAAAATGTGGTTCCATTTGGCTACGTTTAGTCAAAATTGCTATAGAATTCTTGAAGTATCTCCATGACTTATGGAATTAGCCAATATCCTTTCTGAGTCTGCTGGACACAACATGGTCAATAATGCTTTATCCCTGTTTGGCCATGGTTTGTCAACAATTCAAGAAGCATGACATTGCAACCAAATGTGCATATATTTATTTGAATAGATGAATGCAGAATAATGTACTTTATCTAATGTAAGGGATTGTCCACAGTCAACAACACCCAAAAGTGTGACAGTTTTGTGTCTACAATAACATTTAAACAACTACTAATTAACTCAGCTTACTTTTACTGACATACTTTGTTTAAGCAAAATATTCTGCAGTCAGAAAAATATTACTGATTAATTAAGAAAACCACATTTTCAAACACTGGCCATGCATACTTTTATTTAGCAAGAATTTGTTTTCCAGTCTGCTAAAAAACTGTTGTCACACCATAAGACAAGAGGGCATGAGAAACATTTTAATAAATTGCAGAAAAACTGCTTAGTACATTAGTCTGCAGTTTTCTTTATTCGTTTGCTATAATTTTGTGGAATTCAAGTTATTTTCTGTTGTTTAATTAGAAATATGTATACGAGATTGAAGTAACTGAGTTAATTCATAGCAGTTTCTACATTATTTTGGACAGACATTTTTAGATATCCATTACTGTAAACTAGCCCATAAATAATCACAGTGGCAATTGCTAAAATATATGAAGATAAAATAAGGTTTATACAAGTGGGCTGGATTTTCAATGGGCCCTTAGACATATGCAAGTTGCATCAAACAACCACCCTGCATCAAATCCAGGTGCACTAAATACCATGCACCGTATTTTACAAGAAAAGCATTCTCTGTGGTAAAGTCCCCCCAAATGATGTAAGAGGACACCTGCATCAAAAATATGATGCATGGGGTGAGAATGACACAAGCTGAGAATGATGCAATTTGAGTCAAAAGTACGATGCGTGGGATGAGACGGAGCAAAAATTATGCAAGCTGAGTCAAAAAATGTGATACATGGAGTGAGACTGAGAAAGAATTATGCAAATTGAGTTACAAATGTGATGGATGACATGAGATGGAGCAGAAATTATGCAAGTTGAGTCAAAAATACGATGAATGGAGTGAAAATGATGTAAGTGGAGTCAAAAATTATGGTGGATGAAATGGCCTCTGCAAGCAGTATTGTACATGCTGCAGTCCTTAAGAGAGCATTACATTGTCTTCAATTCAGGACTCTTGCAGCAGAATACCATTCATAGTACCATAGTTAGGTTTGCCAACCTGCTGTGGGCCTCTGTATGTGTTCTAGTGTCAGTTAATCCAGCTTTGGCTGGTCTAACAGCAACATGCATCTTTGAAGCAGTGTCGACAGCTTCCACCTTAGAGAATAAAAAAAAGGGATGGTGCATCATTTTTTTGATGCAAGGCCCATTGTGACATGGCATACCCATTTTTCTGACGCAAGCCTAATGCAAGCCACTTTGGTGCAGGCAGCTCCGCTACTAATGGAAGCAGCATTAAAAAAGTGGATCCCAATTCACTAAAGCACCACTCAGATTGACACAAGCTGTGGCAACCGGCAGCTTGTGTCAATCTCTGATGTGCCAAGGACCCTGCACCCAATTTTTAAATGGTAGGGGCCCCAGTGCCAACCTCCCACAGCTTGTGGTAAGTACCAATATGTGAAAAAGTCAAGGCACATGGTAGGGGAATGCCACAAGCTGCAGGAAGGCCCTGCAGCACCTCCACCAGTGTAAGGGACCCACCAATAGTCTGTCCTGGAGGTTAGCAGATAAGGGGAATGGGAAGGGTGGGGCTGGAGATAGGAGGTGCCACAGAGCAAGCCAGGGAGAGTGTGGTGTCCCTCATAGCCACAGGGATGGTCCAGGAGGGGCAGGCAGCACTGTGAGAGGTGCTGAAGTGCTGTGGATTGGGAGTGCGATTGGATGCCACAGCCAGCATGACTTGGAGCCAGGTGTGAGCTTGCAGGAGGGATGCTGCAGGATGCCAATGACACAGTATCCCATGGCAATGGGTGACAATAGTTGTCATGCCACTGCTGTGGCATTTGCTGGCCCAGAGGGTACCATGATATGCAGCAGTTGCATTGTTCCTGTCACCTGGCACAATGGCAACTACCATACCACCTGTCTGTGCAGTCCAGCCATGTGCCCCATGCCAGCCAATGACACCCAGATGCCCCATCTCAGGCTTGGTAGTGTGATAGTGGCAGTGCAGGGCCCATTAGACCAGCTCAGGCTGATCTAACTCTAGCAAACCCTTCACCCTTTGGAGACCTTGCAGAATCCCAATTAAAGAGAAGCTTTCTATCATAATAAAAAACTTAAAAACATTAGACGTACACTAATTATGTTTCAACTTTCTTGTTTTTGAGTTCTTTGTTATGTTTTTAACCCCCCGATGTCGATCTACTAATTACTGTAGATAATGCAGCAATTATTTCACTGAGTCTTTCAAAATGTATCTGACTTTCCCCTGCTAACCACACAATTGCTGTTTGTGACATCACAGTCTGTTGTCATGGTGAGCACTATGATGTCATAAACAAAGGCACTGTGAGGTTAACAGGGGAGAGGCATATGTTTTCAAATGTTTTCTTTACAAACTTTTTAGATGGACTACCAAGATGTACTGTAAATTGTGAAAAGGTGCATTGAAAATGAAAAAAATGTATTCTCTAGTAAGTTGTAACAGCTGGAACCTCTTATTTATAAAAGCACATGCTGAAGTGCAGAATTGCTCTTTAAAGGGATGTTGCAGCACTGCCCTGGTGCAAGCCCCCTTCCCCATGTGCCAATCCCAGTTGGCGTATGCACTGTGAACCGACCCTTGACATCTGTGAATCAGGGCCAGTAACTGATATAAGTTGTGACACAGCTTGCTCCTTGCATCATTCCTTTCTGGTGCAAGCACCTTGCGTCATTCTCTGACCTTTGAAAATCCAGCCAAAGATAATTAATTCTTTGAGAATAAAAAGTGCGTGAACTCACTACATTTTGAAAAAAGAGTTTCATTGTATTGTAGTATAAACAGAAATAAGGCCATCATATTAGTTATGAATGAGCAGAGACTCCATTAGAGAAAGGAACTACAGTAGCTATTGATGAGTACTACATAAAAGAATGGTATTTTAGAAGTATACGTGGATAAAGCATTGTCAATAGACAAAGTTCAGATTGTTAGAAAAATGAAAATTACCTGAGCTGTCAAGGAAATGATAGAAGCATCCTTAGGATGGAAGAAAAGGGGGAGATATTGTTGATGGAGGACCCGAATATGCCAGATGTTAACTGGAGCACCTCTGCTACAGCCACATTAAAACGCAAGGTGATTCTCGATGCCCTACAGGGGGTATGCCTCAGATAGCTACAGTAGTGTTGGAACCTACTCAGGAGGAAGCAATCTTTGACCTTGTACTCTCCAACAGGGATGAAGACAGGATCTCGGATTTAGAAGTGAGTAGCCATCTGGGAACAAGTGACAATCAAACAGTGTGGTTCACGATAAATGCAGACATACATAGATACATAGACAGTGTCGGCAGATAAGGGCCTATGGCCCACCTAGTCTGCCCATTTGAGCTTGTAAGTTCAGTTTGTTTTCCTAGAAGTCTATTTCCCCTTACCCCTGACCTCTAGAATTCCTTTATGTCTATCCCATGCATTCTTAAATCCCGTGATTGTTTCAGCCTGCACCACTTCCTCATATCCTCATTGACATAGAGTCAAGTCACACAAAAGTGAGGTATTGGACTTTAGGTGGGTTAACTTTGGCAAGATGGGGAAGTGTCTCAGAAAAGCACTAACAAATAGGCAAGAAGGTGGGGTGGAGGAACAGTGGGGAGAAATCAAAGCTGCCATCATAGAGGCAACAAGCCTTTATGTGAAGCAAATAAAACAAAATTAAGGGAAAAAAAACACTATGGTTCTCAAAAGAGGTGGTGGGGAAGTTTAGGGAGAAAACAATAGCATTCAGGAAGTAAAAGGAAACACAGAAGGAGCAAGACAGAGAACTGTACCAGTTAAAGCATAAGGAAATGGGGAAGACAGTCAGAATAGCAAAGGCCCAAACCGAGGAAAAGATAAGACAACTCAGTTAAGAAGGGGGAGGAATCCTTGGTACAATAGGGAGTGAATAAAGACCAGGGGAGGGATAGTGTGGCTTAATAAAGGGAAGGGGGGTGGGCAGAGGGTGACAGTGACAAAGCAGAGATACTGAACAAATACTTCTGCTCAGTATTCATGAAAGAAGAGGAGGAGGAGGAACATAAACCAAATAGTAGAAGCACACTGGATGGGGGGGTCAATACCACTCCATTCACAGAAGAAAGGGTCCTGACAGAACTCTTAAAACTGAAGTTGGACAAAGCAATGGGGCCTGACAGGATTCACCACAGAATTCTAAAAGAACTAAGGGGAGAAATAGTGGCACCACTGACTACCCTTTTTAACAAATCATGGGAGAATGGTGTGGTACCTCAGCATCCTACCGGGTCATAATATTGCATGCTTAATAGTGCATGTGACATTATGGCTAAACCTGCACAGCACTGTAGGTTACAGTGAGTGGTGCAATACCACGAATACTGCTGTACATGGTATTGCACCACTCGAAACATCCCAGGCAGAGGATAAGACCTCTGCTGGGATGGGGTTCTGCTGAGCAGCCTTCTGTGGCTCAAAGGATTGAGCCCCTGCAGCCAGGAACCTGGGTGCTGCGTCTGGGATTGGCTTTGATTCCTGGTCCCAGTAACTTTTATTTTTTTTTTAATTTTGTGCACTCCCCAAGTTAACCCCCCCCCCCGGAGTTGAGAATCTTTATTAGTGGGGGTTCAGGGGGGCGCAGGCCCCATAATGTGGGGTGTGGGGGGCAGCACGATTTTGCCATACAGCATAATGTCTTGGGACATTATGACCCTGTGCCCCTGAGGGCTGGAGAAGGGCAGATGTGATTCCCCTTCACAAAAGTGGGAGCAAGACAGAGGCAGGAAACTACAAACCTGTTAGTTTGGCCTCAGTGGTAGGGAAAATGATGGAATTATTTCTGAAAGAAAGAATTGTTGAGTACCTAGAGGCCTGCGGGGCACAGGACTGAAGGCACCATGGGTTCACAGCGGGAAGGTCATGTCAGACAAATCTAATAGATTTCTTTGACTGGGTGACCAAAGTAGTAGACCAGGGAGGAGCTGTGGACATGGCCTACTTAGACTTTAGCAAGGCATTTGACACAGTCCCACACAAAAGAGTAATAAACAAGTTAGCCAGTCTGGAAGTGTGTCACGGGGTGGTAACCTGGGTAAAACGTTGGCCGAACAACAGGACACAGAGGGTAATTCTAAACAGAGTCCACTCCAAAGAAAGGGGGGTTACTAGCAGGGTACAGCAGGGTTCAGTACTGGGATTGGTCCTCTTTAATGTCTTTGCAGGTGACATTGTGGTGGGACTAGAAGGAAAAGTATGCCTCTTTGCAGACGACACAAAGATCTGCAACAGGGTTAATACACAAGGGGATGGGTGGAAAGGATGAGAAAAGACTTGTCAATGTTGCAGGAATGGTCAAAAGTATGTCAGCATAGATTCAATGCAAAGAAGTGCAAAGTAATGCACCTGGGAAACAAAAAAGCAGGGGAAGAGTACACAATGGGGGGGTATTAACAATAACAAAAATGGAAAGGGATCTGGGGGTAGTCATATCAGATGACCTAAAGGTAGGCAAGCAATGTGAGAAGGCAGTAAGGAGGGCTGCAGGATACTGGGATGCATAGGGAAAGGCATCACCAGTAGAAAACTGGAAGCTGTTATCCCTCTTTGCAGACAGTTGGTGATACCCCATCTGGAATGCTGCATGCAGTACTACAGACCCCATCTCCACAAGGACATATACAGGATGGAGGCAGTCCAGAGGAAAGCAACTAAAATGGTGCAGGGTCTACACCAGAAGCCAAATGAAGAGAGACTAAAATCACTTAATATGTATACCCTCGACTACAGGAGGTGAGGGGGCATGATAGAAACTTTCAAGTACGTCAAGGAAATCAACAAAGTCCAAGAGTGTAGCAACTTTCAGAAAAAGTGATGTGCAAGAACAAGGGGGCACAATTTTAAGATAGAGGGTTTACTACTCAGGAGCAACGTGAGGAAGTATTTTTTCATGGAGAAGGTGGTGGATGCATAGAACGGCCAGCCTGAGGAGATTGTGGGGTCATAAACAGTGGGAGAATTTAAGAATGCATGGGACAGGCATAAGGCAATTCTAGTGGGAGGTAGGAGGAAGTAGGCTGTCGGTAAAACTTGGATCTGCAGCTTATCCGATAGATAGGGAAATGGACAGACTGGGTTAGCCAAGCGGTCCTTTTCTGCCATCAAAGTCTATGTTTCTATGTGTAGGAATTTGTTTAATAATGCAGGGAAGTTCTGAAATTAACAGCCATGGATAACCATGGTTATCTTGAATAATTCTGAACCTAGATTAACCACGCCCATTGAGGGTAACTTACCATCAATGCTTGTTAGTGGAACATCATGGTTACAATCAGTAGCTAAGCAAGAATGACAAAGGCTGCTAACCATGCACAACCACAGTTAATACAAAATTATAAGATTGGAGTATTTCCTCAATTTCAAAGAAACTGCACTTACTGCATGTTAGACAGCTAATACATTTCAAAGTACTGGTGCTTGTGTACAAGGAAGGTCATAAACAGATTTGGACCAAACCACATATTTGACTACCTGCTTCTAACAGTACCCAGTAGGACTTTCAGGTTGGCAAACTGAATTCTTATGATTTTCCTCTCTGTCCAACTCCATACTGTTGGAGACAAAGGTGTCCTTGATGGTCCCTGCATTATGAGATAGGATTCCACTGCATATCTAAGTTGCACCTACACTAAATTAATTTAAGTTGAGAGTGAGACTCAGGAGTAGATACTCTGCAAAGTTAAACTTTGATGGCACAGTTTATGCAGTGTCAGGAACTTCATTCTACACATAGCGAAGTTATCAACTTTGATCAAAATTTTACTCACCATTAACAACATCAACAATAAACTTATTTTAAAGTCCAAACCCATCCACATCTACTGTACGAACATTATACACACCCTGCCCACATCCGCGATATACTCCAGACATCTCCCCCCAACCCTACCTTCCATTGGCACCCACCTTCCTCCTGCCGCCCATCCCCAGTAAAGTAATAGATTGAAGCCTTTATGTAAAACATTCCATCCCCTACACTCACTGCAAACAAGTAACTGCCTCCTTCCCCCTCTCCATCAACTCTGCTGACCCACATAATTAATGAGAACACCCCATATGCCTCCTGTATCATCCAACCCCCTCCTACCCCCGAAAAGCTTAAGTGACAGCACACCCATGACATGGGTCTGATATCAGCCATGATTTTTATTGTACTCCTCATAAGGCTGCACATGAGAACGTCAACACCAATGGTCACAAGCATCTCAACTCATGGATTGTCTGATCTGGGGGAGAAAGTCTCTGGCTTGCTCCCTCACGTTGTGGTCCTTGAAGGAAAATCTCCTTCAAGGGTTCCCCTTCCCACCTCTGGAGCAGAATATGACAGAAACAATGGATTCCTCCTCAGTAGGATGAGGTACACACCATAAAGGTCTGTAGACACAAGTGACATGGTCAGACTCAGAACAATAGGCTAGATTCATAAATGGAAATGGGACTAAGTCCCAGGCCGCAATGCCAGTTGCAGACCAAAATCCCTACAACTGCTGAGATTGCCATTCACAATGCAGCACTTGCAGCAGATGTTACGGCTGGTCCCACCATCCGTAACAGCTCTCTGCAGCTGTGTTGCTATCCCTGGCAACACTTCCTTCAAGCTGCTGTATATCATGGAGCAAGTCATAATCCAGCTCCACCTTTGTGAATACCCACAGATATGGGAAAACTGCAGTGACCTGTGAATCAGCAAGTGGCAACCCACTTGCACCACATTTTTCCTGCAGCTGTGGGTATTTCTGCCATTTCGTGAATCTAGTCCAATGACTTCACATAAATGTATTAGAGATGAAAGCCCTCCTATATAGGCTGCTCTCCCTATCTAACCTGGTTTGCAATAAAGTAGCACATCTTCAGATTGATGACATGTGTGCCATGTTCTACCTCAACAAATAGGGAGGAACACATGTCTATCCTCTGTGCAGAGTATAGCAATGATGAGAGTTTGGGGGTGGTATCTAGAATATAAGGTTTTTCTCTTTGCCACTCCCAGGCTACCCACCTTCCTGGGGTGAAAAAATTCCTGTCACATAATTACAGTCAAACACTGGCAGATCCCCACAAATGGTCTTTGCAGAGGTCATAGTTTGGTTTCTGTACAATGATTGGTGCAAGCTGATACTGGACCTTTTTGCATTACACCATGACATAAAGCTTTTACTCTTTTGCTCCAAAAATGTAGAACATACTGTATCACTTTCTGTCAGGATGCTGTCAGACTGCAGTGGACAGGTCATGTTATTTATGCCTTCCCACCACTGCAGCTCACCCAGAAAGTACTTCTCAAACTGGAGTCTAATCTGTGGTCATATGATGATTCTGAAAGCCCTGTGTTAGCCTTTGCAAATCTGGCACCCACTGCTACACCAAATGAAAATACAGTCACTCTGAATAGGTCTTCTGATGCAGTTACAAGGTCAGCGTGTGTCTCCTGAAAGATAGAATTTGACAGATTCCAGGTGTCACAACGTGTCTCCCAAGTCATTTTTGCAACACAGAAACCCTCAACCAGGAAAGCCTATGGGGGAAAATGTAAGTTGTTTTCCATCTGGTGTTCCAAGAGTCCAGGGATCCTTTTCCTTGACACAACACTCACCACAAAATAAGTTGCACCAGAAAAGCTGGTGCCACCCCATGGGTCCTCCTAAAACATGCACAAAGCAAAACCAAATTGTGGGGGGGTCAGTCAAAGAACAATGGCTGCCACAATATGTAGGTACTGTATATATGTATATTTCAACATCCAACCACTGAAGACATACAGTTCAATCTGTGAGTGCTTCATTCATTCCCCAAAGGTGCAAACACAACTCAGTGCAAAAATATATCTAGACAAGCAATAAGACATTATGAGGTGTGGGTTATAGCCTGATAAAAGCACACTCCAGGTGTGTTATGAGGCATAAGGTGCTTGGGCCGAGTACCTTTAGTACCTGTGAGGTGCTCTTATCAGGCCATAACCCACGCCTCATTGTGTCTTATTGCACTTATAAAATAGGCTTCCCAAGTAACTACTTAAACAAACAAAAAATAAAATAAAATAAAAATGGCAAACCATTAAAGAAATGTTTTTCACAGCTGAAGTAGTAAAATAGTCCCCCTATTTAGGTACTTTCCGTAATGTGTGATGTCCAGTGCATTGCGCTCCCCCTCCCCCACTCACATACAGACAGGTACTGCTCTGATTGTGCTCCCCCCTCTCCATACAGTGCATTAACACCCCATTGGCACAAACCCAATGTCTAGTCTCTGTTACCAAGCAATGGGCACAGCGGCCATTTTTTTATCAGCAAGAGGCTGGTTTGGTTAGGAGCGAGTGTGTCCCTTGTCAGCTGCCATTGTTACCACTACTGCAATCACAGTTTCTGATATCAGGTGCTCAATCTGTGTTCCACTACTGATGAAAGCTATATATTCTGAATATGTTTCTTTCAAAATATTTTGTAAAAAAAGGGGCAGTGGAGAAGTGGGTCTGTCATTTGATGTGGAAGACATGCTGGTGGCATGAGCATCACTCATCTTCTTTGTGGCCAGCTTTCTTTCTTAAGCAGCACAGGTTTCACTTTTGTTTAGAACATTTTTGCTGTATGGTGATTTTTATCACCTCATGCTGTGATATTTCTTGTGTTTGTGTGTGACAGAGTGTTGGGGAGGGCATAAAATGATGGTAGTCTTCACAGATGTATAGAGTTTCTGTGCAATTGCTGTCCCGGTGCTGCTGTTCTGGTTCAGTCACTTCCAAAGTGAGGGCAGTGGGAGAGCAGTGGCATGGACTGATTTTATGATGTGCTACAGTTTTGTTGCCACAAGCAGTGTCCGTTGAATGGTTATGTCCTGATAAGGACATGGCTGGGAAGGGTTTCTAGCCAATCAGAGCTCAAGATTTTTTTTGCCCACTTTATAACTATCCTTAACCCCAGCACACTGATACAGGTAAGTAGTCAACCCAGTGTTTCTTCCTGCTATGAGACATCGGGTGCGGGGACCAACACAAAGCCCACCTCTTTTATGGTGCTGCTAAGGGTACGTGGCTAAAGATTCCATTTTTGTATTTCTAGGCATTGGACCAAATATCTATATAAAGAACTACCAGTTAAAGGACTGGCCACTAGAAGAAAACATTGTTAAGCATATTGATAGAAATAAGCAAAACTAGTGATAAAGTGCACCCAGTGCAAAATATAATGTTACCTTAATCATAAGATGTACAATATATGTGACTTAAAAACAAAGCAGAGAACATCATTGCTCAGTATTACATAATAGTAGTGATTCAATCAGTTACAGCAAAAAATAGAGTACCATAATAATTGCTAAACATTCAAAAAATCTTGATCTCATAGTGAGGTGGATACTATAGCTGTTTACTGTTAGGCTCATGCACAACTGCAATATAGAATTAACTTCTACACATTCTGAGGATATACGCTAATCATGCATACAATGGAAGTGCTCTCATTCACTCCTTTAACATGAGCATGGACCCCAAGTCTCTAGATGATACATGGGGAGCCAGGACATCACTAAGGTTCAGGGAGCCCTGTCTGTTCAAGGCTTTAAATGTCATTAAATAAATAAGGAAAATAAAGAATAAATAAACAAACCAATTGCCAAGTTTGATCTCAGACTGGTCTTGGACATGTTCACACACATGCCCTTTGAACGAGCAGTTACATGTGACATGAAGTATCTGACCCGAAAATCAGTATTTTTGTGGTTATTATTTCAGCACATAGAGTGTTTGAATTATAAGCCCTATTGATGGATACTCAGGAGTCCTTACAGTTTTCCATAAGGACAGGCTAGTGTTCTGAACACATTCTACATTTCTGGAAAAGTGGCACATGAGCTCCATTTCAGTCAGTAAGTGGTGCTTCCAAGTTTCTACCCTAAGCTGGAGAATCTATGTGAAGTGCAACTAGATTCAGTTAATGTTAAGATTCTCATCTTCTACCTCAATAGAACCAATGACGAGAGGCAAGCTTCCTGGCAGTTTGACTCTTTTGACCTCAGTCATTAAGGAATTCCCATCTCCAAACAGTGTCTGTCAAATTGGATTGTCAGTTGCATTCAGCACTGCTACACATTAACAGGGTAGCAATTGGAGAGCTCTGTCAGAGTTCATTACAAATGGCTTGTGGCTTACCTCAGTGGATTTGCTTCATTTGGTCACTTTCTCAGAGAAATGTAGGGCTGTTGCTTGGAGCAGTGTTAAAACCTTCATAAAACACTGCACCTAGGATGTCAACTCCAGAAGACATGCACGGTTTAGGTTGGCTGTGTTACTAAGCCTACTCACATCATGAGTCCTAGGTTTCCATCTTCCCTACTCTGGGGGATTTTGCACTGCTTGCTACTCAATCACAGCGTGTAGCTCTATGAAGAAGTCTGATTATTAGAACATAGGAAAATTACTCACTGTAACCATATATCTTCAAGAATGTCTTCTCCATTTAGTCACACTCTCCCCTTGCCATTCCCCAGACTCACTTCAGTCTTGCTTATTTCACATTCCATATCTCACCTCAAATGGATATGGGCTGTGAAGACACTTGTTGCGGTTGTCTCTTTTTACAGGGAACAATTAGCTTGTGCTATTTTTATTTTTAGCTAATTTAATTCCCCTTTAATAGGTATGGCTGCTGACCTGAGTTAATATATATTAATAGGTTCCTCAGAGCTACTTGTTGCTGGATAAGAGTGGTTTCACGTGTGTTCTGCTTGACAGAGAACAGTGAAGCACTCTTATCCAACAATGAGTGGTGACATGGGACATGTTAGTACAGTATATTATAGGTCCAGCAAAACACAGACAGAATCTCTGTTCTGCTCCCAATGAAATCCAACAATATCATTTTTTTATGGATCCAGCAGGTAGCATTATGTGTACTCACAGTATTGAGTCCATAGGGCTGTTCTATGAGCATACCTGCCAGGCAGAACTTTTTTGGCACTTATTTTCTGTTCAGTGCAGCTGATCATGAACAGTAATAAAATTGCATTTCTGTTTAACACCTAGGGCTGGAGTGTTTTAATGGGCTGGTAACATTTCTCATGTATTTGTGAGCTCCAGTAGAGTGATAGGGATTTATTATTAGTATTTTATCAGTGATTCGAAAGGGGTCAAAGTTCATTTGGGTCAGAAATGACTTGCATAGGGTCAAAAGTCAAAGACAGGGTTACTCAGTAATATTTAATAGTGCAGAGTAATGATTTGATACATACTGTATGATATGAACACTTAAATGTCTAATTGTAAAATGAGTATTCATCATTTTTACAGTGGGCACTATCTTTCTTTTTATGTTGGATATTCAGAACTCACCCCAACCCCACCTCCACCACCAGCACAGGCACTGATCTGTTTCTGGTGGCATGCCAAATGGGATCCTACCACATATCAAACTGTTGAACCTATCAGTGATTGTACTGATGTAGCAGAATTCATTGTGGCGGTGTACAGTCTTTGTTTTACAGGGTACATGAAAATAAAAGTTATCTTATTTTATGTTTATATTAGGTCAACCCCAAAATGTTTATATTCATAGGACTAAAGGTGGAGAATACAGAGGAATAAATTTGTCAGTTTTCTGACTATCTGAGAGGTGTCTAAAGTTTTTGCACAAATCAATCTATTGCAGAGTAGATTCTGGATTTGCCCATCAGCCTGGTTGTGCTTTTGTCATGGTAAAGATTTGAGAAAATTATTCTTTTGGTCAGAATGGGTGAAATTATATATAAATATGTCCCCCAGAGCCACTCGTTGTTGGATAACAGTGGTTTCACACACATTCAGCTTGAGAGAGAACAACAAAGCAAAGCTGACCTGTTCTGGTTTGTGCAGAATGCAGGTGAAACCACTCTTATCAAGCAATGAGTGGCTTCAGAGGACAAAATTATTTAATGAATAAGGCATGACATGTGGTTCATCATAGTGAGATGATGTTCCATCGCAGGTGCATTAAAGCGTAAGGCACAACCTAGTACTTCCACCATATGAGAAGGGAAGTTAGACCACCCACAACACACCTCCTGGAATGCCTAATTGCAATTATTAATTGCATCCTTTTTTAATAAATTTGGTGTCTTTATAAAACATGTTTTGGCTGAAATAGTTTCAGTTGTGCTTTTGTGCTTCAATAATGGCCTACCTGAAAGCACCTTTTGCCAACCCAAGGAGCCAGCATTTTTTCTACCCATTCCATAGCATACATTAGTATGTCCTCCAGAGCCACTTGTTGCTGGATAACAGTGGTTTTATGTGTATTCTGCTTGAAAGAGAAAAAAATATCATGGAATTAGTGGTACTAGGAGACTGGTTAGGCTCAAAATACCCTTTGATGGATAGCTGTGCTATGTGGCCACATGATCCAGTCCCCATCTGAATGCAGTTGTGTACCAGAGTCCATGCTGGATGGGTCTGGATTTCTTAATCTGGGGTTGTATTCTTGTATCTGACCCTGGGATACTTGATCTGACAGTCGGAACTAGCCTCAGATTGTTGTGTTCTGATTCCAGATCCATGATCCAACCATTTGATGCAGCAGATCATTTGTCTAACAAACAGATACATTGGAATCCAAGGAGACCAGATCTATGGTTGGTTGCCATGAATATCTGATGGTATCTGACATCCAGTCAAAACAGTGGTATCCCCCTTTGTCCTATAATGGCAGATATTGTCCGAGAAACACTACACGGAGTCCATTAGTTTTGTGACCAAGATGCAGCCTTAGCTATGGGTTACAAAGACTTGTCCCTCTAGATCACCAGTTCTGGTCTTAGGCTCTTACTGTTTAATACCTGTAGTGGTTTGTACCACTCATGCTGTTTGAATTTGGATTCCCAGAATTTGGACTCAGCTCTGAATGTTGAGTGATGTTGTTAACAATCATGCACACCCTCTTGTCCACTCAAAAATAACCCATCCCTTAACCTTATGAATCCAACCCCACACCCTAGTCCCTGTGGTGGACCAGTGTTCTGCCTTGGTTTTGAAATAGGACCCCAGGAATTCTTTTTCTCTAATACTGTCTTGTTCTAACCTTTAAATCTACTGCGCAGTAATGATTCTCTTTCTTTGCCTAGTCTTTTTCCAGGTTACGGTGGGGTGGCCACCTATCATAGCCCTGTTCTGTCCTCTTTAGTACTTATTAAGTCTTTTGTATTTTTACAGTTTCCTTTTCTTTTCTTGGATTGGGTCCTGCAAATGGAAAATATGCCAAAAGTATAGTAAAGGCATTATGTGGAATATGTCTAAATCAGTTATTGGCATAAAGAGTGCACTCATATAATGAATGGTTCCTGTGTAGTATGATAAGGCTGAAACCATTATGAAATTAAAGGAACTTGCATGTATGGGTTTGTATTTAAAATGCTTGATTCTGTGGAAAAATAATGACACAGCTAAAAATGTTTGTGGAAAGTATTGTACAGCTCCAGTAGAAAATGATGCTGCTGTAGCATTTAAATATAGAAAATATGACCCTTGTGCTAGACAGGAAAAAGGGGAAACATGAGCTTTATTTTTTCCTTTTTCTTTTGGTTTGTTGACAGCTAGCGACATAGGACTGAAATGCTGTTCCCAGTATTTGTTGCATTGAACCAGAAAGGCTTAGTTTGCACAGCAACAGTAGCGCAGTTTAAAAAAGGGGTGGCATGTCTTTGTAACTTTCAATTTGCCACCTCATGCTTTACTGTGCTGCTGCTGCTTCTAAAAAGGGGGGGGGTGGCTGTTCTTTCCCTTTGACTCTGAAATTAAACATAAAAAGTAATTAAGCATGGTTGGGAAGCAGTAAAAGACAGCAAAGAAAATAAAACATAAGGAGTTGCAGTCTGTGACGAAGTGAATGGCTGTCACTGAACTTAAATAAACATTTCAGCCACCCCTTCATTCAGCAACTCCCTCAGAATTATAAATAAACATAAAAAAGAGGGACTACTATCAAAAAGCCAGTATTGAAGTGCATGAAATATAAAAGTGAAGTGCCCTGCAGTTTCACGTTGTTGTTTTTTTCTTTAATGCTTTATCAAATTATTATAAAACTACATTCAATCACTTCAGACTACAAAAACAATTACTTATTCACCTGCATTGTACTTTTTAAATGTTGTCAGTTAAAACCTGCTTGTTTGGTAATTCTTGTACACATTTTTGCCTTTGTACAAATTAAAAAGGGTATTACCTCTGTGTAGGTGAATCAGTTGTTCCATGTTCCCCAAAATGCCCTATACCAGGCCTTCCTCAAATCCAGGAGTCTGGAGAATGCACAGCTATATGGGAAACAGCGGCCTCTAATTCCTATTTTTATAAGAAGAGGGTCTATCACTCTCAGATTGTAGGAGGGGCTTAAAGGCTTATTAAAGCTCATTGTCGAGGGGTCTTGTGATGCAGGCAACCTAGTGGCAGCAGGGTTACAGAGCACCTAACCCCCAACCTCACATATTCAAATTTTACAACTAGATTTTACCTGGAATCTCATCAAAAATGCAAAATACGATGAGAGGGCATCTCCAGCATCAGATATCACTGCAACTTTCGTCGCTATTGGGAGAATTTCTTCTGCGATGGATGCAGATATGAAGATGGCCCAGCTTAAACGTACACCTCCTCCCTCACCTGAAAAGCTACCCAAAAAAGCCAGACCTCAAGGGGGAGCCTCCAACTCCAAAAGCCTAACTACTATACAGTCAGTTCCACTTACTGAAGATCGGTTTTTGCAGGAACTGCTACCCTTCATAGAAACTTTGGTGGAAATATCTATGGAACTTAAGTCTCTTAGGAATGACATGGCAGACTTAAATAAAAGAATGGGGGACACTGAAGCCAAATCCTCCTCGTTGGAATGCTGGCAGGACAAAGTCGAACCAGAAAT